>CM057453.1:1142010000-1144410000 GCA_016271365.2 Neoceratodus forsteri
AAAAATGGCAATGTTGGAAATTTGGAGTGAAAATATTAAAAATTGATGAGATTACGAGCATGCGTAGAAACTGCACAATGGATGCTCATAATGCAGTCATTTTTTGGAGTATTTCCACCAAATTTGCAAGAAGAGCTTTTGGGACCCACCTCATGAACAATGGCTGTGTCATTTAATTAGTCCTGAAGGTGATTTTGCAGCGGAAATCACCTTTCAGGACGGAGAAACAAAATAACAGCACCAGTGTTCATGAGGTGGGGTCCCAAGAACCCCATGTTGAAAATTTGGGACCAAAACTCCACAAATTGTCTGAGATAGCAACCTAAGTTGAAAACCTCCATTAACTGCCATTATAGGGCTTACTGTCATCTCTTCGATTCCCGGTTGGTGTTTGAAGAGTGCAGACGTGTTCCCGGTCCACAGAAGATCACTGTTCCCAACCTCTGGAAGTAATTATGGGTGAGAAGAGTGCGGGGAGGTGGGGTGCGCACAGGAAGGGTGCGGGTTGGGGCAGAGGGAGGGTGCGGGTTGGGGGAGGAGGGCCGGGGTAAATGACAAGGGACTGTTTTCTTTTCTTTTCAGGTTTAAAAAAAAATGATGTAGAGGGGACTGCTTTGTTTTTTGCAGGTGAAATATTAACAAAACGAATTTCAGCACACTGGGGTGGGCTCCCAGTGTGCTAGAGTACTGGGAGGGGATCAATGCCGACCCGGGGATTGGGCACCCAGAGGTTGGCTGAGAACATAGGGTTGTGTGTGTGTGGGGGGGTGGTGCATCCAAAACCGGGAGTGGGCATCCCAGTGTTGGAAACATCAAAGAAGTATTTTTTGGCACACTGGGATGGGCTCCCAGTGCACCACATTAATGGGGGGGGGGGATACATAGTGACACAGGAATTGAGCACCCCGATGTTGGTAGGGGATGGAGAACAGAGGGTGTGGGGCAGGCAGCAGCAGTGGGAGGTGTGGGAGGGTTTATGCTAGTGCGATGGAAAACAGAGAGTGTGGGGCGGGCAGCAGCAGTGGGAGGGAGTGGGAGAGTTTTATGTCAGTGCGATGGAGAATGGAGGGTGTGGGGTGGGCAGCAGCAGTAGGAGGGAGTGGGAAGGTTTTATGCGGGTGCGACGGAGAATGGAGGGTGTGGGGTGGGAAGCAGCAGTGGGAGGGAGTGGGAGGATTTTATGCCAGTGCGATGGAGAGTGGAGGGTGTGGGGCAGGCAGCAGCAGTGGGAGAGTTTTATGCCAGTGCGACAGAGAACAGAGGGTGTGGAGTGGGCAGCAGCACTGGGAAGGAGTGGGAGGGTTGTATGCTGGTGTGACAGAAAACAGAAGGTGCGGGGTGGGCAGCAGAAGTGGGAGAGAATGGGAGGGTTTTATGCCGGTGCGGGGAACGGTGCTGCGGGGTAGGCAGCAGCAGTGGGAAGGAGTGGGAGGGCTTCATTATATGCCGGTGCAACGGGAAATGGAGGGCATAGGGCAGGCAGCAGTAGTGGGGGAGAGCTAACATTTAAATTTGTTGTCCTGCTGTGCCTGGTTGGGAGGGCTGCAATGACGAAACTGCCCCTGATTGCAGCAGCAGATTTCTTTCAAGTGGAGCGCTTGCTCTGAGACTGCTGTCATCGGCAGTTTCAGCATTAATTGGTGGCTGATGGACTGGGGGGGGCCAAAAAAAAACACCACATATCCGTGGCATGAACATCACACTTTCCCTTCCCTACATATTATTCTACAGTAGGTGCATCTATTTGGACCCACTGGCAATGGAAAGAGGGGTCAATTCTGATGGGAGGTAATACTTGCCCCGATTCTGTTGCATACTTCCGCTGTCACTGGCTGGGTCCTCGGAGTTAGCAGCCACAGGCAGCCTTATCTGTAGGTACTCCTATGGTGTAAAGGCACACCATCGCTTATTACACTAGGCAGCTCCCCGATTCACAGTTGCCAGGAGCAGGTGGTTCACAGGCATCAAATTTGGCTATCACTTGCATCAGTGTCCCGAGAAAGCCATATGCACGATCTTGGGCATTAACTATAGCAGGAGTACAGGTACTGGAGAGGGGTGCCAGCCATTCGCAAGCTGGTCGACATATACCCCTCAGTGTCACGGGGGGGGGGAGGAGTCTAACTTAGTTCGCTCCTTTCTTAGGCTAGTTTCCATACCGGTGTTTGGCAGGGTGCCACAAAATGTGCTTTGCCACAGAATTCTAACACACAATCTCCAGTGACTATGGCAGACTACCATGGTCATTATACCTAGGGAGTCTCTGGAGTTCTTTACCAGGCTGGCAGGTAAGCAAAAAAAAAAAAATATATATATATAAATAAGCCGACAGGTAAGAGGTGCACTCATGATTCTAAGGAGGCTGGGGGTCTGGCTCTCAGCTCTCCGTCCTCCTTTCACTTTAACAATAGCACACTCAAAAAAACAAACAAAAAAAAAAACAACCTCTTAAAACCGAGTCAGTTTGACAGCAGGTGGGGAGTACCCAGGAATCACTGAACCTGTCAGAGAAGATGGCTGCACCACAGCAGGCATTCCCTGGAAGATCATCTTTGGGCCGGTAAGCAGGTTACAGTCCAAGGGCCAAGGCACACCCTACCTTCAGCTAACACAAGGTTTGCCTGCCCCACACAGTGGGTTGAAGAGAATAAAAGCACAAAGATAAGACAAATTAGGACAGAATATTACTCTCCAGGTAAGCCCACTAAGAACAGTTGGTCCCCCGTTGGTCGGGGGCAGCACAGAGTTAAGTTCAGAGAGACCCAGACAAAGGTCATAGCGGGATGACAGTGGAGCAAATAACAGGTGCACCACGTAGCGAAGAAACAGCACTCTTAACCTACATAATATACAACATGGCTAATGAGGTGGCACAGCTTTAGGAAGATATAGGTATAGCCTTCGTAGCACTCTCTGGTTGTGCCTAAGGTGCTGATCTTAACCACTTTTGCTGGTAACAGATGGAGTGGTTGGGTCCTATATACACACCTTGGGTGTACATATATAGTATACGCTGGTGATACAGCCTTTTTAAGCGGGGGGGGCTGGTAACACATCTGCATATGTGGTGCAGCAGACCTTAGTGGGGTTGATATACTCGGGTATTCGCCAGGCATGCACACAAAAGGTGGAGAGCCTTCTTTGTGCCTGGGTTATTGCACATGGGTGGGTTCAGAGGCTACAGACAAGCGCTAGTTGCATGACCCCGGGCAACTTGCACCGTGTGCAAAATTGCAATATTCAGCCAGAATATGCAAATTGCCTCATTGCACATTCTAAGCCCATTCCCCACATGCACAGCTTGTTACTGTAATGTATTCAGGCAATTTGCATACTCCAGGCATGCTTAGTTTCAGCTTTGTAGGGCTGCCACACCACCCAACAAGGGTGGAACCCTGCAGACTGCATGGGTGCAGGCCATGGCCCCTGGTACATGTACTGCAGTGTGGCTGTCTGCTCAGCTGGTGTGCCCGGGTGGCACCAGACAGTACCGGCATGTGGCTGCTGGGTGTCTATGTCCAGGATGCGGTGTGGGGGATGCCCTCTGGATGGTGCCAGTGGTGACATGGCATCTGTGACTGGGTATGTCCATCCTGGCATAACTGCTGTGTTGGTGCCTGGAACATGTTCTGATGCACCTCCGAGGGCTGTCTCTGGATGGCCTGCCTGCAGTTCAGCGGCCTGCCTGTGGGTGGCTGGCCAGTTTAGGCCATCCTTTTGTTTGCCTCAGTTTGGGCAGCTAATTTCTGAGATGCGCGGTTGATGTGCTGCATATTTTGGCTGAATATAGCGATGTGTGGTATATTCATGGAACTGCCCCCTTTATGTGCACCACGTATATTATTTCTGCACGATGGCACATTCGGAAATGCGTGATGCATCTCTCCACTGGTGGTGATAGGACCATGCAGTCCATCAAAGGATCATTTCTCTCACCCCTCAACCTATAATTTCCCCAACCCGGCACATGCAGCTGGGCCACGGGAAAGGTGACAGGACTGTGCAGTCCACCAAGGGATCACTTCCCTCACCCTACAAGTTCCCCAACTGGCACATGCAGGAGGTAGGAATGTACCTCGGTTTGGGGCAGATCGCTGCCTCAGCCTTCATTCACTAGGTGGGAAAATCACACATGGAGTGGGGCAGATTGCTACCCCAGCCCTCTTAGTATAATGGTTTCAATACACTGCCACCAGCTGGAACAGGGGTCTGCAGTTTATACTCCATCCCCAAAACTGCATGGGTTGACTATAGATGTCAGTAGGGGGAGACAGTGAGGTGCTGCTCCATGGCTATGGCATTAGCAGGTGGAAAAATGGGCACAAGTCCCAACCCCATACAAAGTGCTCCTCCACAGGGGCTGGTCTTTACAGAGAACACAATCTCAATCACATATCGACATTAATAATGACCCACAGATATCGACAAGCAGGTCAAACGACCGCACCTTGCGTGGCCAATCAAGGGCCAGCACCATAATACGTCCAGTGGCGAGTGAAGTTTGTGGCTTCACAGGTTACAAGGACGAAAAACATATTGGTCGTGAGGGGATCATGATATATACTAATGTGCCTAACTGTGTTACAGATTGGTCATAAGTAACAGAAGGGACAGTGGCCAATATTGAACGCCCACGTCGGAACAGCTGGTCAGGCGAGCGAGGTTTGACATACAGTGCTACCGGACAAACCATCCCAGACAAGGGGGAGAAACAGGCATCAGGCCGCAGCAGTCTGGTGTCAGGACGAGTCAACAACTTTATCCAGATAACTCTGTTGATGCAAGTATAGGGTAGTCACCCTGGGGGCAACAATAAAAAAAAAAAAGTTGGGGTTACTTAAGTGTCCACCACAGGGTTTGGTAATGCATCGCGGGGAAAATGACCTGGGGAGTCAGTCATGAATAGACGTAATGTGAGGAATAATGATGGATACGGAGGCAGATGCCAGATACCCCTGACTTGCATGGCCTAGGATAGCGCCTCTGCAGGAATGGAAGAAGGGTCAGGTGGCCAGGCCGCGATGGAAAGTGCAGAGGCAGGTGAACGGGGGTGTCACAATTTTGCTTCCAAAGAACATACAAGTCATATGACATCAGGGCATAGCTCCAGGGGTAGACAGTTATTTTGGGGCTAATCGGGGGGCATTTGTCAGGCAATTTCCAACCTGAATATTCAAATGGTTTTGCAATTTTGGGTACAGTATCCTCCTGGGGTATTGATGGGAGATTCTTAAATGAATTTACGGTCCACGGATCTTGTGGTGGATGACTAGTGATTATAGGCTAAAAAATGATACTGGATTTGAGAAAAGATGTGATTGGGGGTGGCCCGGTGAGGGCACATTCTAGAAGAGACATTCACACAGTATTGGGTGGAGCCTGCTACTGTGGGGGGCAATGGTCGGGCTGTTGACTCCCAGTGAGAGCTCAACGGCTTGGCTGTAGCCTAGTGGTACAGGTCCGTGGTGGGAGCAGTCTGTCAGGGAAGCTGGCTGATCCAGTCGGGGCTTGCTGGGTCTTCTTTGGCCATAGGCTGGCTCAATTCATGGATGTGTATTCATAGCCAAGGTCATCTGCTGCCCCAGGGGAATACTGTACAATATTTTGCATAAGGAATGTTGTTGTAATGTATTTCTTAAGCTGTATATTGCAACCAATTTTGATTTATGATGTGAATGTGTGAGCGTTGACAATCATGTTGAAATAAAAATGTTGGCTTTTTCTGCCATAACCTATGCCAGTGGTCATGTGTTTTTCTTTCCGGGATTTGGGTCAGGGGTCTATCTGGGCAAAACTGAGCACTTGCTGCCTTTCACAGAATCACCAATGCCTTGTCTGTAGTGTTTAAGCCTTTACTGAGTGCAACAAAAAGCAGATTAGAAGAGCTTCTTCTGGATGCACAATCCGCCTGATGCATTCACATTTACAGTGCATTCGCACTCTAAATGTGAAACCCGCGGCATGCTGCTCTAGCTGTGTATCCAGTGGAGTTTCTTTCAATCTGTTTTTTTTTCTGCAGTCAGTAAAGGCTGAAACACTACAGTGCAGGTGTCCATTCTTTTTTGAAAGGTGGTAAGTTCTCCGGTTTTCCTGACTGAATCTGTTTTCTTTATCGGCAAGAAATTGTGATCGGCAGCTCATTGGGGAATGTCACCTGTCAGTCAAGGGAGTTACTGTTTTTTTCCTTTTGGTTAAGAAAGCTGAATAGAAAGAAAACTGAGTAGTACCTTACAACTATTAGGACGTTTGCCCACTTTTAGTGTACCAGACCAAATGAGTTTTAAATTTATCTCTGATAAACTGTTAGTGAGCCGACAGCAGAGCAGTGCAGCTTCCCTCACTGCATCACTGTCTTAAAGTGAGACTGTGTGCGTGATGACCAGATTGACAAAGTTTCAGTCCACAGATATCTCATAGATGTTATTACTGAAATGCTTGATCTAAAAAAAAAAATTGGGAACATAGACACATTGCAATTAGTGACAATAAGTCCTAACTCATTACTCCAGTCACATATCAGGGCTAAAAAAGCCTCATTGCTGGCCCATCGGCGCAGCAGTTGGATTTCTTCTTGCGATGCCAGTGACCCAGGTTTGAAAACGAGCCCAGGAGCTGGAGGACTGGCCAGGGGGAGAAGACTTGAGCGTCCCAGGGACAGCTCATCTTCTCCAGGGGGAACCAGGGCTTGGCGTTTTTGTCTGACCTTGGGTGGAGACCCGAAGTACAGCAAGCCCAAGCCACTAGCAAAGGGGTGGCGTGATGGACATCAGCACTCAGTGTCTTGATGTCAGGGCACACATCACGCCCGGAACACCGGAAAAATCACCCGCAGCACTCCTGGGTAGATGGCGCACCAGGCCCCGATCCCCAATGCCCCTACCTGTTCTGGCGATGGCATCCCAAAGAAAACAGAAGACTTCAGGGGTGCAAGAGTACCCCCCATACCCGCCTAGGGGCAAGCCATGGCTACATGGGGGATGAACCGCTCTGGGCACCAGGTAAGAGGGCAGGGACTAGAAGGCTGTAGGTATCGCCTGAAGGGAGTGGAGTGCTGCGGGTAAGGGGGAGTATAAAGAGAAAGTTAAAAAAAATAAAATAAAAAAGCCTCATTACACTAGCTCTTTATAGGATATCTAAACCCTTTTTTTTTGGGAGGGGGAGGGTGCTAACTCAAAAGTCTAAAATCATGGAGACTTGGAGCCAGACCAGCCATTTTACAACACAATGCTCCTTACCTTTCTTTTTTTTTTTTTTGATTTAACACATTTTTGTCATGTTCTAAAGTTGTAAACAAACCTCCCCAGGTTTCAAAGTTGGTGTCACGATCCAACCATAAAATGGCACCAATGTGAGATATGACACTGAAGACAGACAGCTGCTTAAGAATAGAGATGGGCTATCTGAAGGTTAGCTAGAGCGGGTAGGTCGGGTATCAGTATTTTTTTGCCAGGTAGGGTAGTTCAGGTAATTTACTATCTGACCCAACATAATGGTGTACTTTGCGGATCAGGTAATATGGATAAATATAACAGGTCAGGTAATGAGTAATTGAAATCTTAAACTGGCATTACAGGTAGCCTCTGGTGTCCTGGGACTCTTCTGAATTTCTAATCAGACATTACAGGTAGCCTGTGGGTTCCTCACAGCAGAAAGGAGCACGTGACAGCAGCCTGACAACCCGATTGGTCAGTGCCGGTGTCTGAGTTCCCTGTCTGGTGTGTGAGCATGCAAAATAGATCTGGAGTTTGGTGGGAGAGGGAACACTTGGCGCTCGCTGCAACCACGGTGAAAAAAAAAAATTATACTTAAAAAAACACACCACCACCACCAACAACAAAAAAAAACAAAACAGAAGCACAAACTTTAGTCCATGAAGGAAGCAAAGGAGCAAAGGTTGGGGACTGACGGGGGGAAAATCGGGGATCAAGTTCTTAGTAAAGAAGGAGAAAGGGTGGGAAGTGCTCGTTGCTGGCAGCAACTGTGAAAGCCATTTAGGCTGTATTACACACTGTCTGTTGTTTGGTACCCCGAGCCCTGTTTGTGACATAGCTACTCTGTGTCTCTCGCCAGTATAGTGAAAGCCATTTGGGATGTATTACACACTGTTAGGTGCCCCGAGCCCTGTCTGTGACATAGCTACTCTGTGTCTCTCTGCAGCATAGTGAAAGCCATTTAGGCTGCATTACACACTGTCTGTCAGGTGCCCTGAGCCTGTCTGTGACATAGCTACTCTCTGTGTGTCTGCAGTATAGTGAAAGCCATTTAGGCTGTATTACACAGTGTCTGTTAGGTGCCCTGAGCCTTGTCTGTGACATAGCTACTCTGTGTCTCTGCAGTATAGTGAAAGCCATTTAAGCTATATTGAACAGTGTCTGTTAGGTGCCCTGAGCCCTGTCTGTGAGATAGCTACTCTGTGTCTCTCTGTAGTATAGTGAAAGTCATTTAGGCTGTATTACACACTGTCAGTCTATTAGGCGCCTGAGCCCTGTTTGTGAGATAGCTACTCTGTATCTCTCTGTAGTATAGTGAAAGCCATTTAGGCTGTATTACACACTGTCAGTCTATTAGGCGCCCCGTGCCCTGTTTGTGAGATAGCTACTCTGTATCTCTCTGTAGTGTAGTGAAAGCCATTTAGGCTGTATTACACACTGTCAGTCTATTAGGTGCCCCGAGCCCTGTTTGTGACATAGCTAGTCTGTGTGTCTCTGCAGTATAGTGAAAGCCATTTAGGCTGTATTACACACTGTCAGTCTATTAGGTGCCCCGAGCCCTGTTTGTGAGATAGCTACTCTGTATCTCTCTGTAGTACAGTGAAAGCCATTTAGGCTGTATTACACACTGTCAGTCTATTAGGCGCCCTGAGCCCTGTTTGTGAGATAGCTACTCTGTATCTCTCTGCAGTATAGTGAAAGCCATTTAGGTTGTATTACACACTGTCAGTCTATTAGGCGCCCTGAGCCCTGTTTGTGACATAGCTAGTCTGTGCATCTCTGCAGTATATGAAAGTCATTTAGGCTGTATTATACACTGTCTGTTAGGTGTCCCGTGCCCTGTCTTTGGCATAGCTACTCTGTGTTTCTCTGTAGCATAGTGAAAGCCATTTAGGCAGTATTACACTGTCTCTAAGCCTGCTGGGTGCCCTGAGCCCTGTCATAGCTACATTGTGTGTGAGGTCTCTCTGAGGCATAGCGAAAGCTACAGCTGTGTCTACTATGTTTCATATTTACCAATCTAAGTCTACTAAAAGGAAGCACAGTGCTGCTGCACGTGCACTTGAAAATGATGTGGACAATATGAATTCTAGCACTAATGAAGAACATATCGACAATAATAACATCACCTGGACTGATACTAAAATGTTAGCAATGAAATCTATAGAGTTTCAGAAAGAACTGACAGGAGTTACTGGTAGAGGTACTGAACATTTTGTCACATGTGCCAGGATGCTTCCAGTTGCTGAAGCAGCATGTAAGGACAAGGAGGTATCCTCTTCCAATATAAGCTCAGATGCTGAGGCAGCGAATACTGATAAAGATGGTAGTGATAGTGGGGACTGGGAATGGAAAAGCCAAGGCTATGTCCCACGTGGTGATGATGACACTTCCAGTTCTTCTGAGTCTTGTGGTGATGAGATCTGTAACTCCGATGAGGGGGGTAGGAGATGATGCTGCTGTAGGGCATTAGAGGCAAGTGCAGGAAAAAATCATATGCTAAATGTAAGAATAAGAAGATGAGCGTGGATGAGAAAAATTAATGTGAACAAGGAAATGGCAGTATAAGGTTTCCTCCAGGTCCTTTGACTGTGCCGGGCACTGTAGTACAAAGCACAAACGGTAAATCTTTAGTGTGAAATTTATTTTTTATTGATCCTGCAGACAACTCTTGAGCTGTATGCAGTCTGTGCAAAAAGAGTGTTAATCATTGTGGCAAAGCAGGACATTTTGGAACATCAGTAATGATATGATATGCAAAGGTAAAACACCCAGGTGAGTGTGGCGGGGCAGGGCATGGGACAGTGTGGTTGGTATGGGCAGTACTGGAGGTGGTGAAGGCAGTGACCATAGTGACAAAATCCCCACTGCTGTGAATATGTTGCAGGAGCTGCAAAATCAGTTCCAGAAATGGCTTACTCCATATTCCTTATCTCCGGGGTTCATAGTATCAGACAATGATGCCAATATGGCCAAGGCTGTTAGAGATGACAACTACCAACACATACCCTGTTTTGCATATTGTTTAAATCTTCTCATCCATAGCTTCTTAAACATAGATACATAGACAATGTCGGCAGATAAGGGCCTGTGGCCCACCCAGTCTGCCCATTTGAGCTTGTAAGTTCAGTTTATGTTTTCCTAGAAGTCTGTTGCCCCTTACCCCTGACCTCTAGAATTCCTTTATGTCTATCCCATGCATTCTTAAATCCCATGATTGTTTCAGCCCCCATCACTTCCTCTGGCAGGGTGTTCCACTTGTCTACCACCCGTTCTGTGAAGAAATTCTTCCTCACGTTTCCTCTGAATCGTCCTCCCTCCAACTTCATCCCATGCCCTCTAGTCCTGGAACATCTTTTTCGCTTAAAAATAGTGTATTACTGCACCCTGTTCCTCCCTGTAAGATGCTTGTGCGTCTCTATCATATCCCCTCTCTCCCTCCTCTCCTCCAGGGAGTACATATTCAGTTCCTTCAACCTGTCCTCATATGACTTGTGATGCAATCCATGTACCATCTTTGTTGCCCTCCTCTGAACCTTCTCTACCCTGTCTATGTCCTTACATAGGTAAGGTCTCCAGAACTGTACACTGTACTCCAGGTGGGGCCTCACTAGTGTCTTGTATAGTGGAATTATGACCTCCCTTTTCCTGCTGGTGATGCTCCTGCCTATACATCCCAGCATCCTATTTGCTTTACCTGCTGCCTTGTCACACTGTTTCCCTACCTTGAGGTCATCAGAGATGATAACCCCAAGATCCCTTTCCTGCTTGGCGCATGCTATACCCTCACCCCCCAACTGATATATTGTGCCAGAGTTTTTGTGCCCCATATGCATTATCTTGCACTTCTTTGCATTGAATTTCAACTGCCAAACCCCTGACCATTCTTCAAGTTTCTGCAGGTCCCTTCTCATTCTGTCTACACCCTCTGGTGTGTCTACTCTGTTACAGAGCTTTGTGTCATCAGTGAACAGTGAAATTCTGCCTTCTAGGTCCCATGAATGTCACTGATGAAGATGTTGAATAGGACCGGTCCCAGCACTGATCCCTGTGGTACCCCACTGGTCACTCTTCCCTCTGTGGAGTGACAGCCATTTACCACCACCCTCAGTGTCCTGCCGCCCAGCCAGTTACCTACCCACCACACTACTGTCCTGCCCACACCCATATTCCCCAGTTTGTGTAATAGTCTTCTATGTAGCACAGTGTCAAAGGCCTTGCTGAAGTCCAGATAGGCCATGTCCACTGCCCTCCCCTGATCCACCTCCCTAGTCACCCAGTCAAAAAATTCAATGAGGTTGGTCTGACATGACCTCCCCCTGGTGAAACCATGCTGCCTTGGGTCCTGTAGTCCATTGACAACCAGATGTTCCACCAATCTCTCTGTCAGTAGTGCTTCCATGATCTTCCCCACTACCGAGGTGAGGCTGACTGGTCTGTAGTTTCCCGCTTCCTCTTTGTTCCCTCTTTTGTATAAGGGGACTACATCTGCTGTCCTCCAGTCTTTGGGTACCTCCCCTGTTTCCAGTGATCAGCTAAACAGGATAGCCAGAGGTTCAGCCACCACCTCTCTTAGTTCTTTAAGGACCCTGGGGTGCACCCCATCTGGCCGCATTGCTTTATCAACTCTTATTACTTCCAGTTCCTTCAGGACCCTTTCTCGAGTAAAGGGACTTGTGTCCATTTCTGCACCATTCTCACCCCTTGTACTCCTTCAGACCCATTACCCTCCTCTTCCTCAGTAAAGACTGAGCAGAAATACCTGTTCAATATGTCAGCTTTACTGTTGTCATCCTCCACGCGGCTCCCATCCTCCCCCTTCAGTCTCACTATCCCTCCCTTTGCCTTTCTTTTTTCACTTATGTACCTATAAAAGGTTTTGTCCCCTCTACCCACTGATTTTGCAATGTGTTCTTCTGTCTGAGCTTTGGCATCCCTTACTGACTTCCCTGCCTCCCTTTGCTTCTTCTTGTACTTCTCCCTATCCCCTTCTGCCTGTGTCTTTTTGTATTGCCTGAATGCAATCTTTTTGGCTTTCACTTTCTTCACTACCTCTTTGGAAAACCATAATGGTATCCTCTTCCTTTTCCTCTTGCTAACCTGCTTAATGCATAATTCTGTTGCTCTTGTAATCCCCATTTTAAATACTGCCCACTGTTCCTCAACCCCTGATTCCTGCCCCATTCCCCTTAATGCCTCTTTCAAGTATATCCCCATTTTCCCAAAGTCTGCCCCCCTAAAATCCAGGATACGTGTGTTTGTGTGGTCTGGTTCTGCTCTTTCTGTGATTTCAAACCACAATGACTGGTGGTCACTGTTCCCAGGTGCCCCCCACTGTTACCCCATCACACTGTCCCTGTTTGTGAGCACAAGGTCCAGTATTGCCTTCTGCCGAGTTGGTTCCATGACCAGTTGCTTGAGGAAGGCACCCAGAAGGGAGTCCAGGATAAATCTGCTCCTAGTTGATGCTGCTGCTGGGATGCTCCAGTCCATGTCTGAATATTGAAGTCTCCAACCAGTACTACTCACTCTTGTCTGCCATCCTTTGATGGCTAGCATCAGCTCCCTATCTGTTTCTTCCTCCTGGGCTGGTGGTCTATAGACCACACCTGTGTGGATGGCTGGCCCCATTTTCCTTTCCAGCTTAACCCACAGTATCTCTCCCCCATTTTGTTCCTCCTGGATCTCTGTGGCCCTTATGTCATTTTTCACGTACAGTGCCACTCCTTCTCCCTTTCTACCTGCCCTGTCTCTTCTGAACATGTTGTAGCCAGGTATGGCCATCTCCCAGTCGTGGTTATCATTACACCAGGTTTCAGTGATGGCCACAATGTCCAGGTCTGACTGCCCCATGATGGCCTCCAGATCTTCCATCTTGTTGCTAAGGCTCCTGGCATTGGCACACATGGCTTTCCATGATTTGACCTCCCTAGGCTGTTTCGCTGTTCTGCTCCAGCCCCTTCCTTGGTTGTCCTTTATCCCTGGTTCTCCTTGCTGTCTGCTCTTCTGCTGAATTTTGCCCCTTTTCTGCCGATCCACCTCTTGGGCACTAATCTCCATCTTTTGCACACTGCTTTGTAGAGATAGCCACTCCTCTGGTTCTCTGGTTCCACTGCTAGCTCTGGGAGGGATGAGCAAGTAGGTACCCTCCTTGCTGGCCTGCCACCCCCCTTTGCTAGTTTAAATGCTTGTCAATGTAGCATTTAAACTTATCATTGAGTGCTTGGATTCCCCTCCAGGATGGATGCAGGTCGTCAGGCTTGAACAACCCTCCATCCCTCCAGGTGGGTCCCCAGTCACCAATGAATCCAAACCCTTCCTCACAGCACCAGTTCTTCAACCATGAGTTAAAATTCCTGATGCATGCACCCCTATGCTCTCCCTTGCCTCTTGCAGGTAGTACTTCTGAGTAAGTGACAGAAGTAGCTACTTGCTTGAGACCCCTCCCCAATTTCCTAAACTCTTCCTGAACTTCCTTTGGCTCCCCATTTGCCAGGTCATTAGTACCTAGGTGGATAATGACATCCAGCTCACCCTCCCGTCTTGCCTTCCCAGTGATCCCCAGGATCTTCCTTCCATCCTTCCATGCCGTGGCACCTGGTAGGCACCTCACCTCCCTGTCCTCCCCCTCCTGTGTTCCTAGCTGGACTCCTCTTATGATGGAGTCCCCCACCAGGATTCCCTTCCTCATCCTCCTCTGGGGTCTACTGCTGTCCCCACTGAGGTCACCTCTTTGGCTAACCTCCACATCCTTTCCTTCCACTTCTCTGGGTACCTCTATTTGGTTGTCCCCGTTTGCCAGTGTGGCATATGAGTTCTTGAGTGGAATAGGATCTGGGATGTGCCTCTGCCTGACCGCTCTAACCCTCCCTGAGCCCACTGTCATCCAAGTGCTCCTCATTCTCGGTATCCTTTGAGGCAGTTGCATTGGACTGGGTGGTCTCTGGATAGGGTGATGGTACTCTGACCCAGTTTACTTCCACTCTGAGTCTGGCTACCTCATCCCACAGTCCAGGGAGATGCATGCAGATAGGGCAGCACCTCAGTGTCCAGAAGGTCTGCCTGAATATGGCTGCCCCACAGCCACTGCATTGCACCACTCCCCACATTATACTTCAGTTCCACTACTTGTCTGTTACTGAAGCTCTCCTAGTTCCCTTTTTATTAATTTACTGTCCTAAAATCCTGCCACTGATCCTCAGATACTTTCCTTTTAAAAAAAAGAAAATAAACCAATAAAATAAATAAATGAGTCAAAACACTTGTCGTGCTGAGGGTGGGCTTCTTCCCCTTATGCTCCTACTACTCCACACCCCTTACTATCCCCTGTGTTTCACTCCTGTCAATCAGATTTAACAGGGCATATAATTAAGAGTTGGGAGGGGGGGCAAAAATTTGCAGCAATTAAACACAGCAAAGAAATACACCACCACTACGTTTTAAATTTTCAACAGCCCAAAAACAATTCTAAGTAAAGACAGAAAATAAATTACACTGTCACTAAAAGCCCACAATCTAAGTTTAAAAGAAAAATAGCAATTACCAGTTACTGTAAAGCACTGAATTGAACATGTTCCCTTCCCCTTGAAATCTTGAAAAGCTGTTTAGGTCTTGCTGGGAAAATATGTGGTCATTTCAGCTACTCTGTGACAGCTCAAAAAATCCTGAAAGGGCTGCAGAGGCCAAACAACTTTCCCTTGCATACATTAAAGCAGGAAGTTCCAACCCGCTTGAATTCAATATTTTTCATGTTGGAAAGGCTTCTTGAACAGAAGAAAGCTGTACATGACTACACTATACAGAAACAAATGGGTAAAGTAGACATCATGTTCAGTTCCAGCAGCTGGACTCCACTGGAATCTTTGGTCACCTTACTGGAGCTATTTGAGGCTGCCACACATGATTTCAGCATGGACAGTGCAGCTCTGAGTCAAATTCTTCCCCAAATCAGATTTCTTCACATTTTCCTTGATGACGTAAAGAAAGACTTTCAGTCAAAAGACAACACCACTGCTGTTATGACTTGAGTCTCAGACTGTTGACTAATCAGAGAATTAATGCCATGTTTAAGAATGACACCCATGTGTTGGCTACGGTGCTAGATCCCTGCTTCAAGTGGAACATTGAAGCAATCCTTTCTGCAGGAGAAGACATTGAGTATTGGAGAAATCTTCTGCTAACCAAATGTCACATTGCCCTACAAACAGCATTAATTGATGTACTGTAGTTATACCCTGCTGAATCATCACAGTGTGCCCTCTGATGCAGACAATAGCACATCCATCCATTTTTCACAGTCAGCGGGTGTCATCTGCAAGGGAAGGGACATGTACAGCTACTTCTCAGGCATCCTAAGTTTAGGGTTAGAAAGGCAAATCACTCTCGAGTCGCCTGCAACAACATAGACTGGTATCCTGTAAAGAAAGTGCAGCTGCTTCATCTGCCAGACTGATAACCATCTCACGCTGCACAATGATCCTGGAGTACTATGCAGACCTTACTGAGATTGATCTCGAGGAAGATCCATTACTGTATTGGAAACAAAAGGGAACAATATGGCCAGACCTAGCAAATCTTGCAATAATGTACCTCAGTTATCTACCTTCAAGCGTATATTCAGAACACCTATTTAGTGCAGCTGGAGAAATAGTCAGACATTTGCAGACAACTATCTGCCCTGAGGGAGGAAGTTGGCCGTCTTCAGGCCGCACTGGACAGTAGTAAGGAAACCTTCCCCCAGGCCACACTGGACAGTAGAAAGGGAACCTCCCCCATCCAGGGAGCACTAGCGCCACCACCACTACCTCAGAGGTTGCGAAGAAAGCACAGCAGTTGGACCACAGTGGGCTCAGGGAGGGTGAGGAGGGTGGAACAGAGGCACACCCAGTCAATTATTCCACTCCACAATCCATACACCATTCTGGGGGAGCATAGCTCCCTATGGATGCACCCGCAGAGAAGACTGATGATATCTGTCACAAGGGAGGCCCACAGAAAGGAGGCAGAGGGCACCAAAGGGAAGGAAGCAGCTCCTGGTGGGGACTCAATTATTAGGGTATAGAACTGGGGAGCTGGGAAAATGAAGTAAGGTGCCTGCCTGGTGCCATGGCTTGGAGGGACAGGAAGCATCCTCAGGATCAGAGAACAGCTGCAAGGGATTCTGAGATGGACGAATTGTCCACCTAGGGACAAATGACTTGGCTCATCATGAGATTTAGCAGTGCAGGAGGACATTGCAGAGTTGGGGAGGGACCTAAGGCAGTAGTAGCACACAGCATCCTTCTCAGAGGTGCTGCCTGTCAAAAGCATGGGGAGGCGAGGGAATTGTCACCATGCAGTTTAATGAATTGTTGAAAAATGGTGGGAGCACAGGGTTTGTCTTCATTGGGGACTGGGGTTCCACCTGGAGGACACCAGCCTATACTGGCAGGATGGTCTGCATCTGTCCAGGAAGGGAACAAGTCTTTTGAGCAATCGGTTTAAATGCTTCATTGGCAAGCTTTTAAAACTAGTCAAAGGGGGAGGCACTGACAAGCAGCAGGAAAATCCCAGCCTCTCCCTACAAAACAGGGTACTAAATGAGAAAAAGACTGAGGTAGAACGGTCAGTGGGGGATGCTGCAACAGAAGGTAAAGCCATCAAAAAATGGAGAGCAATGAGTACTAATGCCCGTAGTCTGGGTAACAAGCTTCCTGAATTAGTGGCCTTGATGGAGGAGGAACATCTGGATATTGTGGCAATCACAGAAACATGGTACACACAAAACCATGACTGGGACATAAACATACCAGGATACACTGTCTACAGGAGGGACAGGGAGGGTAAAAGAGGAGGAGGAGTAGTTCTTTACATAAGGGAAGGAATAAAAGCAACAGAACAAAAGGGTAAACAGGGAGGAGAAGAAGCACTGTGGGTAAATTTGGAGACAAGGCAATGGCACCACAATACGACAGGGTTAGAGCAGACTTCTCTCAGGGGAGGAAATGGACAGGGAAATGATAGAAAGTATACTTAGAATGGCAGAAAAAGGGCGATATTGCTAATGGGTGATCTGAATATGCCAGATGTTAACTGGAGTGCAGTTGCAGCTGCCACTTGAAGAATGCAGTTATTCTAGATGCCCTACAGGGCATGCCTTAGACAACTAGTACTGGAGCCCACTCGAGAGGGAGCAATATTAGACTTGATTCTCTCAAATGGAGATGGAGAGAGGATTACATATGTAGAAGTGGGTAGCCATCTGGGAACTAGCGACCATCGAACAGTATGGTTCACAATAAACACAGCAATAGAGTCAAGCCATACAAAGACAAAAGTACTGGACTTTAGGAGGGCTGACTTTGCCAAAATGGGTGAGTGCCTAAGGAATGCACTAGCAAATGGGCAGGAAGGAGGGGTGGAAGAACAATGGGGAATAATAAAAACTGCCATCACAGAGGTAATGAGCCTTTGTGTGAAGCAAATAAACAAAACAAGATGATGTAAGAAACCATTATGGTTCTCAAAGGAAGTGGCAGTGAAGGTTCAAGAGAAAAAGAAAGCATTCAGGAAGTACAAGGAATCACAGAAGGAGCAGGACAGAGAACTGTATCAGTTAAAGCAAAAGGAGGCTGGAAGGCAGTCAGAACAGCAAAGGCCCAAACTGAGGAAAAGATGGCCAACTCAGTTAAGAAGGGATAAACCTTTCATAGGTACATCAGGGAGTGAAGGAAGACCAAGGGAGGGATAGTGAGGCTTAATAAAGGGGAGGGAGGGTGGGCAGAGTGAGACTGTGAAAAGGCAGAGATACTAAACAAATATTTTTGCTCAGTATTTACAAAGGAAGAGGGGGAGGTACATAAAACAAACAGTAGTAACACGCTGGATACAGAAGTTGATACCGCCCATTTACAGAAGAAAGGGTTCTGAAAGAACTCTTAAAACTGAAGGTGGACAAAGCAATGGGGCCTGATGGGATTCATCCCAGAATTCTAGAAGAACTAAGGGTAGCACTAGTGACACCACTGACTACCCTT
Organism: Neoceratodus forsteri; assembly: GCA_016271365.2. Classification (NCBI taxonomy): domain Eukaryota; kingdom Metazoa; phylum Chordata; order Ceratodontiformes; family Ceratodontidae; genus Neoceratodus; species Neoceratodus forsteri. Next base: position 1,142,028,227 of record CM057453.1, read on the forward strand.
TTAACAAATTATGGAGGATGGGGTGGTACCCGCAGGACTGGAGGAGGGCAGATGTGATTCCCTTAACAAAAGTGGGAGCAAGGCAGAAGCAGGAAACTATAGACCTGTTAGTTTAACCTCAGTGATAGGGAAAATGATGGAATCACTTCTAAAGGAAAGAACTGTCGAGTATCTAGAGGCCAGAGGGCACAGGACCCTAGGGCAGCATGGATTCACAGCGGAAGGTCATGCCAGGACGAATCTGATAGATTTCTTTGACTGGGTGACCAAAGTAGTAGATCAGGGAGGGCTGTGGACATGGCCTACCTAGACATTAGTAAGGCATTTGACACAGTCCCACACAAAGATTAATATACAAGTTAGCCAGCCTGGGAGTGGGTCCCAAGATGACAGCCTGGGAAGAATTGGCTGGAGAATAGGACACAGAGAGTAATAGTAAATGGAGTCCACTCAGAAGAAAGGAGGGTTACTAGTGGGGTACCGCAGGGTTCAGTATTAGGACCGGTCCTCTTCAATGTCTTTATAAGTGACATTGCAGAAGGACTGGAAGGAAAGTATGTCTCTTTGCAGATGACACTAAGATCTGCAACAGAGTTGATGCACAGGGTGGGGTGGAAAGGATGAGAAGGGACTTGGCAAGGTTAGAGGAATGGTCAAATGTATGGCAGCTTAGATTCAATGCTAAGAAGTGCAAGGTAATGCACCTGGGAAACAAAAACCCAGGGGAAGAGTACATAATGGGGGGTGAGATACTAACAACAACAAAAATGGAGAGGGACCTGGGGGTAGTCATATCAGATGACCTGAAGATGGGCAAGCAATGTGAGAGGGCAGCAAGGAGGGCTGGGGGGATACTGGGATGCATAGGGAGAGGCATCACCAGTAGAAAACAGGAAGTTATTATCCCTCTGTACAGACAGCTGGTGAGACCCCATCTGGAGTACTGTTTGCAGTTCTGGAGACCCAATCTCCGCAAAGACATAGACAGAATGGAAGCTGTCCAGAGGAGGGCAACTAAAATGGTGCAGGGTCTGCACCAGAAGACATATGAAGAGAGACTTAAGGAGCTTAATATGTATAGCCTCGAGGAAAGGAGGGAGAGTGGGGACATGATAGAAACTTTCAAGTACCTCAAGGGAATCAACAAAGTCCAAGAGGGTAGCATCTTTAAAAAAAGAGGTGTGCAAGAACAAGAGGCACAATTTGAAGATAGAGGGGGTGGCTCAGAGGTAATTTAAGGAAGTATTTTTTCACAGAGAGGGTTGTGGATGCATGGAACAGCCTTCCGGAGGAGGTTGTGGAGTCAAAATCAGTGGTGGAATTCAAGCATGCATGGGATAGTCATAAGGCAGTTCTGGGGGGTTGGGGTAGGAAGAAGTAGGCTGCTGGTTAACTAGGATCTGCAGCTTATCCAGTAGGTAGGGAAATGGGCAGACTGGGTGGGCCAAGCGGTCCTTATCTGCCGTCAAATTCTATGTTTCTATGTCACTGACCACAGAACTCTTCTAAGTCCTGCAAATGTGGAACGGCCTACAATTTTCCAAATGAATGCTGACAATTCCCCAATTGTCACAAACACCGATTTATGTGAGTCTGAACCTGAAAATGAACAGCCTGCAAAGAGTAATGCTGAATATGATGACTAGGTTGTGTATGGAACAAATGGAACCATCAGCACTGCCACTATGCCAGCCACATGTGCCACATTAGTACTACTCTTAGTTTTCTTTTGTCAGTCATCAGTTTATATCATGTAAGTTTGACCGAGGTACACCATAGGTTCAATTTTTAAAACAGCCACAGGCTCAATCACAGCAGCTGCACCTCTTGTACCTACCTCAGAAATGCCTGCCATGGATATAATTTTTTTAAAACAGCCACAGACTCGATCACAGCGGCTGCACCTCTTGTACCTACCTCAGAAATGCCTGCCATGGGTATAATTTTTGGATACAGCAGCAGGTTCACTTTGAGAGCCTGCACCTCTTGTACCTGCCTTAGCAATGCTCGCCATAGGTATAATTTTTGAAAACAGCAGCGGGCTCACTCATAGCAGCTGCACTTCTTGTACCTGCCTCAGCAATGCCCACCATGGGTATATTTTTTAGAAACAGCTGGAGGTTCACTCAGAGCAGCTGTGCCTCTCATACCTTCCTCAGCAATGACTGCCATGGGTATAATTTGTTGAAACAGCAGCAGGCTCACCCACAGCAGCTGCCCCTCTTGTACCTGCCTCAGCAATGCCTGCCATGGGTATAATTTCTGGACACAGGAGCAGACTTGCTAAGAGCAGCTGCACCTATCATACCTGCCTCAGCAATGTCTGCCATGGGTATAATTTTTAGAAACAGCAGCAGGCCCGCTTAGCGAGCCTGTGCCTCTCGTACCTGACTCAGCAATGCCCCCATGGGTATAATGGATCGGGGCATGTAACAGATAGTGTAATAGTCCCAAAAAACAGACTTTACATGATGTTTGTTATGGTCAGGGTAATCAGGTAGTAGAACAGGTCAGGTAGTGACTACCCTACCCAGCTAATCGGTTTTCATCTAGGTTTTTTGGGGTATTTTTGGAGCATCCACGGGTTGTCTTGATGGTCGGGTATTTTATTAATTTATTTAGTTTTTGTTGACCGGGAAAGGAAGACTAGACAATTCTGCCTATTTTCAGCCTAGTCCCGGAGGAGGGGGATACAGATGGATGCCAACTGACATTGAACCAGATTAAGCTGTTGGTGGTATTTTTAGTGAATGGGGGAAATTTGGCCAGGAGACCAGGGAAATTCCCCTGCTCTTTTTTGCGAGGTGCCATGGGATCTTTAACATCCACCTGAACTAACAACAGAACGGGCAGATAGGACCTCGGTTTAACGTCTCATCCAAAAGACGGCACCTCACAAGTGCAGGCTGTGCAGCACCTCCCTCATGCTGTGCTACATGTAGCCCAAGTGCCTGGTGTGGGGATAGAATCTACAGCCTTCTACTCTTCCAGCCTCAGAGGTGAGTATGCAACCTGCTGAGCCACTGACACTGTAGTACCCCCATCCCTAATCTTATCATATACCCACCATGCGAAGAAAAAGTTTAGCATTATCACACCACGGACTTAAAAGCCCAAAATAAACTGTACATGCTTATTATCTATTCTACAGTATGCCTTTCAGATTGCTCATGTTCCCATACTTCCCACACTAATAATGTTAAACTGCACCAAGAACTCCTAAGGATAAGGAGTTACAATTAGTGATGCTTGGATACTATTCTAATAAGTCAGATAGTGCCGGATAGTACCACAACCCAGATTTCGGATGTCAATAAATACAGTAGTGCTGACATCCTAGAATGGATCTGTGTTTATCAGATTCCTTCCATGGATCCAACTTGACTGGTTGGATCTTCAGATCTGACCTATGGATCCGATGGATACCAGGATCCAACCTTGAATTCATACATGTCTGACCTTGAATCAGAGATCAGATATATGCCAGATGCTAGGCTGGATACCAACACTATCCAGCAAAGCTGGTCAGATCCATAAAAGCACTATCCAAGCACCATTAGTTACAACTGTATCTAACTTGATAATGATGGTGTGGGAATGCCCGAGGGGAGGGGCAAGTGGCAGGGGTGGGGAAAAGGGGAGGAGGAGTAATAATGGCAAGGGTTAAAGAAAAATGGATCGAGGATTGATGGTGCAGGAGAGGGGGTTAGGGTTGGGGGAAGGTACTTGGAGTGAAGAAAGGAGAAAGGGGGAGGTGAGTAGTGAAGAAAAAGAAGTTTTTGGAAAATTGTTGTTTGGAACAAGGGGAAGGGAATGTAAAGGGAGAGGGGAAGGAGAGTGACGGTACATGGGACCAAAGTATACATACAAGGCACTTACTGTTGCACATATAGAAATTGGCCGATATTAAAACAATCAGGCAAAAATGTATCATTCTTAGATATTTAATTCATGGTGAAAGTACCACTATGACTATTACTGCAACTTTAAAATTGAAAGTCCAGTTCTGACTATTCTCTGACTTATAATTGTTACACTATAAACCAGGTTGCCACCAGGGATCCTCTCACCTTCTCCATTCCCCGCCCTATCTCTGCTGCTAGGCAGTCAGCCTTCTCCTATCACCTTCACTCCCTCTAAAACCTGCTCTCTTCCTCTTTCCTATCTTTTCCATCCCCAGCATCTCTTAGGCACCAGTTAAAACCCCTCCCTGGCCCCCTTGCTCCTGTCAGACCCTTACCTGACTCTTACCCTCGGTGCCCCTTCAGTCCCTGTTACTGGACTTCCTTCTGGACTTCTCATTGTGCCAACTACCACTGCACTCTCATGTTACAACTTGAACTTTTGTCACTGTAAATTGGGTTTCAGAGCTGCTCATAACACCGAATTATTGTTACTTGCATTGTTACTTGCACTGTACCATGTTGAATTTGCACACTGTTCGCACTTTATATTGTACTGTTTCAGTACTGTAATGTACACTCTTTGATTGGATCCTCTTTCCCTTCCCCCAAGTCACACATCGGAATGAACCTTGTCTCAGTGTGGCTTTCATAGTTCCCAAGTTTTCAAATAAATAAATAAATAATAATATTCCTTGCACAAATAATCGGAACAGAGGTCGTACAACAAATTATGTGAAAACAAGAGAGAGAAGAAACTCCAAACCTCCTGGAAACCAATATCCCAAAAGTGGCTTGAAGGATTTCAGGAGAAACAGATAAAGGGTGACTTTCATCAAATTTCAAATTACATAACAAGAAGAGAGAAAACTATAGTCATTAGAGCTTCATCAGAAATTCAGATAAAAAAAGCATTACAGACAATGCCATGCTCCTCAGAGGAACAATTTCTAGTCCTCGGAGATCCACCCCTTCCCCCCGAGACAATAAATCCCCATAACCATGCTGGGTACCTGCCTGGAGGTGTACATTAAATTAAAAAGGCTGTAGCACCAGATACCATCTGGTGACAGGGGCACTGATTTCTCTGCATAACATGTAACTACTTGATGGGGACATGGTCAGTGACAACAGTTAACTTCCATTCTAACAGGTAGTAGCGTAGGGCAACCACCACCCACTTAACTGCCAGGCACTCTTTTTCCAGCATGGCATAGCACTGCTCCCAGGGAAAAAGTCTGCAAGACAGATTTAGGATGGGGTAACTCCCATCTTCAGGATCTTGTGATAACACTGCCCCCAGCCCCACCTCTGAGGTGTCTATGTACAAAATGAAGGGATTGTTGAAATCTGGACTTTGTATGACTAGCCCCCTCACACAGCACATTTTTCATGGCCTGATATGCCGTCTGACACTCTGGTGAGCAACGGACCATATTCAGAGCAGTTTTCTTGGTCAGGTCAGTCAGCTGGATAGCAAGGGTTGAGAATTCCAGAATGACCCAGTAGTAGTACCCTGCAATTTAAAGGACTTTAACCTTCTTCTTAGTAGTTGGAATGTGGTAGTCAGCTAGGGCCTTTACTTTGTTAGTAACCAAGTGTACGTGGCCATTCCCAACCATACACCCCAAGTATTTCATCTCCTGCCACCCTAGGATGCATTTCAATCATTGGCTGTGAGACCTGCCTCCCTGAGTGACTGACGTACCATGGCCACATCCTGCAGGTGGTGTCCCAATCAGGGCAAACTATGACAACATCATTCAGGTACACTGCTGCATACAAACCATGGAGACAGAGGATGCAGTCCATCATTCTTGCAAATGTCCAGCGCTCCATGCTATCTGAAAGGAAACACAGTAAACTGATATAGGCAAAACAGGATGACAAAGGCCATTTCTTCACAGGACTTGGGAGTTAACAGGATTTACCAATACCCCTTGGTCCAGTCCAGGGTACTAATGTAACAAGCCTTCCACAGTTGGTCAAAAAGTTCATCTCCCTTTGGCACAGGGTATGCGTCAAACTTAGATGTAGCATTAATGTTCTGGGAGTGTATATAAAACCATATGGTGTTGTCAGGTTTTGGGACTAGCACAATAATGCTAGATCATTCACTCTTAGATTCCTCAGTATCTCCTAACTCTGTTATAGACTGGGTTTCCTCCCGTACTGTCTCTCGGATTCTTTGTGGTAGTCTGTAAGGTTGTTGGCTCTTCCAGACACCTGGGTCCATGTCTATGTGGTACTGGATCACATGGATGCATCCTGACTTCAGGAATAATACATCCTCAAAATTCTCTACCAGCATCTGGGCGTATTACTTTTGGGTCTGGTTGAGCTGGTCATCCACTGAGGCAGCACTCGGTTCCTTTACAATTTTAGGTTCTAAGTCAAGGGTTCTATTATTAATATCTTCACCCATCACCAGACTTGTGGCCCCTTTAGGATCTTCTGGGTCAATAAGCCAAACCACTCTGTCTTTTCAGGGTTTCAGCAAATTAACATGGTAAATTTGTTTTTCCCTTTTTCCTGTCCATTTGTAAGACTATGTAATCAACTGGCCCCATTTTTCTGAGGACCTCATATAGTCCTTGCCATTTAGCTAAGAGTTTACTCTCAGAGCTAGGCAACAGAAGGAGTACTCAGTTGCTGAACTTAAACTTCTGTAGCCTGGCCCTTTGGTCACAGTGCCCAGCCTGGATTTGCTGTTTTTATTAAATTACCTTTGGCAAATCTGCCAACTGTGTTCAGTCTTTCTTTTATTTGTAATACATATTGGAGCACATTAGGTGAACTATGTGCCTGTTCTTTTCACACCTCTTTTATGAGATCCAGCATTCCTCTGGGTTGTTGCCCATACAACAGTTCAAAAGGTGAAAACCCAGTGGATGACTGGGGCACCTCCTGAATGCCAAACATTAGTAGGGTAACAATTAATCCCAGTTTTTTTACCTCAGCTGACACAAATTTAAAAAGCATACCTTTTAATAATTTATTAAAGCATTCCACCAAGTTGTTGGTCTGTGGGTGATACACTGATGTCCAGATGGACTTACCCTTCAGGAAGGCACATACCTACCTCCTGATATTGACTGTAGTTTGTGGACCCTAAAACTGATACAGTAATGACACACAGGTATTGTCTTTTTACCACTATAGTACAGTTTTGCTTGCATGCCGTTGTTGTATGCACAGAGGGCTTGATGCAAGGTGGCGGTAAAGTGAAGACTCCCTCTCAATTTTGACTCAACCTCATTCATTTCTCTGAGGGACTGCAGGCCCTGCAATGTGGTAGACTGATGTTTAACTGGGACTCCAATAACAGTAATTTTTTCTTTCTCTACAGTAAGTGGGGACATAGTGGGGGGCATGGATTTGTTTTATGAATGGTTCCTATGTCATCTTGAAGGACTCCTGAGAGGGCTGTAAATTAAAGTTTTTTGATTTGTAGTACTTTGGTTTGTTGCACACACAGAAGGAGGGCAAGAACCATCAACAGGGAACAGGGAAGTGTGACATTGATGTGGGGGCCATCCAGTCATGGGGAGCTGCATCCGAGGGAATATGTGCATGGCCATTCCTACCCTCTAGACTCTGACTGCCTCATTTCCAGCCTAGACTACACAGAGACCACATTGGTATACCAGGGTTTTAAAATTATAGTTTATTGCTTTTATAATAAAAAACAATTACATATAATTTCTCATGCCAGAAATCACATCTACAGTGACATATCTGTAGGATGCATCCACTGTAATAGATGTTTTTTAATCCAGACAATCTTAATTTTGGATTTGGTGTTATTCCTTAACTAAAAAGTCCAGGTATAAGTCCATTGATATGCTGCACCCCACAAGACTTATGAGAGGTCAAATAATTTAAAAAAGGTAATCCAAACTCGTGTACACAACAACCAGTGTTGCTACGACCCTCACCCAAACATGTCTTCTCAACAGTAAATCAGCGATCAATGATAAACTACTTCCAAACCCACAGCAACATAATTTAATAGAACTGAGTTAGTATTTGTAATCTAGCAGTAGTATAGTTTACACCACCCTGCACTACACGTGGTGTCCACCATTTTAGCTAAGGAGATGAAAACAGCAGCCATTAATTCTTTAGGAGATTGGCATTTCCCCTAACTAATTTTTACATTGACAACAGTTTTTAATGTTTAAGCAAACATTATATTCCCCCAGCTACAAACAAACAGTTCCCTCAAAACCAGCTCCATCATAACTTTTAATAACAAACATTAAAAAGAGTAAGAACTATTGATGGGTTTTGACTTATACACCCCACAATAGCAAAAGCACTATCGAAAACCTCAAACAAAAGTTCAAGTGCCATCCTCTGAGTCGGACGATTCAGGTTGCCTGGCACAATCAAATTCCTTGACGAACACTTCTGCTTTCCTCCCAGCCTGTTCAGGGTCAGTATATTGAAAAGTATGGCCCCCATACTGGATCCTGAGTGTGGCCGGCATCAGGAGTGAATGGGCTATGCCCAAGCTGTGTAGCTTGGCCCGAACCCCATCAAATTTCTTTCTCCTTGTTCTGGTGGTGAAGGATAAATCCAGAAATAAATGAATTGTAGCTCCCTGAAAGGACAGATGAGAAGCTTCCTTAGCAGCTTCCAGGATCTGATCTCATACTGTCGGGCTGGATGTCACCACAAGGATAGTCTGGGATAAATTCTGTTTAGCTGCGTCCGATCTAGGGGAAATCTGATGAGCCTTTAAGAGATTATCTAAAGTTAGTGATTCCAAATGCAGAGCTCCCAGCAGCCATTCTCTTATAAAGTAAAGCAGGTCCTCCCATTCAACATTTTCTGGAAGTCCTACCACGTGGACATTAGAGGCCCTCTGTGCATTTTATTTCATCTGGGCAGTTTCCTGTGTAAACGTGCCCGAGGAAGCCAATGTCTTCGTCGCCATGGACTCTGCGTTGGATATCATTTTGCTGTTTTAGCTGCTACATCTATTTTGGCATCTTGCACTGCAAATTTAGTCAGAATAGACTTGACCTTGGCATCTATGGCCTGCATGGACTTCTGCAAGGCCTTCCATGGTGGCTCCAACTCTGAGGCAGATTTAGCAATCGCCTCATGTTGCTCTGATTCCATCTGCTGGGTTTTCGAGCTGGACGCTGGACCTTTGTTAGTGCTGCCCATCATCAAACAAGGTATCAATCAATGGCTTGTAGTTCACTGAGGTCAAATCCAATGTCAGAAAAGGCACTTTCTACTATTAAATTAGTGTTTTTAAAAGTTTTATTGCTGTAGATCAGAGTACCCTCACTGCACACATCTAGTCAGTAGGCGTGCTCCACAGCACCCCCCATATGTTTGGTCCAAAGCCAGTGCAGCTAATCTATTATGGTCTTGCCTTACCCTGTCTGTCATTTACAGAGTGGTGTAGTTGCTCAGAGAGGCGGGTCTTAGCTGCCGTTAGAGTTCCGAACTTACTGAAATATTGCTTTATCTTACGGAATACTGTAGTGTAATACAGCCTCAAGGGTACCAAGGGGCCATTGTTTCCAGAGGATTGGCCTGGGGAAGGGCTCCTCACTTCGCTTGGCTCTCCATTTACCAAAAGGATAAAACAGCTGTGCAGCACAAGGAGGGTGCGAGTAATCCAGTATCAATGAATGTAGCAGCAAAAAAACATACTCCTCAGCCAGGAAATATGTGCAAATAGCAAAAATACTTTATTAAAGTATAAAAAATCGAAGCCAAGACACTATGCAGGTGAAGGGCTCGTTGCTGAACAGAACCTTGACTGGTTTCGTACACCTAGTATAGTACATCATCGGGGGATGAGCTGCAATAGCAGTGTCAGGTTTAAAAAGCAATACATTTAAAGTGACATTACACAATTCATCAAACACATATCAAAACAGCTAAAAGTGTCAAGTGCAATCATATAAATAACAGTCTGTACATTTGAATGTATCTATAACAAAAAATCATATTAACAACCTTAAACCAAAAAATTGCAACTCAATGAATCTACAGCAGCTGAATAGATACTAGAAAACTCTAAGGCCCTGTCCACACTACACCTCTGTAATGTTACAGAGGGCCCAAACCATTACCGCAATGGTTTGCGTTTACACCTGTAACGTTACAGAAGATGTTTTCATAATCGTTATTGAAACCACATATGAGGTGGTTTCAACAATGAATTATAAAACCAGTTCACCCCTCGTAATGTTACCGGCTGTAGTGTGGGCGTGGTACTGGTCCCCTACTTTTTTAGCCTGAGCTGCATTGTGGGATCAAGTGCCGTGGCGATCACCGGCTCGCGGTGTGGACTGGCGGTACTGGTCCCATAACGGACACCGGTGTGGACACACTGCACCGCTCCGCGGCCGTAACGGTTTGCATCCGTTACCAGGCCTGAGTGGTGTAGTGTGTAGTGTAGTGTAAGTGTAGTATAGTGTAAGTGTTCAATCTGAAATGGGTACCAACTCCAAGGGGCTCTGCCAAGGCTTCCCATGTCTGGAGGAGGCCCAAAACTTCAAACAGTTCCCTAGGAAGAAAGTATAAAGATTAGTAAATATATCCATTGTGCCCCATTGTGGCAGGTATAGGGTCTCAAGGTGGGTCGTTCCCCATGGGGCTTTTGAGTAACTAATAAGCCAGGCTACGGCTGGAAAAGAAATATTTTATTTCTGATTGGCAACGTTCTTTACAAACAGGCACTGTTGCCCTTATGAATACGATTATTAGGGACTATGACGCACAGCATGAGGTGGTAACCCAGGACATTATTAAAAAGAGGAAGTGGTCTCCAAATTCAAGGACCACACAGAATTCGGTATTTTTGAGAAAACTAAAAGACACTATATTGAGAGAGGAGAATAAGATCAAAAAAACTAATTTGACCAAGTGGGAGTGGGATAGACAAGATTTACCTCAAAAACAGAGTGTGGGACTGAAACAGAAGAAAGGGGTGACCCACACGTAAGAGGAATCGCTCCACTGGTGGAGGTAAAGGACCTCAACAACAAAGATCAATACATCTAATAGTGAATTGGAGCCTTAGGATCCTTTTTTAGAGGAGGAATGCCATCAGTTAGATCTTCGGAGATCTGTACAGTTTCAGGAGCTGGAACAGGAGCCCCACAATCTGAGGACATGCAGACAGGGAGCCCCGATCCACTATCAACCTGCTGGACAAGAAGAAGTGGTCTTAAACATCAGAGGCCAAGGAAGGAGAGGCAACCAATCCTAGAGGAAAAGAATATTGTTATAAACATCTCCCATATTGAGTTAAATCAAGATCAATTGCAGATATTACAAAAGGGACTGTCCTTTATACCTATCTTGGATACTAAACCTTTTGATTTGTTCATCAACCTACATAGATTCACCAGGACTCTTAATTTGGGGGCGTTTTTTTCAGAAAAACAAGTTGGGCCGTGGTCAGACTGTGGACATAGGACTGGATGTAACTACTCCTCTAGCATTTGCTAGTAGCGCTGAGGTAAGACAATTTAAAACCACAATCTACATTCATGCCTCTGTATAATGACTAGGTTAAGATTTTTGAACAAAGATGTGAGACAATTTAAATTACTGCTGGAGCAGGAGGAAAGACCAAAGTATATTAATATTACCTCTGCTGAGGCAGAGGCTTTGAAAAGTTTGGAGTCCAACCACGAGATTACCATCAAACCTGCGGATAAGGGTGGGTCAGTGGCAGTAATGTCAACAGATAAGTATATAGCTGAAATTAATAGACAATTAGGAAACATGGAGTTTTACCTACTACTGACCCTGAACACTACAGCAAAATTTAATAGAATGTGGATGCTTTTTTTTGCATGATTCTGAATGTGAGGGTGTTATTTCTCATGAGGAACTACTGTATCATACTGTGGATGCCCCAGCACAGGCCATGATATATGTGCTACCAAAAGTACATAAGAATTTGCATGAACCTCCAGGACACCCCATTGTGTCAAGTATGGGGTCTCTGGTAGAACCCCTCTCTAAATATGTAGATGCCCATATCAAAGACTATGTGACCAAGTTACCATCTTATATCAGAGATACCACTAATATTCTGGGGGTCCTGGGAGGCATGCAAATAGAATCATCATGGTATATGGTGTCGCTGGACATTGTGTCCCTCTACACCAATACACCCCACAAGGGTGGCCTTGAGGATCTTGACTATTGGTTTGACCAGTATGAGACAGTTGGTGCAGCCAAAAACTTTTTTTGTTACAATGTGCTGAACATGTGTTGACAAAAAATTATTTTCTGTTCCAAGACAAGTACTACCTGTAACTTAAGGGAATGACGATGGGGGCTACATTTGCCCCTGATTATGCCAATTTCTGTTTGAGCCTATGGGAGAAAACAATGCTCTGTGATGCCCAGAACAACCCTTTTCACCATAGGATTGACATCTGGTGTCGATATATACTGTAGATGACATATTCATGGTGTGGTGTGGCACGCCGGAGGAACTTGATGAGTTTGTGATATACATGGAGAATAATCAAAATTTGAAGTTCTGCTTCAGAGTGATTTTTCTGCTGCCTCCTTCCTGGATCTCCTCATCATGAAGAAAGAGTATGGTACCCTCTGCACAAATCTATTTAGGAAGGAGACAGTTAGAAACTCACTACTGTTAGCCTCCAGCTGCCATCCACGAAATATGGTCTTGAATATCCCTAAGGCCCAAATGTTCAGAGTGCGCAGAAAATGTTGCGAAAAAAGTGACTTTGAAACTAATGGTAGGGAAATATGCAATAGATTTATCAACAGAGGCTATGCCAGTCACACTGTGGAAAAGGCATTCCAGGTTGCTAAGGAAATGGAGAGAAGTGAATTGCTCATACCTAGGATAAGGGAAACTGCCCTGCAAGATTGAATTTTGTAACCACCTACACTAGGCATGCTGAGTATATCCAAAATATACTCAATTCCATTTGGAATATTGTTGAGGGTGAGCACCTTTTGGAAGAAGTCACTAGTACTAGACTCAGAATGGTGTAAACGAGAGGGCCTAATATCAGAGATAGACATGTCCATAGTTTTCTACCAACACCAAGTGGCAATGTTAACACCAGGATTGCTTTGCCTCCTGGGATGTTTCAGTGTGGTAATTGTAAATTCTGCTTCTCTGTGATAAAATGCAAAACCTTCTCAAGCAGGAATACAGAATTAGAGATTTTATTAATTGCACTACAATGTTGTTTATTTGGCCACCTGCTCATGTGGAGCTTTTTATGTTCATATGGCATCTTGTGCCCTGAAATTAAGAACAGGGGATCATCTCAGGTCTATTGTTAATAATGATGCCAGAAATGCCCTCGCCAATCACATTAGAGTTACGGCATGTAGAAATGTTAAACACACCTTTAAATTCTGTAGATTAGAACTTGTGTGTCTAGGACCCAGGGGGGTAATCTGAGTCATACGCTGCTAGAAAGGGAATCCTTTTGGATTTACAAGTTAGGTGCTTTAAGACCCCCGGACTGAATGAACACATAGAGTCGATGCCCTGTATTAAGAAGAAAAAGTAAAGTTCTCTTGGCTGACACACATACTTTTTCTATTCAATCCTTTTTCACCTTCTCCCCTTGTTTCCCCTCTTTTCCCTTTCCCACTTCCCACCCCCATCTTTATCAACCTCACTTGAGGTTGTCTATGGGGACTTTGAAATGGTTGTAGTAGCACAAAAATTATTAAGTTTAACTAATGGTACAGTCCCATTAAATATAAACTGATTCTAATGTTATTCCCTTTTTCTGTTGTTGGCGTAGTAACTGCTCATGATATTATTGTGATTTGACTTCTGCTGACTTCCCACTTCTCTTTCCTACAGGGAACCTTTTGTATATATGGATATATTTACTAATCTTTTATGATTTCTTCCTAGGTAACTGTTTGGAGTTTTAGACCTCCTCCGGCATGGGAAGCCTTGGCAGAGCCACTTGGATTTGGTACCCATTTCAGATTGAACACTTAGGCCTGGATATTCAGACTGTGCCAGGCAGGGGAGCAAGCCTAGGCACAGCGCAACTGGGCTGCGCCAGGGCATCAACCATGTGATATTCAACGGTGCTGTGCTATGGCACTGCACCATTGAATATGGCACTGAGGGCGCACGCACTGCGCAGTAGCACTGCACCAGCCAAGTGGCAGAATGGGAACAGGGGGATGTGCCAGCACAAGTGCAGTTGCGCCAGGTGCATCAACTGTGCTATTCAGCACTGGGCATGCAAATCAGGCCATTAAGCATGCAAGGCACAAATGGGGCCATTTGCATGTCATTATGGCCCCATTTGCATGTGGTGCGCCGGTCCCCGGCGACTTGCGCCTGGTGCCCAGCCCGGCTGCAGCCATCGGAAACCGATGCCCTGCATTCCCATGGCGGTCCCCTGCACCCGTACACCCAATTGCAGGCATAAGTAAAAGTAAATTCCATGGTGATCCAGTGGAAACCTCCCCATCGCCCAATCATGGGCATAAGTAAATATAAATTCCCTGGTGGTCCAGTGGAAACCCCACATCGCCTGATCATGGGCATAAGTACTCATATATTCCCTGGTGGTCCAGTGGACCCCTCCCCCATCGCCCGATTGTGGGTGGAAATAGCGCTAGATACCCTGGTGATCAGTGGTACCCCCTCCCCACCGCCCACTGGGGTCCCCGCCACCCAGCAACCCCCTGTCATCGGTGGGCAGCAGCACCCTGCCTGCATGCCGCCCAGCCACCTGCCAAATGACAGCATACAGTACAGTCTGTACGCCTATTAGTCCACTGCGTGTTATCTAGGACTGAGCAACCACTTCTAATTTAGCCAATAGGACTCATCTCTGTAACAAGAAATTTTTCCATCTTACAGTAACCATGGTAACTATTTTAGGTATATAATGTAAGACATTATGTCTTCTACCTCAGAGACCCCTGAGATTTCTACACTCCTCAAGGTATAGGGAACGCATAGCATTGACTCCCAATTCCTACTGGTAAGAACTGCTTATGGCAACTGTGATTTTCCTTGTGGTAGTAATAAACAAGATTTATTACTCTTATGCAACTTTTTTGTGATTTCTTGCATTCCCATTATTGCCAAGAACCTAAGAGTAAGGGTTTAGACCTCCTGACAATTGGCGATCGTGTGCAGGTAATATTTGGTATTTTCAAAGTTTTCACTCGTTGCTACTACTTTCCCTTCCCAATGGGGACAGAAGGTGCGCACACCTGCATCACCTCTCCTGTTTTTCACCCACTTTGTAACTCCTTGCAAAGTCTGGCTGCTTACTGGGTGTGGTCGATTCCGACTCACCTCACCACTCGGCAGTTTTGAGTTGCAAGCTTACAAGTGCACAGTAGCCCACTTGAGACTTAGTGCACCTGTTGTGGATCGATACACAGCACGGTGCCTTTTCACAGTTTGATTTTACATTCCCTCCCACTAAATGGCCACTGCATCAAATATCTGCGCAGACTTGAGACTCGATGTCTTGAACTTCCTTGCCTCTCATGGAAGATGGGCTGACTTTGTGCTGGACACAGGTCAATCTGACAACCCTGTGCTGGGAATTTCAACCCAGTACTCAGAGATGAGATAAACAGCCAGAAAGCGTGAAGCTAAAAGGCTGTTGGTCGTGGCTCTCTATGGTGCTCTGGAAGCCTCTGAAGTGAGGTTTCAAACCCTTGACCTGCAAGTCTCATCTCTCAAGCAAGAGATGGGACTGCAGGAAACTGAATGCTTGAAACAGGAGCAGGATTTGGAGTCTGTGCTCCAAACTCTACGAAATGAAAAGGATTCACTTTTGCATCATTCTGTTCAGGAAAATGAGCAGGAACTTTGTATGTTGAAGCTGAACTGTGAAAGTTTGAGACAGGATAAGAGGCAGGCATTGCAAACGAATAATATATTAAGTAGAACTAATGATCAGATTCATGGTTAGTTGGGAGAGCTCCAGGATGAGATAAACCAGGTACATAATGACTTAGGTATAGCTACTAGGGACAATCGTGAATTAAGTGCCATGTATAGAGTGTTACAGAAGCAGTTACAGGATGGTGTGGATCAGGATGTTGCCAAAGTTAATCATGATGAATGTGAATGTAGATGGTGAAACTGCGCCATCAGTGAGAGGTACTGGCTGGTCATGTCAAAGCAATGGGCGGGGTAGCCCCCATCCTGACTATGTCATCTGAGGAAGAGGATCAGATGACATTTCTCAGTACAGCGTCCAGTCACACCCCTGTTATGGCCCAGTGACCCCACCATCCACAACATGGCGGACCCCCACCCCACGACACCACATCCCTACGTCATCGACAGCATGAGGACCATCATGGGTAATGCCAACATGGCGACCCCCATGATGGGGGGCAGGCCCAGGCCTAGTTCTAATGGCACCACTGATCGCCGTTATTTCTGTGGATGATAGGGAAGAGATAGAACAAATGATTGATAATGCCTTAGGCACTGTGGCCCTTTCCGAGAAAAGCAAGTGGACCCTCTGAATGCAGATCAGGCAGATGCTGCAGGAGAGTGCTACTCTGGAACAGATGGTCCATACTGTGGCTGACGCCGCAGCTCAGGCAGCCCTGCAGGGTGCTCGAGACCATCTATCTCTGAATGACCATCCCAGTAATCCCCTACAAATGGCCCACTCTGTACTACACAGGCTCGATATGTGAATGGACGGCAGATAGCTGACAGCATTGGTCGGATGAGCCCGTCCGAAAACCTCAGTTGCCACTTGAAAAGGTGCGTTCCAAATGCAAAATACTTAGTCTCGCAGTGGACTACCAAGTCCAGATCCTATGCCAGACCATCGATCCTGGCCTATGGGTGAAACCCCTTATACTATCTGGCAGGATAGCCATGCCACCTTTGACGAATTGGCAGCTGAGCTTATTACTGCACATAACCCAGGTGTAGTAGGAGTGTGATGCTTGCATACCCTATGAAACAGAATGCAAAGGAAAGTCCAGCAACCTTCCACCAGAGGCTTTGGATGGCCTACTGAGCAGGAAAGAGTCTTGCAGGAGAGGCCACGGATACGGACCTTATTGAGTACAAAACCCTGCTCCTTCGGAACATGATCCCTGCAGTGCAAGAGAAAGTAGAGCCAACCACCTATCCCACCACGGATAAGTTTTCTGACATCCTTCAGAAAACGGAGAGAGTTTATCAACTCTACATCCATGATTCAAGCTCCAGCTACAAGAAGGTAGCTGCTGTGAAACCCATCCCAGAGGTCACGATGCACTACACGGTGGAGGGGCAGGCCCAAGAGAAACAACCCCTCCCTACAGACAACCAACACCCCCAGCAGGCCCAACAACAAAAATCCTGGGGTGGGAACCGGAACTACCACAAAAACCAAAAACACCATAAAAATAATAAGGGTAAACAACAGAGACCAGGCCCTTCATGTAGAGAAATAGCTGATGAAAACCGAAGCCTCCGAGACCTTCCCGGGCAAGTGCGCTCCATAGCGGATGCTGTTCAAGTTCGGGCCTTTGCTGCAGTACAACTGGGAGGCAGGCCTCAAAAGGCCATGGGGATACCGGAAACCCAGGCTCTCAAGCCCTTACAGGCCTGAACCCAGAAGCTGCTCCCTATATAGCATAAGTACAGCATGGTGAAATGGTCCACAGGAACCAGGCCCAAACGCTCTTTCAAGAGCATCCCCATGCCTCTACTAGTACGGATTGACAATTACAGGCCCCAGTCCATATTGTAAACAAGCTAGTCTTGGATACAAACAGAAGGCTCTGTACAGAGGCCAAGGTTGGGGGCCGCCTACTTACAGTAGTGGATACAGGTGCAGCATTGTCTGCATTGCATGTCAACAACCCAGCCACATCACCTTGGTCCACTGGACAGAAGAGCAATATGTCTGGTGTAGACGGAAATAGGCTACCTGTGTACCACTCCCTGCCACTACCTGTGACAATGGGACACCTGGAGGCATATCATACCTTTCAGCTTATGGTACTGCATGATCACCCTAGTATTATTGGAATTGACTTCTGGGCACCACATGGCTGTGTGGTAGACCTGGCCAATATGCTGTTGATACAGATTCAGGGACAATACCACACTGTCATGATTCCTGACTCACACGTGGTTGCAACAATAGCTGCAAATGACAAAGAATATGACGTCATAGATTTGTTCAAAAACCACAAGCTTTTCCCAAAGCTCCTTCCCATCTTGCAAAGGCATCTGGATGCATTTGCCATCAGTAAACATGATTGTGGCAAGATGCATACTGTCATTGAGGTGACAGGCCCAGCCCATGAGAGGCAAAGGCAATATCCATTTTCATCTGAGGCCTTGCCCTCTCTTAGGGAAACAATTAAATCACTTCTCAGACAAGGTGTAATCAGGACATGTGTTTCCACTGCAAATTCCCCTGTGTGGCCTGTGAAAAAACCCACAGGCACATGGAGACTTACAATTGACTACAGGAGACTAAACCAGGTCACTCCTAGTTGTACCCCAATGGTGGCATCAGCACCAGATGTGCTACAACTACTGACCCCTGACCAACAATGGTTTAGTGCCCTGGATATTTCCGATGGTTTCTGGTTATTGCCATTGGCCCCCAAGAGTCAATATAAGTTTGCCTTCACCTTTGAGGGTAGGCAGTACATGTGGACCTGCTTACCACAGAGGTTCCACAACAGCTCCCTCCCCATTCCATCTGCACGTGATGGACCCTCTTGAGGGTTGCTGTATACCCCAGTGCCTCTTGCAGTATGTGGACAACCTGTTGCTGGCAACAGCCACACAGGAGCAACATCTGGACCTCTTGGACAAATTACTGACCCTCATTCAGACGGCAGGCTTCAAATGTAACCCAGCAAAAGCACAGCTGTGCCAGAAGGAGGTACTCTTTCTTGGCTTAACGATAACAGACAAAGGCAGAAGCACTACCTGGAAGAAGATACAAGGGTTACAGGACTTGCCACTCCCCACCAGTGTGGCTACTCTTAGAAGATTTCTAGGTATGGTAAATTATTCCTAGATTTTATTTGTGATGTTGCCCAGATGGCCACCTCTCTGTATAAATTACTGAAAAAGGATGTTCCCTGGACTTGAGGCCCCATACATACCCAGGCTGTGACTTTACTGAAGCAGGCCATGACCTCGGCTCCAGCCTTGGTCAACCCCAATCCAGCTCTGCCATTCCATCTGGAATCCGCCACCTCTGACATTGCAATGTATGCAGTGTTGGCCCAGAAGGTGCATGGCACCCTACAACCCATTGCATATGCATCACAGCTCTTCACCCCAGCGGAACAGAAGTACAGCCTTTGTGAAAGGAACCTTCTGGCTACCTACTGGACTGTCAAGCACTTTTTGTATATCATTGGGTATTACCCTCTTAACATCAGTACAAACCACGCCCCTAAAACATTCCTACTCTCAGACAGAGTAAAGGATGGATCAGTCTCTTACACCTGATTGACACACTGGTCCCTCCTTCCCCAGGATAGGGACATCAAGGTTCACCCAACCATAATGCCATCCATGCTGGTACATGGCCTCCTTTTCCAAGGAGAACCACATGACTGTACACTGCAGCCACCTGACCTACCAGATCTAGGCCCTTTCCTTCCTGCTACGCCACAACTACTTGAGAACACCTCATTGTGTCACGTTTTCACAGATGGATCAGCCTCCTATTATCAGGGAGAACAGATAGCAGGAATGGGTATATTTGTGGTTTACTCCTTTGGTAACACTGTTAAAGTCTCCAAGCATTGCAGTGTAGCTTCATCACAGTATGCAGAAATGGCAGCGGTGGCCTGTGCCCTCAAGTTCATCCAGCATGGAACTAGGGATACCATCATCTGTATAGGCTCTGACTGGGTTTGTTGTTCTCTTACAGAATTTCTTCCTTTCTGGCAGAAGAACTCCTTTACCTCTTCTGATGGCACCCCAGTGAAACACAAGGAACTGATAATATACATTCATTCACTGGCACAGAAATTTGCACACAAACTCTGTGTACACAAGGTTAAGGCCCACTCCACACATGACCCCTATCATGCTTCCAATGACACAGCTGACACCCTTGGACAAATACTCCCCATGGCCAAACTCTCCAAGGGAAATTTACATGGATGGCCCAATGCAAAATTATCCCCAAATGGTACCTTGTCCTTGCAACAACCTCTCTTAGACATTCAGGTTTATATAACATTACAGCCTTAATTGATCCTTCTTCTTGTAACGCACTTTCTAAGGATTCTGCCAGGAAATGTGCCATACATAACATGGCCTCAGCCACCATGTATTTATCTGTGTTCCCTCCCTCCCACTGAGAAACAACTTTTGGAATGTCCCAAACAACACCCTGGCCCTTGTTGTGGACTCACAGCCACTGCTTTGCCTGGCACACTTATTAACAACCTACAATATATCCATATACCTGTTTTGTTTAATGTAACTTACTGGAATATGAAAGAATTTGGTATGTATCATACTACTAACACATTGTTATTTTATAGTACTTTGTTACTTGATAGCTTAGCAACTTTTCAGATCTGCAGTCAAGATCCTATTGCCGGGGTACATACCACTGAGCATAGAGACAATTTTAGGAGAAAACCTAGTTCTCAAACAGATGATTTGCAAAGTCATAGAAGAAACACACGTGACACATCAGATGTCACTGGTGCCACAGGCACCCTTACTGGTTTCTTTGGTACTACAATGTCTATCTGGAATAAAGTAGATATTGCAACTATCAAAGCACATTCACAGAAGTTTGAAACCAGTATGATCAATGACATCATACCCCCATTATTGCATCATGTGGATAGCCTTAGTCAGGAAGAAAGATACACTGCATATAATATGCACGATATTGCAAAGGCATTTTCAGATTCTAAAGAAAAGATTAATACCCTTATTGCACAGAGCAATAAGGAAGCAGATAAGCAATACATTGCCTGTGAAATTGTATGCTCTGCTTATGGGTCATACATCATCATCACGACCATCAACAATCTCTTCCGGGATCTGGAATCCGGAAGAATCCCTGACATCATACACAATAGACATATCTCTAAATGGTACTTCCCTCACTGCAAATCGCCTAACTGTGTTGCCATGTGTATGTTACAATCCATTTCTATTCCTATCTCTACTGCTAGAAATTTGGGATTTGTGACCAGACATCCTAATACTGGTCCTTGCTTTACTTCTAAGAAATGTTCCATTAAGGATATTATGTTTGTGTCTTTCACTGTTTCTTTACCACGTTTTGATCCCAATACAGCTATATTTGATAAACTAGCATCCATACACTCCATTGGGCACCTTGATGATGACATCTACACAGAACGTCTCGACTTGCCACCTCTTTTGGTTTTTCACTCCATTCTGGATGCATGGGTCTCACCGCACATGGACTGTTGTGCAAAGATAGGGTATATTATTTGTGTCGATGTGACGTATTTGATGTTATTAAACCTGTATGTGGATATTCCCCAGACAGTATTGATTAGTCCTTTACCATTGCCGATGACATCATCACCAATGGCACAGAATGCCAGGACTCAACATCTGCTCCAGATGCTTCTCAATTGTACCAGTCTTACTGGAAGGATGTTCATTGGCTGTCAACACGGACTTCCAACCAGACTTACACTTGCCGAGTACAACTACAGAAATGGAGACTACCAACAGTGAAAATGCAATATAATTCAAATGGTGAATTTTGTGTGGTAACTAATTTTAAACAGTTTATTTATGGTAATAAAATATGTGTTATTACTGAACCCAGTTTTTGCTTTGTTCCCCATCAGACCACTATTATTGGGCACACAGTTATTACCCCTGTTCCCCTTGTGGAACCAGATATCATTGATGGTGACCCTGATTATCTTCTTACCATTTCAGAGTATTTACCTTACTTTAATGTACATATTGATCCTCTGACTTTAACACTGAAGTCCCTTTTGGACAGGATGGACACACACCTCATCCACATCAGCAATAATATAACCAAAGCAAATGAAGCGGTATATGATCTTATTAATGATGGTGATTTTAATAGTGCACTTACTAACACTTGGTTAGAGATTATCTTTAAAGGTTTTGTTATTATGCAAGCATTTTTGATAGTTTTCCTCATCATCATGCTTTGCTGCCTCTGGCACACACTCCGCCAACACCACGAGTAGCTTGAGTTCCTTTACAAGGTTCGTGTGTCGGGTCTGTAAATGATATCTGCTCCATCTCCACTTCCCTACTATTGTTGTTGCCCCTTGTTAGGCAACAAGGGGGGGGAATATTACACAAGGTCCCTGCACCCTAATTGATACCCCAGAGGTACACCGCAGACAGCTAGCATTTATATATGTTATACTAACATTTAGGGCTAAGGACATCTACCGTATAAGAGTAGATGTCAGGATATGTATGCACACGATTGCTATATGCTTTACTTTCTAATAAGTGGCTAAGGCAAGGAAGGAGCAGAACCTGGCCAGGGAAATTAGGAGAAGGAACAAGGGGGTTCTTTAGATACACTGGGGAAAAACGAAGGGTGAAGGGGCAGATTAGCAGGATTAAAACAGGGGAGGGACGGGCACATGAGCCGGGGGAGCAGGCTGAGGTACTAAAGGAGTACTTCATCTCCGTTTTCACCAAAGAAAACTGGGGGGGGGCTGCATCATACATGGGAGGAGACAGTGAAACTGAGGGGGGACCCTACTGATTGGTAGGTCTGGGGAGGGGGGTATCACTGGCAGGTGGGGGGAAGGCAAAGCAGCTTGATGAGGTAGCGGAGGTGGAAATCATGACAGAGAGAGTGAGGGAAGCCCTCAGGTCCCTTAAGATGGAGAAAGCACCAGGGCTGGATAAATTACATCCCAGAGTGCTGAAGGAACTGGCGGATGTCCTGGTGAAACCCCTGGTGGAGCTCTTCAGCATCCCTCTGAGGACAGGGTGGGTGCCCCAAGACTGGAAGGTGGCGCATATAGTGCCTATCCACAAGGGGGGGATCAAGGGAGGTGGCAGGGAACTACAGGCTCATCAGCCTGACATTGGTGGTGGGCAAGGTGATGGAGGGCATTGTCAAGGAGAGACTAGGGGAGGACCTGGAAAAGTTGGAGTACCTGAATGATAGACAGCATGGATTCATCCCGGGGAAATTGTGTCAGACAAACCTTGTGGAGTTCTATGACTGGGTGATGAGTGCCTTGGACCTAGGTAGACCAGTGGTCGTCCTCTTTCTTGATTTCAGCAAGGCATTTGACTCTGTTCCTCACGGGGGCCTGTTGGATAATCTGGGAGAAATGGGGGTGGGGAACCCGATGATCAGATGGATAGGCAACTGACTCCAGAACCGGACCCAGAGGGTCGTGGTTGGCGGGATAGTCTCATCCCCAAGGAAGGTCATTAGTGGAGTCCCTTAGGGATCAGTCCTTAGGTCTCTCCTGTTCAATGCCTATGTCTCTGATATAAGGAAGGGTATCAGAAGTGAGATGAGTCTCTTTGTGGATGACTCAAAACTGGGGGCAGTGGTGGATGGGGAGGAGGGGAAGGTGGCCCTACAGGGGGACCTGGAGTCTCTGGAAAGATGGTCTAAAAAGTGGAAGCTGAGGTTCAGTGCAGGGAAATGCAAGGTACTGCACCTGGGAGCCAGAAACCCTGGCCAAGTGTACACCCTGGGGGTGGGGAAATGCTACAAGTCTCGATGGCAGACAGGGATCTGGGGGTCATGGTGGATGTCAAGATGAACAACTCGGAGACTTGTAGGAGGGCAGCGGCAAAGGCCAACAGGATGCTTAGATGCATCACTAGGGGGCTCATCTCCAGAAGGAGGGACGTGATACTCCCACTGTATAACTGCTTGGTGAGGCCACACCTCGAGTACTGCATGCAGTTTTGGAGGCCACATTTAAAGAGGGACATTGAACTCCTGGAGAGGGTCCAGAGGAGGGCAACCAAAATGATTTGGGGCTTGGGGGATAGGACCTATGGAGAGAGGCTCGATGAGCTAAATATATACACATTGGAAGAGAGAAGGGACCTGGGGGACATGATAGAGGTCTTCAGGTACATGAAGGGGATAAATAGTTGAGGAGCAGTCAGGGTACTCTAAAGGAAGGGGGGGCAACTAGAGGGCATGGGTGGAAGCTGGAGGGGGGAGATTCAGGGGAGAAAGGAGGAGGTGCTACTTCACTGAGAGGGTGGTGGAGCCATGGAATGTGCTGCCCAGGGGGCTGGTGGAGGCAGAAACGGTGGAGGGGTTCAAGAGGGGGTGGGACAGGTACAGGGGAAGGGTTCTAGAAGCAAAAACCAGTGCAGCGAGAATATCTGGGAATTTGAAGGGAGAAACCAGAGAGGGAGAGGGGGGTAGCAAGGTCAGGTCCCAGGGTGGGGGCTCACCGAACGAGCAGACATGAAAGACCATTAGGCCAATTCTGCTGACATTTTAGTACATTAGTATACACATGTGTTTCTTGTTTACAAGATGTTAGGACACCTCTGTCCTTGTAGTATTATGATATATGAGTCAGCATTGCCATCTTCTGATGATTTGTATTATTACACGGCTATGTACACAAACTGTACTTTCTTTATTTTCACAAAGTGATGACTATAACAAAATTGTATGATGTTGTCTAAGACTGTGGAGCCACCTCTAATTTAGCCAATAGGGCTCATCTCATCTCTGTAACTAGAAATGTTTCTATCTTACAGTAACTATGGTAACTATCTATGGACTTTCACCCCTCATATCAGCTGCGAACCCTCCGATACCCCATGGCTTTCCCACCATGGCAGGGCTGCAGCGATCCCCTTCACACTGTAGTCTTCAGGATAGGTTGGAGGGCTGGCCTGAGGGGCTAATTGAAGCTGTGGTGGGCTTCATTGAAGGCGGCCGGCAGCTGTCCTTTTTTCCAGTTTTCCAGGGAGGTGGAGTCACGCAATGATGTCCAGCATCCGCCCGCCCCAAAGCGTAAGAAAAAGTCGAAGTTGTGTGACTCTCAAGCTTCCGCCAGGGGTCATCAATGTGCCAGACACTTCCCACCCTCCTCCCGGAGAAGGAGAGCAGTCCTTGGGGACCCCTGAGATTTCATACCTCAAGGTATAGGGAATGCATAGCATTGGTTCCCAGTTCCTAATGGTAAGAACTGCTTAGGGCAACTGTGATTTTCCTTTTGGTAGTAATAAACAAGATTTATTACTCTTATGCAACTTGTTTGTGATTTCTTGCATTCCCATTATTGCCAAGAACCTGAGAGTAAGGGTTTAGACTTCCTGACAGAGTGATGCACCCAATCAAATGTAAGAGGGTCCTGTCCTATTTAAAACAGCAGGTTGTGGGGATTGCTTATCTTCAAGAAACCCACTTGACAGAACTGTAGCACCTTAAGTTGCGTAGAGACTAGGTGGGAAAGGTGCATTTGGCCTCCTATACATCCCACTCTCTCATGACCAGATCAGATCCTGCAGGAAGGTGGGATTTGGTGCAGGGGAAATTGTATAACCATATGGCGGTATTACCTAATATATTTGCACCAAATTATGATGATTGTGACTTTTGTCAGGAGCTGCTATTCCAGCTAAATCAAATTCAGGGTAAAGTGATCTGGGGAGAGGATTTCAACCTTGTGTTTGATGAGCATTAGACAGATCCTCGCAGTGTCCATATCATTTGACTAGGACTGCTCAGTCGCTCAAATCCAACATGCAAGATGTGGGCTTGCAAGATGTACATGGAGAGTCCTGCACTCGAAGGGGCAGGATTACTCCTTTTATTCACACACACGAGCACCAATCCCATACTATAACAGATCTTTTTTTAACCAGCCTGGATATTTGGCATGGAGTGGTGTGTTGTGAATACCTACCCATAATGATCTTGGACCATGGTCCTCCAAAGTTAACATGGATGTTGTAACTACAACCTCAGTAAAATGGTAGAGTGTGCAGACTTGACCCAATATTACTGCATAGAAAAGATTTTCTAGAACAATCGTGTGTTGAAATTAAGGAATACTGGAATACAAACAAACATATTGTGGATGGTATAAGTGTAACCCCACCTACCAATTTGGGGGCTTGTCTGTAGCCCATGGCTCCTGTTTCGCTGTCCTCAGATGCCTCCTAAATGCCTGCATATTTTTTTTTCTCTGTCTGTCCCCGTGTCCTCTAGTGTCTCTGGTGCCCCAAAGGAACAGCCCTGGTGTCAATCCAGCCCTGTGGGGCTCAAGTCTCCAGCCCCGCCACCCTGCTTCTTGTTTTCGGCACCCCTGGTTCCTCGGAGATCGTGCCTGTGCAAGGCGGCGCCTTTGATCTCCTGACCGCTATGTACTAAGTTGGACCCGGTGACCTTAGTAAGGGCCATGAGAGCCCGTTCTTTGAAAAAAATAAAGAGATCCACAAGGCTGTAATGATCGGGGCTCATGAATACTAATGAGCTGGAGCCCCGATTGCATACATATTCATGAGGGTCTGTTCTGCCCTCAGGGAAGCAGTGTTTTCAGCAACCGCTGAACAAGTAAAGAAAATGTGTAAATAAATAATGTACTTGCTGTGTATGTTTGGGGGCAAATGTCTAAGTAGGGGGAAGTGTTTAAATTAATAAATGTTTTACTCCTGGCTGCACCAGACTAATGTTGGGACTCAGAGAAACAGGCTGCCTGCTGCAAATGCTGGGTCTAAAGTATTGGCAGCAGCAACAGGCATATGGACTGAGCGAATAATTTAATCTGGGAAGCAACAGAAGGAACACACCCAGGGCTACTAAACTGTGGGGTAATTGGGAAACTACAGTATTTATTCTGGCTACACTAGGAATTTGTTTGGGACTATGCTAATTCTGCTTGAGGGATTGTGTGTTCAGAAGCCATTTACAAGCAGCCACAGCCAATCGGAAAGCTAGGATATTAAAGCCAGGACTTGTGGGACATTAGCTAATGCTCATGGGAAAGTTCCAAGTGCTCAGGGGAAACTGCAGGAACCTAATTTCAGGCACCTAAACAGTAAACCAACTGTGTATCGAGTGAAGTTCATGCATAATTCATTTCTTTGATTGACAGGTCTTCCAGCCAATTGGAGGCCAAGCATCCAATGGGTTCTGCCAATCAGGGGCCTCAGGAGAGCCCCATAAAAGACTGTATTTCTAGCTGTGAGAGCAGACCGAGAGAGATTGGAGCAGGAGCCTCCCAGAGGGATGGGGGGTCAGGCCCCCAGCCATGCCACTGGGCCTGGTGATCTAGTGTAGGCCCCTCCATCTAGGAGGGGGTTAGTGACCACTTTGCAGTAAAGTTATAGCAATTTAGTTTTATGCAGAACCTGCTAGCTTGGGGGTTGCCAGAATGTCCTCCAGGTACTAGCCCCCCTCTCACGTTGTGGAAAGATGTGGATCTGCAACTCAACATCAAGCCAGCTGTGAGAGAGCTGATTCTGCCTCAGTTGTGAGAGCACTGAAGACATCATGAGCCTTCATTACATAGATCCTACCATGAGGAGCCTGAGTGAGTACTCTTGTACCCCCTGATGCAAGAAAGAAAGAAAGAGAACTGCTTATTGGGGCTACCCATGCCCTAGAGGCTGTGCTGAGTTATATTGTCCAATCAGTCTGCACCTTGCATCTGCTGTGCCTAGTCTTGACCAGCGCAGGTGGACCTATCTGCTCTAAGGGACCCATGTGAGTCCAGTTTACATGGAAATGTATTGATATGTCTTTGTCTGCTGTGGAGCCTACAGGACTGGAAGGGGAGCACTCAGATCAAGGACTCATCCTGACTTTGCCTGGGAGGTCCAGTATTTTCTAATTGTTCAGTCAAGATGTCCAGTGGAGCTGTAGACTTCAGCCATGTGCCACAAATGGGACTGATACCTCAAGTCTAATTGGATTTGACTTCTTTAACCTGAAAATGACTGCATTAACTACCAAAGAGTACTCATGTATTTGCAAAAGGACCAGGGCGGCCGTCCTGGCCCTTGGTTGAAGAAGCCCTACTTTCTTTGAATGTACCAAATTTGTCTAGAATATAAATGCACTTGTAACCCCCCTGCAAATGGGGGTTCCCAAAAGACTTCCAGGAGCTTGCTTGAATGCTCCAAGCCTGAATGGTGTTTGGCGTTTAAGCCATTTATCAGTGAGTGTTTTTAGAACCTCTGGTACTGTCTCTTTAAGAGCTGTCTGCTTGCAGACATAATTAGTTGTATGGGGGCTGTGTGCTTCTCTGAGTACCACTCGAGCTGCTGCCAATTCACTTCATTTTGCAGTCACTAGGAGTGCAAGGGAACCTATCTGAAAGATGTAACTGTTTGCCAGAAATTATTTAGAGTAATAATGAAATTACAGTTTGTCTAACCTGCTTTCTTTGCAGTCAGAACTGTGTCTGCTAGTTCCGCATTCTAGTTTTGAACTGCTGAACTGGACCAATCAGTGTGGGGTAAGCTAGCTCTAAAATGGTGCCTTGGACGAATCAGAACTTGGACTCATAATCTGAGCCAGCCACAAGAGGATTGTATGGGCAGTGACTCTGGGAGATGTAGTTTAGACTTCAGTGCCTTTTTGGACCAACAGCAGCAGTCTATTGTGAGTGACAGCCAATCCAGTCAAGAACTGGGAGGAACTCAAAGGAAGTGCCGGTTTGTCGGTTGGAGTTTCAGTTGAGCTTTGGCAGTGAAGAAGGAAGAGCCCTGTGCTTTTCAGTGTGCAGTTTTAGTCAAAAAACGTGTGTAAGGCCCAGAGTTCCGGTCTGCAGCTTGTTAGGACTGAATCCATCCTGTGAAAAGAATCAAAGGATCTCTGAAGAGTAGAAACCAGGCTCACCCTGTAGAAGACTGGAGGAATTGCTGAAAATTGCACTCGGTCTGTCAGGAACTGAATCTGCTGTGTGTTCTCCCGGGTATTGTGCAGTAATTGCGATCGGGATACAGATGCAGCCTGCCTGGTATAGTGCTTTCTTTTATATGGATGTGTGAAGAGGTTTGTGTACCTCAAGTGAGCCCTGCTGACATTGAAGGACCCTATCTTATTTGGAGGTCGTGAGTACTAATTCAGGGTCGCTCCCTGTTGAATTGCCACATTAAATCCAAATGGAATTACTGTACTGCTGACTGTTTAAATCTCCTTTCTCTGTGTGAAAGGGCCCTACCAGCTGCCACCAGTTTGGACTAGCCACTAGGGCTTGGGTACCCAGGGACAGTAACTGATAGGGATAGGCCTGTGCACAGAGCCATAGGTAGATTATTAGAGTGATAAGCTAATTAACCTGATTTCCCCCTGTCCTTGTTATATCCCCCTAAATAAATCAGAGCTGCTTGTTTCAGCAAAGTTATACTGCCTGAGGTATTTGTCTATGTTAAAGTACTGTACTGTGATTGTTGCACTGTATCTCATTTCACAGGAGGTCCCAGTGCCAGAACCAGACCTGGGGGTAAGTGTATACTGTGAAGGTAATTCTGATATATTGTGTGGGCCACTAGTGGGAAGAAAGGGGGGTTGCAGTGTCCCAGAGGGCTGTGACCAAGTTAGTTTAACTATTGCAAACCCTGACCTCTGGGTGGAGGCATCCGCCATTGGATCCAGGCCCCTCAACCTGTTAGTGGCAAATCAGGCAGGGGTAGTAGCCCCTGGGATAGCGCCATCTAGGGGTTACACACTGAACTTACCAGAACATATAAACATGCTGGATGTTCAGATAGGCTGATTGGTTTCCAAACCATTGTGACCAGCTGGTTTCATCCTGACCTTGTTCAGTCTATAAAATGCAGGGCCCTCCCTGCACTCATTCCAGGATTCCAATGACTGTAAACAGTTCAAATACCTAATTGAAATTCTTCTTTAAATCAAGCCGGCCAACATACAGCTGCAACGTCTTCCAGGCCTGCAACATGCAAGAACTTTCAAGTACTGGGTACCCAGGTTTAAATGTGTGGGATTGCGGGGTCTCATACCAAACTTTGGGGAACTGGTACCAGTTGTGGGTAAAGTAATATTGTGTTCCATCTGATCTCATGCAGTTTTAGTTTAGATAGCCAGGGCTCTGGTCATCGTGTTGGTAAAATGTATGATTGCATTTCTGATTTAATAACAGTTATCTACCCAGCTGGAGGGTTTTCACCATCCCCAAATCAAACCCAATCAATGTAAATATTGTAAATAATAATAATAATAGTACTGCATAGCCTCTACTTCCTGTGGTTCTCCATTCCTAAGCCCTATTCCCCCTGTAAATAAATTGTTGTTGTTTGCAGGTGATGGTGTCATGAGCATATTATTAGGAGCCAGTCAATAATTGCAACAAGTACTGAAATGTGGGGAAATGCTTATTGGGTACTGTGTTGGGGTGACCAATGATTATGATGGGCAGTATGACATCCCAGAGAGTTGTACCAGGTGAAAGCTAGCCCACTTAAAGCTAAACTCTGGGTGAAGGCACCGTATTATTATACTATCTAGGAAAGAACCAGTTTTAAAGTTATCTTGGGAACCCAGGCCCCTCAACCTTGGTCTGGTCAGGCAAGGCAGGAGTAGTAACTCTAGGAATAGCACTGCCTAAGGGTTATATAGGGTTTGTCTGGGACTCTCTGAAAGCCTTTATTAGGGGCAGGACTATAGCGTGTGTCTGTAAAATTCATAAAGATAGTTAGGTTCAGTTGGCCAGTATTGAAACACAACTGCAACAGGCAGAAAATGAATTTAAAACTAACACTGTCTGGCCTTATATCAAACTATCATGCGACAAGTGGCAAGTATTGGTGTATCAGCTTAAACAACAGAACACACAGCATCACATTCCAGCCATCCAAAATGAAAGAGGGTGGGACTGCAGCTAGATCCAAGTCAAATAAATAATGCGTTTGTCTCATGTTTTTCTTCCCTATATAAATCCAGCTCAGGAAACCCAGACCCAGTCCCAGGGATTGACCCCTAATCCTTTTACTCTAAGTTATAAACACTCACAGAGGAGGAAGATCAGGAGTTGGAAAGGCCCCTTACTAAACAGGAAATTCTGTGAGCCTTGGGCAAGTGGAATGCAGGGAAGGCTGAAGGCTGGATTGCCTTTTAATAGACCTATACAAGAAAACAGCCCCAATCATATTAGATCCCCTGTTTGAAACTCTTCAGGATACTGTGGAGAACAGGAAACCCTGTGATATCTTTGTGCAAGCTGGAGTCATGGTCCTGCAGAAACTGGATAAACCTAAAGACCTGGTGGCCTTATACAAGCCAATATCCCTATTAAATGCTCATTTTAAAATATACACAAACATTTTAGCCAGTAGACTGGAAAAAGTCTTACATAAGCTGGTCCGTGAGGACCAGGCAGGATTCATCGCAGGCTGAGGGGCACCAACTAGTCTCTGAATATTGCTGCAGGTCTTGGCAAGGGCAGAAAGAGACTACAGCGACTGCCCAGTGGTGGTCTCACTTGATGCAGAAAAAGCCTTTGATAGGATCGAGTGGGACCACCTCCAGAGCACGATGATGTTTATGAGCTTCACTCCAAAATATTGATCATGGGGTGCAAGCAATTTATTTTCAACCAACAGCATTTATGGAGACAAACTTCTGGGTTTCTGGACCCTTCCCCCTGAGAAGGGGAACCCAAGAGGGATGCCCCTGTAACCCCCTTGTTCCCAGGGGTTACTAGAATCCCACTTAGAATCAATAGCAGGCAGGGAGAGGCAGCTACTGAAATGCCAGTTAAATGGATTTCACAGTGTCTCACTCTGTTTTTCAGTCTCAGCTGAGCTGGACTGATGATGTCACTTTAGAATTGTAGCAGCAGCATAAGCCACATTGGAATGTTAGCTGGGGAGAGTGAGATAGTGTAACCCCTAGGTGGCGCTATCCCAAGGGCTACTACTCCTGCCTGTTTGACTACGGACGGGTTGAGGGGCCTAGGTCTTGTGACGGGTGCCTCCACCCAGAGGTCAGGGTTTGTAGTGGTTAGACTAGCTTGGTCACAGCCCTCTGGGACACTGAGACCCCCTTTTATTCCCTCTAGTGGCTCACACAGTCCACTGGAGTTACAGCCCCAATACCCCACATATACACACTGTTCACTCATGTAGATACCACTTACCCTCGAGACTGATTCTGCAGCACGTCTCTGAGGATCCCCTGTAAAATAAGGTTAAACAACATACACAGCAAAACACAATACTGTTTCCATAAGGACCAACACCACAGACAGTATATAGCATAACAACAACAAATCTGATTTATTTAGGGGGCAGTAACACGGAAAGGGGAAATCAGGTTAATTGGTGGCATTAAATCATAGTACTGTGCACACATACAGGGTCTGAAAAGTCACACTCTGGGTACCCAGGTTGGGGGGGGCTAGCCAGGTCCGTTGCCTGGGGCTGGCCGGCAGGTGCAGATGGATAGGGCCCTGTAGAAGAAAATATATGAACAATACCCAATTGTAATCCGGAGCCAGATGGCTCAGTTCATAAAGCAGTGAAACAACAAGAATTAGATGACCCACTTGTGACTGAAAACAGGCTGCAGAGAAATATCCTGATTTGTACTCATAATACCCAAGCTGAGGACCAGATAGCGGATGTCTTCTGGATTGCCAGAACAACAGGGCATGGAGACAAGGTCCTTTAAATCTGCAAGCAGACAGCTCTTAAAGAGACAGTACTTGGAGGCTCAAATTGCACTCACTCGAAACCACATTTAAACAGCTCAGACGACAAACACCGCCCAGACTTGGAGCATTCAGTCAAGCTCCTGGAAGACTTTTGGGAACCCCCATTTGCAGGGGAGTTACACCCTTCCTGGCCTGGAAAAAACTTGGCGTCCGTGTCAAGTAAGTACCCCCATAAATTTCAACACAACTATATACATTTACATCAATATCACATTAGGCTTATACATGTAATCATCAGTCAACATATCATCTTACCAGAAACACATTTCTGAAACTTTTCAGTACATCACTTTTTACACAGTATTATACACACATTGTATCATAACTCAGGTTATTACCTCCTGTACATGAAACCTGAAGAGAGGGGACCCTTCCCTCTCAGCTACCTTGGGGCTGGATGGGGCAGGGGCACCATACCTAGAGGGCAACACAATTAACTTGGAGGTAGAACTTATGCTCAGTTTGGGCAATGAGCTCGGGGACACATACACTCCTTTATAGACAACATTGAGAGGCAAGTCCACAGGCCTCCCAGGGGAATCATAGCTTAAGCGCATTACAGGCTTTACAGTTCGACCAGCCTTTCTAGGGGGAACTGTTACAGTCTCTGCACCCTGAGCCTCATTTTCAGCATTGTCCTCACTTGTTAGGGGAGTCTCCACTGGGGTAGAGAGGCTAGAACTTGGGGCGCTTTCAGCTCCAGGAGTTACAATCTCTGAGTTCACAACACTTGGCTCACATGGAGAGCTTTCGGACACTGGCAGTGGACCGTCAGGGCACTCAAAATTCTCTTCTTGTTCTGGTATATCAACAGTCTGTTCCAGTTCATCATTTTCCTCCTCTGAGAGCTCATACAGTTCCACCATGCACAGTGATTCCATGTCAACCGACTTGATACTTCACACTTCACTTTCTGGGAGCATTGGCTCCAGAGACAAAGCTGGGGGCTTAGGCAGTCCAGAAGGCCCAGCTTCCTCTCCATAATTGACTAGGGGTTGCCCTGAAACAATTGACTCAGTTTGTAAGAGGGGTAGTACCCAAAGTTGCACTCACTTTCCTCTGACATGGATTGACAGTCATTTTCAACTGGGACTTGTTGTGGGGAACACTTTAACTCAGCATCTGTAGGTGCAGACTTTCTTTGCTTTTGCTTAGCAGCAGCTCAGGTCACTGGTCCAAAGGGAGCACTTTCTGGGGTCTCAGACTCAATCAAGATTTGTCCAATGGGCAGTAAATGATTTCTATGCATTGTTTTAACTTCTTTTGAATTATTCTCAGGCCTTACTTTGTACACAGGCAGATCATCTAGTTTGCCCAGTACAATGTGAAGGAGATGGTGCCATCTGTCAGCAATCTTATGTTTGCCATGCAGTGCCAGATTTCTTAGCAATACCCGATCTCCCTCCTGGAGTTCCTGTGCTTTCACCTTTTTATCATACCTTTCTTTGTTGGCCAGATTTCTTTTTGCAGCCATGGTTTGAGCCAGTTGGTATGCATGATTTAGCTGGGCCTTTAACTTTTGCACATACTGTAAATAGTTGTCAGCTCGAACCTCATCAGGAGAAACTCCAAAACATACATCTATCGGCAGTCAAGCTTCTCTTCCAAACATCAGGTGGTAGGGGGAGAACCCAGTGGCATCACTTTTGGTGCAGTTTTAGGCATGTACCAGGGTGCTACTTTGTTGGCTCCATCTAGGCTTGTCCTTTGGGTGGAGGGTGCCTAGCATACCGAGCAAAGTGTGGTTGAAACGTTCAGGCTGTGGGTCCCCCTGGGGCTGGTAAGGGGTGGTTCTGGACTTTCGCACTCCTCACAGAGAAAGCATCTCTTTGATCAGACGACTCTCAAAGTCCCTCCCTTGATCAGAATGGATTCTTTGTGGTGCCCCATAGTGAACAAAAAAGTTTTCTATAAGTACTTTGGCCACACTGGATGCCTTTTGGTCCTTGGGGGGGAAAGCTTGGGCATATCTTGTAAAATGGTCAGTGACCACCAGCACATTACTAATATTTCTTTGATCTGACTCCAAACTCAGAAAATCAATACTGACCAGCTCCATGGGTGCACTGGTGGTGTTGTTAACAAGGGGGACAGCCCTCTGGGGCAGGGCTTTCCTCTGTAAACAGCGGCAACAAGTTTGAATGTGTGGCTCAACATCAGCCCCCATCTTAGG
Organism: Neoceratodus forsteri; assembly: GCA_016271365.2. Taxonomy (NCBI): domain Eukaryota; kingdom Metazoa; phylum Chordata; order Ceratodontiformes; family Ceratodontidae; genus Neoceratodus; species Neoceratodus forsteri. Next base: position 1,142,062,958 of record CM057453.1, read on the forward strand.
TCAATAGAATCTGGATCTCACCAAGTCAAGTGTTCTGTCTATGCCAAGGTGCCCCATGTGGTTGTGTAAGGACCTCAGTACTGAGTCTCGAAAGGCAGTGGGCAGCACTAGTTGTTGTTTATCTATTTGTCCTCCTCTGTCTACTGTTTCTCTGTATAACAGTCTATTGATCAGTTTCAACTTAGGACCTTCCTTGTATAACAATGTAGTTCTCAAATCAGTGGAACGTAATTTGGACACATCTTTCCCTGCGTAGAGGACTTCTAAAGCTGATTTGATCATGGGATCTCGGGATTGAGCCTCCTGAATACTGTCATTGTCCAGCTGAGGCAGTGCACCAATGTCTATTGCAGAAAAGTGGCAATAAGCAGCAAGTATGCAATTCTCAGAGGGTCCCAAACAATCCACCATACAGTCCACTGCGTCCATGGACATTTGTTCCTCCCTGTCAAACTTCTGGCAGAGTGCTCGAATATCAGGTTCTGACAATCTGACCCAGTCATTCCGGGGAACAGGCCTCCGGGAGAGAGCATCAGCATCTATGTGGTTCAGGCCTGCTCTGTATTCAACAGCATAGTCGTATGTAGATAATGCAGAAAGCCACCTATGGCCAGTGGCATCCAACTTAGCTGAAGTCTGCACATACTGTAGGGCAAAGGATTATTGTCAGTTTTTACTAGTATCTTAGCCCCAGACAAGTACTCGTGGAACTGGTCAACAATAGCCCACTTCAAAGCTAGGAACTCTAACTTATGTACAGGATAGTTCTTTCGGATGGGTTCAGGCTTCTACTGGCAAAGACCACTGGTCTCAGGCCATTGTCATGCTTTTTGGGTCAATACAGCCCCCAAGCCTTGCAGGCCAGCATCAGTTTGCAAGACATAGGGCTTAGCTGGATCTGCATAGGCAAGGACAGGAGCGTGGGTAAGTTGATATGTAATCTCATGAAAAGCAGCTTCACACTCAGATGTCCATCTGGCTCCAAATACTTCATTGGGACAGAAATACACTCTCAGGCTCAGAAGAAACCGACCTCTTGTATTTTTTGTGGGTAGGAGGGTAACCTTGAGTAAGATTAAGTAAAGGACGGATCACTCTTGACTAGTCCTTGATGAAATGGCGATAGTAACCACAGAATCCCCAGGAATCTTTGCAGTTCTTTTAGATTGTGGGGCTGTGGCCAGGTGGTCAAGGCCTCAACTTTACTTGGGTCGGTCTCTGTTCCCTCGGTGGAGACTATGTGTCCCACATACTTTACAGATGTTTGGAATAGCTGACATTTATCGATGGACAGTTTTAGGCCAAAGTCTTCCAGTCGGTCCAACACCTTGAATAATCTGTTCTCATGTTCCTCCAGTGAGCTGCCAAACACAATAACATCATCTAGGTACACCAGGCACTCTAATAAGTTCATGTCCCCCACTGCACGCTCCATCAGTCGTTGAAAAGTGGCTGGGGCTCCTGAAATCCCTTGAGGCATCCTCATGAATTCATAGAAGCCAAGCGGACAGATAAAGGCTGTCTTGTCACGATCTCCTGGGGCCATCGGAATCTGGTAGTACCCACTGCGAAGATCCAGCATGGAGAACCACTTGCTACCATTCAGGCAGTCTAAAGCATCCTGGATGCGGGGCATTGTATACTGATCAGGGATAGTCTGCCAGTTCAAGGTGTGATAATCCACGCACATCCTTACTGTCCCATTCTTTTTTCTCACTACCACAATAGGTGAAGCATATGGGCTTCTGGATTCTTGTATTACACTAGCAGCAAGCATCTCTTGCAGATGCCGTCTCACATCATCTATGTCAGCAGGGGCCAGGCATTGAGACCTCTCACAAAATGGCCTTTCATCATGCAGCCGGATGTGGTGCTCAGCTCCTTGCACACATCCCACGTCCCATTCCTTTAAAGAAATCACCTGGTCTCTCTGGGCAAGTTTTCTACTAATTCTCATCTTCCATTCGGCTGGCAACGGTGAGTCCCCAAAATCAAACAAGTCGGGCATCACTCTGTCATTCTCCCCTGAACACTTGTTACTGGGTAGCACTGCAGTATCTGCACAATGCACATTAGCCAGGGTGCAACCTCTATTTACTCAAATCTCTCTATCAGACACATTATGAACTTGAACCATTACCCTTCTGGCATAAGCATGGGCTCTGGCAGGCAAAAGACTTGGCTTGACCAGCAATCCTTCCGGCAATTTCCCATTGCCTGGTGCATCCAGCATGAGGATTTTATTCTTGACATCCTTTCTGATACAGACTTCCCCCTGTAAGGTACACTGGGCATTTGGCGCCAGAATCAGAGACTCAGGATCCTTCTTCTAGACAGTTCCAACCGGTTCCTCTGGGTCCACTTTTTCAGCATCTCTCTGTGCCTCATAGGCCTTCTTGATCAAGGCCAGGATTCTCAAAGCTCTACCAGTCCTTGACCCTTGTTTCTCATAACCTAACTGCGCCAACCATCCAAACATATGCGCATTCGTCCCAGTTAGTAGGGGAATCCCATCATACAGTCCGGTAAGGGGACACACTAATGCCAGGGTCTCTACTTGCTCGGCCACCCCAGCCATGGAGGTGGGAAAAGACAACCAAATTCAGATATACCCGGAATAGGGGTAGTCCTTCTCACTTAACCCCCAGACATGCAGTCCTTCCAATGGTTGTAAGGGTACATCAGACAGATGCTTCTGATACCAGTCCTGAAACACAATTGTCACTTGGGAGCCACTGTGCAATACAGCTCTTGTAGACACTCCATTCACCTTCACAGTGGTCTCCATGGAGGGACCCACTATTCTGGACCAGTCTAGAGAGGTGGTAACAAGGGCCTGGGAAGATGATCTAGCCACAAAGGGACGTGAGTTACAGTAGCATTTCTGGGACCTTCACTGTGGTCATTTCGTGCACCTTTTAACCACTGTTTTGTGCTCCAAAGCTCTCCTTGTAGCCGGCTCACCACTCTCTCTAAGTCTTTCCGAGACCGGCATTCCCTCTTCATGAGCCCATCCTTTCCACAGTTATGGCAAAATATGTCTGCTGAAGTTTGGGGTGACCGAGGCATCACACTGGGGGCTGCGGCATTGGTATTATCAATAGAAAACCTTGGTGCCACCTCAACCAGTGGTGGGTTGGACATTTGGAGACATCTCTTCAGTTCCCTCACCTCCATAGTCAAGGCATCAAGTTTTGAACTGTCGTCAACATGAGGTACCTGGGTGGGCACCCCCACCCCCATAGCAGAAGCAGTCGGGCCAGTGTCAATGACCGTACTTGTAGGAGCGGCCTTCATGATGAGACTGTCTGTTGCTTTCCTAATCTCCCTCAGCAGTTCATCCCATGGCAGAACATCGGTAGCCATCCCTCTCTGGCTGGGCCCCCCTTGGCAGACATTTGGGTCTTGGGTTCTGTCATGTGATTTCAGTGATTCCAGACCATCAGCGTCTGACCCCGCACCTGGGGCAGGGGATGTAGCAGCTATTACTGCACAGGGCTCTGAAAAACCTTCCTGCTCCTCAACTTCCCATACCTCTTTCATCAACACATGGAAAGGCAAGGGACCAGATTTCCTTTGATGCAGTTGCAATTTGAGCAACACCCAGCTACAGCGCCGGGCAGAGCAGAGTATATGATCCAGTCTTATCCGGTCCACTTCACTACGGATCCAGCCCCCTTTCGAAAAATGGTTTGCAAGATTCCCTCTAATTGATCCATATAGGCAGATAGCAATTCCTCCGGCTGTTGCCTAACATCTTTAAGCTTCCATTTCAAGGCCTCAACACTAGTGGTGCCCCCAAACACATTCTCAAGGGCAATTATGTACTCTTGGGCTTTGATGTCAGGTCAGAGACCCTCAGGGAGTGAAAAGTACATTGGGTGGGTCCCTGGAGGCTCTCCCCCAGGCGGACCCTTTTTTCTGCCTCAGAGCATTGCCAGTCTTGTACTGCAAGAGTAGCAGAGTCTATCCAGGTTTCTAGATCGACCTTCCCATTTGGAGTGGGGTGGATGCCAGAGAATACTTTGAGCCTGCGGTAAGAGTCATGACTAATGGCAGGTACAAACATAGGGGCTAGCACTGGCACAGAAGGAGGGGCAATAGCGGGTGCGGGAGGGGGAACGCCCCAGGTGGCAATAATAGTTTCTTTAAATCCTCCACAGTTTTCCCTTCCTCCAGCAACAATTTAGCAAATTTCTCCTCAAAAGTTTCAGATAGTGGGGGGGTGTCATTCCCCCCTGGGTCTTTACTGTCCTTAGTTATCACTCTCCAGGCAGTGAGGGCTCCCTCTGGGGTAACAGTCTGTGGCACTTTGGAGCTATCTATGGGGTTCTTATACTCTACTAGGGCCGTGAAAGTGTGGGTGAGCAGATTAGCATGTTGACCCACCACCACAGGGTTTTGTAAACCTTCCACCTTGGAAAGTGCTCCCTCTACAGTGTCCGTACTAGTACCCTGTGGGATATCCAAGATAAGTATAGCATTTTGGGGGTCGATCTCCTGCCCAGTACACCACCCCACCAACTGGTGTACAGCCACTTCTGTTGGGGTATCCATTTATTTTTAACAGTAATTCGTAAATGTGGCCACTAGAGGATGCTAATCCCAGCGGTGCCTCCAAGATGTAACCCCTAGGTGGCGCTATCCCAAGGGCTACTACCCCTGCCTGTTTGACTACGGACGGGTTGAAGGACCTAGGTCTTATGGCGGGTGCCTCCACCCAGAGATCAGGCTTTGTAATGGTTAGACTAGCTTGGTCACAGCCCTCTGGGACACTGAGAACCCCTTTTATTCCCTCTAGTGGCTCACACAGTACACTGGAGTTACAGCCCCAATACCCCACGTATACAGGCTGTTTACTCATATAGATACCACTTACCCTCAAGACTGATTCTGCAGCACGTCTCTGAGGATCCCCTGTAAAATAAGGTTAAACAACATACACAGCAAAACACAATACTGTTTCCATAAGTACCAACACCACAGACAGTATATAGTATAACAACAACAAATCTGATTTATTTAGGGGGCAGTAACATGGGAGGGGAAAATCAGGTTAATTGGTAGCATTAAATCACAGTACTGTGCACACATACAGGGTCTGAAAAGTCACACTTCTGGGTACCCAGGTTGGGGGGGGGGCTAGCCAGGCCTGTTGCCCGGGGTTGGCTGGCAGGTGCAGATGGATAGGGCCATGTAGAAGACAATATATGCACAATACCCAATTGTAATCCGGAGCCAGATGGCTCAGTCCATGAAGCAGTGAAACAACAAGAATTAGATGACACACTTATGATTGAAAACAGGCTGCAGGGAAATGCCCTGATTTGTATTCACAATACCCAAGCTGAGGACCAGATGGTGGATGTTCTTCTGGATTGCCAGAACAAGAGGGCATGGAGACAAGGTCCTTGTGACTGGACATCACTGCGGTTGATAGCAAACGGATTTAGTCCGAGACAAGCTGGGGTTTGCTTCCCGCTTCAACACACAGCACGATGGATTGGAAATAGCGATTCCCCATAAGCACTACGCACATTCATATGTAAAAGGAAAGTACTATACCAGGCAGGCTGCTCCTCTATCCTGATCGCAATTACTGCAAAATATCCGGGAGTACACACAGCAGCTTCAGTTCCTGACAGACCAAGCGCGATTCAGCAATTTCTCCAGTCTTCTACTGGGTGAGCCTGGTTTCCACTCTTCAGACTTCCTTCTTTCTCCTCACAAATCGGATTCAGTCCAAACTGGCACTTACAACGGCTGCAGGCTGAACCTCAGGGCCTCACACGCACTTCCCACGTGAAACTATACACCGAAGAAGCACAGAGCTCCTTCTCCCTTCACAGTCACAACTGATCTAATCTTTCCAGGCACAGAGCAGGGCATTTCATTTAGCTCCACACCATTCTGTAGGCTGGTTCGGCTGTCACTCACAATAAGACTCCCTCAGTTGGTGGAAAAAGGGGCCACGGTTAAAACTACATTTCCCAGAGTCACTGCCCATACAATCCCCTTGTGGCTGGCTCAAAATTGAGAGTCCAAGTTCCGATTTGTCCACAGGCTCCATTTTAGGGTCTCCCTATCATCCTGATTGGTCCAAGTCAGCTATTCAGGACCAAAATGAAAGAGTTACACTGAAACAGTTCATGCTAAAATGAAGACAGGTTAGACAAACTACATTTTCTCAGTCCTCTAAATGATTTCTGGCAAACAGTTACATCTTTCAACAAGGCTCCCTCTGCACATGTAGCAATGGCAGAAATGGAGTGAATTGACAGCAGCCCGGGTGGGATTCGGGCATTAGAACACATAGTCCCCCCATACGAACTAATTAAGTCTGCAAGCAGACAGCTCTTAAAGAGACAGTACGTGGAGGCTCAAATAGCAGTCACCTGGAACCACATTTAAACAGCTCAGACGCTGAACACCGCCCAGACTTGGAGTATTCAGGCAAGCTCCTGGAAGACTTTTGGGAACCCCCATTTGCAGGGGGGTTACACCATATTAAAGATAGAGAAGTCTGTCTAACCTGCTTTGATTGCAGCTCGATCAGTTGGATGATAGCCACCATGTTAGGGCCTGAACTTCCAGTAATTGGACCAATCAAACCACTAGGGATCTAAACGGGATCCTGTCCACAGGGGTCTTGTGGGAAGGACATTCTGTAGTCTTGTAGTTTTATTCAGTTAGCGCCCAAATTGACCTGGACTGGGAACCCTGGCTGTGACTGACAGCTCCTTTAGACAACCGAACCTTTATATTTACAAGGGAAATACCCTGTGTGCCAAGAGACTGGGGATCAGTTAGAGTTGGAGGTTGAAGTGTGAACAGCTCGAGCCTTCGAGCAGCTGCTCCCAGCAGGAGCATAGGGGAATCATTGGGAAGAGGCTAGACTTGCCTCCTGCCACCTTCTCCTGCATTGAACTACCTAATCGGAGAAGTTGGACCTGTCTGATTTCAACCTGAAACTGCAGCAGAAGAGAAGAAGTTTGCCAGTGCCACTTGTGATTTGGACTGAAGACTTGCTCCTGAAGCGATCGGTCCAGCTTGTGTAAGAGGTATACTTGGATCAAAAGGTTTGCGCAGTGAAGCTGTCGATTAGCAACCGGACTGAATCCGAACTGTTTTCCAAAGTAGTTATTGATTTAAATGTGCTGAATGTGTTTCATGGGTTGTGATTTGGTTCCCCACAACCGAATCTGTTATGCCAGCTGAAGGCTTCACCAGCAGAAGATCACAAACTTTTCCAGAACTGTTCATCCTGCCTGGGCTCTGCCACATCGGCCTGGGCCACAACTCCTGCATCAGAGACTGTTTTGGTGAGAGACTGGCTTGGGGAGTTGGACCCCTGCACAACACCATCGAGCAGGTGGCGACCATCTGGAGGTGCGTCATGTTGGTCCAGCATCCCCCTGCCGCTTGATCATCACTACGAGGTCTACATATCACCTGCAGTGTAGCAAGTTCCTGGTAGCGTGAGTACAGGTCAGGGGAGCTCTCTGCAGCGAAAACTTAAATCATTATGGTACCATCTAATTGTCTTCATTTATTGGGTTTTTGCAATGGACAGAGCCAATCAGCTTGGATTACAAATAATTGGGTTGTGAGCATGTTTAACTGCTTTTTCTTTCCACCAAGGACCTCCACATCAGCTGTAATGCCGGCCACCCCCGGGCAACTCTCCAGGCTAGCCTGCATAACATTCTGGATAACCAGGGTTGTTGAACTGTATAATTGGGACTGAAAGTGCATGCCAGAAAACCCTGATTTAAATCAGAATGCCAATCATTTGATTAGATTCACGCCCCTTCCTTGTTTACACCCCCTTAATAAATCTGATTGTCTTTTTCACGTTTAACCTGGCTAGTGTGCATATTATTAGTTGGGTTACTGCATTCACAGTATGTACTTGTATTGCTAATCTTACTCTGCCGGGGGTCTCCAGCGAAGTTACTGCAAGTCGATCCCTGGTTGTAAGTGTGAAGGTTGTGAGCATATTATTACTGCTGCCTATTGATTGTGAATTTATCAATGTGTTATATCTTAGGCCACTAGGAGGGTTGGTGGGGGTTATAGCTTCCCAGAGGGCCATATCAGAGCAGATAAGCAACCCTAATACCATTTCTCTGGGTGGAGGCACTTTATTAGAGAACTCAGGCCCCTCAACCTGTGTATAGTCATACAGGCAGGGGCAGTAGCCCTTAGAATTGCGCTGCCTAGGGGTTACATCTTGGAGGCACTGCTGGGATTAATGCCCCCTAGTGGCAGAAAGTCAAATTTTCAGTTGAGTGAAATTTTTCAGGAAAGTTTGAAATGGAGGCCCTTACTACTCCCAAGTGGAAGATTTCCCCCCACAAGCTGGTTGTACACTGCGTGATGGGGTGGAGTGAGGCTGAAGGGGTTGACCCCCGCCATGCCCTAGTACTACTTGATATCCCCGTGGGAACCACTAATGATACTACAGAGGAAACTGTAGGGAAAGTTAAGTGCCTGGGGAAGGTTGAAGTGTGAGGGTGGGACTCAGACCTGTTTGCCCAGACTTTGGTGGCCCTCATGTCCTGTAGCCTCCCCATAGATCCTGAGACAGTACCCCCTGTTATCATGCCAGATGGATCTCAAAAGGGGTGGAGAGTTATTCATTTACACAGTGACCCATCTTCTCCTGGGGGGGGGTCCCCATGGTAGAGGGGTTTAAAGGCAAATTACTGCGACTTCTAGCTGCTGAAGGACAAACAGTTAAGGATTTGCAGAAGGCTTTGGAGGACTGTGAGGAGGTTACCTCCATTCAGTCTCCCTTGGCCTCCCCAGCTTCCCCTATGGCACTCACCATTGTGACGTCCCCCATTGTGATACCCTCAGTGCACCTAGACTCTTATCACAGGCTCAGGTTGTTTTCAGGTCCTGTTCCCATGCCTGTGGGGGAGGATGATTTGGAAACTTGGATGGACTATGCCACCCCCCTGGTCCAAGAGTGGCAGTGCTCTGAAGGGGAGAAACACAAGAGACTCATGGAAAGTTTGAGGGGCCCTGCACTGGAAGCCATCCAGTTCCTTCGGTCCACTAACCCAGAGGCCTCTGCAGCTGAGTACTTATCTGCTTTAGAAGGGGTATTCGGCAGTATTGAATCTGGAGAGGATTTGATGTGGAAATTTAAATCTGCTAAACAGTGGAAAAATGACAAACTGTCTGCTTTTCTGACCTGGGTAGAATGGGCCTTGCAAAGGGCACATCATAAAGGGGGTATCTCAGCTAGTGAACTGAATCATGTCAGGCTGGAACATATCCTTAAGTCTACCTGTTATTCAAGTGTTCTTATGTTGAAGTTAAAGTTTCAAGACAGAAATGCTAACCCTCCTGAATACTGCTGGTTGATGAAGGAACTCCAGGAGGCTGAAAACGACGAAGATGGCTGGGAACCATATGAGGGGGTTGCCTGAACTGCCCCAACCCCCGACAGACCTGTTGAGAAAGAGGAACCCTCTGAGACACAGCAAGTCCGTGAGCTGCTGAAAGAGGTAAAAGAACTGAGAGCCAGCCAGCAAGCTGCGGCCGAGGTGGCCAAAAGTTCTAGCCTTTGCCCCCCTAAGACTGACTGGAATGTATGATGATATCCCTTCGCAGATTGGAACCAATGCCATATGTTCAACTGGCTAGCCCAGCTTTGTCAGGAGAAACAAGCCAAACTGACTGGAAAGGCACTACCATTCCAGCCATGGTGTGCCGAGCCTATGACCTACAGATGCAAGCTAGGGAGGTTGAGAAGGATGAGCCAGTGGGAGTAGTATGGAAGAAAGATCCAGACTCACTTGTGTTGCCCCCTAATGCTCAGTGTACCATCAGTGGCAAGGTGCGAATTAAGAGATGTCAAGAACAAAATTCTCATGCTGGATGCCCGAGAAGAGGAGAAACTGCCTGAGGGACTGTTGGTCAAGCCTAGCATCCTGCCGGCCCGGGCTCATGCTTATGCTCGGCAGGTGGTGGTACAAGTCCAAAACGGCTGACCGGGATATCAGGGTAAATTGAGATTGCACCTTGGCTACTGTATATTGTGCAGACACTGCTGTGTTGCCTAGCAAAAGATGCACCGGAGGGACTGACTAAGTGACCCCTGAGCTGTTCGACTTTGGAAAGTCTCCCATCCCTGAAGAGTGGAGAACTAAAATCAGTCAAAAGCTGGCCCAGAAAAGCAAGGTATTTTCGTTGAAAGAGCGGGATGTGTGGTGTGTCACTGGGGCTGAACATTGCATTGGACTGCATGCTGAAAGGCCTTTCCATGAGAGATCTCGACGCTTAACCCAGCAGACATCGATGACATTCAACGCCACCTTCAAGAGATGCTGGTGGCTGGAATTATACAGGAGTCTCATAGCCCATATGCCTCTCCTATCATGGTAGTCTGGAAAAAATGGCTCAGTAAGGATGTGTGTGGGCTACTGGACGCTGAATAGAAGAACTATCCCTGACCAATACACTATGCCACGCATCCAGGATGCCCTTGACTGCCTCAATGGGAATCAGTGGTTTTCTGTGTTAGACCTCCGGAGTGGGTATTACCAGATCCTGATGGCTTCTGAAGATAGAGAAAAGACAGCTTTCATTTGCTCTTTGGGTTTTTATGAATTTCTGTGCATGCCCCAGGGCATTTCAGGAGCACCTGCTACATTCCAGAGGTTAATGGAGCGAGCCGTGGGGGACATGAACCTACTAGAATGCCTTGTCTACCTAGATGATGTTATTGTATTTGGCCGGACCCTTGAGGATCATGAGACTCGCCTGTCCAAGGTTCTAGACCGGTTGGAGGATTTTGGTTTAAAGTTGTCTATCAACAAATGTCAGTTTTTCCAGAAGTCTATAAAATATGTTCTGCACATTATGTCATCTGAGGGGATCCAAACAGACTCGAGCAAAGTGGAATCTCTGACCACCTGGCCCTAGCCTAGCAGTCTTAAAGAACTGCAAAGATTCTTGAGGTTCTGCGGTTACTATTGCCGATTTATAAAAGATTACACCAAAGTCATCCACCCTTTCCTTAACTTAACTCAAGGTTACCCTCCCACAAACAGAAAATACAAGAGAAGCACAGTCAAAGAGGAAGAAAAAGTTTACTTTCAGATGAATTAACCTTTTGGAACCAGGCGGACTCACGAGTGTGAGGTGGCTTTCTATGATATCATTCACCAACTCACCCATGCACCTGTGCTTGCGTATGCAGACCCCCGCCAAGCCTAATGTATTGCACACTGACGCTAGCTTGAAGGGACTCAGTGCTGTTCTATATCAAGAGTTTGAGGAAGGCTTACGCCCAGTGGCATTTGTGAGCCGGAGCCTAACACTGTCTGAAAAGAACTACCTTGTACACAAACTTGAGTTTTTTGCATTGAAGTGGGCTGTGGTAGACCAATTTCATGAATATCTTTATGGTGCCCAAATCCTAGTGAAAACTGATAACAACCCTCTTACATATGTCCAGACTTCAGCAAAGTTGGATGCCACTGGGCATTGCTGGTTATTGGCACTTTCCACCTGTGACTATTCTGTAGAGTATTGACCAGACCGCAATCACACTGATGCTGATGCCCTCTCCAGGAGACCTGACACCAACTTGGAGTGGGTAAGAATGTCCAAACAGTCTGTTAAAGCTCTTTGTCAAACGTTTGATAAAGATGAACATCCAACCTCTGAAACCGTTGATTGCCTGGTGGATTGTCTGAGCCCTCCTGACACTTGTGTTCCTGCAGCCTACTGCCATCTTGCAGCATTGGATCTCAGCACTTTGCCTCAGCTGACTCCTGACAATATACAGTGGGCTCAATCACAAGATCCTATAATTAAGCCTGTGTTGGATGCCGTTCATGCTGAAAAAAATTGTAGCAAAACTTTGTTCTCATGATCCTAGTACTGCTCTGCTGTTCAGGGAGAGGCCCTAATTAAAGTTGTGTAACAGATTGCTTTACACAGATTACCAACAAACAAGGTCAAGTTACCAAGCAACAGTTAGTATTACCTGCAGTTTTTAAATGTGTGGTTCTAAGAGCTCTTCATGACTAGATGGGGCATCTAGGTTGTGGCTGGACTGCTGATTTATCTTGTACTCCCTTCTAGTGGCCCAAAATGGGTCCTGACATTGAGACTCACATAAGAACCTGTAGCCATTGTTTGCAAAGGAAAGCTCATCCCCAGAGGGCTGCACACCTGTTAACGTCTCCACCCGTGCCCCCATGGAGCTAGCATGCATTAATTTTCTGTGTTTAGAGCCAGATCAAAATAACACTGGTAATGTGCTGGTCATGACTGACCATTTTACTCACTACGCTCAGGTCTATCCAACCAAAGACCAAAAAGCTTCTACTGTGGTGAAAGTCTTAATAGAGAAATTCTTTGTCCCTTATGGTGCCCCCCAGAGAATCCACTCAGATCAAGCGAGTGACTTTGAAAGCCACCTGATTAAAGAAATGCTTTCACTATCTGGGGTGCAAAAGTCCAGAACTACCTCCTACCACCCTCAAGGGGATCCACAGCCTGAAAGATTTAATAGAATATTACTAGACATGTTGGGCACACTTTGTCCCAGAGATAAGCAAAGATGGAGTCAGCAGATAAGCACATTAGTTCATGCCTATAACTGCACCAAATGTGATGCAACTGGATTCTCCCCCTACCGCTTGATGTTTGGTCGAGAGGCAAGGTTGCTGATAGACATCTGTTTTGGGGTGTACCTGATGGAACCAAAGCAGAAAATTACCTCCAGTATGTCCAGAGACTAAAAGCTCAGTTGAACCATGCCTAGCAGTTAACTCAAACCATGGCAGCAAAAAGGAACTTAGCAAATAAAGAAAGGCACGACAGATGTGTCAAGACCCAAGAACTGCAACCCAGGGACAGAGTCTTGTTAAGGAATTTGGGATTGCATGGAAAAGACAAGATAGCCGACAGGTGGCATCACACCCCATACATTGTTGTCAGTAAGCTTGAGGACCTGCCAGTTTATAAAGTGCGTCCAGAGAATGACCCGAAAGCTGTAAAGACAATGCCCCAAAATCATCAATTACCAACTGGGCAAATAATCATTGATTCTGCACCCCAAGACACTGCCCCTCCTAGGCCTGTAACCAGAGCTGCAACTAAAATGAAACAGTTGACCTCCTCCCCAGTTGTTCAAGATTCATGGCCTTCTATCAGTCATGTTCTAAATGAAATCGGCTACCAGTCTGAGTCTGATGACAATGAGTGTAAAGCCTCTTATTACCCATCTTATGAACTGAACCAGCTGTTTCAAGGTAACCCCTATGTAATACAGGAGATGAAGCTGGTTCATTCAGAACTGCCTAATCTTCCAGCCTTCTCTACAGCCCCTGTGCCCCCTGAGAGTGAGGTACAAAGTATGACTTCTGATGTAGCTGACTCCTTGTGTCTTGTGGAATTAACTGAGCCCCAAGAGATAGAGCCAGAGCTAGAAAGCACATCTGGTGACATACCAGACAGTCCAGAACTAATTGCCACCCATGATTCTACTAGTAATATGAACAGTGATGTTAATGAAGCTGATGATGTTGAAAGTATCAATGATGTGCTACGTGATTTATTTATTTTTATTTTTTTATTTAGTTTTTGTTTACCGGGTAAGTACACTAGCCAACACAATGACTATTTTCAGGTACGACCCGGGACAGTACAACATAAAATAAGACAGGTACAAAACATTTCCATTTTTTAACATGGGGAGAAAGCAAACAGAAGTTTTAGGCAACGGTACATAAATGTAAAAACATCTTAACATAACAGAGTTAATAAAAAGCATTTCAGGTTCACACAAGGTGAGGAAACAGATACCAGGGCTTAAATAGGAGGTAAACAAAACATCCGTAGGCCATGGTAGGCAAGGTAAGTAGCAATTGTTGGGGCAAACAAGGATAGGTCAAGCAAATTACAGTTCAGCAGAGATTTCAATGTTAAGGTCAAACTAAAAGGTATAGAGGATTGAGAGATTGGAAAACAGCAAGAGAGGGCAAGTCTTTAGGGCTAAGGAACAAAGTATGGGGAACCAGACTTAATCTGAGAGGAAAGGGAAGGAAAGAGAGAGAAATCAGGGCCACCTCACCTTGACAAGGTCATCAGGTAGGATCGAAGCAAGTGCAGGGGCCAGTGCTCAATAGATAGCAGTGAAGTTCTGTTTTAAATTTCTGATGAGTTTCAGCCAATTTGAGCTGAGGGGGAAGAGTATTCCAGAACATGGGAGCTGCACATTTGAAAGCCCCAGTACCTTTTGTGGTAGAGCATCTAGGAACTTGGAGTAGAGAGTTTTCCGAAGACCTCAGACCGCGAGGGATGGAGTGTGGAATTAAAAGTTCTGCCAGAGATTTGGGGGATTTGAGCCTTACAACAGAGTCGGTAAGGGAGCCAAGATAATATTTTCTTGTGGCCATAGGGGAGAGCCATCCTAAGTCAACATAAAGCTGACAGCGGTGCTTTTGTCTTGAGGATGAGGATGCATATCGACATATGTTATTGAGGTGACATCCCATTTCTGGAGGGTAGTTTTGTGAGCACTAGAGGATGGGGGCACTGTAGGTTAGGGAAGGTAGGAGTACACCTGGCAATGGCTTTTTAGCAGATGGCGTAAGCAAGTATCCAGATTTGTAAGCAGCACTGAGTTTGCAGTTTACAGCCTTGCAGATGGATTGAATGTGCAGGCTCAGATCGAGGGATTTGTCAAGCATGACACCAAGATAGTTAAAAGATGAGACAGTTTCTAGTGTTGTATCCTCTGAGTCATAGACTGTAAGGGAGACAGGGCTCCTACGGAGTTTAGGGGTAGAGCCAAAGAGCATGGCCTTGACTTTCTTTATGTTTAGGACCAGCTTGTGCTCATACAGCCAGTTTTGTATATTTGTGAAATCATATTGAAGTGCTGAGTTCAGATTCTCCACATTTTTATCACTGGCATAAATGACAAGATCATCAGCATACAGAGAGATGAGCAATTTTGAAGGCACAGGGACATTGTTTATAAAGAGTGAGAAAAGGAGAGGACCAAAGATGGAGCCTTGAGGAACCCCCACATTTACTGAGGATGAGTCAGAAATGGCTGAGTTAAATTTAACTGCTTGAGACCTATCGGATAGATAGCTACTAAACCAACGTACAACTGGAGAGGAGAAACCAAGGCTATGCAAACAGGATAGGAGTAGGGGGTGGTCCACAAGGTCGAAAGCCTTTGTAAGGTCTATGAATACAGCACCTGTGAGTCTACCTCCATCCATGTTAGAGATTATGTCAGAGGTGAGTTTCGATAGCACAGTGGATGTACTATGGTTTTTACGGAAACCATGTTGGGCGTCAGATAGGATATCCCACTTGTTTAGAAAGTCACGTGTTTGGGTAGCAACCACCTTTTCTAGTAGTTTTGACAAAACGGAGAGAATAGCAATAGGTCTGTAGTTGTTAATGTCCTTTTTATCACCTTTTTTAAATACAGGAGTTATTCGAGCAAACTTCCACAGGACTGGGACAGTGCTAGTGATCAGGGATAGTGAAAATATTTTAGCCAGTGGTGAGGCTATGTGGGCAGCAGCAAGTCTTAGTAGACGTGGTTCAAGGAGGTCCGACCCCATGCTGCTGTTTGCAGATATGGATAAGAGAAGTTTAAAGACCTCTAATGTGGTAATTTCTTTAAAGTAAAAAGGAAGTGTATGCTGAGATATTTGGAGTAGTAGAGGAGCCAGGTAGTCTTTGAGGTTCACTACCCGGGGAGAGATCTGCGGAGTGAAGTCTGAGGTATACAAAGACAGGTCTGAGAATTTCTGGTTAGAGCATCTGCAATGGTTTAGGATCATTGCAGTACCCCATTAATATCATATCCTTGGGGTATAGGCCTGTGGGGATCCCAGAACGGTTTTGATATGGGCCCAAAATTTCCTTGAGTCAGATGCTGCGCTCACAAGCAGGTCCTGGCAGTATTTACTTTTTGCTAATTTTATTTTCTTTTTGCATAGATTTTTACTAGCCCTATAGGAGTTAAAATCATCCATACGCCTGGTTTGTTTGAAACACTTCCATAGTTTATCTCTGCAGCGTAGATCAGAAAGGAGATCCTTGTGTAGCCACTTGGTTTGTTTGCCTGTAACTCTCCTGGTGATCTTGGGGACATGCCTTGATTGGATAGCAGTGAACTTATTGAGAAAGATGTGCAGGGCCTCATCAAAACTGTTTGTGCGGTAGATGTCAGACCAATCTACACAAGAAATGTCCTGGAGGAATGCCTTTTCATCAAGCTGTGCAAAGTTTGAAAAGGTGACATAACGTGGTGGGGGAGGTGGAGGGGCACCAGAGGCCCACATGCAGAAAATCGGGGAATGGTCTGTGATTGTGTCTGCAAGGATCCCTGTGGAGATCAAATGTTCAGGTCGTGTTGTGAGTAACCAGCCAATGAGGGTGCCAGTTTTGGTAGGATTTGGGGACTTCGTTGGTTCAGTAATCATCTGATGTAGGTTAAAGGTGCTGGTGACTGATAACAGAGAACTATGAGCAGGACCCAACCAGTTTAGGTTAAGATCACCAAGAATTATTGCCTCATTTTGGTTTATGTTTGGAAAAGTCTTTTTGAGTACATCTTGTAATCCTGTGAGGCCACCAGAGGGAGGATTATAGGCACATATGACATGGAGCTTTTTTGCTCCTAATGTAACTGTGACGTGTAGATGTTCACATACCTCAGCAGAGGTCAGGTTAAGGACAGTATTTAGGTTGAGGTGAGATCTGTAATAGATGGCTACACCACCCCCGTGCTTAGTTTTTAATCTATCACTTCGTATCAGGGAGTAGTTGGCAATCTTGCATAGGGTGTCAGGTATGCTAGGTTTTAGCCAGGTTTCAGAGAGGCAGAGAATGTCAGGGTTGTATCCTTTTATCCATGCCTCCAGTTCATCCTTATGGCATGTTAGACTCCTGATGTTCATGTGGGCAATAAGGAGTCCTTTCCTTGGAAGGTCAGTTGAGGTATGAGCAGTGGGGTGAGAGAGAGGGCTAGGATTCACCTCAATGTCTCCTGCTAGGAGGATTAATAATAGTGCTATGAGGCAGGACCTTTCCTGGAAGAAGATTTGGATCTGCACCACTTATGACGGCCAAGAAGCATATAATAGGTACAGCCTTTAGGGTAAAGGATAAAAAGACAAGCAGGTGCCAGCCTATGTTTGGTTACAAGTGAGTTGGAGAAAGTAAAATCCCTGGTATCAGACACTATACCAAGATGCTCACAGGGAAATAGGAGTGACACTATGTTCATATAGAAAAGAGCAAAAATAACAAGGAGAATAACCCCCGGACGGCGAAAATCCATATTTCTTTGTGTAAGGTACTCTATGGGATTAGGGACAATGTAATCATCAAGTATAGTATGTGGCATTTTGGAGTAGTTTGGGTACATCGTAAGCTGTGATAGGCAGTAGTCGAGAGATGACTATGACTGGTAATCGCAGTAACAAGAGGATACTGATAGAGCAGAAGGAGTAAAATCCACAAGGTAAGCAGCAATCCTCTTTGTAATGCACAATTTGGAGGAAAAATACGGTGAACCTAGTAAGTGAGGGACCAGCGGAGGATTTATAGCTAGTGCAGGTTTTTTAGGAAGCCTAGTTATTTTCTGCAATTCACCGTTTAAGACAAACCTAGTTTTTTCTGCAAATTACCGTTTAAGACAACCCCTAGTGGTAGTGCAGTATAAGGAGCAAATGGGATTTTAGGGACTTAGTCATATGAAGGCCGAGAGCTATAGTAGTGCCCACCCAGGGAGGGCAAGGTGGGGGTGGGTGGGGATCCAGCGCACAGCGCCGGGAAAGTATCTCCTGTACGCTCTAGCAAAGTCCAGGCCCAGAGGGGAGCGCTCACCAGGATATCAAGTGAGAACAGCTTTTCAGTGAGACTATTTAGCAGGCAGTAAGTTCAGCAAAATACTTTTACGGCTCCTCGACCGAGGCAAGTAACCGAGGGGCACTCCAGACCTTCGAGTAGAGCTGAGATTGAAGGCGCACCAATCGGCAGGCAGTATGAAGGAGGCGCACCAATCAGCAGTCCAGCAGTGAGTGCAACAGCCAATCGGCTAAGCCACGCCTTTTCCGGAGCAAACTCAACAGTCCACGGAGGAAAACGTACCTTGGAGTTATGTTACGGCTTTTCCGCCCGCTCCAGCAAGTTGCAGCCGGGCTCGTGGTTCCAGTCGTGGGGAGGACTCCGGCGGTTGTTGCGCTCCTGCCCTGCAAGAAGGGGAAGCTGTGGTGAGGCGGAGGAAGGGTGAAGGTGGCCGGTCCTGGTACCGCCGCTCCCAGGGCAGTCTAAATGCTCCGAAGCCCTGGTGGGCTTTGAGGTTCACAGCTGGAAAAACTGAGTGGGGAGACTGGTTAAGTAGTGCCAGGTAGTGGGAGGGAGTTAACAGGACAGAAAGGAAAGGCGTGGGTTGCAGGGAGACAAAGACAAAGGCGTGCAGTACAGCGAAGAGGGAGGGATACAGTTTTCAGGGAGGGAGAAGTAGGAGAGAGCCAGAGAGAAACGGAAAAAATATTTGAGTGAGTATAGTGCCCTATGGCAGCAGTAGGCAACAGTTTTCAGGATAGATCATTCAATCTTTAGACAATGCATATAAATCAACATACACCAAAAGAACTGTACATCACTTCTCCTGTCTGCTCTAGCAAGTCAGGCCCGAGGCGCTCACAGGATATCAAGTGAGAACAGCTTTTCAGTGAGACTATTTAGCAGGCAGTAAGTTCAGCAAAATACTTTACGGCTCCTCGACCGCGGCAAGTAACCAGGGGCACTCCAGACCTTCGAGTAGAGCTGAGATTGAAGGCACCAATCGGCAGGCAGTATGAAGGAGGCCACCAATCAGCAGTCCAGCAGCGAGTGCAACAGCCAATCGGCTAAGCGCACCTTTTTCAAGCAAACTCAACAGTCACGGAGGAAGCGTACCTTGAGGTTATATTACGGCTTTTCGCCCTCCAGCAAGTTGCAGCCGGGCTCGTGGTTCCAGTCGCGGGGAGGACTCTGGCGGTCGTCACGCTCCTGCCCTGCGAGAAGGGGAAGCTGTGGTGAGGCGGAGGAAGGGTGAAGGTGGCCGGTCCTGGTACCGCCACTCCCAGGGTGGTCTAAATGCTCCGAAGCCCCGGCGGGCTTTGAGGTTCACAGCCTGGAGTTATGTTACAGCTTTTCTGCCTGCTCCAGCAAGTTGCAGCCGGGCTCGTGGTTCCAGTCGCGGGGAGGACTCCGGCTGTCGTCGAGCTCCTGCCCTGCGAGAAGGGGAAGCTGTGGTGAGGCGGAGGAAGGGTGAAGGTGGCCGGGCCTGGTACCGCTGCTCCCAGGGCAGTCTAAATGCTCCGAAGCCCCGGTGGGCTTTGAGGTTCACAAATTTAAATTCCATGGAATTTCCTCTTGAAGATGAACCTGGAATTTCAGAACAAAGTAATGAAAGTAATCTTGTTGAATCAGAACCAGAACTAACAGAACAAAAAGCTGAAAGTGTTCCTATTTTAGAACAGACCGCCAGTGCAGAGGTAGCCTTTTTCTTCAGAAGCAGACTTCTGCTGACACTGTCTATGTTTCTATGTTTCTATGTTGACAAGCAATGAACCAGGACTGATCAACCCAACTGCCACTGTTGAAAGAACTGCGGCTGTGCCTGCCCCTCCCAGAAAGTCTGGAGGAGCCACAAAACCTGTAGTGTGCCTCAGTTATGACTCCCCAGGAAGGCCTGTAGACCTCCCATTGCATGTACTGTAGTTCACAAAAGGGTGTACATTTCTGAAAATGCTCTTCCAAAGCTAGGCTACTCTGGCACCTCAAAGCCAATAGTGAAGCCCTCCAGTCAGTATACTAATGCCCTTGCCCCATGCAGGCCAAGTGTAACTGATAGGGATAGGCCCCAAGCCATGAGGGTTAGTGTACAGGAGGTGGTACAGACCAGAATTATAAGAGTAATGTGTCTAGCTATTTGACTCTGTCAATCTGTTTATGAAAAGTGTTATGAAAATGTGTGTTTATGAAAATTTCATGGCAAATGAAAAAGTACAGTAATACTGCTGTTGTGGCTGGCCCGGTGGTGCTGAGGGTTGAGGCACTGGCAACTCGCGTCACACCAGCAACCAGGGTTGAGGCGAGCCGGGCCCGAGGGGTTGGCAGGGAGGAAGGTTTAGCATCTGATGGACAGCGCTCCTCTCCCAGGAGGGAGGGGGCACTTGCCCGGTGCTTGGCTGACCTCTGGCGGCGGCCAGAGGCATAGCAAGCACAGGAGCATACAAAAAGAGGGTTGGGAGTGGTGGACGTTGGTGAGGATGCCTTGACATCGGGATGCTTCCTTAGAAAGGAGGAAAAACACACTGCCGGAGCATGGGTAGACGGAGCACCGGTACCGACCCTAATTGTGACTGCCTACCTGACCACCGGTGGACCCGACGAGACATTGAAGATATCGGGGCATTGGGGTCCCGTCCCATACCCACCTGGGGGGTATAGCCATGGCTCCATGGAGGAACCCCTGGGGATTCAGGTAAAGCAAGTTGTGGGGTGGTACCTAGGTGTCTCCCGAAGACGCGTAGCTCTGGGGTGAGGGAGGTGGACAAAAATAGCAAGTTTAAAAAAAAAATACTGCTGTTGTTAAGAACAATTATTTTACTGATGCATCAGATTTTATTTTATGGTATATCAATAAAACATGCATGTATTTCGTATAATATTTTCTATATAGAATCTTATAGTATGTTTAGACTTGATGCAGATGCCAAGTTTTTCCAGGTAGTTAAGAGTGTAACCCCCTACCAATTTAGGGTTCACTATGTCTTCCTGAGGTCCTTAATGTCCGCTGTCAGGTTGGTGTCCTGTCCTTGTGTGATTCTGTGTATTCACATGAGGGTGTCATATTGAGTCTCTGCACCTGAGAATAAGCTAATCTGTGTTAAGTGAATGTCTGTGCTGGGTCCAGGTGATTTAGAACTTGCGACTGGCCAGGCAGTGATCTGATTTGCTCCATTCTGCAGTCGCAATTTGCGCAGAGGGAGCTTATCTAGGAACTGTGACTATTTACTGTTTATCTGCTGTTATATTAAATATAGAGAAGTTTGTCTAACCTGCTTTGATTGCAGCTTGAACATTTGGATGGGAGCCATCATGTTAGGTCCTGAACTTCCAGTAATTGGACCAATCGAACCACTGGGGTCTTAAGAGGGATTGTCTCCCCAGGGGTTGTATGGGAAGGAAATTCTGTAGTCTTGTAGTTTTATTCAGTTAGTGCCCACATGGACCTGTAGGGGGAGCCTTGACTGTGACTGACAGCTCCTTTAGCCAACCGAATCTTTGGATTTACAAGGGAAATGCCCTGTGTTCCAAAAGACTGGGGATCCATTAGAGTTGGAGGTTGAAGTGTGAACAGCTCAAGCCTTCAAGCAGTTGCTCCCAGCAGGAGCACAGGAGAATTTGTGGGAAGAGACTAGACTTGCCTCCTGCCACCTTCTGCACTAAACTGCCTAATTGCAGAAGCTGGACCTGTCTGATTTCAGCCTGGAACTGCGGCAGAAGAGAAGAAGAAGTTTGCCAGTGCCACTTGCGATTTGGACTGAAGACTTGCTCCTGAAGTGATTGGTCCAGCTTGTGTGAGAGGTATACTCGGATCGAAAGGTTTGCGCAGTGAAGCTGTCAATTAGCAACCGGACTGAATCCGAACTGTTTTCCAAAGTAGTTATTGATTTAAATGTGTTTCATGGGCTGCGATTTGGTTCCCCACGACCAAATCTGTTACGCCAGCCGGAGGCTTCACAAGCAGAAGATAACAAACTTTGACAGAACTGTTCACCCTACCTGGGCCCTGCCATCTCGGCCTAAGCTGCTACTCCTGCATCAGAGACCATTTCGAGGAGAGATCGGCTTGTGGAGTCGGCCCCCTGCACAACACCATCGAGCAGGCTGCGACCATCTGGAGGTGCGTCATGTCGGCCCGGCTTCCCCCCTGCCTCTTGATGATCACCACGAGGTCTACATAGCACCTGCTGTGTAGCAAGATCCTGGTAGCATGAGTACAAGTCAGGGTAGCTCCCTGCAATGAAAGCTTAAATCATTGTGGTACCATCTAATTGTCTTCATTTATTGGGTTTTTCCAACGGACTGAGCCAACTGGCTTGGATTACAAATAATTGGGTTGTGTGCATGTTTAACTGCCTTTTCTTTCCACCAAGGCCCCCACATCAGCTTCAATGCCGGCCAACCCTGGGCAATGCTCCAGGCTAGCCTGCATAACATTGTGGGTAACCAGGGTTGTTGAACTGTATAATTGGGACTGAAAGTGCATGCCAGAAAACCCTGATTTAAATCAGAATATAAATCATTTGATTAGATTCACACCCCTTCCTTGTTGCCCCTTAATACATCTGATTGTAGTTTTAATGTTTAACCTGGCTAGTGTGCATATTATTAGTTGGGTTACTGCATTCACAGTGTGTAGTTGTATTGCTAACCTTGCTCTGTAGGGGGTCTCCGGGGAAGTTACTGCTAGTCGAGCCCTGGTGGTAAGTGTGAAGGTTGTGAGCACATTGTTACTTTGCCTATTGATTGTGAATTTATCAATGTGTTATATCTTAGGCCACTAGGAGGATTGGTGGGGGGTTATAGCTTTCCAGAGCAGATAAGCAACCCCAATACCACATTTCTGGGTGGAGGCACCTTATTAGAGAACTCAGGACCCTCAACCTGTGTATAGTCATACAGGCAGGGGTAGTAGCCCTTAGAATAACACCACCTAGGGGTTACAGTGAGAAAGGGGATGGCGTTTACCCATGCAGGTGAAATATAACGTTATACATTTTGTGACTATCAGTACAGTGTACAATAATCCAGCAAGGCTGGCCAAATTTGCTTCTCAGAATGATAATACCTGTCTCAGATGCACTCAGGTAGAAGCCAACATTATACATATGGGGCTGGATATTCAAAGGGGTTGAGCCGGTGCAACGAGTTGCCCCGGTGCAACCCCGCAATGCGCCCCGGTGCGATATTCAAAAGGATGCCCAGAGCAGTGCAAGTCCCGATGCGCCGGGGCGCATTGTAAATGTATGCAGCGCAACTGCAGGGGGTGTGCCCATGCATATGCGGCACATCCTCATATTCAGCCTGGGATGTGCAGCGCATATGCTGGCACAACCCCTACATGCCCCGCACACTGGTGCTCAAAGTTGAGCCGAAAGTAAAAGGCTCAAATGCTGGCCACCCACAGGTGGGCTGCTGTATTGCAGGGCGCAACACAGCAGTCACCAGCCGTGGGTGGCCACCCGACCAGAAAGACCACTGTCCATGATCACCCGAACTGTTCCTGGCAGTCCAGTGGGTCCCCACTCCCTGCCCATACCACGATCACGGGACATAGTAATGTAAAGGAGCCCTGGCAGTCTAGTGGAACCCCCCTCCCACGTACCATAGGTCACTGGTACACAGAGCTGCCGATAAGCCCTGGTGGACCAGTGTCCCCCTCCCCATCCTGAGCCTCTGATTGCCGTCTTATAATGTAGCAAAATATCCCTGGTGGTTCAGTGGATCCCACTCCCACCCGAATCCCCTATCGCTGGTGCCATACATAACGTTGAATTCCTGATGGTCCAGTAGTAACCCCCACCACCCTACCCACACAGGACCCCCATCCCACACAGCCCCCTCAATCACTCAATCATCGGTGGGCAGCTGCAACCCGCCCGCATACCGCCCAGCCGCCCGCTGAATGCCAGCTGACAGTATGAGCTGTAAGCCTATTGGTCCACAGCATGGACCAATGGGCTTGCAGAGCCATACTGTAAACGTCAGGTCTTCCTGTCTGGGGAATGCACCGGCGCATTGTGCACCATGCATTCCATGCTATATTCAAAGGTGATGCATGGCACATCACCTATGAATATCTCCCTGTCTTGGGCCCGGCGCATCTCGGTTGCACTGCGCCACCTCTTGTGCCATTGCCCAGCGCAGTTTGATTATCCGGCCCATGATGTATAGTTGCCCACAACTGACAGCCTACTGGATTGAGTAAACCCTCTCTGAATTGTTGGCCAAGCAGATTAATATACCTAGAATGGTGTTGTTGGGGGATTTACTGGAGTTAGACGAGGTACCTACTAAACATACAAAAGTTATATTGTATCACTTTCTACAGCTAAACTAGGCATTTTTACCAACTGGAAGTAAGTTCACCTTCAGTTACTGAAGAAGAACTATGTATGAGAACGCTCTTGGAAAAGACAGTGTACAATGCCAGGGATAGGATGCTTATTTTTGAAACAGTCTGGGTCCCACAAGAACAATATTATGAAAGCCACCCACTCCATAATGATGAGGAGTAACTTACATAATGTAGACGATGAGTAGGAACTCTCCCTATCTGCAGGGTCAACCTGTGGTATAAATGGATGTAGGGACCAACCTGGAAAATCAATAGGGGGGCCCAGGGTGACACACTCATATCAGTATTCCACTTAAATCTGATACACGTGCTCTGTATTTGCATCTTACAATTACATAGAGTGTCCTAAATATCTCCCATTTAATTAGAAAAAAAGATGATAAATGCAAAGATTTTCAGAGTTTAGAAGGTAGCCAGGTACCTGGGGGGGGGGCAACAGGAAATTTCTAGGCATCTTGTTGCGGCAGTCTGACTCTGGCTGCATCCTCAAAAGGTGCTCAATAATATACTGTAGTTGCCTTTTGTTTTGGGAGGGTCAGGTGAAGGGGGCTGGGATGGGGGTTGCTGGTACTAGGGGTTGAGGGGGAGTACTGGGTGTGCAGGAGGGGAGGAGGCAGGCAGGAGTTGGCAGAGGCATGACCAGGGGGGAGGCACCCAAGAAGATGGGTGAAGAGTGGTGATCTTGGGAGATTCAATAGTAAAGGGGTTGAGGTAAAGTGGAAAGGGGTTAAGACCAAATTGTAGAAGAATAGAATGTATGCCAGGGAGAGTGAGCTCTCTGATAGTCAAGCACATGGGGCAGAATGGTGGGAAACCTCACGTAATAGTACATCTGGATACAAATGACCTTGCAGGATGCGATGTGGGGGTGGTGCAAGAGAGGTTCAGGGAGGTGGGGAAAATCTGCAGTGATGCAGGCAGTACAGTAGCCTTCTCAGATGTGCTACCAGTCCCAAAGGCCAGCACTACCAGGAAAGTCAGAATTGAGGAATTCAATGTATGGCTTAGAGGGTGTGTGAGGGAGAGGGGTATGGGCTAGTTGGTGACTGGGAAAGGACCCTGGAGAATAAAGACCTGTATGCACCAGACAGGCTACATCTAAGTGAAAAGGGCACAAAGGTCCTGAAGGGCAAACTGGAATAATTCATGGGGAAAGAGCTCAATTTGACCTGACAAGATGGGGCCAGCAGGGTGCAAAATACACTCAGTCACCTGGTGGAGGAGGCCGATAGCCCCCCCACAATAAGGACAGACTAGGGAAGAACTAGTGAAGAGGGGGAGTAGGGACTGGGGAGGGGAAGTTCAGTGGGTGGGTCCAGGGTAAAGGGGGCCAGAGGAACCAGATGGAGGGAAGAATGGGAAGGAGGGACTGGGGTGGGGGGAAGACAGTGTGAGACGGGGTAAGGGGAAGGCCAGAGTCGAGGTGGAGGGTAGTGTCTCTGAATGCTAGAGATCTGGGAAATAAAATGTCTGAGATACAGGTGCTAATGGCTTAAGGAGAGGTGGATATAGTGGCCATCACAGAGACATGGGCCACAGCAAACCATGACTGGGACCTCACAGTGTCTGCATACAAAATGTATAGGGAGGATAGGGAAATGGGTGAATGGGGAGTGGCTCTATATGTGAAGAAGGGGATAACCTCTACCAGAAAGGAAGGGGTAGATGGAAAGACAGAAGCATTATAGGTGCAGGTTCAAGACAATAAGGGGAAATAACTAAGCACATGGGTAGTTTACAGGCCACCTTCACAGGCTAGGACTTGGACAGGGTACTGGGGTCCCAAATCATGGAAATGGCAGGCAAGGGGGATGTAGTAATTGTAGGGGACTTCATTTACCCGGGGTGGATTAGAAAATGCTGGCTATCTCCAGTACCAGGACACAGGTACTGCTGGATGCATTCCAGAGTGTATTCCTGACACAGAGTGTCAAGAAGCCCATTAGGGTGTGGGCCATACTGGACCTGGTCTTGTCCAACTGTGGATATGTCCAGGATGTAAAGGTGGAAGCCCCATTTGCAGGGAGCAGCCACCATGTGATGCGGTTCCATCTGGACATGAGCAGTGGGATGGGACCAACACTAGGGTTTTGGATTTCAGGAAGGTTGACTTTAATAAGATGGGAGAAATTCTAGTAGGACATCTTGCTGAGATTAGTACGGAGGTGGAGGTGGAACAGTAATGGGCCATAATAAAGAAGGGACTGATGGAAACCACAAGTGAATGTGCCAAACTCAAAAGCAAGAAATCCAAGGCCAAAAGGCCAAGGCACCTTGTCACTGCCCTCAAGAGTAATAGTACGGGCAGTGACACCCTGGATCCGTGTATCCTACGGCTGGTCTTAGACACAGTCCTTACCCCGATCACATGCCTCATCAACCACTCTCTTTGCCTGGGGAAGGTTCCAACTGCCTGGAAAGTCGCCACTGTCACCCCTGTCTTTAAAGGTGGTGATAGGACTGTGGCTGGAAACTATCGACCGATCTCCATTCTCTCTCCTCTCTCAAGGCCTTGGAAAAAGTGGTGGCCTCTCAAATCTCTGACTACTCTCCACCTACAATGTCCTTTGTCCTGAGCAGCATGGCTTCCGGCGGGCCACAGTACCAACACAGCCCTCCTAGAGTTCTCCAACTTTCTCCACTCCTCCTTAGACACTGGTTCTCTGGCTGGTGCTGTCTTCATTGACCTCTCTAAAGCTTCCGACACTGTCTCCCACCCCATCCTTCTTGATGCCCTTAGTCTCTCTGGTTTTGCTGCTGGGCCTATCTCCTGGTGCACCAGTTATCTGTCTGACCGCTCACAGCGTGTAAAAATTAATGGGACCTACTCAGACATCTGTCCCATCTTTTCAGGGTTCCCCAGGGCTCCATTCTGGGCCCTTACTATTCTCCTTTACCTTAACACCCTTCCATGCTCTTGCTAGGGAACATTCTATTGTACGCTGATGATGCAGTCATCTTTGCCTCAAGTCGTAACCCTACTGCCCTCCAGGACTCGCTGCAGAAGTCCTTCACTGAAGCCGAGGGCTGGTTCAAGGAACATAGATTGGTGATAAATCTTAAAAAAACAAAAACCGTGTTCTTCACTCATCCCCAAAACAAGTCCTGCAACTTCAAACTCCTCATTCACTCTGGGTCCTCATTCCCACTCGAACAAGTTTGCTCCTATAAATACCTAGGGATCCATTTTGACCCCTCCCTCTCCTTCCATGGACACATGCTGCCCTAGCCACTGCCACTAATATCCGATTGGGCATCTTACATCGGTATAAACACTGCCTCCCGGAGCTCTTGACTCATGATCACCTCTTCTATCCTGTCCTAGTGGACTATGGACTGCCGGTGTATGGTGCTGCTGATCAGACTGCACTCCATAAAATTCACACTACTCTGAATAAGGCCTGCAGGTTAATTACTGGAGCACCTAGGATGACACACACCTGTCTGCTGTATGCTAAGCGCTGGTACTTGATCTCGTGAGTGCCTCAAATATCTTAACCTGTACCCTTACAAAAGACCCTCCTTGGGCTTTCCCACCAGGATTGACCACCACCATACGCCGCTCTGTCCCACTAGTTCATACTCGGACCTCTGGGAAAACCTCTCTTGTTATCCTAGAGCTAGGACCTCTCACGGCCAAGAGCCTTCAGCTTTAGGGCCCCTCCTGGTTCAACACACTGCCCCTCCATCTCCAAGCTCCAACTATATCGTGCTTCAAAACTTCCTTACGTAACCACCTTATTAACACCCGATGCTGTAACTGCCACTAGTCAAAGCCGTACTCAATACTTATGACAAAGCTTATTACTAAGCTGCTAAGACGATATAACTCTGGTATTGTTTGCATCCATCCTACCTGTACCAGCTTGTTTGTATCTATGTCTTAATTTTACTGTTATACTTATGTGTTGTACTGCTATACTGTGTATTTTGGTTTGTCTTACTGTGACAAGGTACCTTTGTAAATGAGCCTATGGCTCAAAGGTTTTCCAAACTGCTGTTTAAATAAATAAATAAAAAGGCCCAGCTGATTCAGAAAGGAAGTAGCAAATGCAACCAGAGAAAAGAAGACAGCCTTCTAGAAGTACCAATGCACTCAGAGTGAGGAGGACAGGGAACTCTATAATAATAAATCAAGGATGGTGTGCAGAGCGGTTAGAGAAGCAAAGGCTGCAAGGAAAGTATGGCTGGCACTGGAAGTAAAATTGGACGTGATGGCCTTCTTCAAAATATATAAGGGAAAAGAGGGGTATTAAAGATGAAATTGTGTGGTTAATAAAGGAGGTGGGTTGGGCAGAAGAAAATGAAGAGAAAGCAGAGGTACTAAACAAATATTTCTGCTCAATTTTTACCAGACAGGAGGATGGACCAGTGCCACAAGGTAGCAGGGGGTGGGGCAGAGAAGGGTGTGTGTCACTGATAGCGTAATAGAGGTGGACAGGGTGATAAAAGACCTAAAGGCCCTTAAGGTGGACAAATCCCCAGGACCAGACAGAGTGCACCAGAGGGTCTTAAGGGAACTGGCAGAGTTGGGGAACTGGCAGAGAGGTGGGCCCCCTGGCAGACCCATTTAACACCTCTCTGGAGTCTGGGATTGTGCCCTGTGACTGGAGAACTGTGCATGTGGTGCCTCTCCATAAAAGTGGTCCAAGGGATGAACCAGGGAATTACAGGCCAGTCAGTTTGAACTCAGTAGTGGGGAAACTGATGAAGACAATCCTGAAGGAAAGACTGGTTGGCTTCCTCAAAGAAAATGGGCTGCAAGACAAAAAGTCACATGGGCTTGTGTCAGGGAAGTCCTGCCAAACTAATCTGATTGACTTTTTCAACTGGGTGACCAAGATAGTGGACAGTGGCCAAGCGGTTGATGTCCGAATCTGGATTTCAGCAAGGTCTTTGACTCTGTACCTCATAGGAGATTGGTCAGGAAGCTGGAGGATCTTGGGATGGGGGTCAAGGTCACTAGATTGGTGAAAAACTGGTTACAGGATAAAAGCCAAAAGATGGTGGTCGGAGGGGAATTCTTGGAAGCTAGGCTGGTGACCAATGGGGTCCCACAGGATTCGGTGCTCAGTCCGGTGTTGTTTAACATCTTCATCAGTGACATAGCAGATGGGATCAAGGGCAAAATTTGCCTGTTCACAGATGACACAAAGCTCTATGGGATGGTGGAGCAGAAATGTTTATTGTTCAACACACAGTGTTATTACGGTATTAAAAAGGAGATTTGACATAACATAATTAACGTAATTAAAAACACATGTATTATTGCACAAACTTTTCCCTTTCATAAAATGCATCCAGACAATACATCAAAAAGTACAATAATGCAGAGTGCAAACCTTATTACTTAAGTTTTGCTATCCCTGGTTACCTAACATGATCTTTTTTGTACTATCCGCCATTCCCCTTTATTGATCTCTTTTCTTCCCTTTTTCTATAGCTATGCTCAGTAAATAGTTTCCTAGGCATTTAATTATAAATTCATCCTTTGTAGAGAAAAGAATCTGTGTTAATATTTCTTTGTCTACTTCCATAACTTCTTGTCTGTGGCATTTGAATGTGTTTGTCAGAAAGCGGGTGTGATTGGAGTTATATCGGCTGCAGGTCCATAGGACATGCAGTAGGTCCTCCAGCTCTCCACCACCACAGCCACACTTAGGTGATGTTTGTCTTGTTGTATCAAATCTAGCTAATAGCATATTGCTCTCTTGTATCTCAAATGTATATCTTGTAAATGTTGCCCTGATCTTTGGGTCTAATAATATATCTAAGTAGTACTGGAATTCATAACTTTCCATATGATTAGCATACCATTTAGAGCATCTAGTATCTTTGATGATCTGTTTCTCTGGCTCTATCCAACGCTCTCTTATCCTTCTTGTAATATAAGGTGCATAATGTTTACTCAAGAGTATATTTTGCTAATAATAATCCAAGAGGTGTAACAAATCATATGTTCTTAAAGCCGCTCTAATATTCTTACACCATTTTTAGTCAAAACACTTTCTATCCACCCTGTGTTCTTCTTGTAAACATCTCCTTGCCAATCTATCTTGTGGGAGCCTAGTTAATCTCATCCAAAAATTCAGCTTTCTGGTATCAATCCGGGCATCTGCTCCTAGCTCGGTCGGGTCTCTGACATTTTCTTTTCTTCTAAAAAACCTCAAACTTGCTCTTGAATGAAACCAGGGATATTTTGGTTTGATTTAACTCCAGATAGTAGTATTGAACTCTCAAAATGTTTTGAAATGTTGGCTGGCAGAAGTTTGTCTTCTCTGTGGGAGGTAAGCCACCGGTTAATGTATGTTGAACTCGGCAAGTTTTAGAAACTGGTTCCTTCATGGTAGGGCAGCTAATATGTCCTGAAGAAAGCAGGCTGTTCTCAAGTCGAGCGTTCATGAACTGCTTTGTTGGAATAGCTATTAAGTCTGTTTCTGGCCTAGAGCCCACTGTATTGAGGCAGGTTTATCTTTTAAATTGGAACTGAGTTGTTTTAATAGCCCATGGAAAATGATATTTTTATATGCTATCCTAAAGTGAACGGCAAATAGCGTCAGGTCCGGAGGACAAAAAGAGTTCTATATTTTAAAGCATTACAGGTATGCTAACATTGCCTGAGGGAGCTGGGGATTGTGGTTCTCATGATCTTATTTACTACGCTGAGAGAGCGATTCTCTTTTCCTCCTTCTCTGTGCTTGGTCTTGCGTCCTGTGGTTCAGGTGATGGGAAACTGGAAAGGGGCCAAGATAGTTAACTGCAGCATGAAGTTTGGAAAGAACAAACAATTTTTTGCCTAAAACTCAAGAGAGATGGGCCCGTGGAACGGATAAAGAACATGCAGGTGGCCCAGAGACTCGAGTGCTCGAACCCCAACTTTGCAAAGGGGAGATAGGCTAACTATGACAAATCATGCCTACCCCCTGCAGACATAGTACACAAAATTGGAAGGCAAGGTATGGAGGTAATAATGCCTTACCCGAGGCATACCTCTCAACTGTCCCTGATTTTTAGGGACGTCCCTGATTTTGCCTCAAATTTTTACTCTGTCCCTCCTAAAAATTGTGTTTCTGTGATCAAACAGTGGGGGTTGTAAGCACAAAATAATGTCAAATATTAAGTTACAGACTTGCTTTTTTAGAAAATACATTGTACACTAAGCCCCTTATTCTGCCAGCTTCCTGAGTGGATACCACCAATTCTGAAGATGTGTCCCTGATTTTGGTCCCTTGTCCCTGATTTTTTTAAACCTAGTCCCTGATTTATGAGGCAGGAGGTTGAGAGGTATGACCCGAGATATGACTTTTATTTTAACCCCTCTGCTATAAGGTGATGGCAGACTGTGTGCTGAGCAAGTTGTTTTACTGTTACACTGTTATATCCTTGTTTAAGCATCCCCGGGACCAGCCTTTTTGATGTCTAGATTTACTTTAATGTGTTGACTCTTGCAGCATGAAAGGTTCTGGAAACAAACTTTTTTTTAGATAAATGGGTTTCCAAAGCACGAGGGATTAAATATCCCAAGGGTCTACCAGACATAAAGTCATAAAAGATGATAATTACTGGCACAGGTCTTACTTTAAAATCTTGGATGATGGACTCCCAGCACTTTAAGGAAGCCTCATTTGTATTTTTACTTTACTTTTATTTTTACTTTTTCTTTAACTTTTGTTGCCTGAAGCCTTGTCTTAATTTATAGCTCCCGCAAGTGTTTACGTGGAATGGAGATACTGTGCGGGACTCCCTATTTTTTTGATTAGAGCTACTGAAATGTCACTACTCTGGTGAAGTGGACTTTCGATGTTCTACAAGTAACATCTCTATTTCTTGCATATATAATGCATAGAAAACATTTTGTAGGAGAAGGGACTCCTGTTTGAAGCCGCAGTATGGAGTGGAATTGGGCTTGCAGAATTCTTAACACGTGTGACCTGGGACCTTAGCGTCTGAAATCCCAGAAACTGAATTTATGTCCACCAGTAAACTATATTTTACATTATGCAAAGGTGGATACATTTTGAATTTATCTGGGTATTCATTTAGCGGATTGCTACAGATGCACCATAATAGATCAATTTTCTGTTAAAATAGCAGGACTCCTTAGTAAGGAATGCCCTTGTTTTGAATGATTTTAGGGCACATTAGTGCATTAATTTGGTGCACCTTGCAATAAAATGTGTGGCGCTCATTATGTCATTAAGGACACCAGTGTTAAAACGCACTGAAATCAGAGCTTTGCTGCCATATAAAACAAACAGCACATTTATCTAGCCATTGTTTTGCTGGTATTTTCATTATTTATGGAACGTTTACTTAACTTTAGATTTTGTACAATCTGCGATTAACAGAAGATTTGGGAATCTGTGCTAAATAGAACTTGTTGAATAACCACTAATGAACTGAGCTGGACTCTATTGGAGGTTGAAGTAAGGGTTCTCTTATCTGTTTTACATTGTTTTATATACGTTGGAACCAATAGGATACAGTATCCTGTTTTAAAACGAGTAGTAATCTTAGTGGCTATTATAGCATAACGCCTCTAAGTGGGTGAATGTATTTTCTGCAATACCATTTGCCGTATATAAAACTGTGCTAATGTGCTAAAATGTTTTGAAATATGGGATAAGTATATTAACAGTGTCATAATGATTAATGGAGTCCATGTTAATGACTAGGAATGTATACTTTTACATTTTCTATTCATAGGTGTATAATATAATATAACCATACTTTTGACGTTGGGAGGGTGGACATGGAGGATAGGAGACAGGAACTACGGGAAGACCTGGCTAGGTTAGAGAAGTGGTCTAGCATTTAGCAACTGGGGTTCAATGCTAAAAACTGCAAAGGTATGCACTTAGGGGCAATGAACCCAGAGACCAAATACTGGTTGGGTGGTGTGCAAGTCACCAAGTCTGAAGAAAAGGACCTGGGGGTTATCATCAAGAGTGACCTGAAGCACTCTGCACACTGCAGAAGGGTAGTGGCAAAAGCATATTAGATGCTGGGCTGCATAGCCAGAGGGATTACCAGTAGGAAGGCAGAGGTCATACTACTGGAGACAGTCCAGAGGAGTGTGACCAAGATGATCCAGGGCCAGCAGGGCAACACCTACAAGCAGAGGCACAAGGTGCTCAACATGTACTCCCTTGAGGGCAGAAGGGAGAGCGCAGATATGATCCAGACCTTCAAGTACCTCAAAGAGCAGCTGATGCCTTCAGGAGGACTAAGATAGTAGATAGGGGCCAAGCGGTAGAAATCCTGTATCTTGATTTCAGCAAGGCCTTTGATTCTGTGCCCCACAAAAGGTTGATCAGGAAGTTGGTGGATCTTGGGATGGGGAAAAGATGGTCAGATGGGTGGAAAAGTGGCTGAGGGACAGAACCCAGAGGGTGGTTGTGGGGGGAGAGTTATCTGGCACCAGAGAGGTAACAGTGGGGTCCCACAGGGCTCCGTGCTGGGGCCGGTGTTGTTCAATGTCTTCATCAATGACATTGGGGATGGCATTAAGGGCAAAATGTGCCTAATCTCAGATGACACCAAGCTTTGTGGGAGAGTGGACACAGCTGAAGGGATACAGGACCTATAGAAAGATCTGGAAAAGCTGGAGAGGTGGTCCAGGATCTGGCAGCTTGGCTTCAATACCAAGAAATGCAAAGTTATGCATATTGGAGCCAAGAATCCCAGGACAGAGTACTACCTGGGTGGAGTCCGAGTATCTGCATCAAAGGAGGAGAAGGACCTGGGAGTGATGATCACTAGTGACCTGAAGCACTCCACGCAGTGCAAGAAAGCATCAGCAAAGGCAACCAAGATGCTGGGATGCATATCTAGGGGGATCAGCAGTAGGAGAGAGGAGGTTATACTGCTCTTGTACAGGTTACTGGTAAGCTGCATCTAGAGTATGAGTAAAGTTTAGTACTGGTGCCCACACCTCAAAAAGGACATTAACCTGCTGGAGAAGGTCTAGAGGAGGGCTACAAAGATGACAGTGGGTCAGCAGGGTAAGGCATATGAGGAGAGATTGAGGGCACTGAACATGTGCTCCCTGGAAGACAGGAGAGAGAGGGGACATGATTGGGACCTTCAAGTACTTGAAAGGGATAAATAAGGTTAATAAGGAGAGTCTCTTTAGCTGAGTGGCAACCATAACATGAGGGGGCACAGTCTTAAGCTGGAGGGTGGGAGGTTTAAAAAGGAGGTCAGGAAGCACTTCTTCACAGAGAGGGTGGTGGACACTTGGAATGCACTGCCATAAGAGGTCATCTCATTGAAGACAGTGGGCAGCTTTACGAGAGGCTGGGATAGGCATGGGGGAAGGTAAGGATCATGGGTAGGGAGGATGGCAGGAGTGGGGAGGGAGGGCAGGCACAGTAGCTCAAGCTGTGGACCTTGCAATACGAGCAGACTTGATAGACCAAATGACCTTCTTCTGCTGGCTTCTTTGTTTGTTTGTATGTAACAAAACATAACATTTAGACACACTTCAGCCTACATTTCACATTAGTTCTGTATTTCTCCTCCCCATTATGTATTACTGAGGTCATTTGCATGAAAACAGGATATTTGCTCTTGAAGAATTAGTCTATTTATGTTGTTTCTCCCTACCTAAAGTCATAATGTGCTGCTTGTGACATCACAGTTACTCCCATGGCAAGAGATGGTGATGTCACAGCAGAGGATTGTGATTTGAAGTAGGGAGTAAGCTACAGAGGCAGGTGAACTCTAAGGGATATAGGGAGCAGAATTATATAGAATATATATGGAATGCGAGATAAATTGTACTCAGTTATTGTGTTTTTTAAATTTTTATTTAAGGTGTCAGCAGTTCTTTAAAGGTATTAATAGGGTGAATACAGAGGGCCTCTTCTTTCTTAGAGGAAAAAGTCCACTAGGGGGCATAGCCTAAAGCTGGTGGGGAGAGATTCAGGAGGGTGAGGATGCACTTTCCCCCCCGAGAGAATGATAGCAAAATGGAACAAGTTGCCAGAGGAGGTGGTCTCCCTAAAAATGGTAGATATCTTCGAGAGAGGATGGGACAGAATGAAGGGGAAAGTGGCTGAGGGGAGAAGAAGGAGGGAGAACTGAGGGGGTCAGGGGGAATTTGGGGAGTGAATGCAGGTCCTACTGTAGACACAGGGTGGACCTGCACAATCAAGCAGATAAGACAGACCAAAAGGCCTTTATCTGCTTGCCCCTTTGTATGTCCGTATGCACAGTATGTATAGCACCTCTCCCCGTGCCTCCTTTCCCTAGTGGGGATGGAGATGAGTGTATTCAGTAGCATCCACATGTGGTTTAAGCATGCAAGGTATTTAAGTGGATTATGACATGTGAATATATTTGTAGCCCCTCTCCGGCGCCGTCCTGGAGAGAGCCACTGCCCCTGCCTTGTGGGCCCGACCAAGGGTAAGGGGCCTGAGTTCCCATAGCTGACCATGGGGATCCTTTCCCAAACATCAAAATAAAATGCCGGTGCCTCCACCCAGAACACATATTAATGGGTCTGACTGCTTGCAGTACAATCCCCTGATATGTCGTATCAACTATCAACCCAGTTCCCCAACAGTTACCCCAGACATGGACTTACCAAGATTCGAACCTCCCCACATTCTGTTACATTTACCTTTTCCATTTTATCCAGTAAACAAGCTCACTAAAATTAAACTCTGGAACCATTTTCTGCTGCAAAACAATAACTCCATGGTTTATTTACAGGGGGAGGGTTTTAGGAATGGGGTAAGTGGAATAGAGGCAAAGTAAGTATTTTGATTTTCATTTCCCTTTGATGCAAACCCAGATCTCAATCAATGCAGCCATCTGATCTAAGTAGCTAACTGCCGCAGAAGTGCTCAGACCCAAGCCCACAGGTCCCAGCCCCTTTTAATGCCCTAAAGTTCTTCACTAGATTCCCAGATTCTAGCTGCAGTCCTGAGGTGTAGCTGGTAGCTGGCATTGGTGTGCTTACTTGAATTAAGGAACTTTTTACATTTCTCTCTTTTATTTAGAGCTAAACCATTATTTTCTCCCTCTAGTCCTTAGCTCTACCTCCTGCCCTACTGGGCCAACATATTTACAGTCCCCAGGTGCAGGGCAATTCCTGCAGTTTACTCATGGTTCTGCGGAATCAGTCCTTAGCACAGTTCACTGAAATCCTGGGGTTTGATGGATCACAGGCAGAACCAGGCACTGTGCTTGAACAGGGGCACAGAGGCTGCAGCTTGCTCTCTCTTTCTCTCTTGCTAGCAGATCTTGCAGCTTGTCCCCTTCGGCCCATTACAGCAGGCCCCATTGCAGGGCATGTGTGCAAGGCATGCCAGCTACAGAGGACCCATACCAGGGAGTGGCCCCATGGAGCGGCTCCCTCTGATCAGAGAGCCCTAGCACTCGGGTACAAGACCCGTGATCCCCTGCAGTGGCAGACCCCACTTGATGGGAGTTAGTGAGTTCCCCACCTGGTCCTGAGTGTCAGCAGAAACATTTAGCTTATTCTCTTCTGCTTCTCTTTCTTTCTCTTTACTACCACAGTGTGCAACCACAGCAATCTGTTTCTCTCTTTTCTGTATCTGAGGAGCAGGCAACAGGCACT
This sequence comes from Neoceratodus forsteri, assembly GCA_016271365.2. Lineage (NCBI taxonomy): Eukaryota > Metazoa > Chordata > Ceratodontiformes > Ceratodontidae > Neoceratodus > Neoceratodus forsteri. The sequence continues at coordinate 1,142,099,749 of CM057453.1, forward strand.
CAACCCAGAAAGACACCTGTCCATACTTCTGCTTTCACAGTCTCTCAACGTCAACACAGACACATTCTCACTCTGGCTCGCACATATTTCCTGCACACTCAAAGTCCCTTTTCCCACCGTGCAGGTACTTAGCAATTCTCCGAGTTGAAGAGGCTCACTCTTCCTTTTCTTCTCTCAGCACATTTACATTCTCTTTTTCCTCATCATTCCTCAGCATTCCCATCTTTTCCCAGGCTTAGACACAACCTTTGTCCTTTTACCCGGTACAGGACACAACCGTCATTTTTTTCCAGGCTTAGAACGCAACCTTTGTCTTTTTGTAGGATCAAGATGCAACCTTTGCCCTTTTTCCAGGTTCAGAACACAACCTCTTTCTTGCAATCTGCAGCTTTCCCATTTCCATTCCAGCTGCGCTTCTCTCACCGCTGTGGTGCAATTTCAGAAAAACAGAAAATTCAGCAACCTGCAGCTTTCCCTTTTTTCTCTTTCAAGCTGCTCCTTCATTGCTTCTGCTTCCTTTTTCCTGATGGGGTAGGCACTCCCTGCCCTGGGGGACAAATTGCTAGCAGCCCCCAGGCAAGCCCATCTCCAGCCCCATTCTCTCCAGGGGCAGGAGCCCCCTCCCTCCCACTGGAGGAGCTCCCCCCGAACTGACTCAAACTTCAACAGTCCATGCTTTATTTGGAGCCCTTTCCTCACTCCCCATTGGTTGAAGCCACTGTCCATAGGCAAAAATTAATATGTATGAGGCTCCCTCAATGCCCCATTGGTGCAGAAAAAAGGTGCCTAAACTTTCTCCAGTATCCCCCCCAAATCCTTTCAAACAGCCCCAGAGTCCCCGGCAAGAATCCTGGCTCAGTGGTTGGCTGGCTGGTGTCACATGGCTGTCCAACATGGTGGTTGGAGTACACAGTGTCCCAAGTTTCAAACTTTCCTGCAGCCAAACACTTTACTTTCATTTATTTATTCCCCTTCACAGCTGTAGCCACCCCTGTGCCCTGCATAGTGACTGCACTCATTAACACAGTAGCTCATCCCTGGCTCAGCCGCTGCTGCTATTATTCCTAGTCCCTAGGCAGCTCACATATCCCCTTTACAGTTCATACAGTGTCCCAACTCTGTTCCATAGCTGCAGTCTGTGTGTTCCTTTTTATTTACTCACAACCTCACAGACTGGAAGCCTTTCAATTTTCCTCTCACACCATATCTTTATTTAATTATCCCTTTTGCCTTCCTGTTGCAAGTGCCGTTTCTCTTAACTCCCAGGTACTGAACAAATTCCATTCATTACTATGCCGGTTGCCTCATTAATATTCATGAGGCGGCTCTTCGGGTGGCGAGAGTGATTGACACTCACAAAAACTCCTCTGCGCCTTCTCCTGCCATCTCTCTGGTTCTGCTAAGGTCACTGGTCCCCCTCTTGTTGCCCAACGGACCTGGGACCACCAGAGAGATGGATCCAAAGGCCACCGAAATGGCCATACGAAAATGTGCTTCTGCACGTGTGCGGAGCTTGATGGCAGCATTGTGCCATTTTTGGAACTGGCAGCTCCATGAACCAGCTCCTCCGGTCCCGTTCCGTCTTTAAAACCAGCGTGGGGGCCAGAAGGAGAAACACAAAATACAGGTGGCATGCCAGAAAACGGGACACAGGAGGAAAAAAGAATGGGGGGTGGAAGCAAAACCCCAGGGAAAACACAGTCTTTTTCCGGGGCTCAACTACATTGACTGTTTGAGAAGTATTAGTGCAAAATTTCAGTAAAGCATATTAACAAAATAAAAAAAGAAATTATGTCAGCGCTGGGTTTTGAAAAATGTCTGATATGACCACCAGAAGGACACTGTGACCTCCTGTAGGTGTGGATGCCATGTTGTCATCTGGGTCACCTGTGACCTTCCTTGAACCTGGGTTCTTGTGGCCCCCAATCACTACTATCTCAGATAGAGGGGCCCGTTCCTTTTCTCCCTCCGTCTCTGACCTCAGGATTCTTAGGCTTCGCTTTGGGGCCACATAGTTCAGAGTCAGTAAAGGGAAATACATGGAAGTGGAACCTTTGAAAAGGAGTCTCTGACTCAAAGGGTTTTCCCAATAAACAAATAAGCAAAAATAAGCATGTTCTAGTCCTCCTGTCTGTGTGGCCTCCTGCGAGCATGAGCCTTCAGTATTGCTCCGCAGGAGGGAATGAAACCCTTCCCAGTTTCAGCCCGTGACTACCAGTGTTGTCAGAACTAGTTCGAGAAAGATTCGAACCCTCCTCTAACCCTGGTACTCGAACACTAGATGGTTCGAAAAAGGGTTCGAATCATTAGTAATGAAGCAGGCGGCAGCTTACTTTTTCTTTTACTTCTCTTTCCCAGCACCAGCTCGGTGAGGGGGGGGGTCCTGACTCCCGATGATGAGAGACAGTCAGCAGCCATCTGCTCAGCATTCTGCAGTGTCCCACTGTCCCCTGAACTTGTCACGGTTTCCCCTCTCAGACAGAACGAGATACATACAACCTCCCTGATATGCAGCACAGACAGCGAGCACAGAATTCTTCTCTCTCATCGGCAGCTGTCTGCTCGCATCCTGCGATCTGCAAGAGCATAACATTCCTTGGTTGAACTGTCTCTCTAGGGCTTCAGTGGTCGCGGTATCCAAGGTTGCATTCCAGCAGCAGCAGCTTTTTGTGATTGGCCCTATGTAAGTTTCACAACAAAGGAGTTAACTGGAGATTGGCTCTGCGTTAGCAAGTATAGTAGTTTTCCCATGTATGTGGTGTCATTACATCCATCGCTGTTAGTTCTTTATTGTGCTGTCTATCTCCATTTTCCTTATATACATCTTTTTTTTTTTTTACTTATGTATGATTACTAATGTGCCCTGGGTCTCATTTTTCTATACTCTGATCACAGTCTTTTTGCTGTTGCCCCTTTGCAGTTGCACAGAGCAGTCACAGTAAAGGCTCATGTCCCGTGTATGTTTCCCTTAACACTTTGGAAATGTTCAATCCCCAAATGTAGGTTATCATATTGGTATCTTCTAATTGCCCAATGTGTTTTTAATCTCATTCGAGTTTTTATAGTGTTGAATTTTGCAGTGATCTACCCGACTGCAGAATACATTACCCACCCTGTGATCTTCATTTTATTTTTAATTTTTTGTGACTATTATTTTTCTTACTTTGTTTTTTGGGCACATAAGTATCATCGAGGAGAAACCATTCCTCTAAGGAGATTTTGCTGCAAGGTTCGGGGTCATCACACTCATAAATGCGATTGGTGGATTTAAAATATGTTCTTTTTTTTTTACCATCACACATCTAGACACAATAAACAAAAGGATAAAAAATAGGACTGAACCAGATCAAAGGTCGGGAGTTTGTGTTGGAACACCCTACACATGGCCCAATGTCTAGTAATAGGTAAAGTGTTGTACTCTACATAGCACAGTTACATCAAGTGCAGGTTGTATCTGGTTTATTGGTTAAAAAACAATATGTTTATGTAAATCTGACTGAACTGCATTTACACCCATTAGCACTTCACACACCCATGCATCTGCACAGGTTTTGTATTCTGACTCAAACAATTATTCTTGCAAGAGTCCTTCAAATGATCATTGACTGTTATTCAATCCGGTCCCTGTTAGGATCTGTTCACTGGCTGAGTGAAACTACAAAGTCTGTCTGCTGCACCCTATTTTCTCATTTGTGCCACCTTTTCCCGAGTATTTCTTTTAACAATCATTTAGCATCTGGCCAAAGAATATAAAGAACCACACCCAGAATAATGCATTTATTTTGCTAGCTTGACATTAAACTAGTTACCAGAAAGCATTCCACATTTAATGAACACAGTGCAATTGCATTAATTGTACACAGTTTTAAGACATTGGTCATCAGATATGCTTTGCATACTGCCCTCTGCTTGTCATGTCTTCATAGGTGGATGCAATGTTTTATTTGCGTACCTCCAATAACGGCATAGGGTACAAGGGGTGAGAATGGTGCAGAAATGGACACAAGTCCCTTTACACGAGAAAGGGTCCTGAAGGAACTGGAAGTAATAAGAGTTGACAAAGCAATGGGGCAAGATGGGGTGCACCCCAGGGTCCTTAAAGAACTAAGAGAGGTGGTGGCTGAACCTCTGGCTATCCTGTTTAGCCAATCACTGGAAACAGGGGAGGTACCCAAAGACTGGAGGACAGCAGATGTAGTCCCCTTATACAAAAGCGGGAACAAAGAGGAAGAGGGAAGAGGGAAGAGGAAGAGGAAGCAGGGAACTACAGACCAGTCAGCCTCACATCGGTAGTGGGAAAGATCATGGAAGCACTTCTGAAGGAGAGATTGGTGGAACATCTGGTTGTCAATGGACTACAGGACCCAAGGCAGCATGGTTTCACCAGGGGGAGGTCATGTCAGACCAATCTCATTGAATTTTTTGACTGGGTGACTAGGGAGGTGGATCAGGGGAGGGCAGTGGACATGGCCTATCTGGACTTCAGCAAGGCCTTTGACACTGTGCCACATAGAAGACTATTACACAAACTGGGGAATATGGGTGTGGGCAGGACAGTAGTGTGGTGGGTAGGTAGGTAACTGGCTGGGTGGCAGGACACAGAGGGTGGTGGTAAATGGCTGTCACTCCACAGAGGGAAGAGTGACCAGTGGGGTACCACAGGGATCAGTGCTGGGACCGGTCCTATTCAACATCTTCATCAGTGACATTACTGCAGGATCTAGAAGGCAGAATTTCACTGTTCGCTGATGACACAAAGCTCTGTAACAAGTAGACACACCAGAGGGTGTAGACAGAATGAGAAGGGACCTGCAGAAACTTGAAGAATGGTCAAGGGTTTGGCAGTTGAAATTCAATGCAAAGAAGTGCAAGATAATGCATATGGGGCACAAAAACCCTGGCACAATATATCAGTTGGGGGTGAGGATATAGCATCACAAGCAGGAAAGGGATCTTGGGGTTGTCATCTCTGATGACCTCAAGGTAGGGAAACAGTGTGACAAGGCATCAGGTAAAGCAAATAGGATGCTGGGATGTATAGGCAGGGGCATCACCAGCAGGAAAAGGGAGGTCATAATTCCGCTATACAAAACACTAGTGAGGCCCCACCTGGAGTACAGTGTACAGTTCTGGAGACCATACCTACGTAAGGACATAGACAGGGTAGAGAAGGTTCAGAGGAGGGCAACAAAGATGGTGCATGGATTGCATCACAAGTCCTATGAAGACAGGTTGAAGGAACTGAACATGTACTCCCTGGAGGAGAGGAGGGAGAGAGGGGATATGATAGAGACATACAAGTATCTTACAGGGAGAAACAGAGTGCAGGAAAACACTATTTTTAAGCGAAAAAGATGTTCCAGGACTAGAGGGCATGGGATGAAGTTGGAGGGAGGACGATTCAGAGGAAACATGAGAAAGAATTTCTTCACAGAGCGGGTGGTGGACAAGTGGAACACCCTGCCAGAGGAAGTGGTGGGAGCTGAAACAATCACGGGATTTAAGAATGCATGGGATAGACATAAAGGAATTCTAGAGGTCAGGGGTAAGGGGAAACAGACTTCTAGGAAAACAAACTGAACTTATAAGCTCAAATGGGCAGACTGGGTGGGCCATAGGCCCTTATCTGCCGACACTGTCTATGTATCTATGTATGTATATATAATGGATCTGCAGAGACAAGGAAAAATGATCCAAAGCTAATAAAGTTTTTGGGGACCATAGTCCATGGGATTTTGTTGTTTGTGGTGGGGATGGGATTCTCCAAAGAAGCGAAACAGCACTGGGTTAAATCTGGGACTAGGGCATAGCAGTTGCTGCACGGTGTTTACCGTGACAGGTGTATCACATATATATAAGTCTGTGATGCTACTGCAAATGTGCATAGTCAGCAGCTGTTTACCCCAAACCCAGTTCTATTGCCTGCCACAGCAATGAGCTGAAATACTGTTTGTACTTTATTCCCCTACCTGGGAACTGCTGAATGGTTGCTGCATTAAAGTGCCAGTCATTGATTAGGTGAAACAGACAGCTGTCGGCATCAGACATGGAGAGACAATTTCAAATCTGCATGTCATGATTTTCGTAAGCACCATCACCTTTCCGTCTTAATACCATCACTATATCAGTTGAATTTCTATCCAATTCTTTATCACTTCTGCTGAGCTCTCAGCTTTTTCTATCAAATTTTTCTTTTCTTCCACAGAACGAAACTTGTGATGCAGCTTTTCCACTTTGAGTAAACAGCAGTGAGTCAGGGTGCTATTTTATAATGAGAACACACACCAGGTGAATCAGGAATCCATCTCCTTGTTGCAAAAGGGACTAGTGAAATGTGTTAAGTGGTGTTAATCACCTTCTTCTCCAGGAGTAATTAGGTGCAGTAAATTGCCTATAAAAAGGTCGGGAAAGACCTCAGATGTCGCCTGCTTGTTTTTATTAAGTTACAGCAGTGTTTAAAAATTTTAGAAAGTTTTTAAAGTGCTACAGTATAACCCATTAAAATCCTAAACATTTAAACAACACAGAAAAAACATTCAATGGAACGTAGTGCAGTAATGAAATGTTCATTCATTTAGTTTAGTGAGCTCTGCCTTAGGAATAACATCTTGGTCCCACTCTAAAAAGCCCAAAACGTTTTCATTTACATTTTCTGCCCTTATTGCACTCCTTTCCCCAGTCTTTGATAATCTTCTGTTTATTGTATTCTTTTTTTTTTTTTTGTAATCCTGCACATACATGAAACACCTATTATTTGGTCCTGTAACAATTTGGTTTGTTTTCATGGTGGATACAGACTTTTTCCTTACCTGCAGTGCAATTGTTCTCCAGGATATGAAAGCAAGCTGAAATATTACCCTTTCAACTTCTCTCACACCTGCCTTTTTTGTGTGTTTTCTGGTTTAATAGCCACACTGTAATCCCACTTGTCTGGCATCTAGTTTCTGGTCTTTTCACTGTTCATACGCCTCTCTTTACCACTTGTTTTACATGACGAGCACAATCAAATATGATACTTACTAGAGCCCCATAAACCAGCTTTCTGATCATCCTCATAAAATTCTATCAACCCTCCTAACAAATGTTCTAAATAAAATGGGGGACACAAAAACACATAAAATATTAATTAAAGAAAACAAAAACTTAACTTGGTTAGCGAAGGTTGGGTTCTGCCATTTCAGCAAGACAAGGTGACACATTTTGGCGCATATGAATAATATTTTAAGTGTACTTAGTGTTACACTGGTTATTTGAGCTATTGTCGGCAGGATTTAGCGGACCATCACTGTGTCAACACCTAGCTGTTAATATACAGATTAGAATAATTAGTATCCAGTTACACTTCACTAACCAAGTAAAGTTTATTTAGATCATTTGCTAGGAGGGTTGGTAGAACTTTATTAGGATAATGAGAAAAACGGTTTATAGGCATCTAACAAGTCAAATTCTCCTGTGTTCTATATACCGAGCAAGTCAATTGTAACAAAAATTAAGTCAATTTTTAATGGTATAACTAAAGGAGTGCTAAACACACTGAAATGAACAAAAGAAAACAAAGCCAGCACTTTATATTATCAGATGACAGCTTGCACTTGTCTATAATAAAAGCAAAAACGAGGGGTAAAGCGGACAGTGGCCCCTTTAAACTAATCTGCTGCAGTATGGGAGTCTGTCACCGCTGGTCAGGTAGCAGCACCAGATACTGGAGACTAGTAAGTGTTTTATTTAATTTTTTTTTCAAGCAAAGTTGTAGAGATTCAACTGTAAAAAAAATGCAAGGGGCAATGTGATCCAATGAAAGACATTAAACAGGTCAGCCCAAGACAGCCTGGAAGATATACTGTATGTACTCTAAACTTCAGAATGGTTTTGTCACCGATGGTCAGATATCAGCACAGATATGGGAGAGAGACCGTTACATTTTTTTTTCTCTTTTAAGCAAAGCTGCAGAGATTCAGTTGTAAAAAAACACAAAAAATGCAAGGGGCAATGTCATCTAATGAGACAATAAACATGTAAGCCCAAGACAGCCTCGAAGATGTACTGCATGCTCAGTACTTCAGAATGGTTTTGCAGAAGAACCTTAGCCGTGCAAGCCACGTTTATTGTGAAACAAGATGTTCAGACCTTCGCTGCTTCTCTTGCACAGCTCACTTTCCTCTGCAAAACCATTCTGAAGTACAGAGCATGCCATATATCTTTGAGGCTGTCTTGGGCTACATGTTTAATGCCTGTCCTTCACTGATATCAGAGACTATTCAGATCAGAGTTCACATGAAAAAAAAATGCGGCATTCCTCAGGTCTGTTGCTTGTCCTGTATACTTTTACTAGCAGATGTCTATTTATTTCATGTCAATCTTTGGTAACAGGGTAAGGCCCACTAGGCACAGGTGCCTGTTTTCAGGGGTGACCCAGGATTACTGGGGAGGTTACGTGACTTGCTCAGCATCACACAGTATGCAAGTGGAGGTTGTGAGAATCAAACCCATGTCAGTCTACTGGATGTACTAAGCTCATTCACCGCTCATTACTCTAACCTCTAGGCTATACTGCCAGCAATGTCTACCTCTGATTTTATTCCCCCCCATGCCCATGTCTGCTACTGCTATATTGATACTTCATTAGCCTTACTGTTTTCCTGACTCGGTTTATATTATCAGTAAAAAGAAAGAAGAAAAATAAAAAAAACACACACAGCCATTTGCTCTTTTGCTCCTGGCTGTTAATTGCAGCTGGTATTAACATTTGCAAGGCTGCTCCACCTACAACTCCCCAACACAGACAAAAAGCCCGACGAAGCCTGACGTCAGTGCTCACTGAAATGTTAAAACATCTTGCTTCCTAAATGCCCCTGATAAAAACTGCAGTTCAGTTTTTTGTTTTTTTTTATTCTGTCAGCTCTAACAGCTTCTAACATCAACATTTTAACCAAGTCATTTTAGAAGTGCAATAATCCAATTGTGGTCACCGTAGTCAAGTAATTCAGTGTATCTGTACTTCACAAACATTTAAGGACTCATTTACATCACCAGAGGCATGTGTATCCAAATGTTTAACTTATACCAGATCATCTCATAAAGGGACACTGTCAGTTTTCCCACAAAGTTTTGAAGCAACTCTGTGCAATCTGCCTCTTGGCACACTCCTGTCCCACAATGAGTCTAGGCCTGTTACATAAGTTGCTGCCTTTAGCAAACAGAAGAAACCATAGATAAACCTAGTTGTATTCCGATCAATGTCACACATGATAATTTCTCTCCCCCTTATATTGAACAGTTTTTCCTTTACATGTATTTTATTACTATCTTCATTACTGGCTGCACAATAAAAAAATAGGGTTCGAGTTCTAAAAAGTCCTAAAAAAGATTAGAACCCTAGAACTTTTTCAAAAGTTCTAGACTAGAACTAGAACCCAGAACTTCAGAGGGTTCTGACAACCCTATGACTACTGACCAGAGTAAGCTTCTGGAAATTGCTGCCTTTTATGATTCCTGCCCAGTTGCCTACATTTATTTAACTGTACTGGGGCTGTAGGGTACTTATGGGTATCCCCATACTTGCAAACAATATTTATGGGATCTCTCCACTGACCCAGGTTGGATCCTACCACAGATTCTTTAACCAATCCACCAGAGCTAGCTGTGACTTTTTTCTTCCCCTCTTGCACTGGTATTGTATACGGCTTTTTGGCCTGCGACGCGTGACTGTGGGTGATAGCTGTGCATTCTACAAAATCACAGTGCATGCGGTCACAGAACTTACTGATATGCCCCTCTTTACCACAGTGAAATCATCTAATGTTACTATCAGGTCTATGACCTACACCCTCCCCCATTTGGGTCACCAGAGAGCGGGGTCTTGGGCCTGGGAGAATTATACCAGGCCCTGGGGTTACACCTTTTTGAAGTGGATCGGGGGGGGTAAGTAATATTTCCCCACTTGACCATTTACCCATAGCAGCATGTTTGTTCCCATCCCCCCAAATTCCATTCTCCCTTCAATCAATCAATCAATTTCATTTTATACTAGAAAGTATGTGAGCAAAAATGCCGTTTTCACAAACGTCCAGTTGTATGAAATTAGTAACAATGGCAAAATAGAGTACACAACAGAATGTGATTTGCACAAAATACAAGGAAGAGAGAAATAAATAACTGGAAATAAATACAGTCAGTAGAACCTAGCATATCAGGATAAACAACAGAAAAAACATGTTCATGAAAACAACAATTTATATACAGGGAAAAAACTTCTATACATGGAATACACTTAGAACAGAGATAATGTTGCTCGGGTACCAGCTTGGGATACCCACAGGCAGTGGCTGGGGGCAGGGAGGAGGTGTAGGGAGTGGGGGGGACATGGGACAAAAAGGGAGGGGAGAGGGAGTTGGAGGAGAGGTGGGGGGATTTGATTTGGGGAGAACAGAAACTTTAGCATTCAAAAGCTGTAGTTCATATGAGGGGGTGGCTGTCCAGGGCATACACAAGTGGTAGTTTTAAGGAGGTAGTCCTTGAGAGTGCAGTTGAAAGCACTGATGGAGCTGCATGCAAGAATTTCAGGTGGCAGATTGTTGCAGAGCTTGGGGCCCTTGAAAGTGATAGAATTCTGTGCATGGGTGATGTGGTAGAAAGGGATGTTGTATGTGCGATTTGAGGCCCCTCTAGTACAGTGCTTAGAGACCGATTTAGTGAAGAGGAACGAGACACTTGTAGGCAAAAGGTTTAGGATAACCTTGTGTAAGAAGGAGTGCATTTTCAGATAGGAACTTATCAAGGGTGAGCCAGTTAAGGGAGCCATAAAGGGTACAGTGGTGGGTAATCCAAGGGAGGCTGGTGACAAAGCGTGCAGTATTATTATATGTGGTTCTGAGTTTGGAGAAAAGGAAGGAGGTGGTGGAGGGGGAGTAGACACTAGAACCATATCCGAGGAGGGGTAAGAGCAAGGAGCTGGCAAGACGCAGTCTGGTAACAGGGTTTAGGAACTTCCTGATTCGGTATAGAAGACCCAGCCTCAAATGAATCTTCTTGATGAGATTGGAAATATGAATATAGTAGGTCAAGTGTGGGTTTAGGAACAGCCCCAGGTATTTGAATTCATCCACTCTTTCTACATTAATTCCTAGATTGTCAGTGAGGGTTAGGCATGACATTGGGGATTTTCTGGGACCGTCGAAAATCATAAACTTAGTCTTCTTGGAGCTTAGGACCATGTCTTTGTCAGAAAACCAGGAGTGTAATTTGCTAAAGTCGACTTGCAGATTTGCTAACATTTTGTTCAAGTTTTTGTTGCTGCAGTATAGGGCTGCATCGTTGGCATAAAGGACAATCTTGCTGATGTGGCAGATATCAGGGAGGTTATTTATAAAAAGGGAGAACAGGAGTGGGCACAGAATGGAGCCCTGAAGGACTCCATATTTAATAGGACACTGTGCGGAAATGTGACCATTGATAGTTGTTTTCTGGGATCTGTGGGAGAGGTAGCTACCAACCCATTTCACAATGTTCTCAGAGATTTACATGCTCTTTAGGGTGTCCAGAAGAAGACTCTCTTCTTCCGCGGGGATCTTCTCATTGGGTCACCACCGAGGGTCGTCATGGATTCTGCTCTTCTTAGAGACCTCTGGGCTTTCAGCTCCCAGGTTATGTTCTGTGATTTTCTCTGCTACAGCCAGAGCGGTCTGTTCATTTCAGCTTACTCAATCACAGATTTGATCTGGTAAAATGTTCAAGTTCCTCCAGCCATCAGGGAGGCTCCTTCAGTGGAGGTATTTACGAGCCATCTTAAGTCCCAACTTTTGTCTCTGGCCTTCCCAAACATAGATATTTAACCTGATGTAATAAGGATTACTGAAATGAATTAGTTACTGAACTTATTTATCTAAGCAAGCAATAATACCTGACAGGGTGGGTGGTATTGGGCAATAATGGACTACCCAAGGGTGTAATGAGGCCCAGCGCCGTAGGCGGAGGGCCTTATAGCCCCAGGAAGGTCCATTATTGCCCATACTGCCCAGCCTGGAGGGTATTATTGTGCTTAGAAAATGGGCGTCAGCTTCGATTTTTCCACTAGTTAACAAATAGGTGCAACATTGAAAAATGAAATCTTAAAATACAAAAAAAAGTTTAATGGTAAAGTAGTCCCTGCCTGACTCAGTTGCCTTCCCTGACTGGTACAGTTGCCAGTAGAGGGCGCTGCTACAGGAGGCTAGAGCTTTGGGAAAAGTCTTTGAGGAATTCCCTTTGATTGTAGCGTTTGACAGTTTTTTTTGTTCCCTCTGTGGTACTTCTATTTCTATCCAGTCAGTTCTCGTGCCCCCCCCCCATTTGGTTTAAATAAGGTCTGAGCCCCCATCATGGTTTTTAGGTATGTGCTTCCTGTCTCCCCAGGCCATCTCCCCTCTCCACCGGCAGTCGCCCGTGTCAACTGATGAAGGGTTTTGGGGTTACATTCCTGCCATCGCAATCCTGCCTGCCCACCACGATCCATCCCACCTTCATGCCTGATAATGCCGAAAGAAGAGACTCATGTACTCTGACTGAGACTGGAATTTCAGGTACAAAATAGGTGACTTTTTTTTTATTTCTTGGAAAACATCCTTGGTTCAGCAATGGCAGTTGCTCTGATGTGTGCGAGTGTGAGCGAAAGATGAGAGCAAGCGGGACACTGGAAGTGGCGCCTGCGATTACTTGGGAAAGTTGATTTAATTATTTTCTGTCAGTGCTACAACTTTGTGGAGAACAAAATACAGTCTTATTTTATTGCTTGCTTACTAACCTCGCTTGTAGCTTGCCGCTGATCTTCGTAGATGATCACGGTAGTGGTGGTGGTGGTGGGGGGGGAGTCATGCCATTGGAGCAGACCGGGATTATTTAGTTGTGGGGCTGATTCTGTGTTCACTGACAGGGGAGACTGAGCGAGCAGTGGCAGCCAAGTGAAAAAAAAGAAAGAGGCTTTTAAAACTGGCGAACAGGTACAAATTTCATTTGGTACTGGCTGGCTATTGTCTAAGGAGTGAGTGTGTGTGTGTGTGTGTGTGTGTGGGGGGGCTCACACTTCTCTCGTTAAGCGATGAAAAAAGGGTGCCCATTTGAAATTCAGTGCCCAGTGCTTCAGCCAATGATGAAGCAGGCTAGGCATATTGATATTTGACTAGGCATGAGGCAGGTTTGGACTGGGGCTTTTTATTTGGTGGGCATCTATTGAAAGTTAATGTACCCCTCTGGAAGGGGTACCAGCCAATCAGATGCCTCTAAATAAAAAGCCCATTTTCTAAAATATTTTTATCCAATTTCATCACTGTTTGAGTATGTATTTAGGTATAATATGTATTTTTTTTAACTGCCTTACCTGTTTTTATGTAAGGCGCCCAGAGCACCAAGAAATGGGTGCCATGGAAATAAACGTTGCCTTGCCTTATCTTTGCCTGACTGCTCCAGTACAATCAAATCCATAATCTCCTCTTCAGTGTATACCTCTGGTTTTAACCACCGAGTAACCAAGTCTTGTAATTTTTGTGTCAGTACTCTAGGTCATGTTCCAAACTTGAAAATCCAAGGTGCAAAAATTCAGTCAGTAACTCTCTTCGGTTATTCTGATCGAAGAAAACTGGCTTTAACCGATCATAGTCTCTGGCAACGGTGTAAGATAGGCTTCTATATGGAGATTTAGCACTTTCAGGCAGGTAGGGCGCAATGCAAGTAGCCCAACTTCCTGACTTTCTCATGGCCAGGCACTGGTACTGACAACTGTTTCACAAAGTCATAAGGTAGCCCTTGGAGTTGTTCTCAGGACCCATTTTTGTCAGGGTGGGGTCCTACACCACTTCTTTCTGTGTTTGCAGCACCTGCTTCATAAACTCCTGCTGCTGCTGGTCTCTCTGCACCTGCAATTGCATTTGCTTGGCCACCCACTGTCTTTGAATCTAAACCTGTTGTGCCAGCTGTTGGTTTCACTGAATGTGCTGCTGTGTCAACTGATACAAACAGCGGAAAGAAAGAAGTAAGTGCCTTAGCTGGGACTTGAACCCAGTCCACCTGAAATACCATTCTGGTTGCACTATCAACTGGGTTACCAGGGCAAGCAGAAACTGGACCATCCCGGAGCACATTCCTATTTCTCCAGTGCACAACCTGGAGCTGCACAGATAATTACATTTTCAGTCACGCGTGCAGTGTGCATATTTATGGAACACATACAAACAGAGGAGAGAAAGAGGTAAGTGCCGTAGCTGGGACTTGAACCAGCTGAGGCACTTCCTTCCTTCTCTCCTCTGTTTGCATGTGTTCCATAAATAGTACTGTGCTCTGAGATGGCCCAGTTTCCAGTTGCCTCAGCGGCATAGCTAGTAGCACAATTGAAAGAGTATTCCGAGCAGACTGATTTCAAGTCCCAACTGAGGCATTTACTTCTTTCTCTCCTCTGTATGTATTCTGTGTCAGCGTGGCTCAGTTGGTAGCACTTCCACCTCTGGACCAGAAAGTCGTGGGTTCTCGTCCCACACTGGGATTGGACTTGCACCTAAAAAAAATCGCTGGTATCCAAGTGCAGTATTAGTGGGTGCTGTACTGCTGGGGTGTGCCGTCCTTTGGATGAGATGTTAAACCGAGGTCCCTTCTGCCCATCCTGGTGGGTGTCCAGGTGGAAGTAAAAGAACCCAGGGCACTCTTTGCAAAGAGTAGGGAACATTCCCGGTGTCCTGGCCAACATTCCCCTTCCCATAAACTGTTTCATGCAATTGTCCAGGCTGTGTGTGGGTGATGATGTGTGATATGGCTGCCACCACACATTCAGTCACTTCACTACCAGTCTAGCATTGCTTGTAAAGCACTTTGGGATACTGTGTATGAAAGTGCTATATAAATGCTGATTCTTCTTCTTCTTCTATAAATATGCACACAGCACTCTTGTGATTGAAAATGTAATTTTCTGTGCAGCCCCAGGTTGTGCACTGGAGAAAGAGTAATGTGTTCCAGGATAGGTCAGTTTCCTGTTGCCTTGGTGGAGCAGCTGGCAGCGCAACTGGAATGGTATTCCGTGTGGCCAGTATTCAAGTACCAGCTGAGGCACTTAATTCTTTCCTTTGTTTTGTATGTGTTCTATAAATATGAACACTGCACTCCTCTGATTGAAAATGTTGTGCCAATGAGCCTGCTATTGCACCTGTTGTGGGTCTCTCTCGGCCCTCTGCTGGTCTCTTTGACCCTGCTGTTGCACTTGCTCAACCATCCAATCCCGTTGCATTTGGACCTGTTGTACCAGTTATTGGTCTCTCTGAGTCTGCAATTGCACCAGTTGACCCTGCCGTTGCACTTGCTGAGCCATCCAATCCCTCTGCATCTGGACCTGTTGAACCAGATGTTGGTCTCTCTCAGTCTGCTGCTGCACCAGCTGAACCTCCTGTTGCACTTGCTGTGGGTCTGTCTTGGCCCACTGCTGGTCTCTTTGACCCTGCTATTGCACTTGCTAAACCATCCAGTTGCTTTGCATCTGAACCGGTTATGCCACTTGTTGGTCTCTGAGTCTGTTGTTTCACCAGCAGACCCTGCTGTTCCACTTGCTGAGCCACCCAGTCCCTCTGCATCTGGACCTCTTGTGCTAGTTGTTGGTCTCTCTGAGTCTCTTGCTGTACCAGCTGACCCTGCTGTTGCACTTGGTGAGACATCCAGTCCCTCTGCATCTAGACCTGTTGAACCAGTTGTTGGTCTCTCTCAGTCTGCTGTTGCACCAGCTGACCCTGCTGTTTCACTTGCTGAGCCATCCAGTTCCATTGCATCTGGACCTGTTGTGCTACTTGTTGGTCTCTCTGAGTCTGCTGGTGCACTTGCTGAGCAATCCAGTCCCTTTGCATCTGGATCTATTGTGCTAGTTGTTGGTCTCTCTGAGTCTCTTGCTGTACCAGCTGACCCTGCTGTTGCACATTTGCTGAGCCATCCAGTCCTTTTGCGTCTGGACCTGTTGTGCCAGTTGTTGGCCTCTCTGAGTCTGCTGTTGTTCCAGCTGACCCTGCTGTTGCACTTGCTGAGCCATCCAGTCCCTTTACATCTGGACCTGTTGTGTCAGTTGTTGGTCTCTCTGAGTGCTGTTGCACCGGCTGACCCTACTGTTGCACTTGCTTAGCTATCCAGTTCCTTTGCATTTGGACCTGTTGTGCCAGTTGTTGGTCTCTGAGTCTGCTGTTGCACCAGCTAAGCCTGCTGTTGCACTTGCTGCGGGTCTGTCTTGGCCCACTGCTGGTTTCTTTGACCCTGCTGTTGCACTTGCTGAACCATCCAGTCACTTTGCGCAGTTGTTTCACCAGCTGAACCTGCTGTTGCACATTTGCTGAACCATCCAGTCCCTTTGTATCTGGACCTGCTACACCAGTTGTTGGTATCTGAGCCAGCTGTTGCACCAGATGACCCTGCTGTTGCACTTGCTGAGCCGTCCAGTCCCTTTGCATCTGGCTCTGTTGTGCCAGTTGCTGGTCTCTCTGAGCCAGCTGTTGTGCCAGCTGACCCTGCTGTTGCACTTGCTGAATCATCCAGATCCTTCACATCTGGACCTGTTGTGTCAGTTGTTGGTCTCTCTGAGTCTGCTGTCGTACCAGCTGACCCTGCTGTTGCACTTGCTGAGCCATCCAGTTCCTTTGCATCTGGCTCTGTTGTGCCAGTTGTTGGTCTCACTGAGCCAGCTGTTGTGCCAGCTGACCCTGCTTTTGCACTTGCTGAACCATCCAGTCCCTTAACGTCTGGACCAGTTGTGTCAGTTGTTGGTCTCTCTGATCTGCTGCTGCACCAACTGACCCTGCTGTTGCAGTTGCTGAGCCATCCAGTCCCTTTGCGCCTGTATCTGTTGTGCCAGTTTTTGGTCTCTCTGAGTCTGCTGTTGCACCAGCTGACCCTGCTGTTGCACTTGCTGAGACATCCAGTCCCTTTGCATCTGGACCTGTTGTGCCAGTTGTTGGCCTCTCTGAGTCTGCTGTTGTACCAGCTAACCCTGCTGTTGCACTTGCTGAACCATCCAGTCCCTTTACATCTGGACCTGTTGTGTCAGTTGTTGGTCTTTCTGAGTGCTGTTGCACCAGCTGACCCTACTGTTGCACTTGCTTAGCTATCCAGTTCCTTTGCATTTGGACCTGTTGTGCCAGTTGTTGGTCTCTGAGTCTGCTGTTGCACCAGCTAAGCCTGCTGTTGCACTTGCTGCGGGTCTGTCTTGGCCCACTGCTGGTCTCTTTGACCCTGCTGTTGCACTTGCTGAACCATCCAGTCACTTTGCGCGGTTGTTTCACCAGCTGAACCTGCTGTTGCACATTTGCTGAACCATCCAGTCCCTTTGTATCTGGACCTGCTACACCAGTTGTTGGTATCTGAGCCAGCTGTTGCACCAGCTGACCCTGCTGTTGCACTTGCTGAGCCGTCCAGTCCCTTTGCATCTGGACTGGTTGTGCTAGTTGTTGGTCTCTCCCAGTCTGCTGGTGCACCAGCTGACCCTGATGTTGCACTTGCTGAGCCATCCAGTCCCTTTGCATCTGGACCTGTTGTGTCAGTTGTTGGTTTCTCTGAATCTGCTGGTGTACCAGCTGACCCTGCTGTTGCACCTGCTGAGACAGCCAGTCCCTTTCCATCTGGACCTGTTGTGCCAGCTGTTGGTCTCTCTCAGTTTGCCATTGTACCAGTTGTTGGTCTCTCTGAGTCTGCTGTTGCACCAGCTGACCCTGCTGTTGCACTTGCTGAGACATTCAGTCCCTCTGCATCTTGACCTGTTGAACCAGTTGTTGGTCTCTCTGAGTCTGCTGGTGCACTAGCTGAGCAATCCAGTCCCTTTGCATCTGGATCTGTTGTGCTAGTTGTTGGTCTCTCTGAGTCTCTTGTTGCACCAGCTGACCCTGCTGTTTCACATTTGTGTGCCATCCAGACCTTTTGCATCTGGACCAGTTGTGCCAGTTGTTGGCCTCTCTGAGTGTGCTGGTGCACCAGCTGACCCTGCTGTTGCACTTGCTGAGCCATCCAGTCCCTTTCCATCTGGACCTGTTGTGCCAGTTGTTGGTTTCTCTGAATCTGCTGGTGCACCAGCTGACCCTGCTGTTGCACCTGCTGAGACATCCAGTCCCTTTGCATCTGGACCTGTTGTGCCAGTTGTTGGTTTCTCTGAATCTGCTGGTGCACCAGCTGACCCTGCTGTTGCACTTGCTGAGTCATCCAGACCCTTCACATCTGGACCTATTGTGTCAGTTGTTGGTCTCTCTGAGTCTGCTGTTGTTCCAGCTGACCTTGCTGTTGCACTTGCTGAGCCATCCAGTCCCTTTATGTCTGGACCTGTTGTGCCAGTTGTTGGTCTCTGAGTCTGCTGTTGCACCAGCTAAGCCTGCTGTTGCACTTGCTGCAGGTCTGTCTTGGCCCACTGCTGGTCTCTTTGACCCTGCTGTTGCCCTTGCTGAACCATCCAGTCGCTTTGCATCTGAACCTGTTATGCCAATTGTTGGTCTTTCTGAGTCTGTTGTTTCACCAGCTGAACCTGCTGTTGTACATCTGCTGAACCATCCAGTCCCTTTGCATCTTGACCTGCTACACCAGTTGTTGGTATCTGAGCCAGCTGTTGTGCCAGCTGACCCTGCTGTTGCACTTGCTGAGACAGCCAGTCCCTTTCCATCTGGACCTGTTGTGCCAGTTGTTGGTTTCTCTGAATCTGCTGGTGCACCAGCTGACCCTGCTGTTGCACCTGCTGAGACATCCAGTCCCTTTGCATCTGGACCTGTTGTGCCAGTTGTTGGTTTCTCTGAATCTGCTTGTGCACCAGCTGACCCTGCTGTTGCACCTGCTGAGACAGCCAGTCCCTTTCCATCTGGACCTGTTGTGCCAGCTGTTGGTCTCTCTCAGTTTGCCGTTGTACCAGTTGTTGGTCTCTCTGAGTCTGCTGTTGCACCAGCTGACCCTGCTGTTGCACTTGCTGAGACATTCACTCCCTCTGCATCTTGATCTGTTGAACCAGTTGTTGGTCTCTCTGAGTCTGCTGGTGCACTAGCTGAGCAATCCAGTCCCTTTGCATCTGGATCTGTTGTGCTAGTTGTTGGTCTCTCTGAGTCTCTTGTTGCACCAGCTGACCCTGCTGTTTCACATTTGTGTGCCATCCAGACCTTTTGCATCTGGACCGGTTGTGCCAGTTGTTGGCCTCTCTGAGTGTGCTGGTGCACCAGCTGACCCTGCTGTTGCACTTGCTGAGCCATCCAGTCCCTTTGCATCTGGACCTGTTGTGTCATTTGTTGGTCTCTCTGAGTCTGCTGTTGCACCAGCTGACCCTGCTGTTGCACTTGCTTAGCTATCCAGTTCCTTTGCATTTTGACCTGTTGTGCCAGTTGTTGGTCTCTGAGTCTGCTGTTGCACCAGCTAAGCCTCCTGTTGCACTTGCTGCAGGTCTGTCTTGGCCCACTTCTGGTCTCTTTGACCCTGCTGTTGCACTTGCTGAACCATCCAGTCGCTTTGCATCTGAACCTGTTATGCCAATTGTTGGTCTTTCTGAGTCTGTTGTTTCACCAGCTGACCCTGCTGTTGCACATTTGCTGAACCATCCAGTCCCTTTGTATCTGGACCTGCTACACCAGTTGTTGGTATCTGAGCCAGCTGTTGTCCCAGCTGACCCTGCTGTTGCACTTGCTGAGCCGTCCAGTCCCTTTGCATCTGGACCTGTTGTGCCAGTTGTTGGTCTCTCTCAGTCTGCTGGTGCACCAGCTAACCCTGCTGTTGCACTTGCTGAGCCATCCAGTCCCTTTACGCCTGGATTAGGGTTACCACCTGTCCTGATTTTCACAGGACAGTCCTGATTTGGGCAGCTGTGTCCTGCAAAAAAACATGAAAAATAGTATATGTCCTGGTTTTATAGTAGGAAAAATATTTTCTAACTTTCCACTAAACGTTCTAGAAAACTGCAATAGCTTAACTAAAATACCTTAAAATGATAAGAAACAATAGAAGCAACTAAGAAACTACAATACTTAGCCTCAATCCTGATTATATAGAGAAAACAAGTCTGTTGCATCGGTCGAGGTTAGGTACTGTCCTCCGAAAAACCATGTTTCAGTAAGAAATGTCCCACTTTGGGCTCCTTAAAAGGTGGTAACTCTAGCCTGGATCGGTTGTGCCAGTTGTTGGTCTCTCTGAGTCTGCTGTTGCACCAGCTGACCCTGCTATTTCACTTGCTGAGCCATCCAGTCCCTTTATATCTGGATCTGTTGTGCCAGTTGTTGGTATCTGAGCCAGCTGTTGCACTTACTGTCTCTGCTGTTGCACTTTCTGAGCCACCCAGTCCCTTTGCATTTGGATCTGTTGCACTTGCTGTTCTGCCAGCCATTTCAGTACTTTGTCTGATTTCATCTTACCCCTATTTAGACAAAGGAAAGTTTGATCCCCCATTAAAGCCAACCACGGGTGGTAGGGTAGTGAACTGGGCAGTTTCTCAGGGAACAATCTCAAAGAAAACATGCCAGACATAAGTTTCAACCAAATTAAATTGATTTTACTTCCAGTAACAGAGAAAAAACAAAAAACAAACAACCTGCATTCAGCTTAACAAAAAATGCTCAGTTCAATCTCGTTCTGTCTCCATGTAATAGAACTAGAAAGCTCTGCCTTACTGATTACTGACCCAGGTGTTGCTTGTTAATACCCCTCTCCTTGTGGTACATCCAACGCCCAGAACAAGCAGTACAGAGAGGTGCTAAAGGGCCAATCTTAAAGCAAATGGCTATGGTACAAATCCAACACAGCAGCAGTCAAAACTTGCATCACCTGTGCTGCAGGGTTGTGAAGCGGTTTATGGGTGAAAGGAGTGTGATGGATATACACTCCATCACATGGGCATACTGTACATGCCACTGGATTTAGAATTTACTGCTGTACACTTTTGCTCTAGTGCACGTTTTTGGAATGTAAATATAACCCCCCTACAAATGGGGTTCCTGAAAGCTTTCCTGAAGTTGCCTAAAAGGCTCTCTGCCTAACGGGTGTTCGGCTTGAGGCCGCTGAATGCAAGTGTTGTGAGTACCTTTAAAGCCTCCTGTACTGTCTCTTTAAGAGCTGCCTGCTCACCGGTTTGAGTGGCCTGAATGGGAAGGACTGGATTTTTTGCTCGAGTCCCGCCATGGGCTGCTGTCTGATTGCTCCATTTCTGTAGTCTCTGCGAGCGCAGAGGGAGCCCATCTGAAAGATGTAATTATTCCCTTGGAAATCTGTAGCCTTTGAGTGAAATTGCAGTTTGTCTAACCTGCCTTTATTGCAGCTGGGATTTAGTACTGTGCCCCACCACCTCGGACCAGGACTGTGTAACGGGGTCCAATAGCAGCCAGGGGACATCTGAAATGGTGTAAATAGAGACCAACCAGAATCCAGACTCTAACTAAAGCCGGCTGACCAATGGGGATGCAGCTAGTGATTCTGGGAAGTTGAGTACTGGACCATGGCGACTTTTTGCACCAGTGAAGGCTGTAGTAAGTGAATGGCATCTGCAGCCCTCCAATGGGATCAGGTGGCGCCCGAATGAGTTTTTCCCTGCCTGAACTGCCGGGGGTCAGAGCTGTAGTGCCTGAGAGTGAGGAAGGATCTCTGGGGTTCGGTGCCATTGAGTTTCGCATGGGAAGTGAATGTGCGGCCAGAGGAAGGCATTTAGAATTATCAGCAGCAGTCTGGACCAAATCCGCGGGTCAGTGGTCAGAGGAGGCTGTGCAGGGGCACGGCTACCTACAGGCTCACCCTGTAGAAGACTGGAGAATCTGCTTGAATCGCGCTCGGTCTGTCAGGATCCGTGAAGCTGTCAGTTTGGTCTGATGTGTGGAAGTGCTCGCGTTCAGGAAATACAGCAGCTGCCTGGTATGGTACCCCTCTGTTTTTCCTATAAATGTCTGGAGAAGTGTTGAAGCCCAGGCTCGGTCCTGCACATGGTGTGAGAGCATTCTGCCTCCTGTAGTCGTGAGTAGTACATCAGGGTAACTCCCTGTTATCTGTTTCTAGCGAGGGCATGATTTCTTGGTTGCTTTGCTGGCCATACTAACTGAGCTTCTGGCTCTAATTACTCTTCGTGGAATCCTCTTGCTTGTTTCTGTGTCAGGGCCCCAACCAGCTGCATCAAGGGACTAGCCTTTAGGGCCTGGGTACCCAGAGACAGCGACTTGTAGGTCAGGCCTGTGCACAGGGCCATAGATAGATACTCCTATATTAGAATGGTAAGCTAATTAATCTGATCACCCCAGTCCTTGTTATTTCCCCCTGAATAAATCAGATTGATCGTTTTGCAAAGGTACACTGGCTAACTTGTGTGTTTATGGTGAATTACTGTACAGTGATCACTGCGTAACAGCAACTTACCTTGCAGGGAGGCCCTGGAGCGAGCTGACTGGTCCAAGCCGGGGGGTAAGTGTATATGGTAAGGGCACAGTGATTGATCGGTGGGGGCCACTAGTGGGAAGAAAGGGGGGTTACGGCAACCCAGAGGGCTGTGACCAAGTCATACTCGACTGTCTTAGCCCCTACTTCTGTGTGGAGGCACCCGCCATCGGATCTAGGCCCCTCAACTTGCTACAATTGGAGCAGGCAGGGGTAGTAGCCTTTGGGATAGCGCCCCTTGGGGTTACATCTTGGAGGCACCACTGGAATTAGCGTCCCCTAGTGGCCGAGTGGACGAAGTGCCTAAATATGGATAAATTGAAGGAAGAGCTGGAGGGGGATATTATGGTTAAGATTAAGCTGGACCCTATTAAGACGATGGTACATAAACTGATGGGGTGGGGTGAAGCCGAAGAGTTGGATTCTCAGAGAATCGTGTTACTACTAGATGTGCCTCTGGGGACAACGAACGCTGACATTATTTCTGCATTAGAGCGTGTTAAATGTGTAGGCAAGTTAGAGGCGAAGGAGCGTATGCCTGACCCACTAGATCAGACTTTGCAGGTGTTACTCTTATGTAGCATAGCCATCAATCCCGAGAGGGTACCCCCAGTGATCTCCCCGGAAGGTGCCCAGCCGGGGTGGAGGGTCATTCACATTCGGAGTGGGTCAGTCACCCGCAGGGGGGTCTCCCCAGACTAATAGCTTTAAAGATAAACTACTTAAGTTGTTAGCTGTGGAGGGGAGGACTACCCAAGAGTTATTGCAGGCCTTGGACCTTTCCAGTGAACCCACCCCTCAGGTTTCTCCCGGTGCATCTCCGGGGCCCCCCAAGAGTTCTATTTTGGCTCCACCACCTCTAGTGGTTCCCTCTATACAGCTAGAGTCTTACCGTAGGCTGAAACTTTTTTCTGGCACAGTGCCAGTGCCTTCAGGGGAGGATGATTTGGAGGTGTGGATGGACTATGTCGCCCCTCTGGTCCAGGAGTGGCAATGCTCTGGGGGGGGAGAAAAGAAAGAGGCTGATGGAGAGCCTGCGGGGCTCAGCTTTGGAAACCATTAGGTTCTTGTGGGCTACTAGCCCGGAAGCTACCGCAGCAGAGTACCTTTCTGCTTTAGAAGGAGTGTTTGGAAGTACAGAAACTGGGGAAGACTTATTATGGAAATTCAAGTCTGCTAAACAATGGAGGAATGAGAAGCTGTCTGCCTCTGTTACTAGGGTGGAACAGGCCTTGCAGAAGGCCTATCGAAAAGGGGGGATCACAGCCACAGCCTTGAAGCAGGTCAGGTTGGAACATGTTTTGAAATCTGCTAGATTTTCAAAAGTGATATTGTTAAAACTTAAGTTACATGATAGACGGGCTGCCCCAACCGAGTACTGTCAATTGATGAGGGAGATTCGAGAAGTAGAGACTGATGAGGAGGGGTGGGAACCCTATGTGGGGGCAGTGAACCTGGGCCAGGCCCCCCGAGTGTAGTGAATCAGATGAGACCCACCATTCGAGAGGGCCGGATGTTTTCCCCGTCTCCCTGGAGTCGCAAGGAGGGGTTGGGGTGCGTGCCATTTCCTCTGATCCCCAGGTAGAAAGTGAGTTGAGGGCTGAAATCAGAAATTTATGAGAACTAGTGAGAGACTTGAAGCAAAGCTGCTACCCACTCTGTTAGGTTCGAGGAAACAGAGATATCTAGAAACAAACGCCCTGGCCAAGGGGAGCCCCCTTGCCCTCAGGATGGCCCCCAACAGGCGAGGTATTCCCCTCACCCTAAAGACCCCTGGGACCCCAAGTTCTGTTAGTATTGTGGGGAGGATGGACACTTTCAGACTGGGTGCCAGTCGCCGGAGAATTTAAGGAAGGTCAACAGCAGGCTGATCACTTGGCACTGCAGGGCTTATACCCGACCCCTTAGGAAGAGTTTTGTGACCCTGGCCAACGCCCAAGTAGCTGCCAGCGCTGTGCCCCCCGAATGGTCTGATGTGGTGGGGCCTTCGATGGAGGTCCCGGTGCGAGTGAATGGGATCCCCACCCGGGCTGTGTTGGACAGTGGCTCACAGGTGACCATTATGTTCCAGGACTGGTATCAGATGCACCTGCCTGAGGTACCTCTACAACCTTTGGATGGTCTACATGTATGGGGGCTGAGTGATAAGGCCTACCCGTATTTGGGGTATATCCGGATTTGCCTGTCTTTTCCTACTTCTGTTGCTGGGGTGGACGAACAAGTGGAAACCTTAGCCTTAGTATGTCCCCTCACTGGACTGTATGATGGGGTGCCCTTGTTGATTGGGACAAATGCTCACATGTTTGGCCGACTAGCCTAGTTATTTTCGGAGAAGCAAGTGTCCAGGACTGGGCGAGTTACCTGCCTTGATCCAGAAGGCCTATGAGACTCAGAGAAAGGCTAGCCAGGAGGAGCCTGAAGGCCCGGTGGGGGTTGTATGGAGGAAGGATCCGGAACCGTTACTACGCGCCCCAAATACCCAGTGTGTTTTGCAAGGGAAAGTCCGGATTAAAAAGGATGTCAAGAATAAGCTATTGATGCTGGATGCACCCGGGGAGGGAAGATTGCCTGAGGGGCTTCTGGTTAAACCCAGTATCTTGCCTGCTAGAGCCCATGCTTATGCCAGGAGGGTGATGGTTCAAGTTCATAACGTGTCTGACAAAGAGATTCAAGTGAATAGAGGTTGCACCCTGGCCAGTGTACATTGTGCAGATACTGCAGTGCTACCCAATAGCAAGGGTTCGGGGAAGGATGACAGATAATGCCCAACTTGTTTGATTTCGGTGACTCCCCATTACCTGCTGAATGGAAAGTGAGGATCAGTGAGAAACTTGCCAAATGGGACCAGGTATTTTCCCTAAAAGAATGGGATGTGGGATGTGTGCAAGGAGCTGAGCACCACATCCGGCTTCATGATGAGAGGCCCTTTCGAGAGAGGTCTCGGCGCCTGGCCCCTGCTGACATAGACGATGTGAGACGGCATTTGCAAGAGATGCTTGCTGCGGGTGTGATACAAGAATCCAGAAGCCCCTATGCTTCCCGCATTGTAGTAGTGAGGAAAAAGAATGGGGCTGCTCAGATGTGTGTAGATTATCGTACCTTGAATCGGCGGACCGTCCCAGACCAGTATACCATGCCACGCATACAGGACGCCTTGGACTGTTTAAATGGCAGTAAGTGGTTCTCTGTGTTAGACCTCTGCAGTGGGTACTATCAGATCCCGATGGCTCCAAAGGATCGAGAGAAGACTGCGTTCATTTGCCCCCTAGGCTTTTATGAGTTTATGCGGATGCCTCAAAGGATTTCAGGTGCTCCAGCTACCTTTCAGCACCTGATGGAATGTGCTGTTGGAGAACATGAATTTGCGTGAATGTCTGGTTTATTTAGATGATGTTATAGTGTTTGGCAGCTCATTTGAAGAACATGAAAGACAATTGTTCAAGGTCTTGGATCGGCTGGATGACTTTGGTCTTAAGTTATCTATAGACAAGTGCCAATTCTTTCAAACATCTGTAAAATATGTGGGCCACATAGTATCCACTGAAGGCATAGAGACTGACCCCAGCAAAGTACAAGCTCTGACCACTTGGCCACGACCAAAAAATCTGAAGGAGCTACAGCGGTTCCTGGGGTTCTGTGGGTATTACAGACAAACAAAATGGGGGAGAGATACTGTGGGTTAAGCTGGAAAGGAAAATGGGGACAGCCATCCGCACAGGTGTGGTGTATAGACCACCAGCCCAGGAGGAAGAAACAGATAGGGAGCTGATGCTAGCCATCCAAAGGGTGGCAGACAAGGGTGAGGTAGTACTGGTTGGAGACTTCAGTATTCCAGACGTGGACTGGAGTATCCCAGCAGCAGCATCAACTAGGAGCAGATTTATCCTGGACTCCCTTCAGGATGCCTTCCTCAAGCAACTGGTCATGGAACCAACTCGGCAGAAGGCAATACTGGACCTTGTGCTCACAAACAGGGACAGTGTGATGGGGGTAACAGTGGGGGAGCACCTGGGGAACAGTGACCGCCAGTCATTGTGGTTTGAAATCACAGAAAGAGCAGAACCAAACCACACAAAAACACGTATCCTGGATTTTAGGGGCAGACTTTGGGAAAATGGGGAGATACTTGAAAGAGGCATTAAGGGAATGGGACAGGAATCAGGGTTGAGGAACAGTGGGCAGTATTTAAAATGGGGATTACAAGAACAACAGAATTATGCATTAAGCAGGTTAGCAAGAGGAAAAGGAAGAGAGACCATTATGGTTTCCCAAGAGGTAGCAAAAAGTGAAAGCCAAAAGATTGCATTCAGGCAATACAAAAGACACAGGCAGAAGGGATAGGGAGAAGTACAAGGAGAAGCAAAGGAGGCAGGGAGGTCAGTGAGGAAGCCAAAGCTCAGACAGAAAAACACATTGCAAAATCAGTGGTAGAGGGACAAAACCTTTTACAGGTACATAAGTGAAAAAAGAAAGACAAAGGAGGGATAGTGAGACTGAGCAGGGAGGATGGGGGCACGTGGAGGATGACAACAGTAAAGCTGACATATTGAACAGGTATTTCTGCTCAGTCTTTACTGAGGAAGAGGAGAGTAATGGGTCTGAAGGGAGTACAAGGGGTGAGAATGGTGCAGAAATGGACACAAGTCCCTTTACGAGAGGGTCCTGAAAGAACTGGAAGTAATAAGAGTTGATAAAGCAATGGGGCCAGATGGGGTGCACCCAGGGTCCTTAAAGAACTAAGAGAGGTGGTGGCAGAACCTCTGGCTATCCTGTTAGCCAATCACTGGAAACAGGAAGGTACCCAAAGACTGGAGGACAGCAGATGTAGTCCCCTTATACAAAGTGGGAACAAAGAGGAAGCAGGGAACTACAGACCAGGCAGCCTCACCTCGGTAGTGGGGAAGATCATGGAAGCACTACTGAAGGAGATTAGTGGAACATCTGGTTGTCAATGGACTACAGGACCCAAAGGCAGCATGGTTTCACCGGGGAGGTCATGTCAGACCAACCTCGTTGAATTTTTGACTGGGTGACTAGGGAGGTGGATCAGGGGAGGGCAGTGGACATGGCCTATCTGGACTTCAGCAAGGCCTTTGACACTGTGCCACATAGAAGACTATTACACAAACTGGGAATATGGGTGTGGGCAGGACAGTAGTGTGGTGGGTAGGTAACTGGCTGGGTGGCAGGACACAGAGGTGGTGGTAAATGGCTGTCACTCCACAGAGGAAGAGTGACCAGTGGGGTACCACAGGGATCAGTGCTGGGACCGGTCCTATTCAACATCTTCATCAGTGACATTACTTGGGACCTAGAAGGCAGAATTTCACTGTTCGCTGATGACACAAAGCTCTGTAACAGAGTAGACACACCAAAGGGTGTAGACAGAATGAGAAGGACCTGCAGAAACTTGAAGAATGGTCAGGGGTTTGGCAGTTGAAATTCAATGCAAGGAAGTGCAAAATAATGCATATAGGGCACAAAGACCCTGGCACAATATATCAGTTGGGGGTGAGGATATAGCATGCACCAAGCAGGAAAGGAATCTTGGGTTATCATCTCTGATGACCTCAAGGTAGGGAAACAGTGTGACAAGGCAGCAGGTAAGCAAATAGGATGCTGGGATGTATGGCAGGGGCATCACCAGCAGGAAAAGGGAGGTCATAATTCCCGTATACAAGACACTAGTGAGGTCCCACCTGGAGTACAGTGTACAGTTCTGGAGACCATACCTACGTAAGGACATAGACAGGGAGAGAAGGTTCAGAGGAGGGCAACAAAGATGGTGCATGGATTGCATCACAAGTCCTATGAAGACAGGTTGAAGGAACTGAACATGTACTTCCTGGAGGAGAGGAGGAGAGAGGGATATGATAGAGACATACAAGTATCTTACAGGGAGGAACAGGGTGCAGGAATACACTATTTTTAAGCGAAAAGATGTTTCCAGGACTAGAGGGCATGGGATGAAGTTGGAGGGAGGACGATTCAGAGGAAACATGAGGAAGAATTTCTTCACAGAACGGGTGGTGGACAAGTGGAACACCCTGCCAGAGGAAGTGGCAGGGGCTGAAACAATCAGAAGATTTAAGAATGCCTGGGATAGACATAAAGGAATTCTGGAGGTCAGGGGTAAGGGGCAACAGACTTCTAGGAAAACATAAACTGAACTTACAAGCTCAAATGGGCAGACTGGGTGGGCCATAGGCCCTTATCTGCCGACACTGTCTATGTATCTATGTATCTATGATTCATTAAAGACTACTCTTGGGTGATCCACCCCCTGCTCAACCTCACGCAAGGGTACCCCCAACCCATAAAAAGTATAAGAAGATTGTGCAAGCTGGGATGGGAAAGCCCTATTTCCATCCAAATGATGTGTTTGGTGCCCGTTGGATGGCCAATTGCAAGGAAGCTTTCTATGATATCATATTTCAACTTACTCATGCCTCAGTGCTGGCCTATGCCGACCCTGCTAAACCATATGTCCTTCATACTGATGCCAGCTTGCAAGGATTGGGGGCCGTACTGTATCAAGAACATCTGAATGGCCTGAGACCTGTAGCTTTTGCCAGCCGCAGCTTGACCCCTTCTGAGAAAAACTACCCAGTGCAAACTCAGAGTTCCTAGCTTTAGAAGTGGGCCAGTGTTGATCGATTCCATGATTATCTGTATAGGGCTAGGATACTGGTGAAGACTGATAATAATCCTTTGACATATGTTCAGACCTCAGCCAAACTGGATGCCACTGGTCATAGGTGGCTCTCTGCGTTATCCACCTACAACTACGCTGTTGAATGTAGAGCAGGCCTGAACCACATAGATGCTGATGCTCTTTCACAGAGGCCTGTGTCCCGGGCTGACTAGGTCAGGTTGTCAGAGCCTGACATCAGAGCCCTTTGCCAGAAGTTCGACAAGGAGGAACAGGTGTCCCCTGATGCTGTGGACTGCCTGGTGGATTGTTTGAGCCCATCTGAGAACTGTGTCCCAGATGCTTACTGCCATTTTTCTGCATTAGACACTAGCATGCTGCCTCAGTTCAACAATGATAGTCTCCAGCTGGCTCAGTCCCGAGATCCCATGATACAACCTGCCTTAGAGGCACTGCTAGAAGGGGGGGTGTCAACTTCATTCCTCTGACCTGAGAACCGCACTGTTGTACAAAGATGGTCCAAAGTTAAAGCTGATCAATAAACTATTATACCGGGAGACCATAGACAAAGAGGGGTGAATAGACAAACAACAATTAGTGCTGCCTACTGTTTTTAGAGAACTGGTGTTGAGGTCCCTACATGACCACATGGGACATCTTGGCATCGACTGAACTCTTGATTTAGTGCGGACCTGATTTTACTGGCCCAAGATGAGTGCTGACATAGAGCAGTATGTTAAGACATGCGGCCATTGTTTATAAAGAAAAGCCCTGCCTCAGAGAGCTGCCCCCCTGGTCAATATCACTACCAGCGCCCCTATGGAACTGGTTTGCATTGATTTCCTGAGTTTGGAACCCGATCTAAAAAATATTAGCAACATACTGGTAGTTACTGATCATTTCACTCGATATGCTCAGGCTTTCCCCACCGGAGATCAGAAAGCCACCACGGTGGCTAAAGTCCTTGTTGAGCATTTCTTTGTTCACTATGGGGCCCCCCAATGAATCCATTCCAATCAGGGGAGAGATTTAAAAAAACGTCTGATTAAAGAGATGCTATCCTTGTGCGGGGTGTGAAAATTAAAAACCACCCCCTATCACCCCCAGGGTGATCCCCAACCTGAGAGGTTCAACCGCACTTTGCTCGATATGTTGGGCACCTTGCACCCTAGGGACAAATCTAGATGGAGTCAGTAGATTAGTGCCTTAGTCCATGCCTTCAACTGTACCAAGAGTGATGCCACCGGGTTTTCCCCCATGTCGCCTGATGTTCGGGAGGGAAGTCAGGCTGCCCATAGATGTTTGTTTTGGGGTTTTTCCCGATGGAGTTCAAGCAACTAATTATCTACAGTAAGTTGCAGAAACTGAAGGCCCATCTCAATTATGCCTACCAACTAGCCCAGATCATGGCTGCTAAGCGGAATTTGGCCAATAAAGAATGATACGATAAGAAAGTGAAAGCAGTGGAACTGAAAGAAGGAGACAGAGTGTTATTGAGGAACCTGGGATTGCATGGCAAACATAAGATTGCTGACAGATGGCATCACCTCCCTCATATTGTTGTGGGAAAATTGAAAGACTTACCTGTGTATAAAGTGCGGCCTGAAAATAATTCCGAAGATGTGAAAACTTTACACCGGAATCACCTGCTGCCAATTGGACAAATCTTGTGAGAAGCTGAACCTCCCAATGCTTCCCCCTCTGGGCCTGTAACTAGAGCTGCTGCCAAAAACAAATCTGGACTGGTCGACTCCTCAGACCCCAATCTCCCGGGGCCTTCTCCCTTCCCCTCTGATGAAGTTGACCCTCAGTCTGCGTCTGAAGACAGTGAACCTGATGTTGAATATTACCCTTCTTATGAACTGAGCCAAATCTTCAGGGGCAATCCCCTAGCTAACTCTGGGGACGAAGCTGGGTTTCCAGGACTGTCCAAGCCCCCAGCTTTGTCCCTGGAGCCCGTGCTCCCAGGGGATGAGGTGGGTAGCACCAGGGGTGAAGGAGTGGGATCTTTGAGCCTGGCTGAATTATCTGGGCTGGCTGAGCTGTCTGACTTTTCAGAAGAGGGAAGTGAGGTGGGGGAACCCGTTAGGAATATGCAAGAGCAGAAAGAACCTTGAGTGCCCTGACAGCATCCCCGTAGTGCCAGAAATGTCCATGGTTAAACCCAGTAGTGAGGGTCTGGATACAGAGGGTATCGTCCCCGAAAGAACTATGGGCCCTGGGTCCCCTTCTCCTCCTGAGGTCCTCCCTACCAACCTAAGTGAGGCTGAAGTGGAATCCGGGCCTATAGTGGATTTTAATGAGACACCTAGACGCACTGGCCGAGAAGTCCAGCCCATAGTGAGGCTGAGTTATGAGTCCCTAGGTCAGCCTGTGGACCTGCCATTACATGAAGTCCATAAAGGGGTGTATGTGTCCCCGAGTTCCTTGCCCAAGTTAGCCTTGGGAACCAATGCCCAACTGTTTGTGCTACCCTCTGAGTATGGGACTACTACCCCCGTTGGCTCTCAGATAACTGATAGAGAAAGGTTACCCCTATCCAGGGGTAAGGAGCAACAGGTAATGACTTGAGTTATAGACGAAAACAAGGCTGGCTGTGTGGGTAACGTTGTATAAACAATCGTAAACCTGTGTATTACAGTGATTAATGTATGTAAGTAAGAGTTTGATAATCTGTCAAGGTGCACTGCTTGCCTTAAAGTGATTTAAGGGTAACTACTTGACGTGGACGTCAAGTTCTTTCCAGGCCAGAAAGAGTGTAACCCCCCTACAAATGGGGGTTCCTGAAAGCTTTCCCGAGGTTGCCTAAAAGGCTCTCTGCCTAATGGGTGTTCGGCTTGAGGCCGCTGAATGCAAGTGTTGTGAGTGCCTTTAAAGCCTCCTGTACAGTCTCTTTAAGAGCTGCCTGCTCGCCGGTTTGAGTGGCCTGAATGGGAAGGACTGGGTATTTTGCTCGAGTCCCACCATAGGCTGCTGTCTGATTGCTCCGTTTCTGTAGTCGCTGAGAGCGCAGAGGGAGCCCATCTGAAAGATGTAATTATTCCCTTGGAAACTGTAGCCTTTGAGTGAAATTGCAGTTTGTCTAACCTGCCTTTATTGCAGCTGGGATTTAGTGCTGTGCCCCTCCATCTCGGACCAGGACTGTGTAACGGGGTCCAATAGCAGCCAGGGGGACATCTGAAATGGTGTAAATAGAGACCAACCAGAATCCAGACTCTAACTAAAGCCGGCTGACCAATGGGGATGCAGCTAGTGATTCTGGGAAGTTGAGTTCTGGACCATGGCAACTTTTTGCACCAGTGAAGGCTGTAGTAAGTGACTGGCATCTGCAGCCCTCCAATGGGATCAGGTGGCGCCCGAATTAGTTTTTCGCTGCCTGAACTGCCAGGGGGTCAGAGCTGTAGTGTCTGAGAGCGAAGAAGGAGCTCTGGGGTTTGGTGCCATTGAGTTTCGCATGGGAAGCGCATGTGCGGCCAGAGGAAGGCGTTTTGAATTATCAGCAGCAGTTTGGACCAAATCCGCGGGTCAGCAGTCAGAGGAGGCTGTGCAGGGGCACGGCTACCTACCAGGCTCACCCTGTAGAAGACTGGAGAATCTGCTTGAATTGCGCTCGGTCTGTCAGGATCCGTGAAGCTGTGTCAGTTTGGCCTGATGTGTGGAAGTGCTCGCGTTCGGGAAATACAGCAGCTGCCTGGTATGGTACCCCTCTGTTTTTCCTATAAATATCTGGAGAAGTGTTGAAGCCCAGGCTCGGTCCTGCGCATGGTGTGAGAGCATTCTGCCTCCTGTAGTCGTGAGTAGTACATCAGGGTAGCTCCCTGTTATCTGTTCCTAGCGAGGGCATGCTTTCTTGGTTGCTTTGCTGGCCATATTAACTGAGCCTCTGGCTCTAATTACTCTTCGTGGAATCCTGTTGCTTGTTTCTGTGTCAGGGCCCCAACCAGCTGCATCAAGCGACTAGCCTTTAGGGCCTGGGTACCCAGAGACAGCAACTTATAGGTCAGGCCTGTGCACAGTGCCATAGATAGATACTCCTATATTAGAGTGGTAAGCTAATTAATCTGATCACCCCAGTCCTTGTTATTTCCCCCTGAATAAATCAGATTGATCATTTTGCAAAGGTACACTGGCTAACTTGTGTGTTTATGGTGAATTACTGTACAGTGATCACTGTGTAACAGCAACTTACCTTGCAGGGAGGCCCTGGAGCGAGCTGACTGGTCCAAGCCGGGGGGTAAGTGTATATGGTAAGGGCACAGTGACTGATCGGTGGGGGCCACTAGTGGGAAGAAATGGGGGTTGCAGCAACCCAGAGGGCTGTGACCAAGTCATACTTGACTGTCTTAAACCCTACCTCTGGGTGGAGGCACCCGCCATCAGATCTAGGCCCCTCAACCTGCTACAATCGGAGCAGGCAGGAGTAGTAGCCTTTGGGATAGCGCCCCTGAGGGTTACATAAATCCATTGTATTTACTGTGTTTGTAATTTATGTATGCATTGTATGTGATTAGTATCTGTTTATCAGACCAGGTATACCAGTTACACTGACCAACATGGTAAAGCGTGCTTCACAGGCCTACCTCTTGTGGTCAACTGATAGGTCACTACTGGTTTTCCCAAAATGTGCTACTAAGATGGGTGAACAGGCTTTCTCAGAATTTGCTCCTAAACTCTGGAACACCTTTCCAATGCCTCTAAGATGCCCTCAGTCTAATCAGGTTTTTAAGAATGAATTTCATAAGTTCCTCCTGTCTAACGATAAGTGCACATTTCATTGATCCATCGTATTCACACTTTAACTTGGCTTTATCATTTTACCACGACACTTATGTCATTCTAGTCTCAGTTCTGACATTTTGTGCTGCTCACTGTTTCATGTTACATTGGTATTTTGCCCACCCACATTGATGCTACTGTATTTATTGTGTCCTTGTAATGCTGTTCATTTATTTGTCTGTACTTCTCCCAGGTTGTGCCTGAAAATAGGTAATTCTTTTGTCTAGGGCATCTACCCAGTCAACAAAAATGAACTAACTAACTAAATAAATATGTAAATTGCCTATGTAGTCCATGGCCCAGATATTCAGAGCAGTTGCACAAGGTGCAGCTGAGTTGCACCAGCGCAAGTGCAGAATTGCTCCAAGGAGCCATATTCCGTGGGAGCCAGTGCACACTGCAAAATCCATTGTGTCAATGCACAACTATAATGAATGCAGGTGCAAGTGCAGGGGGTGTTCACATGAATATCCAGCACAGTGGCATATTCAACCGTGAAACCATGGCGCAAGCATGAAGCAAGCTGAAGTTGCTCTGAGCAGACTTGTTCCTATAAATACAGGGCACAAACACACAGACAGCACTTGCACCAGGGGTGAGAGTGAGAGACAGAGAGAGACAGACAGAGACACAGACAGACAAAGGCCACACACAGAGGGACAGGGACAGAGAGGTAGCCTGGGAGAGGGAGAGAGGGGCAGAGACAGAGAAAGAGAGCGAGAGAGACACACACACACACACACATACCGTGTGCCAGGGTGTCACACAGCCAGCAGCCAACTGCCCAGGGAGACAGTGGACAGCAAGGGCCATGGACAGTGTGCCCTTCATGATGGAGGCTGTAATGAGAGGTGTGAGGGGCAGGAGGAACAGCGATGTGGCTGAGGAAGGGCCCGTCGGCGGTATGCCTGGGACAGGTGGTACCATGCCCACATCACCTTTGAGAACTACAGCGACACAGAGATCGTGGGCCAGTACCGCTTGAACAGGGCCATTCTGAGGCAGCTCTGCAAGCTGTGCAGTGAGGAGATTCAGGCACCCACCAGACGGAGCCACGGCATGTCAGTGGAGATGAAGGGACTGCCATCATGTGCTTGCTCACCACAGGCACCTTCCCAAGATCAACAGGGGACACCACAGGCATAACCCAGTCAGCCACATCCTGTCTCCCCACACAGTTCCTCAATGCACTGCTGCCACGTGCTTCAGAATATATCCATTTCCCCAGCACACAGGCGGAGAGTACAGCAACCATGCAGACTTCCACAGGGTGGCACACATGCCTGGCATGATTGGGGCCACTGACTGCACCCATGTGGGCATCCGCATGCCACCTGGCCCTGAGGGTGTTGCATACATCAACAGGAAGGGGAGTCTGAGAGTCAACTACCAGGTGGTGAGCAATGCCAAGGGGTGCATCACCAATGTCTGCGCCACACACCCTGGGAGTGCACACGACGCATTCATCTGACACAACTCTGTGCTGTACCACAGGTTTGAATGTGGGGACATCCCCACGGGCCACCTAGTGGGTGAGCATGGCATGGGCAAGGGGCGATGGGCAGAGCAGACCTGGGGATGGGGTTGGCCAGGGTGTGCATGGTGGCATGGGTGCCAGGGACAGGCAGGGGATGCAGCACAGAATAGCAGCGGGCTAACTATGTCAATCCCCACACAGGTGACAGCGCACTCCCACTGAGGCCTTGGCTGCTCACCCCCTACTGGCACCCATCGTCCCCAGCAGAGGAACGGTACAGCAAGGCACATGCCAGCACACACAACATCATTGAGCTTGTCTTTGACATGCTGAAGGCACGGTTCCGTTGCCTAGACAGGTCAGACGGTACCCTACAGTACAGCCCCTCGAAAGCCTGTGGCCTATTCCTGGCCTGCTGCATACTGCACAACATGGCCATTGACCATGGGATCGCTGTCGAGGCTGATGAGGGTGACAGTAGTGGGGATGACAGAGGCAATGTGCCGGAGTGTGGTGGACAGCCACCCCCTGGGTGGAGGGACCCCCGGCTGCTCCAGCAGCGCGATGCTACAGGGACACCATTGCATAGGATCACTATGGTACACACAGGTAGGTGGTGCGGTACACAAGCATGGGCCACACAACCAGGTACAGCATACATGCAGGGGTGTGTATGGCAATGGGCATGTACACACAGAGGCGTGATGCAGGGGTCAGTGGCACACAACCACACACAGCAACACACACACACACACAAGCACCCACCCAGGTGTTGGTATGTGGCATGGCTCAGATGCATTGCACCAGTGCACAGGCACAACTGGTGCCACACTGCCGTCATTATGCCTACACCATACGGTCTAGCGGCCAGGCAAGCTCACACACAGGCAGCGTGCAGCGCGAAATACAGGTGCGACACCAGTGGTGGGCACACACACTGCCCTTGTGCGCACAGGGCAGCGGCTACAGACTGCAGTCAGGGCAGCCCATGGATCAGGGCTGCTGCATGGTGCCATGGCCACTATGGCCATGGGAGCGGCCTTGATGGGGCTGATCAGCAGCCACAGGCTTCGCATCAGCCAAGGAGGCTTTCCAACAGCCCCCCAGGGGTGAAACTGTGGGACTGTGACTGTGTCCTCATGGGGGGTGTGCAGGTGCCAAACTGGGCCAGACCCAGGCGTGCCTGGTATGCCTACATCAGAGCCCCATGTCGACTGTGATGGGGTCACCCAACACCAGGTCTGTGGTGTGGACAGCACACTGCGGGGGTCACCTCTGCATGGCCATGCCCTGTGGCAGCCAGCAATGCAAAGCCACCCGTGATCACACTGGCAATGCGATACAAGGTTGCAGTCATGGCCTCCTGCATGCATTGCATCCCCACCAGGATCTGCGCAGTGCCCCTTTCCTGCTGCTGAGCCAACTGGTGCACCTCTGCATGCAGTGCACCAACCCAGCGGCAAGCAGCACCTGTTTCTGAATGGACGTCCGCAGTAGCCGGGTGTGCTCAGCCAGATGGTTGGTGTCCTGGGGCTCCCGGGCGGGGCACCAATCTTCATGTGGTGACCGGCCATGTTGCACAGCCCCCTCTCCAGTGGATGCTGCACAGTGGGGTCTGAAGGGGGATTGGACACAGCAGGCACACCGGCGGTGGACCCTGTGTCCAGCTGCCCGGTGGTACCTGCAGCCTGCCTGCAGCCTGCTGCCGTCACCCATCTGGCTGCTGTATGCCACCCTGTCACTGCAGGGCACAGCTGTGGCAGTGCATACCGCTGCACCTGCAGTGGTACCAGGCAGCTGTTCTGCCGCTGGCAGAGAGCTGGGCATGGTGCCTGTGTCAGATGCCAGCAGGGGTGACACACCCACAATGTCACCCATGCTGTCCAGAAGGTGAGTGTAGTCCTCATTGGAGTCTGACCTTGCCCTGATGTGTGTCTCCACACACAGGACACACCAAGGCTGGCATCCTGCAGGATAACATCCAGGGCCTCGTCCGACCCCAGGTCCAGGACTTCCGCCTGCACCGTAGTGCTGAGCTGGCTGCAGTCTGTCAGGCCCCCAGATGCCGGTGGATGTGGACGGCTGGTCCTCTGGGGCTGTACCGGCATCCACTGTTGCTGCTACTGCCATCACCCCATCTTCTGCACAAAGGTGTGCTGGTGCTGCAAGAGACAAATGGCATGTCAGTGATGCAATGCCCACATGTGCCCCCCTACACTGCCGCTGCATATGTCCTGCAGCATGGCATGCATGTGGATGCGCACAAATGCACATGGCATGCATGCCAGCTGTATGCATGCCAGCATGCCCATGTACGCACCCTCCGTGCCACCAGCTGTGCATGTATGACATACATACCATGCAGTGATAGGCTGCCACCCATCTGGAGTCCTCCTCCAGGTACACCTTCCACTGTGGTGCAGCGCATGGTGGCTGCCACCAACTCCTCTTGCAGCGTTAATGTGGGTGCATCCGCAAGGCCCCTCCGGTGGCAGTACAGGACGCCCGGATGGCTGCTACCTTCTCCTTAATCCGCCGCTTGTCTGTTTCCACCTTCTTTCAGCACTCCTGTGCCGACCACTGGTGGCTGCCGTGCTGGTTCATGTAGATTGCCACCTCCTCCCACGTACCAGCTCTGGCCTGTGGTGTGCCTGTGGCACCACTCAGCAGGGACTCCCTGTCCAGGTAGGCCTCAAACAGGGCATCAGTCTCAGCCTTTGTGAAGTTGGGCCTGAGCTTCCATGCAGACTCCCACTCCTCGCCCTTCTCATGTGCCGACATGTTGCTGCCTGTAGACATTGACAGCACAGTGTGTCAGTGGCAGCATCTCCATGGTCCATCCCACCCTGCAGTGCTGTCTGCTCCCAGTGAGCTGCAGCGACATGCACAACTTACCTATCAAGGTTGCAATACTGGTCCATGGCCTGTGCTGTTCCGTGGCACTTATAAGGCACAACACATGCAAATGAGGTTGGGCACAACAGTAGTGACATGCTAATGCACCCACTGTGCCATGCATTGACTGATAAGCACATCTGCATGTGGTGTCTGAACATCGAGATATTGTGCCATATACAATGAGATTGTGCTGGAGCAAGTCACAGCAGCACAATGTGCATGCATGCACGGTGTGCAGGCCTGCAGTACGCATGCGTGTCATGGTATCATGGTGTCAGTCATGCACCATGCGTGGGCAGTGCGAGGCAGTGGCATTGCCCATGTTGTGCATGGCCAGCTACGTGCATGGTCACGCATGGGGTGCCCTGCCCTATCACGCACGTTCGCAATGGTGGGCAACACCTGACCCCTGGGTCAGACCTCTGACACTGTGACCCCACGTAGCCACACCCATTCCACATATCTCCGGCACTGCGTGATGGGTGTAGACACGTGTACCTTCTCCCACCATTTTTGCCGCTGACCTGGCTATACTAAACATGGTGCAGGGAAGACGCAGACAGGCCCAGAATTAGTCGCAGGTAGAGTTGGCCAACGTGGAACCCCACGCCTCCCAGTTGTTTGGGCAGGTGCTCCTGCAGCGGGTCAGGGGCACTGTGTGGCAAGAGATAGCTGCCAGTCTGGAGCACAGGACGTGGGTGCCCAGGACAGGTGAGCAATGCCGTCACCGCTATGGGGACCTCATGTGGCGGAATCCAAAGCGGTTGAGGAGGCTACAGGCACATGCCAGGCGTGGGGCAGTGCCACAGCTAGGTAAGTCATCCCATGTTGCATGTCTGCCCTGGTGCTCTACAGTGGTGTTGGCTTGGCTGCCTGGCATGCCCTGCAGAGGGATGCACTGTTGTGCACATCACGGAGTGGCATCGCTAGCTTCCGTTTGCATTGAAATGCAGCCGTGCAGGCGTGTGGGACGGGTCAGGCAGGGGCACGCCCTGTGAACAGGGGTTGCGGTGGCACCTGCTGTGGTTGGTTACTGATGTGCACCTGTCCTCTTTCCATTCCCAGGACCGCAGGACTGACAGCAGACCAGGGCTGCAGCAGCGCAGTAGGGAGCAGCCCGCCGTGACAGTGCTGGACTGGCATCAGCAGGGCTGCAGGGGGCAGGTAAGCACTGTCATGGTCCTTCACACTGTACATGGGGGGTGGCGGGGGGAGTGGGTGCGGGCATGGCCGCCTGTGCCATGTGTCGTGGCAGCTGTGTATGTCGCACTGTGCGTGGTGCATGCCACTGTGGCGAGTCCATTGGACACGTCTGCCGGCTGTTGGTGGGGTGGGCATGCACCTGGCTTCCACTGTTGTTGCTGTAGTGCTGCCAGTGCAGTGTGTCACGTGACTGTCATTGCACAGTCGTGTGGCCATTGTGCAGCAGGGACCACCTCTGTGCATTATCATGGTGCGCTGAGTTGCTGGCTGGCGTTGGCTCACACCCCTGCAGGTGGCCGTTACGGGCCCTCCAAGGGTGTGTGTTACCGCAGCCCACTGCGCAATGTGGGTGGGCATGGTTCCTTGGGCCACTGCACTGATCACCTGTCCTGTCCCTTGTTACAGGTGTCCAGCGGTGATGACCGCCAAGGGCGATGTTCAGCCGACTTGTGCGCCAGAAGCTACTGGTGGCTTCATCTACCCTGGAAGTGCGGATGCAGATAAGGAGGATGCTGCAAGCTGAGAGGAGGTAGTGTCAGCTTGCCAGGGCAGCAGATGGGGCTGCCATTAGTTTTGCCCCTGTGTTCCCATTTCCCCTGATGTACCTTCCCCTACAGTCCCCCCTCCCACTGTACAGTCTCTGTTCCCTGTCCCCTTCCCTCGCTGCACCTACCCTTTCCCAGCCCCTGGTGTATGTAAATAGTTTGCTTACAAATATATTTTTTCTGACTTACCTACCTGTGTCAGTGTCTGCTTTGCAGGTGGCTTGAGGAGCCATGCTGCAGTGGCCCAGTGTCTGTCCGTATGGTGTGCATAGGTAGGGGCGCATGTTGTGCTTCCGTGGTTCACTGCTGTGTGCTTTGGTGTGTCCCTCTTTGGTGGTGTCCATCCCCTGGGTCGGTGGCTGTGCCTCGGGGTGCCCATGGGGCCACTGTCAGGGGTGTGTGGCATTTGTGTGTGTGGTGGCGGCACACAGCCATGGTCATTGGTCAGGTACTGTCCGCACGCTGTGTTGGGGCCCCTGCTTGGCGTTGTGCGGCCTGTTCCATGTGGTCTGCCACGCTACCTGCCACCCAGCATGTTCAGTGCCTACTGTGTGGGCTTCCTGTGTGTCTGTGTGGCGTGTGTGTGCTTGGCTGCATGGTCCTGGGTGTGGCCTGCTATGGTCGGGGGGGGACTCCCTTTGTGGCCCTCCCTTGGCAGTTAGCACCTCCTGTCGCCTGCTATCTGTGCCATTTTTGTGTTCTGGGGTTAGGTGTCTAGGTGCCTGTATGTGGCCTGCTGTACCCTGCTGGTGGAGGCCACCTGTGGCCTGTCACAGTGCTTCCATGGCTCTGTACCTGGGTCTGTTCTCTGTGCTGTGCCCCCCTCTGTTGCTCTGCTGCTCTGCTCCCACAGTTGCGCTGGAGCATCTCTGCCATATTCAGCTGGGTTGCGCTGGTGCAGTTCAGCCTGCACAGCCTCTGAATTTGGCTCCTGTAGCCCCATGGTGCATCGGATTTGTGCTGCGCCAGACTTGCACTGGACTTTGGTGCATTTCTGAATATCTGGGCCTATATAATTTATTCCAGGTTGCTCCTGAAAAAGGAACAGCTTGTCT
This sequence comes from Neoceratodus forsteri, assembly GCA_016271365.2. Lineage (NCBI taxonomy): Eukaryota > Metazoa > Chordata > Ceratodontiformes > Ceratodontidae > Neoceratodus > Neoceratodus forsteri. Next base: position 1,142,140,708 of record CM057453.1, read on the forward strand.
CAGTGAGCCAGCAAGGTTACCAAAGTCCAATAAATAAACATAAATAACTTTAATACTGTATGCTGGATGTTGCCAAACTGAGGGAGGAATTTTAGATACAACCCCTCCGCCCCACGAACACATAAGTGGGCTCCTTGAATACCTATATACTTATATGGGACCTACATAAGCAAGCAAACTGGCTTCAGCTCAAAGGCAGACTATCCAATAAATCATGCCTAATAACAACAAGCATTTGTCAATGTCGAATGTTGTTGTGCTGGCATTGGCATTGGCAGTGGCGGAGCTAGAGGTGCATAATAGGAATGGCAGAGAAGTATTGAAGAGGCGCCAACCCCACCTCCACCCTGTAGAGAGCGATAGGCAGTGGGGTGTGCCTTTGGGTCATCAGGTATAATGCTCATGCCATTGTACTTCACCTTACCCTGTAGACACTGAGAAGTGTCATGGTGTGCTTTGGGGTCTTTGGGCATTATACTTACCCCATTCCATAAGGAAATACGCTGACGTGGGTGCAGTATAGGAGCGTGGAGTGAAGTTTGTGGCTGAACAGTGTAAGACACACAATGATGGCTGTCAGTGGCTGCAGGGTGGGCATGGGGGGGTGGAATGGCATGAGCATTACACCCAGTGATCCCAAGTCACAGCCCTGACGCCTGTCAGTCTGTATTGGGTGGAGTGCTGCAGTTTGAGACTCTAATACCGTAGGCGTGTAGTGGTAGTTTCACGCTACATGTTCAACATGGGCTGCTTGTCAGGCCACCTCATGAAAAGTGGCACAATCACTTTGTTAGCTGAAAGGTGGTTTTGCACAGCGGCTGTGGCATTTGGTGACAGAAGGGCGAAAACACAGTTTTGGGCAGGATTTGGAGAATGACAACTGTATTGTTCATGAGGAGGCGTAAAAAATGGCAACGTTGAAAATCTGGAGTGGTAATATGAAATATTGGTGAAGTAGCTGTCCTGTTGATAAGGAGGTGTGCACAAATGCCAATGGTGAAAATGTGGCATGAAAATATTGCAAATGTATGAAGTTACAAGGCTGCGTGGAAACTGCACAACGCATGCTTGCAGCACAGTCATTTTCTGGACTTTCAGCACCAAATTTTCAACATAGGCATTTTAGGACCTCTGCTCATGAACAGTGTCATCGTCATTTCCTCAAACTGCCCCGAAATCTGATTTTGCACAGCGACCGTGCGATTCTGCGCCGGATGTGCGAAAACACATTTCAGGCAGGATATGTAAAATGACAGCTGTACTGTTCATAAGGAGGTGTGGAAAAATGCCAATTTTGAACATGTGGAGTGAATATATTACAAATACACGAAGTCACAAGCTTGCGTGCAAACTGTGCAACGCACGCTCGTAAAACACTAATTGTATGGACTGTCGGCCCCAAATTTTCAATATAGGCATTTTAGGACCTCTGCTAATGAACAGTATCACTGTCATTTCCATAATGTGTCTCAAACATGGACGTTCCACAGCGACTGCGCTATTCTGCGCCGGAACTACGAAAACACATTTTGGTCAGGATGTGAAAAATGATAGCTATACTGTTCATAAGGTGGTGCAGAACAATGGCAATGTTGAAAATCTGGAGTGAAAATATTATAAATTCGCGAACTTACAAGCGTCCGTGCAAACTGCAGCACTCACGCTTGTAACACAATCATGTTAGGGAGTATCGTCACCAAATTTACAGCATAGGCATTGTAGGACCTCTACTTATGAACAGTGTAACTGTCATTTTTGTTATTTTCCCCAAACACTGATTTCCCACAGCGCCGCAGTATTGTGCACTGGAAGGCGGAAACACATTTTGGCCAGGATGTGAAAAATTACATCTGTACTGTTCACAAGAGGGTGTAGAAAAATGGCAATGTTGAAAATCTTGCATGAAAATATTGTGAATTCACAAAGTTACAAGCGTGCATAGCAACTACGCAATGCACGCTCGTAAAACAGCCATTTTTTTGATTTTTTCCACCAAATTTGAATCATAGGCTTTTTGACAGCCCATCTCATGAACACTGCCACTGTCCTTGCTTTAATCGGTCCTGAAAGGGGATTCCATGCAGTGACTTCAAAATCACCTTTTGGGACCGATTAACATCATAACTGTAATAGAATTCACGAGGAGAGGTCCCAAAAACCCCATGTTGAAAATTTGGTGCAAAAATTCCAAAAAATGCCTGAGATATGCATCAAAGTTGAAAAAAAACTATTTATTCCATTATACAGCTTACCAGCATTTCCTCAGTTCGCAGTCGGTTTTGAAGAGTGGAGACGTGTTCCCGGTTCACCGAAGATCGTTACGCCGAACTCCGTAGAAGTAAGTATAAATTGAGGGTATGGGAGAGCAGGGTCTTGTGAGTGGGTGGGTGTGGGTGGTGGGTAGGGAGACTACGAGGGACCGCTTTGAATGTTACAGGGTGAAAAACATCGCGGACAGTTTTTTTCCCAGAGGACTTGGCACGCTTGGGTGGGCCTCAGCATGCCACCTAACTGTTTGGGGGGTTGCTGCAGTCGTTGGGGATTGGGCACCCTCGTCGCACACAACAAAAGGGGTTAATTTATGCCGATGGGGATTGGGCACGCCATCAGCACATAAGGAATGGGGGAAAAGAGCCGAGGGGGATTGAGTACCCCCCCCTCGGCATATAAGACATGTGGGGGAACTGCTTTATGCTGACAGGGAGTGGGCTCCCCCGTCAGCAAATACTTTGTGGTCAGAGTAAGTGGCAGGGGGATTTAGCACCCCCAAAGTTGGCAGTTGGGCAGCCGCCCGCCATGCTGACAATGTGGCAAGCACGTAGGAAGGGTCCGCTGCATCTGACGAGCTTTGCTCGGATTGCAGCAGACCTTTCCTTAGATGTGCTCGCCACATTAGTATGCATGGTGTGGCACCAGCATGCAGGCTGATTGGGGAATGAGGGACGCACCTACTGATGCATGCCCTGCATTTGCCCAACAGCGACCGCGCCTCCAAATCCCCACTGCCACAAGATGTTGGCTGCGCAAGCACGCCAACATAAAAAAGGCCTCCCTCGGTCACTTGCCTCCTGGTGTACAGTCAATGTTTATGTCGTCAAACCACACCCGACATACTAGACGCACTTTGAACCACGTGTTCATAGTGCCTCGCTGCTGTACCACCCAAGGGCAATGCTCATTTGCATAAAGAGCACCATTGTGGTATAATTCACTCCACTGTGATGTTACCAAAGACCAAACACCGGGCTCCTTCAAAAAGAAACTTTGTCAAGCATTAGTTGCCAATGCCTCCTGTGACTGCTGCGCATAAAACAACTTGGGCCTGTTTCGTCTCCTTCGCTCACACCCTACCCCACCCTCCCTCCACCCTACCATCCTACCCTTGCTACTACCCTGTAACTTACCTCACCTCCTGAGGTCCCTATGTTAACCAATCCCTCACATCAAACTTTGCTTGTTGCTCCACAGAGGCATCATCCTGGCAATGCCTCTCGCTCTCAGACAATGCCTCTGGCTGTATCCCTACTCTGGAACAGTGTTAGGTCCTAGCCCTTAGCTTCTGTCTATCCTGTAAGGTCATGTCACTAGTTGTTGTCTTTCCCTCATTTTGTCTCTGACATTGCCACTATCTCCTGTATCCAGATCCCAACCCTAATACCCTTCCTTGCTAGTTAAGCTTACTCCTAGCCACGATATGTCTGCAAAATACCCACTTTTGTAACTTAAATCCATATGTGCTTATTTTATTGTTACCTTTACTCCTAGGATCACTATGTATTTTCTCACTATACTGTTTGTTCTGTTCCTTGATATGACATGGAGCCTATGTAAAAGAGCCTTTGGCTCAAAGGTATTAATTTCAAGACAGACAGAAATAAATAAATAAATACCCAGTCAAAATCTTTATTGCTCCCAAATGGACACATGCCACATGTGGCCAGTAGGAGGGTTGTGAGTCATGAGAGGCAAACAGGCAGTGTCTGCATCCAGCAGATGGTATATTAAAACATATTTTTAGCACAAGTAGTGTGCGTTAAGCATGTTCCAATACGCCTGTAGTTTGCTGCAGGCACTAATTTGCTCCTGGTAACAGGTTTAGATGGAGCGTCCAATATCCTGCGCTTAATGCGCTAATTCAACTATGAGAAAAAGAGTTTGTTGTTATTAAAGTCCTAATGAAAATAGGAAAATGCTCAGGTCTCTTTAAAACATTTGGTTCCAAGTAGATATATGATCCTTTGTGAGTTTTTAACTACTTTTATTTTATTGTCAAACCTATAATTTATAAAAGGTTAAACATTGTTTTCACTAGTCATCATGCACCAAATATTCCTGGGAATTTATCTTTTATGAGTGACAAAATGCTGTAACATCAGCCGTACTGCATGAGACAGCCAAATACACTGCCTGTTGACTTACTGTCAGAGTTCCTTGGAGCTAGCAGCAGTAAAACTAATTGTACTTTGGATGGACGCCAAGGTGGAACTCATTCGACTGCTCTTGTCCGTCTTGCCAGAGCTGCAAAGTACCACTCAGAATGAACAGACTTGTGTGGAATACTAAAAGGCTGTGACATTTTAGCAGTAAAACGTGGTGGGGTTGATGGAAACAGCAGCGTTGTTACAGTCATCAGCCTTCTAAAGCAAGCAGAGGGAAACTGCTGTGAGAGAAGAGCAAGCTATTTTTTAATTACAGCTGACTCGGAAAGTAGCTACAGTTTCCAGATAAAAGAACAAGCAGTACCTGACTGGGATAGCCAATGGATATACACAAGGCTTTGATGCAAGGGGAATTTATGGTTGCAAGAAAACTGACTGAGGCTGGAACGGATGTGAATGTTAAAGACGGTGAAGGTCGAACCCCTCTGATGATTTGCTGTCTTCATGATGGTCAGAAATGGGCTCTTGGTATGGCCAGAATGCTTCTTATCCATGGGGCAAACATAGGGCACTGTGACAAGAGAGGCAGAAATGCTCTGATCTATGCTGTTCTCTATCAGAGAGAAGAACTTGTTCAGCTCTTCCTTGATGCACTGGACTATGATTTAAATCATACAGATAAGGACGGCTGTGGGGCACTGTGGTATGCTGCTACATCAGGAAACGCCAGAATTACAAAAATGTTAGTGCTGTCTCTAAAGAAGTATGACCTGGGAGTTGATATGATCAGCAAGGATGGATTTACCCCACTTATGCAAGCCTGCCGCCTGGGACATGTCTCCTGCACAGACATTCTGCGAAATATTGGTAAGGCTTCAGACCAAACCAAGGATACGGCACACTCTAGGACTGCTAAAGAGTGGGAACTGCACTGCAGAAATAATAGATTATCGGTCAGAAAATGTACAGCACATTATAAGTTGCCATATCAGACTCTGCCCGCACACATTTGGAATAAGAGAAAAAAATTCTATAATGCTATAGGACAGAAGTACAGGCTAGGCAAGGTCTCAGAGTACAATGACCACATAAACCATATTGCTACTTACAAGCAAGGGAATTCATCTTACAAGCAAGGGAATTCATTCAACAAGCCAAGCACTGCTCAGATTCCTCAAGTAACACATTCCAGTCCTTATCCTGTGAACAAGGTAAAGGCAATTGGATACCTTTCTTCTTCACATAGAAATGATTGGAGGAGTGACTTCAGGACCCTTTCTGATGTTCTCCAGAGCCAGGTCAGTCCATCGTATTGTTCAAAAGCAAAACCCTTACCATTCAGAAGACAACAGTTCAAGAAAAGCCTGCGAGACAGCGACGATGAGATAAGTGAGCGATTAGATGCTTTGCTGCTGAGGCGAAGGAAGACCAGGAAACTGTCATTCGATGCCTTTGATGATGCCCTGATTAAGGAGAGACTACCCAAGCAGAGTTTTAAAAGAAGGTGCAGCGTGGCAGTTATTCCTCTCATCAGAATTACAAGACTTCGGAAGTCCAGCAATCATGGTGACAGTGGAGAGTCAAGGACGCAGGCCACCAAAAGCAAGAGTCCAAGTGATCAGCTGTTGGCATTTTCCTGAACTGTGTTATGCATAAACGGTTTCAATCATGAAACAAGTAACAGATAATCTACTACAGGGCATGCGGTTGTGCTCTGATATCTGCATCTCTTGGTGTGTGTTCTGAGGCACATGGCCGTAGGCCATGCGCATTCAACCACTCAAGGCATGTGTATATCAGAGCACGACTGCATGCCCTGTAGTGGATTATATGCCTTATAAAGTGGCCAGAATTGTTTTTGAGGGGAGTGAAAAACAGAAAGTGCAGGTGCGCGTTTGTTGTGGGCTAATGCATAGTCATATAGTGTGTTTCATCCAATCAGGAGACAGCATTTCTTACTGATTTTTTAGCACCCATTTTATGTATTGTCTTTTATGTTAGCCAGTTTGGAGTCCATTCCATTTATCTTTTATGACCAAGAATTTCAGACAATAAGAGTTTAATTTAGTGAGGTAGCTCTGTGATTGCCTTCATACTGTAATACCACCAGTAGAACGCAAGTCTTTTTCAGTCATCTTTATTTGCATGTCTCAGCACAGCCAACATCAACAACTGCACACAAGTTTTAAATGAGTTTAAACTATTGCATGCCTAGTTCAAAAAAAGGCTCAGTTTTGCAAATGTTTTCTCAAAGACAGATTTGGCAGGTGTGGATCTGACCTCAGGGTTTCTCGCAGGTGCTGTTTTTAATGAGACCGAGTCACCACTGGGCAAAGCCTTAAAGGACAACTAAATAGGGTTTTCCCAGGAAAACAAGAGTGCAAAATCCGCAAACATAGGGCTATAGTCCAAACCCTTACCTGCTACATGATGTGCTTTGTTTTGTGAATAAAGTACTTTTAATACCTTTTCGTTGCATTTAAAAAAATGTAAACACACTGGTAACTGTTTCAAAATGTCTACTCCAGTAGCAGCCTAAGATGGCCATGATGTGATTGCGTGATGATGTCAATGGAGTGAGAGCGTTTCGGACTGATAAAGGTATGTGTATAGAGGTCTGATAAATATAATTCTTTTAATGGTTTTGGACTGCATATATGGATAAAATCCTTTACTGTGCATGTGTGATACCTTCTTCACACAAGCGCAGTAAAGGATTTTACCCATATATGCAGTGCAAGGGTGTTAAAAGAATTATATTCAACAGGCCCCTATACACATATCATTATCATTCTGGAGCGCTCTTGCTCCATTGACATTGTCACGCAAGCGTGTTGCGGCCATCTTAGGCTGCAACCAGAGCGAGCATTTTAAAACAGTTGCCGATTTGTTTACATTTCTTTGAAACGCGATGAAGCAGTGTTAAAAGTATAAAATTACTGGGTCTCCTTTTTTCCCATTGGGAAACCAGGCTATAATTTCACTGTTATAACCAGCTGGTTATAACAGCGAACATGTGCCTGGTTTCCCTAATTCTGCGCATGCACAAACTGCGATCTTCCTCTTCTCTGTGCCATCTGCTCTTCGCTGCTTCAGTGCCAGCTGCTGAGAGAGACTTCACCGCCACTCAGACTCAGTGGTAAGTTTTTTCAAAACACATTCACTGGGCTAATGTCCTTTGAAGGAGCTAATTTAAACAGAAGAAACAAAAAAGTTGATGCTTTCTCTGTTTGTGCTTGCGACAGCGGACTGTGCTGAAACTCAACTGGTCCACAGTCACACAGGAACTGCTTTTATTTTTATATAATTGCTGTGGTGAAAAAAGGATACCCAACAATTACATAAACTAAAACATGGGGTTGTGTGTAAAACTCAAATTTTACACACACCCTTGGTGTTGGATGCTTTAATAAACCCCTCGAACTTTGCTCTCGGGGTTAATGTAGCATCCAACACCTTGGTGGGGGTGTGTGTGTGTGTAAAATTCTCATTATGCACACAACCCTATATATTATTCTTTATTTTATGCACAAAATGAAAAACATCATATAGCAGATAAGGGCTTAAACTACAGCCCTATGTTTGTGGAATTTGCAGTCTTGTTTTCCCAGGGAAACCCTATTTAGTTGTCCTTTAAAAAACAAAATATTGCAACTGTAAGAATGGTTGTGCTGCCTTAAAAAAAGATGGCACCCCTATAAAATGGTCTTGAATTGCTGTTTGGATGGTAGATGTGTAATTCCATTAAACCACATTGTTAAAAAAACTTCCTTTCCATCTCACCTGAAGGACTAGGATGTCCCAACATGTTAATCTTTCCCATTAAATAAAAAATAACTACATGGGTCTCAGTATCGCAGATCTGTATTAGAAACCTCAATCAGTACTCTTGTAAGGAACAAGCCGGGGAAGAATGCATTTGCAAGAATCACCTTTACAATGTACTACATTGTAAGCATATTCAGCACAAAGCTGATCTGACAGCTGGATTTTAAAAGAGATGTGCTGTATGCTCTGCAAGACCCTCCTCCCAGAAGGTGCTACAAGTGCTAGCTAGTAACTCTTTTAAACTATCAATCAAAAGTGCTATGGTTGTTGCACTTTGGGGCTGGTAGACATGTAAAAACCATTCCTGCCATCTGTGCATCTTACAGCCCTTTGCAGGAAAATGTTCCCCTCAAGTGGCTATAACCACAACCAGGTTTATGATTTTGGGGGCTGTTAGCAAGATTGGTCGTGGCCCCCTCCCCATGTATCCAGTTGTATCCACAGGTCCTTCACCTGCAGGCACATTGTTTTATTTTCAGTACAACCAAAGACCACCTTATGTTCTTTTTTTGTGAGAAGCAGTTATGTTTATGCATGGGGTACATAAACCCTCACTGTATGTCCATTTGTCCTTGATTGACCGGTCCGTGTCTTTGCATGTAATTTCATGACATTATGACGCCACATCAGAGGATTCTGCTCAATCCTCTATTGTGCTTATTGCTCATAATTACAATTACTGAAAAGATAAGGTAAGAAAATTGCAGCGCAGCTGAATGGGAGCCCCCAACGATTGCAGGAATCACTGGTACCAAAAGCTGCCTATAGTTATGGATGTAAAAGGGGGGGGATGCAGAATTGTGTCAATTTGAGAATTATGCCACTACCAGTGGTTCACTGCATGCCTTTTGTATTACCTTCCCTGCCCTCATGAGTCACACTCTTTCAGGCACTTTCATCTGTGCCTCTCCTCTGCCTACCAGACTCACTCTTGCCAATATTGCCTACTGTCTGCTTTCCAGGGCTGTCCCTCCAGTTACTGGGTTGGTTCCATTTCTCCCGGGGCTCCCTACCTGGCCACTGGAAGAGAGGGAGCAGCATACTGTTGAAGTCAGTGTTATGGAACCTGGGGCTGGGGAGTGTGCATAATGCTGATGTGGGCCTGGGGATGTGAGGGAGTGTGCATAATGCTGATGAGGGTCTGGGTATATGGGGGAGTGTGCATAATGCTGATGAGGCCCTGGGGATGTGAGGGAGTGTGCATAATGCTGATGAGGCCCTGGGGATGTGAGGGAGTGTGCATAATGCTGATGAGGCCCTGGGGATGTGAGGGAGTGTGCATAATGCTGATGAGGGCCTGGGTATATGGGGGAGTGTGCATAATGCTGATGAGGCCCTGGGGATGTGGGAGACTGTGCATGTAAAGGTCTGGTTTGCAACTGCTATTGGTAAAATTGCATTGTACTGTTTTTTGACACCATATCTAGGATAGGACTGTCTTTGTAATAACCTTTTGGTAAAACTGCATTGCACTGCTAAAACAGGGGCCTCTGCAAACTGCCATCAATATAGGACATAGCCATACACCCTTGTTAGGGTAGGTCAGATATTTCAGTTTCTGTTGGTAAAACTGCATAGTACTATCAAAGCTGGGGATCTTGCTACTTGCCAGCATTTATAGAACTTTGGTCAATCACTGTTTCTGGGATATACCTGGTTTGCATAATCTCTCCCCGTAGGAGCTGATCATGGGGGGACCATCGGTGGAGGGGCATCTGGCTGACATATGTATATGGCAAGCCGATGCCGCTTTGGGTCCTGTTCCTCTATCTCCCACTCCATGGTGGCCTGAATCTGCCTCATGATGGTCATGATTGTGGAATCATCTGGGGGAGGGACTTAGGGACATGCTAGGTGCCTCTTTCCCCCCTGAGGAATCTGGCCCCAAGGAGAAGGACTTGCTGCAGAATTCTGGTCAGTATTGTCCACATTGTCATCCCCGCTCTCCTTGGGCCGACGCCTGTCCAAGCACCCAGTTTACCAAGTGTCAGGTCTATCCCTGGCTGTGCAAGCAGCACCAGGGCCCAACCGAACCGGGGCCGGGGAGGTGGGTCCCAATGGAGGCCCTTGAGGGGTGGCTGGGGCCACAGCCCTCAGATCTGGGACCTGTGTCCGCATAAAGGACCAATGGGCAGAAATCAGCCCATGATAATCCAAAGGGGCTGGCACTGGTCCCAAAGGTGTCAGGTATGGGAGAACCCCCCGGCAGTCCTACAGGCATCGGGTATGGATAGCCCTGGTGCAGGTCCCACCAGCACCGGATAGGGGTACATTGGTGTCAGACCAGCAGAAGCCAGTGTTGGTTGAGTAAACAGGTGTAGGTCCTGCGGGTGTGGGTTTCGGCATGACGGGCACCGGACCCAATGGGGTGGGTGGCGGGAGTACAGGTGATGGACCTGCCAGTGCTAGCTGAGAAAGTGGGTCTGGTGCAGGACCCGCAGGCTGCAGCAGAGGAAGGATGGGCATAGGGCCTGTGGGCACTAGTCAAGGGAATGCTGGAAGGGTGTCCATGGATGCCGGCTGTGGGGAGACAGGTGCTGGGGTGGAAGGTGATCCCCCCGGCAACAACTAAGGAGAAACTGGGCTTTGGGAGGTGCCGATGTTTTGCAGTGTCTGCCTCCGTGAAGGATGGGGAGAACTGGCACCAGTCCCAGCAGAGGAGACCATCACTGCAGGTGCAGTTGTTGAAGGGGTGGTAGTCAGCAGGCTGGCATCCACAGCACTCATGCTGGCCGAAGAGACTCCAGATGAGTCACTTGACTGAGAGCCCATGGAGAGCAGGGATTAGGGGTAGGATACAGAGTACCTTGTCACCTTGAGCTGCCACTCATGAGGTAGTCCCCAGCAAAGCCCTGTGCAGGTTAGGGCGTGCTGGGCCCTGGAGGTCAACCTGGGCTGGGAAAGTTAGAGGAGCTCCTAGCCTACAGCTCCCGTTCCATTGAGATGACTTTCTACTTGAGGAGGTGGTTCTTTAGGACGTTCTGACAACATATGCCGGTGGCCAGGTTGAACTTCTGGCAGGTCACACAAGGCCTGGACATCGTGGTCTGGGCTTAGGCACAAGTCTCAGGCAGAATGGCCGTCATTGTCCAGGATCTGTTTGCCACAGGTACACTTCATGGAGCGGTTTGAAGAAGAGGATGGTTGAGAAAACATAAATCATCTGGTAAGAACACCAAAAATGAGCCAACCCAGTGGCGCTGAGGGTTGAGGCACTGGGTGCCACACCTTGCGCCATGCCGGTGACTCAGGCTTGGGAACAAGCCCGGGCTGTCAGGGGTCGGCAGGGGAGGGAGAGGATTGAGCATCCAATGGACAGCTCTCCTCTCCTGGGAGGGAGGGGGGTATACGCTCGGCACCTGACTGACCTCTAGTGGAAGCCGCAGGCACAGCAAGCGCACAAGCATAGAGAGAGGGTTGGGAGTACAGGATGTCGGTGGAGATGCCTTGACATTGGGGCACGCACCACTCCCATAGAAAAATGGGAAAAATACCCCGCAGCGCTCCTGGTAGATGAAGCACGAGGCCCTGATCCCCAGTGCCCCTGCCTGACCTGGTACCAACATCCCGACGAGAACAAGAAGGACTTCTGGGGTACCCCTACCCCTTGTCTGCCTGGGGGGATACAGCCACGGCTACATGAGGGATGGACTGCACCAGACTCTTGGTAAGAGGGTGGGAACTACAAAGTCATAGTTATCTCCCAAAGAGTGGGAGTGCTGCGGGTAGGGGGAGTATAAAGAGTAAGTAAAAAAAAAAACACTGAAAATTCAAAGTTAAATTCTTCCAGCTGAAGCTGCTGCCTAGCAGCTGTGGCACAGTTCCCTACCAGCCGACTGTGGTCTCCCTGCCCGCCAGCAAGTGGCTGCCCAGGTGAAGCTGCTGCCTCCTAAACATCCGGGGTGCCTAGCGGCTGCGGTGCAGTTCCCCACTGGCTGATTGCACTCTCCTTGCCCACAGGCAGCTGCCCAGGTACGAATTCGGCTTTCAGCAGGCTTAGTCCCAATTGGCTCCTGCCTTCTCCTCCTGCCTGACTACTGGCTGCAAGCTTCTGCTGATGGCTCCCTATCGGCTACACTGTAATCCCCTCTAACCCAAGGACTCCTACTACTTTGGGGACTGCCATGGCCGCTTTTTATAGCTTTAAACACTGTATTTTTCTAGTTTTAAACACCGTATCTGTATTTTGATGAACTACTTTATTTTATAACTTGTATAGCCTGCCTAACTTAGCACTGCTAGCCTGTTAAATTGTAATTCCATGTTTGCTATACTGATAGAGTGTTTGCTAACCTAGCCTACAGGACAAGTTGTTATTGCTTGATTTCTACCCACGCTTTCTGTTTTACTGTCTGCTTTTCTACCCCTCCTTACCATAACCCGCTCCTATCTCTAAACTTTCTTCCTTGTAACCTTCCCTTTGCCTGTGTATCCCTACAGATGTCTTAGCCAATGCCGGGGGACAGATCTCATTGCCTCCTCCTCCTCCCCTCCTCCCTCGTTGCTAACGCTTGGCCTGATCAGCCTAAATTGCTGTTTAATTCCCCTGTCTGTAAGATCTTGTCCCTTTCCCCTTGGTGCCTCTAGCCTAACACCCCCTGCATCTCTCCTAAAAAACCCTCCCTGCTGTTAGCAGCACCTCTGCTCACAGGTATTGTTTTCCCTGAGACACTCCTACCATTTAACTGAATTGCTCCAAGTGTCTCACACAATAAGTTGAACCTAACCCTTTTCCTCTTCCAGGCGATGCTGCTACCTCCCGAACGTCCAAGCCACCTAGCGGCTGTGGTGCAGTTTCCCACCAGCTGACTGCTCTCTACCAGCCCACCAGCGAGGAGCTGCCCAGGTACGAATTCGGCTTTCAGCAGGCTTAGTCTCCATTGGCTCCTGCCTCCTCCTCCTGCCTAACTGTTGGCTGCCAGCTTCTGCCGACGGCTACCTATTGGCTGCACTGCAATCTCCCTCTAACCCAAGGACTCCTGTTACTATGGGGACTGCCACGGCTGCTTTTTATAGCTTTAAACACTGTATTTTTCTAGCTTTAAATGCTGCATCTGTATTTTGTCCCACCTGCCCACCCTGGCCTCGACCTCTATTAAATACACTCTAACTCCTCCATCCTTTCTTTTCACATCCCCTATTGGCCATCCTAATAAGTTTACATGCCCTTATTCTTGGTTCCTCTTTAACCAGTCCTGCTTTCCTTTCTGCTCAGCTTACTGAGCGAGCCAAAGGCGTACTCAATTGCTACACCAGGGCCTGTCCCACTATCTATCTCCATGGCAGCGCTCATCCTCTTGCCTTTACTCCTCTCCATGCACATACTTCTGTCCTCTTTGGATTTTAACAGTTCATTCTCAACCCTCACGCCATCATCTTCCCCTGAAAAATACCAATTATACAGCTATGTCACAGTAACCTGAACACATGGAGACCAAAAGGGCAATATTATTTCCAAGTGACTGGTAAAGTAAAAATTGTGAATGCCTGTGAAAGGGAACTGAGACTCTAAAGTGATGATAGAATGAAAGTACTAGAAGCCAAAAAGGCAGTAAAAAATGAAAAATAAGCACAACCTGTGAAAATAAAAAGTAAATTAAAACTTTTCCTGTGCGCGAGCAGTATAGTTTATACATATAAACCAAGTGGCATAGAAGGGTGTGCAGATGGTCTGTGTAGGTTTGGTCACTACTTGCACTTAACATTTGAATTTAACCCTACCATATTGCACCCAGAACCTCTCTGAACCCATCAGAAGGGTTGCTTCAGCCACACATAACTACAATTTTTTCTGTAAATATAAAATACCTTGTATTATTTGCTAATTGTAATGTCAACAGGAAATCACAACTCTCAAATACCCATCCAGGCCTTATCAGGAAGAATGCCTACCCAGTCAACCCTTTTAAACTGTCAGAAACCAGAGTGCTGACAATGTTACCTCCAAGGGACCCCAGATAAAATAAGATTTGTCCTCTTGGTTATTTGCTTTAAATTGAAGATGCTCTAACTTCATACAGTGCAGCAGGGAATTTACCCACTTTGACACCATTGGGGCTTGATCAGATCTCCAGTTCAACACTAGGTTTTGTTTGGCAACTACGATACCCAATCTCCACAGTGGGTGTTCACCCCTTTTCCCCCTCACCACATACCTCGGCAACCCCGGCAGGACATTAACCAGATCCGGGATCCCTGGACAATCCAGTGTCCTGCTCAGCAGGCAAATTAGGTCCTGCCAGAATTTAATTATCTTGGGGCACTCTCATAGCAAATAAAACAAAATCTGGTCAGAGCCAATATGGCTGTGGAGAGCTTTTAGGATGCTTTTAACCATGATTTCTAAAGAATTTCCACAATGCAGATCTGCTGAGAGGCAGTTTCAATGTGGTCTTCCTTTTACATATTTTTACAAGGTGTTTTCCTAGAATATGCCTGCTGATTGCTATATGTTTAGCCTGGATAGTTCACAGAAGACATGGCTTCTTATTTCAGTGGAGCTCTACATCTACACAATATTATGCTGCACTGCGTAACATCAGAGCACACTGAAAACAATATTTTACATCTGGACTAGGCTATTCTGAATAAATACATGATAAAAATGGTAAAATCATGACCCCACTGAAAACAAGATATTGCATCTCATTTGGGACATCCTGAGTAAATACAGTGCAAAAATGTGTCAAATGAAGATCCCCATGACAGTGAGACGCAGCAGCTCCCCAACACTATCCAGGATACAAAATATAAGATAAGACATATTTTATGGAAATCTACTGTAAACTGAACTTCACTGTGTTCACTGACATAAACAGTTTCTTTGTTGTTTTGTAATATATTACATTGCAGTATTTATTTTGAAAGTTGTGGCCATGAGGATGGCGTGTACAGTGTGTATTTGCTGTTGCTCAATATATTTTTTTTCCCCAAAAAAGCATAGTAAAAAATGTCTGGTGATTGCTATATATTTAGCCTGGATAGGTCACAGAAGACCTGGCATATGTCTGTGACAGTTGTCATCAGATAGGGTCTTAAGAAGTTAAAAAAAATAGTGTAAATCTTTTTAGACTCATTGCTGGGGAAACCATGACATTTATGAGGTATGAATCTTTCTTGAAAGACAATACCTGCCCAAATGAAGCTAGCTAGTAGCTAGAGCATACTTAAATGCTAAGTATTTAAATGTACAAGTTGTTGCATTTTAAAGGTGGTAAACAAATATCCTGTTTAATAAACAACCATTATTTAACAAGCTGTTTCAGTTTCCTTTCCTAATGGCTGTCTGATAAGAAGCTTGGAGTGCTGTCTCCAACATTCTAAACAGAAAGAAGGGAGTATTTTATTTCAACTGATATTATACTGATTTATTGTTGTGGAAGGATACATCGAAAACTCCAAAAATATGTTCCACGGTAATCCAGTTTTCCAGCTACAGACAGCAAGATGGATGTAGACTCTGTCCACAGCCATAAAAAGGTACCCATACTAGTTTTACATTTGGGACAATGATCTGACTTATTAATGTTTATTCTATGTGCCAATACTGGGGTAAAATATGACCTTAAAAGTATATTATAATGATTTGCTCTAAGTCTATTATTTTCTGAACATACGGGGCAGGATTCACAAAAGGGATGCACCTAGCGCATCCGACATGCACTGGGGTATCCCCAACATGTGCCCAAGGGTGATTCAGGTAGGGTGCCAATGTGCCAGCGCGTCCCCGATGTGCTGCATACCGCCAGTAATGCTCTGCGGTGCATCTGGAGGGGTCGTGAAGGGGGCGTGCCCATGCATGCCAGGCATAACCCCATTCACAGCCCTATGCTGTGGCTTATCCCCGGTCAAGTCTGGGGATGTGCCACAGAAAGATAAGTCTAGAAGAACTAGACTTAAGTGGGTGGCCACCCACAGACAGGCTGCCATAGAAGAACCCCCCCCCTCCCAGCCCTAAGCCCTTGGTAAAGCCGCCTTCCACGGCAGTCAGCCGGTGTGGACAGCCCCATGCACCTCCAACCCATCCCAGTAGGTTCCCACTGTTGACGGGCAGCTCAACACACCCGCATACCACCACGGCCGCCCACCAACAGTGCTGTCTGAGAATGACAGCTATCATACAGCCTGAAGCCCATTGGTCTGCTTGCTGACAGTGGGACCCTGCTAGGGTGGGGGTAGAGGGGTGGGTTTGGGTGCATGGGGGCACTGTTCTCACCAGCCGACTGCCACGGAAGGCGGCTTTACCGAAGGCTTGGGGCTGGGAGGGGGTTCTTCTATTCTTTCACCACTGCCGGGAGTGGCATTGTACAGGGGATTGGGGTAGGGGGATTCATCATTTCTATTACTGCCGCCAGAAGTGGCATTGTACGAGGGCTTGGGGCGGGCGGGTTCTTCTATTCTTTCACTGCTGCTGGAGCAGCATTGTACGGGGGATTGGGGCAGGGGGGGTTCATCATTTCTATTACTGCCGCTGGGAGTGGCACTGTACAGGGCTTGGGGTGAGGGGTTCATCATTTTTATTACCACTGCTGGGAGCGGCATTGTATAGGGGAATGGGGCAGGGGGTTCCTCATTTCTTTAACCACCAGCATGTCTCGGGATGGGGTCCGGCCATGGGGGGGGGCTACAGGTTGGCGCATTCTGCTGGGGCATCCCAGCAGGCACAATGCAAATGGGGCTATAAAGGCATTCTAATGGCCCCATTGCACCATGTATGCCTAATGGCCTAATTTTCATGCCCCTGGCTGAGAATCGCGTGTTTGGGCACAGGGCATGCCTCAATGGGTTCACAGCCTGACATGGGGGATGTACCGGCGGCATCTCCCTGCGCCTCCTCTGTGAATCACCCAATTTGCACTCAGTGCATCTCCCCCATGCTGGGGCAGCCGAGATACACTGAGCGCATCTTATTTGTGAATCCTGTCCTCCATTCCCTTTTTTAATATAAGCTTCCAGTCTCCTGTGGTTATGCACTCGGGAGACAAGTCCTTCTCCCACTTCCTTCTAATTTCTGCTTTAGGATCCACCATTTCCCCAAGGAAGGCCTTGGGGGGCAGTATAGCACAGTGGTTAAAGGCTCTGAGCTGCAAATCTGGAGACCTGGTTTTGAATCCCACAGCACCCACTTGCATACTGTGTGACCCTGAGCAAGTCACTTAACTTCCCTGTGCTCCCAGGTCGCACCTGTAAACAAGCTTTCAGCTTAGTGTGCTACTCCTGGTTAAACAATTTGAAAAAAAAATTTTAGTCAAAGGTTTTGGTTTGTTTTTTTCCCCTTCACTCAGCACAATTTCCTCCAGCGGAGATCGTCTGAGCCGGGGCTCCGATGAATCCTGACCCTCATATATCTTTACCCTAACCTGAAGGTTAATGAAAAAATATGTGGGTGGTAAGAACAGGTTACTCACCTGTAACAGTAGTTCTTGGAGTGGTATATGTTGTCCATCCACACTTGCTGGCATGTCCTGTTTCCCTTTAAGGATCACCAGAAGTCTTCAAGCTGGCTCCTCCCACCCACCCGGGTGGTATAATCCTCGGCTCCACCCCATGACACCAGATCTTAGCCTGCAGGAAGCTAGGTGTTGTGCATCCACAGCCAGGGAGGTCAGGTGGGTCCGTGTGGATAAACAACATATACCACTCCTAGAACTACAGTTACAGGTGAGTAACCTGTTCTTCTAGGATCATGGATATGTTGTTCATCCACACGTGTTGCAGATTCCTAGCAGTTCACCAGGAGGAGGGAGGAAAGGCACACACCCCCTACTTAGGGAACAGAGATTGGAGAACTGAGGCCCCAAAAGTAGCATCCTGGCGTGACTCGAGGTCGATGTGGTATGGGTGATGAAGACCACTGTCTCCTGCACCACCATTGGCTGACTGGCCCATGTCCGGTAAGCAGAGAGATGGCTGCCAGGTGCACTCTAACGGTCGATGACCGAAGGCCCCCTTTGGAGAGGGACCAAAGGTAGTCAAGAATGTTAGCCACCAGACAGGACAGAGGGTCCAGGTTCTTGCTCTGACACCAAATGGAAAATCTTTTCCATTTGAAGGTGTAACATTTCCTGGTTGATTCCTTTCTGGATGCCTCCACCACGGTGAGTACATCCTCGCAAAGTCCCAAAGCCTGGAACTCTAGCTGCTCAGATACCAGGCTGTAAGGTACAGGGATTGAAGGTGCAGATGGAATACCTGACCCTGATCAATGAAAATCCAGTCCAGGCATGTGCAAAGCTGCTTCGGGGGCCTGCAACTGAGGTTGAGGAGATCTGGATGCCAGAACTGGCACAGCCAGTCTGGGGCTACCAGGATCACCTTTGCCTTATTCCTCCTCACCGTGAGTAACACTTTGTGGATCAAGGGAAATGGGGCGAAGGCATAGAGGAGGCCTGGGGTCCATGGCCTTGAGAAGGCATCCCCCTGCAGTGAGCCCTGCTAAAGGGGGAAGGCATGAAACAGCTTCAGCCTGGTGTTTTCAGTGGAGGCAAACATCCAACAGCAGTTTTCCCCAACAGGAGAACAGGGTGTAAGCTACCTCTGGATGGAGCGACCACTCATGGGATGTCTCGCCTAAGTGGCTGAGAGCATCCGCCAGATGGTTTGAGGCCCCAGCCACATGAATATCTACGAGATCTGTCTCCAGACAGCTTACAAGTGTCCAGATGCAGAGCGCCTCTCTGCAGAGGAGATGGGAGTGCGTGCCACCCTGTTTGTTGAGGTAGTACATGGTCGTGGTATTGTCCGTCTGGACTTGAACCACTTGACCCCAGAGCTGAGGAGCAAAAGCTGACAGTGCCAGCCTGACTGCTGTGAGCTCCAACAGGATGATGTGGTATTAGGACTCCTCAGGAGTCCAGAACCTGTAGGTCCTGTTGTCCCCCATGTGGGCACCCGAATCCATGAGAGAGGCATCGGCCGTAAGGACATCCGTCAGCTCGGGGCAGACAAACAGGATTCCTTCCTGCAGTCAGTCTGGGGCGGTCCACCACCAAAGAGCATCCCACATCTTCTGGGTTACAGTGATCAGCTGGTTGAAATGACTGTAGCGCTGAGTCCACTGGGCGGCCAGCTCCCATTGGAGGGAATGCATGTGTAACCGGGCCCAACGGACCACTGAGATGCACGCCACCATGTAATGCAGAAGGCGCAGAAAGTCCTGGGCAGGCGCAACTGCCCAACCAGAAATGATTGGGCAAAGGAGGAGAGAATCTCCACCCTGTCTGGCAGAAGCCAAGCTCTGGCTTGATGAGAGTCGAGCTCTGCTCCAATGAAGCACATCACCTGGGAAGGCACGAGTTCCAGCTTGGCCTCGTTGATGAGAAGGCAGAGTTGGGAGCAGGTCTGGAGGGCCAGGTCCCTGGACCTCTCCACCTCCTGCTGGGTTTGACCTGCTAGGAGCCAGTCATCGAGGTAGGGGTAGATTCTGACCCCCCCAACACCTGAGATGGGCTGCCACCACTGCAATGCATTTGGTGAAAACCCATGGGGCCGATGACAGGCTGAATGGCATGACTCAGAACTCGTACAGGATCCCTTTGGCTCTGAAGCGGAGGAACCTCTGATGAGATGGACAGATTGGGACATGAAATAACACGTTCTGCAGATCCAGTGAACAGAACCACATGTTTCACTCCAAGGAATGTATGATCTGGGACAGAGTGACCATCCAAAAGGTGCATGACCTGAGAAACTGATTCAGGTCATGGAGCTCTAGAATGGGTCACCAACCCCCCATCTGCTTGGGCACCAGGAAGTACCTGGAGACAAAGCCTGGGTCTGCTGGAGGGTCCGAAACTGGGGATACTGCCTCCTTGAGGAGGAGCTGAGCAATGTTGTCTTGAAAAGCCAACTGGGTCTGGACGGACACTCTTCCCTCCTGAGGGGTGTGGTCTCGGCTTGGAGGGGTACTGCTCGAATTCCAGAGGCAGTCCCTGGCCGACCACTTCAAGAACCCACTTGTGTGTGGTAACAGTGGACCAGGTGGAAAGGAAGGGATGGAGCTGGCCCCCCATGGGAGGACCCAGAGCTGGCATGATGGGAGGGGGGGAGGCAGCCCCACCCCATCACTGAGCAGGCTTGGAGGAGGAGGATACAGAGCCTAATCCTTGGCCTCCTTTGTGTGCCTGGGATGGCCCAGGCTTGGTCCAGAGGCACCAAGCTTTAGCCTGCTGCTGTTCACCCTGGAAGGAGGACTGCTGCACCACAGGGGAAGAATGCTGAAAAGGTTTCTTTTTCTTCTGCTGGTTCTTGCCCGAGGAACCTTTGGCAGAAATAGCGTCCAGGGTGGCATTGGACTGCTCAATGTGCTGAAGGTGACTGGCCACTCCTGTGCCAAACAGGTCGGTCCCTAGGAAAGGCACATCAGCCAGTTTGTGCTGAGTATCCGCCGGGAAGGAGGACAGCCTCAGCCAAGCCCTGCGGTGAGAGGCAACTGTGACTGCCATCGAATGGGCACAGGAGTCCCCGATGTCCAGGGCCGTCTGAAGTTGCTGCTTGGAAACAGCGTGGCCCTGGTCCCGGATCTGCTTGACTGTGGTCTGCATGTCCGTGGGGAGATGTGGGAAGACTTCATCCAAAGACCCCAAGAGGGCATGGGAGAAGTGTGCCATGATGACGTACGAACTTACCTGACGAAGGCCCAAGGATGAAGCCGCATAGACCTTCCTGGTCGAATGATCCATGAGCTTGAACTATTTCTCGGGAGGTTGGTCAGTGTCAGCAGAACTGCCAGTATGCCTGAACACAGAGGCAGTCACCAGGCTCTCGGCTGAAGGGTGCTCTGTGAACCCTGCAAGGGACCCCATGGGCACCACATACTTGCAGGCCATTCAGGCAGATGGTGCTGGACAAGAGGCAGGACACTGCAAGAGTTCTAGAGCCGGGCCAACAATAGCCTCGGCCACTGGAAAGGCCTCCGTTGGGGTATCCCCTCTCTTGAGGATGTCCTTGTGAGGGTAATCCACCTTTTTCTGGATAGGTTCCAAGGGCATCCCTGTAGACTCAGAGATGAGGCAGAGAATGCCCTGAAAAGATGAAGGACCTTCCTCCATCTCTATCCCACTGGCTGATTTGTCATCCCCAGGATGGGAATGAAAGCCGATCACATCGGAATCCGAAGAATCCGGGTATAGCGGTCAACCGCCCAAGTCACCCTCGACCAGCTGGGGGTGGTCCGGGGTGATGGTGCCCAAGAGACACCGGGGAAGCCCGGTGTCCAGCCTATCTTCTTTAGAAGGAGCCCTCCCACAGGCTGCTTGGTTCCACCACTATCAGTGGAGAGACCTGTTTCAGCTGAACTGGAGGTTTCACTGGCTCCACAGGTGGGGGAGCTGACTTGATTGGCTCCGAAGGAGTCTGCTTTGGCCTGGAAGGCAAGAGCCAAGTAATGGCAGGGGTGGAAGTTGGGGTTGGCTTGTGCCAGGACAAAATCAGCTGTTGCCACATGAGGTCCTCGTAGCGCCAGAGTTTCCGCTAGAGCCTCTCCTCGTCCAAGGAGGATGAAGACGACCGATGATGTCGCCTCTTTTTACAGTGCTTATGGCTTTTCCTCGGCCTGTTGGTCGAGGAGGTCCTAGGCCTTGATTGAGATTGGGCATGCCGACTTGGTCGCTGGGGAGATTCTGGCGGGGCCGGTGACTTCACGGGGTCTGGGACCACTTCCTCGATGGGATTCCCTGCAGGCTGGGTCTCCTCGTCGGGGAAGACAAGGACCAGAGTCCGCTCCAGAGAGTCATCAACCAGAGTCAGCGACAAAGGGTCAAGTCATTGACTGAAACCTCAGTCAACTGGCCAGACAGCAAAGCCAAAAAGCCAGCGGCCAAGGAGGCAATCTCGACCAAGGTTGATACTGCCGGTTCCTGGGACCGAGATCTCTCCTGATCCTAAGAGTGTCTCTGTCGGGACAAAGATGGTCCCGGGTCTTTCTCCCACTTACAGAACCGAGTGGAGTGTGTGCCCACAGGAATCTCTCTCTTAGTCAGTAGAGATTGGCACAACTCTTGGAAGGAACCCGAGAAGGTGGAGCCCAGGTTGAGTAGAATGAAGACGTTCTGAGTGGTCTCTGCAGCCCGAGCCGCTTCCTTCTCGAATGCTTGCATGCATTCCAGTTGCTCAGCGGATCCCACAGCAGCAGAAACCACACACTGAGCCTCCTTGGATTTCACTGGAGGGTTCATCTTCTCCAGCCTCCCCACTTTCAGGAGTGCGAGAGGGTCGGTGAGAACGTTAGAATGGAAGGCAAGGCAAAGATCGCACTTCAAGGTGTCGTGGTCGACACCAAGACAGTACACTCACGTGGTGTGGGAATCGGTGCATGACATCTTCTGGTCACAAAGGCACTGAAGAAATCTGGGGGAAGACTTGTCTTCCATAATCGAAGGATAGTCACTATCGCTGATGCGAACTAGACGTATTTTCGGAATAACCGAATGTTTAGGAGCCAGGGCCTAACGAAATGCATGCGCACTAGAGAGGCAAACTGTATCTTCCAGCAGAAAGGAAGCTCTCGTGTCATAGGGCGAAGCCCAGGATTATACCACCTGGTGGGTGGGAGAAGCTAGCTTGAAGACTTCCGGCGATCCTTAAAGGGAAAGGGAACATGCCAACAAATGTGAATGAACAACATATCCACGAGCCTAGAAGTAAAATTTCTTTACGAGACTCTGGAATGATTTTAGTACCTCATCTTCATATAGTTGGGAGAGTACTCTCAACCCCTTCTGTTCCCACATATCTAAAACCCTGCAAGTCGGGGATTGAATTGTATCCCTGTCTCAAAGGGTATATCTAATGGAGGCCTCGGGGGATAAAGTTGCAGGCCCCCCCCCCCAAGTACTGAGTGGGCTGTCAACCATGCCCGCACTACCCTCCTTCTCTACGAGACAGCAAACAGAGCCTCATATGGGGGGGCCCCAAAGGCAACCTCCTCCAACTCAACCCAGGCCCTCTTCTGTCCAGTCTCAAGGATCAGATCTATCATAAAAGCTAATTGTGCGGCCTGATAATACAGCTGAAGGTTTGGTAAACCCAACTCTCTTCTATTTAGTAGTTGCATGAGAATTTCTTGTTTAATCCTAGGTCTACACCCTTTCTATAGGAGAGTAGTCATACAGCTCATTAAAGATTTTGAATATTTTTGGGGCGATGACAAGGTAAAGTTTGGAACAAGTATTGGCACTTGGGAAGAACACACATTTTTTACAAGGTTAACCTGGCCTACCAATGTAAGGGGAAGTGATTTCCATCAGTCACATCCCCCCTTCATTTTTTTGTAACAAAGGTTGGTAACTCACCTCACCCAATGTAGAAAACTTTTTTGGTAGCTGGATACTGAAATACTTGATTACTGAGGCTGGAGGAATTGAAGCCTCCCCCCCCCCACCCTCGATTTGTATGGCGATATTTCTGCCTGACAGTGGGAGCAGCTAACATTGAAATCAGTTTATTTTATGGCCTGATAATGGACCATATATTTTGAAGAGCTCCATCAGGGCTGGTAACGCCTGTTCTGGGTCAGCCAGAAACAATAGGAAGTCATCTGCTAAAAGCAAGCTAATGTATTCTCCTTCCTCATGAACAAAACCGTGGATGTCTGGATGGCATCGATCGGTATGTGCCAACACTTCAGTTGTCAAAACATGCAACAATGGGGACAAGGGACACCCCATCTGTTTCCCCCGGGACAGAGCAAAGGGTAGGGATAGAGTGTCATTGGTAAGAATTTGGGCACAGGGTGATTTATATAACGTGGATATCCAAGATTGAATATGCAGTCAAAATACATACTTAGCCAAGACAGCAAACATAAATGCCCACTCCACCCAATCGAAGGCCTTCTCTGCATCTAGCGTGAGGAGACCCCAATCCCCCCTCTCCTGGATGCCCATCCATGTATAATATTAGGTTTACTAGGTGAATTGGACAAAAGGAAGCCAATGGCCCATCGTAAATTGTCTCCATAACAATGGGGAAATTAGACCAATTTGTTCTTAGAGAAATAAAGCTGTCTAATGATTTCTTAAAGAGTTCAAAGCTCTTTATCTCAGCCAGATATTGTGGCAGCCTATTCCAGGCTTTAGCCACCCGTATTGTGAAGAAATTATCCCGTTTTTTTGCTGCTGACCATGGGTACTATTAGCTTCCTATTATGGGACCTCATATTATCTCTAGAAACCCGAATTTTACCTCCATTTGGCTGCTCAGCGTGGGATCTCGCAGAGTTTTTTTTACTATAGTAAAAGATTCTCCCTCTGTTTCCTACACTCTAGTGAAAATAAATTTGTCTTACGTAGCCTGTCCTTGTATGTTAGTCCTTTACAGTTGGAAATGAGTCTGGTTGTAGCTCACTGCACACCATCAGTCATTGCCTTATCGTTTAATAGATATTGGGACCATAACTGTGATGCATAGTCTATAAGGGGCCTTATGAAACTCCTATATAAGGGTAAGATGCATTGTTCGGTTTCACAGATAAAGGTATTCTGTATTCTTTTAATGAGCCCCATAGCTCTCCTAGTTATAATTTGCCATTGGTCTAAAGAGGTTAATTTATAATTGATAGTTACCCCAAGGTCAACTTCTGAGCTGCTAGATTTAATTAGTTTGCTATCCAATATATATTTATAGTTGGTGTCATTTACACCAAGATGCAGAACAGTACACTTATCAACACTGAATAACAGTCCATTATTTACTGCCCAGTTTTCTAATTTATTTAGGTCATTGAGAAGAGTTAGGTACTTGGCAAAAGTATCAACCTCCCCACCTAATTTAGTATCATCTGCAAATTGTAAAATGACATTGTTGGTATCCATGTTCATGTCACCAACCAATATTTCAAACAGAGTGGGACCCAAAACTGTTCCCTGCAGGACACCACTACTGACAGGCATTTCCTTGGATAGATGACCATTTCCACTTACCTATTTCGTATGATTGGAAAACCAATGATTAATCTAATTTACTATCTTTTTATTGAAACCTAGTTGGAACCTCTTGTCTATCAGTGTGACATGTGGGACTTTACTGAATGCTTTCATAAAGTCTAATAAAATTACATCAGTTGCCTTTCCTAAATCAATAGTATTGCTAATGTGATTATAGAAAGTGAAAAAATTGGTGACACACGAATGGCCCTTTTTAAACCCATGTTGGGAGTTATCTACCAATTTTAAGGAATCCCTTTTATTATCTAAGACTGATTTTTTCAACTTTTCCAAAACCTTGCAGGAGACCAAGCTTAAACTAATTGGTCTGTAATTTTCAAGTTTGCTCTTATTACCCTTTTTGGAGATAGATATCACCTCTGCTTTTCTCCAGTCTAATGGTATTTCCCCAGAGCACAAGGACTTATCGAATAGTAATGTTAAAGGATATGCCAGTTCCTCTGCTGCTTCTTTTAAGAGCCTAGGAGAAATCCCATCCAGACCCTCACTGGTATTATTTTTAGATTTTTAACACACAATACAACACGTTGCAGAAAACTTAATATTATTGAGTGTGTCGATTATGGGGTGGTCCTTACTGATTTTAGGAGAAAAAATGAACAGAAGTATTGGTTAAAAGTATTAACAACTGTGTCATCATTGTTTATGGTTGACCCATTTATTACGAAAGGCCCTGGACTCCCACGTATTGACCTACTTCCTGAGTTCAAGTGTGAGCAAAATAACTTATTATCTTTGCTATGAGCAATTTTGAATTCAGTATTGTATCTTGATGTTCTTATCATACTCTTTAGTTTTTTGTTCCTAAATATATTTTGTTTATCCATATTTAATGAAGTAAGTTTGTATTTTTGTAAGCTTTCATTTTGTTTTTATTTGCTTTAGAATTCTTGGGGTTAACCAGCTCAGAATGTTACCCTTTTATTATATTTAGTTTGCAAAGGGACCAGATCATTCACTAGGTTAATTAGTTCATTTTAAAACAATCCCATGCCCTTTCCATAGTGAGCTGGCTGATACAGTCATCCCAATTGATTTGGGATAATCTATGTTTAAAAGACTAAAATTGGCTTTATTATAATTCCTAACTTTACATGTGCATTTTATAGCTGGTGATTTTGAAATTAGTGTGCCTGTAACTACATTATGGTCACTATTCCTGAGTGGGCAATTTATCTGGATATTAGGTACTTCATTTCCAATGTTAGTTAATATAAGATCTAAGATATTAGTTTCTCGCATTGGTTCTAGGACCATTTGGTCAAGTCCTTGTTTAGCAATCATGTCAGTAAACATATGCTCCACGACACTTTTAGCAGTAAGGAGATTCCAGTCAATACCTGGGAGGTTAAAATCCCCAACAATGACTGCATCACCTATATTTGATGCTTAAATGATCTCTTCCATTAGGGCATTATTCTATTGTAGATCAGAATTAGGAGGACTATAACAGTTGCCAATGATTAAGTGGGATCTTCCGGGTTGTTCAAGTTTGATTTGATTTGATACTGAAAAGGTCTGTGGCAAAGCCCATTTTCAAGTGACACCCATAATGTCTCCAGGATATTTTCTGGACACTCAGATGTCTGGAATAACTGTGACGTTATTGTCTCCTTGACATACATAATACTCCCCACCCATCCTGTCGATAGGTTTCTTGAATACAGTTTTTTTAAACCTTGAGAGACACTAAGCTGAAAGCTTGTTTACAGGTGTGACCTGGGAGCACAAGGATGTTAAGTAACTTGCTTAGGGTTACACAGTATGCAAGTGGGAGCTGTGGGATTCAAACTCAGGTCGCCAGGGTTTGCAGCTCAGAGCCTTACACTACTGAGCTATACTGCTTATACCCTCTGATGTCCCTAAACCAGCTACAGCTACCATCCCACCATGTCTCACTTATAAGTGCTATGTCTATACTATTTTGTGTTATCAGGGCCTTTAGTTTAGCCTTTTTAATTATATTCAAGCTTCTTGCTATTTAGACATAAGAATTTAAAATTCCTAGATTTTATATCCCTGGTAGGACCACAGTTCCCTCCCCTTAATTAGTTTAAATGATTCTCGATGAATGTGACCGTTCTTTTACCCAGTATCTAATTCCGAGCTTGCTAAAGGTGCAAGCCATCCAGCAAAGAGTAGGGTCTGTCTATAAAATGTTCCCAATGGGTAAGACATGTTAGCCCTTTATCAAACACCATATTAGTGGCCATAGCAGTCAAGTCTGAAATGTTTGCACCCCTATAAAAGCAACTTGCACGATTAACTTTATGTGGGCCACAGATTGTTCTATCAAGATGCTTAATCATCAAATCTCCTATGACATACTGTATATCTGATGCTTCTGGCGGACTCCATGTGAGTTGCTTCATACTGAGGTTCTGTGAGCTTGGATATTGCCTCTGGTCTCCCATTACCTTCCCCATGGTTACTTGTATTCTCAGTATCTTCAGTTATCATATCAGTTTCCTGATTATTATCCAGAAAACCACTAGGGGTAGTATCTAATACCTGAGGGGTAGTGTTAATACATTGTACATTAGTTTCAACTGTGATGGTAATTTTTAAATTAGAATCCCCTGGGGGTGTATCTCTTACTAAAGAGCAGCTTTTAAGGGATTTTGGCAGTTCTAACACCTTTGGGTTGTTAGAGAGGGCTGAAAAGCGACCGGAACAATTAATTTCAAAATTTACGGCTCTTCGGCCCCTTTTTGCTTTTTTCCTGGCATTACTAGCGCCCAATTTTCATCACTATCAACCTCTTCTAAATGAGCTACTTCCCTATCCCTTTTCTTTTGGGACATTGGGCCTGAAACAGTGTGTAAGATGTTCCTGGCTGCACCTACCCCAAATGAGTCACCTTTGCCTGAAATTGAGGTAGGGAGTGGTATGGTGTTCTCTTGACCACACTTCTTTAATTTCTGTTGAATATCATTTTGACTTTTAATGATAGTATTTACTTTAGTTCTGAATGTACCAAGTTTGGCCTCCAGTATCTTGATATGGGAACGCTTATCACAAACAAACTCACTGCTAAACTCCTCCCTATCAGTCACTAAATACATGCTACACCCAGAACATTTATGCCCCTAATCACCATCTAAGGTTTCAATGATATCTACCATGTTCTTGGGGTATACTATATAACGCACAGAGGTAATGAACTACCATAAGTGAAAGCACCATAGTATTGGTATAGAACCTAAGGCACAAGATACTAACCTATAGTGTGATAGGCCTTGAGTCCCTGCAGACACAGGCAGACATGCTGCATGTGTCTTAGTGTGCATCTTTGCATGTGCTCACCCACACATGCCCGATCTGCTCACAGGGTGTGCTGTTATGAAGTGTCTGGACCCAGAAGTAGCGTCGGTCATGTGACACTTGGCCGCGAGATTACAACTTACAGTAAGTAAAAACCCCTCAAAACAGTACTCTACTGCAGTAAATGATGGTATACCCCTGAAGAGAGAGTTCCACTGCAGTAGTCAAATATAAAAAGGCTCAAAATAAACTGCGCTCACTGGACAGGAAGATGTCATTCTGTTGGGCTTACCCAAAACTACGACTCCCAGACTACTTCCTGACTGTTCACTGTTCTACAGTATAGCACTTAAAATTAGCAGCTAGCTAAGCAAGACACGCACTTCACCCCTGCCAGAGCTATCTCACCACTTCTAGAGTTGTCTCACAGAATGTGGACTGGAGAATTGAAACACCCACTCAGGGTCTTTCTAATATTATGATTGGCCTGCCTGCCTCTTCACAAAGCCCCTGATCGGGTGAATAAGAAATGGCAGCACTCTCTCCAGCCTGGTAGCCAACAGTTTTGCCAAGATCATAAAATCAGCATTTAGTAGGGAGATAGGATGGTAAGAGCTGTATTTTACCAGATCCTTGCCTGGTTTAGGGAGAACAGTAATAGTAACTAAGTTCTGAGATTCCGGCAAAACTGCTCCCTCCAGTACCTCCTGTACCATCTGGTATAGCAACTGTCGGAGCTCAGGCCAGAAAGTCTTATAAAATTCCAAAGGAATCACATCCGTACCCAGTGCCTTGCCCATATTAGAGAACCAAATCGCTTTTTGTAGCTCCTCAAGGGTAACTGGATGGCCCAGCTCCTCCACCCACTTGGGGTCTAATGACAGCAGGGAAATGTCTCTCAAAAACATATTTGGATCTGATCCCTGTGGGATTTCTGAGGTATAAAGGGACTGGTGAAAGTTCTTGAAAGTGTCCTTTATACGCTTCTGGTCAGTTGTGACATTCCTGTGTAGCCCCTCTAGCTCAATTATCTGCCTCTCCACCTATTTATATTTAACTAACCAGGTGAGCCAGTTATCTGCCCTAGCCCCTTCAAAGTAGTTCCCAGCCTTCTTGATTAGTAGGATTTCTTTCAATGTTCCCTGAAGAAAGCTGGTCAACTTCCCCTTAAATCTTCTAAGTTCACCCATATGCACTCCTCCATCCCCAGACATCAGTCTTTTCTCTAATTCTATTATTTTGGCCTCCAGTTCCCATTCTTTCTGCAACTCCTGCTTATGCCTGTAAGTCACATGAAATAAAGATACCCCAAATATAGGCCTTCATTGCCTCTCACATAACTATCACTGATGTGTCTTCCACTTTATTGTATTCTAAACTCCCTAAGTCCTTTAACTATATGATCATTCTAGGATCCATCTGTTAACAGAACCATATTTAACTGCTACTGCTGTTGTGGTGGGGGGAGGGATTCAATGACAGAGCCAGTTCCACTTCTAGAGGGGCGTGATCAGAAATACATGTTGGGCCATAAATGGCTAAGACACTTCCAAGCAACAAATCCTGCAATACCAAGGCCAAGTCTATTCTCGTATAGACCTTATGGGCATAAGAGTAGAAGGAAAATTCACGCCTGTCTGGGTGCATGTGGCGGCAGTGCCAGACCTCCTTCAGGGCCCTGTCCTGTGCAAAGCTTCAAAGTGCTGCTGCACCCTTGGAAGGAGGGCAAGCTTTGGGGTTCAAACAATCTAAAAGAGGGTTCCAGCATATATTAAAATCTCCCCAACATATAAGTTGCCCCTGGAAGGGGTCACCACCATTGCCAAGTGTGAAACGGTACATAACCCCCCCATATTTTTTTGTTGCTGTTATCGTTCCTTTTCTCATTTTGTCTGTATGTTTGTTTGTTGGGCTGGCCACCAGTTGTTAAATACTCTGTTAGTCCCCTTTAAAAAAAAACAATAAGCAGCCCTGGTTCACATGTTCTGATATGAAGTGGCAAGAAACGACACAATAGGCAGCTATGTGCTGCAAAGGGAGACACAGTACTGGATAACTTTGCTATGCCTTTTTCTTTTGCTGTATTCTGGTGGTAGAACAGGACACAGGGATGTATAAACAAGTACCCTGTCCCTTGTCCTCCTGCTGTCACCTCTAGCGATGTCTCCCTCGCTTCACTCGCGATAGCGGGTGCTGTACCAGGTTTTCCCTTAGGAGAAAGAGGGGAGTGTCAGAGCCTCTCAATTGTAAGGGCACAACAAAAAGGCATTTTTTTACATGTTTCCACCATTTCTCAACAGCCAAACACATTTATGTTTAAACGGTGTCCGAGGAGCGGCCAGATGCCACCGCACAGAAAAAGCAAACGCCTGTATGTGCTTTATTCCACAGCGGTTCGGTTGTAAAGGCTTTGCTCCTAGGATTCCATTTCTACTGTTCGCACATTTGTGTGGGGTTGCAACCTCGCTGGTTCTCTTAGAAAGCAAATAAACTCCCTAAAAAGTAACAATAACTGCATTAGTTTAGTTTAGTGCAGCTATATGGGAATTGAATGCATTGGAAAAAATATAATACCTGCCTTAGCAAGAATAATTCCTGGAAAGGCTCTCAGTTACAGACGCCTCCTCACACTGTCCTCCCAGAATGCAGCTATAGAGCCGGAAGGCCTTTCTTCTGATCTTTATATAGTACATTTCTTTTGAGGACGGTGTCTTGGAGGCTCTGGAGTCTTTTAAACGGTTGGGAAGCAATGTTTTTAATGAAGAAAGAGATAGAGATGCATGGTATATGAATGAGGTAGTTTGGCAGGTACAAATGTATTTTATTGTATGAAATGTGCTTATTTCGTTACCGTAGGATGCAATGGGCAGAGCTACAGTGGGCACATGATCATGTACCTGCATAAAAGAGTACTAGAGCTAGATGGAAAGTAGATAGTTGTAAGGTGTGGAACGAAGCACACCTACAGCAACTAGTTTCTTCTAGTTGTGGATTTCGTTTGGAATTATGACAGTTTGACATTTATTTCTTTTATTGCGTTTCTCCTTATTATTTTATCACCTAAGTTTGTTGTTATATTTTGATATTCTGCTATTCCATCTGGTATTAAAAGAAGAAAAATAGAGCAATATTGTTTTCTGGAACATCATTCACTGACTCCTAGTCCATCATTATCCCACTGACTGTGACACATGGTGGCAGTCGTGGGATCCCTGTGGAGGGTCTGACCGAGACCCAGGTGGACTAGATGCAACAAGAGCAGACAGCAGATATTACAGTGCGAGGTGCAGTGACAAGATATATGTCCAAAATATTCCAGATATCTTTGGTTCCTGGTAGTGATCCGGTGGTAAGAAGAAAGGAGGGTAAAACAAAAGGACCTGGTATCAAGATGGAAGGTGACAAGAAGGAGGAACAGGCACAGGCCACAGGGGGTGAGCCTAAGAAAAGTCTGCCAATGGAGTCCAATGAACTGTTGAGGTGGCTGTGTGTTTGGCAGATGGAAATGCAGAAGCAATAAAAAATTGATCACAGAGACAGTGAGGCCAAATGGACAGACACCCTAAGGGCCATCCAAGCCTTAGGTATGGCATGACTTCTCGGTGCCCCTGGAGGTGGACAGAAAGATATAAAATGGTAAAGCTTAGTTGAGACTGATGATGATATAGAGGCTTATTTGTTAACATTTGAGAGGGCAGCAGCTGCGTGTAACTGGCCAAGAGATCAGTGGGTAGTGAGATTAAGCCCCTACCTCACAGGAAAAGCCCAGCTTGCCTACAGTCATGTTGAGATAGCGCAAGCAAACAACTACAATGTTGTGAAAGCAGCCATACTGAAACGTTACGATATAAGTACCGAGACGTATAGGCAGAGGTTTCGGACTTATAGATTCCCCACAAGATGTCTATACACAGTTGAAAGACCCCTGCACAAAGTGGTTACAGCCAGCTGCCTGAACAATGGACCACATATTGGAGGCTATCATTCTGGAACAGTTCATTAGAGTGCTCCCACAGGATATGCAGATGTGGGTAAAAGAACATCGTCCGGAAGCAGCTGATATAGATATTAGATTGGCAGAGGACTATATTACAGCCTGGCCTCATCACCAGCGAGGACCTCACCAGCCTACATCAAACACGGTAAGTCCTACTATTACTATTACTACTACTGCTGGGCAAAGTACTGTGAACCGTAACTCTGGGGCCCGACCTGCTAGCCTTAGGACCAACAGATATAATCCTGACATTATTTGTCATGAATGCAAGAATAAAGGTCATATAGCTGCTTTTGCCCATGAAAGAAAATGGAACTGACACATCTGGCTCTTGCTGATTGGGGCCACTATCTTTTTCCTGTTCAAATAGGCGACAAGACTGTGACTGGTCTTTTGGACTCTGGAAGCAAGCAAACTCTGGTTCATGCTAGTTATATGGATACTAAGCCAAGAATGGGAGGTCCTTCCACTGGGGTGACCTGTATCCACAGAGATACCCATCACTGTCCACTGCAAGATAGTGTACTTCATGTCCAGGCAGTGATGAAAGTGAGCCGGAGCAGCACAGGAGCGGCGTTCTGGTACTTTTCAGTGACTGGGCAGCGTTCGGTATGTCTTCATATTCAAGAAAAACTTGTATTTTATTGATGTGCAGATTTGCATTGAGCACGAACCTCATTGCCAAAAAAACATAGTGCGTTTGTTTAACTCCGTTCATTGGGGTTGAAGGGGTGGGGGTCAGGAGTGTACTCACTAACCTACAATCCCCTATATGCCTGCCACCTATTTGAAAAAAGCTATCAGGCTGCTGCTCAGAAGACATTGGTGGTCGTGAGGTAGTTTCCACCAACCAGATTATGTTGTTGACGTTGTTCTGTCCAATCGCTCGACAGAATATGGTTGACGACCTGCCGCGCGGCAAATAGCTCTCTGTAACTGTCATCTCGTCGAAGGTGTGTGTGAGGGAAAAGTCAGGGCCACGGGCCAGCCACCGATCCTTAAACTGAGTGAGTGACAGTGGGAGTGGTTGCTGTTTACAGGCTGCTTGACAGAGTCGCTGGTATGTCAGTTCCAACAACTGTTATTGTAACTGCAATTTTCCTGTTTTCCTCACATTTTGTGACTGTGTCCCTCCACATGGTGACAGGCGGGCAACGACAGAGTAACCGATAGGGATAACGAGTGGCACACAAGTCGGCATGGCAAGTTCTTGTTTACGTGCGACTGGTCCTACTCCTGTGTCTGCTGTTAGCCTTTTTAATGGGGTGTTGGTAATGCAGGACAGCATGGAGAGAGTGACAGGTATTAGTACTGTCTCTTGCCGTCTGCCTTCCATCTGTAGCTAGAGACAGAAAGATTGTGGGGCTGATGACAAGGGAGCATTGGGGCAATTGTGCCTGGTTGTTGAGAAAATAAAAGCTGCATATTCCCTTTGAATGTTGTGATTGGTGTGCCTACGTAGTGATATGCAGATAATATGAGCCCAGATTTGTTTTTGGTTTTTTTGGTTGTTTCATCTTACTCCTTCAGTCTTACACCTGTACACCTCTGTGTGACCAGTGACATGAGTCAGAGGGACATTATAATATACACAGGCATTGTGTTTTCTTGATAATGTTCAGCTTCCATCCCAAGTGGAATGCTGCTACATCGCGTGTGTCAAGCTGTAATGTGTCAGAGTGTGTGTGTGTGTGTGTGTGTGTGTGTGTGTGTGTGTGTGTATGTGTTTATCCTGGGGCATAGTTATTAGAATCTGTTGTAAACATTTGTGATTGTAAATATAACAATCTGCTGGCTTTCATTATTTTTTTTTAAATATCTAAGTAGGTTTGTAATACAGAAATGTATATCTGAATGAAGGCAATACAAATTACTTAGCACCATCCACTAGACTAAAGGCATGGGTCATACTAAGATTTCTTGGATGATAAATGTAAGGTCTCTCACATTATGTGACACCCCATTTTACATTATGGACTGATACTGTTCACTTTGGGACCCTCAGAGGCAGTCCTTCCCAAAAGGTGCTTCTGGTTCTGCTTGTAGCAACCATGAGGTTCTGCCTTCTTATCAGCACCCTTCCTTCTTTGCCTAATCTCAGTTGCTATTGAGAAAGCCCAACCTTAGCAAAACTAGACTATTTGACAATGTTCTCCATGTCTAATAAACTGTAGCATGTAAATTTGGGCCAAGTGTTCTATGCCAGTGAACAGGAATGTCCAATTTTAATTTTGACCGTAGTAGTGACCTTCCTTGCTCCTTGAAAATACTGTCAACGTCTGCGATTACCGATGCCTCTGCAATTGATCATGCAATCCTTGAGGCATCTTTTGTTTATTTTTTTGTTTTATTTTATGTGTCATGAACTCCTTTCTCTTTCAACATTTGAGGTGGGAGGGACCTTTTTTCTCTTCAAAGGGGAATTAAAACCCCTCACATTCCAGATATGCATTATGATTTCACCCATTCTGCTTACAGGAGAGGGTCTATATGCTGACCTACATCCATTCACTGCTTTTGAGGCTATTCTCTGCAAGAGTTCACACTGGGGTCAGGCACCTGAACTGGACTGGGGATGAGTACCTGGTGGTGGGCCCTGCATGAGTGTGCAGTGCAAACGCACCTCGAGGGGACCAAACAGTGGGAGACAATAGAGTTGGGGACCTTGTGCAGTTACTCAGGAGTACAAAATGACAATACCTAAGCAGTGTGACTCTCAGTAGCAATACCAGTTAAAACAACAATGTAAATAGCTTAGCTCAATTAGTAACACCAACAGAAGATTATTTGGGGGCTTCGGTCTGGACTCTAGCCGGCTGCACATGCAGCCAATGGCTGGCCCAACCTGCCCAGAAGGGTGGCTTACCCCAACAGTTAGGGCAGTACTTGCCCAGCTGTGCTGTGCACCCTAGGCCGTAGCATTTGGACCTGAGGTGTTTAAACCTGAGATCCGGTGGTCTGATAGGGCACTGGACCTCTGTTATAGTCCCTCAGAGGTAGCAGGATGTACATCCCAGTCTGGGTGTATCTGTCCAGTAAAAAGGTGCATGAGCCTGGCAGGCCTTGTCTGACAAGTGATTGCTCGAGTGACCCACCACCTCTGAATCCAGTCCACTGGAAGCAGCAGATAGAAAGTGAAAAGGCACAGGAGACAAGTTTGGACTCAGTTATGCCCGAGTGCAACAGAGAGCCTCATGTCAAACGGTTGCTCAGCGCTCCACATGGCAGGCTCAAGCGCAGGGTGCAATCACAAACCAGGGTGAGAGGAGAGGACTCAGGTGGGTAGGGTGGCAATCAAGGTGTCGTGGGCATAGCCCTTAGCCTGGGTATCGGGTACCTGGGGAGAGAAGGCAGCAACAAGGCCTCTATCGCTCCAGCAGAGGAAAAGTGAAAAGGGTTAGGTTTCAGGATCACACACAGAGAGCCTTCATGGTAAGTGGTGGCTGTTCCTCTCTTCATGGTAGACTTGGGGAACAGGGTGCGAGTCACAAATTAGGGTGAGAGGGGAGGACTTGGGTGGGTAGGGAGGTGGACAAGGTGGCATGGGCATAGCCATCAGGTACATGGGGAAATCTACAATCCATCTATTCCTCCATTGCATACTCACAAACCACACACACACACCCATCCACAATAAACAGAGTACACAAGTCCTGTTGGGAAGCCATCAGAGGAGGGGACAAGATTGGATACTGTCCTGTCCTTCACTTAAAATCCCCTAAATAACTAAGAGTAGTGAGGAGTTGGGAGCGAGAAGTAATAATAAATTTAAATCATGGACTTGCACTCTGGACACCCCTGGGCTACCTCCTCAGTCCCTAAGCACCATTCCCACCCTTATTCTCCCGTGATCTACAACCCAGCAAAAATACTGCACTTATCTGAAAGCTCCTATTTCAGGAACACGGCTGCAGGGGATGTTCACCCGTCTTTGGTCCTTGGGTGCTCGGTCACCCTGTGGGTTGGTGCTCCAGGTCTGCAATAGATCTTGGGGCCTCCTGGGCTAGGGCAGACACTGGAACATCTGAAATAGCCTCCCAGCCTTGCGCATGTAGGTCATCAATCCCTGGGCCCCACCAGGGTGTTGGTGTCCATATCTTTGCAAGTCGTGCATCTTGGTGGTGGGGTGACTGGTGGAGCAAAGAGTATCTGTTATTTGTGAAGTAGTGGCTGGTCCCCACAGGTCCCTCCTTATCCTCTTGTTGACTGGGCAGGATTTGGTGTAGGCCTTCCTCTCGTGGTCATTCGGTGATTCCTTCTGGTGTGCATTGCCTGCTGTGACCACTTCTTCAGGTTTTGTTGTCTGGGCTCCCATAATGATCATTGAGTCTGGGAAGCATTTGAGGGGGACCGCTGGTCCCATTTGAGTGGAGAGTGACGATTATTGTACTCCATGGAGTGAGCTACAGTTGGGCTATGTTCAGGGCTGCCCCTCCAGTTGTTGTTAGGACCTGGAAAGTTTTTCTCAAGAAAGTGGGTACTGCAGAGTTTGGCATCTGGAAGGTGAATCCCTAGAGCAAATTATGCTGAACTTGCTGAGGGGACGCAGTAAGTGTTCTGATGTCCTATGGTCCCTTTTTGATATGTACTGCTTGCAGGAATCACAGAGAAAAAAAAAACAGGTCTGAGGCTCCGGTTGGCAGCTGTGAACAACTTAAGCGCCCATTTTCATTGCCGGCTAAGCCACCCCCCCCCCATATTCTCATGGTTTTTTGGAGTTTATTCCAGAGTTGAGGAAGTGCATAACTTATTGAGGCCCTGCCAAAGTGTTACTTGATTGTGAGGGATAGAGAGGAGGAGGAAGGAGAGTATGAGGATAGTGAGGGTGATTACGAAAGTCTGGATGTGCCTATTGACCCGGACATCTCCCCAGACAGACCTTCAGGGGTTTCTCCTCCTAGGCTTTCTGACTCCCCTTCCCATTTTATGTTCTATAAAAATGTGGCTGAAACTCTTCAGCTTCCTACGGAAGAAGCTGTGGATGACCAGGAGGAGCCTGACTATGTTGAAATGATGGATATCCCAAAGTTTAGGAGGCTGTCTATTCCCCTTCATAAGTCCTTTGGGAAACAGACAATAACAATTTTAAAGACTCCTAATTCTATACCTCCTGTGGACAAGAGAATGGACAACAGGTATAATCTGTCAGGCTCAGATACGGAATTCCTTACCCAGCAATGCAGCCATGTTGGAGTAGTGCAGGCTGCTGCCTGTGATAAGGCAAATATACCCTTGGCTTCACACCCCCCAGATAAGGACTCCAGGAGGATTGAGGCCATGGCAAAGAAACAGTACATGGCAGCATCCTTGGGACTCAGGCAGGCTAATTATATGGCCTATACAGCTAGATATCAGAAATCTAGATGGGACACTGTAATGGCTTTAGCTAAACAGATCCCTGGCCAGGCGTTACAGTGGCAGGATCAGGACAATCTAACACGGAGTTCCTTTTGTCACTCAGTCTCATTCTCTAATCCTTACTACAGATGCCTCCCTCTTGGGCTGGGAAGCCCACTTGGGAACCTGACCACCCAAGGGTTGTGGTCTCCTCAGGAATCTCTGCTTCACATCAATCTATTATAACTCAGAGCAGTGTTTCTAGCACTTCAAGCTTTTTCCAAGTCTGTTCAGAACAAAGTAGTTCAGATCAGGACAGACAATACCACCACAATGTGGTATATCAACAAACAGTGGGGCACTCGGTCTATGGCCTTGTGCACAGAGGCAATGAAGTTATAGTCTCTGACCTATTCCCTGAACACCTCTCTTACAGCAGTACACCTCCCAGGCAAGGACAATGTCCTGGCAGATGCTCTCAGCAGGATATCTCAGGGCCATCACGAATGGTCCCTGGATCCCAGATGGGGCACTCCACAGATGGATCTTTTTGCAGCCCCAGACAATCACCAACTTGCTCTCTTTGCTGCAGGCCCCCAGCGTTGGGCCTGGTCACCCTGGATGCCCTAGTTCTCAATTGGGAAAGGAAGTTCCTGTATGCTTCCCCTTCCCTCCTCCTCTGTTCCAGGTGTTAGTCAAAATCAGGTCTCAACCCTGCAAGGTGATTCTGATTACTCCAGATTGGGCCAGACAGCCCTGGTGCCCTCTCATGTTGTCCTTAGCAGTCCACCTTCCCCTGTCTCTTCCCAGGAATTACAACCTGTTAACATGTGCTCAGAGGAGGGTTTGGTATCTGAATCTCAAGTCTCTCAACCTCCAGGCCTGGCTCTTGAAGGGTTAGAGTTTGCTGAATTACACCTCTCTCAAGGTGTCCTGGATATCTTAAAGGCTTCTCGTAAGCCTTCCACCAGAAGCACTTACAACTCCAAGTGGAAAAGATTTTCTATATGGTGCTCTGGGAAGCATATTTCTCCAGAGTCTGCTGGCCTGCCCACAGTCCTTGACTATATGGTTCATCTTAATAGCTTGGGACTCAGACCAGCTACACTAAGAGTGCATCTGGCAGCTGTCTCTGTCTTCCTTTCAGCAGGCAAGCACTCTTTCCTTTCAGCTCATCCTGTATTTTCTAAAATTTTCAAGGGATTGCTTCATACAATCCTCCATTCAGGGACCCCGCCCCTGCTTGGGACCTCAATGTTTGCATTGCTCAGCTTATGCAACCCCCTTTTGAGCCTTTGTCCTCAGCAGAGCTTAAGTACTTGACTTGGAAAACTGTTTTCTTGGTGGCCATCACTTCTGCCAGACGCATAAGTGA
Organism: Neoceratodus forsteri; assembly: GCA_016271365.2. Classification (NCBI taxonomy): domain Eukaryota; kingdom Metazoa; phylum Chordata; order Ceratodontiformes; family Ceratodontidae; genus Neoceratodus; species Neoceratodus forsteri. Next base: position 1,142,179,831 of record CM057453.1, read on the forward strand.
GTTACAGGCCCTGTCAGTGGAGCCTGATTTTATCTCTTTCCATGGAGATAAGGTGGTCCTCAGGACTAATAGGAAGTTTTTGCCTAAGGTGGTTTCAGACTTCCACCTTAACCAGTCTGTCTCTTCCTGTTTTCTTCACTGACCATTCCTCCTCTGGGGAGAGGAGGCTGCACAGTTTGGATGTGAAAAGGGCCCTTAGTTACTATATAGAGCGCACCAAGGGTCACAGGTTTGACTCCCTCCAACTGTTCCTCACTTATGGTCAGGTTGGTAAGGGAAAACCTGCCACTAAGAGATCTATTGCCAGGTGGATTGTCTCTGCATTAAATTTTGCTATGAAAACTAGGTAGGATCACACCCTCAGGCCTGAGGGCTCACTCTACAGAGGTATAGCTGCTTCCTGGCTGCTGCCAGGGATATTCCTATCTTAGATTTGTCAAGCAGACACCTGGAAAACAGTACACACTTTTACCAAGCATTACTCTCTGGATATCCAGGCTAAGGCTAGGAGTGATGCTCGGTTTGGTACAGCAGTGCTTCAGAGCCTATTTCCTAAGTAGGTTCTGTCCCTCCTCCATGGAGGTACTGCTTGGTAGTCTGCAATATGTCAGAATACAGCAAGACTTCATGTTGTTTGAAGAAAAAATTACTCACCTTAGTAATGTTGTTTCTTCTAATGGAGTCTTGCTGTATTCTGACCTCCAACCCCCTTCCCCTCTCAGAACCTTGGTTTTTGGGATGTGGGTGGGCAGTAGCAGTGTTGGCACTCGGGAGGTGCCTCCAGCCCTTCTTTTCTCACACCTTTAGTTTGGGTGTGTGGGTGTTGTGCTTTGTTTATTTTTGGGGTTTCCTGACTTGAGTCGTTGTTTTGGGACCAAAAAATCTTATTATATTTAGTAGCCAGTTGGCTAGTGTAAGTTTACAGTTTCCACACAGGACACCCAGTGAGTATAGCTCATAAAGATCTGACAGTTTGAGTTCAAACAGCAACAGACAGAGTCTCAACCGAGCTCGAGCTCAGTGTTCCATGCCTGGCATGGAAAGTTAACTCTTTCACCTCCGGGGCAGTTCAAAGGTTGGACATCACTGCAATATGTCAGAATACAGCAAGAATCCATTAGAAGAAACAACATTACTAAGGTGAATAATTTTTCTTCCAGCTTAACTGGATTGAGGAAAGCAACTATGTGGCAGCATTCCAAGCTGTTATGCTGCAGTACTGATATAGCTAGTGCAGCACAACAGCTGGGATGACATTGCTACTGCAGCATAACAACTCAATCCATAACAACATTCTACAATACATTATAACTGTATAATATGTATGAAATATATGTGTTTGACTCTTTTTATTTCGATATGAAATTAACTCATGCAGTCTGTATAGGTACTTTCTTTTGTGAATGAATAAATATATTTCTGATTAATTTTATGTTTCTGTATGATTTTCCAGTTGGAAAACATGTCATTTAATAAGTGCTATGTCACACCCAGGCATAAATATACTGGGAAGGATTGTTGTCCCTGTGACTCACAGCGCACAGGTGCATGCATTAAGGCCTAGTCTACAGATAGCGTGTTGTGAGTTATATCTTAGTTAATATCTATCTCTTTGGTTCCCTATTATTTTAACTGTATTGTGTATTCATCAGTCTTATGCCATATAAGGATACCCGTGTGTACCAAAATGGTGGGTGGAAGGAGTGTATATGATCTTGCAGACTGAAAAAGTGAATCTTAAAACCCACTACATACATCCCATTTCATGTTAAATATGTTAGTTATTAACTTAGATCAACTTTTTTGAGGAAGACAGATTACTAAATATAACTTGAAAGTTTTCAGTTTACAAAACAGATTGTGATCCAGAATTCTCTAAAATGCACCAAATTGACTCATTTTTTGAAAATTTTCAGGTGGGGGCATGCCCCTGGACCCCCCTAGCAAGGCTTAGTTTTTGGACTTGAATACAGTTCCTGTACTTTTTGAACCACTTTCATCACTGTGTCCAGGGACAGAGTCAAGCTATGAAAGTGGGGTGGTTCCACATCAACCTATACCAGTCATCATTAGCCATGACCACCCGCACTTTGAGTCCTTATTAACTAACTTACATGTGCAGTCACCACCAGAGCTGACAGCAGAAAAGAGAAGGACTTGTCAGTACTATTTCCACTTGATCAGGACATGTTCAGCCCTGTGGGTAAAGACAGAAAGTCCAGAGTGGTAGGAGGAAGAAACCAAACATGGACTCATAATGCACAAAAGGACGTTAAGTCTGATGTTGTTACAACTAACAATGTTGATATAGTTAACCATGTAAAGAGGGGTCTAATGAGTTTAAAGGTTACAGAGCAATGATGGTACTATAACCCCCTTTTCTTACAGGTGGGAAAGGCTGAGTCCAGGCAGGTTATATTTACACTAAGTAAAGGGCTATTATAGAGTATGTGTGAATCCATGGACAGGGGAAAAGGTTGACCAACTGATGGTTGACCAACCAGATCAGTACAGAAACAAATTCTAGAAATAGACATGATATTCTCTAGCAGGGCATCTAGGAGGGACTGAACACTGAACCGTCTACTCAGATGATTTTTTTTGGGCCAAGCATTCATGAAGATGTTGCAATATATTGTAAAAGCTGTCCTGAATGCCAGAAAGTGGCTAGACTAGGCAAAAGATATGGTACCCTCCAATCACTGTCCCTATTCACCACACACTTTGAGAGGGTAGCCATGGATATCATTGGACCCTTGCCTAACTGTGCAAAGGGCAACCATTTTATCTTAGTAGTCTGCAATTATGTGACTAAATATCCAGAGACTATCCCTCTCAGAACTGTTACAGCCCCCAGAATAGCAGAAGAATTGGGTAAAATCTTTAGTAGAATGGGCATCCCATGTGAGATCCTCACTGACAGGGAGAGTAACTTCTATTCCAGTATGTTGAAGTGCTTGTACGAGATCCTAGGTATTGAAGCCCTGTATACCACTCCATACCATCCACAGACAGACAGACTGGTCAAGCGCTTCAACCAAACCCTAAAGAAGATGCTCCAGAAGTTCATACAGGAGGAAAGAAGACAATGGGATGTTTACCTACTGCACCTTATGTTTGCTTACAGGGAGGTGCCACTGGCCTCTATAGGTTTCTCCCCTTTCGAATTACTGTTCGGGCAAAATCCTAGAGGTCCTTTGGATATCATAAAAGAAGAATGGGAGGAAGGGACCACTGGGCAGATTGGAAGTCCAGTAGACTACTGGCATCAGTTAAGACTAAAACTAAGCCACTATGTGCAGAAGGCACATCAGACCAATCAGGATAAACAAGATACACAGAAGAAACACTATGACAAGGGTACCCAGGTGAAAGAGTTCATTGAAGGGTTTGAGTATTGTTATTATTACCATCATGTGACAATAAGTTGTATATGAGTGGCAGAGCCTATATACAGTTACTAGATGTGGGTAATGTGACATATGAGGTGTTTATGCCAGATAAAACACATGAAAAAAGATATATCACGTCAACCTACTGAAACCCTGGGCTGAGCAAGCCTCCCTTTGCAGTTATGTGTCCAGAACCCCTGAGAGTGAATTACATATGGCTTATCAGCGGTTAGAAGGGAACAGTGACCTAGCAGATATTATGTAACCCCTACAAATCGGGTCCCCAAAAGTTCCTTCCTTGAGCTTGCCTAAATGCTCACTGCCAGGCTGGTGTTCATGCTTAGCAGTTTAAATGGTGTTGCTAAAGAGTGCCTGTGGAGCCTCTATGTACTGTCACTTTAAGAGCTACCTAGTTTACAGTAATATTAATCTGGGGGGGGCTAAGTATTTTCATGCTTGAGTCCCACCTGGGCTGCTGGGAAATAGCTCCGTTTCTGCCATCGCTAATTGCGCAGAGGGAGCTCTGTTAAAGGATGCAACTATTTGCTGAAAATAATTCAGAGTAATAATGATAATGTAGGTTTTGTTCTAACCAGCCTTCTTTGCAGCAAGGACTGTTTTGTTTGTCTATACCATTTAGGCCCGGGACTGCCGAACTGGGCCTTTCAGTACTGGTGGGACCTAGAATGGAGTCGGACTACAGGAGCTCTCCTGAGTCAAAATCTGTAGGAATTGTAGTTTTGGGCTGTTGGTGCCTTTTGTAACTGATGGGGAGCTCTTGCTTTGTGACTGATGCGACCCACACAGCCGAACCTTGTGGATCTGAGGAAAGCCCTCGAGCTGTCAGCTGGCAAGCCAGATGTAAGCTGAAACCTGTAGCAGCAACAGCTCAGTAGAGTCTTGAGCAGCCGCTCGCGTAGTTTTCGCATGGGAGAACTATGGAAAGCCTGATTCGGCCTGCATGTCTGCCTACAGCTCTGAGAGGAAGAAAGAATTATTTTGACTGAATCTTGAGTGTGTGATTAAAGTAAGCTACTGAAGAGGGACCAGGCTCAACCTGAGGAGGACCGAAGATTGTGCTGAATGTGATCGGCCTGCCAGAAATCCCATTCACTTCAGAACTTCTGACTTGTGCAGAGAACAGTGTGATTGGGACCAAAGAAGAATTGCCTGGTACTGTAGAATCCTTTGCATATAAATGTGCTGTGTATTGAAAGTGGGTCGTGATTTGTTTCCCCACTGTGTGAACTGTGTCCTGCTTGCTGGTAGCTGTATCCAGCTCAAACGGACTGAATCCGCAGTTAACTCATACGGCTGGGTCTTGCCACGAGGCCCTGCCAGACTACCCTACTGCACAGAGAAAAGCCATTGGCGAGAGATCTGCCTGGGGATCAGCCCCCTGCTCCACGCTTGAACGGGAATGATGCCTCAGCGAAATCGTCTGGCCCTGCTTCTCCTGGCAATCTAGACCAACCACCAGTTGTCTCGAATTTCATCCATCCTGTGTCTAGTCTTGGGTACCATGAGTAACTATCAGGGTAGCTCCCTGCACCTACAATATAATCTAAGCGTGTCATCTGATTTCTTGGTTATTTCTCTTTATTCACAAACTGAGCCATCAGGCTCCGGATTACAAATAGTGTGTTGTGCATGTTGTTCTTCCATCACAGAGCCCCAACCAGCTGCGACGCCGGCCTACCCCGGGCAACGATCCTGGCTAGCCCATCTGCCTACTACCTGGGTACCCAGAGTGTGTGACTATGTGGGGGATTCTGAACTGCATGCATAACTGTTTGATTAATGGAGCTTGTAGGCCAATCATCCTGATAACGCCCCTTCCTTGTTCACGTCCCCTGAATATATCAGATCTTACTTTTTCTGCATTTAAACTGACTGTGGTTCCAGTTTGTGTTAAAAGTACTGTACTGTTGCTGTCTGCTCTGTTTAACCTTGTTTTACAGGGGGTCTCCAGGACTGAACCAGAGGAGCCAGCCCTGGTGGTAAGTGCAACCAGTGTGGGTACTTGCAAAGTGTATCAGGGATATTGTGAAAGTGATTATTGTGTACTGTTTCGGCCACTAGTGGGGAATGAGGGGGTTACAGTGTCCCGAAGGGCTATGCCCAGGCTAGTTTGACCACTATTATCCCTGAATTTTGGGTGGAGGCACCTGTTACAGAACCTAGTTCCCCTTAACCTGTTATTAGCCAAGCAGGCTGGGGTAGTAGCCCTTGGGATAGCGCCACCTAGGGGTTACATCGTGGAGGCACCGCTGGGATTTTGTGCCTGCTAGTGGCCGAAATTATGAATTGTTGTCAAACATAAATGGCTACCCCAACAGAAGTGGCTGTACACCAGTTGGTGAGGTGGTGTGCTGGGCAGAAAATCGACCCCCAAAATGCTATGCTTATACTGGATATTCCCCTGTGTACCAGTAAGGACATGGTAGAGGGCGTACTCTCCAAAGTTGAGTGTTTAAAAAACCCTGTGGTGGTGGGTCGACAGGCTGATTTGATCACCCAAACTTTCAGAACCTTAGTAGAGTGTAGTGACCTGGTGGACAGCTCTAAAGTGCTGCGATTATTGCCTCAGACGAGGCCTCAGCCACCTGGAGAGTGATAACAAAAGACAGTAAAGACCCTGGGGAGGATGAGCTCCCACCATTTTCTAGACTTTTGAGGAGAAATTTGCTAAGTTGCTGCTGGAGGAAGGGAAAACTGTAGAGGACTTTAAGAAACTATTCCTGCCACCTGGGGGTGTCCTTTCACCAACACCCCCTCCCACTCCAGCACCTGTTACTGCCCCGTCTTCTGCATCTGTGCCAGTGCTGGCCCCTATATCAGTACCTGCCATTAGTCACGACTCCTACCGAAGGTTGAGAATCTTCTCAGGCACCCTCCCCACCCCCCCAGGGGGAGGATGACTGGGAGACCTGGATAGACTATGTTGCCCCTCTAGTACTTGAATGGCAATGCTCATAAGCAGAGAAACGAAGAGGTTGAGTGAGAGCCCAGGGTCCTGCCCTGATACTATCCTGCTAAGCGGGCTGTAACCCCAAGCAACTGCACAGGACTATCTTGGAGCATTGGAGAATGTATGGGAGCCCAGATTCAGATGAGGATTTGTGGTGGAGGAGTAAGAAATGCCCAGCAGTACCAGGGAAGCCATTGTCTCGTATGTACCTCAGCTTAAAAGTTGCTGTAAGAGTGGCGCAGAAAGGGCAGTTTGCCATCAAATGAATTAGATCAAACTAGGCTGGACCGGATGCTTAAGTCTGCTCTGTTTTCAGAATTGTTATTGCTTCAGTTGCGCCTCGACAACTGACTGGAATTGCACCCCTCCTATGATGAGCTAATGAAAGAAATTCGGGGGGTTGAGCTAAGGCGACCCCGCGGGGAAATTGCTCCAATATCTGCTGCTACTGCACAAGTGCAGGTTCAAGAAATACTAACTCAAATTTCTTTGTGGCTAAATCATCTGTCCAGGCCTCTGCTACGGCCTCTCCAGACTGGTCCAAAATAGTGAGCCCTTCAATGAGAAACAACAATGAAAGTGAACGTTGTGTCCACTCAGGCTGTGCTTGACAGTGGGCGCAAGTGACCATTGTATTTCAGGACTGGTATGACAAACATCATCTCCTGTGCCATTACAATTCCTGGAAGGCCTACATGTGTGGGGGGCTGAGTGACAAGTCTTATCCCTACCTAGGATATGTCTGCCTCTGGTTGTCATTTCCTGCAGCTGTAACTGGTGTAGAGGAGCAAGTCAAGACACTGGCTTTAGTGTGTCCCCCTACTGGACTGTATGATGGGGTTCCTATGTTAATAGGGAGCAATGCCCATATGTTTGGAAGACTGGCACAACTCTGTCACGAGAAACAAGGGCGACAGACTGGGACAGCCCTAAGAATTCCGGCTCTGATAAAGAGGGCCTATGATTTGCAGCAGAAATCCGAGGAAGTAGACCAGGATGAACCAAAAGGGGTCATGTGGAAGAAGGAGCCCGATTCAATGGTGTTGGCCCCTAATGCCCAGTGTACCCTTCAAGAGGAGGTCCGCCTGAGGAAAGATGTCAAGAATAGAATACTAATGTTGGATGCGCCCAGCGATGAAAAATTGCCAGAAGGATTATTGGTCAAGCCCAGCATCTTGCCAGCTCGTGCTCATGCCTATGCATGGCGAGTGATGGTCCAGATTCACAATGTGTCAGATTGGGAGATCCGGGTCAACAGAGGCCGCACCCTAGCTATGGTACACTGTGCAGACAGTGCAGTGTTGCCCAGCAACAAGCACCATGGTACCAACAGATAGAGTGACCCCAGACGCTTTTGACTTTGGTGACTCCCGTTGCCAGCTGAATGGAAGACTAGAATTAGCCAGAAACTTGCCCAGAGATACGAAGTGTTTTCGTTGAAGGAATGGGATGTAGGATGTGTCCAGGGTGCGGGAGCATCACATGCGTCTGCACGATGAATGGCCCTTCCGGGAAAGGTCTCGATGTCTAGCTCCAGCAGACATAGATGATGTGAGAAGACACCTGCAGGAAATGCTTCTGCTGGTGTAATACAAGAATCCGAAGCTCATATGCTTCACCCATTGTGGTTGTCGTAGAAAAATGGGGCTGTGAAGATGCGTTGATTATCAAACCGTGAACCGGCAGACCATCCCCAACCAAACCATGCCCTATATACAAGATGCTCTGGATTGTCTCAATGGGAGCAAGTGGTTCTTGTGTTGATCTTTGCAGTGGACATTACTAAATTCCAATGGCCACAGAGACCATGAGAAGACAGCTTTCATTTGTCCCTTGGGGTTCTCACAATTTCTAAGAATGCCACAGGGATATCTGGCGCCCAGCCACCTTTCAGCGGCTGATGGAACTTGCGGTGGGAGATATGAATTTACTGGACTACCTGGTGTACTTGGACAATGTAATTGTTTTGGGAGCACTTTGGAGGAGCATGAGAACAGACTGTTTAAAGTCCTAGACCGACTGGAAGATTTTTGGCCTAAGTTGTCCATCGACAAATGCCATTTTTTTCAGACCTCCGTGAAGTATGTGGGGCACATAGTATCCACAGAGGGGATAGAGACTGATCCCAGTAAAGTTGAGGCTTTGACCACTTGGCCCCAGCCCCACAATTTGAAAAAACTACAACATTTCCTGGGATTCTGTGGCTACTACCGCCGGTTCATGAAGGACTATTCCAAAGCAATTTGGCCACACTTGAATCTTACTCAGGGTTACCCTCCCACCAATCGTAAATAGAAGAAAGGGGCCACCCCTGGACCAGATAGAGTATATTTCCATCTAGGTGAAATTTTTGGGTCCTGTTGGATGCCTGACTGTGAAGCAGCCTTCCACGAAGTCATATACCAGCTCACCCACGCCCCCCATCCTCGCTTATGCTGATCCCACCAAACCCCTATGCTGCATACTGGCTAGTCTGCAGGGTCTAGGGCTGTGCTGTATCAAGACCATGAGGATGGTTTAAGACCAGTGGCATTTGCCATTAGGAGCTTGACCTCGTCAGAGTGAAACTACCCTGTGCACAAGTTGGAGTTCCTTGTGTTAAAATGGGCCATTGTCGACCAGTTTCATGATTACCTCTATGGGGAAAAATATCAGTGAGGACTGACAATAACCCATTGCCTTATGTACAGACTTCAGCTAAGTTAGACGCCACTGGGCTCCAGTGGCTTTCTGCATTGTCAACGTATGATTATGCTGTCGAATACAGACCGGGCCTGAATCATGTTGATGCTGACGCCCTATCCTGGAGGCCCATTTCCAAGAGTGACTGGGTCAGACTGTTTGAACCTGACATCTGAGCATTGTGCCAAAGTTTGATAGAAATGAACAGATGTCTACGGACACAGTGGACTGCTTAGTAGATTGCTTGGGCCCTCCTGACACCTGCATACTAGCTGCATATTGCTATTTTTCTGCTCTAGATATTAGTGCACTGCCTCAATTTGACAATAACAGCATTCAGTGGGCTCAATCCCAAGATCCTAATATTCAGCCAGCCCTTAATGCCCTCCATGCAGGGAAAGATGTGTCCAAGTTGCATTCCTCTGATTTGCGAACTGCTTTATTGTTTAAAGAAGGCCCAGGTTGAAGCTGATTAATCAACTGTTGTACAGAGAGAGAGAGACCATAGATCGGGGTGGCCAAATAGACAAGCAACAAATGGTTCTGCCCACAGCCTTCAGAGATTTGGTGCTGAGGTCCCTTTATAATCATATGGGCCACCTCAGTATTGACCGAACCCTTGACCTAGTACGATCTCGATTCTACTGGCCTAAGATGGGGGCCGATGTTGAGCACCATGTAAGGACTTGTAGTCATTGCTTGCAGAGAAAGACCCTGCCTCAGAGGGCTGCCCCCCTTGTCAACATTACTACCAGCACCCCAATGGAATAAGTCAGCATAGACTTCTTGAGTTTGGAGCCTGACCAGCAAAACATTCGTAATGTGTTAGTGGTTATGGATCATTTCACACGGTATGCACAAGCTTTCCCCACCAAAGATCAAAAGGCATCTACCGTGGCCAAGGTGCTAGTGGAAAATTTCTTCGTCCACTCGGAGCCCCCCCAGTTTTCTAATTTATTTAGGTCATTGAGAAGAGTTAGGTACTTGGCAAAGTATCAACCTCCCCACCTAATTTAGTATCATCTGCAAATTGTAAAATGACATTGTTGGTATCCATGTTCATGTCACCAACCAATATTTCAAACAGAGTGGGACCCAAAACTGTTCCCTGCAGGACACCACTACTGACAGGCATTTCCTTGGATAGATGACCATTTCCACTTACCTATTTCGTATGATTGGAAAACCAATGATTAATCTAATTTACTATCTTTTTATTGAAACCTAGTTGGAACCTCTTGTCTATCAGTGTGACATGTGGGACTTTACTGAATGCTTTCATAAAGTCTAATAAAATTACATCAGTTGCCTTTCCTAAATCAATAGTATTGCTAATGTGATTATAGAAAGTGAAAAATTGGTGACACACGAATGGCCTCTTTTAAACCCATGTTGGGAGTTATCTACCAATTTTAAGGAATCCTTTATTATCTAAGACTGATTTTTCAACTTTTCCAAAACCTTGCAGGAGACCGCTTAAACTAATTGGTCTGTAATTTTCAAGTTTGCTCTTATTACCCTTTTTGGAGATAGATATCACCTCTGCTTTTCTCCAGTCTAATGGTATTTCCCCAGAGCACAAGGACTTATCGAATAGTAATGTTAAAGGATATGCCAGTTCCTCTGCTGCTTCTTTTAAGAGCCTAGGAGAAATCCCATCCAGACCCTCACTGGTATTATTTTTAAGATTTTTTAACACACAATACAACACGTTAGCAGAAAACTTAATATTATTAGGTGTGTCGATTATGGGGTGGTCCTTACTGATTTTAGGAGAAAAAAATGAACAGAAGTATTGGTTAAAAGTATTAACAACTGTGTCATCATTGTTTATGGTTGACCCATTTATTACGAAAGGCCCTGGACTCCCACGTATTGACCTACTTCCTGAGTTCAAGTGTGAGCAAAATAACTTATTATCTTTGCTATGAGCAATTTTGAATTCAGTATTGTATCTTGATGTTCTTATCATACTCTTTAGTTTTTTTGTTCCTAAATATATTTTTGTTTATCCATATTTAATGAAGTAAGTTTGTATTTTTGTAAGCTTTCATTTTTGTTTTTATTTGCTTTAGAATTCTTGGGGTTAACCAGCTCAGAATGTTACCCTTTTTATTATATTTAGTTTGCAAAGGGACCAGATCATTCACTAGGTTAATTAGTTCATTTTTAAAACAATCCCATGCCCTTTCCATAGTGAGCTGGCTGATACAGTCATCCCAATTGATTTGGGATAATCTATGTTTAAAAGACTAAAATTGGCTTTATTATAATTCCTAACTTTACATGTGCATTTTATAGCTGGTGATTTTGAAATTAGTGTGCCTGTAACTACATTATGGTCACTATTCCTGAGTGGGCAATTTATCTGGATATTAGGTACTTCATTTCCAATGTTAGTTAATATAAGATCTAAGATATTAGTTTCGCATTGGTTCTAGGACCATTTGTCAAGTCCTTGTTTAGCAATCATGTCAGTAAACATATGCTCCACGACACTTTAGCAGTAAGGAGATTCAGTCAATACCTGGGAGGTTAAAATCCAACAATGACTGCATCACCTATATTTGATGCTTAAATGATCTCTTCCATTAGGGCATTATTCTATTGTAGATCAAATTAGGAGGACTATAACAGTTGCCAATGATTAATGGGATCTTCGGGTTGTTCAAGTTTGATTTGATTTGATACTGAAAAGGTCTGTGGCAAAGCCCATTTTCAAGTGACACCCATAATGTCTCCAGGATATTTTCTGGACACTCAGATGTCTGGAATAACTGTGACGTTATTGTCTCCTTGACATACATAATACTCCCCCACCCATCCTGTCGATACGGTTTCTTGAATACAGTTTTTTTTTTAAACCTTGAGAGACACACTAAGCTGAAAGCTTGTTTACAGGTGTGACCTGGGAGCACAAGGATGTTAAGTAACTTGCTTAGGGTTACACAGTATGCAAGTGGGAGCTGTGGGATTCAAACTCAGGTCGCCAGGTTTGCAGCTCAGAGCCTTACACTACTGAGCTATACTGCTTATACCCTCTGATGTCCCTAAACCAGCTACAGCTACCATCCCACCATGTCTCACTTATAAGTGCTATGTCTATACTATTTTGTGTTATCAGGGCCTTTAGTTTAGCCTTTTTAATTATATTCAAGCTTCTTGCATTTAGACATAAGGAATTTAAAATTCCTAGATTTTATATCCCTGGTAGGACCACAGTTCCCTCCCCCCTTAATTAGTTTAAATGATTCTCGATGAATGTGACCGTTCTTTTACCCAGTATCTAATTCCGAGCTTGCTAAGGTGCAAGCCATCCCAGCAAAAGAGTAGGGGTCTGTCTATAAAATGTTCCCAATGGGTAAGACATGTTAGCCCTTTTATCAAACACCATATTAGTGGCCATAGCAGTCAAGTCTGAAATGTTTGCACCCCTATAAAAGCAACTTGCACGATTAACTTTATGTGGGCCACAGATTGTTCTATCAAGATGCTTAATCATCAAATCTCCTATGACATACTGTATATCTGATGCTTTCTGGCGGACTCCATGTGAGTTGCTTCATACTGAGGTTCTGTGAGCTTGGATATTGCCTCTGGTCTCCCATTACCTTCCCCATGGTTACTTGTATTCTCAGTATCTTCAGTTATCATATCAGTTTCCTGATTATTATCCAGAAAACCACTAGGGGTAGTATCTAATACCTGAGGGGTAGTGTTAATACATTGTACATTAGTTTCAACTGTGATGGTAATTTTTAAATTAGAATCCCCTGGGGGTGTATCTCTTACTAAAGAGCAGCTTTTAAGGGATTTTGGCAGTTCTAACACCTTTGGGTTGTTAGAGAGGGCTGAAAAGCGACCGGAACAATTAATTTCAAAATTTACGGCTCTTCGGCCCCTTTTTGCTTTTTTCCTGGCATTACTAGCGCCCAATTTTCATCACTATCAACCTCTTCTAAATGAGCTACTTCCCTATCCCTTTTCTTTTGGGACATTGGGCCTGAAACAGTGTGTAAGATGGTTCTGGCTGCACCTACCCCAAATGAGTCACCTTTGCCTGAAATTGAGGTAGGGAGTGGTATGGTGTTCTCTTGACCACACTTCTTTAATTTCTGTTGAATATCATTTTGACTTTTAATGATAGTATTTACTTTAGTTCTGAATGTACCAAGTTTGGCCTCCAGTATCTTGATATGGGACGCTTATCACAAACAAACTCACTGCTAAACTCCTCCCTATCAGTCACTAAATACATGCTACACCCAGAACATTTATGCCCTAATCACCATCTAAGGTTTCAATGATATCTACCATGTTCTTGGGGTATACTATATAACACAGAGGTAATGAACTACCATAAGTGAAAGCACCATAGTATTGGTATAGAACCTAAGGCACAAGATACTAACCTATAGTGTGATAGGCCTTGAGTCCCTGCAGACACAGGCAGACATGCTGCATGTGTCTTAGTGTGCATCTTTGCATGTGCTCACCCACACATGCCCGATCTGCTCACAGGGTGTGCTGTTTATGAAGTGTCTGGACCCAGAAGTAGCGTCGGTCATGTGACACTTGGCCGCGAGATTACAACTTACAGTAGTAAAAACCCTCAAAACAGTACTCTACTGCAGTAAATGATGGTATACCCCTGAAGAGAGAGTTCCACTGCAGTAGTCAAATATAAAAGGCCTCAAAATAAACTGCGCTCACTGGACAGGAAGATGTCATTCTGTTGGGCTTACCCAAAAACTACGACTCCCAGACTACTTCCTGACTGTTCACTCGTTCTACAGTATAGCACTTAAAATTAGCAGCTAGCTAAGCAAGACACGCACTTCACCCCTGCCAGAGCTATCTCACCACTTCTAGAGTTGTCTCACAGAATGTGGACTGGAGAATTGAAACACCCACTCTCAGGGTCTTTCTAATATTATGATTGGCCTGCCTGCCCTTCACAAAGCCCCTGATCGGGGTGAATAAGAAATGGCAGCACTCTCTCCAGCCTGGTAGCCAACAGTTTTGCCAAGATCATAAAATCAGCATTTAGTAGGGAGATAGGATGGTAAGAGCTGTATTTTACCAGATCCTTGCCTGGTTTAGGGAGAACAGTAATAGTAACTAAGTTCTGAGATTCCGGCAAAACTGCTCCTCCAGTACCTCCTGTACCATCTGGTATAGCAACTGTCGGAGCTCAGGCCAGAAAGTCTTATAAAATTCCAAAGGAATCACATCCGTACCCAGTGCCTTGCCCATATTAGAGAACCAAATCGCTTTTTGTAGCTCCTCAAGGGTAACTGGATGGCCCAGCTCCTCCACCCACTTGGGGTCTAATGACAGCAGGGAAATGTCTCTCAAAAACATATTTGGATCTGATCCCTGTGGGATTTCTGAGGTATAAAGGGACTGGTGAAAGTTCTTGAAAGTGTCCTTTATACGCTTCTGGTCAGTTGTGACATTCCTGTGTAGCCCCTCTAGCTCAATTATCTGCCTCTCCACCTATTTATATTTAACTAACCAGGTGAGCCAGTTATCTGCCCTAGCCCCTTCAAAGTAGTTCCCAGCCTTCTTGATTAGTAGGATTTCTTTCAATGTTCCCTGAAGAAAGCTGGTCAACTTCCCCTTAAATCTTCTAAGTTCACCCATATGCACTCCTCCATCCCCAGACATCAGTCTTTTCTCTAATTCTATTATTTTGGCCTCCAGTTCCCATTCTTTCTGCAACTCCTGCTTATGCCTGTAAGTCACATGAAATAAAGATACCCCAAATATAGGCCTTCATTGCCTCTCACATAACTATCACTGATGTGTCTTCCACTTTATTGTATTCTAAAAACTCCCTAAGTCCTTTAACTATATGATCATTCTAGGATCCATCTGTTAACAGAACCATATTTAACTGCTACTGCTGTTGTGGTGGGGGGAGGGATTCAATGACAGAGCCAGTTCCACTTCTAGAGGGGCGTGATCAGAAATACATGTTGGGCCATAAATGGCTAAGACACTTCCAAGCAACAAATCCTGCAATACCAAGGCCAAGTCTATTCTCGTATAGACCTTATGGGCATAAGAGTAGAAGGAAAATTCACGCCTGTCTGGGTGCATGTGGCGGCAGTGCCAGACCTCCTTCAGGGCCCTGTCCTGTCAAAGCTTCAAAGTGCTGCTGCACCCTTGAGGAGGGCAAGCTTTGGGGTTCAAACAATCTAAAAGAGGTTCCAGCATATATTAAAATCTCCCAACATATAAGTTGCCCTGGAAGGGTCACCACCATTGCCAAGTGTGAAACGGTACATAACCCCCCATTTTTTTTGTTGCTGTTATCGCTCCTTTTCATTTTGTCTGTATGTTTGTTTGTTGGCTGGCCACCAGTTGTTAAATACTCTGTTAGTCCCTTTAAAAAACAATAAGCAGCCCTGGTTCACATGTTCTGATATGAAGTGGCAAGAACGACACAATAGGCAGCTATGTGCTGCAAAGGGAGACACAGTACTGGATAACTTTGCTATGCCTTTTCTTTTGCTGTATTCTGGTGGTAGAACAGACACAGGGATGTATAAACAAGTACCCTGTCCCTTGTCCTCCTGCTGTCACCTCTAGCGATGTCTCCCTCGCTTCACTCCCGCGATAGCGGAGTGCTGTACCAGGTTTTCCTTGGAGAAAGAGGGAGTGTCAGAGCCTCTCAATTGTAAGGGCACAACAAAGGCATTTTTACATGTTTCCACCATTTCTCAACAGCCAAACACATTTATGTTTAACGGTGTCCGAGGAGCGGCCAGATGCCACCTGACAGAAAAAGCAAACGCCTGTATGTGCTTTATTCCACAGCGGTTCGGTTGTAAAGGCTTTGCTCCTAGGATTCCATTTCTACTGTTCGCACATTTGTGTGGGGTTGCAACCTCGCTGGTTCTCTTAGAAAGCAAATAAACTCCCTAAAAAGTAACAATAACTGCATTAGTTTAGTTTAGTGCAGCTATATGGGAATTGAATGCATTGGAAAAAATATAATACCTGCCTTAGCAAGAATAATTCCTGGAAAGGCTCCTCAGTTACAGACGCTCTCCTCACACTGTCCTCCCAGAATGCAGCTATAGAGCCGGAAGGCCTTTCTTCTGATCTTTATATAGTACATTTCTTTTGAGGACGGTGTCTTGGAGGCTCTGGAGTCTTTTAAACGGTTGGGAAGCAATGTTTTTAATGAAGAAAGAGATAGAGATGCATGGTATATGAATGAGGTAGTTTGGCAGGTACAAAATGTATTTTATTGTATGAAATGTGCTTATTTCGTTACCGTAGGATGCAATGGGCAGAGCTACAGTGGGCACATGATCATGTACCTGCATAAAAGAGTACTAGAGCTAGATGGAAAGTAGATAGTTGTAAGGTGTGGAACGAAGCACACCTACAGCAACTAGTTTCTTCTAGTTGTGGATTTCGTTTGAATTATGACAGTTTGACATTTATTTCTTTTATTATGCTTCTCCTTATTATTTTATCACCTAAGTTTGTTGTTATATTTTGATATTCTGCTATTCCATCTGGTATTAAAAGAAGAAAAATAGAGCAATATTGTTTTCTGGAACATCATTCACTGACTCCTAGTCCATCATTATCCCACTGACTGTGACACATGGTGGCAGTCGTGGGATCCCTGTGGAGGGTCTGACCGAGACCCAGGTGGACTAGATGCAACAAGAGCAGACAGCAGATATTACAGTGCGAGGTGCAGTGACAAGATATATGTCCAAAATATTCCAGATATCTTTGGTTCCTGGTAGTGATCCGGTGGTAAAGAAGAAAGGAGGGTAAAACAAAAGGACCTGGTATCAAGATGGAAGGTGACAAGAAGGAGGAACAGGCACAGGCCACAGGGGTGAGCCTAAGAAAAGTCTGCTGCCAATGGAGTCCAATGAACTGTTGAGGTGGCTGTGTGTTTGGCAGATGGAAATGCAGAAGCAATAAAAAATTGATCACAGAGACAGTGAGGCCAAATGGACAGACACCCTAAGGGCCATCCAAGCCTTAGGTATGGCATGACCTCCGGTGCCCCCTGGAGGTGGACAGAAAGATATAAAAATGGTAAAGCTAGTTGAGACTGATGATGATATAGAGGCTTATTTGTTAACATTTGAGAGGGCAGCAGCTGCGTGTAACTGGCCAAGAGATCAGTGGGTAGTGAGATTAAGCCCCTACCTCACAGGAAAAGCCCAGCTTGCCTACAGTCATGTTGAGATAGCGCAAGCAAACAACTACAATGTTGTGAAAGCAGCCATACTGAAACGTTACGATATAAGTACCGAGACGTATAGGCAGAGGTTTCGGACTTATAGATTCCCCACAAGATGTCTATACACAGTTGAAAGACCCCTGCACAAAGTGGTTACAGCCAGCTGCCTGAACAATGGACCACATATTGGAGGCTATCATTCTGGAACAGTTCATTAGAGTGCTCCCACAGGATATGCAGATGTGGGTAAAAGAACATCGTCCGGAAGCAGCTGATATAGATATTAGATTGGCAGAGGACTATATTACAGCCTGGCCTCATCACCAGCGAGGACCTCACCAGCCTACATCAAACACGGTAAGTCCTACTATTACTATTACTACTACTGCTGGGCAAAGTACTGTGAACCGTAACTCTGGGGTCTGACCTGCTAGCCTTAGGACCAACAGATAATCCTGACATTATTTGTCATGAATGCAAGAATAAAGGTCATATAGCTGCTTTTGCCCATGAAAGAAAAATGGAACTGACACATCTGGCTCTGCTGATTGGGGCCACTATCTTTTCCTGTTCAAATAGGCGACAAGACTGTGACTGGTCTTTTGGACTCTGGAAGCAAGCAAACTCTGGTTCATGCTAGTTATATGGATACTAAGCCAAGAATGGGAGGTCCTTCCACTGGGGTGACCTGTATCCACAGAGATACCCATCACTGTCCACTGCAAGATAGTGTACTTCATGTCCAGGCAGTGATGAAAGTGAGCCGGAACGCACAGGAACGGCGTTCTGGTACTTTTTCAGTGACTGGAACGCCGTTCCGGTATGTCTTCATATTCAAGAAAAACTTGTATTTTATTGATGTGCAGATTTGCATTAGGCACGAACCTCATTGCCAAAAAAACATAGTGCGTTTGTTTAACCTCGTTCATTGGGGTTGAAGGGGTGGGGGTCAGGAGTGTACTCACTAACCTACAATCCCCTATATGCCTGCCACCTATTTGAAAAAAGCTATCAGGCTGCTGCTCAGAAGACATTGGTGGTCGTGAGGTAGTTTCCACCAACCAGATTATGTTGTTGACGTTGTTCTGTCCAATCGCCGACAGAATATGGTTGGACGACTTCGTCACGCCGGGCAACAGCTCTCTAACTGTCATCTCGCCAAGGTGTGTGTGAGGGAAAAGTCAGGGCCACGGGCCAGCCACCGATCCTTAAACTGAGTGAGTGACAGTGGAGTGGTTGCTGTTTACAGGCTGCTTGACAGAGTCGCTGGTATGTCAGTTCAACAACTGTTATTGTAACTGCAATTTTCCTGTTTTCCTCACATTTTGTGACTGTGTCCCTCCACATGGTGACAGGCGGGCAACGACAGAGTAACCGATAGGGATAACGAGTGGCACACAAGTCGGCATGGCAAGTTCTTGTTTACGATGCGACTGGTCCTACTCCTGTGTCTGCTGTTAGCCTTTTTAATGGGGTGTTGGTAATGCAGGACAGCATGGAGAGAGTGACAGGTATTAGTACTGTCTTGCCGTCTGCCTTCCATCTGTAGCTAGAGACAGAAAGATTGTGGGGCTGATGACAAGGGAGCATTGGGGCAGTGTGCCTGGTTGTTGAGAAAATAAAAGCTGCATATTCCCTTTGAATGTTGTGATTGGTGTGCCTACGTGAGTGATATGCAGATAATATGAGCCCAGATTTGTTTTTGGTTTTTTTGGTTGTTTCATCTTACTCCTTCAGTCTTACACCTGTACACCTCTGTGTGACCAGTGACATGAGTCAGAGGGACATTATAATATACACAGGCATTGTGTTTTCTTGATAATGTTCAGCTTCCATCCCAAGTGGGAATGCTGCTACATCGCGTGTGTCAAGCTGTAATGTGTCAGAGTGTGTGTGTGTGTGTGTGTGTGTGTGTGTATGTGTGTGTATGTGTTTATCCTGGGGCATAGTTATTAGAATCTGTTGTAAACATTTGTGATTGTAAATATAACAATCTGCTGGCTTTCATTATTTTTTTTTAAATATCTAAGTAGGTTTGTAATACAGAAATGTATATCTGAATGAAGGCAATACAAATTACTTAGCACCATCCACTAGACTAAAGGCATGGGTCATACTAAGATTTCTTGGATGATAAATGTAAGGTCTCTCACATTATGTGACACCCCATTTTACATTATGGACTGATACTGTTCACTTTGGGACCCTCAGAGGCAGTCCTTCCCAAAAGGTGCTTCTGGTTCTGCTTGTAGCAACCATGAGGTTCTGCCTTCTTATCAGCACCCTTCCTTCTTTGCCTAATCTCAGTTGCTATTGAGAAAGCCCAACCTTAGCAAAACTAGACTATTTGACAATGTTCTCCATGTCTAATAAACTGTAGCATGTAAATTTGGGCCAAGTGTTCTATGCCAGTGAACAGGAATGTCCAATTTTAATTTTGACCGTAGTAGTGACCTTCCTTTGCTCCCTTGAAAATACTGTCAACGTCCTCGCATTACCGATGCCTCTGCAATTGGATCATGCAATCCTTGGAGGCATCTTTTTGTTTATTTTTTTTGTTTTATTTTTATGTGTCATGAACTCCTTTCTCTTTCAACATTTGAGGTGGAAGGGGACCTTTTTTCTCTTCAAAGGGGAATTAAAACCCCTCACATTCCAGATATGCATTATGATTTCACCCATTCTGCTTACAGGAGAGGGTCTATATGCTGACCTACATCCATTCACTGCTTTTGAGGCTATTCTCTGCAAGAGTTCACACTGGGGTCAGGCACCTGAACTGGACTGGGGATGAGTACCTGGTGGTGGGCCCTGCATGAGTGTGCAGTGCAAAGCACCTCGGGGGACAAGCAGTGGGAGACAATAGAGTTGGGGACCTTGTGCAGTTACTCAGGAGTACAAAATGACAATACCTAAGCAGTGTGACTCTCAGTAGCAATACCAGTTAAAACAACAATGTAAATAGCTTAGCTCAATTAGTAACACCAACAGAAGATTATTTGGGGGCTTCGGTCTGGACTCTAGCCGGCTGCACATGCAGCCAATGGCTGGCCCAACCTGCCCAGAAGGGTGGCTTACCCCAACAGTTAGGCAAAGTACTTGCCCAGCTGTGCTGTGCACCCTAGGGCCGTAGCATTTGACCTGAGGTGTTTAAACCTGAGATCCGGTGGTCTGATAGGGGCACTGGACCTCTGTTATAGTCCTCTAGAGGGTAGCAGGATGTACATCCCAGTCTGGGTGTATCTGTCCAGTAAAAAAAGGGTGCATGAGCCTGGCAGGCCTTGTCTGACAAGTGATTGCTCGGAGTGACCCACCACCTCTGAATCCAGTCCACTGGAAGCAGCAGATAGAAAGTGAAAAGGCACAGGAGACAAGTTTGGACTCAGTTATGCCCGAGTGCAACAGAGAGCCCTCATGTCAAACGGTTGCTCAGCGTCTCCACATGGCAGGCTCAAGCGCAGGGTGCAATTCACAAACCAGGGTGAGAGGAGAGGACTCAGGTGGGTAGGGTGGCAATCAAGGTGTCGTGGGCATAGCCCTTAGCCTGGGTATCGGGTACCTGGGGAGAGAAGGCAGCAACAAGGCCTCTATCGCTCCAGCAGAGGAAAAGTGAAAAGGGTTAGGTTTCAGGATCACACACAGAGAGCCTTCATGGTAAGTGGTGGCTGTTCCTTCTCTTCATGGTAGACTTGGGGAACAGGGTGCGAGTCACAAATTAGGGTGAGGGGAGGACTTGGGTGGGTAGGGAGGTGGACAAGGTGGCATGGGCATAGCCATCAGGTACATGGGGAAATCTACAATCCATCTATTCCTCCATTGCATACTCACAAACCACACACACACACCCATCCACAATAAACAGAGTACACAAGTCCTGTTGGGAAGCCATCAGAGGAGGGGACAAGATTGGATACTGTCCTGTCCTTCACTTAAAATCCCCTAAATAACTAAGAGTAGTGAGGAGTTGGGAGCGAGAAGTAATAATAAATTTAAATCATGGACTTGCACTCTGGACACCCTGGGCTACCTCCTCAGTCCCTAAGCACCATTCCACCCTTATTCTCCGTGATCTACAACCCAGCAAAAATACTGCACTTATCTGAAAGCTCCTATTTCAGGAGCACGGCTGCAGGGGATGTTCACCCGTCTTTGGTCCTTGGGTGCTCGGTCACCCTGTGGGTTGGTGCTCCAGGTCTGCAATAGATCTTGGGGCCTCCTGGGCTAGGGCAGACACTGGAACATCTGAAATAGCCTCCCAGCCTTGCGCATGTAGGTCATCAATCCCCGGGGCCCCCACCAGGGTGTTGGTGTCCATATCTTTGCAAGTCGGCGATCTTGGTGGGTGGGGTGACTGGTGTGAGCAAAGAGTATCTGTTATTTGTGAAGTATGGGCTGGTCCCCACAGGTCCCTCCTTATCCTCTTGTTGACTGGGCAGGATTTGGTGTAGGCCTTCCTCTACGTGGTCATTCGGGTGATTCCTTCTGGTGTGCATTGCCTGCTGTGACCACTTCTTCAGGTTTTGTTGTCTGGGCTCCCATAATGATCATTGAGTCTGGGAAGCATTTGAGGGGGACCGCTGGTCCCATTTGAGTGGAGAGTGACGATTATTGTACTCCATGGAGTGAGCTACAGTTGGGCTATGTTCAGGGCTGCCCCTCCAGTTGTTGTTAGGACCTGGAAAGTTTTTCTCAAGAAAGTGGGTACTGCAGAGTTTGGCATCTGGAAGGTGAATCCCTAGAGCAAATTATGCTGAACTTGCTGAGGGGACGCAGTAAGTGTTCTGATGTCCTATGGTCCCTTTTGATATGTACTGCTTGCAGGAATCACAGAGAAAAAAACGGTCTGAGGCTCCGGTTGGCAGCTGTAGCAACTTAAGCGCCCATTTTCATTGCCGGCTAAGCCACCCTCCCCCCATATTCTCATGGTTTTTGGAGTTTATTCCAGAGTTGAGGAAGTGCATAACTTATTGAGGCCCTGCCAAAGTGTTACTTGATTGTGAGGGATAGAGAGGAGGAGGAAGGAGAGTATGAGGATAGTGAGGGTGATTACGAAAGTCTGGATGTGCCTATTGACCCGGACATCTCCCCAGACAGACCTTCAGGGGTTTCTCCTCCTAGGCTTTCTGACTCCCCTTCCCATTTTATGTTCTATAAAATGTGGCTGAAACTCTTGCTTCCTCACGGAAGAAGCTGTGGATGACCAGGAGGAGCCTGACTATGTTGAAATGATGGATATCCCAAAGTTTAGGAGGCTGTCTATTCCCTTCATAAGTCCTTTGGGAAACAGACAATAACAATTTTAAAGACTCTTAATTCTATACCTCCTGTGGACAAGAGAATGGACAACAGGTATAATCTGTCAGGCTCAGATACGGAATTCCTTACCCAGCAATGCAGCCATGTTGGGGTAGTGCAGGCTGCTGCCTGTGATAAGGCAAATATACCCTTGGCTTCACACCCCCCAGATAAGGACTCCAGGAGGATTGAGGCCATGGCAAAGAAACAGTACATGGCAGCATCCTTGGGACTCAGGCAGGCTAATTATATGGCCTATACAGCTAGATATCAGAAATCTAGATGGGACACTGTAATGGCTTTAGCTAAACAGATCCTGGCCAGGCGTTACAGTGGTGGCAGGATCAGGACAATCTAACACAGGAGTTCCTTTGTCACTCAGTCTCATTCTCTAATCCTTACTACAGATGCCTCCCTCTTGGGCTGGGAAGCCCACTTGGGGAACCTGACCACCCAAGGGTTGTGGTCTCCTCAGGAATCTCTGCTTCACATCAATCTATTATAACTCAGAGCAGTGTTTCTAGCACTTCAAGCTTTTTCCAAGTCTGTTCAGAACAAAGTAGTTCAGATCAGGACAGACAATACCACCACAATGTGGTATATCAACAAACAGTGGGGCACTCGGTCTATGGCCTTGTGCACAGAGGCAATGAAGTTATAGTCTCTGACCTATTCCCTGAACACCTCTCTTACAGCAGTACACCTCCCAGGCAAGGACAATGTCCTGGCAGATGCTCTCAGCAGGATATCTCAGGGCCATCACGAATGGTCCCTGGATCCCAGATGGGGCACTCCACAGATGGATCTTTTTGCAGCCCCAGACAATCACCAACTTGCTCTCTTTTGCTGCAGGCCCCCAGCGTTGGGCTCGGTCACCCTGGATGCCCTAGTTCTCAATTGGGAAAGGAAGTTCCTGTATGCTTCCCCCCCCTTCCCTCTCCTGTTCCAGGTGTTAGTCAAAATCAGGTCTCAACCCTGCAAGGTGATTCTGATTACTCCAGATTGGGCCAGACAGCCCTGGTGCCCTCTCATGTTGTCCTTAGCAGTCCACCTTCCCCTGTCTCTTCCCAGGAATTACAACCTGTTAACATGTGCTCAGAGGAGGGTTTGGTATCTGAATCTCAAGTCTCTCAACCTCCAGGCCTGGCTCTTGAAGGGTTAGAGTTTGCTGAATTACACCTCTCAAGGTGTCCTGGATATCTTAAAGGCTTCTGTAGCCTTCTCCACCAGAAGCACTTACAACTCCAAGTGGAAAAGATTTTCTATATGGTGCTCTGGGAAGCATATTTCTCCAGAGTCTGCTGGCCTGCCCACAGTCCTTGACTATATGGTTCATCTTAATAGCTTGGGACTCAGACCAGCTACACTAAGAGTGCATCTGGCAGCTGTCTCTGTCTTCCTTTCAGCAGGCAAGCACTCTTTCCTTTCAGCTCATCCTGTATTTTCTAAAATTTTCAAGGATTGCTTCATACAATCCTCCATTCAGGGACCCCCCTGCTTGGGACCTCAATGTTTGCATTGCTCAGCTTATGCAACCCCCTTTTGAGCCTTTGTCCTCAGCAGAGCTTAAGTACTTGACTTGGAAAACTGTTTTCTTGGTGGCCATCACTTCTGCCAGACGCATAAGTGAGTTACAGGCCCTGTCAGTGGAGCCTGATTTTATCTCTTTCCATGGAGATAAGGTGGTCCTCAGGACTAATAGGAAGTTTTTGCCTAAGGTGGTTTCAGACTTCCACCTTAACCAGTCTGTCTCTTCCTGTTTTCTTCACTGACCATTCCTCCTCTGGGGAGAGGAGGCTGCACAGTTTGGATGTGAAAAGGGCCCTTAGTTACTATATAGAGCGCACCAAGGGTCACAGGTTTGACTCCCTCCAACTGTTCCTCACTTATGGTCAGGTTGGTAAGGGAAAACCTGCCACTAAGAGATCTATTGCCAGGTGGATTGTCTCTTGCATTAAATTTTGCTATGAAAAACTAGGTAGGATCACACCCTCAGGCCTGAGGGCTCACTCTACCAGAGGTACAGCTGCTTCCCTGGCTGCTGCCAGGGATATTCCTATCTTAGAGATTTGTCAAGCAGACACCTGGAAAACAGTACACACTTTTACCAAGCATTACTCTCTGGATATCCAGGCTAAGGCTAGGAGTGATGCTCGGTTTGGTACAGCAGTGCTTCAGAGCCTATTTCCTAAGTAGGTTCTGTCTCTCCTCCATGGAGGTACTGCTTGGTAGTCTGCAATATGTCAGAATACAGCAAGACTTCATGTTGTTTGAAGAAAAAATTACTCACCTTAGTAATGTTGTTTCTTCTAATGGAGTCTTGCTGTATTCTGACCTCCCCCCCCCTTCCTCTCAGAACCTTGGTTTTTGGGATGTGGGTGGGCAGTAGCAGTGTTGGCACTCGGAGGTGCCTCCAGCCTTCTTTTTCTCACACTTTAGTTTGGGTGTGTGGGTGTTGTGCTTTGTTTATTTTTGGGGTTTCCTGACTTGAGTCGTTGTTTGGGACCAAAAATCTTTTATATTTAGTAGCCAGTTGGTTAGTGTAAGTTTACAGTTTCCACACAGGACACCCAGTGAGTATAGCTCATAAAGATCTGACAGTTTGAGTTCAAACAGCAACAGACAGAGTCTCAACCGAGCTCGAGCTCAGTGTTCCATGCCTGGCATGGAAAGTTAACTCTTTCACCTCCGGGCAGTTCAAAGGTTGGACATCACTGCAATATGTCAGAATACAGCAAGAATCCATTAGAAGAAACAACATTACTAAGGTGAATAATTTTTTCTTCCAGCTTAACTGGATTGAGGAAAGCAACTATGTGGCAGCATTCCAAGCTGTTATGCTGCAGTACTGATATAGCTAGTGCAGCACAACAGCTGGGATGACATTGCTACTGCAGCATAACAACTCAATCCATAACAACATTCTACAATACACTATAACTGTATAATACTGTATGAAATATATGTGTTTGACTCTTTTTTATTTCGATATGAAATTAACTCATGCAGTCTGTATAGGTACTTTCTTTTGTGAATGAATAAAATATATTTCTGATTAATTTTATGTTTCTGTATGATTTTTCCAGTTGGAAAACATGTCATTTAATAAGTGCTATGTCACACTCCAGGCATAAATATACTGGGAAGGATTGTTGTCCCTTGTGACTCACAGCGTACCAGGTGCATGCATTAAGGCCTAGTCTACAGATAGCGTGTTGTGAGTTATATCTTAGTTAATATCTATCTCTTTGGTTCCCTATTATTTCTTAACTGTATTGTGTATTCATCAGTCTTATGCCATATAAGGATACCCAGTGTGTGTACCAAAAATGGTGGGTGGGAAGGAGTGTATATGATCTTGCAGACTGAAAAAGTGAATCTTAAAACCCACTACATACATCCCATTTCATGTTAAATATGTTAAGTTATTAACTTAGATCAACTTTTTTTGAGGAAGACAGATTACTAAAATATAACTTGAAAGTTTTCAGTTTACAAAACAGATTGTGATCCAGAATTCTCTAAAATGCACCAAATTGACTCATTTTTTTGAAAATTTTTCCAGGTGGGGGGGCATGCCCCCTGGACCCCCCTAGCAAGGCTCAGTTTTCGGACTTGAATACAGTTCCTGTACTTCTTTTGAACCACTTTCATCACTGTGTCCAGGGACAGAGTCAAGCTATGAAAGTGGGGGTGGTTCCACATCAACCTATACCAGTCATCATTAGCCATGACCACCCGCACTTTGAGTCCTTATTAACTAACTCTACATGTGCAGTCACCACCAGAGCTGACAGCAGAAAAGAGAAGGACTTGTCAGTACTATTTCCACTTGATCAGGACATGTTCAGCCCTGTGGGTAAAGACAGAAAGTCCAGAGTGGTGAGGAGGAAGGAAAACCAAACATGGACTCATAATGCACAAAAGGACGTTAAGTCTGATGTTGTTACAACTAACAATGTTGATATAGTTAACCATGTAAAGAGGGGGTCTAATGAGTTTAAAAGGTTACAGAGCAATGATGGTACTTTACAACCCTTTTTCTTACAGGTGGGAAAGGCTGAGTCCAGGCAGGTTATATTTACACTAAGTAAAGGGCTATTATATAGAGTATGTGTGAATCCATGGACAGGGGAAAAGGTTGACCAACTGATGGTTGACCAACCAGATCAGTACAGAAACAAATTCTTAGAAATAGCACATGATATTCCCCTAGCAGGGCATCTAGGAAGGGACTGAACACTGAACCGTCTACTCAGATGATTTTTTTTGGGCCAAGCATTCATGAAGATGTTGCAATATATTGTAAAAGCTGTCCTGAATGCCAGAAAGTGGCTAGACTAGGCAAAAAGATATGGTACCCCTCCAATCACTGTCCCTATTCACCACACCTTTTGAGAGGGTAGCCATGGATATCATTGGACCCTTGCCTAACTGTGCAAAGGGCAACCATTTTATCTTAGTAGTCTGCAATTATGTGACTAAATATCCAGAGACTATCCCTTCAGAACTGTTACAGCCCCCAGAATAGCAGAAGAATTGGGTAAATCTTTAGTAGAATGGGCATCCCATGTGAGATCCTCACTGACAGGGAGAGTAACTTCTATTCCAGTATGTTGAAGTGCTTGTACGAGATCCTAGGTATTGAAGCCCTGTATACCACTCCATACCATCCACAGACAGACAGACTGGTCAAGCGCTTCAACCAAACCCTAAAGAAGATGCTCCAGAAGTTCATACAGGAGGAAAGAAGACAATGGGATGTTTACCTCTGCACCTTATGTTTTGCTTACAGGGAGGTGCCACTGGCCTCTATAGGTTTCTCCCTTCCAGTACTGTTCGGGCAAAACCTAGAGGTCCTTTGGATATCATAAAGAAGAATGGGAGGAAGGGACCACTGGGCAGATTGGAAGTCCAGTAGACTACTGGCATCAGTTAAGACTAAAACTAAGCCACTATGTGCAGAAGGCACATCAGACCAATCAGGATAAACAAGATACACAGAAGAAACACTATGACAAGGGTACCCAGGTGAAAGAGTTCATTGAAGGGGTTAAGGTATTGTTATTATTACCATCATGTGACAATAAGTTGTATATGAAGTGGCAGAGCCTATATACAGTTACTAGATGTGTGGGTAATGTGACATATGAGGTGTTTATGCCAGATAAAACACATGAAAAAAAAGATATATCACGTCAACCTACTGAAACCCTGGGCTGAGCAAGCCTCCTCCCTTTGCAGTTATGTGTGTCCAGAACCCCCTGAGAGTGAATTACATATGGCTTATCAGCGGTTAGAAGGGAACAGTGACCTAGCAGATATTAATGTAACCCCCCCTACAAATCGGGGTCCCCAAAAAGTCTTCCTTGAGCTTGCCTAAATGCTCACTGCCAGGCTGGTGTTCTGCGTTTAGCAGTTTAAATGGTGTTGCTAAAGAGTGCCTGTGGAGCCTCTATGTACTGTCACTTTAAGAGCTACCTAGTTTACAGTAATATTAATCTGGGGGGGGCTAAGTATTTTCATGCTTGAGTCCCACCTGGGCTGCTGGGAAATAGCTCCGTTTCTGCCATCGCTAATTGCGCAGAGGGAGCTCTGTTAAAGGATGCAACTATTTGCTGAAAATAATTCAGAGTAATAATGATAATGTAGGTTTTGTTCTAACCAGCCTTCTTTGCAGCAAGGACTGTTTTGTTTGTCTATACCATTTAGGCCCGGGACTGCCGAACTGGGCCTTTCAGTACTGGTGGGACCTAGAATGGAGTCGGACTACAGGAGCTCTCTGGAGTCAAAATCTGTAGGAATTGTAGTTTTGGGCTGTTGGTGCCTTTTTGTAACTGATGGGGGAGCTCTTGCTTTGACTGACAGCAGACTCAGCCAGCCGAACCTTGTGGATCTGAGGGAAAGCCCTCGAGCTGTCAGCTGGCAAGCCAGATGTAAGCTGAAACCTGTAGCAGCAACAGCTCAGTAGAGTCTTGAGCAGCCGTCTGCGTAGTTTTCGCATGGGAGAACTATGGAAAGCCCTGATTCCGGGCCTGCATGTCTGCCTACAGCTCTGAGAGGAAGAAAGAATTATTTTTGGACTGAATCTGAGTGTGTGTGATTAAAGTAAGCTACTGAAGAGGGACCAGGCTCAACCTGAGGAGGACCGAAGATTGTGCTGAATGTGATCGGCCTGCCAGAAATCCCATTCACTTCAGAACTTGACTTGTGCAGAGAACAGTGTGATTGGGACCAAAGAAGAATTGCCTGGTACTGTAGAATCCTTTGCATATAAATGTGCTGTGTATTGAAAGTGGGTCGTGATTTGTTTCCCCACTGTGTGAACTGTGTCCTGCTTGCTGGTAGCTGTATCCAGCTCAAACGGACTGAATCCGCAGTTAACTCATACGGCTGGGTCTTGCCACGAGGCCCTGCCAGACTACCCTACTGCACAGAGAAAAGCCATTGGCGAGAGATCTGCCTGGGGATCAGCCCCCTGCTCCACGCTTGAACGGGAATGATGCCTCAGCGAAATCGTATGGCCCTGCTTCTCCTGGCAATCTAGACCAACCACCAGTTGTCTCGAATTTCATCCATCCTGTGTCTAGTCTTGGGTACCATGAGTAACTATCAGGGTAGCTCCCTGCACCTACAATATAATCTAAGCGTGTCATCTGATTTCTTGGTTATTTCTCTTTATTCACAAACTGAGCCATCAGGCTCCGGATTACAAACAGTGTGTTGTGCATGTTGCTTCCATCACAGAGCCCCAACCAGCTGCGACGCTCGGCCTACCCCGGCAACGATCCTGCTAGCCCATCTGCCTACTACCTGGGTACCCAGAGTGTGTGACTATGTGGGGATTCTGAACTGCATGCATAACTGTTTGATTAATGGAGCTTGTAAGCCAATCATCCTGATAACGCCCCTTCCTTGTTCACGTCCCCTGAATATATCAGATCTTACTTTTTCTGCATTTAAACTGACTGTGGTTCCAGTTTGTGTTAAAAGTACTGTACTGTTGCTGTCTGCTCTGTTTAACCTTGTTTTACAGGGGGTCTCCAGGACTGAACCAGAGGAGCCAGCCCTGGTGGTAAGTGCAACCAGTGTGGGTACTTGCAAAGTGTATCAGGATATTGCAGAAAGTGATTATTGTGTACTGTTTCGCCACCTAGTGGGGAATGAGGGGGTTAAGGTGTCCCAAGGGCTATGCCCAGGCTAGTTTGACCACTATTATCCCTGAATTTTGGGTGGAGGCACCTGTTACAGAACCTAGTTCCCCTGTTACCTGTTATTAGCCAAGCAGGCTGGAGTAGTAGCCATGAGATAAGCGCCACCTAGGGGTTTACATCTGGAGGCACCGCTGGGATTTTGTGCCTGCTAGTGGCCGAAATTATGAATTGTTGTCAAACATAAATGGCTACCCCAACAGAAGTGGCTGTACACCAGTTGGTGAGGTGGTGTGCTGGGCAGAAAATCGACCCCCAAAATGCTATGCTTATACTGGATATTCCCTTGGGTACCAGTAAGGACATGGTAGAGGGCGTACTCTCCAAAGTTGAGTGTTTAAAAAACCCTGTGGTGGTGGGTCGACAGGCTGATTTGATCACCCAAACTTTCAGAACCTTAGTAGAGTGTAGTGACCTGGTGGACAGCTCTAAAGTGCCACAGACTATTGCCTCAGACGAGGCCTCAGCCACCTGGAGAGTGATAACAAAAGACAGTAAAGACCCTGGGGAGGATGAGCTCCCACCATTTTCTAGACTTTTGAGGAGAAATTTGCTAAGTTGCTGCTGGAGGAAGGGAAAACTGTAGAGGACTTTAAGAAACTATTCCTGCACCTGGGGTGTCCTTTTCACCAACACCCCTCCCACTCCAGCACCCGTTACTGCCCCTGCCTTCTGCATCTGCAGCTAAGTGCTGGCCCCATCAGTACCTGCCATTAGTCACGACTCCCACCCAAGGTTGAGAATCTTCTCAGGCTGCCTCCCCACTCCAGGGGAGTGATGACTGGGAGACCTGGATAGACTATGTTGCCCCTCTAGTACTTGAATGGCAATGCTCATACGCAGAGAAACCAAGAGGTTGAGTGAGAGCCTCCAGGGTCCTGCCCTGGATACTATCCTTGCTAAGCGGGCCAGTAACCCCGAAGCAACTGCACAGGACTATCTTGGAGCATTGGAGAAAGTGTATGGGAGCCCAGATTCAGATGAGGACTTGTGGTGGAGAGTAAGAAATGCCCAGCAGTACTCAGGGAAGCCATTGTCTGTGTATGTACCTCAGCTTAAAAGTTGCTGTAAGAGTGGCGCAGAAAGGGCAGTTTGCCATCAAATGAATTAGATCAAACTAGGCTGGACCGGATGCTTAAGTCTGCTCTGTTTTCAGAATTGTTATTGCTTCAGTTGCGCCTCGACAACTGACTGGAATTGCCCCCCTCCTATGATGAGCTAATGAAAAGAAATTAGGAGGGTTGAGCTAAAGCGACCCCACGGGGAAATTGCTCCAATATCTGCTGCTACTGCACAAGTGCAGGTTCAAGAAATACTAACTCAAATTTCTTTGTGGCTAAATCATCTGTCCAGGCCTCTGCTACGGCCTCTCCAGACTGGTCCAAAATAGTGGGCCCTTCAATAGAAACAACAATGAAAGTGAACGGTGTGTCCACTCAGGCTGTGCTTGACAGTGGGTCGCAAGTGACCATTGTATTTCAGGACTGGTATGACAAACACTCATCTCCTGTGCCATTACAATTCCTGGAAGGCCTACATGTGTGGGGGGCTGAGTGACAAGTCTTATCCCTACCTAGGATATGTCTGCCTCTGGTTGTCATTTCCTGCAGCTGTAACTGGTGTAGAGGAGCAAGTCAAGACACTGGCTTTAGTGTGTCCCCCTACTGGACTGTATGATGGGGTTCCCATGTTAATAGGGAGCAATGCCCATATGTTTGGAAGACTGGCACAACTCTGTCACGAGAAACAAGGGCGACAGACTGGGACAGCCCTAAGAATTCCGGCTCTGATAAAGAGGGCCTATGATTTGCAGCAGAAATCCGAGGAAGTAGACCAGGATGAACCAAAAGGGGTCATGTGGAAGAAGGAGCCCGATTCAATGGTGTTGGCCCCTAATGCCCAGTGTACCCTTCAAGAGGAGGTCCGCCTGAGGAAAGATGTCAAGAATAGAATACTAATGTTGGATGCATATCAGCGATGAAAAATTGCCAGAAGGATTGTTGGTCAAGCCCAGCATCTTGCCAGCTCGTGCTCATGCCTATGCATGGCGAGTGATGGTCCAGATTCACAATGTGTCAGATTGGGAGATCCGGGTCAACAGAGGCCGCACCCTAGCTATGGTACACTGTGCAGACAGTGCAGTGTTGCCCAGCAACAAGCACCATGGTACAACAGATAGAGTGACCCCAGACGCGTTTGACTTTGGTGACTCCCCGTTGCCAGCTGAATGGAAGACTAGAATTAGCCAGAAACTTGCCCAGAGAGATCAAGTGTTTTCGTTGAAGGAATGGGATGTAGGATGTGTCCAGGGTGCGGAGCATCACATGCGTCTGCACGATGAATGGCCCTTCCGGGAAAGGTCTCGATGTCTAGCTCCAGCAGACATAGATGATGTGAGAAGACACCTGCAGGAAATGCTTGCGGCTGGTGTAATACAAGAATCCAGAAGCTCATATGCTTCACCCATTGTGGTTGTGCGTAAGAAAAATGGGGCTGTGAAGATGTGCGTTGATTATCAAACCGTGAACCGGCAGACCATCCCCAACCAATACACCATGCCCCATATACAAGATGCTCTGGATTGTCTCAATGGGAGCAAGTGGTTCTTGGTGTTGGATCTTTGCAGTGGACATTACCAAATTCCAATGGCCACAGAGGACCATGAGAAGACAGCTTTCATTTGTCCCTTGGGGTTCTACGAATTTCTAAGAATGCCACAGGGGATATCTGGCGCCCCAGCCACCTTTCAGCGGCTGATGGAACTTGCGGTGGGAGATATGAATTTACTGGACTACCTGGTGTACTTGGACAATGTAATTGTGTTTGGGAGCACTTTGGAGGAGCATGAGAACAGACTGTTTAAAGTCCTAGACCGACTGGAAGATTTTGGCCTTAAGTTGTCCATCGACAAATGCCATTTTTTTCAGACCTCCGTGAAGTATGTGGGGCACATAGTATCCACAGAGGGGATAGAGACTGATCCCAGTAAAGTTGAGGCTTTGACCACTTGGCCCCAGCCCCACAATTTGAAAAAACTACAACATTTCCTGGGATTCTGTGGCTACTACCGCCGGTTCATGAAGGACTATTCCAAAGCAATTTGGCCACACTTGAATCTTACTCAGGGTTACCCTCCCACCAATCGTAAATAGAAGAAAGAGCCACCCCTGGACCAGATAGAGTATATTTCCATCTAGGTGAAATTTTTGGGTCCTGTTGGATGCCTGACTGTGAAGCAGCCTTCCACGAAGTCATATACCAGCTCACCCACGCCCCCCATCCTCGCTTATGCTGATCCCACCAAACCCTATGTGCTGCATACTGACGCTAGTCTGCAGGGTCTAGGAGCTGTGCTGTATCAAGACCATGAGGATGGTTTAAGACCAGTGGCATTTGCCATTAGGAGCTTGACCTCGTCAGAGTGAAACTACCCTGTGCACAAGTTGGAGTTCCTTGTGTTAAAATGGGCCATTGTCGACCAGTTTCATGATTACCTCTATGGGGAAAAATATCAGTGAGGACTGACAATAACCCATTGCCTTATGTACAGACTTCAGCTAAGTTAGACGCCACTGGGCTCCAGTGGCTTTCTGCATTGTCAACGTATGATTATGCTGTCGAATACAGACCGGGCCTGAATCATGTTGATGCTGACGCCCTATCCTGGAGGCCCATTTCCAAGAGTGACTGGGTCAGACTGTTTGAACCTGACATCTGAGCATTGTGCCAAAAGTTTGATAGAAATGAACAGATGTCTACGGACACAGTGGACTGCTTAGTAGATTGCTTGGGCCCTCCTGACACCTGCATACTAGCTGCATATTGCTATTTTTCTGCTCTAGATATTAGTGCACTGCCTCAATTTGACAATAACAGCATTCAGTGGGCTCAATCCCAAGATCCTAATATTCAGCCAGCCCTTAATGCCCTCCATGCAGGGAAAGATGTGTCCAAGTTGCATTCCTCTGATTTGCGAACGGCTTTATTGTTTAAAGAAGGCCCCAGGTTGAAGCTGATTAATCAACTGTTGTACAGAGAGAGAGAGAGACCATAGATCGGGGTGGCCAAATAGACAAGCAACAAATGGTTCTGCCCACAGCCTTCAGAGATTTGGTGCTGAGGTCCCTTTATAATCATATGGGCCACCTCAGTATTGACCGAACCCTTGACCTAGACGATCTCGATTCTACTGGCCTAAGATGGGGCCGATGTTGAGCACCATGTAAGGACTTGTAGTCATTGCTTGCAGAGAAAGACCCTGCCTCAGAGGGCTGCCCCCCTTGTCAACATTACTACCAGCACCCCAATGGAATAAGTCAGCATAGACTTCTTGAGTTTGGAGCCTGACCAGCAAAACATTCGTAATGTGTTAGTGGTTATGGATCATTTCACACGGTATGCACAAGCTTTCCCCACCAAAGATCAAAAGGCATCTACCGTGGCCAAGGTGCTAGTGGAAAATTTCTTCGTCCACTACGGAGCCCCCCAGCAAATTCACGCTGATCAAGGTAGAGACTTTGAGAGTCGATTAATCAAAGAAATGCTCTCTCTCTCTCTATGGGGGGTGCGAAAGTCAAGAACCACCCCTTATCACCCGCAGGAGGACCCACAACCAGAACGCTTTAATCGCACCCTGCTAGACATGCTAGGCACTCTTCGCCCTTAAGACAATCATAAATGGAGCCCAGCAGATTAGCACCTTGGTACACGCCTATAATTGCACAAAAAATGATGCTACCGGGTACTTTCCCTACCGTCTCATGTTCGGGAGAGAGGCTCGATTGCCTGTGGATGTCTGTTTTGGGGTCTCTCCGGATGGGGTCCGAGATGAAAATTATCTGCAATATGTACAAAAACTGAAAGCTCAATTGAATCATGCTTACCAACTGGCCCAGACGATGGCTGCCAAGAGAAATTTAGCCAACAAAGAGAGGCATGACAAAACAATAAAGGCTCAAGAACTTCGACCTGGAGACCGTGTGTTGTTGCGAAATTTGGGACTGCATGGTAAACATAAAATTGCTGACCGATGGCACCATCTTCCCCATATAGTAGTAGGCAAATTGGATGATTTACCTGTGTACGAAGTGCCCCCTGAAAACAACTCCAAAGCTGTCAAGACCATGCACTGTAACCACTTAATACCTATTGGCCAAGTCATGATTGAGGCTGAACCCCCCCCCCGAGATTGTTCCCCCTGGACCGGTGACTTGTGCTACTGCAAAACAAAGACAGAGTCAACCTACCCCAGTGGTCACAGACTTAAGGTTTTCTCCACAGCAAGCCCAGAATGATAGTGACTGTCAGTCCACTTCTGATGAGAGCGAGTGCAACTATGCCTATTACCCCTCTTATGAACTGAGTCAGCTGTTTCAAGGTAACCCCATGATCAATTGTGGGGATGAAGCTGGGCCTTCTGGACTACCTAACCCCCCAGCTTTGTCCTTGGAGCCAATGCTCCCTGAAAATGAAGTGCAAAGTATCACGTCTGAAGATGCTGAGTCTCTGTGTATGGTGGAACTGTATAAATTTGCCCAGGAAGGGGGCTGAGGGTATGAGTTTCTCTGGTGGCATGCCAAAACTTGAAGACTGCCAAGAGAGTGCGGACAATTCTCTTTCAGTGCCAGAGTGCCTTCCAAGTGAGCAAAGTGTTGTAGAAACAGAACTTACAGAGCAAGGGCCTGACAGTGCTCCAAGTTTGGACATCTCTACTCAGGCAGAGGCACCCCTCACAAGTGATGAAAGCCCCAAGAATGTTGCAGAAAGTACAGAGACTGTGGTTGTTCCCCCCAGAAAGACTGGCCGAGCTGTCACACCAGTAGTATGCTTCAGCTATGATTCCCCTGGAGGCCAGTAGATTTGCCTGTCAATGTGGTCCACAAGGGGGTTTATGTTTCCCAGAGCTCACTGCCCAAACTAAGTCTAAGTACCAATTCCAGGTTGATTGTTCTGCCCTCTGGGTATGGTGCCCCTGCCCCGTCTAGCCCTAAGTTTGCTGATAGGGAAGGGCACCCTCTCACATTGTTCAATGTACAAGAAGTAATAAGCTGATTTCGTATAGCAGTATGTGTAATTGCCTGTGTGAAATATGCATGATGTAATTCAGAATGGATATAGTAATGGAAACACAGAGAATATATATGGTAAAGGTTAAGTATGTTGACTGATGTATCAACTGTGATTTGCATAACATGCTAATGGTATAGCTGTATGGTTTGCATTTGCAATTATTGTGATGGTACTGACTTGATGCGGATGCCAAGTTTTCTCCAGGCAGGGAAGGGTGTAACCCCCCTACAAAAGGGGGTTCCCAAAAAGTCTTCCTTGAGCTTGCCTAAATGCTCACTGCCAGGCTGGTGTTCTGCATTTAGTAGTTTAAATGGTGTTGCTAAAGAGTGCCTGTAGAGCCTCTATGTACTGTCATTTTAAGAGCTGCCTAGTTTGCAGTAATATTAATCTGGAGGGGGGCTAAGTGTTTTCATGCTCGAGTCCCAACCAGGTTGCTGGAAAATAGCTCTGTTTCTGCCATCGCTAATTGTGCAGAGGGAGCTCTGTTAAAGGATGTAACTATTTGCTGAAAATAATTCAGAGTAATAATGATAATGTAGCTTTTGTTCTAACCAGCCTTCTTTGCAGCAAGGAGTGTTTTGTTTGTCTACACCATTTTGGCCAGGGGCTGCCAAATTGGGCCATTCAGTACTGGTGGGACCTAGAATGGAGTTGGACTACAGGAGCTCTCTGGAGTCAAAATCTGTAGGA
The DNA here is from genome assembly GCA_016271365.2 of Neoceratodus forsteri. Classification (NCBI taxonomy): domain Eukaryota; kingdom Metazoa; phylum Chordata; order Ceratodontiformes; family Ceratodontidae; genus Neoceratodus; species Neoceratodus forsteri. Next base: position 1,142,216,365 of record CM057453.1, read on the forward strand.
ATTGTAGTGTTGGGCTGTTGGCACCTTTATGTAACTGAAGGGGGAGCTCTTGCTTTGACTGACAGCAGAATCAGCCAGCCGAACCTTGTGGATCTGAGGGAAAGCCCCGAGCTGTCTGCTGGCAAGCCAGATCCAAGTTGAAACCTGTAGGAACAACAGCTCAGTAGAGTCTCGAGCAGCCGTCTGCGTAGTTTTTGCACGGGAGAACTGTGGAAAGGCCTGATTCCAGGCCTGCATGTCTGCCTACTGCTCTGAGAGGGAGAAAGAATTATTTTCGGACTGAATCTGAGTGTGTGATTAAAGTAAGCTACTGAAGAGGGATTAGGCTCAACCTGAGGAGGACAGAAGATTGTGCTGAATATGATCGGCCTGCCAGAAATCTCATTCACTTCAGAACTTCTGACTTGTGCAGAGAACAGTGCGATTGGGACTGAAGAAGAATTGCCTGGTGCTGTAGAATCCTTTGCATATAAATGTGCTGTGTATTGAAAGTGGGTCATGATTTGTTTCCCCACTGTGTGAACTGTGTCCTGCTTGCTGGTAACTGTATCCAGCTCAAACAGACTGAATCCACAGATAACTCCATGTGGCTGGGCCTTGCCATGAGGGCCCTGCCAGACTATCCTACTGCACACAGAAAAGCTATTGACGAGAGACCTGCCTGGGGATCAGCCCCCTGCTCCACACTTGAACGGGAATGATGCCTCGGGGAAATCATGTGGCCCTGCTTCTCCTGGCAATCCAAACCAACCACCAGCTGTCTCGAATTTCATCCAACCTGTGTCCAGTCTTGGGTACCGTGAGTAATTATCAGGGTAGCTCCCTGCACCTACAATATAATCTAAGTGTGTCATCTGATTTCTTGGTTATTTTTCTTTATTCACAAACTAAGCCATCAGGCTCCAGATTACAATTAGTGTGTTGTGCATGTTGTTCTTCCATCACAGGGCCCCAACCAGCTGCGACGCTGGCCTACCCCGGGCAATGATCCTGGCTAGCCCATCTGCCTACTACCTGGGTACCCAGAGTGTGTGACTGTGTGGGGGGTTCTGAACTGCATGCATAACTGTTTGATTAATGTAGCTTGTAAGCCAATCATCCTGATTATGCCCCTTCCTTGTTCACGTCCCCTGAATAAATCAGATCTTACTTTTTCTGCATTTAAACTGACTGTGGTTCCAGTTTGTATTAAAAGTACTGTACTGTTGCTGTCTGCTCTGTTTAACCTTGTTTTACAGGGGGTCCCCAGGCTCGAACCAGAGGAGTCAGCCCTGGCAGTAAGTGCAACCAGTGTGGGTACTTGCAAAGTGTATCAGGGGTATTATGAAAGTGATTATTGTGTACTGTTTTGGCTACTAGTGGGGAATGAGGGGGGTTACAGTGTCCCGAAGGGCTGTGCTCAGGCTAGTTTGACCACTATCAACCCTGACCTTCGGGTGGAGGCACCTGTTACAGAACCTAGGCCACTTAACCTGTTATTAGCCAAGCAGGCAGGGGTAGTAGCCCTTGGGATAGCGCCACCTATGGGTTACATTAAGATAAATACTGGGCTCTCAGCTGAGCAAAGAACCGAACTACAAACTGTATTGGACTCCTATCAGAGGACATTTACGGGAACATCAAGAAAGGCAAAGGGGGTGGAACATCATATCATTGTCACCCAGTCTCAACCCATTTGTCAGAAGCCCTACCGGCTTCCTGAAAGGGTCCAGGAAGATGTAACCCAGGTGGTCCTTAAAATGCAGGATCTGGGCATCATTGAGCTTTCCTGTAGTGAATGGAGCTTCCCAATGGTAGCAGTGGGAAAGAAGGAGGGGGGATGTTCATATTTGTTTGGATTTCAGATGCCTAAATGCCATCTCTAAGTTTGATAGCTGTCCGATGCCCCGGATTGATGACATTTTGGATCATTTAGGGACTGCCCGGTACATCAGGGGTTCTGGCAGATCCCTTTAGATCCAGATGCCAGAGAAAAAATGGCATTTAGCACATCCCTGGGACTCTTTCAGTTTACGGTAATACCTTTCGGGTTACATGGGGCGCCAGCAACTTTCCAGAGAGTGATGAATCAAATACTGGCCCCTCATGCCAAATACTGTGCTGTGTACTTAGATGACATAGTGATTTTTAGTACTACCTGGGAAAACCACATTTGTCATCTCCCACATGTACTTATCGCCATTACTGAAGCCAGCCTGACCATCAATCCCTCGAAATGTTCCTTAGCAATGGAAGACACAAAGTATTTAGGCTTCCAAATTGGCAGAGGGCTATTAAAGCTCGATATCGGGAAAGTGGATGCGGTACCTCAATGTCTGAGATCCAAAACCAAGAAAAACGTACGTTCTTTTCTTGGCCTTGCTGGCTATTATCGGCGATTTCTCCCTAATTTCGCCACAATAGCTAGTCCTTTAACTGATCTTACCAAAAAGAGGAACCCTGAAAAGGTAGTATGGACTTCAGAATGTGAAGAGACGTTTCAGAGTCTCAAAGCAGGTTTTTGTTCCTCCCCCATACTATGCTCCCCTGATTTTACTTTACCCTTCATTGTGCAGACAGACGCTTCCAATCATGGTATAGGAGCTGTTCTTATACAAGTAATCGAAGAAGAAGAGCACCCAATCATATATATAAGTAGAAAACTCCATGAAAGAGAGATCCGCTATTCCACAATTGAAAAGGAATGTCTGGCTGTTCGATGGGCCATCGAAGCCTTTTGGTTCTACTTATGGGGCACAGAATTTGAACTTTGGACAGACCACAACCCATTATGCTGGCTTCACATTATGAAAGACAAGAATTCATGCATAATGAGGTGATACCTGTCGTTACAACCCTATCAATTTGTGGTGAGACACAGGAAGGGTACTGCACATGGTAACACAGACTTTCTGTCCAGATATGGGACAAATGAGAAGCAACACTTGTTATCAGACCTCGGAGAAAACAAAGTATGTAATAAGGAGGAAAAGTGTTCCTCCACTTGTTTAGTATGACTAGACAAAAGGGTCCCCGAGGTGCAGCCTTAGGAGAGGGCGGGCTATGGCTCCATCTCTCCAGTGGAGAGATCTGATAACAGGTAGATTCAGTTAGGTATGAATGAAACACAAAAACCATCAGGTTTTGTTTTAGGTTGGGAGGAGAATGTGACAGGGCACATAACCCCACCATTTTTTTTTTTGCTATGATTAGTAGTGGTTTCTGTGACAGAACACATGTATTCAGGACTGCTATCGTTCCTTTTCTCATTTTGTCTGTTTGTTGGGCTGGCCACCTGTTAAATGTTCTGTTAGTCTCCTTTTAAAAAAACAATAAGCAGCCCTGGTTCATATGTTCTGTTATGAAGTGGCAAGAAACAACACAATAGGCGGCTATGCACTGCAATGGGAGATACAGTACTGGATAGCTTTGCTATGCCTTTTTCTTTTGCTGTATTCTGGTGGTAGAACAGGACACAGGGACGTATAAACAAGTACCCTGTCCCTTGTCCCGCTGTCGCCTCTAGCACTGTCTCCCTCGCTTCACTCATGATAGCGAGTGCTGTACCAGGTTTCCCCTTAGGAGAAAGAGGGGAGTGTCGAAGTCTCTCAGTTGTAAGGGCAAAACGAAAAGGTATTTTTTTTACATATTTCCTCCATTTCTTAACAGCCAAACACATTTATGTTTAAGCGGTATCCGAGGAGTGGCCAGACGCCACCGCACAGAAAAAGCAAATGCCTGCATGTGCTTTATTCCACAGCGGTTTGGTTGTAAAGGCTGTGCTCCTAGGATTCCTGTTTCTACTGTTCACACATTCATGTGGGGTTGCAACCTCGCTGGTTCTCTTAGAAAGCAAATAAACTCCTTAAAAAGTAACAATAACTGCGTTAGTTTAGTTTAGTGCAGCTATTTGGGAATTGAATGCATTGGAAAAAACATAATACCCGCCTTAGAAAGAATAATTCCTGGAAAGGCTCCTCAGCTACAGACACTCTCCTCACACTGTCCTCCCAGAATGCAGCTATAGAGCCAGACGACCTTTCTTCTGATCTTTATATAGTGCATTTCTGTTGTGGACGGTGTCTTGGAGCCTCTGGAGTCTTTTAAACGGTTGGGAAGCATTGTTTTTAATGAAGAAAGAGATAGAGATGCATGGGTATATGAATGAGGTAGTTTGACAGGTACAAATTGTATTTTATTGTATGAAATGTGCTTATTTCGTTACCTTAGGATGCAATGGGCGGAGCTACAGTGGGCACATGATCATGTACCTGCATAAAAGAGTACTAGAGCTAGATGGAAAGTAGATAGTGGTAAGGTGTGGAACGAAGCACACCTAGAGCAACTAGTTTCTTCTAGTTGTGGATTTCGTTTGGAATTATGACAGTTTGACATTTATTTTTTTTATTGCGTTTCTCATTATTTTGTCACCTAAGTTCTTTGTTATATTTCGATATTCTACTATTCCTGCTGGTTTTAAAAGAAGAGAAATAAAGTAATATTGTTTTCTGGAACGTCATTTACTGACTCCTAGTCCATCATTATCCCACTGCCCGTGACACCAAGCTGTGAAAGAATTATGGGCAATTGAAGTTAAGGCCATAAACAGAAATTAAAGTAAGCCTCCTCCCCTCCACTATTGCGTCCACCACAATATATCTGCCCTGCGGGTCCGACAGAGTGGAGGAGCAAAGGTTTTTGTTAACGTGAAAGGTTTATATTCCTTATGCTGTAACTATAATCTGAGGCACATAAGAGATCCTGTCATGGTGTAGTCCTGTATGTATCAACTGTCGTTATCCATGATCTCAGATGGTATAGCTTGCATTTACTCTTCTTAAAATGTAATGAAATATAAGTTAAAAAATAAATAGAAATGTCAGAAGGAATTAAGAATAACAAAAGTGGTAATTGTTTTGAAATAAATGAAAGACTCTGACTTTGTTTATTGATGCTTTGCGTGAGGCCATCATAGTCCCTCATTGCAGAAAGCTGTGATGACATTTTTCATGAGCTATCATACTGCTGCTAGCGTGTGGGCACACCAGAGGCCTTTAAAGCTGAAGAATCAGTCTCACTGAGTTGTATTAGAAACTGGAGAAGGTTGGCTGCAAAATATACTTTGTCACTGTTCTCGTTTTATCTTGTGCCCCCAAACTAGAGCTGTGCGGAATGTTCAAATTCCACTTCTGCTGGTATTCCAGGGATTTGGGAAATTACAAGGAATTCTGACACAAGTGAAATCTTGAAATTCCAAAAGAAAAATTTTTTTACGCTGCAGATTAGTTTACCTAAACTGTGGGGAAAGTTTTCAGTGGCTTATGTAAACCATAGATTCATTTTCCACAAACTGTGAAATAATATTCTGTGAGTTACATAATCTGCAGGATATTATTCCATGGTTTACATAGAAATGCTTATTGGAATTCTGTGGAATTAAAATAGAAATTGCCATTCTGTAGAAATCCTGCCAGCAGAATTCCACATTCTGCATAGCTGTACCCCTAAAGTTATGCACGCACACAGACATACACACACACACACACACACACACACACACACACTGGTAGCAGTCTAATCTTATCTGCCCTCTGACCTAGCAGGTCAGAAGACTGACTTATCCTAGAGTGGCTGATAAGAGATGATCCTACAGTGCATCATCACCTGCCCTGCCCCCACCTTGAGACTGAGTTTATCGCTCCACAATGCACCCAGTGTCTGCCAGCCTGAAGATGGGGGCTAGAGGTCATATCCGAATCTGTGTGTGTCAGTTGGTTTACTGGGTCAGCAAGTGACTAAGTATATGTAGAGAATGGTGCTTGCGCACCTTGGTGCATTATTCTGCTGGGATACCTGTAACTGAAGTTTATTTGGTAGTGAATACTCTTAATGCTGATGTGGTGGCCTGGCAGCTGCAGCCCACAGGGGGTCACAGGCACTGGTGCCCACATGCCCGATGGTGGTGTTGGGCAGTCCAGTGGCAGCCATATTGGGACCCCCAGAGAAAAGCATGTCCCGTTATACTGAGGATGCCAGCCTGGGCTCTTTAACAGTTCTAGGGTGCAAGGAAAAATATTTTTACAATTAGCACAGTGCCTCCATGTGGAGTATGTTACAGAAAGTACTAGAAACAATGGAACACTTGCTTTTGGAATGTCCTTTTGCTGAAGTCTTCTGGATGCTGCTAGCAGATACATGGAAGGATCCCAGATGGGCTTCTTTAACTTTTGAAAATATAACTGTAGGACATTTTTCATTGCTAAGTATATATGATATCAGCATTTTGAGACTTATTTACATGAGTGAAATTTTTTCTTTGGCAGACCAGGTGTAAAACTGATGACCCAACAGTAAGAGTTGGGCCAAATAAATTATCAATAATTACTAGAAACACAGAAACATAGAAATTGTCAGCAGATAAGGACTGCCTGGCCCATCTAGTTTGCACATAAGCCTTTGTACTGGATTACTGCTTCCGACCCACCTGCTGCTGTACTTCTATGGTTCCCCTGTGCCTGTCCTAAGCATGCTTGAATCCATCCACAGTGCTCACTCCCACCACCTCCTGAGGCAGACCATCCCATGTGTCCACCACCCTCTCTGTGAAGAACTTCCTCACATTCCCTCTTAACCTCCCACCTTCCAATTTCATGTCCTGCCCCCTCATTCTTGTGCTCCTCCTGTATTGGAAAATGTCTCTTCCCCCCTTGCACCTTGTTTATACCCTTGAAATACTTGAATGTTTCTTTCATGTCCCCTCTTTCCCTTCCTCGCTTCCAGTGAGTACATATTGAGGTCCCTTAATCTCTCCTCATAAGTCTTCTGTTGTAAGCCCTGTACCATCTTAGTCACCCTTCTCTGGACTGTCTCCAGCCTGTTAATGTCCTTACGAAGGTGCGGCCTCCAGAACTGCACACAGTACTCTATGTGAGGCCTGACCATGGTTTTATATAATGGCATCACTACTTCCCTCCTTCTGCTGGTGATACCCCTGCCTATGTACCCCAGCATGCCACTGGCCCTCCCAGCTGCCTTAGCACTCTGCTTTGGCATTTTCTGCCTAGGTTGTCTGAAGTAATAACCCCAGGTCCCTTTTCTCCTTTGTGACTGTCAGCAACCCCCCCCCCATCCTATAGCTTTCCCCAGGGTTTCTGTGTCCCAGGTGCACAATTTTGCACTTTTTTGAAGTAAACTTCAGTTGCCAGTCCTCAGACCATTTTTCAAGCTTCCCCAGGATCCTCCTCATTTTCTCCACCCCCTCTGGGGTATCCACTGTTACAGATCTTGGTGTCATCTGCAAACAGGCAGACCTTTCCCTCCAGCTCTTCTACAATGTTGCTAATGAAGACATTGAATAGGACTGGCCCCAGGACCAATCCCTGAGGCACCCCACTGGTCACCCCCTCCCCAGACTGCACCCCATTTACCACTACCCTCTGCCTCCTGACTGTTAGCCAATTTCTAATCCAGTTTGCCACCCTGTCCCCCATTCCCAGCCTACCCAGATTATCAGCCTCCTATGTGGGACGGTGTCAAAGGCTTTGCTGAAATCAAGGTAAGTGACGTCCACTGCCCCACCCTGATTTACTTCCTTTGTCACCCAGCTGAAGAAATCTACGAGATTTGTCTGACATGACCTCCCCGCTGTGAATCCGTGTTGCCTATAGTCCTGGGCTCTGATGGCTTCTAGATGTCCCACAATACTTTCTTTAAGCAATGTCTCCATGATCTTCCCCACTACTGAGGTGAGGTTTACCAGCCTATAGTTCCTCACCTCCTTCCTGCTGCCAGATTTGTGTAGAGGGACCACATGTGCCCTCCTCCAATCCTCAGGTACCACCCCCTCTGTTGAATGACTTGGTGTACATGGCTACCAGAGGTTCTGCTATCTCCCTTCACAGTTCTCTTAATATTCTTGGGTGTATGCCATCTGGCCCCATTGCTTTGTCCACCTTCAATTCAGTGAGCTCCTGCAGGACTCTTTCCCCTGTTAATGGACTATTGTCCACATCTTCACCCCCTTAGCAACTGCTGTACTGCTGTGGCCCCTGTCTCCCAACCCCCCCTTCTGTGAATACTGAACAGAAATATTTGTTCAGTATTTCTGCCTTTTCCATGTTACCATCCTTACATTCCCCTCCCTCTCCCTTGAGCCTAGCAATCTCCCTCTTGTTTTCCTCCTTTTGCCGAACTACCTAAATAATGTCTTGCCCCCTTTCTTAACTGACTGTGCTAAACCTTCCTCAGTCCATGCCTTTGCTCTCCTTACTACCTTTCCATTTCCCTTAGACACTCTAGGTACTCCCTTTGGGTCTCCTTATATTTCCTGAACCCTTTCCTTTTTGCCCTGACCTTTACCGCCACCTCTCTTGGGAACCACAGTGGCTTTCTCCTTCTCTTGCCTTTGGATACCAGTCTGATGCATTGGTTTGTTACTACTTATTCTGGTTGAACATGAGCTCCAAATTATATATAGGAGGCAGTATGGCGCAGTGGGTTAAGGCTCTGAGCTGCAAATCTGGAGACCCGGGTTTGAATCCCACAGCCCCCAAGGTACATACTGTGTGACCCTGAGCAAGTCACTTAACTTCCTCGTGCTCCCAGGTTGCACCTGCAAACAAGCTTTCAGCTTAGTGTGTCTCACCTGGTAAAATAATTGGTAAATAAATAAATAATAAATATAAACAAGAATGTTAGGGGGCAAAATTTGGAGACGGGGGGGATGACTCAGGGACAATGTGAGGAAGTATTTTTTCACGGATAGGGTGGTAGATGCATGGAACGGCCTTCCTGAGGAGGTCATGGGAGAATTCAAGATTGCAAGGGACAGACATAAGGCAATTCTTTTGAGGGGTAGGAAGAAGTAGGCTGTTGGTTAACTAGGATCTGCAGCTTATCAACTAGGTAGGGAAATGGGCAGACTGGGTGGGCCAAGTCTATGTTCTATGTTTGTATGTAACATTTTATCTCAAAAAACTATGAGAGCTAAATGTAAATATATAGAATGCGTTTGTTTCCTTGTTATAGTTTGCAGTATATAAATATTTCCTAGTATGGTTTCTATTTTTTTTTTACAGAGTTGATTTCCTTTACGGCAGAAATCTATTTGGTTACTTGTTACCCTGACAGGCAGACTAGATTGGCCTAGCAGTCCTTATCTGCCAACAATCTTTGTGTTTCTATGAGTAGGACTGAAATTCAGGAGTAATGAAGTGTGTGTGTCTGGGGGTGGAGCTACAGTTTTTGTGTTGGAGAATGATTTGTGTATAGATAACAAATGTTGCATACTTCAAATTTTCTCTGCATGTTTTATATTTATTTGAATAAAATTTCCCCTCCCTCTTGCAAAAAGTGCCTTGGGTTATTTTACTTCTTCCTAGACACTCATTAGGACAGCACCAAAGATGGGCAGATACCACCAAGACTTGGTACATGAGTTGCAGCTAGAAGGGGCTCTGAGAAGGAGGTGACGACTGGTGACAATGGAAGGAGGTCCTGGCTGGAGAGGCACAATGAGCAGAGTATGCTTGGAAAAGAAATAGAAGAAGGATAATAAGGGACTATACTAATTACTTAACATGATAAAACAAAAAACTGGCATGTGATGCCCTGATGATATGATTCTGCTACAGTATGTGTCCCTTTAGAGTCTAACAGAATCCCCAGGTTTCAGCAAGCAAATGTACATGCACCTTCTGCTTGTCTGTCAGTATGATCAACCAGTTCCAATTTAGTAACGTGGCATTTAACATCATCATTCATTTTGTTAATTAGAAAATCGAGGAATGATGGTACTGAGCACTAAGCCAAGGCTCATTTTCAATTATGTCCTTCACGAGAACTCAGTTATTTAGGTACAACAGGTTACACAGTACCTACAGAATACTTACAAAGGTTACACTATACTGTTAATATATAACACACTGTAGTACAAGACTATCAAAAAGCAGTGTAACAAAAAATGTTTTTCCAAAAAAGCTAGCTTCAGCTACAGTTAATAAAAGCAGTAACATGCCTGTCACATCTACTTTTCTAGGTAGCTCCTATGTTGTGCTCCATAGAGTTTTTTTATTTTCTCGATCCTAACCCTCACCAGGTTTACAAAGGTATTTACAGTTTGTGCCAGCCTTCTTTTCTGCTTGAGAAGAAAGTACATGAAAACATTTATAAAATAGTCTAATTTTGGTGGAACTGTTTTTTTTTTAAATCAAATAAAACTGGAGGATGTCTTGAATCCTTTATTGTGAAAAAAGGTGGGAGTGGGGATCACATTTTTTGCCCACTTGCAGTGCACTGCTGCTTTAATCCAGTACAATTCCAGTTCCATCATTCTATCATAGTCTCAGTGACAGGAACTGACCAACAGGTAAATATGTTTTCAGACATTGATGCATCTGTTTTCCTTTAATAATTAACAGTGTTCATTATGTTTAAGCACTGACTTGAAATGTCTTCTATAAATATTGAGTGCTTAAAGCCAGAATGTCAGGTTTTCTATAAGTACACAAAGGACTGCATACTTACCTAATGCTTATTTGCTTAAGACTTGCCTTCACATGTACAGCAGGAGTTTCTCACATAATTTATTTCCCTCTGAAAAATATTTCTGAAGAAACTGGAAATGTTCACAGAAGTAGGTTCAAGGATATGCTCTGATAACACAGAGCAAACTATGCCATTTACTGCTTTATGGCCATCACTCAATATGAACCCAGCTGGTGTGCACATTCTCTCAGCTGTAACTGTGGATGCCCTCTTGATTTTGCTTATAGTCTTTAGGTGCTTAAGGAAAGGGGACATTGTTTAACCAGGAAAGACACACTAAGCTGGAGCTTGTTTCTAGGTGCAACCTGGGAGCACAAGGCAGTTAAGTGACTTGCTCAGAGTCACACAGTATGCAAGTGGTGGCTAATGGGATTCAAACCCAGGTCTCCAGGTTTGCAGCTCAGTGCCCCTAACCACTGTGCTATACTGCCTCATCTGGCTTGCCTGATTAACGTACAGTAATACAGTATATACAGGGTGGGTGTAAATTCTAAATTACATTTTGTGATACTGGGATCAGATGGCAGATGGCCAAGAAGGTGAGTGCGGGTTTGTGCTAACTGCCACCTGGGAGAGGGGACAGCTGGTGGAAGTGATTTATGGCACTGGGGATGGGCTCTCTATGCACACCTCACCAAGCTGCAGAGGGAAGAGCACAGCAGCAAACCACTTGGGATGGGCTCCCGTCGCCATGCTCTATCTTTGAAGGTGAAGACAGGGCAGAAGTGAGCTATTTCTGACTGGCTCCCAATGGTTGCACTATAACATGGGTGAAGGGATCAAGGCCAATGTAAGCCACTGAAGATGGGCTCTCAGAGGCTGCACTTTAACTCCGAGGAAAGGGGGGATCAGGCAAAATGCAAGTCACTGAGCAAGCTCTCAGAAGTTGCACCTTAACTCTGGGGGGAAGATGTTAGGTCAGATATAAGTCCTTCAGGATGGCTCTTAGAGGCTGCACTTTAACTCTTGGGGAGGTGGGGTAGATCAGATACAAGTCCCTGGGGATGGCTGTCAGAGGCTGCACTTTAACTCTGGGGGGAGGGGAGTCAGGTTAAATACAAGTCACAGAGGATGGGCTCTCAGATGTTTCACTTTTGCTCTGAGGGGAGAGGGATCTGGTCAGATATGAGTTGTGGCAAGATAGGCCTATTACCACTTTATTTAATGTTCATTTTTTCAGGGATTGTAAGGCACTCCAGGGTTAAGACACTGTCCCTTTAAAAGGCCAGGAAGAGTTGAACAAGACAAAAGAGAATTCCTGTTAAAGCCAGCTTAGGCCTGGCATTCATCTAGATAGGGAACAGATAGGTTTATGTACCTTAAAAGTCATAACTTTTGGATTGAATGGTCAAACTGGACACTTAGCCTTCCAATAACAGGAAAAGGCAGCAGGAGGCCAGCTTAAGGTCGTAAACTGAAAACCAGAACCAGGTTATGCATAAACCAAATGTTACAGGGGTTAAACATGGAGCCACAGTGACCCCTGCAGAAAATAGTACTGTAAACTGTTGCACCCCAAGTCTCTGCATGGGTGTGGCTTGAAAAGGACACCACTTAAATTATATTTAACAAGTCACATTTTTGAAAATCAGTGCACTTTTAGCTTGGAGTCTGAAGCCTGATGAACTGTTCTTGGAGAGTTCCAGAGCTAAGAAGAACTTATCAAACTGATATATACTTTGTTTTTAAGTATATGTGTAGGCCTGGGAAAACCTCTGAAACCAGACCTGAGTTTGTGAATTTGGACTTTTCACATACTGGACATAAATTCTGATTTTTAAGTCAGAATTTTGGGAAACAGACTTTTCACCAAGAAAACACCTAGGCCTGGATAATCAGACTGCGCCAGGCTGTGGCGCAAGCCTGGGCGCAGCGCAACTTGGTTGCGCAGGGGTATTGACAGGGTGATATTCAATGGAGCTGTGCCATGGCACAGCATCGCTGAATATTGCACCCTGGCCACCCGCAGTGCGCATGGCACAGTGGCACTGCGCCAGTGCAAGTGGTCAGAGTGGAGCAGGGGGACGCACTAACGCAAGTTCCGTTGTGCTAGGTGCAACAACCGCGATATTCTAAAGTGCACATGCAAATGGGGCCATAATGCATGCAAGGCGCAAATGGAGCTATTTGCATGTCATTATGGCCCCATTTGCATGCAGATGCACCAATCCCCAGTGACTTATGCCTGGCGCCCTGCCAGGATGCAGCTGTTGGGGACCGACGCCCCCTGCACATTGCGGAAAAGTGCCCCATTGCCCGATCACGGGCATATGTAGAATATATTAAAAGTCCAATATCCCTGGTGGTTCAGTGGACCGATTGCGGGCGTCAGTAGAAAATAATGCCACCCCAAAACAACCCTGGTGGATTAACGGTACCCCCCTCCCCACCTGCCCACTGAGCCCCACCGCCCCGCTCCCCTCCGGTCAGCGGTGGGTGGCAGCTTGCCACCCCGCTGCCTGATACTGTATGGTTGGGCTGTACGCCCATTGGTCCAAAGCATGAGCTAATGGGCGTGCAGCCCGTACCATACTACAGAGTCCAGATATATGAATGGATCCATTCAGGATACTCGGTGATAGAGATTTTGTAAGAACTATACACCTTGTTAACAAAGATAGTATCCGCTCGGCTATTCTACAAACCAAATAGGCAAGAGGCTGCCAGTGGCCGTGGTGGGATTCTAATTAGAGAGTGTAGTAAAGAGTCAGAGGGACTTGAGACTACAGTTTCCACCCTCCCACTGGGAAATGGAAGGTTGATGATGCTTCCTGAACCCTACAACTGCTCACGAGTTCCGTAAAAAGAGGGACCCTCCCTGCAAACATGAGGTCCTGCCGTGGGCTCGTGACACAAGTCAGTGGGGATTAGTTCTCACAGGCTGCACTTTAACTCTTGGAGGGGAGATAGGATACAAGTCTCTGGGGATGGGCTCTGAGAGGTTGCACTTTAACTCTAGACAGTGCTCACCAACTCAGAGATGATGGGAGCTGTGGGAGTAAGGGAGCCACTGGGGAACAATGATCATAACTCTGGTATGAATTGGCCCTCGGGGCCAACAAGCTACAATCGAGAATTGAAGTCCTTGACTTTAGAAGGGCAGACTTCGATAGGATGAGGGAACTGGTCAGGGATTAGTTAGTAGGGGTAGAGGATATAGGTGGGGTTAATGAAAGATGGGGTCAATTAAGGGGGCCATTCTCAAGGCATTTAAGGTATGCATAACAACAGTAACAAAGAAAAACAGGTTTAAAAGACCACTATAGTTCTCAGAAAGGGTTAGGGAAGCAGTAAGGGCCAAAAAGAAGGCTGTCTATAAATACAAGGAAAAGCAAGGAGGGAGGGGGTAGAATGGGAGGGTTATCTACAGAAAAAAAAAAGACGCAAAAAGGACCATTAAGGAGGGGAAAGCAGACACACAGTTGCATATCATGGAGGGGATGAGGGACAGAGAAAAACAGTTTTTCAGATATATTAGGGAAAAAAGGAAAAAGTGGGGGAATCGTAAGGCGAGTTGGGAGGGTAGGGTGATAGAGGAGTATGGACAAAAGGCCACTGTCCTCAATAACTACTCTTGCTCAGTTGTCACTAAGGAGGATGGCAAGTCCGTGCCAGACAGTGGCATCAAAGTGGCCACTAAGGCAGATCTGGAAATGAGACAGCCATTGCTTACTACTGAAAGTATCCTGAAAGGGGCTGACTGACCTTAAGATACATAAGGCCCTTGGACCAGACAGGTTGTATCTGAGGATAATCAGGGAATTAGCAGTGGAGCTGGCTGAACCTCTGGTACAGTAGGTCTGTTCAACAGCTCACTCAGGTCTGGGGAGGTTCCAAGGGATAGGAAGGTGGCAGACCTTATACCACTGCGTAACGGGGGGAGGAGGAGGGATAAGGAGCAATCAGGGAACTACAGGCTTGTCAGTCTAACCTCTATCAATGGGAAGCTGATGGAGTCACTGACCAAAGAGGAACTCCTAGACTATCTGGAGATCAACAGGCTCTAGGATAGTAAACAGCATGGTTTAGTGGCATGACGGTCTTGTCAGAGTAACTTGATAGTTTTCTTTGACTGGGTGACAAAGGAATTAGATAAGGGACATGCTGTGAATCTGCTGCACTTTGACTTCAGCAAGGCTTTTGACTCAGCACTTCACACACAGTTGTTCAAGAAGATGGAAGACCTGAGTGTGGCTAAACCAGTAGTGAACTGGTAGTTCACTAGTAGTGGGCTGGTAACTAGCTACAGGGGAGGCAGCAAATGGTGGAGGTGAAGGGGGATTAAATCAGAAGAGAGGGAGGTTACGAGTGGGGTTCTGCAGGCATCTGTCATGGGTCTGGTCTTCCTCAACATGTTCATCAGTGACACTAGAAAAGGAATCCAGGGCAGGTTGTGTCTCTTTGCAGATGGCACAATACTATGAGGGAGGGTGGATAGTGATGAGGGAATAAGGGGAAATACAGTGAGACCTACAAAAGCTAGAGGGGCGGTCAAAGGTCTGGCAGCTAAAATTCAACGTCAAAAAGTACTAGGTAATGCACCTAGTGAAAAACAAACCCAGGATGGAGTACTGGATGGGAGGGGAGAGAATTAGCACTACAGCTAAGGAATGGGATCTGGGAGTTAAGCAATCAAGTCAGTGCAACAAGACCTATAGCAAGCATAGCTGGGATGTATTGGGAGGGGTATTGATAGCAGAAGAAAAGAGGTACTACTTCCCCATTACAGATCCCCAGTGAGACCTCACCTGGAGTACTGTACCCAGTTCTGGAGTCCTCACTTCAGTAAGAATAAGGATAGGTTGGAGACAGTGCAGCACAGAGTAACAAAAATGATTCAGGGCCAGCAGGGCCGATCCTATGAGGAGCACCTCAAGGCACTAAATATGTACTCAATGGAGTTCAGAAGGGTAGAGAGATATGATATGAAAGGTGAGGTTGGGGGTGGTTTATAGTGTGTAGTAGAACATCGTTGTTCACTGAAATCTAGCGCTCTCAAAATGTTGTTCTGCTGCACTAGTGACGTCCGCAGGACAGCAGAACGAAAAAAAGTTTTTGTTCTGCTGCAGTGCGGACGTCACACATGGTGTCCTCGAGCAGCAATCTG
The DNA here is from genome assembly GCA_016271365.2 of Neoceratodus forsteri. Taxonomy (NCBI): domain Eukaryota; kingdom Metazoa; phylum Chordata; order Ceratodontiformes; family Ceratodontidae; genus Neoceratodus; species Neoceratodus forsteri. Next base: position 1,142,231,996 of record CM057453.1, read on the forward strand.
ACAGTCTTATTTTAAAAAAAAAGATGTAGTTTTTTTTTTTTGAGTCAACAACGTTCCACTATACACTATACAGAACAGTGCATGAGTACCAGTTAACAACAGGGCTGTTCTTTCTCCTCGTTGGTACTATGATGACTGATTACCTCTCGAGCTGCGCTCTCGAGGTAATCTGTCATCATAGTACCAACTCGGTGAAAGAATAGCCCTGTTAACTGGTACTCAGGCACTATCCTATATATAGACCACTCAATCAGGATGAGGAGAGGGACAGAGAACTGAGCTCACAAATATCGGAAGCTGCAGGAAAAGGAGAGGTGGTAATTGTGGGGGATTTCAACCTGCCCAAGGTAGACTGGAGCATTCCATCCACAACATGTGCTAGAAGTCAGGTGATCCTGGAAGAACTGCAGAGTGGGTTCCTGACTCAGGGTATCCTGAACCAATAAGAGCTAAGGCAATTCTTGATCTGGTGCTCACAAATGGGGAGCATGTACAAGAAATAATGGTCAGGGAGCCACTGGGAGGAAGAGACCATTGCACAAGATGAAAATCTTGGATTTCAGGAGTGTGGACTTCAGGAAAATGGCTGAAGTGCTAAGAAGCCATCTGGTGGGTATCAGAGCAGATATGGGGGTGGACCAAAGGTGGTCCATCATTAAGGAAGGAATAATGGTTGCCACAGAAGAGTGCGTTAGGCTCAGGGGTAAGAACACAAGGGCAAAAGTGCCCAGTTGGTTCAGTTCTGGGGTTGCCCAGGCAGTAAGGGAAGAGTTTGGTCTATAGAAAATTCAGAAAGACCAAGAGAGAGGTGGAAAGGGAAGATTACCTAAGGTTGGCCAGTGAAGCAAATAAGAAAGTCAGACGAACAAAGGCACAGAAGGAGCTGCAGATAGCTGAAGGAATTAAGAAGGGGGAGAAAGCTTTCTTTCGATATATATTAGTGAGAAAAGAGACAAGAAGGAAAGGATTGTTAGGCTTAAGAAAGGGATGAAGTGGGTGGAGGACAATGGGGGAAAAGCAGAGATACTAAATGAATACTTCTGTTCTGTCTTTACCGGGAGAAGGATGGACCAGTGCCTTCAGGAGTGGGGAGGAGGGAAGAACAGATGTAGTGATAGAGAAGGATAGAGTGAGGGATGGAGGGGCTGCTGGCATTGAAGGTGGACAAATCACCAGGCCCGGATGGAGTACATCCAAGGGTACTAAAAGAAACTGGCTGAGCAGCATGGCAGGGCCACTGGCAGACCTATTTAATAGTTTACTACAGACAGGCGTACTACCGCAGGACTGGAGAACAGCACATGTAGTGCCACTGCACAAAAGCGGTCCCAAGGATGACCCAGGGAATTATAGACCAGCCAGTCTGACCTCCATTGTGGGCAAGCTCATGGAGACCATACTAAAGGAAAGGTTAGTGGAATATTTAGAGGAACATGGACTCCAGGATGCAAGGCAGCATGGGTTCATGGGGGGAGATCGTGTCAAAAAAATCTGATTGACTTCTTTGACTGTGTCACTAAGACAGTAGACAGAGGCCTAGTGGTGGACATCCTCTATCTTGATTTCAGCAAGGCCTTTGAACCAGTGCCCCACAAAAGGTCGATCAGGAAGTTGGTGGATATCAGGGTTGGGGAAAAGATGGCCAGATTGGTGGAAAGCTGGAGAACCCAGAGGGTGGTTGTGGGGGGAGAGTTATCTGGCACAAGACAGGTAACCAGTGGGGTCCCACAGGGCTCAGTGCTGGGGTTGGTGTTGTTCAATGTCTTCATCAATGACATTGCAGATGACATTAAGGGCAAAATGTGCCTATTCGCGGATGACACCAAGCTCTGTGGGAGATTGGACAAAGGTGAAGGGATACAGGACCTACAGGAAGATCTGGAAAAGATAGAGAGGTGGTCCAGGATCTGGCAGCTTGGCTTCAATGCCAAAGTAACCCCTAGGTGGCGCTATCCCAAGGGCTACTTCCCCTGCCTGCTTGGCTAGTAGCAGGTTAAGGGGCCTGAGTTCTGAGGCGGGTGCCTCCACCCGGAGGTCAGGGTTGGTAGTGGTCAAGCTAACCTGGGCACAGCCCTCCAGGACACTGTAACCCCCCTCTTTCCCCTCTAGTGGCCTGAACACTGTACAATAAACACTTTCACAACACCCCTGGTACACCACACAAGTACCCACACTGTTTGCACTTACCACCAGGGCTGGTTCCTCTGGCTCGACCCTGGAGACCCCCTGTAAAACAAGTTTAAGAACAGAAAATAGCAACAGTACAGTACTTTGAGCACAAACTGGAACCACAGTCAGATTACATGCAGAAAAAGTTAGATCTGATTTATTCAGGGGACTTGAACAAGGAAGGGGCAAAATCAGGTTAATTAGCTTAAAGGTTATATCAATCAGTTATGCATGTGCTTTAAGTCCCCCCACATAGTCCACCTCTGGGTATCCAGGTAGAGAAGAGATGGGCTAGCCAGGACAGTTGCCCGGGGTTACAGCTGGTTGGGGCCCTGTGATGGAAAACACAAAATGCACAGTACACAATATTTGTGATCCGGAGCCAGAGGGCTCAATTTGTAAAGGAAATGAAACAACAAGACAATCAGATGACACATTCAGATTAAGCTGTTGTTGTAGGGAGCTACCCTGGTATTTACTCACGATACCCAAGACTGGACACAGGCTGGACAAAAATCGAGACTGCAGCTGGTTGATCTGGAATGGCAGGAGAAGCAGGGCCCACACAAGTTGCAGAGGTGTCGTTCCTGTTCAAGTGTGGAGCAGGGGGCTGATCTCCAGGCAGATCTCTCATCAATGGCTTCTCTGTGCAGTGGGTAGTCTGGCTGGGCCAGTCTTGCAAAGCCCAGACTGCATGGAGACAAGTTCGGAAGCAGTCCGTTTTGGGCTGGATACAGCTTCCGGCAAGCAGAACACAGTTCACAAAGTGGGGAACAAATTCACAACCCACTAGCAGCTCATAGCACATTTACATGTATGGGAATTCTACTGTACCAGGCAAAGTGCTCCCCGGGCACAATTGCAAAGTCTCTGCACATACTGGGAGCTTAGGGTAGCTAGAACTCCTGACAGGCCGATCGCATTCAGCAAAAATCTTCGGTCTTCTTCAGGTTGAGCCTGGCCCACTTCAGTAGCTTACTTTAGTCACACAAACTTGAATTTAGTCCAAAATAATTCTCTTCTTTCCCTCTCAGGAGCAGCACACTGACATGCAGGCCAAAAATGTAGCCTTTTCAGAGTTCTCCCAATGCGAATCCACTCAAGATTGCTGCTCAGAAACACTTCTGCTCCTTCTTGCTCAGCTTCCAGCTTAGTTCTAACTGAAAACTGCAAGCAGCCCGGGACTTCCCCAAGATCCAAAAGATTTGGTTGGCTGATTTGGTTGCCAGTCAAAGCAAGAGCTCCCCCTTCAGTTGCAAACAAGGCATAAAAAAAGCTCCAAACTAAAGTTTCTACAGATTTTGAATTCAGACAGCTCCTGTAGTCCGGCGACATTTTAGGTCCCACCAGTACTGTTTGGTCCAATTTGCAGTCCAGGACCAAGATAGTGGAGACAAACAAAACAGTCCTTGCTACAAAGAAAGCAGGTTAGACAAACTACATTATCATTATCACTCTAACTGATTTTCAGCAGATAGTTACATCTTTCAACAGAGCTCCATCTCAGGTTACTTATGCTGCTATTAGGCAGCTCTTAAAGAGACAGTACACAGAGGCTATACAAGATCTGGTAATCACATTTAAACTGCTAAAACGCAGGACAACAGCCTGGCAGTGAGCATTTAGGCAAGCTCAAGGAAGACTTTTTGGGAACCCCCATTTGTAGGGGGGTTACACCAAGAAATGCAAAGTTATGCATATTGGAGCCAAGAATCCTAGGACAGAGTACTACCTGGGTGGAGTCTGAGTATCTGCATCAGAGGAGGAGAAGGACCTGGCAGTGATGATCACTAGTGACCTGAAGCAATCCTCGCAGTGCAAGAAAGAAGCAGCTAAGGCAAACAAGATGCTGGGATGCATATCTAGGGGGATCAGTAGTAGGAGAGAGGAGGTTATACTGCCCTTGTGCAGGCCTCTAGTAAGGCCGCATTTAGAGTATGGAGTTCAGTACTGGTGCCCACATCTCAAAAAGGATATTAACCTGCTAGAGAAGGTCCAGAGGAGGGCTACAAAGATGATAGCTGGTCAGCAGGGTAAGGCACACGGGGAGAGGTTGAAGGCACTGAACATGTACTCCTGGAAGACAGGAGAGAGAGAGAGAGAGAGAGAGAGAGAGAGACGGGGGGACATGATTGGGACCTTCAGGTATTTGAAAGGGATAAATATGGTTGATAAGGAGAGTCTCTTTAAGCTGAGTGGCAACCATAACAAGAGGGGGCACAGTCTTAAGCTGGAAGGTAGGAGGTTTAGGAGGGAGGTCAGGAAGCACTTCTTCACAGAGATGGTGGTGGACACTTGGAATGCGCTGCCAGAAGAGGTCATCTCGTTGAAGACAGTGGACAGCTTTAAGAGAGGCTGGGATAGGTATGGGGGAGGGTAAGGGTCATGGGTAGGGAGGATGGGAGGCGTGGGGAGAGGGGACAGGGACAGTAGCTCAAGCTGTGGACCCTGCAACACAAGCAGACTTGATAGACCAAATGGCCTTCTTCTGCTGGCTTCTTCTTATGTTCGTATGATAGAGACCTTCAAGTTCCTTAAAGGAATTAAAGGGAATTGTGGGGAACTATTTAGCCTGAATACAAACTCGCAATCATGTGAACATGAGTGGAAATTTACAAGAGGGAGGTTCAGAAAGGATGTGAGGAAGTACTGCTTTACAGAAAGGGTGGTGGAATCTTGGAACAGTCTGTTGGCTGAGGTGGTAGGTGCAAAAATGGTCAGGGGATTCAAGGAGGGCTGTGATAGAATGAATAGAATCGTGTTTGCCTGGGGCGACAGGACCAAAGGGTAGAATGGGGAGAGGATGGGGAAAGTTAGTACCCAGGAGGAACAGTAGGATCCAGGGAGTATAGGGAACTTGGGTAGACTGGATGGATCTCCGATCTTTTTCTGCTGTCATTGTCTATTTCTATGTTTCTTCGGGAAGGGAGTCAGGTCAGATACAAGTCCCTTGGTTTAGGCTGCCAAATAGTGCACAGACACAAGTCACTGGGAATGGGCTCTCAAAGACTGCACTTTAACTCTAGGGAGGGAGATCAGGTCAGATACAAATCACTGGGGAAGGGGATGGTCTCTCAGAGGCTGTACTTATTTTGTAAATTTAGATTTATTCAGTTTTTCCTTTAGAACAGACAAAACATAACAGTAACACTTTGCTACATCATTCCATATGAGTTTAGAGACATTTCTTCACAGCCTATACACTGAATTTAGACAGAATGCATGAGGGCGTAGTTGTATAACATTATCAGGCTTGATTCTGAAAGCCCAAAGATTGACACAAGGTGCCTGCATCAAACATAAATGGTGCAAGTGGCACCCTGCATCAAACAATCAGCCCTGAGCTATTCACTAAAGCAGCCTGCATCAAACGCAGGCTGCATGCCCGAAAGGGGACTTGTGCTAGCCTAGTGCCACAAAGGGGGCTGCGGCATGGCCCTAGGGGACTTGCAGCAGACACAGGCTACCATATCCCCAAATGTGGGATGCACACATTCTCGTTCAGAGGGAGAATTTCTAAGTACCCTTAGACATATCCTTCTGGGAGAGTGTAGCACCTTGCGGCAATGTGCCTCCCAAGCCCTGATCCCTCGTTACACAGTACATAGCTCTGATGGTATAGTGGCACCCCTGCCCTGATCCTCAATGTCACCTGTTGCATTATTATAAGTAAGGCCCCCCTTCCCTGGTGGTATAGTGACCCCACCCAATCCCTGATGTCCCCATCACAGATCTGTACATAATATCCCCCATCCCTGGTGGTCTCATGGATCCCCACCCCTTCCAGATCACGTAGGTGCCTACCACCCCACCCCCAATCCTGAAACCCTGAGCCAGCAACTGCCACAATCCTCCTCTCACCACCATGTCGGCTTCCCACTGACCTATCACTGAGCGCATACTGCACAGTACATGCTCAGTGACAGGTCAGTCAGAAGCTGGCCATGGTGGTGAGAGGAGGGCTGCGCCGGTTGCTGGCTTGGGGTTTCAGGATGAGGGGGGAGCGGGGTGGTGGGCACTACCTTCCAGGGAGTGGGGTGGGATCCACTAGACCACCAGGGATGTGGATGTTATGTACAGATCCATGATGGCAAGCATCGGGATCAGGGCGGGGTGGGGCCACTACATGACCAAGGAAGGGGGACTTTACTTACAAAATGCAACAGATGACATTGGAGATTGGGGCAGGGGTTACTTCATGACCTGGGAAGGGGGACTTTACTTATAATAATGCAATGGATGACATTGGGGATCAGGTTGGGGGGCACCTATACCACCAGCGAAGGAGGACTTTACTTATAATAATGCAATGGGCGACATTGAGAATTGGGGTGGGGCAACTATACCACCAGGGAAGGGGGGGGGTTACTTTTAATAATGTAACAGGCAACATCGTGGATTGGAATTTGGGGCCACTGTACCACCGGGGAAGGGGGTATTTACTTAAAATAATGCAACAGGCGACACTGGGAATCAGGGTGGGTGGCTACTATACCACCAGAGAAGGAGGAATGTAATTCTAATAATGCAACGGGCAACATCGGGGGGGGGCAATAGACCACTGGGAACAGGACATAACATATGAACGGGATCGAGGATGGTGGGGCCATTAGTTTTTCCGTGTGCCTTGTGTTTCTTGCATAGGAGAGGTTGCGGCAAGTATAGTGATTTAGGCGCTGGGACCTCTCCTGTATCAGAATCTGGTGCAGGGTCTGTGGTGTACTGGACTTCGCTGCAAGCTGCTGTTGCCACAGCTTGCGCCGATCTCAGCCCCATTTGAGAATCGAGCCCATCATGTTTACATTCAAGGCACAAAATAATTCCTTTTATCCAGAATGTATAGCATTCATCTACCCCATTGGATTTCAACTATAGGAAGGGTTTGAAAGACTTTGGCAGATAGATTGTCCATGCTATACATGTCAGTCATCAAATTCTGTCAGAGCTCTCTCATTGGGGGTTTATTAAATAGCCAATTCTTAGCAAAGGTCTTTTTAGATACCAACAGACAGACAAAAAGTAGTTTCCCAGTGCTAGGCTGTTGAAACCTCTTGGGTAGCTCTAAAAACAATAATATTTGCAGTGAGGTGACTAGGGTAGGTGCAAACATCTCCCTTAGATCTTCCTGGAGTTGTGTCCAGAATGGCTGTGACTTGGGACAGGTCTAGAAAATGAGTGCAGGTGCAGCTTTAGGTTCACCCCCGTTTCACCAGCATGCTGCGCCATATTGTGGCGCATATTTTATAGGCCGTGAATGTGTGCAAAGGAACCTGGTCAGACATTTCCAGGAAAATTCTTTCCATATGTATGATGAGGTCAGTTTAAGGACATAAGATGTGTACCTATCTCACTGCTGAGTAGATATTTCCATTCAAAGGTCTACCTGCCATCTCAGCCTAAAATAATCTGTGGTTAGGATCTCTAGTTCTAGAAGTATGAAATATAATTTAGAAATAAGGGAATTTAACGGGCCTCCACCTGTTATGTTTAGAGTTAGGGTGACTAGGCTTGGAGTGGGTCTGTGTTTAGGACATGCTTTCATTTGTTTCCGTAGAAAGATTTTAAGTTGGAGGTACCTAAACCTATCAGCAGGTCACCGATGATATTTGCTGCCAGTAACTGAAAGTCCATGAAATCTGTACCCTGTATACAATGTAGTGGAAGGAAGAATCCATGGTATGGTCTAACCTAGCAAGGATGAATTTCAGGTGGTATGCAAAGAGGATCACCAAATGACAAGGTCATGGTTTTATGCCATATATTCAATGTGGTGTCTGTAAAACTGTTGTCCTCTTTGGTAGCATATGTATCTTGGGAAAGGATATAAGTCCTCTTCCCTCACTCGGATTTGTTTCCAAAGAGTTGTGTGCCGTGGGGAGTGCCAGTACAGAGTTGTACTGCCTAGTGATAGTTTTCCAGATTTGGTAATACCAGGCCCCCTTGGATTTTGGAGTTACAGGATGGTATACTGCATTGGGTCTGGAGTCTGGTACCTGCCCGAAAGAATTTCAATATCAGCCTATCCCACTGTCTGAGTTGTGCCATTATAGGAGAAATGGATAGAGTTTGTACCAGGTAGAGAAGCCTGGGAAATGTATAAATCTGTGTACAGTCCATCCCTTGTATCAGAGGCAGGGTGACGGATTGCTTCAGGAGGTCTTCTTTAAAAGTCTGAAGCAGGGAGGAGTAGTTAGCTGCCAATAAAGCAGAGAGATTATATGTTAAGAAGACACCTAGAAATGCAGGCCCCATTTACATGTAAATTGCTGTTGTATTTCAGCCAAAGGTTTACAGTTAAATTGTAGTACCTCTGTGTCTGATGTGTTTAGATTGTAACTTGCACAGTACCCAGACTGTTGCAGGAATCCCCATAAAGCCGGCTAGAAGGAGTTGGGTTCTGTCATATAAATAAACAGGTTATCTACGTACACTGCAAATTTATGATGCCTACCTCCATGTTGGATGCCTTTTATAGGTGGATTTAGACATATGGCCTGTGCTGGGGTTTCTAGGTAGAGGGCAAACAGGGGTAGTGACAGGGGGCAACCCTGCCAGGTGCCTCTTTACAGGTGAAAGGATTGGGACATCTGGCCACTGATTTTAACATAAGCTTGTGGATGGCTATATAGTGTGCATAAGATACTTACAAATGGTTGGGAAAAATCTATCTTTTGTAGGGTGGCAAAAAGGAGTTCCAATGCCACCCAGTCAAATGCTGTCTTATAATCTAGGGTAAGCAACAGAAAAGGGGTACTTGACCAGGTTACGTGGTTGAGAATGTCCAGGGTCCTATTAATATCGTTCTCATCCTGTTTGCCCTCTACCTAGAAACCCTAGTACAGGCCATATATCAAAATCCACCTATAACAGGCTTCCAACATGGAGGCAGGCATTTCAGAAAAAGAGATGTGTAAGAACAATGGGGCACCATTTGAAGATGGGGGGGACTGCTCAGGGGCAACGTGAGGAAGTATTTTTTCACAGAGAGGGTGGTGGACGCATGGAACCACTTTCCTGAGGAGGATGTGGGGTCAAAAACAGTGGGGGAATTCAAGAATGCATGGGACAGACATAAGGCAATTATAGTGGGGGGTTGCAGGAAGTAGGCTGTTGGTTAACTAGAATCTGCAGCTTATCCAGTAGGTAGGGAAATGGGTAGACTAGGTGGGCCAAGCAGTCCTTATCTGCTGTCAAAGTCTATGTTTCTATGTTTCTGTGTTTGCCTCACCCAGATGAAGCCTGTTTCTCCTGATTTAATTTGTAATGGTAGGATGGTATCTAACCTTTTGGCCATCAGTGAGGCAAACATTATATAATCAATATATTTAGGACCCCTATAGGCCTATAGGAAGAGTACATCGATTTATCTGTGAGTTTTCTTATAGCAGAAATTGTGGCCTGATTCCAAGTAGGTGAAAGGGGATTACCCCCTGCCACCCAGTTACACAGCTTTTTCGGGGGGTTCTTCTAGAAATGCTTTGTATCATTCACTGGTGTACTCATCCAGTCTAGGACTTTTATTTTTTAATGATTTTTAAGGACCTCTTTTTAAACTGAAATTGGTGTATCAATGAGCTTTTTGGGCAGGAAACAGTAGAGCGAGGTTGGTCAAAGCCAGGGAATTGGATATTATCTGTGGGTCCTAGGGGATTCTGGGGAACAGAGACAAGTGTAATACTTTAAAAATGCTCTGAAATTATATCCTGTGCTGTGTGAAGAATGGAGGTGTCAGGGTCTTTTTTGTGCGTGAACGCATTTCGATCTGTTTTCTTCACAGGTGGAAGGTCAAGATCTTTGATGCTGTAGCTTCCCTCAAAGTATTTTTTGACCAATATACTGTAACACCATTTCCATTCTGGAGTTCAGTATTCCCTGTATTTTCTAAGTTTGGTTAATTCTGGAGTTACTATGCATATGTCTAGGTTGGATTTCTGCAAGGATTTGCTGGAGCTGGCTGAATTTCTCCTCTCGTTGTTGTTTTAGTCTTGAGGAGTGACCAATTAGATCTCCTCTGAGCACCACCTTAACGGTGTCCCAGAGTATACTTGGTGAGGCATCAGGCTGAGAACTGTCTCAAATAATTCACTGAATTGTCTCTCTGACCAAGGTTTTACATTTTTCAGAGTTCAGTACTTTCTCCCCCAGCCTCTCCTTGACAATGCCCTCCATCACCTTGCCCACCACTGATGTCAGGCTGACAGGCCTGTAGTTCTCTGCCACCTCCCTTGATCCCCCCTTTGTGGATAGGCACTATATGCGCCACCTTCCAGTCCTGGGGCACCCACCCTGTCCTCAGAGAGATGGTGAAAAGCTCCGCCAGGAGTTTCGCCAGGACATCCCCAAGTTCCTTCAGCACTCTGGGATGTAATTTATCCGGCCCCGGTGCTTTCTCCATCTTAAGGGAGCTGAGGGCTTCCCTCACTCTCTCTGCTGTGATTTCCACTTTCAGTACCTCTTCTCCCTGCTTAGCCCTCCCGCCTCCTGCCAGTGATGCCTCCCCCTCTCCCCAGACCCGCCGATCGGTAAGGGTCCCCCCCTTCTCAGTATCTCTGTCTCCTCCCATGTATGATGCAGCACCCCCATTTTCCTTGGTGAAAACTGAGGTGAAGTACTCATTTAGTACCTCAGCCTGCTCCCCCGGGTCTTGTGCCCATCTCTCCCCTGATTTAATCCTGCTAATCTGCCCCTTCACCCTTCATTTTTCCCCAATGTATCTAAAGAACCCCTTGTTCCCTCTCCTGATTTCCCTGGCCAGGTTCTGCTCCTTCCTTGCCTTAGCCTCCCTCACCACCCTAGTGGCCCTTCTAGCAATCAGCTCATACTCCCCTCGATCCCTTTCAGTCCTTGAGCACTTGAACTGCCTATAGGCTGCCTTCTTTCCCTGCACCACCTCCTGGACCTCCTGGTCCACCAGCAGGATTTTGGGCCCTACCGCATTTTAGGTCTTACTCTTGCACAGGTGCTGGTAGCATCTTGCACCCCTCTCCTGATGATTTCCACCTACTATCAAGCGTCCATGTCTGACCCAATCCCATCCAAATGCTCATAAGGATCCTTCCATTTCCTTAAAATCCGTTCCCTGAAGTCAGTTACATACCGTCTTTGTGCAGCTTTCTAGCCCTCCTAGGTCCAGGCAGAACCAGACCGTGGCATGGTCACTCCCGCCAGCGGGTCCCTTACCTCCAGGCCCCTAATCTGGTCACTGTCTGCCAGACCCATCCAGTACCACGCCTCCCTGGTCGGTTCCCCACCTGCTGAGTTAGGAGCGTGTCTTGAAAGACATCCAACAACCTCTGTTCCCTGGCCACCGAGGATGTCATAGTCTCCCAGTCTGTTCCTGGCATGTTTAAGTCCCCCAACACCACCACCCTTCCCTCCCCAGTCTGCAGTGTCTCCCAACATCTGCCACCAGACTCTCCTCCAGCTCCTCCGCCAGGGCAGGGGGTCTATACACCACTCCTATTTTTACTCTCTTGCCCCCCCTTGTTATCAAGGTGACCCAGATTGCTTCCACGGTTCCCTCCGCCTCCTCTACTCCCCCTATGCCAATGCAGTTTTTGACTATCATTGCTACCCCGCCTCCCCTTCCCTCCCCCCTGTCCTTCCTGAACATAGTGTAACCCTCCAGGTTCAGGTCCCAGTCGTGTCCTGCAGTGGCCCAGGTCTCAGTGACCGCTGCCACATCTACTGCTCCCTCAGTTAGCATCGCCTGGAGCTCAGGCATTTTATTTCCAAGCTCCTGGCATTTAGCAGGACTACCTTCCACCCTTTCCCTATACTTCCATTCCCTGCTTGTGTGCCCATGGGGGATTCTGTTTCCCCTGGTCTGCACTTTACCAGTCGGCCTTTTCCGCTATCCTCCAGCTCCCAGGGGTGGAGACAGAGTCTCTCCTTTATTGGCACCCCTTGACAGCCTTTCTCCCATCCTCCCCCTTCACAAGTTTAAACCCCTCTATTACAATGAACCCTCTATTTTCAACTTAAGGATTCCTCCTCCAAATTGAGATGGAGTCTATCTCATACAGCTCTTTATCCTCCCAGGTCTCCCCCAGTCCCCATCAACCCATACCCTCTGGCCTCACACCACCCTGAGCCACTGGTTTATCTCCCTAATCTTCCTTTGTGCTCCCCACTCAGCCCTTGGCACCGCAGGATTTCTGAGAAGGAAACTGTGCATCCTATGTCATGACAGACCCTGGCAAGCTCCCTGAATCTTGCCTGTATCTCTAGCTCGCTATTTCTCTCAATGTCATTTGTACCCAGGTGGACCAGTATGTCTGGGGAACCCCCACAATCCTTTGTCAGCTGATATACCTCATGCTTAGCCCTGTGCGCCGTTAGTCCAGGGAAGCCTTTTGTTCCAACTGGCCAGGCTTCTCCCTCCCTATCCCATTTGATACCCCTGATCATAGAATCCCCCAACAGGAGCACTCTGACCGCTCCTTTTCCTCCATTTCCCCCCTTCCATGTCCCTCATCCTTTCTACCGGCCCCTCCACCCAGCTGGCTCCTTGTTCTTCCCCCTATCTGGGTGCCACATGCCACCCCCTCCTTATTTACCCTGACCACCCCTTCCCTCCAATCCTATGCCCTCTCCTCCTCCTGAGTATCCTTCTGTACTTTGCTAATTCCCCCCTCACTGCTCGCAACTGGTCCTTCTCCCCCATCTGCAGTAATAATATGGAGAGGGACAGGAGTGAGGGTGTTTAGTGGGGAGGGGTGGTTGGGATACATCCCAAGTGGGGGCAGATCTGAAGCACAGGATAATGAGTACTAGTAAGTGTAGGACCAGGGGGACAGGGAAAGTGATTGCCATGGTTGAAAGGCCGGTGGAGCTAAGGGGGATAAGTGATAAGGTGCAGTGGTAGGGCCATGGACTACAGTGAGGAAGGTACAGGGTTCGATCCCCAAGGGGGAAGGCTAGGCTGGACAGGCAAACGAGGGGTAGACAGAGGCAAAAAGGGGTAAAGAGGTGGGTGAAAAAGAGGGGGGGAGAGGGTGGTACAGAAGCAACCCCTAGTGGTCATCAGGTGTAATGAGCAGAGGGAGCAAGAGAAGAGGCAGACAAGTGGCCAAGAGAAAAAGAGTGGAGCGAGCACAGTGATGGTATAGGGAAGGCACTGTTCTACCTTCTAGTGGCAGGTTTGTATAACTTGAAAAGGGAGACGTGGGTACTTAGGATTAAAGGACAGCAGGAAGCCATGTGACTAGGGGTGGTCCTTAAATGTAGGGACGCCCCTGGGTGGGTGGCTGGGGCAGTCGACGTGAAACATCGATGGGCCAACACCCCACACCAAGAGTTGAGGAGAGGCAGCAATTACCTTTAGGGCTTGGTGGTCCTCATCTTCCCCCCATGTGAGCAGGGAGTTGTGGAGTATAGGGGATGGGGTTCCCGCGGCCTAGATATGGAAGGAGGACAAAGGGAGAATTAGTATGCAGCGGGAGGGGGGACTTCCAACAATACAGCTTGAGTGATGCTCTGCACTGTGCATGTGCAAGTTGGGAGATGCATCAGGGCCTAGAGAGAACAATGGAGCCCACAAGAAGAATGCCAGAACACACTACCATGAGGTAGGAATCAAAGCTAGCCCCTCATTGTACAAAGTAACCAGAAACAGTGCTCAACTATCTAAAACTAGACTTCAGTACATTCTGCATGCGGTCACTGGAAAAGGCAAATACACCCTGATTCAGAGATACATCTAAAGCAGATACAAGAGGCTAAATGCAGGGGTACAGAAGTAGTAAACACTGCATTAAGGTTACAGAGTGAACTGTCTCTAAATCGGGGCACTGTCAGCAACGGAAGGCACCACTAGGGCAAACTAACACAGTGCTACTGTGAAACAGTTTCAGGAGTCAAAAACACAGGCAAATGTTCAGTAAATGGTCTTAAAGCTGCTCCAGAATTGTGCCGAAAACAAGGTAGTAAACTCTGCTTCCAGTGGCTTGTAGTAACTATCAGATGAAGTCGAAGGACAGTAAATATCAAACACCCCACACCAAGAGTTGACGGGAGGCAGTAATTACCTTTAGGGCTCGACTCCTCACGTTCCCCTTGTGTGAGCAGGCAGTTGTGGAGTGTAGGGGTTGGGTTTTAAGTAAATGACTGAGCTGCAGAGTTGGGTGTGGGGTGGTTACAGTTAGTGGCTCACAAATGTGGAAGGGAACCAGTAGGCGGAATGACGCATGGTATTGATGAACGCCATGTTTGATCAATAATGATAATGTCAAGTGTGAACTAAAAACATCATAAAAGTATGCATAATCTCTCGGCTGGAAAAAGCAAACTGGAGCAGTCCATAAAGGCACAACCTCGTACCAAAGAGGATGTACATTCCTGGAAGGGAATGGTTACAAATTCTAGGAGCCTAACCAACAAACTTCCCAAACTCACAGCCATCTTAGAAACAGAAAGGTTGGTCTGGGTGGCTGTAGCAGAAACGTGGTTCACGGAAAACCACAGATGGGATATGGCCATTCCTGGTTACAATCTGTTCAGGAAAGATAGACAGGGCAAAAAAAGGGGGGGTGGGCATAGCCATTTACATTCAGGAGGAAATAAAAGCCACAGAAGTAAAAGGGCAACCTGGGGACTTCGAGTCACTGTGGCTAACAGTAGACATGGGCAAGGGAAAACCCTTCAGACTCGGCATTGTGTACAGGCCCCCAAATCAAGGAGATAAAGGAGACAAAGACCTAATAGAGGAAATCCACAAAATGTCTTTTTTTCAAATTCAACATCTTTATTTGTTTTATTATAAAATACAACCAATTTACAAACATGTAGGGTGCCAGACAGATCCTGTAATTGGCTAACCTATACAAACAAAGAGTAAACTCCTTAACCCTCTAACCCCCCCCCCGGAGTGTGCCAACTGAAATTAGACTGACTGGTAAGGAAAACAAAGAAGTATATCACCAAATACAGTATGCAGAAAAAAACTAGAAAAGGGAAAAAAGAAGAAAAAAAAGGGGGTGGAGACATAGAAATTCTGACAATTAGTGCAAATATAAAACATGCAGTTTGCCCCATTTTTTGTTAAACGCTTTCATATGGTTACAAGAGCTAGCCACCTGTCTCTCAGTCTGGAAGAAGGATGTTATATCCTTTAGCCATTCAGTGTATGATATAGTCAGTTGGTTCATCCAGTTTTTAAGAACCAGCTTTTTAACCACAATTGAAATTAAAGCCATGTGAAATCTATGTTCTTGCACAACAATGTTAGAGAGCATACCCAAGATACATATTTCTATGGTAAAGAGATCCTCTAAACCTAATAAAGGGTCTAGTTTAGACTTGATTGTTTGCCATAAAGGGGCTACTTTTTCACATTGCCAAAATATATGTGTTAAGTTCCCCTCATCTTTACTGCACCTGGTACACATATGGGCTGGAAGTCTGCCCAATTTAGCCAGCTTGACTGGTGTGTAATACATATTGTTTAAAATGTGATATTGGGTGAGTCTCAGTCTATTGTGGGTATGATATTTATGAAGAGCTACCCAGATTTGCCCCCATATGAGGTTAGTATCCGGTAAAAGAGAAGACCAAACATTGGAACCAGATAAGGACCCTGGGAACTTGAGATCCAGAAGGTAGTGGTATATCTTGGAGACCCCATGGGGTTTGTTAGCACACTCTTGAACTTGATCTAGAATGGGCTTGAGCTGAGGTACTTTAGGTACGGTACCAAAAAGAGAACATACTGAATGTCTCAACTGGAATACTTTGAAAATTTGTTTCTGTGGTATCCTAAATCTAGTATCCTAGTTCTGAAGAGGAGAGAAGAGCATTATGAGAGAACAAATTTTCTACTAAAATTCCATGTAGTTGTGGGAGCCAATCCAAGGGAATATGTGATCCTCCTATCCTAATATTGGGATTATGGAGAAGGGGGTTGTCCGAGATCCATTTTAGGAGAAATCCTGAGGTAAGCCCAACACTGGTTCAATACTTTAAAGGTGATACCAATAACCGAGTTTTGTAAGGAGCATGGTAATGCTGACTTGGTAATGTGGAAGATAGCAGGCGATTTGAGGTTATGGGACTCTATTAGCTGTCTTTCAAGTTGAAGCCAGGCTGGTACCTGTTCGTCCTTTCTGGTAGAGAGCCATCGGCACACCTTAGCAAGGTGACTGGCCCAGTAATACATAAGAAAATTAGGGCGGCGAAGACCACCCATTTCTTTGGGTAAACTAAGTTTAAGAAAGGAACATCTGGGAAGCTTATCCTGCCAGATGAATTTGGATATAAATGAGTGGATATGTTGAAAAAAAGGAGATTGGTAGCCATAGATTCAATAGATTTAAGGGGTGAAAGAGACAGGGCAGAATATTCATTGTAATGGTGCTAATCCGGCCCCATAAAGAGAGAGGGAGTTTTGCCCATCTTTGGAGATCTTGTTGGATGTTTACCAGTAGATCATCAAAGTTAAGTTTCTTGAGCAACCCTGGGTCTCTGGAAAGGTGTATACCTAGGTATTTAATCTAATGTGGGGACCATTTAATCCCAAATTGAGTCAAGTCCCCTCTGTAAGTGTAATTGTTTGGGGGAAGATTTCTGTTTTTCATAGGTTTAGCTTGTAGTTAGAAAGGAGTCCATATTGTGTAACAGTGTCTAAGGCATGCACCAGAGATGTGTCTGGATATTCCAGGTGGAGAAGTATGACGTCAGCATATACTGAAAGAGTCAAGATGTGCTGTGAAACCGAGATGCCCTGTATTTGAGAGGAACGTTTGAGGTTGAGAAGAAGAGGCTCTAAGTATAAGTTGAAAAGGAAGGGGGATTGGGGGCAGCCTTGTCTGGTGGCTGTGTACAGAAGGAAGCATAAAGAAAAGACTCCATTGCAATAAATTTTTGCCGAAGGAGACATGTATACAGACTGTATCCACCGGATAAAAGATATGGGAAATCCCATTTTCTCCAGGGTTAGCCATAAAAACTTCCAACTAACTCTGTCAAAGGCCTTTTTGGCATCTAGCGAGATTAAGGTCATAGGGGTCTGAGAAGTTTGGGCTGTATGGAAAATATGTGAGAGGGTTCTAAGATGATCCATTGACAAGCGGCCCTGTACAAAACCCATCTGTTCAGGACTCAATAAATGGGACCAAACCTTTTTAATCCGAAGAGATAGGATTTTAATTAATACTTTAATATCACAGTTTAGAAGAGATATTGGATGGTAGCTGGCAGGGTCTGTATGTGGTTTATCTGGCTTAAGAAGTACAGTTATCGTAGCTTCTAACAGTGAAGGATCCAAAGTGTCAGCCTTAAACATATATTCATATAAATTAAGAAGGGGGGATAGATCCTTACAGAAAGTTTTATAGAAGTTGGAAGGAAAGCCATCAGGCCACAGGGCCTTATTGAGTGTAAGCCCCATAATCGCCTCCTCCACCTCTTCCAATGTAATAGGAGAAGACAGATAAAACCGGTGTTGATCTTGTAAACAGGGAAGGTCTATTTCCTCTAAGTATTTCCTAATGTTTAAGGAAGATGACATAGAAGTACTTTTTCTATAGAGTGTACTATAGAACGTTTCGAATATGTGGGCTATCTCTCTAGGTGAGGTTTTGATAGTACCATCTTGTGACTGTAAAGAGGGAACTAATCTCGAGCTTTCTATTTTACATAGACGTAGAGCCAGCAATCTGCCCGCCTTTTCACCTTGGTCAATATATTTAGATTTGGATTTTAATATGGCATATTCTGCTTTTTTCCTTAATAAGTCCACGTATTCATTTCTTAAAGTTAATAGGGTGTCTAGGGAGTTTGATGTGGAAGATTAGGATAAAGAATTTTAGCGTCTCTAATCTGAGCTAATAGGGAAAGCTCTCTTGCCTCTCTTTGTTTTTTCCTTCTGAATGCTATTTTAATAAATTCCCTGCGAAGGAAACATTTTAGAGTGCACCAAATGCTGTCTTCTCTGGAGGCAGAGCCATTATTAGTGACCATAAAGCTGGGGATTAGGTTTTTAATATGAGAAACTGTATATTCGTCTTTGAGAAGCTGAGTGTTTAGCCTCCATGCAGAGTCCCTTTGAAATTCTGGGGCAGGAGAAAGTGACACCCATGCCACCGAGTGGTCTGATAAGACTATTGGTTCGAGGCCAACTTGGCGGAAACCAGATAAGAGAGAGAGGCTGGTTAACACATAGTCTATTCGGGACCAAGATTGATGCACATGGGAGAAGAAAGAAAAACAGCGGTGAGAGGGGTTAAGAAGGCGCCACAGATCACATAAACCGAGATGGCTCATGAAATCCGCTAGGGCCCTTTGGGAGGTGGATAACGGTTTTAGTGGCAAATAAGATCTGTCCAGGTCCTGGGATGGTGGAATGTTCCAGTCACCTCCTAAAACTAATGATGAGGGCAGCAATCTGGCTATCTTATTGGCTAAAACCATTAGAAATTCAGGGTCTCCTCCTACTGGACCATAAATGGAGCCTAACACTACTTTAGAGTTATTAAGGAGTCCTTTCACTAATATGAACCTACCACCTGGATCCAATAGACTCTTCCGCTTGGAACGGAATGTGTCCTTTTATCATGATGGCTACCCCACGGCTTGATGAGGACCCACCAGCAGTAAAAATTTGGGAAAACCCTTGTCGACAGAACCAGGTGGCTTCCTTGGTTAACAAATGGGTTTCTTGGGTCATTACACTATCTAAATTTAGCAAGATACAGTTTTTAAGTACTTGGTATCTCTTCGCTATGTCTCTAACACCTCTGGCATTCCATGTGTCAATTTTAAGAAGATTGTTAGCCATTATCCAGTCTTAGAAGCGAAGGACAAACATAGAAAGCTAACTGTGGAAAATACTTTGAAAAGCACACTCCAAACCCACCCCCTTCCCATCTCCCACCCAGAAAAGCAGTTCTGACTGTGAAACTGTGTCTTCCCCTGATAATACAAACAGTATGAACTTTTAGCAGGAAAGAAACTAACAGTAATGACATGTTTTTAACCCTAATGATAGTTACCCCAGGAAAAGCAACTGGTTGAAAGACCCCCCCCGTAACCCCTCCAAAACCCCCAATAACTATATGCAACAGGTCCCCACATAGTAGTAGGACTAACCCTTAATCCCCTTGAAAATTCAGTTGGAGACCAAACCCCATTGGCCATATTTCGGTGGAAGTAGATCCAGTCCCAATGATTCCTGTGATGAATGGGAGACCCGAGTTCCAACCTGAAAGAGTGACTACTCAGCCACCCCTTGATCTCATAACTCAGAATGCTCCCTTGAAATACGCCATTCCCCCCCACTACCAGTATATTATGTAGCTCCCCCTGAGCCTGCTCTGGACTGGAGCAACCCCCCTCCCCCTGCCATCTGCATACCATCAGTAGGGATGTACAGTGCCCTGATGCTGACTTTTAAGAGTGGTGAGAAGAGAACTGGGAGGAGAAATCAAAGTTCTTGCCTCACTAAAACAACCTTACTCAGTTATTAGCCTGCTAAGGAGGCCCTATCCCATACCTAAAATAATACCTCCCACCCACCGGCATTGTTGGAGAAGCTATATATCGATTTACCCCTTGTGGCTGGCTAATTCACTTTAACCGTTAGCAGGAACCCCCAGCATAATTGAAACTCATAGGGTGATGATCCATCTTGGAACTGGTACCGAACACACCGCCCCATGGTAGCCCTAGACTTGAAAAACAAGGAAATGAAAGGGGGGTGCTATAATGGTAGGACCAGAAAATGTCAGTTCCAAAAGGTGCAGCACGGAAACGCCCTCCCACCAAAGGTTCCTACCCCCGCCATACAAATGAGCCGGTATCGCCACGAGGAGAAGATCGGGCCTACTATGTGACCTTGAGGCCTACCCAGCCCACCCAACCCTACTATCAAGGGCAAGACATCCCCCCTGGTGCCAGGTAAAACAATCCAACTCACTAACCAACATTAGGAGAATATTCTCCATTTAAACAAATGAAATCCAAGTTAGTTCTCCTAAAAGTCAGCTCATTTTGAAAAGATTGGGAAGCTTATTTGTAAGATCAGTAGACGCCTATTCTGGAGAGTCAAAGGAGTGCCAGGTGCCATCAATTGCCACTTGCAGCTTGGCAGGGTACAACATTTTAAAGCGGATGCCTGCCACTATCAGCTTACTGACAACTGGATGAAACGCCAACCTTTTTTAGCGAGTCTCAAAAGGGAGATCTTGCGCTATTTGTATTTTGGAGCTGCCCCAGGTTATTGATTGTAGCTCTTTGGATTTCATTAGTATGTGTTGTTTTTCCAGGAAACTGATGAATTTAATGATGATTGGCCGAGGTTACCAGGTTGAAGTTTCGGTCTGAGGGAGCGATGAGCTCTTTCAATGTGGTATTGTGGGTTTAGTGGTGAAGGTCCCATAATCTTAACCAGAAATTTCTGCAGGAAAGGGATGATGATGGCTGCTTCTTTGGCTTCAGGCAAATCGATGATCAGCACGTTATTCCTCCTGCTTCTCCCCTCCAGGTCCTCCGTTTTGAGCTGGAGTTTGTGCACCTGCTGGCGGTGTTGGACGATCTCGGGGTCGGTTTTGTGTTTCCATCTCTAAAAGGATGTGGTTCGGGCCTCTGAGTCACCCATCATAGTTGTAAGACTGTTCAGGTCCCCCCGGATGGTCTTCAGCTCCGTGGAGATATCCGTTAAAGTTTCCCTGAAGGGTAGTAACTCCTGAAGAAAACGATCTTCTGTCAGAGAAATTGCAGAAGGGCTAGGAGCAGTTGTTTTGTTAGCGCTACCTGATCCCTGATGTCCTTGATTTCTTGATTTTTTGGGAGTTTTCTCTGGGGTGGAGGGCGGAGTGTGCTTGATACCAGCCTGCCGCATTTCAGTCTCCATCGCCTCGGTGTAGCTAGATGCGATGAAAGATCGAGCCAGAAAACAAACACTGAAGGCAGGGGTGGAGCAGAAGTAATATTGGTTATAGATCGACGTTCAGTCTTTCTGAAAATTGTGAGAAAAGGACTTTGCAGAGGGCAGTAGGCAGGAGCTCCAGTCTATTGCTGCTTCTAGGTGTTCAGCATCACGTGATCCCCCTGAATTCTACAAAATGTCTAATAATGGCAAAGTAATACTGGTGGGGGACTTCAGCCTACCAGATATTAACTAGAGCACACTAACGGCAGCAACAACAAGAAGTTGGGACTTCTTATTGTCACTACAATGCACGGGACTGTGCAAAATTGTTAAAACCCCAACAAGGGGAGATGTCATTCTTGATCTTGTCCTCACAAACTCGGAAATGATCCAGGACATCGAAGTGGGATGCCATATGGGCAACAGCAACCATCGCATGGTAAGCTTTAAGGTAAACATAACACAGGACACCAGCCACTCAAAGATAAAGGTGCTAGATTTCAGAAAGGCTGACTTCCAAAAAATGAGGAACAACATAAGCAGCCATTTAATGGAAACAGAGGTTGAGGAGGTGGAGGTCATTTGGGGGAGACTCAAGAGAGAAATAAAGACTGCCACAGATCAATGTGCCAGATGGGTCAGCAAAGCAAAAGGAAAAATAAATCCTCTATGGTTTTCCAAAGAAGTGGCTACAACAGTCAAAGAAAAAAAGAAGGTATACAGCATATACCAGGAAACCAAAACTGAGAAAGACTGTGAGTCGTACAAGTTAAAAATGATAGAGTCTAACAAACAGATTAGAAAGGCAAAAGCACAGACAGAGGAAAAAACAGCAGAAGGGGCAAAGAGAGGAGACAAATCATTTTTTAGATATATTAGGGAATGTAGGAAGGCAAAAGGGAGGATAGTAAAGATTGCTACTGAAGAAGGGAAATGCATTAAACATGACCCAGAGAAAGCCGAAATCCTCAACAAATACTTCTGCTCGGTATTTATCAAAGAGGACCCAGGGGATGGCCCAGCCATGAAAAAACACAACACCCCAGGACCAGAGATAGACATGAGTCTCATTACAGAAGCCGAAGTACAGGAGAAGCTAAATAAACTAAAAGCAGACAAAGTCATGGGACCAGACGAGATGCACACCAGAATCCTTGAGGAACTGGGGGCAGAATTAGCAGCCCCTCTGGCACTCCTATTCATGAAGTCCTTGAAGAGTGGTGTGGTACCTGAAGACTGGAAAAAGGCAATAGTGGTTCCACTTCACAAATCAGGCAGTTGCGAAGAGGCTAGTAATTACAGACCGGTGAGCCTCACGTCTATAGTAGGGAAACTAATGGAGACACTACTCAAATAGAGGATCATAGCATTCCTTGAAACTAGTGGCCAACAAGACCCTAAACAGCACTGTTTCACAGTAGGTAGGTCATGCCAGACAGATCTGCTTGAGGTTTTTGACTATGCTACAAAAATAGTGGACGATGGTGGGGCAGTAGATGTAGTCTACCTAGACTTTAGTAAGGCCTTTGACTCAATTCCATACAGAAGGCTGGAAAAGAAGCTTGACCACACAGGGTTTGGTCCAGGAGTAGTCAAATGGGTACAAAACTGGTTACAAGGCAAAATCCAGAGGGTACAGATTAATAGAACGCAATCAACGGAAAGCAGGGTGACCAGCGGTGTGCCCCAGGGCTCAGTGCTGGGGCCTCTGCTCTTCAATGTTTTTATAGCAGACATCGCTGACTGGAAGGGAAGGTGTGTCTGTTCACAGACAACACCAAGATATGTAACAGGATAGACACCTCAGAAGGAGTGAGCAAGATGGAAGCTGACCCCAGGAAACTAGAAGAATGGTCTGAAGTGTGGCAGCTGAGATTTAATGCCAAAAAGTGCAAGGTCATGCACATCGGAAAGAAAAATCCAAGAAAGGGGTATTACCTAGGAGGCGAAAGATTGGCAGCCTCAAACCAGGAATGAGATCTGAGAATCATAATCTCAGATGACTTGAATGTGAGAAGGCAACATTGAAGGCCAACAGAATGCTGGGCTGCATTGGGAGGGGAATCACGAGCAGGAAGAGAGAGGTGGTACTACCATTGTGTAGATCGCTGGTCAGGCCTCACCTCAGGAAGGACATTGACTGGGAGGAAACAGTACAGAGAAAGGTGACAAAAATGATTCAGGGTCTACAATACATGTCCTACGAGGAAAGACTTAAGGAACTGAATGTGTACTCCTTGGAGCAGAGAAGAGAGAGAAAGGAGACATGATTGAAACATTCAAGTACATGAAAGGCATTAACAAGGTATAGGCACATGAACTTTTTCACTTCAAGTAGGGCTCCAGGACCAGGGGAAATGACCTCAGGCTGCAAGAAGGGAGGTTCTCTACCAACACCAGGAAGTTTTTCTTCACAGAAAGAGTGGTGGACGTCTAGAACAGCCTGCCCCAAGAGGTTGTGGGGGTCAACACTGTGGGGGGATTCAAGAATGCATGGGATGGTGCCAGCCCAGTGGAGCTGAGGGTTGAGGCACTGGATGCCACACCTCGCACCGTGCTGGCGACCCGGGTTCAGGAACGAGCCCGGACCACTGTGGGTTGGCAGGGGAGAGAGAGAGGATCAAGCGTCTGGAGGACTGCTCTCCTCTTTTGGAGAGAGATCCAGGGGTAGCCCGGTGCAGCAGCAGCCCCCGGTGGAGACCGGCGGTGCTGCAACGCTCAGGGGATCACGAGTGAGGGGTAGACGTTGGCAACTTCCTTCCGGACGTAGGTGGGAGCACCCATGTCGTGGGCTGGGGGCATTGCACGTCCAATGTTGAGGGCATAAACATCCAGAAATACCCCTCCGGCTCGGATAGGCGACGGCCCTGCCAGTGCCACCGCCACACGCCTAACGCTGGTTCCCCCTCACTGCCCCCTGCGGTTTCCCCGGGTTGCCATCCCCCGACCTGGGGAACCGTGACAAAATTGAAGGTGTAGGGGAACACAGCGGGCGGTAGAGTGAGTCGGTGAGTGCAGTGGCCCGAGAGAGTTCCGAGCCGGAGGGCCAGAAAAAACAGTTTAAAAAAAAAAAAAAGAATGCATGGGATAGACACAAGCGAGCCCTGACTACAAAGGGCAATTACAGTGTCAAAATAGGTCTAAAACAAATGGGCAGACTAGATGGATCTAGCAGTCCTCTTCTGCTGTCAACTTCTCTGTTTCTGTTTCTATGCACACTGTTACATTTTTTTTCTTTACATGGTAGATGAAAGCAACCCTTCAATGTCTGTTACCGCAGAAATACCATGTCTGTCTGATAATGCCCAGGATGACAGTGAAGGAATGTAAGACATTTGAGATGTATTTTCCCTACTCTTTATTATTTGTCCGGTACCACAGTCCAAACTTGCAGAACTGCTTACAATTAGATTTTTATTTTAAAAAAAAAATGTAAACAATCAGTGGCTAGCAGTCATTGTTTTGGATCTCTCGCTTGCTTGCAAGTAATCACTACAGTCTGTGAAAGAGCATCCCCAATTTCAACCCCAGGCATGCATCCAAATGAATGAGTAATGTGGTCCCATCCCCAACAACCCCCACCCCACCCGGGTGAGTTATCCATAT
Source organism: Neoceratodus forsteri (assembly GCA_016271365.2). NCBI lineage: Eukaryota > Metazoa > Chordata > Ceratodontiformes > Ceratodontidae > Neoceratodus > Neoceratodus forsteri. The sequence goes on from CM057453.1 coordinate 1,142,256,636, forward strand.
CTCATGGGTTGGTGCAGTAAGTGGGGATCACAGTCAGGGCTTCATGAACCAGGCAAGCATCACTTTACAGTTTTTACCCTTTTACCCGCTACGTGGAAGCACACGTCAATGTGTGCTCACTGAATCTCATGTATGCTGAATAGTCCCATATCACATGTTTGAAAGTTGATCTGCTGCCTTTTTTATCTCCTTTTGGCAGGCGAGTAAGCGATCATCCTCAAAAACCTCTATTTCACCCCACACTCAGACTGGTTTTGTTTACCCTTGGTTAAGGAGACCACGCAAATTTTTTTTTTTGATTGTTTGTTTTACATTCAGAAGAGCAGTAGTTTAAGTTTTTTTTTTTTGATATATCATACCTTCTTTACATCTTTAAAGTGGCACCAGGAGGAGCAGGTGTGTTCTGTACCTTGCGAACGTGCCATTAGTGGGGGTGGGTGTCAAATCATACCCCAGAGTGTCTGATTTTTTTTTTTGGTAACTCTGTTTTTACTCTTTACTTGGGCTTCGGGGCATCTCTCCAGTGGACCCACTAGGTCCATGCCTCCACCGCCCGCCTGAACCCTTACCCATACCCTGACTGGAAAATCGAGTATGCTGGGTCCCCCCTCTCTCCTGCTGACCCATGAAGAGAGGCAGGGGACCATGGAGAGCCAAATCAGGGTTTGGGCCGGCACTTGACATATGGGCAATTGTCACTGGGCATCCACCTTCACCTCCCCATTGCCAGGAAAATTTCCTTGTTCATTCCCTCCCCCAACGCAGGATGTGCAATGCTGTCCAGCACGAGACATCCGCATTCCCGCCCATGCCGCAGGTCGGCCGCCTGACATCGCCCCTCATACATGGTCATCAACTGCTTTGCCCCCAGTCTCCATTGGACGCCACTAGCATTGTGGGACATGGACCCCCCTCCCTCCCAGGAGAGGAAAGCAGTCCATCGGATGCTCAAACCTCTCCTCCCCTAGCGACCCCAGGCTCCTAGGCTCATTCCCAAACCCGGGTCGTAGGCGTGACACGAGGTAAAGCGGATGCCTCAACCCTCAGCACCACCAGGCCCAGAGTGTCTGATTAAGCCCATGAAAATGGTAACCTTTGTTTTATATCTTATAAATTAAAAATGTGTGTGTATTTAAAGATGCATTACAGTAGTATAACTGTTGATAAAATAATTCTCCCGCCATGTTCAAAGTGACATCAAATGTGATGTCATAATGGCATTCATACATTTTAAAGGAAACTGAAATTTGTGGTTTGTTGCCACGTTGATCAAGGATAAACGACATTACCAACAGTCGATGGATGACTGACCAGCATTTCCTGTTGAAGCCTACAACGGCAAAGTAAACCTCAATATCAGAGACAATCTGTATGCGCTTCAGTGCACATGCACAAGATGGCAACCTTTTTCTATTGAAGAGTTGTGTATCTCAGCCTTGCTATGTGACCGCGTCACCACGTGACAAAACCTAGTACTACCAATGTCCCTGATGTGCCTTATTGTGTATATATAAAATGGGCAAGGAAATCCCTGTGTCCTAATTGGTTGAGACTTAGTTCTAGTCATTGCCTTAAGGGAGCATTACCAATGACGAAAAACAAGTCCCTGTCAACTGGTGCAACTCACAGAATTCATAAGCCAGTTGCTTCCTAATCTCCATCACAAACATGGCTGCAACCTTTACTCATATATAGAAACTCCAAATAATTTAATGTTATGTTTACTCAACAGCCCCTCCTTACACACATACACGAATTTAGAAAATCAAGTGCTATTCAGTTTCCATTGCTGGTGTTTCTTTGAGGACCATGAAAATTCCCCCTCCTATCCCAACCAGTTTGCCAGAGAACTCCCTGCTCCTTGTCCGGTAGCCCTCCCACATCTCCCCTTCCCAAATCAAGACACACAAACATATCATGGAGGAAATGGCCACAGCCATGTATTTATTTATGACACCATCTTGAGCAGCGTGTGCTACTGGGAGGAAGTGCCCTTACACCTGGGGAGGTCAACTGGCCAAGGCCCTTCAGTGCCCCCCCCGGCCGGTGCCACTGTCCTTGCAGTATCACCTGTTGAGGTTGGACCTCGATCCCCACCAGGGTCATCACTAGCGGACCCCCGCCTCATGCCGACCAAGGACAATGAGTCATTCGGGAGAATTAGCCTCATCCCCCTTCTTTCCCTAACACCTTGGATTTGCGTTCCTCTCACGCCACCTCACATGACTGTGACAATTTGCTGTTTATTATGCAAGCAATAAGACACAATGAGGTGTGGATTACCTCCTGATAAGAGCATGCCCAGGTGCATTGTTAGGCATGAGGTGCTTGCGCCGAGTGTATTATGCACCTGGGTGTGCTCTTATCAGGAGATAACCCACACCTTGGAATGTCTTATTGCACTTATAAAATGGGTTCCTGAAGTTGCTATTTATGGGGAAAAAAATAAAATAAAAAGAGGGAAAACATTTTAAGAATTTGAGGTTTTAAAACATTAAGTTGTAAAATAGTCCCTTTATTTAGGTACTTACTATGCCCTCGTTGCAGACATAATGGTTAGGTTGTTTTGTCTGGATATACTGTGGTACTGCCGCAGCGACCAGCTGCTTTGAGAGTGCAACAAGCACAAATCACTAACCTACCCGAGGTACAAACTGCTTCTAAAACTAGCCACACAAGGAGCAACACCAACAGTGAACATCGCAGCTCTGTAACAGCAGGCATCACGCAACAGTAGCCTGTCTGTCTCTCTTTAGGCACAAAAACACTGTAATAAATTCATCCAGACATTTTTCCCCTCACAGAAAATAAAATGTAAATACCTCAGTGACATCGTGAAAACAGCAACCGCTTGCTCTAACAGGGATTTTGATATGAGACAAAGGTTAAACAAACTTTGGCCAGAGGCGACACAGCACGATGATGCAGAGCTGGGCAAAATAGTGCACCCACGGGGAGCCGGGGAGTGAGCGCACTGCTTTGGAGTTGCGGAAGGATTGTTCCAAAATTCCAAAATGGAAGCGTTCCCAGGTGTCAATCTGGTGGCTCATCTTTAGAGCTACCACAAGCTGGCTGCAGGCTCTGTCCAACTGCAGCTGTAAAAAACAGTGTAATGCATATGGCTTAACTATTTTATTAAAGTATGAATGAAAGGCATAGGAGTAGAAACATGTAAACATTATTACTTTTTCTTCAAACATATTTAATGCGAAGAACCATCCTCTAACTGCATTATTACCATCTAGAGTGGGCTATATTAGACTTTATAAAATAAGCTAGGAAATCAATGTGTCCTGAATGACTGAGGCTTAGCTGTAGCCATTGCCTCCAGAGAGCAATACCGATTGGCTAAAAAATACAGGTTACTCACCTGTAACAGGAGTTCTAGGAATGGTATATGTTGTTCATCCACACTCATTGGCAGTATCCTTGCCGCTTTAAATCTTGCCGGAAGGTCTTCAAGCTTGCTCCTCCCACCCACCCGGTGGTATAACTCGGCCTCCCCATGACGCCAGATCTGGCCCGCTGGAAGCTCAGGTTGTGCGTCAAGCCGGCCGGGAGGTCGGAGGATGAACAACATATACCATTCTAGAACTCCAGCTACAGGTGAGTAAACCTACTTAGGGACATGGATATGTTGTTCATCCACCTATTGGCAGACTCCTAGCAGTTCCTCCGGGAGGAGGGGAGGCAAGACGACACCCCCATATACTTACTTGGGAAAGAGAGACTGGAGAACTGAGGCCCCAAAACCAGCATCCCGGCGTGACTCAAGGTCGATGTGGTAGTGGGTAATGAAGGTGTTTGCTGACTTCCAGGTAGCAGCCCTGCAGATTTCCTGGATAGGGACGTCCCTGGAAGCAGCCACCGTTGCAGCAGTATGGCGGGTAGAATGAGCTCTTATCCCTCTGGGAGGCTCCATGCCCGCTAACTTATAGCAGAGATCTATGCGGGGGGTTACCCAGCCTGCTTATCGTCCGCTTAGCTGCAGGTCTGCTGAATGCGGCTTCAGCGTGGAGCAAACAAACAGCTGGTGAACCTCTCCCAATTTCAGCCGCATGCCTTATATTAAGCGAGCCTCTTCTAGGATCCATATGGAGCCCATATTCAGCCTCCGAGGTGTGATTGGGGTAGAACACCGCAGAGTCAACACCTGGTTAAGGTGAAACTCCGACACCACCTTCGGGAAGGAATTTCGGTGGGCGCAGGACAACCTTGTCCCTGTGGAAGACCAGGTAAGGAGACTGATGGAAAGCGCTGGAGCTCTCCCATCCTTCTGGCTGACGTGATAGCCACCAAGAAGGCGGTCTTCCACGACAGGTGAGAGAGAGCACACCTGTGCATAGGTTCGAATGGCTTGCCCATGAGCTTTGCCAGTACCAGCAGTAGATCCCACGGAGGTGGGGGTCCTCATTACTGGAGGGGAAATGTGATCAAGGCCTTTGAAAAAGCGCCAGACCACCTTCTCCTGCGCCACCGACTGCTTCCCGGCCTGCGCCCGGTAAGCAGAGATGGCTGCCAGGTGCACCCTTAGGGTCGTCGACCTAAGCCCTTGACTAGAAAGGGACCATAAATAGTCCAAGATGCTTGCTAAGGAACAGGAGGAAGGGTCCAAGCCCTGTTCTGACACCAAATGGAAAACCTTTCCATTTGAAGGCATAGCATTTTCTGGTCGACTCTACGGGACGCCTCAACTACATTGAGGACCTCCGTCGAGACCCAAAGCCTGGAACCTAGTCAGCCAGGAACCAGGCCGCCAGGTGCAGGGATTGAAGGTCCGGATGGAACACCTTCCCCTGATTGACTGAGAGCAGGTCCGGGCGAGCTGGAAGCTGCCGCGGAGTCCTGGAGCTGAGACTGAGGAGATCTGGGTACCAGAACTGGCGAGGCCAGTCTGGGGCTATCAGAATCACCTGCGCCTTGTCCCTCCTCGCCTTGAGAAGCACCTTGTGGATCAAGGGAAATGGGGGAAAGGCGTAAAAGAGGCCCGGGGTCCATTGCCTCGAGAAGGCATCCCCCTGCAGCGAGCCCTGCTGAGGGGGGCGGGCATGGAACAGACTCAGCTTCGCGTTCTCCGTGGAGGCAAACAGGTCCACCTGAGGTGTGCCCCAAAGGGAGAACAGATGCTGTACTACTCCGGTAGAGAGACCACTGGGATGCAGCCCTATCCGCTCCAGGGCATCGGCCAGGGTGTTGGAGGCTCCTGCCCACGCGGAATGGCTAGGAGATCCGCCTCCAGGCTGCGCGACAGTGACCAAATGCGGAGAGTTCCTTGCATAGAAGCATGGAGCGTCCCCGCCCTGGCGGTTTAGATAGTACATGGTCGTGGTATTGTCCGTCTGGACTCGGACCACTTGACCCCGGAGGAACGGAGCAAAGGCGTGAGAGCTAGAAGGACCGCCGAGCTCCAGCAGGTTGATGTGGCATCGGACTCCTGCGGGGACCAGAGGCCATGAGCCCGGTGTTCCCCAGATGGGCACCCCAACCCATCAGAGAGGCATCGGTGACAGAGAGACCGCCGGCTCGGCGGACGAACGGATGCCCTCCTGCAATTGATCTGGAACGGTCCACCACTGGAGAGCATTCCACATCCCCTGTGTCCCGCACAAGCTGGTCCAAGGGATCGCGGCGTTGGACCACTGGCTGGCCAGTCTCACTGAAGGGGACGCATGTTCCAGCGGGCCCAACGGACCACGCTGGTACAGGCCGCCATGAGACCCAGGAGGCGCAGGAAGTCCCGGCAGGGGCTAATTGCCCAACCAGAAATGATCGGGCAAAGGAGGAAAGAACCTCGGCCCTGTCCGCGGAGCCGCGCTGGCTCAAGAGAGTCGAGCTGTGCCCGATGAATAAAATCACCTGCTTCGCTCGAGTTCCGACTTGGCCTCTGGACAAGGAGGCCCAGTTGAGAGCAGACCTGGAGGGCCAGATCTCTGGACCACTCCGCCTCCTTCCTGGAGGGAGCTGCTATCAGCCAGTCGTCCAGGTAAGGGTACACCCGACCCTCGCGCCAAGAGGAATGCTGTCACCACTGCCATGCATTTGGTGAAGACCCTGGGAGCTGGAGACAAGCCAAGGGGCATGGCTTGAACTCAAGAGATCCTTCCGCTGAAGCGTAAGGAATCTCTGGTGAGACGGATCGGATAGGACGTGAAAACGCTGCCCCTGAAGTCCAGAGAGCAGAACCTACACGCCTGCCCAAGGATGGTATTATCTGAGCCAGAGTGACCATCCTGAAGGTTCGAGACCTTAGGAACTTGTTTAGGTCGTGTAGGTCGAGAATGGGGCGCCAGCCCCCCGTCCGTTTCGGAACCAGGAAGTACCTGGACACAAACCCTGGGTCTGAAGGAGGGTCCACCACCTCTCTTACCACCTCCTTCTGGAGGAGGAGAGTGATGTCGGCTCGACGAGCCGCCAGTGAGGGCTGGGGATTCGAGGTTCCCCGAGGGGCGCACGTCTCCTGAAGGGTGGTGCCTGCTCGACCCAGAGGCAGGGCTCTTCCCCACCACCTTCAAGACCCACCTGTCCGTGGTAACAGCGACCAGGCGGAACGGAAGTTGCCGGAGCCGCCCTCACGGGGACCCAGGGTGGGGTGACGGGATGGGGCGACACCCCTCAGCCCGTCACTGGGCAGGCTTGGAGGAGGGACCGCCGAGGGACCTCCTGGGCCCTTTCCTCCCTGCCTCCTGTTAGAGGAAGCCGGGCGTTTGGGTTTGGGATGCCAAGGCGAGCCTGCTGGCCTTGACGTTGCTGGGTCAGGGCTGGGGCACAGAAGACGAAAGGGCTTAGGCGGCTGTGGTCGCGGCCTTTGTCCTTCTGAGCGGAAGAGACCGAGTCCAAGGTGGCATTGACTTCTCGATCCTCTGCAGGTGACCTTCCACCCCAGGGTCGAAGAGGTCAGTCCCAAAGGGAACATCCGCCAACTTGTGCTGGGTATCCGGACGTAAAGGTGGATATCCTCAGCCAAGCCCGCCGACGATAGCCACTCGCGGCCGCCACCGATCTGGCACATGAGTCTCCACATCCAAAGCAGTCTGGAGCTGCTGTTTGGCCACTGCCTGCTCCTGGTCCCGCACCTGCTTAACCGTAGTCTGCAGATCGGGCGGGAAGATGAGGGATGACCTCATCCAGGGAGCCCAACAGGGCATGAGAAAAATGTGCCAGAGGACGGCCGAACTGGCCTGACGAGGCCGAGAGAGGACGAGCGTAGACTTTTCGCCCGACATAGTCCAACTCTCTTGGACTCTTGTCAGGAGGTTTGTCCACATCTCGATGCCGGCGCGGAAAACGCTGTCGGTAACCAACCCTCAGCAGAGGGGTGTTCCAAAACCGGACAAGGAACCGTAGGGACCAGGATACTTCCTGGCCATCCTGGCCGGCGCAGGGCAGGAAGCAGGGCGCTGCCAAAGTTCCAGTGCTGGACCCACTATGGCCTCGGCCACCGGAAAGGCCTCCGTCGGAGAATCCTCGGTCCAGAATTCTCGTGAGGGGATACCTGGCCCGTTTGGAATGGTTCGAGCTCCATCCGGTAGACTCCGATGAGCCGAAGCAGTCCTAGGAAGGACGCACGGGCTATCGTCCATTGGCTGACCTCCTGAAGACTCCAAGTCCAGTCGCTTGGAGAAGAAGGAGGAATCATCTTCGACTCGGAAGAGTCCTCGAAGAGCTGCCTCTGGCCTGGAGCCACCTCTTCACCTGCCGAGGTCGGTCGGGAGTGAGGGTAACTGACAGCCGATGGTGGTAAACCTTTAGCCGACCGAGAATCTTGGTCGGAGCCCCAATTGGTGGCTGTGGAGGCGGAGGTTCCACCGCAATCGGTGGAGCAGCTGGTTTTGGCGCAACAACCGCCTGGGTGGCAGTCCTCGGGCAAGTCGAGGGTTGTGTCGTGCGTTCCGGTGACAGCCACTTAATGGTCAGAAGGCGCCCGGAGTCGGCTTATTCCCGCCAGGAGGAGTTGTTGAACATAAGGTCCGTACCGTCGGCGTAATTACGCGAAGCCTCCCTCATCCGAGGAGGAGGGGCGAGGGCAGCGGCGGCACGCCGCTCAGCGTGCCGAGACCGAGACCGCCTATGGCGGTGGGAACGGCTGGACCGCGAAGAGATCCGAGACCGAGACCGAGTCCCGAATTTCCGGGTCGGTGCAGGAGGTGTCGGCCGGAACCGACACTCCTTCGCTCGGAAGGTCCATCCGAGGGCTCCGGAACCGGAGGCACAGGCGAGCCCACGGATCTCAACTCCTCCCGGGAACCGGGGAGGGAATTCGGCTGCTAAAGGCGACAGCCCGTCAATGGGTCGAGAAAAATCTCGACTCATCAGTGGAGTCTCGGTCAACTGACCTGGCGGGGACACGTGAGGCGGTGGTCGGCCGATGACGATCGACCAAGCCGACGGTCGACGGCCCGGGAGAGGGACCTTTCCGCCTCCCAAGAGCCGCCGACGGAGGGATCTACCTTGTCCCTCTTTTGGACCGAAAAGGTCCAGCAGACGAGGCCTTTTCCTTTAGTGGAGAGGACAGACAAAGCTCCTTAAAGGAGCCGTAGGAAGAACCCAGAGAGAGCGGATAAATGCCGCGCCGAGGAAGATACGGCCGCTACCGCCGCCTCTTCTTCGAGGGCGACTCATCCGCTCGAGCTGATCCGCCGAACCCGTGCCGCGGACACCGGCCAACCGGCCTCCTGGACTTCACCGAGGAACGCTTCGGACGCCCAGTTCGCACCGGGCAGCACGGTTCTCGAGGACGAGGTCGAGAAAGATGAGCACAGGTCGCAAGCCCGCGGTCGTGCTCAAGGCCCTAAGCGTAGACACACGTGGGAGTGTGGATCCGTCCAGACATCTTCGTTCGCATCAGGCATCTCCAACGCGAGTCGATTTATCCATCGTAGCCGCTAGGGATCAAGACTGAAGTCTTTTGCAAAATATTATTTTAAATCCGCAAACGGAGAAATAGGAACCAGTCACAAACGCAGAGCGTTAAGGAGGGAACCTGAGCTTCCAAGCGGTAAGGAAGATCTGGCGTCATGGGGCGGAGCCGAGAGTTATACCACCCGGGTGGGTGGGAGGAGCAAGCTTGAAGACCTTCCGGCAAGATTTAAAGCGGCAAGGATACTGCCAATGAGTGTGGATGAACAACATATCCATGTCCCTAGAATAAGTCCCTGCCAACCGGGGCAACTTTCATGTCCCATGCAGAATTCATAAGCCACTGAGTCAGCCTGCCAGCACAACTGTTTGTGACACCAACAACCTGGGTTTGGGAATGAGCCCGGCTAGTTGGAGGGGAGGAGGCTGAGCATCCCAGGGACCGTTCGCCTTCTCCGGGGAGGGAGGGGGAGTTGCAGCTTGTCTCTTGACTGACCCCAGGAGGAGGCCTGGGGTATGGCAAGCATCCAGTCATGTTGCTGGGGAACGAGTGTGGCAGACGTTGGCAGTGGCGCCTTGACGTCAGGGCACATGCCACACCAGAGAAAAAGGGAAAAATGGTTCTCCAGGCACCGGGTAGACAGAGCGCCTGGTGCAGACCCCCAAGCTCCCACCTCCCTGTCCTGCAGCTGACCCAATGAAGACATAGAAGTTCAGGGTGTACAGGCCCCACCTCATCCCTGCCTGGAGGGCTGATCCATGGCTACATGGGGGTTCGGCAGGGCTCCAGGTAGGTGAAGGAAGCAGGGGCTAGCACCAAAGGTATCTCCCAAAGGTGCAGTACTTGGGGACCAGAGGGGGAAATAGCAAGTTCAAAAAAAAAAAAAAAAGAATTCATAAGCTACTTACTTAAGCAATAATCCTCGACAGGGTGTGGGTTATGCTGGAATTTACCCATGCCTGGCATGGTTCAGTTACAGGGTCGCAGGCCAAGTGACCAAGTCAGGTCAGGCATGGTAAATCCAAGCATAACCAACACCTGAAGTGTTTTATTGTGATTATACTATGTCCTTCTGTTGAACGATACAAAAAAATTTATGTTAAATGTATTTTTTTTAAATACATAATAATACTGTTCATATTCTGATGCTAAAGAAAATAGTCCATAAACTGTATAGCTGTTTATCAAGCGAAACATTTTAGTATGTGGTTCATAACATGTCAAATTTAAAGTCAAGTAAATGTATTTTAAAAATCATGGAATAAACTGTTATTTTTATTACTAATAAAACTGAAAGTGAAGTGAAAAACTAGGTTATGAACTATATATTTTCCTTTTGTAAAGTTCAAAAGTTCTTAATGAAATTTGGCTATAACTTGGTGCTGAACTGTATTTGTGCCATTCAAACCAAAAAAAACTCAGACTGTTAAGTGTATTTTATTGCTTTGGTAGGTAGCAATGTTTCTGTGAGTAGCTTTGGTAGCAGTTGCTTTGTTGAACTCTAGTATGCCCTCTCAGGGGTGGAGAGGGGAGATTGGTGGTCCATGTAGCTGCAATGGAAAAGGAAACAAAAGTTTAGTTTTTCATTTCTGTTTCGTACATAGTTACTAAACTGTCTAAAATAAGATATTTTTACGTTCGCTTGCGCGCATGCGCAAGGAATGTATTGGGAGAGTAGCACACTTGGAGGTGTGCCTCTCCCACCCAATGCACTGCTCAGTTGAGCAGGCGTGGCGGTCCTGCACCAATGGGTGCAGCAGCTCAATATGACAGCGGTGGTCTTTGCTTCAAGAAAAACACCGCTGCCATGCCAGCCTTCGGCACGCTGCTACCTCCCCACGCACGTCGATCACGCCCCAAACTTTCGTGCATGGGAGGCCCACCCCAGCGTGGCAAACGTTGTTTGCCGACGGGTGCCCAATCCCCCATCAGCTCCACGACCCCCAAAGCCATACTGCTGCCACGCTGGGAGCCCACCCCAGCGTGGCAAACCGTTGTTTGGATTGCCAGTAGAGTGCCCAATCTTGTCGGCTCCTCACCCCCCCCAGCGTGGTTGCCGACGGGTGCCCAATCCCGTCGGCTCCTCGGCCCCCCATACATCTTCTGCCACACTGAGCCCACCCCAGCGTGGCAAACGCCCTCGTAGTCTTTTTTCTTTTAACCTGTAAAACAAAACGGTCCTGCATGCGTCTCCCAGCCCCTCCCACAACCCGCACCCACCCACTGCGCACCCAGCCTCCCCACACCCCCACACCCATACTTACCTCCGGACTCCGTGGCGACGATCTTTGGTGGACCGGGAACACGTCTACACTCTTCAAAGCCGACTGCAAACTGAGGAAATGCTGGTAAGCTCTATAATGGGCTAGATAGGGGTTTCAACTTTATTGGATATCTCAGTCATTTTTTTGGAATTTTGGCACCAAATTTTCAACATGGGGTTTTTGGGACCCCTTCTCATGAATGATGTCACTGTCATGGCGTTATTCAGGCCCGAAGGGTGATTTCGCAGGCACTGCGCAGTCACTGCGCGAAATCACCCTTCAGCCTCAGATAATGCCATGACAGTGACATCATTCATGAGAAGGGGTCCCAAAAACCCCATGTTGAGAATTTGGTGCAAAAATTCCAAAAAATGACTGTTTTACGAGCGTGCGTTGTGCAGTTCCTACGCAGGCTCGTAAGTTCACGAATTTTCAATATTTTCACTCCAGATTTTCAACATTGCCATTTTATCACACCTTCTTATGAGTTGTACAGCTGTCATTTTTCACATCTCACCCAAAACGTGTTTCCGCCCATGTAGCGCACAATGGCGCAGTCGGTGTGCTAAATCAATGTATGGAACACATTAAGAAAATCACAGTGACACTGTTCATGAGCAGAGGTCTTAAAATGGCTATGTTGAAAATTTGTGAAAAATTCCTAAAATGACTGTTTTCTGACGCAGCATTGCGCAGTTCCTACGCGACGCTCAGACGCTTATGAATTTTCAATATTTGCACTCCAGATTTTCAACATTGCCATTTTACCACACCTCCTCATGAGCAGTACAGCTGTCATTTTCACATCCTACCCAAATGTGTTTCTGCCCATGTAGCGTGCAATGGCGTAGTCGGTGTCTTGAACTGAATGTATGGGACACATTAAGTAAATCACAGTGACACTGATCATGAGCAGAGGTCTTAAAATGGCTGTGCTGAAAATTTGGTGAAAAAATTCCTTAAAATGACTGTTTTATGAGTCTGCGTTGCGCAGTTCCTACGCACGCTCGTAAGTTTGCGAGTTTTCAATATTTTCACTCCAGATTTTCAACATTGCCATTTTACCACACCTCCTTATGAGCACTGCAGCTGTCATTTTTCACATCTTGCCCAAAACTTGTTTCCGCCCATGTAGCGCACAATGGCACAGTCGGTGTGCGAACTCACTGTATGGGACACATTAAGAAAATCACAGTGTCACTGTTCATGAGCAGAGATCTTAAAATGGCTATGTTGAAAATTTGGCTTAAAAAATTCTACAAATAACTGTTTATTATCGCTAGCAGCAGTCCTACACACGCCAGAAGTTTGTGAATTTCCAATATTTTCACTCCAGATTTTCAACATTGCCATTTTACCACCTTCCTTATGAGCAGTACAGCTGTCATTTTCACATCCTGCCCAAAGCGTCTTTCCCCATGTGGTGCACAATGGCGCAGTCCGTGTGCGAAATCAATGTATGGGACACGGTAAGAAAATCACAGTGACACTGTTCATTAGCACAGGTTTTAAAATGGCAATGTTGAAAATTTGGTGAAACAATTCCCAAAAATGACTGTTTTACGAGCATGCGTTGCACAGTTCCCACGCACGCTCATAGGTTTCCGAATTTTCAATATTTCCACTCCAGATTTTCAACATTGGCATTTTACCACACTTCCTTATGAGCAGTACAGCTGTCATTTTTCACATCCTGCCCAAAACGTGTTTCCGCCTATGTAGCGCACAATGAGGGTAACAAACAGGTCATGCTGACAATTTATTGTGCAAATACCAGCAATCGCACAGGGCATTAGGGTACAGCACCATACATGCCAAACACCACTGCAAGTACCTGCAAGCGAACGTTCGGCATTGACAAATGCTTGTTATGTATGTATTTGCTTGGTTCTACGCTGAACATTAGTGCCAGTAGAACTCTACAGTCCCATAATACACTAGGTTGCCTAGTGACGGTCTGTAAGGGTGACTCTCATGTTGTGATTGGTTGCTTTTGTCACGTGGCTCCATCTGATGAGGCTGATCCACGGCAGTTTCCAGAGTCAGTGGAAGATGTAAGGAGCTATCCAAGCTGCTAGTTCCATCGTGGTGGATCATTTTGGATGTATTTCCACAGAAAAAAGTATTTTCTTGGAGGTCTATGTTTGGATTATTCTGCAGTTCTTTTGCAGGTATGTGTTGGCTGCTGAGGATGGTCATGTGGATCGCCGCTAGACTTTGCTTAGGGAAGGGGAGGAGTAATCCGAGTTACTGGTGTCTGTGCAATGCCATTATTGGGGACTGCCTTTGTTCAGTTCTTTTCCGTGTTTTGTAGTGTCTCCTGCTATAATATTGCCCCACTTTTGGAAGTCAGTGATACTGGGTTTCCATTAACTACATAGGAAGGACTCTCTTTTGTGCCCTGTGATTGCCAAGATCTGATGAGTCACCATTCCTGAATCACTAAGGAGTGTGATGGCAGTAGCTCTCAGGGAGTGTTGCATGAATATTTTGCTGAACCCTGCTTCCTTACAAATAGGGGGAAGTATTCCACCCAGGTAATTGATTCTCATTGGTTCAGTGGAGTACCAGATGTCTATGCCGTTTAACACTTATTGGGCAAGTTTTTTTGAGGTGGTAGAATACATAGAAACATAGAATTTGATGGCAGATAAGGACCGCTTGGCCCACCCAGTCTGCCCATTTCCCTACCTAATTGATAAGCTGCAGATCCTAGTTAACCAGCAGCCTACTTCTTTCTACCCCAACCCCCTAGAATTGCCTTATGACTGTCCCATGCATGCTTGAATTCAACCACTGTTTTTGACTCCAGAGCTCCTCCAGAAGGTCGTTCCATGCATCCACAACCCTCTCTATGAAAAAATACTTCCTTACATTACCTCTGAGCCGCCCCCCTCTATCTTCAAATTGTGCCCCCTTGTTCTTGCACACCTCTTTTTTTGAAAGATGCTACCCTCTTGGACTTTGTTGATTCCCTTGAGGTACCCCCCTCTCCCTCCTTTCCTCGAGGCTATACATATTAAGCTCCTTTAGTCTCTTTCCATATGTCTTCTGGTGCAGACCCTGCACCATTTTAGTTGCCCTCCTCTGGACAGCTTCCATCTTGTCTATGTCCTTGCGGAGATTGGGTCTCCAGAACTGCACACAGTACTCCAGATGGGGTCTCACCAGCTGTCTGTACAGAGGGATAACAACTTCCTGTTTTCTACTGGTGATGCCTCTCCCTATGCATCCCAGTATCCCCCAGCCCTCCTTACTGCCCTCTCACATTGCTTGCCCACCTTTAGGTCATCTGATATGACTACCCCCAGGTCCCTTTCCATTTTTGTTGTTGTTAGTATCTCACCCCCCATTGTGTACTCTTCCCGTGGGTTTTTGTTTCCCAGGTGCATTACCTTGCACTTCTTAGCATTAAATCTAAGCTGCCACACATTTGACCATTTCTCTAACCTTGCCAAGTCCCTTCTCATCCTTTCCACCCCACCTTGTGCATCAACTCTGTTGCAGATCTTTGTGTCATCTGCAAAGAGACATACTTTTCCTTCCAGTCCCTCTGCAATGTCATTTATAAAGAGGGAGGATTTGGAGGCAGCTTTGAAATATACATTTTGTAACTTTTTACTGGGTACGATGGGTCATCAGGCTGCTCAAACATGTAGCCTCTGGTAAACTGGCAAGTCAGGTCATTGTGTTGTTTGCGATTCTTGGTGTCTTCATTAAAGCTCTTTGGGGGCTATTAACAAACCAGCAGAATATACGCACCAGAGGCACGTATTCTGCCTGCACAGCTCTGCAACCCAGGGAGCTCTGCACGGGGGACACATTCACAAACACCAGCCCCCACCCAGCTCCCTTATGCGGCCCTGCCCCCCTCGTCACGCAGGTCTGCAGGGGGAAGGCAGGTGCAAAGTGACAGATCCGGGCAGGTGGCCATTCGGCTGCCCAGTCTGGGTCCCGCAGTGGATCCCTTGCATCCGTGGGGTGCTATGTTGTCCGCCGGCATGCAGAGTGCTGACTGCGATGTGTGTGGGGGGGTACCCCAGTTGATGGCCCCCAGTCCTCCCAGTTTGCCCCGAAGGCTGGGGCATCCATATTATTGGGCCCGATGCCCCCAGCTATTTCCGCCATAGTCAGTGGCTGCATCCTCGGGGGGCCCGTAACCAGATGCTCAGGGTTATGGCTGCTCTAAGGTCATGTAGCCACCGTTGGCTGTGCACAACACTCTGCAGTTTTGTGAATCACATGGAGTGCTGGCATGGCCCCCGCCCCGGTGCAGAGCTGCGTGATCGGCTGGGGGACTGGGTGCGTATGGGGGGGCAAAGTTCTTTTGTGAATCACACAGAGGGTGCACAGTGGCCATGGGTGGCTGTGGGCAGCTGCAGGGTGGGTTATGCGCCAGAGTTACATGGCGCATACCCAGTCCGCACCTTTGTGAATAGCCCCCATTGTTAGATATTGTAAGTCATTGCCAGTATTTTTTATTTCAAAATTATTTTACCTTTAATTGTCTGACACCTTCGTTTCCTCATCAAACAAAGTGGAGCTGGATTTCAATCCAAACTTTTTTAACAAGTCCATTTGCCATATCAGGGGAAACTGCTTTTGAGTTTCTAATAATGCAGAGCTCAGTTATTGTTAAGGCAGCATGATGTTAAGTGCTGTCTTTGCCTTGTTTCCACTACTTTTTCACCACTACTTTGAAAATGTTGTTGGCACTGGTAAATTCAGGGTGGGACATTAGATTTATAGACCTGCTAATTGGAGGGTCATTAAGATGTCTGTTTAGTCCTGATCTCAGAGTAACGAAGCTGCTTAAGACATACTCCCTGCCCCCCACTGTTCATGACAGTACTGTAGTAGTAGCGTAAGACGTTATTGAGATCTGGCACACGAATGTTTTTTAAATATAGTGTTACATTTTTTTGCCTACACTAATGTAGAAATACATTTAATTCCCACCAGGCTTGCTTTGGGGTGGTTTCTTCATGTCTGTCTAATTCTAGCTGTAGCATTTCCTCATCTGTTATGTCCAGGTGACACTGCTGTTTTTCCATTCCAGGACTGGCCAGGCCTGGTGTAATGTCAGGGCCCACAGAGTTTAAGTTTTCAACAGCAGAGCTAGCTGAGCTTTCCGTCGGCATGACAGCTGTTTCAGGGTCGAGGTCTGAGGCGACTGTTCGCACTGACTCGGGTGCCTGAGGAGGAGCGCGGACAGGTATGTTTTCCACCATTTCATGTAAATCATCTGTGGCTTTAGGTAAAGAATGAAATATTTCCCCTAGTTTGTCTAGGTCTATCATTTTGAAACTGGTTTCCATTGTTACACGAATGGTAATTTCCCCATTGATGATTTAGCGGCAGTCCAATATGGTGGTTGGCAAGTTCATGAAAGGGGGGTCAGATTGAATCTGTTTTGGGGTACTCGAGACTGCGGTTGGCTGGTACCTCTTCTGCTGGTAATACCACGATTTACAACTGATTGGGGGATCCAGCTAACCAATCGGATTCATTGCTTATAAGGTGCCATTGTATAATTCCTGATTTCCATCACAAACATGGCTGAAACCTTTACTCATATATAGAAACTTTCAACTAAGCCTTAAAGATAAAAATCCATTAAATTAAAGGAGATCTACCGGCAGACTTGAAGCCCCGACCACTGCACAGATCAGGGCTTCAGTAGCCGGATCCCCTGCAAGTCACAATATACACAACCTTATTAATTTACCTTAGCACTCATTAAAACAGAAACAAACTCCCCTCCAGTTGGCTTTTTCTAACATTGCGCCACTCACACCCAAGATCATGCTGCTAAATTCGAAAGATGATGACGTGGTTTTACCCCTTTCACTATGGTGCCTTTATGTATGGTGATTTAATAATCTCCATATCGCCCATGCCCTGCACCATTTGTGAAAACAAGGCAGGGAATGGGAGATAGGGAGATTATTAAATCAATCAATGTATTGAATGTGGAGAAAGACAGATGACTGCAAGGTGAAAAACATCCGTGGTGGTACTATTTCAAATTTAGCCACATTTTGTTATTTTTTTGTGACGATGAAAACATATAGCCTGTTTGTTTTTAAAAACTTGCCTATGGGCACATTTTATATAAGCAATAAGGAACTCAGGTGACGTTGGAATTACTAGGTTTCATGGTATACCGTTAGGTGGGAAACACAATTAGGGCATTGCAATTAGGGCAACAGGAAAAGGTTGTGAGTGACAGGGACATGCTAGATTTTACAGCACCCTTCACTCATGATGTTTTCACCATTGACACTGCTCTCATCTGGCACAGTCATGCCCAGACCAGGAAGAGATTATATTTAGTGATGGAGAGGTACAGGGGGCAAATCCCTCCACAAAACAGAAAAAACAACTCTTGTACCCTGCTGTCCATTGTTGCTGTAGCTGGGTTGCAGAGGTATGTGGGACTGCTGTTATTGCAGGTGACATGTTTCTGGCACCCTAATTTATGGTGACCAGATTCATGTCGCATTGCAGTTGGTGAACCAGGTTTTGCCCACTGTCAAGGGACTGAAAGCAATTGGCTTCACCTTGTGCTCTATTACACTCCTGACTGTGGGAGAAACCTAGTACCACTAATGCCTCATCAAGCTTTATTGCTTAAATATTGAATATTCCAGGTGCTAAATGCAGTATGTCTGCTGCCTTGGTCTTTGTTACACCCTTGGATGGTCAGATGTAGACCCTTACCACCAACTGTGTCAGATAATATAGCTTACTTACTTCTTTCTCCTTTATAAGTAGTTTAAATATATCACTGATCGCCACACAAATAGGCAGTTGTTCCTTATTTATACAAATACATTTTTTTAACATTTGCTTTTGTTACTATTTTTTATAAAATGGGGAGAGAAAATCCAACTTTCTAATTGGTTCTTACCTGTGCATCAAAATCGCGCGATGCACAGGTAAAGACTAGTACTGGAAAGCAGGACCGCAGTAAAAAAGTAACAGAAATCAATGTGCAGTTAGAATGCTTTGTTTTTTTAATGCCACCACTTTTTCCCCTTGCTCACGCCATGTTATAAATTTAGTAAGTCACTCTGGGGTGTGCATTGAACAGATATCACCACACTTCCAAGGGATGAAGACACTTGGCACGTTGACTGGTGTCTCACTACGCCTCTGGGCATGCGATAATATCTGTTCAACGCACACCCTGTTGTGTTTTATTGCTTACATGTATTCCACCCAACGCCGACTGGCACATTAGAAAAAAAAGGTAGAAGTGACAATCAGTATGGTAACACACTCATACCTTTGGCAGATGATCCATATTTTTAAAGGCATCATAGACCGATCCAGAGGTTCCACAAAAAATATCCCAGAAACTGAAAAACAAAGAAGAATGAAAGGGTTTACATTTGCACTCAGAAACCATTAACAATATATTTTAAATATTAACATTTCCATATCAGAATCAATGGCTCTCAAGGTATGGCAAAATTCAATGATATTGCTCTTTTTTTTTTTTTCCTCCAAATAATGTTAATAGCATACTTGATGAGTTTGTAGTTCCATCAAAGACGTGACAGGGAAATTGAATGGAATCACAACTAAAAGAAAGGATTGCAATATATCTTGAATGAAGTAGAGCACAGGCTCCTAGGTCACATGGATTCACAGCTGGAAGGTATTGTCAAACAAAACAGATAGATTTCTTTAACTAGGTGACCAGTGAAGTAGACCATGGAGGGGCAGTGGATGTGGACTATCTGGATCTCAGCAAGGCCTTCAAGACTGTTGCGCATAGGAGGCCTGTAAATAAGTTGGGCAGACTAGGAGTGGGTCCCAGGGTGGTAGACTGGGTCAGAAACAGGTTGAGCAGCAGGACTCAGAAGGTTGAGTACCTAGAGGCCAGCGGGGCACAGGACCCAAAGCAGCATGGATTTACAGTAGGACATGTCAGATGAATCTAATTGATTTCTCTGACTGGGTGACCAAAGTAAAAGTCCAGGGAGGGGCTGTGGATATGGCCTACCTAGACTTTAGCAAGGCATTTGACACAGTCCCCCACAAAAGATTAATAATCAAGTTAGCCAGCCAGGGTGGTAGCCTGGGTAGCAAATTGGCTGCACAACAGGACACAGAAGGTAATAGTGAATGGAACACATTCCGAAGAAAGGGGGGTTACTAGTGGAATACCTCAGGGCTCAGTACTGGGTCCAGTCCTCTTTAACATCTTTATAGGTGACATTGCAGAGGGTCTGGAGGGAAAGGTATGCCACTTTGCAGAAGACACAAAGATCTGCAACAGAGTTGATACACAAGAGGGGGTAGAAAAGATGAGAAGGGACTTCGCAAGGTTGGAGGAATGGTCAGACATATGGCAACTTAGATTCAATGCAAAGAAGTGCAAAGTAATGCACCTGGGAAACAAAAACCCAGGAGAAGAGTACACAATAGCAGGGGAGGTACTAACAACAACAAAAATGGAAAGGGACCTGGGGGTAGTCATATCAGATGACCTAAAGGTGGGTAAGCAATGTGAAAAGTCGGTAAGGAGAGCTAGGGAGATACCTGGATGCATAGGAAGGGGCATCACAAGTAGAAAAAGGTAAGTGGTTATCTCTCTATACAGACAGTTGGTGAGACCCCATCTGGAGTACTGTGAGCAGTTTTGGAGACCTCATCTACGCAAGGACATAGACAGGATGGAAGCAGTTCAGAGGAGGGCAACTAAAATGGTGCAGGGTCTGCAGCAGAAACCATATGAACAGAGACTGAGAGAGCTTAATATGTATACTCTTGATGAAAGGAGGGACGGGGGGACATGATAGAAACATTCAAGTACCTCAAGGGAATCAACAAAGTCCAGGAGGGTAGCATCTTTCAGAAAAAGAGATGTGTAAGAACAAGGGGGCACAATTTAAAGATAGAGGGGGGACGGCTCAGGGGTAATGTGAGGAAATTATTTTTCACGGAGAGAGTGGTAGATACATGGAACAGCCTTCCTGAGGAGGTCGTTGGGTCTAAAACAGTGGGGGAATTCAAACATGCATGGGACAGACACAAGGCAATTATAGTGGGGGGTTGCAGGAAGTAGGCTGTTGGTTAACTAGAATCTGCAGCTTATCCAGTAGGTAGGGAAATGGGCAGACTGGGTGGGCCAAGTGATCCTTAAAGTCTATGTTTCTATGTGGTGGTGAATGGAGTACAATCTGAAGAGAGTGGGGAGACCAGTGGGGTGTCACGGGGATCGGTGCTAGAGCCAATCCTCTATATTGTCTTCATAAGCGAGATTGCAGAGTGACTGGAAGAGAAACTGTGCCTCTTTGCAGACAACACAAATGTCCACACTACACTGCAAATCTGTAACATTTTGAAAGTGTTACAGACTGAAAACGTTACAGTGCATCCACACTGCCACTAAAAACATTCTGAAAACGTTATAGGATTTTACTGGTGTAGTGCGGACAGGGCCAAACAGAGTTTTGAAACCGTTACAGAAACTTGTTGAAAACACCTAATATCAGTTTTCAACAATGGTTTTGAAAATGCTTTCCGTAACAGTACCAATGTAAACACAAACTGTTACGATAACGGTTTGGACCCTCTGTAATGTTACAGAGGGATTTTTCTGGTGTAGTATGGACAGGGCCTAAGATCTACAACAGAGCTGACATGCCAAGGGGGTGGTGGAGAAAATAAGGAGGTGCTAAGCAAGCTTGAAGAATGGTCAAGAATGTGGCAGGTAAGATGCAACGCAAAGAAGTGCAAAATAATGCCTTTGGGGCACAGAAACTGGGGGAGAAATACATGATGGATGGGGAGGTACTGATGGCTTCCAAACAGGAAAGGGACCTGTGGGTGATGATATCTGACAACCTGAAGGTGACCAGCCATTTTGAGAGGGTTATTTGAAGAGCCAGTGAGATGCTAGGGTGCATAAGTAGAGATATAACCATCAGAAAAAGGGAGGTGGTAATGCCACTACTCATATCATTGATGTGACCTCAGGCCAGCCCGGTGATGCTGATGGTTGAGGCACTGGACGCACACACCTTGTGCTATCCCAGTGACCGGGGTTCAGGAACGAGCCTGGGTCATCGGGGGTCGGCCGAGGAGGGAGAGGATTGAGCATCTACTGACTGCTCTCCTCTTCCTGGGGTGGGTTCAGGGCTCGCGCAGTTCTGCAGTGGCCCCTGATAGTAATCGGGGGCACTACAGGTGCGGCGCATCTGTGGGGGGGAGTACGCCGGACAACGGCATGTAGTGCCTTGATGTCATTGCATGTCTGTACTCCAGAAGGGGAAAAATATGGAGGAAAATGGTGGTTGGTTGTGGTGACTTGATGGCCGTGCCTCCACACACCCTCAGACCCGAAGGAATTGCGCTCCCATATTAGATCCAGGTCCAGAGGTAGGGGCAAAGGGGGAGCCCGCTCGTGGGTACTGAGTGTGCTAGCCTGAGCAAGAGAGTCGACAGGGATCGCACAGGGTGTGGAGGATGGTGGCCAGATGATATGAAAGCCGAGCTGTGGGAAGTAGAAACATAAGAAAAAATAAATCAAAAATTGATGTGACCTCAGCTGGAATTTTGGGATCAGTTCTGGAGGCCGCATCTCTGAAAAGACATAGACAAAGTACAGGCAGTTCAGAAAACGGCAACAAAAATTGGGACCTGAACATCCATGCAGTACCATTCACAAAGCATTATCTCAACATGAGGGCCTTATTTGGGGTTCCACTGTGTGAATTAAATGACGCCAAGTGACACCTCTCAGTAACCTTCGCATCCATTGTGGCTGGAAGAGATACTGTGGCACCTTCACCCCCACCCCAGCCCCACACATGCACAGATCACCAGCCATAAAAACAAATGGCACAATATTCCCCTGATGGTAATGGATCCCACTCACCTCAACAATTGCCTCACGCCATCACTACAGTATGATAAAAGGCAAAGTATGCCATGGGGTTAATGGTTCTTTCCCCCTGCTCCTGTCCTGATAACTGCAAAGCACATAGTTCTGTGGTGACAGTGGTTGCCTACCTCCACCCTGATTGCCAATAGCTGACCCAGAAACAGCTAAGCACCTAGCTCCCTGGAGGTAGTGAGTCCCTCCCTGCCCCCCAAACACTGATTGCCATCCCAACAGTAACATAAAAATGGAAGACACACCTTGGTGGTAATGGTACCCTATCACTCCTGATGTCCAATCATCATCCCGATCAAGGTGACAGATGGCAGTCAGGTACCCTGGTGGCCAGTGCCACAGCCCTCCTCTCATCCAATCTGCTGGCTGCTGACTGAACTGTCAATCAAATGGATCAGGATTGGGGGGCATGGGTGGAGGGAGGGAGGTGACTGCTGACAGGTTGGGGGTTGAGGATTGGGGGGCCACTAGACAGCCAGGGAATATTTTTTTTACCTAGTCAGGAAATCAGGTTGGGGTTGATACACTGAACACCAGGGAATATGTTGTCAGGTGGATTCTCAGGTTTTGGGGAGAGACCACTGGCCACCATGGTACCTGACTGTCATCTGTTATGTTGAACAGGATGGTGATCGTTGATTGGGGTGGGGAGGTAGAGGAACCACTACAACCAAGGCATGTGTGCTTTGTGGTGTTCAAGACATCAATCTGCGACTGAGGAGGGAAGAGGTAACCACTAACACCAGGGAATGGTGCTCTATTGTTTTTAACTCTGGGCAGAAGATCGGCATTCAGGGAAGGGGTTGGGGGGGGGCTACTCACCATGGTCTGTGGAAGCTTGTTGCACATTAGCCATTTGGGGGAGCCATGCTGCGCCACCTGTCATCTCTTTAATTGGGCCCATAATGGGCATGCAAATGGCATCATAGTGCCTTATTTCAAGGCTCATTTCATGAATAGAAAATAGCACAACTTCACTACTCCTTGTGGTGTGGTTCTCCTGAATGGTTGTTGGGGCATCACAAGTAGGTTTAGTGGTGGAATGCCTGTGTTAACGCTGCCCCTTCAAGTCCCTATTTGCTGTGGGATAGAACAGTGTGCTATCCAACTGAGAATGACAAGATTTCATACCTCTGAAACTGTGAAGACCATCGCAAGCTTTTGCATTCTGCTTTGCAAATTTTACTGAGTCTAGCTCCATGAGTTTATTTAATATGTGATTACCCGAACTGGTAGGTGATGGGACAGGTCCGAGTACTGAGCTGGTGGCATAGGGATCTTGCTCATTCTCACACTAAGCAAGCAGAAAACAAACTACTGACAGATGCTAACGTTGAATTTTAGACTGGCGCGAGGATACCAGTTTGACATTAGTGAATAGGAGGCTGATACTTTTTATTACCTTAGCATCCAGTGAAAGTTACTGTACCCTCTGGAATGGGTACCAACCAATCAAGGTACAGGAGATAAAAAAAACAAAACATTTTTTAGAGCGAGCAGTATTACCTGAAAGGATTGCCACAGGGCTTTTTATGACCTGTTATTTCTGGTACAGCCCAATACTACCCTCCATAGAAGTTACTTTTCTGCAGTTTGCACAAAGGTGTGAGCCGAGGCAATGGCAGTTCTGGCATGAGATAAAGTAGATAGACAGCCAATCATACACTCTCATGGGAGCTGTAGATTTACAAGAAAGATAAAGGGTGTTGGTAGATTCATGGGAATTGTATTTTTGGATGTACAGGAATGACAACAGTGTAACTGCCACATTACGGGTAATGGCAGGAGAAGAAATGAGCAGGTAGTGGTCAGCACCCGACAGAACAAAAAAACGAAACAAAAAAAAAACCTACATTGTCGACTCCTGTCCTTAAAAAGATAAAAAAAAAAGTAAGTAAAACACACCAGATTTGAAATATTACATTTATGTGACAGGAATAAATAAACATCTTAACAACATTAATGTCAACAACACTGACATTCATCACTAGGAATTAACAACTAGCTGACAGACGGTTACCACCTGCAGCGACATATGCAATCGAATGCACACCCTGTTGATAATCACCAGGTTAAGAGAACCAATACGATCCTTGCTACGTGAGTAAACCAAGGGTCCTCAAAATATCTGCTAGACATGAAATACAGAACCCTTATATCACAAGACATACTAATCTTTTAAAAGAACAAGGTTTAAACAGTGCAAATTCCTACAACAATATTTAGATTTATCTCTTTCTAAATACCTGTTTAAAGTGCTCACAGATGTTTTGTTGTCAGAGTCTAGATAAAAGTGTCTCTGAAGTAAAACAGAATGTTCCTTAAAGCAAACTGTATTTGCCAACCCCTTTTTGGGTGAGGTCACCTAGCTCCTCTTCTGTCAGAATATATATAAAAGAATATATATTTAATAAAGAAACAGGATGTCTTTTCCAAGTATTAAATTCTGCAACCTCAGCATATTCGTATGTTCTTCAAATAACATTTCTTTGATCTCATGATAAGCTTCCCCCTTCCAGGACATGAAAGCATCTTTATGATTTTTCACTAAAACATCACAACCTGCTTTTCTTCCTCTGGAAACGTCATAAAATGGATATGCTCAACTCAAGCTTCTTCCACCCTGTAATTAGCTTCAGGCCTTCCATGTAACACCTGGTATCTAAAACCTGTGTGTGTGTGTGATTTCACATGCTGTTTCAGCATTTCTCATGGCTTTCATCTTTCAGCTGAAACCTGGGGGGGGGGGGCAGGTCACTCCTAAAGCACCAGATTTTCAGCAGAGACAGTCAGTAATACATTTTATATTAAAAAAAATGATACACCACTCAGAACTGGCTGTCCACATCACACCAGTAACAATAAAGAAACAAAACTGGTGGAGAAACTTCTTTACTGTGGTTTTACGTACACCAAACTGCTTGCCCACCTCCTGGTTCCGGCATCGTTAGCCAACTTATAAAGTACAATTGCCACATGAAGGTCAAGTGACACAGCCTCTCTAACTGGAAATGCTGACAGGGTCATGAATCCTTCTGTCATCCCACATCATTTGATGAATGACCGCTGTGTGATTCCAAAGTTTTCTTTCCATTCTCTGAGAAGCTTGACATCACCACATTCTGCCACCAGCTCTACAATGAGGGTGTGCCCAACAAGACCTATTTTTTGTATTATACCATTTGAAGGTCTCCACGAGTGACAGCCTATTACAGATCACCCCACCAATGAAATGATTAGCCATCTCAAGCTCCGTCACCATATCAGCTCTGGCATTGAATATAAATAACAAAAAAAAAAAAAAAACACATTTCCACTGTCATTCTTAAAAATCCTGTCAGAAATGCCACAGATGACAAAACAAATACCACTGTACTATCCATGCTAACTACTCTGTCACAGTGATTATAAAAAACTGTCACTAGATGCCACGCCTGAGCAAAACAAGTGCATGCCCAATACAATTTTTCATCCTGCTTACGTCAGCATTACATGGACTCACACAGCTGGGATAAGAAGACTGAAAGTCGCAACACATGTATACAGCTATCAGGGACTTATCCAGTAAGTGCTGCAGTTGTCAGAAAATGTGCTACCCTCTAACAGAAAGCTTCATGTATACGTGGTGAGTGACATCATGACAACAACATCACAAGAAACAATAAGAATTCCCTCCCTTTTCTTTAGAGTTGTCAGCATTAGTTATTAAACAGACATTAGTCTGAGGTGAAGCTGTGAAGTCTGACAGGGGTTTTATGAGGTGAAGCACTCAAGTCTGATGGGGGTACTATAAGTAGTGGTATTATTTGAATTATGTTTGTTGTTGGGCAAGAAGGAGGGGTGGAGGAACAATGGGGAAAAATCAAAGCAGCCATCACAGCGGCAACAAGCCTTTGTGTGAAGCAAATCAACAAAACAAAATGAAGGAAAAATACACTATGGTTCTCAAAAGAAGTGGCAGGGAAGGTTAAGGAGAAAAAGGTAGCATTCAGGAGGAAGTATAAGGAAACACAGAAGGAGCAGGACAGAGAACTGTACCAGTTAAAGCAGAAGGCAGCAGGGAAGGCAGTCAGAATAGCAAAGGCCCAAACTAAGGAGAAGATAGCCAACTCAGTTAAGAAGGGGGCTAAAACCTTCTATAGGTACATTAGGGAGCAATGAAAGGCCAAGGGAGGAATAGTGAGGCTTAATAAAGAGAAGAGAGGGTGGGTAGAGGGTGACATTGAAAAAGCAGGGATACTGAACAAAAACTTCTGCTCAGTATTCACAAAAGAAGATATGGGGGAGGTACCTAAATCAAAGAATAGAAGCACTCTGGATAGGGATGGCGATACCAGTCCATTCACAAAAGAAAGGGTTCTGAAAGAACTCCTAAAACTGAAAGTGGACAAAGCAATGGGGCCTGATGGGATTCACCCACGAATTCTAAAAGAACTAAGAGTAGAACTCGTGACACCACTAACTACCCTTTTTAACAAATCATGGGAGGATGTCGTGGTACCTGAAGACTGGTGGAGGGCAGATGTGATTCCCATTCACAAAAGCGGGAGCAAGACAGAGGCAGGAAACTACAGACCTGTTAGTTTGACCTTAGTGGTAGGGAAAATGATGGAATCACTTCTGAAGGAAAGAATTATTGAGTTTCTAGAGGCCAGTGAGGCACAGGACCCAAGGCAGCATGGATTCGCAGCAGGAAGGTCGTGTCAGACAAATCTAATAGATTTCTTTGACTGGGTGACCAAAGTAGTAGACCAGGGAGGGGCTGTGAACATGGCCTACCTAGACTTTAGCAAGGCATTTGACACAGTCCCACACAAAAGATTAATATACAAGTTAGCCAGCCTTGGAATGGACCCCAAGGTGGTAGCTTGGATAAAAAATTGGCTGGAAAACAGGACGCAGAGGGTAACAGTAAACAGAGTCCACTCTGAATAAAGGGGGGTTACTAGTGGGGTACCGCAGAGTTCAGTACTGGGACCGGTCCTCTTTAATGTCTTTATAAGTGACATCACCAATGGACTGAAAGGAAAAGTATGTCTCTTTGCAGACGACACAAAGATCTGCAACAGGCTCAATACAGAAGGTGGGGTGGAAAGGATGTGAACGGACTTGACAAGGTTGGAGGAATGGTCAAATGTATGGCAGCTTAGAGTCAATGCAAAGAAGTGCAGAGTAATGCAACTGGGAAACAAAAACCAAGGGGAAGAGTACACAATGGGGGGTGAGATACTAACAACAACAAAAATGGAAAGGGACCTGGGGGTAGTCATATCAGATGACCTTAAGGTGGGCAAGCAATGTGAGAAGGCAGTAAGAAGGGCTGGCGGGACACTTGGATGCATAGGGAGAGGCATCACCAGTACAAAACAGGAAGTTGTTATCCCTCTGTATAGACAGTTGGTGAGACCCTATCTGGAATACTGCATGCAGTTCTGGAGACCCCATCTCAGCAAGGACATAGACAGGATGGAGGCTGTCCAGAGGAGGGCAACTAAATTGGTGCAGGGTCTACACCAGAAGACATATGAAGAGAGATTAAAAGAGCTTAATATGTATACCCTTGAGGAGAGGAGGGAGAGGGGGGACATGATAGAAACTTTCAAGTACCTCAAGGGAATCAACAAAGTCCAAGAGGGTAGCATCTTTCAGAAAAAGAGATGTGCAAGAACAAGGGGGCACAATTTGAAGATAGAGTGGGATGGCTCAGAGGTAATGTAAGGAAGTATATTTTCATGGAGAGGGTTGTGGATACATGGAACAGCCTTCCTGAGGAGGTAGTGGAGTCAAAAAGGGGGACTTCAAGAATGCATGGGACAGACATAAAGCAATTCTTGTGGGGGGTAGGAAGAAATAGGCTGTTGGTTAACCAAGATCTGCAGCTTATCCATTAAGTAGGGAAATGGGAAGACTAGGTGGGGGAAGCGGTCCTCATCTGCCATCAAATTCTGTGTTTCTATGTTAAACGTTTTTTTGTACACTCATGTCTTTTTTCCCCCTAAAGTACATTTTTTACCATAACTCATTTGTAATGGAAGAGGAGGCAGGGAGCAGTAGCTCAAATAATTAGTATTGGATAGACAAGGAGACTGAACTATATTTAGACAGCTTTATATACCTGGATGTGATTGTAACCCCTAGGTGGTGCTATCCCAAGGGCTACTACCCCTGCCTGCTTGGCTAGTACCAGGTTAAGGGGCCTGAGTTCTGAAACGGGTGCCTCCACCCGGAGGTCAGGGTTGGTAGTGGTCAAGCTAACATGGGCACAGCCCTCCGCTACACTGTAACCCCCTCTTTCCTTACTAGTGGCCGGAACAATACACAATAATCACTTTCACAATACCCCTGATACACCACACAAGTACCCACACTGTTTGCACTTACCACCAGGGCTTTCCTCTGGCTCAGCCCTGGGGACCCCCCGTAAAACAAGGTTATACACAGCAAATAACAGCAGTACAGTACTCTTGCACAAACTGGAACCACAGTTAGGGTAAATGTAAAAAAGAGTTAGATCTGATTTATTTAAGCGGCTTGAACAAGGGAGGGGCTTAATCAGGTTACTTTGCTTAAAGGCAATGAAACAGTTATGCATGTACTTCAGGGTCCATAAACAGTCACACACTCTGGGTACCCAGATGGAGAATGGTGGGCTAGCCAGGAATGTTGCAGCTGGTTGGGACCCTGTGATGGAAGAAAACAACATGCACAACACACACTATTTGTAATCCGGAGCTGGAGGGCTCAGTTCATGAAAAGAAAACAACAAGACAATCAGATGACACACTTTTAGATTAGGCTGTTGTTGCAGGGAGCTACCCTGATGATTACTCAGGATACCCAAGACTGGACACAGGCTGGACAAAAATCGAGACAGCAGGTGGTTAATCTGGAGTGCCAGGAGAAGCACGGCCCACACGATTCGCCGAGGCGTAGTTCCTGTTCAAGCATGGAGCAGGGAGCTGATCCCCAGGCAGGTCTCTCTCTCTCTCTGTGCAGTGTGGTAGTCTGGCAGTGCCAGCATGGCATGGCCCAGGCCGAATGGAGATGAACGTGGATTCAGTCTGATTAGGCTGGATAAAGCTTCCAGCAAGCAGAACACAGTTCACACAGTGGGGAACCAAATCACAACCCACTTTCAATACATAGCATATTTACATGTAAAGGATTCTACGGTACCAGCAAGCAGAACACAGTTCACACAGTGGGGAACCAAATCATGACCCTCTTTCAGTACACAGCACATTTACATGTAAAGAAATTCTACTGTACCAGGCACACCGCTCTCTGGTCATGATCGCAAAGTCTCTGCACAAACCGGGGATTCAAAAGCAGCTGGAAATCCTGACAGGCTGATCACATTCAGAAGTCTTCTTCAGGTATGAGCCTGGTAAAAAAATCAGTGGCTTATTTCATTCTCTCAAACTTGGATTTAGTCTGAAATAATTCTCTTCTCTCCCTTTCAGGGGCAGCAGGCAGACATGCAGGCCACAACACAGGCCTTTCCACAGTTCTCCCACGCAAAACTACTCAGACGGCTGCTTGACTGTCTCAAGTTCTTTCTCATTCAGCTCCCAATTCAGATCTGACTCAAACAGCAGGCAGCTTGGGGATTTCCCTCAGATCCAAAAGGTGCGGTTGGCTGATTCGTCTGTCAGTCACAACAGGAGCTTCCCCTTCAGGTGCAAAAAGGCGCCAAAAGCCCCAAACTACAATTTCTACAGATTTTGAATCCAGACAGCTCCTGTAGTCTGGCTCCATTTTAGGTCCCACCAGACTGATTGGTCCAATTGAACAGTTCCGGGCCAAAATGGTGGGGATAAACGAAACAGTCCTTGCTGCAAAGAAGGCAGGTTAGACAAACTGCATTATCATTATCACTCTAAATGATTTTCAGCAAATAGTTACATCTTTCAACAGAGCACCCTCTCAGATTACTTATGACTGCAATCCAGGCAGTCCTTAAAGAGACAGTACACAGAGGCTATACAGGCACTCTCTGGCAATCACATTTAAACTGCTAAAATGCAGGACACCAGCCTGGCAGTGAGCATTTAGGCAAGCTCGAGGAAGACTTTTCGGGAACCCCCATTTGTAGGGGGGTTACACCCTTCCCTGGCTGGAGAAAACTTGGCATCTGCGTCAAGTCTGTACCATCATGCATCAATTAACATAAACTTATTACTTTACTATACATATCCACTACACTTCATGATACTATATCCATTCTGACAACACATTGTGCATATTTCACACAGGTAAATTGAACATTACTATACTGAATCAGGTAATAACTTTTTGTACCTTAAACAATGCAAGAGGGGAACCTTCCCTATCAGCTAACTTGGGGCTAGAGGGGGCAGGGGCACCATGGTGAGAGGGAAAGACAAGTAACCTGGATTTGGCTGTCAAGCTCAATTTGGGCAATGAGCATGGTGAGACATAAACACCTTTGTGCGCCACATTGAGAGGCAAATCCACTGGCCTCCCGGGAGAATCATAACTGAGGCATACTACTGGCTTGACAGCTCGGCCAGTCTTTCTGAGGGGGACAACTACAGTCTCTGTACTCTCAGCACTGGTCTGGGGACTCTCGTCACTTGTGAGGGGTGCCTCTACCTGGGTGGGAAGGTCCAAACTTGGGGCGCTGTCGGCTCCTCGTTCTGCAGGCTCTGTTTCTACAACACTTGACTAATTTTGCGAAGGCACAATCAAGCTTTGAGGCACTGAAGGGGGGGTGGTCAGCACTCTCATAGTGTTCTTCAAGTTCTGGTATGTCACCAGAAAGACTCATTCCATCAGTCGCTCCCTCAGGCAAATCATACAGTTCCACACTACACAGAGACTCAGCGTCTTCAGACGTGATACTTTGCACTTCACTTTCAGGTAGCACTGGCTCCAAGGACAAAGCTGGGGGGTTAGGCAGTCCAGAAGACCCAGCTTCATCCCCACAATTAATCATGGGGTTACCTCGAAACAGCTGACTCAGTTCATAAGAGGGTTAATAGGCACAGTCGCACTCACTTTCGTCAGAAGTGGACTGACAGTCACTATCATTCTGGGCCTGCTGCGGAGGAAACCTTAAATCTGTGACTATTGGGGTAGGTTGACTCTGTCTCTTTCTTGCAGCAGCATGAGTCACCAGCCCAGGGGCTCAATTTCTGGGGGTTCAGCCTCAATCATGACTTAGCCGATAGGTAGCAAGTGGTTACGGTGCATGGTCTTGACAGCTTTGGAGTTGTTCTCTGGGTGCACCATGTACACAGGTAAATCATCCAACTTTCCAACTATTACATGGGGAAGATGGTGCCACCGATCAGCAATTTTGTGTTTACCATGCAGTCCCAAATTGCGTAACAACACACGGTCTCCAGGTCGAAGCTCTTGAGCCTCTACTTTTTTATCATGTCTCTCTTTGTTGGCTAGATTTCTCCTGGTGGCCATTGTCTGGGCCAGTTGATAGGCATGGTTCAATTGAGCTTTCAGTTTTTGTACATATTGCAAGTAGTTTTAGGCTCGGACCCCATCTGGAGAGACCCCAAAACAGGCATTAACTGGCAGCCGGGCCTCTCTCCCGAACATGAGGCAGTAGGGGGAGAACCCAGTAGCATTGTTTTTCATGCAATTGTATGCGTGTACCAAGGTGCTAATCTGCTGGCTCCATTTATGCTTGTCTTTTGGGTGGAGGGTGCCCAGCATGTCTAAAAGGGTGCGGTTAAAATGCTCTGGTTGAGGGTCTCCCTGCGGGTGATAAGGGGTGGTTCTTGACTTTCGCACCCCCCATAGACAGAGCATTTCTTTGAGTAGCCGACTCTCAAAGTCTCTGCCTTGATCAGAATAAAACCGCTGGGGGGCACCATAGTGGACGAAGAAATTTTCCACTAGCACCTTGGGCACGGTAAAATCCTTTTGATCTTTGGTGGGAAAAGCTTGTGCATACCGCATGAAATGATCCGTAACCACTAACACATTGCCAATGTTCCGCTGATCAGGTTCTCAACACAAGAAGTCTATGCAGACTAGTTCCATGGGGGCATTGGTAGTAATATTAACAAGGGGGCAGCCCTCTGAGGCAGGGCTTTGCTTTGCAGGCAGTGACTACAAGACTTTACATGGTGCTCAACATCGTCCCCTATTTTGGGCCAGTAAATGCAAGATCGTACCAGATCAAGGGTTCTGTCAATACCGAGGTGCCCCATGTGATTGTGGAGGGACCTCAGTACCAAATCTTTAAAGGCCGTGGGCAGGACCAATTGTTGCTTGTCTGTTTTGCCACTACGATCTACTGTCTCTCTATACAACAACTGATTGATCAACTTCAATCTGGGGCCTTCTTTAAACAATAAAGCAGTTCGCAAGTCAGTGGAACGTAACTTAGACACATCTTTCCCCACACGCAGGGCATCAAGTGCTGGCTGAATCATAGGATCTTGGGATTGAGCCAACTGAATGCTGTCATTGTCAAATTGAGGTAGTACACTAATATCTAGAGCAGAGAAGTGGCAATAAGCAGCTGGTATGCAGGTGTGAGAAGGGCCCAAGCAATCTACTAAACAGTCCACTGTGTCTGCAGACATCTGTTCATCTCTATCAAACTTTTCGCACAATGCTCAAATTTCAGGTTCAGACAGCCTGACCCAATCACTCTTGGAGGTGGGCCTTCGTGATAGGGCATCAGCATCAATACGGTTCAGGCCCAGTCTGTAATCAACAGCATAATCATAGGTTGATAATGCAGAAAGTCACCGGTGCCCAGTAACTTAGCTGAAGTCTGTACATAGGTCAATAGGTTATTGTCAGTCTTCACCAATATCCTTGCCCCATAGAAGTATTCATGAAACTCATCAATGGTGGCCCATTTTAGCGCAAGGAAAGCCAACTTATGCACAGGGTAGTTTCGTTCAGACGGGGTCAAGCTCCTACTGGCAAAAACTACTGGTCTCAGGCCATCCTCATGGTCTTGATACAGCACCGCTCCTAGACCCTGTAGACTAGCATCCATATGCAGCACGTAGGGTTTGGTAGGGTCAGCATAGGCAAGGATGGGGGCGTGGGTGAGCTGGTATATGATCTCATGGAAGGCTGCTTCACAGTCGGGTGTCCAGTGGGGCTCAAAGAGTTCACCTGGGTGGAAGTATACTTTTCTGTTTTTTTAACTGCCTCTTTTTGTATTTACGATTGGTAGGAGGGTAACCCTAGGTAAGGTTCAAGAGTGGGCGGATCACCTTGGAATAGTCTTTTATGAACCGGTGGTGGTAGTAGACACAGAACCCCAGGGAACGTTGTAGTTCTTTCAGATTATGGGGCTGGGGCCAAGTAGTCAGTGCTTCAACCTTACTGGGATCAGTCGCTATCCCTTTTGTAGATACTATGTGCCCCACATACTTCACGGAGGTTTTGAAAAACTGGCACTTGTCAATGGACAGCTTGAGGCTGAAGTCTTCCAGTCAGTCTAGGACTTTAAACAGTCAGTTCTCATGCTCCTCTAAGGTGCTCCCTAACACAATGACATCGTCGAAGTACACCGGGCATTCCAGCAAATTCATATCTCCCACCGCACGTTCCATGAGTCACTGAAAGGTGACCGGGGCACCCGATATCCTCTGTGGCATCCTCAGGAACTCGTAGAATCCCAATGAACAGATGAAGGCTGTTTTCTCACTGTCTTCTGGAGCCATCGGGATCTGGTAGTATCCGCTGCAAAGATCCAACACCGAGAACCATTTGCTCCCATTCAAGCAGTCCAGGGCATCTTGTATACGAGGCATAGTGTATTGGCCTGGGACGGTCCGCCAGTTCAGGGTTTGATAATCAACACACATCCTCACAGACCCATTCTTCTTACGCATGACCACAATGGGAGAGGCGTATGGGCTCCTGGATTCTTGTATCATGCCAGCAGCGAGCATTTCCTGCAGGTGTCTTCTCATATCATCTATGTCTGCTGGGACTAGGCATCAGGACATCTCTCAAAATGGCAGTTCATCATGCAGGCGTATGTGATGCTCTGCATCCTGGACACATCCCACATCCCATTCCTTCAATGAAAACACTTGGTCTCTCTGGGCAAGTCTCTTGCTAATTCGAGCCTTCCATTCAGCTGGCAATGGGGAGTCACCAAAGTCAAACATGTCTGGGGTCACTCTCTCCTTCTCACCAAGGTGCTTGTTGCTGGGCAATACTGCAGTGTCTGCACAGTGTACCGTAGCTAAGATGCACCCTCTGTTCACCTGGATCTCCCAATCTGACATATTGTGAATCTGGACCATCACTCATTGTGCATATGCATGAGCATGAGCAGGCAAGATGCTGGGCTTGACCAATAATCCTTCTGGCAATTTTCCATCGCCTGGCGCATCCAACATCAGCATTTTGTTCTTGACATCTTTCCGGAGGCAGACTTCCCCTTGAATGGCACACTGGGTGTTACGGGCTAGTACCATTGAATCAGGATCCTTCTTCCACACGATCCCCACTGGTTCATCCTGGTCTACTTCCTCAGGTTTCTGTTGCAAATCATAGGCCCTCTTGATCAGAGTTTTAATTCTCAGGGCCCTCCCAGTCTGTCGCCCTTGTTTCTCATGCGTTTCTCAGAGTTGCGCCAGTCTCCTAAACATATGGGCGTTTGTCCCAATTAACAGGGGGACCCCATCATACAGTCCGGTGCGAGGACACACTAGGGTCAATGTCTCTACTCGCTCCTCTACACCCGTTACAGTTGTAGGAAAAGACAACCAGAGGCAGACATACCCTAGGTAGGGATAAGACTTGTCTCTCAGGCTCCACACATGTAGGGCTTCCAGGGATTGCAAAGGCACATCAGATAAGTGTTTGTCATACCAGTCCTGGAATACAATGGTCACTTGTGACCCACTGTCAAGCACAGCCCGGAGTATGAATACCATTCACAGTCACCATAGTCTCCATTGAAGGGCCCACTATTTTGGACCAATCTGGAGAGGCAGTAGTAAAGGCCTGGACAAACGATTTAGCCACAAAGAAATTTGAGTTAGGGTTTCTTGAACCCTCACTGCAGTCATTTTGGGCACCCCTTGGCCATTGATTTGCTTTTCGGAGCTCCCCTTGGAGTCTGTTTACTACTCTTTCTAAGTCCTTCTGAGACCGGGCATTCTCTTTTCATATGGCCATCCTTTCCACACTTGTGACAAATGATAGACTCCTGGGTCATCCTGGGAGAGAACATCATATGAGGAACTGAAGCAGTAGTAAGAGATTGGGGTCTAGTATCTGCTTGCAGTGGTGAGAGTGGTGCAACGTGTCTTAACAGTTCCTTTAGAGTGGCAGTCAATCCAGTGATCTCAGCCTTGGAGCCACCCTCGGTAGCGGATGCCTGAGGGTGCACCCCCACCCCCATGGCAGTCACATCCTGAAAGGGACCAGAGTCTTGTTCCATGGGGGAAACCCTTACAGAGGTACCCATCTTCAACTCTTGGACTTTCTTTAGTAGCTCGTCTTTCCAATGCTGGGTCCAGGGCGGGAAGTCCTTTGCATTCTCAGAGTGCTCGTTAAGTGCCGACTTTTGCCCCTGAGCCTCACTTGGCTGATCACTCTTGGTCACTTGCGCAGCAGCAGCAGCAGATATGGGTGCAATTCCCCCACGGGGTCGCCTTTGCTCAACCCACCAAATTTCTTTCATTAGCTCATCATAGGAGGGGGGTGATTCCAGTCGGGTGGCAAGACGCAACTGAAGTAGTAACAATTCTGAAAATGGAGCAGACTTAAGGATCCAGTCCAGCCTAGTTCAATCTAATTCATTTGACGGCAAACTACCCTTTCTGAGGCACTCTTCTAGCAGCTTTTTCAAGCTGAGGTACATACAGAGACAATGGCTCCCCTGGGTACTGCTGAGCATTTCTCACTCTCCACCACAGATCTTCATCTGAATCTGGGCTCCCATACACATTTTCCAATGCATCAAGATAGTCCTGTGCAGTTGCTTCAGGGTTATTGGCCCACTTGGCATGGATGGTAGCCAGGGCAGGACCTTTGAGGCTCTCACTCAACCTCTTTAGTTTCTTTGCTTCTGAGCATTGCAATTCAAGTACTAGAGGGGCAACATAGACTATCCAGGTCTCCCAGTCATCCTCCCCTTGGGGGGAGGGGAGGGTGCCCGAGAAGATTCTCAGCCTTCAGTAGGAGTCGTGACTAATGGCAGGTACAGATATAGGGGCCAGCATTGGCATGGGCACAGAAGGTGGGGCAGTAACAGGTGCTGGAGTGGGAGGAGGTGTTGGGGAAGGAACACCCCCTGGTGGCAGGAATAGTTTCTTAAAGTCCTGTATGGTTTTGCCTTCCTCCAGCAACAACTTAGCAAATTTCTCCTCAAAAGTCTCAGATAATGGTGGGAGCTCATCCTCCCCAGGGTCTTTACTGTCTTTTGTTATCACTCTCCAGGCAGCTGGAACCCCTTCTGGGGCAATAGTCTGTGGCACTTTAGAGGTGTCCATGAGGTCACTACACTCTGCTAAGGCTGTGAAAGTTTGGGCGATCAAATCAGCCTGTCGACCCACCACCACAGGGTTTTTTAAACATTCAGCTTTGGAGAGTGCTCCCTCTACATTGTCTTTACTGGTACCCAAGTAGAGCATTTTGGGGGTCGATCTCCTGCCCAGTACACCACCCCGCCAACTGGTGTACAGGCATTTCTACTGGGATAGCCATTAATCTTTAACAATAATTTGTAATTTTTGGCCACTAGAAGGCACAAAATCCCAGCGGTGCCTCCAAAATGTAACCCCTAGGTGGCACTATCCCAAGGGCTATTACCCCTGCCTGCTTGGCTAGTACCAGGTTAAGGGGCCTGAGTTCTGAAACTGGTGCCTCCACCCGGAGGTCTGGGGTGGTAGTGGTCAAGCTAACCTGGGCACAGCCCTCCGGGACACTGTACCCCCATCTTTCCTTACTAGTGGCCAGAACAATACACAATAATCACTTTCACAATACCCCTGATACAC
The DNA here is from genome assembly GCA_016271365.2 of Neoceratodus forsteri. NCBI lineage: Eukaryota > Metazoa > Chordata > Ceratodontiformes > Ceratodontidae > Neoceratodus > Neoceratodus forsteri. The sequence goes on from CM057453.1 coordinate 1,142,293,641, forward strand.
CACACAAGTACCCACACTGTTTGCACTTACCACCAATGCTTTCCTCTGGCCCGGCCCTGGGGACCCCCTGTAAAACAAGGTTATACACAGCAAATAACAGCAGTACAGTACTCTTGCACAAACTAGAGCCACAGTCAGGGTAAATGCAAAAAAGAGTTAGATCTGATTTATTTAAGGGGCTTGAACAAGGGAGGGGTGTAATCAGGTTAATTTGCTTAAAGGCTCTATCAATCAAACAGTTATGCATGCACTTCAGGGTCCATAAACAGTCACACACTCTGGGTACCCAGATGGAGAATGGTGGGCTAGCCAGGAATGTTGCAGCTGGTTGGGACCCTGTGATGGAAGAAAACAACATGTGCAACACACACTATTTGTAATCCGGAGCCGGAGGGCTCAGTTCATGAAAAGAAAACAACAAGACAATCAGATGACACACTTTTAGATTAGGCTGTTGTTGCAGGGAGCTACCCTGATGATTGCTCATGATACCAAGACTGGACACAGGCTGGATGAAAATTGAGACAGCAGGTGGTTAATCTGGAGTGCCAGGAGAAGCAGGGCCCACACGATTCGCAGAGGCGTCGTTCCTGTTCAAGCGTGGAGCAGGGGGCTGATCCCCAGGCAGATCTCTCTCTGCAGTGGGGTAGTCTGGCAGGGCCAACATGGCATGCCTCAAGCCAAATGGAGATGAACGCGGATTCAGTCCGATTAGGTTGGATAAAACTTCCAGCAAGCAGAACACAATTCACACAGTGGGGAATCAAATCACGACCCACTTTCAACACATAGCACATTTACATGTAAAGGATTCTATGGTACCAGCAAGCAGAACACAGTTCACACAGTGGGGAACCAAATCATGCCCCACTTTCAATACACAGCACATTTACATGTAAGGAAATTCTACTGTACCAGGCAAACCGCTCTCCGGTCACGATCGCAAAGTCTCTGCACAAACCGGAGATTCAAAAGCAGCTGGAAATCCTGACAGGCCGATCGCATTCAGAAAATCTTTGGTCTTCTTCAGGTATAAGCCTGGTAAAAAATCAATGGCTTACTTCGTTCTCACAAACTTGGATTTAGTCTGAAATAATTCTCTTCTTTCCCTCTCAGGTGCAGCAGGCAGACATGCAGGCCTCAACGCAGGCCTTTCCACAGTTCTCCCACGCGAAACTACTCAGATGGCTGCTTGACTGTCTCAAGCTCTTGCTCATTCAGCTCCCAACTCAGATCTGACTCAAACAGCAGGCAGCTTGGGGATTTCCCTCAGATCCAAACGGTGTGGTTGGCTGATTCGTCTGTCAGTCACAACAGGAGCGTCCCCTTCAGGTGCAAAAAGGCGCCAAAAGCCCAAAACTACAATTCCTACAGATTTTGACTCCAGACAGCTCCTGTAGTCTGGCTTCATTTTAGGTCCCACCAAACTGATTGGTCCAATTCGGCAGTTCCGGGCCAAAATGGTGGGAATAAACAAAACAGCCCTTGCTGCAAAGAAGGCAGGTTAGACAAACTACATTATCATCATCACTCTAAATGATTTTCAGCAAATAGTTATATGTTTCAACAGAGCTCCCTCTCAGATTAATTATGACTGCAATCCGGCAGCTCTTAAAGAGACAGTACACAGAGGCTATACAGGCACTCTCTGGCAATCACATTTAAACTGCTAAAATGCAGGACACCAGCCTGGCAGTGAGCATTTAGGCAGGCTCGAGGGGGGTTATATGATGCATCTTATTGATGGAAAATCAAGATGGAATGGTGAAATAAAAAACTTCTAATTGAGATGGCCTGCAAAGGATTTGTTTAAACTGTCGAACAGTTCTACATCAAATAGAAATTCCTTATGTAAGCCCCCTCTCTTTTGAGAGGGGCTTATGTTTCCTTTAGGGACCACCTTCCATCTTAGTTGCCCTCAGAGTTTAGGGATTTTTAGTGCTCTGGGGGCACAATTTCCGCTTGCCGCCATGCAGTGGCAGCAGAAAGCAGTTTTTGGGCAGTATAAAAGGGAAGACCAAGACAGCTTCAAAGCTGGTTCGGTCTTCGAGTGGAGAAGGGAGCAGGAGACACCAGCGGGCACTGCAGGGCAGTGTGGGGTGGGGGACCCATGGGGGACCTCCCCCCCCACTTTAGGCAGGCCAACTTCTACAGTGGTGATGCATCGGGTCCCTGGGGGAGCATCCATGGGAGGGCACCGAGAGGGGCAGCTGTGGCTGTATGGTTTTGGGGTCTGGACTCTGGGGGCTGTAGGGTAAATGGTTGGCCATCAGGAAGCAGGTGCAGGATAAGTAGGCCCTGGGGTCCGGGTTAGGCCCTGGTAGTATGCTGTTAGTGTGCCTGGGTCATCGGGGCTGCAGCAGGTTGTGGCAGGGCCTCTGTAGCTCAGGTGGCAAGGAGGCCCGGGTACATTGGAGAGGGGGCCGAGGGGAACCTTTACCCGTGTAAGAACCTGTTTGGAAGGACAGGCCTTGGGGTTGCTGGACTTTGCTGAGTGGGCCGCGGAATGTTCTTTAGGTATCCCCTTGTGCTGGTTGCACATATGGGGCAGCAGCTGGGTGAGAGGTATGGCGTCTGGCAGTAGTTAAGCGTGAGGCCCTGTTTACACCTTAAGTCAGGATGCTGGACAGAGAGTCAGTAGTGCTCTGGGGGAGGCCAGGCAGAACAGGAGAGTGGCCTGGGTGAGAGGATAATGGGGTATGGTGTGGTGGGTTTTGCTGGTACCGCACCATTTGGGTCCCTTGGAGGCTGGAAGTAAGAGCCAGGGAGCGGGTGAGGGAAAGCTGTACGCTTCCTGCAAGAGGAAAAAATGAGACACCCCATTTTTGGTAAGAAGGAAGCTCTGTAGGTACTTACCAGTGCCAGTGGAATCTTTGGAGCTTCATGGTCCAGGATAAGAGGCCACTGTGTTGCTGGGAAAATCTGGTCTGCTGTATAATGAGCTGTTAAAGACCTTGCTCTGCCTTATTTACTGCCAAAATTTGTATGTACAAAAGTTTAGTCCCATGGAGCTGCAGAGTAATTTTGAAAAGAATTCTGGACCCTTGCAGCCCTGTTAAATCATTTGGGCTCAGGAGATATAAAGTGATTATGCTTTAGAAAAGTTATTACGAGTTTCATCTCAGTTTGTAAATAAGGATGGATGAACTGTAAATCCTTAAGATTTTAACATTCCCAATGAGTTCACTTTTTAGGGGTCTTTTAGTTAAAATCCTTGCACCTGCTTGTGTCCAGGAACCATGGAGACTTTTGGTTGAAAGGAGTTGGAGTCATGGTCCACCTTGGAAGTTTTGGGTGCTTCCTGTTCCAGCAGCACTGAAAAACCTGGGTTCCAGCCATTAGTGAAGACATCTCCAGGTAAGCAAATTTTATCAATGCTTGGAGCTGTTGGTTGGTGCTGGTGAATTTGCTAAGCTGTGGGTCCCCTCTCCCAGAGGTTTGTACCCAGGTGCACTACAATCTGAGGTTCCTCCCCATCCCTCCCAACGCACTTAGTAATAAACTGCCCCACTCTTTCTGCTGTCATGCCTGGTACACATTCCACCCATATGCGACTTTTCCTGGTGCCTTTGCCACCCCATCTTATACCCTTCAGTATTGAGTGCCCCAGAATAACGACCCTTCCTCCTTATCCTGCTCTCCTTCTTGGTCCTTCCCATTCTTCTGCTCACAGTCCCAATCCCCTCTCACCTCTTTCCTTGCCTGCAACCTCCACTGCCTCACTTGATCCCTGCTTTACCCTTTCCTTCATCCTCTCCCTCCACCCCCCCCCACTACTCCTGCCTGGACTAACTCCTTCCCCCATACCATCCCCCACCTGCTCCTCCTCATCCCAATTTGAATCCACTACCCCTCCTCCTGCCTTAACACCCCCCCTTGCCAATGCTACCCTCCGGCACACTGACCTTACTTCCTGCCGCGCTGCCAGTCCTTCTGCTGCTACTACTACCCTTTTCCCTTACCTTCTCTTTGACTCCCCCTCCCCGATCCTCCAGGCTAGCCAGCACTGAGAACCTATTCCTAAACTGCCTCCCCTTGTCCCAAGCCTCCCCTGATTCCCTGCCCTGTGACTTTATTCCATGCTGTATCGCTGATCCCGTTCTTCCCCTGTTCTTAACCACCCTCCACTTATCTGACTTTGATCCCATCAGCTCCTGAGTAGATGCTGACTCTGTCCCTTTAGCCTCCCTCATTGTTTTACCTGCTGTTCATCAGCTGTGACGTCTGGGGGAATCCTCCCCTGGCCCTTGTTCCCTGATGCCTCCCCAACCCCGCCCACCCCTCTACTCAACTCCTTCTCAGCCATACAACCTCCTCCCTAAGTTGCCCAAGCTGTCTACACACCATCCCCTGCTCTCCACACAGTCACCAAGAAGATGACTGCCACACAGCCATTGCAGCTTACCACCCTCTCTGCGTCCCCTCTTGTACTGCTGCCATCAAACATCCACCACCTCCCTGCCTCTCCCCATGACTGCTGCCTGCCCCAGTTCCTAGGTCCCTCCATCCTACCTGTTATCCTTGTTTAGTACATCTTGCTCTTAGGTCCCACAGTTGGGTAATGAAGGTAGCACAGGTATTTTCAGTTCGAACAATTTGCTAGTACTGGCAAACGCTGTAAGTAAATTAGCTGAGCCTGTGACCCAGTAACGATATACCAAATCCCACAAATTAGTTAGTACTGCAAAATAGTGCAAATAAAATAACTGGTTTATATACTAAATCAGCTGAAACTATGTCCCAATTTGGATACACTAATTGATCACTTGGCTAATGTGCTCCCATGCTCCAGCCTGCTTCCCTGCCTCCCCCAGGCTCCACCAGTCACCAATTAACCTCAGCTATAAAAGTAGATGTAAGCCCCCCCTCTTGGGGCAGGCTTACCATCCCAGTTTCCCTCCCCTCCCTTTTAGGTTAGCTTTGGGCATTTTCTGTGTTCTGTTCCTAGGGGCGGTGTTCCTGCCTGTATATAAGATCGGGGCTGCTGGATGTGAGGGAGAGAGAGAGAGAGAGAGAGAGCTGGTGGGGTTGACAGGGCTACTGTGGCCGGGGCCTAAACCCCCCCCCCAGCCACAAAGGTACTGGCCTGGACGGCGGCAGTGCGCTGTGTGTTGCCTCCGTGGGGGAGGGTGGCAGGAGTTGGTGACCATGGGGGCAGGGGAGTTTTCAGCCATTATCAGTAGATAGGTTTCAGGAGGTGGAAAAGAAAGATTGTACCATCTGGAGCCTGGGGTCCCTAAATCCTGAATTGGTAGAGACATGGCAGTGGAGCTGTCGCGGTGGTGGCAGGACTATGACAGGGCTCCTTGGAGGTGGTAGCTTCAAGAAGGTCATTTCCTGTGTGGCACACTGCTGAAGGTAAGCTTGGAGGGCCTGAATTCTGGGATTCACTTTATCGGGCCTGCTGTGCCCGTGTCTGAGGCAGGACCCATGTCATACCCAAAGAAGGAATGCAGGGGGGAACGCCGTAACTGAAGGAGGGAGTCGTTCATCTAGATTCTTTGTTAAGCCACTGCACAACCTGGTATGGCGGTGGGAACAACATCTGGTGTTGGCTTCTGGGAAAAGGATACAGATACGGAACAGCTGCAGTAAGGGATTTAGGCTGAATCAGGCCCTGGTTCCTAAAAGGTCTGTTGCTGAAGGGAGTCAGGCACTCCCCTGGGTATGGTGGTTATGGTTAAATGTAGTTGGCAGGTGCGAGCTTTGATTCCAGCTTGCAGATCTATGCATGTAGCCTGTTCTGGTCTATTTTATTTCTAGGCCTGTGGTGATCTAGCTGTTCTAGCTGGCAGTGCCTTTCTGCTTGTCTATCCCGCATCCTCTCAGCCCTCTGGAGTTGCTCCAGATATTTATTATATAACTCATTAATATATTTGAATTAAATGTTCCTGTATTTTCCTTTTACATGGTTTGTGCTGAGTTATTTAATGAACTAACTTGATTGATTCCTCCGAAGAAGATTCCATCTCCTTTCTACTCGAACCCGTCAGAGAGGGGCAGCGGCATGTGAGTAAGCATCTGCCTGGTAAGATGAGGCCTGTTAGTGCTTGAGACGCCACCTGTCAGGTAAGGCCTGCATTTGTTATCTCTGAAACTGTGTGCTACTTGCTGGAGGACTCAGGTTCTGTGCCCCCTCCTTGCTTTTACCATCAGGACCCCAAGACAGAGTAGATGGAGCAGGGGGTTACATATAGTTGGGCAAGGGTGGGTGGGTGGTTGGGGAAAAAGGGAAAATACTATACACAGAACAGCAAAGAAACAGGAGCACAGTGACATCCTTGGCTGCCTTTGTATAATAGCAGCGCTTTTGCTGAGTCAAAGTCAAGTGGTGTCAGCATGGCTCAGTTGGTAGCACATCTGTTTCTGGACCAGGAGGTTATGGGTTCTCAACCCACACCGGGATTGGACTCGTACCTAAAACACTGGCATCTGAGTGCAGTATTAGGGAGGTGCTGTACTGCTGGGGTGTGCCATCCTTTGGATCAGACATTAAACTGAGGTCCCTTCTACCTGTCCAGGTGGCAGTAAAAGAACCCAGGGCACTCTTCACAAAGAGTAGGGGACATTCTCGGTGTCCTGGCCAACATTCCTCTTCCCATAAACTGGTTCATGCAATTTTCCAGGCTGTGTGTGGGTGTTGATATGCGATATGGCTGCCACTACACATTCAGTCATTGTATTACCAGTTTGGCATTGCTTGTAAAGCACTTCGGGATACACTGTGTATGAAAAGCACTATATAAATGCTGACTCTTCGTCTTCAAATAAATGGCAGGCTGATGATGTAAGCCCAGAGAGTTCTCTCACTCACAGATGATTCCTTGTGGTGATTCAAATAAACAGCAGGCAAGTATGCAGTGGGCAAAGGAAGGGTGGGGACAGGAATCCTGGTGCAGTGCAATATTCGGCGAGGGTGGGAGTAGCTGCTAGACACCAGATAAGCTTCAGCTGGGGATGGGGGGGGGGTGCCACTGTACACCATGGAATATTTGATTTGATCCAGTGCTGATGTTTAGAGAGCGGGGGTGGAGGCACTAGACACCGGGGACATTTCTTTCATTTAATGGGGACAGCGATCAGGGGGCTGGGGGGCAAACTGTACACCAGGGACATTTTTTTCTTTTAATGAGGCTGGCAGTCAGAGGTTGGGGGTGGACCACTAGGGACTAGGGATTTCTTTCTCTCACACTGGGCTGGTAATCAGAGGTGGGGGGACCACTAGGCACCAGATAAAGATTTCACGTTTTACGGGATGGCAATCGGAGGTTGGGGGAACCCATTAGACATCAGGAAAAGTTTTCACATTTTACAGGACAGCAATCAGAGGATTGGGGGGGGCCACTAGACACCAGGGATAGTTGTAAAATGCTACGGTGCAGGGACTGGGGGGATCCCCTGGACACCAGAAAAAGTTGTAACATTCTATATAACAGTGACTGAAGGGTAGGAAAGACCACTGGACACTAGGGAAAGTTGTAAGAGTCTACAGGATGGTGATCGGAGGGTGGAGGGACCACTAGACACCAGGTAATATGTCATCTGTTAAAGGACTGGGCAATTGGGGTGGGGGCAGGGGAAGCTGTAGGAGTGCAAACCTGCCATCTCGTCACATGGCACTTCACATGCAAATGTGTCAATAATGGCCTAGCAACTGACCTGTTAGTGTTTTGCATGCCCAACTGGCTCATTTGCATGGTGCTGTCTCAATACCGCGCTGGGAGCTACCGGCATTACTGGGACTGGGGGCGTTGTTCCCTGCACTGCAGGATCCATGTTGGGGCAGCACTACCTGGCTTAGCGCTGTGCTGATATGCCCTTATATTCAGTCTGATAGCACCAGTGCTTCCATCTGCTCTGCAGCTTGAGCCACGAGTGATCTTAAAGTGGCACTCACTGCACTTGCACTAGTCCGTGTACGACCCAAATCTTCTCACTTGAGGTCTCCTTGGTTGGACAGGGAGCTCATGGTGATGAAGATTAGGGGTCAGAACATACAGCATTGCTGGCAGAGGACCAGGCTGGAGGAGAACAAACTGGCCCAGAGTACTCACTATGGTGAGTACCAGAGGGCAATCAACTGTAGGAAGGCAGAATTCCTATCCAGGGAGATTGCTGCAGGGAAGAACTGACCCATGGTTCTTTTTCAGACTGTAAACGGGCTGTTACATCCGGCCTGTCTGCAGCCGAGAAAAGCTTTTTTGGACACTTTGTGTGACGAGTTTGCTCAGTTCTTCACTGACAGGGTGTCCTCTATCTGGCAGGGAATCCCGTCAGCGAGTTGTGTTGTGTCTCGCTGTGATCGCCTTGGATGTAGCAGAGGCACTCCGCCTATTGAGGTTGCTTCGAAGCTAAAGCACATTGTGAACTGGACCTGGTCCCAATGCATTTCTTAATGGAATGTGTCAGTTCCGTTGGCCCGGTGTTTACCTTGATTGTCTGGTGTTCGTTGTCGAAGGGGGTCTTCCTAGTTTCCTTGAAAGAGGCTCTGGTGAGGTCTCTTCTGAAGAAACCATCACTGGACCCGGACATCGTGGCGAACTACTGACCTATCTCCAACCTCCCATTTCTGGGAAAGGTTGTTGAGAAGATTGTGACGCAACAGCTTGAGGAGCACCTTGTGACCTTTGACATCTATGAGCCACTCCAGTCTGGCTTCCAAGCCAAGCATAGCACTGAAACAGCATTAGTTCAGATGCTTAATGACCTCCTTGGGGCAAGGGATAGAGGAGATGGGTCAGTTCTTGTTCTCCTAGATCTCTCCTTAGCTTTTGACACTGTAAACCACTGTGTGCTGCTTGGTCATCTCAGAGAGTACTGTGAGCTTGCCGGCACTGTCATCTGCTGGTTTGAGTCTTACCTCACTGACAGGAAACAATCGATAGTGATGGGGAATTTCTCCTTCTCCTGGAAGCTCCTGTCATGCGGTGTGCCTCAGGGATCAATCATGTCGCCAATGTAGTTTGCAGTGTACATGCTGCCCCTAGGTGAGCTCATTAAGAAGTACAATGTGGGTTTTCATTGCTATGCAGAAGATACCCAATTGTATTTGTCCTTTGCCCTGGAACATCCAATGCTGTGGAACTTGTAAACATCTGCCTGGCTGAGATCAATGACTGGATGTCCTCCAGCTTGTTGCGACTAAATCCTGACAAGATTTAGGCACTGGTAGTGGAACCAGGCCGAAGGCATGATAGGAGTGCCTCTGGTGTGGCATGTGGTCTTTTCCTGGGGCTGACACCATTGATGGCTTTCTCTAGGGTATGAGATCTTGGCATGTTCCTGGATGACAGTTTGACATTTGAATCTCGGGTATCATCAGTTGTCCAAAGTGTTTTTTACCACTTGAGGACTATCACCAGGATCAAACCCCTAGTTCTGCCTGAGGACCTCCCTACCTTGGTGCATGCCTTTGCAAAGTCCAGGTTTGATTACTGTAATGCTGTCTACTACAGGGTCTCGGGAGGTACCCTCCACCGACTTCAGTTAGTGTAGAATGCAGCTGCAAGGTTACTGACAGGCCTTTCAAGGGTCTGTCATGTGACTCCGGTGCTGTTTGAACTGCATTGGTTTCCAGTCAGGTGGAGGGGTATCTTCAAGGTGGGCTTGCTCACCTTTAAGGCCCTACATGGACTAGGCCCTGGCTATCTGCCTGATCTCCTAACACCTGCTGTCCCTGTCCGCTCCCTCTGTTCCTCCTCTAGGGGCCTTCCGGTGATTCCCAGGATGAGGTTAAAAACTGCCAGCAACAGGGTGTTCAGTGTCGCTGGTCCCATCCTCTAGAATTCGCTTCCCTCTGCCAACAGGGAGGCCCTTTCAGTTGAAGTATTTAAGGGCAGCCTAAAGTCCCATCTCTTTTCTTTGGCCATCCCTGATATAGTTATTTAAGCTGACATATGAACTGACTACTGAATTAACCTATTTGCATTATTTTACCTGTTATTACTGTTTTAAATATGTATTTACGTAACCCTTTTATGTTTTATTTGTTCTTATGTAAGATGCCCAGAGCTTCCAGGAATGGGCACCATATAAATAAACCTTGGCTTGCCTAAAGCCATGATCCTGAGTGTGTCCCACACACTCACTTGTGTCTCATGGCCAACCTGACTTCACTACTTAATATACAAAAATGGAAGGAAGCACTCACATTTAAATCAGACTTCATTAAAAAAAGGCAGTGTTCACTTGTATGTTCCCCTTTGTGAATGTTCATTAGCCCAGCCGTTAGCCCGACCATTGTTTGGTTTCTCTCGTAGAATTTCCAGACCCTCACTCACCTGCCCATCTGCCTGCTGCTTAGACTCTCATTCAGGCTGCTCTGGGGGCCACTCCATGGCCTGACAACAATAGATAGGCAAAAAAAGAACTACTAAAACACTTTACCCCAATGCCGCATTGCTGGAAATGCCATCTTGTTCAGGCTGCTCTGTACTCCTATCTCACCACTGCACTGCTTTATATGCCATTCAGTTCGGACAGTACCCCTGCCTCACCTCACCTCCCCTGCTTGCCACTCTCTACCGTGACTGATTTTGCTCCAGTGCTCACAAAAAAACAACAAAACAAGGTAGGCAAAAATGAAAATACTGGCATCTGATGAGCACGATCGCAGCAGCACTCACCTTTCTCCCGCAGTGATCAAATAGCGTCCTCATGCCCCATGACCCAAAGTACCCACTTACTTCTCTAGGACACAAACACACATCTACCCACCAACTGTGAAGAAGGCTGGTTTCCACAACACCAGTCACAAAATGAAACCTGTTCCACAAATGTGACTGATAATTTTGTGCGGGGCTTATGGGTAGTCTGCAGTCTTCCTGACGATATGGGATTTTACTGTAAGCATGTTCCACCACAAGAGCTGCATGCAGTGATATAACTGATCTCACCATTGCAAGCCACTGTGCGTGCCTCATGGGAACTCAGTCAGCCTGTCCCGTCATGATGGCCCACTGTGCCTTTCACATCCCTTCGCATCGAACGTCTCTACTCGCCACAGTAATTGATATATATGAATCAGACCCTCTTAAGAGGGGAAGAGTTGTCTGACAGATGCTGAATTATCAACACCCGTGACAATCCTCTGACATCACAAGTTTAAATACTATATACACTATATCAGGATGTCTGTGCAGGACACAGATTATATAACCATGCACCACCTGACTGATTCAAAATTGTCATTTTATTTTATAGTTTTATTGAGTAATAAGGTTGTACAATACAATCATGCTAAATACGTTAATGACACACTCACACCTTTGGCAGATGATAAAATGTTTTGCAAAGGCCTGCCTTCCTAAAAATGGATGCATCATGTGATGACCCTGGAGTACCACAGAATATATCCCAGAAACAAGAAAAGATAATATTTCTACTCAAAATTTGTTCAGAACAGTTTATAAAGGAAATTATTATAGTTATAATAATAATTAATCACTAAATAGGCCACAAGGCATGACCAGAGATTCTATTAATGGTCTGTTAATCACACTCCAGAAGTGTAATGTTGCATGAGTGCCACGTTACTAGAGGATGAATACCTGTCCATTACCATAAACACTGGGACTGTTTTACTGCTATTATAATAAGAAGTTTATTAAACACTGTTAAACCATGTTCAGTACGTGATTAGGCTCCACATGTATGTTAATAAGAGAATAATGTAAGGCTGATAGAATGCTTGCAGCCAATCATTCACAGATTCACAGAAATCCGACAGCAGAAAAGGACAACACCGGCCCATCTAGTCTGCCCTTATATCCACCCCTTCCCCCACTCCTCCTTTTACTGGCTCAGAACTTCCCCCCAACCCCATATGTCTGTCCCATGCCCTCTTGAATCCCCCCACCATTTCGGATCCCACCACCTCCTCCTCTGGTAGCCTGTTCCAGCCATCCACCACCCTCTCTGTGAAGAACTTCCCCCTCACATTGCCTCTGTATTCACCCCTTCTAATCTGAGGCTATGCCCCTTGTTCTAGCTCCCTCCTTCCTTTTGAACAAGCTCCCTTCCTTCACCTTATTGATCCCCTTCAAATACTTAAAAGTTTCAATCATGTCCCCCCCTCTCCCTTCTAGTCTCTAGTGGGTATAGATTCAGCTCCCTCCACCTCTGTTCATGTGTTTTTCCCGCATCCCATGCACCATCTTGGTTGCTCTTCTCTGAACCCTCTCCATCCCCTCAATGTCCCTATGTAGGTACGGTCTCCAGAACTGTACCCCGTACTCCAGATGTGGGCTCACCATTGTTTTGTACAGCGGCATAAGCACCTCCCTCCTTTTGCTAGTTATGCCCTTTCCAATGCAGGCCAACATACCATTTGCCTTTCCTACCGCCTTGCTGCACTGGTTCCCTTGATTTCCTTCCCCCAAGGGTATAAGCTGTTCAAATGTTTTTACACCCCAGGTGCATCACCGCACACTTTTTTGCATTGAATTTTAGTTGCCAGGTTTCCGATCACCTCTCCAGCTTCTCCAGGTCTTGCCTCATGGCCTCCCCTCTACCTTGGGTATCCACCCTATTGCAGATCTTTGTATCATTCATGAATAGGCACACCCTACCTTCTAGTACTTCTGCTAGATCACTGATATAAATGTTAAAAAGTAGGGGTCCCAGTACAGACCCCTGAGGCACCCCACTTGTTACCCCCTTTACCCTGGAATGTACCCCATTTACCACCTCTGTTTGGCTCCTTCCCATCAACCAGTTCTCCACCCACTTAGTTACCTTCTGGCACATGACACGCTACTTTTCAGACCTTTTTTACAATCTTGTTTAAAAATAGACAAATGAAAAGAAATGTTATAGTATCGCTCATATAATGAGGTTACAAATATAGTGACAGTGTTTGGCTGTCTATAGGTGATCAAATCTACTGTATGTTGTCCAGTATAACATCATTGATTCCTCTTTGCCACTACAGTAACACCCATTACATATCACGAACATGTATCCGTGGTTTCCATTGGTCCCCGCCCACCACTTGAATACCGATCCCTTAATATGCATATGTTTACTCTTGTCAGGGGGCATCTCCATTACTCAAACACCTGTCCTGCTTCATAGGGATAGATGACCCTGATGTCATGGAGCAACCCCATCACACAAACACCCATCCCACATTACACATGTGTATCCATTCTTTCTAGTGACACCCCCTTTCCCAAATACCCGTCCTATATTTTGCATTGGTGTATATATGGACATGCTTATATTGCATACACCCATTCCATATTATGCATAAATTTCCAATGTGTTAATGATACCAGCTCACCCCCCCAACAACACCCATCCCATAACATGGATATTTATCCCTGTTTTGTAGTAACACTCCCATCCAGCCGAATGCCCAACCCATCTTGCACATATGTATCAATGGTGTCTAGTAATAGCACCCCTGGAACACCCAAGTCATATCATGAGTATGTATCCATAGTGTCTAGTGGCAACACCCACGCCCAGACACCCGTCTCATGAATGTGATCCATAACCCAAGCATGTAGTAGTACACACACACCACCAAACACCCAAAAAGCGAATACAGTCGGTATCCCTGGAGTGTAGTGGATCCCCTCCACATCTGAACACCTATCCTGTGTCACTGAAACCTATCACTGGTGTGCAGCTGTAATCTCAAACCCACCCAATTGCACGTGTGTGATGGCATGCACTATCCTGGTGTCCAATGGTGCACCCTACCCCTCCCCCAAATGCAGGGTGTAACACACACCCATAAGCATCATTGGTCCAGTGATCCCCCAACCCATATCCAGTACTCTACCCATTCAGAATCCCCCTAGCCATTACCATGGCACACAGGGATGTCTTTGGTGCATCAGACAACATGCTCGTGATAAGCCGTCTTCACCGTGGAATGACCGTGGGACTGAAAATTAAAGGCAGGAATTACCTGCCCACTGTAATCAATATGAAGCCAATATATTATTGCATACCACACACCATTGACTGAGTACAGTTCACACCACAATGCTCCAAGCCATCTGGATGGGCTTAGGGTACCCCATGTTACTCACTTCACTATAAATACCGCTGAGCTACATGTTGATTCCTCATGACAACTCCCAAATATGGTGAGTTATGATGATGATGGCAACCTCAGATGATAAGGGGTTAGGGAAAAAATTAAATAAAGTACAGTAGTCCCTCACTATAATGAATGCTCTGGGAGCCAGACTTGCTGCTCCTTACAAGTCGTTTGCTAAAGCAAGGAACACTACTTCGGGTAAACTATTATTAGCAGTATAGTGTTATGTGCTGTGTTATGCTGTGCTATGTGCTGTTTCTGTTCATGGGAGCATTCAGGGGTGAAGGCAAGTCTATGTTTGTGCTTTTTGGAACCTTTATTACAGCATTCAAAAAACGTTATTCAGAGGTGGTTTTAAAAGAAATCAATTTTGTCTGCTTGCTCGTCTTGCATGCAGCCACATGGGAGTATTCTAGGGTAAAGACAAGTTTGTGTTTGTGCTTTTGTGACTTATTTTTAAGTATTTTATGTAATCTTTATTACAAAACTTTTCTCGGGGTTTTTATAAAATCGGTTAGTTTTGTCTGCTTGCTCGTCTTGTGTGCATCCATGTCCTACGTGAAAGAGAATAGCTGCCACAACTGAATGATCCTTATTAGATCAACTTCTTGTGTTGACAGCCAGGCTAGCTCAGTCTCCAAACCCTTGATTTCCTGGATATTTGTGGGCAATAGGTCTTCCTCATCCTCAGTCTCTTCTTCGTCATACTCTTTGTCTGAGTGTTCTGCATTTTCAGCTGCTGCCGAAACAGCTGAACACTTTGTTGAGTCTGTTAGTTGCTCATGTGTTTCAGCAGTGTCATCCACTGTAAGTCATTTTGCTGTTACACCGGTTTGCTCTGGTGACTCTATCAATTGTAAGCTCTTCCTGAAAAGCAGACCCAAGTGTTACTGACCAGCAGTGAGCAAATGTGCTCTTTGTAACTGAAGCCCATGCTTCACTGGCCAAGTGTGCCATGGCCCTTAGATTTAAAGCCTTAAGGACTGCGGTAACCTCAGAGTTGGTATCCAAGGCAACCAAGTCACCCAGCAGCCTCTTATGGTACAACTTTTTAAACACTGCAGTTAGACCCTCATCCAGAGGATGAATCTGTGATGTAGTGTTTTGGGGGAGAAACAGTGTGCGAATCTTTCCATCTCTGGATCTTAGTTCAGCCTTGGGAGTGTGTGCTGGTCATTGGTCCCTAAGGAGCAGTGCTGTTGGGGGCAGCTTGTTTTTCTGAGATGGGCAAACACAGAAGAAACAAATGTATAAAAAAAACAGTGGTGGGAAATATCAGCTGTCATCCAAGCATTTCGGCTGTTCATGTACTGCACAGGTAATGAGTTTAAATTAACATAATGGAAACTCCGGGGTAGGGGTTGTATTTTCCGATGCAGAGGGGGCTTAAGTTTATGGCTCCCAGTAGCATTTACACAGAATAGAAAGGTGACATGGTCCTTGATAACCTTAAAACCTTTGCTGGCTTTGTCCTCTGATCTGCTGGCAAGTGTAACATTGGGAGGCACTGCTAGAACAGACCCATTTATCGGCGTTGTAGCTCTGTTCTGGTATGTACCACCCATCAATCTCTTTCAGCTTTGGTATAAACTCTGCGGTAGCGGATTAGCACATGAGCATTGTAAATCACTTATATACAACTGACAAATGCCGTGTCGTCGCTGGAATTACCAAAGCCAGCTGGCGGAGGATTTGAATTTGGAGATCTCACCATGGATCTCTCGAGCAAACTGGGTGGCTTTCTCCTGCACAATAGATCCCAACACAGGGAATCCATTTGCTCTCTGCTGTGTGAACCAAATCTGTGTCACTCTGTCTACCTCACACATGTCAGCTTTTCTTATTTTTTTTTTTTCATTTCAGAGTGTATGACTTACAAGAATGCAGCACAAAGTCTCGAACAGCACCCTCCTGCTTCCTCCAGGTGCATATTGTGAATTGACTATAGCCAGTGTCAGCTGAAATCTTTGCAAGGCTCTCTCCTGGCTTAAGCCTGTTAAGAATTGACAGCTTGGTTTCAACGGAGTAGTCTGATAGTTTCATTTCCGCATCTACAGTCAGCTGTCAATGACCACATTTTATAGCACCACCTTCCCACAGCTGCAGTCAGCTGGAAGCCACACGATCCATTCACTATAGCCGTGAATTCATTATAGCAAGGTTCTTTATAGTGAGGGACTACTGTATTACACATTCATGAAGTATAAAGTTATTTACCAATACTATCATCTACTATGGCCTGAAGAACAACAGACAACCACCCTTTTCGGTTGACAAAATCCCTATAACCATCGAATGGTAGCAGGATAGAGAAGTGTGTACAGTCAATACAGCTGATAACACCAGGCATGCCAAGCTTTCTTTCACAGAATTCACAAACAAATTTAGCCTCATTTGCGTTGGGTCACTAAATGAGAAAAGGTAAAAGTACCAAAAAAAAACCTCTACTAGTGGTGGTCGAAGTGATTCGAGGATTCATGGAGAATGTGAAGTACTCTGCAAAGCGAAGTGGAGTACTTCACGTCATAACAGGAACGCCAAGTCTATTGAAAGCAATAGACTTCACGTTATTCCTCCTTCCCCAAACTACTACTCCACTAATTTTAAGAAGTACATTGAAATCAATGTACTTCACATCACTTCACCTTGTTGCTGAGCTCCAAAGGCAAATTTTGCAGTGATTCATGGGATTGCAGGTCACATGGGCTCTAGATTGTTCTGCACAGCCTCAGTTCAGGGTAGCTGCAGGAGACAGTTTGCTCTGAGAGCTTGCTGCGATTCAAACCCTCTAAAATCTGTTAAAAAGCCTTTTTGAGCAATTTGTTTTGGCTCAAACTTTAGTGCATCGATTGTAGGAAACCCTCCTGTGCTCACATCATCGCGTGTTTATTGTTTATGTGTGGATTTTGAATGTTAATGTACAACATTCAGTCAGTGTACTGACAGACAGTGGAAGTGTGCTTTGGGGGAGGGGTGTATCTGTGGTGTAGGTAGATTTAAGTTGGAGAAATAGGGATTTCTTTGTTTTTTGGTTATATTTTTCTTGTATAACTGTGTTAATGTACATACAGTAATATTTTCAGTAATTGTTGACATTTTTTTGCTGATTGTGTTGTGGACCTGGTGCAGCAGTGCATAATTTCAGGTTGTTTAAAATACGTGGTATATTACTGAAGTTTTCAGTTTGCTTAGACAAAGTGTGTCTGTGTGAGTGTGTGTGTGGTGCATGACATCAAATAATACACCTTTTATTGTGCCACAATGTAACTGCAGCAGTGTGAACCTGCTATCAACTGCACCTGCATGATTTTGTACTGCCATTGTGGTATCTTGGTTTTGCACTGTTACTGTAATCTGCAGTCACAGTGCCTCCCCCCCCCACCGGCAAAATATATTCTTTTCCACATTGGATTGTGACTTGAGCACCACTGGTTAGTTAAGGTATTGTTGAACTTGTTGTGACTTTGCATCTGTATCTCTTGTTGAAGCCACAATTGCTTTTTTGGCTTCACATCCAGCGGTCCAGAGTGAATGTTCCAAAATCTAAATTTGTTTAGAATATTCTTGTTGATCCCCCAAAATGCCTGAAATGAGTCGTGCAAGCAAAGCTGTTTCTCACCATGGCACTGTTGCCAGTGGTAAGACTGTCTGTGGGCGTGGTACTACGCAGTCGCAGAAGTGCATTGCTGATGTGAGGAAAGACATTTCTCCTTCAAAGTTTTTTACAGCACAATCAGTAGCTTCACTCATAGTTGGAGGAGATGATGTTGTCCCAGCTGGGGGTGTTAGTGCAGTTGCTGGTTGTATGAGTATTGCTGCACCAAGTTCCACTTCTGATCAGTTTTGGCCGTGTTCAAAAATACAGTTGCGTGTAAAGCAATGAGTGACAGTGCAGATGATGTCATACTCCCCAATAACATCCCATTGGTAACTGAACATGAGGATTCTGATCATCATGGCAACAATAACACACAATGTTACATTTCTTCCACCGCAGTTCTGGTCACGCATTTGCCATGCAATGATTCACAGTCTGGTGAAAAAATATTGGATGATGGTGGTGTTGATGATGAATCTGATGATCCTGATGTTGCTGTTGTTGCAACATGCAGTCCGCATGCCAGCATCCAAGCAGAAGATGTGGATGTGGGTGATGTTGCTGAATATGATGATGATGGCAGTGACCTTTGTTGGGAACCAGAGAAAAATAAATTCAAGGTGGCTGTGTCTGGGTCTGTTTAGCAGTTTCAGTTGATGATGATGACCCAGTAATAATGACAGGTAGTCGTGGTGGTCAGTTGCAGTCCAAGTGTGTCCTGCCTGAAAAATCATGTAGCACCCCCCCCCCCCACTTCAGGGCTTAAAAAACAGAGTCCAATAATCAGCATCAGGGACATGTTAAAAGTAGGGGATGACAATCCCTTGTTTGGGATTTTTTTGTGTAAGATGCAAATGATGAGTCAGTTGCAATCTACCAGGTTTGCCATGTGCGTGTGAGGCAAGGTAAAAAGGGGAGCCATCTGGGCACAGGAGGACAGCATACACATCTTAAGAACAGGCACATGGCACTGTGGACCCAGCACAAGATGGCAGCTAATACCACAGTGGGGCGTTAACCCTCGTCATCAACCATAATGAGCATGTTATCCCCTTCCATGACTGTAAGATCATGTAGGAAATTAAATGTGTGCAGTAACGATGAAATAACAGCAGACGATTACTACAGGCGTGATGAGGTGGAGGAGCATAATGATTTTGAAATCTTGTCCAGCGGTGGTGAGAGTAGCAATTTTGATGGTGGTCATGTCTAGTGCAAGTGGTACATCAGCCCCTATTCATAAATCTGGGAAAATAACTTCATTTGTGGATTTTACATCACCTGTGTAACCATCTTCATCACACGTCCACACTCTACCCCCTGCCATTCGCAGAGCAGAACCATTTGTCATCACACCCCGTGTAAAATGTTTGTCAGCCCACGTTACAGAGTGTTTTTGCGCATAAGCTAAAGTACCCACCCAATCATACAGTGTCATGTGAACTTAGTGCTGCTGTTGCTGAAATGCTGGCAATTGATCTTTTGCCCTTCTCCTTCATGGAGAATTCTGGGTACCGGCGGGTTGCAGCACGTGCCTGTCCAAAATGGAAAGTCCCATCCAGGACATACTTTTTCACCTGTGCTGTCCCTGAGTTGTACCGTAATGTGTCCAACTCTGTAAGACATACCCTTTAACATTCCTCCTCTCCATTCATCCATTTAAGTATGGATACTTACCTTCATTGGCTTGAGAGTATTCCATTTCCAATTCCAACGCCACAGTTTCTCAAGCACAGGAATGTGCACACCAACAGTATGTGACCTGTGACAGAAAACAATACAATGAAAACGTATATATATGTCAACCCCCCCCAAGAAAATACATATATGTATATATCAACTCACCAAGGCTACTATTGGTGTACACACAAAGGTCACCCTTCCTGTTGAGGTGATCGCAGCACACTTTGGGCCACTAACAGTTCTCTCAGTGTCATCATTTGTGACAGTACACTGAATGGTCATTCATGTTATCCCTCCTTCATACGGTTTGGCAAGACACTGTGCATCATCACATCATCATCACAGTAAGGTTAATACACAGCAGCATTACATGTAATTGCAACAGCAGCAGCATTTCTTGTAAAGCTCCCATTTCACTTTGTCAGCACTGGGGAATTTTCTGGACACAAGACAGTTGCATTTTGGGGATGCACAAACATTCTGGTGACTGTGTGTGAGCACTGCTCTCATGACTGAGTGTGCCAATAATTCTGGGACACTTTGCATTTGGTGTAATGCTCCCAATTCACTTCGTCAGCACCGGGGAATTTTCTGGACACAACACAGTTGCATTTTGGGGATGCACAAAAATTCAGGTGACTGTGTGTGAGCACTGTGCACATGACTGAGTGTGCCATTAATTCTGTGACACTTTGCATTTGGTGTAACGCTCCCATTTCACTTTGTCAGCACTGGTGAATTTTCTGGATACAAGACAGTTGCATTTTGGGGATGCACAAAAATCCTGGTGACTGTGTGTGAGCACTGCGCCCATGACTGAGTGTGCCATTAATACTGGGACACTTTGCATTTCATGTTACACTCTCATTTCACTTTGTCAGCATTGGGAATTTTCTGGACACAAGACAGTAGCCTTTTGGGGATGCACATTATTTCTGGTGACTGTGTGTGAGCATATATAATATCATAATGTCTATTTCCCAAAATAAATATTTTTGGAGTCTCAGTAATGTTTACTTTCTGTCGTGAAGTGTTTGTCAAAACGCAGGACTGAGCAGTGCAAGTATACTATGCTAAACTACATGTGTGCAGTCAGTGTTCTTTCCTGTGTGTGCAGACACTGTCCAACTTCATGCAAACATACATATGGTGTGACTTGTTGCAGTATGTAAAGAAAAAAGCTAAGAATATATAACGTATATTTTATTTGTATCATCATCAGCAGCGGAGTAAGTGATACGATATTTTTTCAGAGGTCTCGGGCCAGCGTGCACCTCAGTCACTCACGGTGCACACATGACTTTGCGGAGATAATAGCACAAAAAACTCATGCTTTTCAACAAACCATACCCAACAGACATTAAATATTGCTGAGGCACCCAAAATATGTTATGGTGTACAGACATTTTAAAGTCATAATATATAACAGGTCTTGCAGTCCACTGCCACCACACTGTGCAACCACTGGCACCATGTTGTGTTATGGTGTACATCAACTTGCTGAAAAACTGACACTGCCAGTCTAAACTAGATAGACATCACTTATTCCAGAAGAAAAAATGAAAAGAAGAACAGTGGTAGCACAGTGTGTTGGCATTTGGCAGTGAACTGGACCTTATATATTTTCTGACATTATAGTGTCTGTACACTGTCTGTCAAATATTTTGGGTGCCTCACCATCAACAATACTTCATGTCTCTTGGGTATGGTTTGTTGAAAAGCAGGCTTTTTTGTTGCTATATGATCTCCTAAAAGTCATGTGTGCACTGCGTGACTAAGGTGCATTCAGGCCAGAGACCTCTGAAAAAATATCATATCACTTAGTCCGCTGATGAAGATGGTACCAATAAAATATACGTTATATATTCTTATCTTTATTCTTTATACCATAAACACTGCAGCAAGTCAGCATATATATGTTTGCAAGAAGCTGGACAATGTCTGCAGTCCACACACAGGAAAGAACACTGACTGCACACATGCAGTTTAGCACATTATACTTGCACTGCTCAGTCCTGCTTTTCCACAACCACTCCACGACAGAAAATAAACATTACTGAGGCACCGGAAATACGTCAGGGTACACATTCTTAACTTGGATTATAATAGCAGGGCAATAAAGAGCATGTATGTACTGTATGTATGTATGTAAAGTCCTACTATGTCCTTCCCTCTGTCTGCTATTAGGAATTTTTACTAAATTAGCATGCTACCTTTATGGTACTTTTATGAGCAAGGGCATAATTACATTTACTTACAGGAGATGGTGGAGGAATACATTTTATGACACAGCGGGGGGGGAAGGTGTGATGGAAAAAAAAGCTAACGTGGGATCCCCTGCTGGTCCAGCAGCACTTGGAGCATGGACACATTCTGCAATTGATGTGTCTCTATCTGCTCCAACTGCTGCTGGACAGCACTCACCCTCTCGTTGTTCTCCTCCACGGCACCCCAGAGAACTGCAATGTTGGCCCGAGTTACAGGCAGTTCTGTGGGGGCCACTGGTGGTACAGCTGGTGGGGGTGGTGCTGGTGGAGCAGCAGGTGCTGCTGTGGCCCTTCTCTTACTACAGCGACTGCATCTGCTGGTGACAGAAGGACCAGCAGATGCAGACCTGGCCCATTCTCTGGCAGCCTGCCACTCCACCTTGTGGTGATTCAGCATGTGGGTGTGCTGGCCCCCAGTCCCCAGGTGAGTCCCCAAGGGGGCCACGGTGCACCTCCACACCACAAATACGACACCAGACCAGGCTGCTGTCCTCCCCCAATACAGTCATAGAACTCCCAAACTGGGGAGCTGCAGGGGGACCAGGCACAGAAGGGCCAGATGCACTGGTGGCAGCCTGGTCATGGTGCTCAGGCTCTGAGTCCACACTTCGGCCCGGGGTCACAGGCACATCCTACTGTGGAAGACCAGCAGTTATAGCTGGTGCTGCTGCTGAAGGTGGTGGTGGTGGTGCTGCTGCAACTGCATGAGGTGCTGGTCTTGCTTCCCCGGGGGGGGAGGACCCAAGATTTTGGAACGGTCCAACATCACCCGGCCACGCCCTCCACATGTGCGCACTCCTCCCCTGCCAAGCATGCTGCCACGCGGTCCCACAACTGCCCCAGGCACCATCCCAGACATTCTCTGACCCTGTCCCTGGTCCATTTCTGCTGTCAGCGGCTCAACTGACTCGACTCAACTGCCCTCCCTCCCTCCTTCCCTCCGTCCGAGCAACGAGTCGACAACACAAAACACTCACACACACAACACAGGAACACACACAGTCAGACACACACACAGACAAACAATAACTTATAAAAGTAAAAACAAAGAAATCGCAATCACAGAAAGAACAAATTAAGTATAAAAAGAGTACAAAAAACACAAAACAATACAGCTTTTAAAAAAGCTGTTGGGTTTATATTTATTTATTTAGTTTTTGTTTACCGGGTAGGTGCACTAGCCAGCAGGTGACTATTTTCAGGCACGACCCGGGAGAGTACAAAACAGGATAACACAAGGAAGCAACATTACAAATTGAGGCATAAAACCAAACAGAGTACATTCCAAACATATACAGAGGCAGTTCCAGCTAGTCTAACATGATATAGGCTATACTGGGCAATGATCAGCAGGCCAAGAGCAAGGAGGTGTTACAGGGGAGTGTTGGTACAGGTAACGGGTAAAGAAAGGGAGTTTAGAGCCACTAGGGAAACTTACGGCTTTACCGGGAAAGCATATGGAGTTAGCTGGGTTTGTGGTTCCCGGACCGGGCAGGATGATGTGGAGTGGCAGGAAAGGGTGTAGGCAACAAGAAACATGGCGGAGGTAGTCGGCCAGTTGGTGTCAGGAGGGAGGGAGGGGGGTCGGCCATATTGGGGAGACAGTTAAAGCACCCAGCAGCAAAAAATAGATGGCAGGAAGGGTAGGAAGGAGCCGTAACCTGGCGGCCGGCAGCAGCCAGCCCCAGCAGCAGCAGGCTGCCCAAGGAAAGTGAGGGAAGATGCCAGTGACATCTCGGCGGCAGGCTAGGGGGACCCAGGTTCATGGCCCCACTGTCAGGGATGAGGAAACTGGGAGGGGTGGACGGGAGGAAAAGCGGCTTGAAATACGGCTTTAGCGGTAGGAGGAGGGTAGGAGCAGCCGAGCTCGTGGTTCCGAGGCTGGGCATAAAAAGCCGGAGGCAGTCCCTGGCCGTGGACATTCTATGTAAAAGGTAGGCAAGAGGGGAGGGAGGGGTGAGGCCTAACTGTACCAACATCCATCTGTAGTTAGATTAGGCAGTGCCCAGGTAGCGCAGAGGATAGAATCAATAAATAATAAGGAAAAAATAACGCAAGTAGCAGTAAGTAATGCAAATATTCACAAAACATATTCATACATTAAATTAAATTTGAAGATAAAGATAGGTGTGCTTGGAGAGAGGGGTAGGAATATGGAGGAGAGAAAACAAAAGGGGGGAAATATGGAGACCAGTAGCAGGGGAGTAGGGAGTAGAGGCAGGGGAGATTCAGGGATCAGGTAGGGTCAAAGCAGGTGCATTGATCTAAGGTGGCCAGGTGTAGTCTCAGCCCACGCTTGAAAGAAGGATACAAGGGTGCATGTCTGAGGTCCAGAAGGAGCTGGTTCCACAACTTAGGGGCTGCATATTGGAAGGAGCCGGTACCTTTGTTGGTGCGGCAGCGGGGAATATCCAGCAGGTCTTTGTCAGCAGATCTAAGCATGCGGTTTGGAATCGAAGGAAGAAGGAGCTTCGCAAGTGCAGCAGGCTGATTTTGTCTAAGGATACAGTCATTTAGACAGGCCAAGAAGTAGCTCCTGATGGCCGAGGGGGAGAGCCACCCAAGGTCAGTATATAGCTGGCAGTGATGTTGAAGTCGTGGGGATTGTGCGGCGTATCAACATATGTTATTGTATGTAACATCCCATTTGTGCAGCACAGATTTGTGGGCAGAGGTGAGTATAGGCGCACAGTAGGTAAGCGTCGGTAGTAGGATCCCCCTGGCTATGGCAAGCTTTGCAGAGGAGTTAAGCATATAGCTCGTTCTGTAGGCTGCTCCCAACTTGCAGTTAACGTTTTTGCATGTGGATTGGATGTGAAGGTTTAAATCAAGCGATTGATCTAGTAGGATGCCCAGGTAACGAAAGGAGGTAACCACCTGCAGAGGATTTCCATTTATATCAAGGATGTTCAGGGGAGTGGTACACATTCGGAGCTTTTGAGTGGTGCCAAGTAACATGGCATTAGTTTTGGAGGAATTTAGGATAAGGCGGTGGGAGTTTAACCATTTCTGGACGCTGGAGTAGGCTCTATTTAGCGATGTGTTAATGTGCTCTACTTTGTGTGAGCTGGCATAGATAACCAAGTCATCTGCGTAGAGGAGCGAGGAACAGGCAGGTATTTCATCTGGGAGGTTATTGATAAATAGAGTGAATAGAAGAGGACCCAGAATAGAGCCTTGGGGCACTCCGATGTTCGTTACCACTGTGGAGGAGATGGCTGAGTTGAACTTAACAGCCTGGGACCTGTTTGTCATGTAGCTCCTAAACCAGTCAAGTACAGGGGAGGAGCAGCCAATTTTCCATAGGGAGGATAGAAGCAGGGGGTGGTCCACAAGGTCAAATGCCTTAGTTAGGTCTATAAAGACAGCCCCTGTGAGCTTTCCTTGATCCATGCCAGCGAGGATGTCGGTGGTGAACTTAGCTAGAGCCGTCGTCATACTGTGTTTTTTTCTGAACCCATGCTGTGCATCATTGAGCTGCTTAGTAGTATCGAGGAATTCCTGAATCTGTGTGGCAACCAGTTTTTCAAGGATTTTGCTGAGAGAGGATAGTATAGCAATGGGCCTGTAATTAGAGATGTCATTTTTGTTCCCTTTTTTGAAGATTGGTGAGATCCTGGCCATTTTCCATAGTTCTGGGACTATGCCACTGGAAAGGGACAAGGTGAAAATTCTTGCTAATGGTTTGGAGATAAAAGGCGCAGCTAGTTTTAGCAGGCGGGGTTCAAGTTGGTCAGAGCCAGGACTGGTGTATTCCGATAATTTTTTTAGAAGGTTCAGAACCTGAGAGCTAGTAATGGCTTTGAAATAGAGGGGGTAAGGTTTAGGTTTAGGGTCACTGGCGAAGGAGGCAGTCAGTAAGAGGCACATTGTTGGCAGTGGGGGCTGCTGGTGGCAGTACGCTGGTATAGGAAGAGAGGTCAGAGAACATATTATTGAAGGTATTTGCTATGGTGATGGGGTTATTGCAATGGGAGCCGCTTATAACCATGTCAGAGGGAGTAGCTGTTTGAGGTGTCCCCAGGAAAGTTTTTATGTGCTCCCAAAATTTACGGGGATCATGGGCTGAGTTTTTTAGCAGGTTCTGATAGTATGCACTTTTTGCCAGCCTTGTATTCTTTCTACAAGAATTTCTTTCTTGCCTGTAATTTGAGTAGTCCCGAGGCGACTCAGAGCTTTTGAAGGTTTTCCAGAGCTTGTCCCTGCATCTAAGTTGTTGTAGGAGATCTTTATGGAGCCATCTGGTTTGTTTTCCCCTGACTCTTCGCATGGCTTTTGGAGCATGTTTAATTTGTACTGGGAGAAAATGCTGTAGAAATGTGTTTAGGGCAGCTTCTACATTCACCGCACGGTATATATCCGACCAGTCAATGCTTGAGATATCCAGGAGGAAGGAGTTTACATCCATGTTTGCAAAGTTCGTAAGGTGACCAGCCGAGGTGGGGGGGGTGGCTGACAGGCGTGCCACTGGCAGTAGATAGGGGAGTGGTCAGTGATGGTATCTGCCATGATCCCAGAGCAAGTCATATGTTCAGGTCTGTTTGTCAGGATCCAGTCAATAAGTGTACCAGACTGCGGCCCTGACAATCTGGTGTTTTCCGTTATTTGTTGATGAAAATTTAGGCCTTGCACTAGTGAAGCCAGGGTATTGTGAGAAGGACCTAGCCAGTTCAAATTGACGTCACCAAGAATGACAGCTTCATTTTTATTGATGTGTTTTAGGTAGCTGGAGTGCTTCCTGGAGCCCGTTCACTCCCCCTGAGGGAGGGTTATAAATACAGATTATATGTAGTTTTTTAGAGCCAAGAGACAGGAGCGCATGCATTGATTCACTCGTAGTTGGGGGGTTTGAGTCAGTGATGACACTGATGTCCAGGTAAGATTTATAGTAGAGGGCGACTCCTCCACCTCTCTTTGACCCCAGTCTGTCCCGCCGAATAAATGAGTAGCCTGGTATGGTGCACAAGGAATCAGGGGTTCCAGGTTTCAGCCAGCTCTTTGACAGGCACAGTATGTCTGGATCGTGTACGTTGAGCCATGCTTCCACTTCAGGCAGGTGATTTAGAAGACTTCTGATGTTCATATGTGAAATGAGTAATCCCTTAGATTGCTTGGTTAATCCTTTCAGGGGAGTCCCACTGCTGGGCGGGCCTGGATTCAGTTCAATATCCCCAGAAAGTTTAATTAGGAGTGATACTAGGTACAAAAGCGGTGTGCTGAGGAGGTCTGGGGCATTCTTGCATATCCTCCATTTATTTCTGAGGGAAGACAGAGCTCGATAGGTGCAGCCTTTGTGGAGGAGAAGGTGTTCCCATGAGGGTTTAGGTCGTAGGTCTGCAATCATGAGGTTCGAGAAACTGAAATCAGTGGCTGAGGGGGGGTTGTGAGAATCTCGCAGCGCATTGACAGAGAGACTTCATTAATGCCCCAGAGGAGAGAGAGGAAGATCAGAAAAATAATCCCTTTAGGTCTGCCATGGGTACACGGTGCAAGTGTAGGCGAGGAGGACATGTTTCACACTTAGGTGCCAACAACCTTTGATTGGGCAGCTGAGAGGCTTTTTGGGGGTGAGCTGGAGGAGAGGTAGAGTTGGAACTGGGTTCCGGGAAATAGTTCCCTAATGATATATAGGAGAAGCCGTATGGTGTACATGGGAGGAGTATAGATAGGGGGAGGATGACGGCGCAAGGAGGTTACGTAATTTTGCTGTAGGAGGATTATGGAAATTTAGACAGACGTTAATGGTAGATCACCCCCAGCGGTGAGAGAGTATAGGGGACCAATGGGAAAGTGGGCACTTAGTCATATGACGCCCAGAGAGCTATAAATCTAAAGGGTCGACCAGGGTGGGTGAGGTGGGGGGAGGGTGGGGAGCCGGCGTCAAGTGCTGGCGGGACAAACTGCCACCGAAGGGGCTGTAACACTTAAGTCTTGTGACCGCTCGGAGTTAACCTGAGGTGGGTAGGGAGGCGCTTTCGAACGGCGCTCTTAGTCCCAGTCCAAGAATGTTTCCCAAGGCCAGAGAGTTCGAGTGAAAACAGTTGCTTTTCCTGAGGGAGTACAGCCAGACAGCGCTACAGACTGAGCTGGAGGCAACCGGCAGCTGGAAAGCGGTGAAAAAACGTACCTGGCGGCTTTTACGGCTTTAGCGGGTCTAAGGACCCGGGTGCGGCCGAGCTCGTGGTTCTCCTTCTGGGCGTGAGTTTCAGCGGGCGGCCCCTAGCAACAGGCTTTCTGGAAGGGCAGGGCGCAAAACATAGGTAGCTGCAGCAGGGCTGGTGGCTCTCCGGAGGTTCCTGGGCAGGCAGCAGAGGGTCCTTGGCAGCACTGGGGGTCGAGATGGAGGGTTCCTAAGCCCCAGCGGGCTAGGAGTGGACCTAAGGAGAACAGCAAGGGAGAGACTTAAGTAGGAGAAACTGAGGGACAGGGCGTGGTCAGAGGACAAAGAAAAAGGGTGGGAGTGTGAAGTTGAGGAGGAGATCCAAGGAAACAGTGAGAGAAAGGTGAGCTAATACACTTTAGACAGGTAAATCAAGCTCTAAGTTAATTTCTAGATTGCTCTGCAGGTTGTGACTTAGACACTATGTAATACAAACACTATGCTGTATAGGTGGACTTTAGCACAGATATAACTTAAGTATACGCTCTAAGCACAAAAAACAAGGCAAAAGGCCAGATTTGCTTAAATTCCAAGGAGAATTAGTCCAACAAACTGCCACCGAAGGGGCTGTAACACTTAAGTCTTGTGACCGCTCGGAGTTAACCTGAGGCGGGTAGGGAGGCGCTTTCGAGCGACGCTCTTAGTCCCAGTCCAAGAAGGTTCCCCAAGGCCAGAGAGTTTGGGTGAAAACAGCCGCTTTTTCTGAGGGAGTACAGCCAGGCAGTGCTACAGACTGAGCTGGAGGCAACCGGCAGCTGGAAAGCAGTGAAAAAACATACCTGGCGGCTTTTACGGCTTTAGCGGGTCTAAGGACCAGGGTGTGACCGAGCTCATGGTTCTTCTTCTGGGCGTGAGTTTCAGCGGGCGGCCCCTAGCAACAGGCTTTCTGGAAGGGCAGGGCGCAAAACGTAGGCGGCTGCGGCAGGGCTGGAGGC
Source organism: Neoceratodus forsteri (assembly GCA_016271365.2). Lineage (NCBI taxonomy): Eukaryota > Metazoa > Chordata > Ceratodontiformes > Ceratodontidae > Neoceratodus > Neoceratodus forsteri. Next base: position 1,142,322,337 of record CM057453.1, read on the forward strand.
TCTCCGGAGGTTCCTGGGCAGGCAGCGGAGGGTCCTCGGCAGCACTGGGGGTCGAGATGGAGGGTTCCTAAGCCCCAGCGGGCTAGGAGAGGACCTAAGGAGAACAGCAAGGGAGAGACTTAAGTAGAAGAAACTGAGGGACAGGGCGCGCGGTCAGAGGACAAAGAAAAAGGGCGGGAGTGTGAAGTTGAGGAGGAGATCCAAGGAAACAGTGAGAGAAAGGTGAGCTAAGGGTTCCTAAGCCCCAGTGGGCTAGAATGATCTCCGCTCCTCCTAACTGTAGACTCTGTCAGACACACACAAAGACAAAATGCCTCAACTCTCTCTCACTCTCTCTCCCTCTGCACAGGTGAAAGTGAAAGTATCTCCTTGCACAAGTCACTTCCTTCCTGCCTGGCCAAAGCATGTGACTTACAGTACTGTAAGCCATGTGATGTGTGGGAGGCTGCCTATATTGTTGTCACTTCACCTTACTTTGCGTTAAAGCGGAATGACAATGCGAAGTCATAATTACAAGGCGAAGTGAGCCTTTTACACTGGCCACTCCATGTAGCGGAGTGACAACGCAAAAAGTGCCCACTTCGCGGGCACTTTCCTGGCGAAATTTAACGTTACTGCATTTCTAACCTCTACAGAATTGGTGAACAAACTTCTTAACAGTACTTTTGTGGTCACTGAACTGGTTACCAGTCTCCTAGTAGCCTGCATTGCTATCCAATGTATACAGCACAATTGCTACACAGAAGTCAAGCGGGACAGCTTCTCAGACAGGAAGACAGATGGGGCCATGAATCCTTCCATCATTCCACACAATTTAATGAAGGACTGATGGGTCATTCTAAAATTTTCCTTCCACTCTCTCTTAAAAAACTTGCCATGACCACATTTCTTCCTCCAGTATCTACTGCGAGGGAGAGCCCAGCAAGATCTTGTCTTTAAATTTCAACACAGCTTAAAGGTTCCCACTAGTGACAACCTCTTAGATATCTCTTCATGAATGAACTGATCCACTATCTCAAATTGCCTCATGTCAGCTCTAGTTTTCAATATTACTAAAAAAAAAAAAAAACAGAGCTCCACTGACAGAGAATAATCCTGTCATAAAAGAAAAGGCTGAGAAAGCAAATATAATTTTGCTATCCATCTTTCCTAATGAAGGAGTTGTCATCTACTGTCACTACAACCACTGACCACCAGATGCCTCTTGTGAGTATAGACTGAGGATGCTCAATATAGTTTTTTGAATATATCATGTCATGCTGATGTAGACACGCACAGACAGAAGAATCTGATTCGATGTTATGCCACATGTATACGGGGATGCAAGAGTTATCAAGTGTACCACTGCCAGATAACACACTGCCCACTAACTCCACTAGCTTATGTATATGCAGTGCATGTCTCCGTTTGTTTGTTTTACTGACTGATGGTGCTTATGCTGCAGTGGTGCATCCCTAGGTCCCTCCAGGCAAGTGGTTGGGATGTCCTTGGGTGGCCTCAAGATAGGTTTGCCAAATCAAAGTATTTCTACTGTGCTGAGCTGGGTCTATAGACTGAGGGCAGTCAGGTCAGAATGCTCCCCACCCCACAATGCCAAAAAAAACCTTGAGCTTCCTGCCCCACCACTGGCTCACCACGTAGGTGCACTGGTGGCAAGAAAAACGGTACCTTGTGGATTAGTTGATTGTCTTAGGAGCAGAGTTAGCTGGAGAAAATTATGAGGATTACCCCTCTCAGTCTAGCAGAACATTCAACACAGGGTGAAGGGAAGAAGAATAGGAGCTATGCACTGTAAGTTCAAAAAGGGATGTTCCCCATAAATGAGCAACTGCAGTAAGGGAAAAATCAGGTTTTTGTGAAAGATTTAAGCAAGTCCTGGATATTCTTCATAGTGGCCGCTGGTTATAGACTTCACTCTTTTAAGGTCTGCAGGTTCAGTGATGGGAGGCCCTGTTGTTTGTCTTGCTTCTTTTGGTTTCTGCAGTGGGGTGGGCCCATTCATAGACACATAGAAACATAGAAGTTGATGGCAGATAAGGACCGCAAGGCCCATCCAGTCTGCCCATTTCTTTTTCTACCTTATAAATGTGCCATCGGCCTTTGCTCTGTCAATGGCCTATCTATTCATACTCATCTGTATTGCTCCCTTATGCCTATCCCATGCCTGTTTGAAGCCCTGCACTGTATTCATATCCACCACCTCCTGAGGTAGGCCGTTCCATGCATCCACCACCCTTTCTGTGAAAAATAACTTCCTCACATTACCCCTTAATCGGCCTCCCTCTAATTTCATGCTGTGTCCTCTTGTCCTGCTATTTTTCTTATATTGAAACATGTTAGACTCTTTCACCTTGTTAATGCCCTTAAGGTGTTTGACTGTTTCGATCATATCACCTCTCTCCCTCTTTTGCTCTAGGGTATACATATTGAGCTCCGTTAATCTGTCCTCATGTGTTTTCTGATGCAGTCCCTGCACCATTTTGGTTGCCCTTCTCTGGACTACCTCAGTTTGGTTAATGTCCTTGTGAAGGTGTGGCCTCAAGTACTGCACGCAGTACTCCAGATGGGGCCTAACCAGTGTCTTGTAAAGAGTGATTATTACCTCCTTCTTCCGACTTGTGATACCCCTACTAGTACACCCTAACATCCTCCTAGCCTTACCTACTGCTTTAGTGGTCTGCTTGGATGATTTCAGGTCCTCGGTGATGATGATGCCCAAGTCTCTTTCTTCCCTTGTGACTGCCAGCAACTCCCCTCCCAGCCTATAGGTGGCTTCAGGGTTTCTCTTCCCTATGTGCATGATTTTGCACTTCTTTGCCACTCTTCTGACCATTTTGCTAGTTTATCCAGATCTCTTCTCATTCTGCCCACGCCATCTGGATCATCTACTCTGTTGCAGATCTTGGTGTCATCTGCAAACAGACAAACCTTACCCCCCAGTCCATCTGCAATGACACTGATGAAGATATTGAAGAGGACTGGCCCCAGGACTGATCCCTGTGATATCCCACTTGTGACTTGCATCTCTTCTGACTGTATACCATTTACCACCACTCTCTGTTTTCTGCCCGTCAACCAGTTTGCCACCCAGTTGACCAACTTCTGACCCACTCCGAGCCTACCCAGTTTATTAATCAATCTTCTATGTGGAACAGTATTGAAAGCTTTGCTGAAGTCAAGGTAGGCGACATCAACTGCTCCCCCTTGGTCCACCACTCTAGTTACCCAGTCAAAGAAATCTATGAGATTAGTTTGACAGGACCTTCCTTTTGTAAACCCATGTTGTCTTAGATCCTGTGCACCTATGGATTCCAGGTGTTGCACTATCCTTTTCTTAAGGAATGCCTCCATAATCTTGCCCACTACTGAGGTAAGACTGACTGGTCTGTAGTTCCCTGCCTCCTCCCTGCTACCACTCTTGTGGAGTGGGATCACATGAGCCCTTCTCCAGTCTTCTGGGACCTCTCCTGTGCTCAGAGACTCACTAAACAGTTTTGATAATGGCTCTGCTAGTTCCACCCTTAGCTCCTTTAGTACCCTAGGATGTATGCCATCAGGTCCCATTGCCTTGTCCACCCTGAGCTTATCGAGCTCTTGTAGGACCCTTTCTTTTGTGAAGGGACTAGTGCTTACCTCCCTCCCTCCCCTCTGTGTCCATGGTGCTGAGCTGTGGGCCCTGCCCTACCTTCTCTTCAGTAAATACTGAGCAGAAGTATCTATTTAGGATAGATGCTTTTACGGTATATGGTCCTCCTCCTCCTCACACACCCCCTTATCTCCTTTGATCTTAGCAATACCCCCTCTGGACATTCTCCTTTCACTAATGTGTCTATAGAAAGTCTTGTCACCTTCTTTTACCATCTGTGCTAGTGTTTCCTCAGTTTGGGCCTTTGCCTGCCTTACTACCTTCCCTGCTTCCCTTAGGGGAGTTTGGTATGCCTTTCTATCTTCATCCCGCTGCGTTCCCTTATATTTTCTGAAGGTCAGCCTTTTGGCTTTGACCTTTTCTGCTACTGTTTTTGAGACCCAAAGTGGTTTCCTTCTTCTTTTGCACTTCCTTTTCTCTCTAACACAATGGGACATTTCTTCAAGTATTGCATCCTTAATGCTTGCCCACTTTGCCTGTACCCCCTCACCTGTATTTCTTTTTGCCAGGGCTAGCTTAACTCTGTTGGCCATCTTATCAAAGTCAGCTCCTCTGAAGTCCCATATTTTTGCCTTGGAATGCAATGATTTAGTTGTAGTGGCCAAATTGAACCATGCCATGTGATGGTCACTGGCACCCAGGTGACCTTCTACCTGGAGATCTGTGATCCTTTCCCTGTTAGTCAGTGCTAGGTCTAGGATAGCCCTGTCTCTTATGGGTTGTTGTACCAGTTGTTTGAGGCCCTCCCCCTGCAGGGAATCCACCATGTGTCTAGTTCTGGCAGATGTTCCTGCTGGTATTGACCAATCTGTATCTGGCATGTTGAAGTCTTCCATTATCAGAACCTCCCCTTTAGCAGTCATGTTTTGTATATCTTCTAACAGTAATGTGTCTATGTCCTCTCCCTGGTCTGGGGGGCCTGTAGACAACCCCAGTTCTTATGGCTGTCCCATTTCCTGTTTCAGGCTGACCCACAGTTCTTCTGGCTCTTTAGTGTGTATTATGAATTTCTGTAGCTTTGATATTTTCATTGACACACAGGGCCACTCCACTAACTTTTGCAACTTGGTCTCTTCTGAACAGTACATAGCCAGGTACTGAAGTCTCCCAAGTGTGGTTACTGGTAAACCACATCTCGCTAATTGCTACTATGTCCAGTTTAGCCTCTGTCATTATTGCCTGCAGGTCTGGGTTCTTGTTCCCAGAATCACGAGCATTCAATACATGATTTTCCATTGGCTGAGATTGATTGTGTTAGTTATTGGGTGAGGTCTGGCGTTTTCCTTGTCATCGTATGGGGCTGGACCTTTTCCTTACTTGGTGATGCAAATGAACTGCAAACATGCTGAACTCCTGTTTGACCACTAGCTGAGGGGGAAGGGGTGTTCTTCCCATTCGACGTATGGGGTGCTACACCCCTCTCCCCATTTGCTAGTTTAAATATTCTGCAAAGATGTCAAACTTCTGCCCCAATGCACTGACTCCCTCCTTAGTCAGATGCAGTCCATCAGATTTAAAGAACTTTCGATCCCAAAACTGTTGCCAGTTCCCTACAAATGTGTGTCTTTTTTCCTGGCACCTGCCCTTGAGCCACATGTTTAGCTCCCCTTCTCTGACCTTCTGCCCATCTGTCCCCCTCTCCCAGACTGGCAGGATCTCAGAGAAGGAGATGCCAGATGAAATGGATGATAGTTTGTCACCCAGCCTGGTCAGGTGTTCCTTGGTCTCCACAACTGACCGGCTGGCGAGATCATTAGTCCCTATGTGTATCAGGATGTCAATGTTTTTCCCTGCTTCCTGAACAGTTTTAACAATGCAGTCAGTGTCTCTCTGCGCTGATGTACCAGGGAGACATCTGACATTACCCCTGGATGGAGATAGGTATCAACTCCCCAAATTATATATAGTCACCTATGATCAGAAGTTTTTTGGATTTCCTTTTTGCTTTTTTGTTTTGGTTCCTGTTTTGGGTGAGTTTTGTTGTGCTAGCTCCTGTGCTGCAGTGTCCTGCTCTGCAGTGTCCTCTGCCCCTTTGTTTGATTTTGGAGATAGAGGCAGATACCTATTTGAAGTTTTGATATGGTTTGTGGAGATAATATGTTGGAGAGCACCGATTGATGGGGTACCTGATTTGCCCCTCCTAACAACCTGCCAACCTCCCGGACCAACTACCCTCTGCGGTCTTGAATATGAAATTTAAGAGGCGCGCAATCTCTGCCCATGCTGCCTGGAGCTAAGCCCTAAGATCTCCAATGGCCCAGCATGTACAACAGTGTCCTAAATCCTGTAAAGCTGCCCTTCTGAAAAGTGTTCCGCAGTACCTGCAGTTAATGATACCCATTCCAGATAATTTGCTGGGTTTATAACCTGGTCAGAGTAATTGGAAGGAAGAAAATGAAAGCAAAAGTTTGATTTTGTGTTTTGTTTTTTTGTTTTTGTATAACTTGTTATAACAAGTTAAATTACTAGTGCCCCTGTAAATGAGGTCACCATGTGGATACCGCACTGATCCGCCCCTTCCTACTTTGCCACAGGAAATGTCACAACTGTGCTACTCTATGAAAGAAGTGTAGTGTGGGGTGGTTGGGGATGGGGGTGGGTGGCTGGGCCCTTCCCCTGCCAAAAAAGAAGAACCACGGACAAAAGAAACAAGGAGGTAAGAGCAGAAACAATCAGTCAGCAACAAATGCAGCAACCCTGAAAGCTTATTCTAATGATAGATAAAACTGTAAAACCTGTAAATCACCAACTGTAATCATTTCACAGAAGATATACCCTGTAAGAAACACTTTGCTACAGAGAAAATAAAGCAGTAACAGAAGATATACCTTGCAAAAGACAATTTGAATTAGATTACAGCAGTAATCTGTTTGCACACCGCTGTAGGCACACCTTGTAATAATGCAGCAGAAGGTATACCCAGCAGCAGCGATTTGAATCAGAGAAAAATAAAGCAATAAAATATTAGCAACAAACAGTAATAATCCCTGTGAGTACAAAATAAAAACAACAGCACACAGTAAATCTGCCTAGCCAAAAGAAGTCTTAATCCTTTCCCTTACTCTGGTAAGGTTCTTTGCTCTGTCCTTTCAAGCAACCTAGAAGGAAAAAGCTCAGGTGAAGCTAGGTGCCTTGGCCAGCAAACTTAGTCCTCTCCTCTCCTCTCCTTTTGAGATCTGATAGCACTTCCTCAGGTGTTTCATACAGCAATGGGCCATCAGGAAAGAAAACTCTTAGCTGTGCAGAAAACGATGTATGGAATCACAGTTATTTTCCTCTTAGGATGGCTATTGTGGGGCCAAGTTTTCTCCATTGCTCCATTACTGAATGAGCACAGTCATGGTCTGCATAAAACCTCTGTCCTGCAAAAACAATTTCTTTCTTCTGCCATAGCCCTGCAAGAACCAAAAGTTACTCACCTCTAACAGTAGTTCTAGGAGTGGTATATGTTGTTCATCTACACTTATTGGTAGTGTCCTTTCCCTTTAAGTCTTGCCGGAAAGTCTTCAAGCTGGCTCCTCCCACCCACTCTGGTGGTATAACTCTCAGCTCCGCCCCATGGTGCCAGATCTTGCCCACTGGAAGCAGTACTGTGTGCCGAAGCCAGGGGAGGTCGGTTGGGTCAGTGTGGATGAACAACATATACCACTCCTAGAACTACTGTTACAGATGAGTAACCTGTGTTTCTAGGGTTGTGGATATGTTGTTCTATTCACACTTATTGGCAGATTCCTAGCAGTTCTCCCAGAGAAGGAAGGCAAGGCACACACCCCCTACTTAGGAAATAGGGATTGGAGAACTGAGGCCCCAAAACCAGCATCTCGGCGTGACTCTAGGTCAATGTGGTAATGGGAAATGAAGGTGTGTACTGATCTCCATGTCGCAGCCCTGCCAATTTCCTGGATAGGGACATCCCTAGAAGCAGCCACTGAAGCAGCGGTATGGCAGTTGGAATGAGCCCTAAGCCCTTCGGGAGGATCTCTACCCATCAACCTATAGCAGAGATCAATGCAGGAAGTGATCCACCTGCCAATCGTCTGTTTGACTGCAGGTCTGCCAGGTGCGGCTTCAGCGTAGGTGACAAACAGCTGGTGAACCTCTCTCTGAACTTCAGTCATGTGCTCTTTATAGTAAGTGAGCTCTTGTCTCAGGTCCAGAGCATGGAACCTGTGTTTGGCCTCCGAGTTGTGATTTGGGAAGAACACCAGAAGAGTCATCACCTGGTTCAGGTGAAACTCCGACACAACCTTCAGAAGGAACTTCAGGTTGGGGCGCAGGACAACCTTGTCTCTGTGGAAGACCAGGTAAGGAGACTCCACCGAGAGCGCCTGGAGCTCACTGATCCTTCTGACTGATGTGATAGCCATCAGGAAAGCGGTCTTCCACGACAAGTGTGACATCTCGCACCTGTACATCAGTTTGAATGGCTTGCCCATGAGGTTCGCCAAAACCAACAATAGATCCTGGAGGGGAAATGTGATCTAAACCTTTGAAAAAGTGCCAGACTGCTGTCTCCTCCACCACTGCCCGCTGACTAGCCCACAACCGGTAAGCAGAGATGACTGCCAGGTGCACCTTAAGGGTCGTTGACTGAAGTCCCCCTTGGGAGAGAGACCACAAGTAGTCCAAAATGCTAGCCACAGGACAGGTCGAAGGGTTCAACCCCTTGCCCTGACACCAAATGGAGAATCTCTTCCATTTGAAGACATAGCATTTTTTGGTCAATTCCTTTCTAGATGCCTTCATGACAGTGAGGACATCTTCGGAGAGACCCAAAGCCTGGAACTCTAGCCAGTCAGGAACCAGGCTGTTAGGTGCCGGGATTGAAGGTCCAAGTGGAGTACCTTCCCCTGATTGATTGAGAGCAGGTCCGGGCATATGGGAAGATTCCTCGGGAGCCTGTTGCTGAGGCTGAGGAGATCAGGGTACTAAAACTGGTGGGACCAGTCCAGAGCCACCAGGATCACCTGTGCCTTATCCCTCCTGACCTTGAGTAGCACCTTGTGGATCAAGGGAAGTGGAGGGAAGGCATAGAAGAGGCATGGGGTCCACGGCCTCAAGAAGGCATCCCCCTGCAGAGAACCTACTTCTTCCAACAGAAAGGAAGTTCTGGCATGGGGCGCAGCAGAGGTTTATACTACCTGGGTGGGTGGGAAGAGCCAGTGGGAAGACTTTCCAGCAAGGCTTAAAGGGAAAGGACACTGCTAATAAGTGTGGATAGAATGACATATCCACATTCCTAGAACTTGCTGTTTCATGGCATAGCTCATAAACAGAAAGACAATGGATCTGGGGCTCTATTGGTTATGTGTGAGGATTGGGCCCAGCTCCCACTGTGCCCTTTCGATGTGAAAGGGGAAAGTCCTGGGTAAGTTAAGCTTTTCTCTGAAGAATGTTTCCAGAAATCTTGTTAAATCAGTTCCTTCTGCTTTTTTACAAAAGCCACATAACCTCAGGTTCTTGCGTCGGGATTGGCCTTCAAGATCCTCGTACTTGGATGTGAGGGTTTGAATCTTGTTAAGTGCCTCCAGCAGTAGATGGTCCACGCAGTTGGCCTGAGTGTTGAGTTCCGTGAGAGCTGCATGGTGTTCTTTGAAGGTGTGCTGGAGCTCTGCTTTTTCTTTGTGCACCTGTTTAAAGTCAATTTGTGTTTTGGAATGGAATGCCTGAAGTTCCAATAAGATAAGGTCCAACTTTTTCTTCTTGCTTCCAACTGCTTTAGCTGGGGGTGGGCAGATATCATGCTCGGAATGGCGGAGGCCTCACTAATCGATTTAGCCAATTCATATCTGTCATTATCCAGCTTATTTTCATTAGTTTTACAGCTGAACATTTCCCCATTCATGTCAGACAGTTGTTGGTTTTCAGTTTACAGTGTTTTGAATGGACAAAATGTGGGGATTTGGCCGTATTTAGGAGTGTAAGGTTGGAGCCCCAGGATCATGCAGCCATCACTGGTGATGACATCACTGGAAGTCCAGAGGCTGCACTTTAACTCTCAGGAAAGGGGATCAGGTCAGATACAAGACCTTGGAGATTGGCTCTCATAGGCTACACTTTAACTCTGGGGGGCTAGGTCAGATGTATGTCACTGGGGATGGTCTTTTAGAGGCTGCACATTAACTCTGGAGGGAGGGGATTAGGTCAGATGCAAATCCTTGGGTATGGGCTAACTCTGGAGGGAGGGGGATTAGGTCAGAAGCAAATCCTTGGGATGGTCTTTTAGAGGCTGCACATTAACTCTGAAGGGAGGGGATTAGGTCAGATGCAAATCCTTGGGTATGGGCTAACTCTGGAGGGAGGGGATTAGGTCAGATGCAAATCCTTGGGTATGGGCTCTCCGAGGCTACACTTTAACTCTTGGGGAGGGAGATCAGGTCAGATACAAGTCACTGAAGAGGGACTCTCAGAGGCTGCACTTTAAATCTGGGAAGAGGGGGTTGCGTCATATGCAAGTCACAGGGGTTGGGCTCTCAGAGGCTGCCCTTTAAATCTGGGGAAGGGGGAACTGGTCAGATGCAAGTACCTGGGCAAGGGCTCTCAGAGGTTGCACTTTAACTCTGAGGAGTGGATCAGGTCAGGTATGTACAAGTCACTGGGACGGGCTCTCTGTGGCTGCACTTTAAGTTGGGTTGGGGGGGCAGATCAGATACAATGATACCAGGGAAGTCTTCCCCAAGGACCTTGGTTTGAGTAAAACTCAGCCAGGCCAAGGATTTGCAGGGACCAACTAAAGATGGACCTTGGTTTGAGTAAAACTTAGCCAGGCCAAACATTTGCAAGGGCAAGCTAAATGGGAAATTACAGGTGCTGATAAGTTAGAAACAAACTCTGGTCAGAGCCAGTAGGGCTGCAGGTGAGGAATTTGGGGTACAAATAAGGAAAATGTGTATCTAAATTTGGGTTTAAGGTCAACTTGACATCCCTGCCCATGATCAGTTGCCCTTGCATTAGAGAGAGAACCCTGTTAAAGAAGGCCTGGACCACTTTCTTGTTTGAATGGGGTGGGAGATACACATTCACTAGAGTTGCTAGGGTCTCATACAATACCCCTGCTACAATCGCATAGCGACCATCCAGGTCAGAGTATGAATTCTGCATAGGCAGTCTTGTGGAACCTGGAATGAGAAGTAGCGATCCCCCTTCATTTTCCTTTGTGGTAAGAAGAGGGCACTATTGTATGAAGACCATATCTGCCAAGCTTTGCATGCTTCTCCCCTGACAAATGCATCTCTTGCAGAAGAATCACACCTAGGTACTCTCTCTTTACATACTGCACTATCCTTGTATGTCAGATGGGGTTTTGCATGTCATTAATATGAAATGACCAAAGCTTTACTGGGGCTACCATCTTAAAACAAATAATTTTTTATTTGGGGGGGGGACACTGAACTGGAAAGACTGTGGTAAGGAAAAGTTCCTAGCAGATCTAACTGCAGACCTGGGGAACCAGGGACACCAAGATGTTGACTCATCACACTTAAAAAACAAGCATTTGTCAATGCCGAATGTTTGCTTGCTGGTATTAGCATTGGAAATGCAGGAGTTAAGATGGATGCAGAATAGGAATGGCAGTGAAGTATTGAAGTTCACACCAGCCCCACCTCCACCCTGCAGAGATGGACATGCATTGGGGTATGCGTTTGGGTCATTACCCATAACGTTCATGCCATTTCACCTCACCCTATCCTGCAGACACCGACAAGTGTTGAGGTGTGCCTTGGGGTGTTCGGCTTTACAGTCACCCCATTCCATAAGGACATATGCTGAAATGGGTGCAGTATAGGAGAATGGGGTGAACTCTGGGGCCGAAGAGTCCAAGGCACACCTCGATGCCTGTCACTGGCTGCAGGGGTGGGGTGGGGTGGGGGTGGAATGGCATGAGATTACAGTCAGGAATCCAAAGGCACACCCCTGATGCCTGTCACTCTGTACAGAGTGGGACATTATGGTTAGAAACCCTAACACCCTGGGTGTTTGTTGGTATTTGCACTACAAATTTTCAAAATGGCCTTTTTGTGACCCCCACCTCATGAAAGCATTTGGGACCTTTTCTCATGAACAGTGGCACTGTGATTTTGTTAATGTGTCCCAAACTTTGAGTTCCCACAACGACCGTGCCATTCTGCACAAGATGTACTAAAACACAGATTGGGCAGGATGAGAAGAATGACAGCTGTACCATTCATAGGGAGGTGTGAAGAGATGGCAATGTTGAAAATCTGTAGTGAAAATATTAAAAATGCTTGAACCTCCGAGCATATGTGGAAACTGCACAACGCATGCGTGTAACACAGTTATTTAGTGGAATTATTTCACCAAATTTTCAACATAGGCATTTTATGACCTCTGCTCATAAACACTGTCACTATGATTTTCTTAATCTGTCCTGAACATTGATTTCCCACAGCAACCGCGCTATTCTGTGCCAGATGTGTAAATGCATATTTTGGGCAGGATATGAAAAATGACAGCTGTACTGTTCATAAGGAGGTGTGAAAAAATGCCAATGTTGAAAATCTGGAGCGAATATTACTAATGCGCGAAATTATGAGGGTGCATGGAAACTGCGCAACATGGTAATTTTATGGACTTTTGTCACTAAATTTCAACATAGGCATTTTAGCACCTCTGCTCATGAACAGTGTCACTGAGATTTTCTGAATCTGTCCTGAACACCGACTTCCCACAGCAACCACGCTATTGTGTGCTGGAAGTGTGAAAACACATTTTGGCCAGGATGTGAAAAATGACAACTGTACTGTTCATAAGGAGGTGTGAAAAAATGCTAATGTTGAAAATCTGGCGTGAAGATATTACAAATTTTCGGAGTTACGAGAGTGAGTGGAAACTGCGCAATGCACGCCCATAACACAGTCATTTTATGGACTTTGGTCAGATTTTCAACATAGGCGTTTTAGGACCTCTGCTCATGAACAGTGTCACTGTGATTTTCTTAAGCTGTCCCAAACACTGATTTCCCACAGCAACCACGCTATTGTGTGCTGGAAGTGTGAAAACACATTTTGGCCAGGATGTGAAAAATGACAGCTACACTGTTCATAAGGAGGTGTGGAAAAATGCCAATGTTGAAATCTGGAGTAGAAATATTACAGATTCGCGAAGTTATGAGTGTGTGTGGAAACCGCGCAATGCACACTCGTAAAACAATCATTTTTTGGATTTTTTCACCAAATTTTCAACATAGGCATTTTGAGAGACCACCTCATGAAGAGTGGCACTGTAATTTCGTTAATCGGTCCGGAAAGGTGATTCCGCACAGTGACCGCGAAATCACCACTTGGGACTGAATAATGCCATGACAGTGACTGAATTCATGAGGAGCAGTCCCCGTAACCCCATGTTGAAAATTTGGTGCCATAAGTCCCAAAACTGCCCGAGATATCCACATAAGTTGAAAAAACCCCATTTATGCCGTTATACAGCTTACCGGTATTTCTTCAGTTGACAATCAGCTTTGAAGAGTGCAGATGTGTTCCCGGTCCACCAAAGATCATCACGCTGGACTCCAGAGGTAAGTATGGGGTGAAGGGGGTGTGAGGAGGTGAGGTGCACAGTGGGTGGGTGCGGGTTGTGGGAGACTCAACGAGGGACTGTTTTCTAGTTTACAGGTTTAAAAAAAATTTATAATATCGTGGGAAGGTTTTCTTATTTACTGGGACTTTTGGCATGCTGGGGTGGGCTCCCAGCATGCCACCTAGTGTTTTGGGTGGGGCTGTAGCCAGGGATTGGGCACCCATTGGCACATAGTGTTGGGGGGGCAAGAGCCAAGGGGGATTGGGCACCCCCCTCAGCACACAACAAATGGGGGGGAACATTATGCCGATGGGGAGTGGGCTCCCCCATTGGCAAATGAACTGGGTCGGGGGCATGCCAACAGGGGAATTGGGCATCCCCATCAGTCGGCTTTCATGGGGCTCTGAGGTGGCAGCATAAGCCGCCGCCATGTTTAGGGAAATGTTACACCAGGCAAGGTACGGTACCGCCCTGCAATGACGGGTCACTCCCTCATTGCAGCGGAATGGCTGACGCTGCACTGACGAGGCGACCCCTCATTGCAGTGGCCAAATCATTTCAAGCTGGTGGCACTTCTGCAGAACCAGTGTCCTCAGGACACTGGGCCTGCATTGGGTGAACAGTGCCAAGTCCACAAATGGAGTTCCGGCGTTGGCTGCCACAGTGCCGCAACTCCACAATCCGCTTCTCTCCTATGCTGCCACATAATGTTTCTTGCACATGCGCGCAAGCAAACATAAAAATTGTAGAAGCAAAAAGAAACAAGGGGTCTACAAAAGCTTTCAAGTTAGCCTGTCTCAAGACTAAAAGTACTCTTTTTTCCAGGGAAAAGAAAAAGCATGTCTTTTTTTTTTTAATCAATCTATTTAGAAATGAACCCCCTCCATTCACAAAGCCATGATTAACACATATATTGTATAAAACACTTAGGAATAATTCATTTTGTTAGCAATAACCCACAACAGGGTGTGGGGTTATAGGCATTTAATCCATGCCTGGGGTATGTTGTGAGGCACGAGACCGCAGGCTGAGCATCCTCACAGCACCCCAGGCATGTATTAAATGCCTATAACCCCACACCCTGGAGTGGGTTATTGCACTTATAATATGGGTTACGTGAAAAACAGGCAAAAATTAAAAAAGAAAGAATTTTTTCCTGTCTGAACACAAAAACAGGTACTGTATCCTGCCACCCTGCAAAAGTCCCCAGACAAATGTACATTTTACTGCTGTTATGCACATAGAAATGTGACACATGCAGTTTTGACATGATGTGTTACATTTCTTGTGCATAATAAACTGTGGTACTGTGCATGGGACACGTCCTTTCCGCCACCCCACCACATAACACATGCACTTCGGTGCACTGAGAGAGCTGCTCAGTGACAAAACCAGAGACACACACAGCACCACACACCAGAGCTCCATTACACTCAGCAGGCACAAAGAGAGACAGAACACTGCAGTAATTCTATATGATATGTCTCCATGTCACTGTCAGTGTCTCTGTCTCTCTCACTCAGTCATGCTGTATGGGAAGGGGGATGGGGGCCAACAACATTCTGTTCGCTGTCTGTCTGTAGTGATTCATTCACAGCATTCAAGCTCTGCTCGGTGCCACCCATGTAATACTTAGCAGAGAAGTACAACTCACTTCTACAGCTCAGTGGCTCTTTGCCGCAATTTGCTAGTGCTGTGTGCCTCTTGCTCAGTCACTGACTCTCTCCTCCTGTGACTATAGTGCACTGCTCACTGCTTGTGTGTCTCCATCTTGCTACTGATTCGGGGATTTTGAAGTCCACTGCAGTACAAGAAAGGGAATGCTAACACAAAGGGGAGTGCTGACAGGTCAAGAGGCACAAAGAGAGAGACACATCTCACTGCAGGACTTCTGCTTGCCCAGTCTTGATGTCGCTGTCACTGTCTCTCTCTCTCTCTCTCTCTTGCTGCAGGTGGTGCTGCAGGAAATCTGGCAATGAACTTATGAGAGAGAGAGAGAGAGAGAGAGAGAGAGAGAGACAGACACAAATGCAGGAATTCCGCACTGTGCTCACTCTCCCTTGCACTGTCTCTGTGTTCTGTCACTCGCTGTTAGAGGTGCGGGTGGACAATGCGTGGCCAGCCGTTGCTCTCCCCATTACTGTCCCACTCTGCATTCTGACACCACTTTCACTCCATTCACCCCTGCTGTGGGACTTGCTGGGCAGCACTATCATTTTATTGCATTGCTTGGGGACTGGGGTGGGAGGGTGCAAGCAGAATAGCGCTCACTCCTGCGCTGTCCACCTCTCTCTCTCTCTTTGCTTTTCTCTATGTGTACTCCTCGTGTCAGCCTCAATGACACACAGTGCACCAGACTGAGGACACAAGACACAGCACACAAAACTCTCGGTGTGGGGGGGATGAAACATGCAGTACAAAATACAACGGGGACAGCTGCCACTTGTTCTCTCTCTCTCTCTCTCTCCCATTCTCCCTGGCGCTGTGACAGCAATGACTGTATGTCGCCAACTACTCTGGGACAAGGGACAGATGTGCTGCCACATGCACATCTGCAGCTTGCAGAACTCTTGTTCACCGAGACAGCGCTAAACCTACCTGACAGGGGAACACTGACCCATGATGTGGTTCTTTCATTGGCTTACTATGGTGCAGCTCCCGTTCACTTACTACTGATTTTAAATGGCTGCCTTTCAGTTGGGAGCTGCTCCCCACATAACAAGTCCCGCTTGGTTCAGGGATTCTGGTGTGGGACGTATCACCCAAACTGTGCTGATACAGGATTTAATCCACAGTCAGGTGCTGCTATCTGACCAATTGCTGATCTTGCTCACCTGCCCCATGTTATAAAGACTGTTAACTGCTGCACAAGAGACTGCTTTAAAATACCTGGATACTAAATTTCCTGTTGCTTGCTTGCTATTGATGGACAGCGTTTCATGAGGCAAAAGTCACCCTTTTTACACTTTTAGTGAATTTCTGATTATTAACTGAGAAAAACAAAGTTTCAAAAATCGCAGTTAGCAATTGACTGTTCATGAGCAGCATAAGTAAAACAGAGTGCATGGTAACAGCGCTTTACAAAGTTAATTGACTTTTAGTCTTATTGATGGTGAATTTCTATTGAAGAGAGTCATATTCTGATTTGAACAATAAGTCTGGTATTTGATCTGTAAATAAGAGATTTAATATAAAATTGCAACAACTTGCTGACACTGAATACAACAGATGGAAAAAGAGAGCCAGTTCATGCTGTCTGACAGGAGTGCGTAGTGGCAGCGTATCTGTGAGTTTAACTGACAGCTTAGTTGGTGATTTTCTGTTGTTTACAGACAGTCTGCAAAGTACAAACATGAGTTTTTCAACTAAGGAAATTGTATATTTAAAAAACCAAAAAACAAATAGAACATATGTGTTGAAAATAATGTCTCGCACCCCCTAAAAACATACTATTGAACTAGATCCTGTGACTGTCCTCAGTAGATTTCTGCTGTTCTCGGTTATGTTTGGTTCATTTCTATAAGAGAGTCTTACTTCTCGCTGCCTTGTTCAACTTCCCTTTCCCCTGGCCTGTTTGTTTTGCATGAGACCATCCCCTACCCACTCGGTCACTTCCCTACCCACTTACTTATCTCTCTGTCTCTCCTCAGTGCATACTACCATGAACATTAAAGAACTTTGCAACTCCGCACACGCTTTCAGAAATAAGATCCCGCCGTTGTGACAATTTATTAGAGGAATGCATTTTTATTTCAGTGCTCCTTTCCAAGACTTGCATCACTTCTTGGCAGTCCTTCTAAAAAGGTCTGTACGGAAAACATTTGCCTCTCCTCTAAGGATCATACTAAGGAAAGTGAGGAGCTAGAAGGCTTGGAGACCCATAAATGCTCCTATAAATTTAATAGTAATTATTTTTTAAACAAGAAAGAATAAGCTTGTCAAGTCGTCTCTTGAATTCAGATTTCGTTCTACTAGCAATGACCTCAAGGGGAAGCCTATTCCATGGATTCACAGTTCGCAGGGGAAAACAATATTTGCGTGCTTTTGGATTGTTATTGTTAGATATCCTCTGTTAATATTACAGCACCTTTAACTTATGGCATCCTAATGCTCACAATGACAGCGGACTATTTTATCACAGCAAGTGTGTGGTTAGCAGGGGAGAGTAAGACACATTTTGGCAGCAGTTTAATAAGTTCTTATTTTCAGAAATACTATTCATTCCTCTAAATTATCCATGTTCAACTGTATCTGAATGATAAGTGATATGAAAACCTGTATTTTGCATTGTTATATTATTATGTGCAGCATTCTGTTACAGTTTCTTCATGGAACTAGTGATATAGAGTTTTTACCATGTCCTAGTTTGTGTATAGAACTCTGAGCATGGTTCTGATAGGTCATCAACTCACAATTAACATTCTCTACACAAACCCCGACATAGTAAAAACTCCAATCTACCAGTTCCAAGTAAAGAACTCTTCAGTGTGTTGTCCATATGAGGAAAAGAATTAAAAACACAGTTTTTTTTACATCAGTGTTTACTTAGGTAGAACAAAATATGAACAATTTTGAGGTATGAATTACATGGCTGTAAAGCAGGACATCACTAACATCTGCCAATTAGCATACAGGTCCTGTACCTATTAAATAAAATATACATATGTTTGTAAGTGTTTTACTTGTACTATAGCTTTTATTTCTGCAAATGCCCACTTTATATAAGCAATAAGACACGCCAGGGACATAGGTTGTACTAAGTGTACACCACTCGGCTTAGCCCAATGCCTTACAATGCTCCTGACAGTCGGATTAACTGAGTACAATCAATGACTCACTGTGCCTTATTGCTAAATTCATCCACAGTAGCCTGGTCTTCTGGTCACTCATTCTGTGGAGAAAGGTTAGGAGGGTTAGTCTCATGACCAGTGTGTTCACTCAGGTAGGATGTTGGTGTGGGGGTGAGGCATGGGCAGGGATCTGAAAAACTGCAGGAGAGGTCAAGGGTATGGCAACTGGGGTTTAATGCCTTCGCTGGAAGTGGGGAATACACTTGTTGATATAAAAAAAATCTTAGCTGGAGGCATCAGTTACATGAATCAGTTACAAGGAAAAAAAAATATTTAAAAGTTGTCACGCAGTTAATACATACTGAGCAGACGCTCATATCCATATCCTTTTCAGGGAAGGGGAGAACACACACAGAACAACTTACAAAGCATAACACAGACATGAAGAAAGCATGAAAAGTCAGGAATGGGAGATATTAGTGAGGAGAGGTCAGAGGGAATGGACACAATCCACTATCTGCTGATGAAGGTGACACCTTTGGAGTGGTGCCGGGACATTAGAGGAAGAATGGCAAGATGCTGACAGAGGGAGCAATCAAGTCTACAGATGGGATAATAGATTGCGAAATGTCAAAAAACATTGCAGATGTATAGATTAGAAGAGGTACGAGTAGGGGGATAGAACTGTTATGTGACCCCCCACTCCACCCCATCAGGGATTGCAAAGTGCAGGGCTCTCCATGCCGGCACAGGTAACACATACAAAATTAAACTATCCTCTTTGCTTAGGGTCCTGCACCTTTGCATGGACTCTTTGCCCTGTGCATATGCATATGAAACCAAATGCCAATGGGTGGGATCACAGGTGCAAAAAATACTTCTACGGAGTGAAAGCTACTGGAACTTTACCATGGGTACCTTTTCAAAGCCAGCTTCAGCATGCTGCGAACTGAACATTTGCACAGGGCACCAGCAACATACGGACACACGAAAAGCATTAGCTTGCCAGCTGACCTCCTCTCCTTCTGGTCCTCTATTCAAGGATTGTGTAGGAAATGATACAAAGCTAGCTGAAAGTGAAGATACAGAGAGGCCACAGTATGGAAGATGTTTTTACTGTGGGGTTTTTGACTTCTGATATGGTACCCAGTAAGGAGACCAGCACAGGACACTGGTTTCAGTATGCCTTTCTATTTCAAATGATTATAGGATGCAGACAGTTAGATCAAAAATGTACAACTCAGAAAAGAACTGCTAAGAGGTCGAATCCCATATTATACATAACTGCATGCTGCTAGCACTAAACCAAGCACACAAAAATCATGCATTGAAACTAATACATTTGATAGCCATTAAACACAGAAACAGTCTGTTACCCATATTTATAAAATATTCACTTTTTTCCAAATTATTTTCACATTAAAAAAATAACTGAAAACATTCCCTCCAAGCGAGGCAAGCATAGTGTGGAATACTTGGGAAAGAATTGGCAGCATTGTCATAGAAAGACATGACAGCCACTGGTAATGTTTCTCTGTGACTGACAGTGGATTTCAATAGTGCTGCATTACAGTCCCCCCCCCCCCACCAGCACAATAAAAACAAATAGGGGCAATAAACTTTTTCTCTGTTTTGACCCAAGCCAAATACATTCATGTAAAATCTAGGACTCTAGACCTTTGCAGTTATTGAACTCCTCCTAACTCTTTTGTCATGCATTTTGAACTATCTTAGGAGGCAGTATAGCACAGTGGTCAAGGATTCTGAGCTGCAAACATGGAGACCTTGGTTTGAATCTTATCAGCCCCCACTTACATACCGTGTGATCCTGAGCAAGTCACTTAACTTTCTTGTGCTCCCAGGTTACACCTGTAAACAAGCTTTTAGTTTATTGTTCCTTTCTTGGTTAAACAATCCCCCCCATCTACCTGCATCTCCCAAATTCACTTGACATAAAAATTAAAAGTGCTCAAGACATTCTGTCCCACTGATGCATACCTAACACAAGTAAAGGGGGAAAGAAGTGGCAGTGCTGTCTGCAAAAGCTTTATCAGCACTGTTGTAAATCTCTCAGTTTCTAAGATGAAACAGAGTTTACAGTATTGCAAAAAAGAGGAGACAAAGTTCAAAGTCATACTAAGACTAGGATCTCATTGGCTTGCAACAAAATGTAAAACAAACAAAAAGGCAAGCAAACATCAATGTACAGTATATATGTACTTATTTATTTCTTCTCCCCAGCAGCCCCCCCAAACAAAAACTGCACTTTATCACAATATGTGATACAAAGTATGTGGTGTCAATGCAGCACTAGGGAAGTCATTAGCATGACTCTGGGGTCCACATGCATTTAGCTGCACTCATCTATGGCAGCAGTGCAAGAGAGACAGGGGTGTGCAGTTTCTGAGACATAAGCATAATGCATCACATACTTTTGATCACCTGTTGTGATACGGTACATTTTTTCTTTTTTCATTTTACCTTCATTATCCAAGATCCATACTCCCCAACACTCTGGATTAAAAAAGGAAAATACAATGTCAGAGAAACATAAAATATTATCACATATCCCATTATATTTTGTTTCAAGCAAATGGAATCCTACTTTGCATTTGATTATGTGCCTTGCCTGCTCTTTTAGCAACAGCATAAACACTGCTTCATTTTACAAAAGGAAAAACAGAGAGAGAGAGAGAGAGAGAGAGAGAGCTAACGTGCGTGCATGCCAGAGAGACAGTTTTACAACAGGGCTGTCACACTATAAAAGTTTCTCCCTCTCTCTTTAAAATGAAGCAATATTTGTGTGGTTGCAAAAGGAGCAGGCAAAGCACAAAGTCAAACAAAAATAGGATTGCCTGGGCTTGCAACAAAAATCTAACAAAAATGTACAACATCAATGTATCTCTGTATTTTTTTGTGTCTTTTTCCCCCAAGGGCTCTGATAACGGAGCTCCAGTACAACTGTATGTGGTAAATATGTGTGAAGCTCTAGGGAAGTCATTGTTATGGTTCTTGTGTTCACATATATTTAACTGTACACATCTACGGCACCAGTGCAAGAAAAACAGATGTGTGCAGCTTCTGAGACATTGTCATTTGACACACAGGATATCTACACTCCACAATCCAGTATAAACCCTTAATAAGCATAGTGCAACACATAGTTTAGATCACAGCACGTTTTAACCTCCATTATAAAAAATCCCTACTCCCCGACAGTTACAATAAAAAGAAAGAAAATTCAGTGCAAGAGAAACATTGTTATCACTTATTTCATTATATTTTGTTACAAGCAAACTAAATCCTACTTTGCATTTTACTTTGTTCTTTGCCTGCTCTCTTTACAACAGCTTGTAACGTGGGCAAGAAAAAGGGTTACAAATGATTGGACAAACAGCATCAGGTGCTCTTAACGTGTCCATACATTAATTCTCAATTAATGTATGGCCACGCTACAATTAATATATGGCAGAGTACCGAAACTGGCCACCAGACGCACGCGTATCAGGAGCCATAGCATGTGGGACGTTTCCTTAGCAAACTAGCAGGGTCTGCTTAAGTATTTGTGACTTTCATCAGTCCCTTTTTTTCTCCTGTTTCCCATTGTATCTATTGCCCCCCTGTCAGTACCCTGTACCACACATGCAGTGTTGTGTCTGTGAGCAGTCATACTGTCGGCTGCACTGCACAGAACTGTGGTACGTTGTGCTGTGTTGAACCAGTGCAGATAACTTTGGGCACAAAGTATGCAAATTAGGGAATTCAGCGATTTCATTGCTATGTACCTGTCACAGAGTCTGTGGCATGAGGGAGAATGAGCACTCATTCTGCAGTTTGTGGCATATCGCTGTGATCAATGTGTCTGCGGGGAAACAGGAAAGTAGAAGAAATACAGCATGACATGAACAGGCAGACTCCAGAAGTAGACAAACGTAGTCAGTTGTGCAGGATTGTGCAGGGTGTAGTATGTGGCAATGGCATGCCAAAGGTAGCATCTCACACACAGAACATCTCACAATATGTTTGCCAATGATGTTTCTAATAATGATGTCATGTTTTGATTGGCTGTCCTGAGCAGCTATGTCGCAGCACTAGACAACGGAAGTCCGGGTACAAACAATTTGCTCAGTGAAATGTGGGGCCACGGAACTGCGATGATCACTGTCACCACACTGCAACATTTCAAACAGTGTAACATGGGGAAGAAGAGAATTGTTACTAGTAAGAAATGATGCAAATGTCATTATGTGCTCTGCGATTGACTGCTACTCTTTGCACGGTCGAAAACAAGGAACTGGAAGTTTGCCACCGCTGCAATATTAGACAACCGAAATACAACATAACAACTTGTAACATGGGCAACAAAGCCATTTACACAGGGAACTAAACTCTTTTTCTTGCCCATGTTACAAGTGAATTAACCCACTCCAGAGCGTGGGTCATTCGGGTATTAATGTATGGCTGGGTGGTTGGAACAGCCCCCCGGCCATATATTAATACCTGATAGACCCATGCTCTGTCGTGGGTTAATCCTTACTTAAACACTGCTTTTATTTTAGAGAGAGTTTTATAGCCTGACAGCCCTGTTGTAAACCTCTCTCTCTCTCTCTCTCTCTTTCTCTCTGGCAGCTGTCTCTCTTTTTCTCTCTGTGAAATCAAGCAGTGTTTTTGCTGTTGTAAAAAGAGCAGACAAAGAACAAACTAAAATGCAAAGTAGGATGTTGTTTGCTTGTAACAAAATCTAACAAAATTCCAGTGTATATCTATAATTATTTTTGCCCCCAGCTGTTTGTGTGTGTCTGTGTGAGGATGAGTGTGTGTACGTGTGCATATGTGTGTGTGTGTGGGGGGTCAGACTGAGCATCAAAAACGGCACTGAAGCACAACATTTCATCAAAAGCGTGTGGAGTAACATGAATGCAGCACTAGGGACATCAGTGGTATGGCTCCAGAGTATACAGCCATACTGAGCACACAGTGATGGCACCACTACAAGAGGAGCAAATATGTGCTGCTTCAGAGACTTGGTCATCTTACACACAGAGAATACACAAGCCACAATCCAGTTACGCATGAAATATAAACAGCTACATGAATAATCACTCATATTGCACCACAGACTTTAGAACAAGTATTGTGATTCAGTGCAGATTTTGGAGCACTACTAGCCTCCCCAGCCAGGATTAAAAAATATATATCTTATTACAGGGAAACATGGATACTATCACATATTTCGCTAGAGCTCATTGCAAACAAACAAAATCCAACTTTCCGTTTCACGTTGCGCTTTGCCTGCTATTTTTTTGCATCAGCATAAACACTGCATCATTTCAGAAGGAGAGAGCATGTGTGAGGGAGAGAGTTTTACAACAGGGATCTCTTGCTGCAAATCTCTTTCTTTCTCTCTCCCTCTTTCTCTCTAAAATGACGCTTTGTTAATGCTGTGGTAAAAACAGCAAGCAAGCACAAAGTGAAATGTACAGGAAGATTTCCTTTGTTTGCAAAGAAATCTGAGAAATATGTGATAGGATCAGTGTGTTTGTTATTAGCTGCCTGCTTAGACGGTGTGCGTGCACTGACTGCTTCCCTGATTCTTTGCCTATGATATACATTACCATTTAGTCAAGAGGAAAAAAAATGCCAAATGAATGACCAAAACACCCAAGGCTCACCAGAGCTAAATGAAGGACCTCAGCTGCCATGAAAACTGGTTGTTAGAAAAAATGTCGATACAATGTGATGCAATGTGAAAAACTAGTGTCACTTAGACTTGAAGAACAGGATCGGCACTGGCAAAGATCTGTCAACCATTCATGAGATACCAAACAGGTCATAGAAACATAGAATTTGACGGCAGATAAGGACCACTTTGCCCACCTAGTCTGCCCATTTCCCTACCTGATGGATAAGCTGCAGATTTTAGTTACTCAACAGCTTACTTCCTCCTACCCCCACTAGAATTGCCTTATGCCTGTCCCATGCATTCTTGAATTCTCCCGCTGTTCCTGACTCCACAACCTCCTCAGGAAGGCTATTCCATGCATCCACAACCCTCTCTGTGAAAAAATACTTTCTAACATTACCTCTGAGCCGTTCCCCCTCTATATCAAATTGTGCCCCCTTGTTCTTGCACGTCTCTTCTTCTGAAAGATACTACCCGCTTGTACTTTGTTAATTCCCTTGAGATACTTGAAAGTTTCTATCATGTCCCCCCCTCTCCCTCCTTTCCTCAAGGGTATACATATTAAGCTGCTTTAGTCTCTTCTCGTACATCTTCTGGTGCAGACCCTGCACCATTTTGGTTGCCCTCCTCTGAACAGCCTCCACTCTTTCTATGTCTTTGTGGAGATGGGGTCTCCAGAATTGCACGCAGTACTCCAGATGGGGTCTCACTAACTGTCTGTACAGAGGGATAACAACTTCCTGTTTCTACTGTTGATGCCTCCCTATGTATCCCAGTATCCCCCAGCCCTCATTACTGCCTTCTCACATTGCTTGCCCACTTTAGGTCATCTGATATAATTACTCCTAGGTCTCTTTCGATTTTTGTTGTTGTTATTAACTCACCCCCCATAGTGTACTCTTCCCCTAGGTTTTTGTTTCCCAGATGCATTACCCTGCACTTCTTTGCATTGAATCTGAGCTGCTACATATTTGACCATTCCTCCAACCTTGCCAAGTCACTTTTCATTCTTTCCACCCCACCTTGTGTATCAACCCTGTTGCAGATCTTTGTGTCATCTGCAAAGAGACATACCTTTCCTTCCAGGTGCTCTCCAATGTCACTTATAAGGTCAACAATCTTATTTTTCTCCATGAAAGACATCATTTACAAAACCTCTTTTTTGAAGTTTGACAATTGAGAAAGACATCAAACTCGCATGTACCATACAATTTTGCTAATTTGGTCTAATACAGTAAGTGACATAATTGTTAAAAAGATCCATGATGAGCCCAGAAATCATGGTATACACATTATTGTAAATAATCTATAAGGCCCTGTCCACACTACACCACTTACAGTCTGTAACGGTTCCAAACCATTACGGACCGGAACCGTTACAGTGTGTCCACACTGCCGGCAAACAGTCCCGATAACGGTTCGGAACCGTTACAGCCCGTCCACATTGTGGGTGCCCTGTAATGTTACAGCTGCACCCTATCCCACAATGCAGTTCGTGCTGCACTGGGGGGAATACTGGAGCTACACGCTCATGTATCCACACTATGACTGATAACGTTACAGGGGCACAACCATTTTCGTAACCGTTGTTCAAACCACCTCATAAGTGGTTTCAACAACGGTTACGAAAACGCCTTCTGCAACGTTACAGATGTAAACGCAAACCATTGCGGTAACGGTTTTGAGCCCTCTGTAATGTTACAGAGGCATAGTGTGGACAGGGCCTTAGATAAGTGGCAGTGGGGGGAAGAGCAAGTTGATGCCGAGGAGAGTGGAGTGAAATGAGATCTTGAGCACGCAAAGCCCCTATCCCCAAGGGAAAGAAAAATTATGCCATCTTTAGAAAATGCTATAGTCACTTCTTTCAGTTGTTGTTTTTCCTTTTTTTTTAAGTGCTATAGTAAATACAAGTCATTCTAAAGCACAAACATACCTTTTGTGGCAGCTCTGTAAGTCAGCATTCATAGAAGCTAAACTTACACTTTTTCCCCAACTCTATATTGCCTCAAAGAGTGGTGAATATACACCCGGAAAAAATGGTTTAAGAAGAGCAGTGTGAGTATTTGCCTAAATCCATAGAATACTAAGCTCAAATTTTCCATTTTGAGAATTTGTGCATGGTGAAAAATGCCAAATGAAGTAGACCGTTTAAATGCTACTGAGGTACAGGCGTTAAATCTATGCACATTGTAAAGTGCAAATATACCTGTTGCAGCAGCTTTGTAAGTCAGCGTTTCTATGGGTCAATGTCACACTTGTTTCTGACTCTATATCACTGGTGAGAGCAGTGAAGGTACACCTGGGAAAAGTAGTCTCAGGAAATCCACATGAACACATGCCAAAGGTGTAGAATACTGAGCTCCAGTTTCAAATTTTGAGAACCTGTGTTTGGTGCTGGGAAAACAAAGTGGACTGCATGATTGCAGATGCAGTTCTAGCAGCCATGGAACTCCATGAGTCTGTTTTCACTCAAATTTATCTACACTATGCGGGAGGGCCGAGCAGGGGGAATCACCGTGAGTTTGGTTCTGCCTCTTGCTGTCGCACTCCCTCTACCCGCAGCAGTGTGCTGCATTCAAGTCGTCTCTCTCTCTCTCTCTCCCGTCTTACCAGGAACTCACACCAACACATGCTGAAAGAGAGAGCAACGAGGTCACAATGGTCAGACAGCTGCAAATCACAGAGAGAGACATTCTGTGATGCATATCATGGTCGCTCTTCTCTCTCTCTCTCTCTCTCTCTCCGGTGAGGAGTTTCTCTCACTTGAGTGGGGAGAAGTGGGGCAGGACAGGGTGGTGGTTGATACAGAAGGTGATGATGGGGAGGAGTTTCTCTTGCTCAAGTGGAGAGGAGCAGGGCAGAGCAGGAGCAGGGAGGAGCGGGGCAGGTCAGAGCGGTGGCTGACACAGAAGGGGATGATGGGAAGAGTTTCTCTTTCTCTTGCAGGAAATAGTGCAGTGCTGCGGTCGGTAGGAAAGGTAGGAACAACATGAGTGGACTGTTTCACAGAGGCAGAGGCCACTGTGATGTAATCCAACATGTTAGCTTGGAGAAAATGTCCCTTTTCTCAGGGATCATGAAAGGACTGCAGGGCTACGCTCACTGCAGCCCCAAAAAGATGTGAAAAGACAAATTGCAAAGCAGCTACAGGAAATGTAGCTAATCAAAAAGTAGCAAAGGGAAGTCTAGCAGACTACCTTTTAACCACGTCTATTATGTTTATTTAGCTTTCAGTGACCATGAATTTGCTACTTGCCCTTTAACCTTCAGCAGCTATGAGTTTGCTACTTAGAAACATAGAAACATAGAATGTGACAGCAGATAAGGACCGCTTGGCCCACCTAGTCTGCCCATTTTCCTATCTAACAGATAAGCTGCAGATCCTAGTTAACCAACAGCTTACTTCCTCCTACCCCCCACTAGAACTGCCTTACATCTGGCCCATGCATTCTTGAATTCCCCCACTGTTCTTGACTCCACGACCTGCTCAGGGAGGTTGTTCCATGCAGCTACAACCCTGTCTGTGAAAAAATACTTCCTCACATTACCTCTGAGCCTTCCCCCCCTCTATCTTCAAATTGTGCCCCCTTGTTCTTGCACATCTCTTTTTCTGAAAGATGCTACCCTCTTGGACTTTGTTTATTCCCTTGAGGTACTTGAAAGTTTCTATCATGTCCCCTCTCTCCCTTCTTTCCTCAAGGGTATACATATTAAGCTCCTTTAGTCTTTCTTCGTATGTCTTCTGGTGCAGACCCTGCACCATTTTGGTTGCTCTCCTCTGAACAGCCTCCACTCTGTCTATGGGTTCTCCAGAACTGCACACAGTACTCCAGATGGGGTCTCACCAACTGTCTATACAGAGGGATAACAACTTCCTGTTTTCTACTATTGATGCCTCTCCCTATGCATCCCAGTATCCCCCCAGCCTTTCTTACTGCCTTCTCACATTGCTTGCCCACCTTTAGGTCATCTGATATAATTACCCCCAGGTCCCTTTCCATTTTTACTGTTGTCAGTATCTCACCCCCCACTGTGTACTCTTCCCCTGGGTTTTTGTTTCCCAGGTGCATTACCTTGCACTTCTTTGCATTGAATCTGAGCTGCCATACATCTGACCATTCCTCCAACCTTGCCTTACTTACTTTTTAATCTTCAGCGGTCATATGGTTGCTCTTTCCTCAAGCAAGGAAAATATAAAACAGATATTTGATAGTCAAGAGGACTGTAGAATCAGACTTTTGGCTAGATGACTGCTTGTTGCTAGTCTTAAGTGGGTATTGGCTACAAAGCCACAGAAGGATAAGAATATGTTTAGCTCTTGCTATTTGCTTTGATGACCTCTCATGCAACATTTTAATAGTCAAGATTATAGGACACTAAGACTACTGGGTGAGGGGGTAACTGCTTTATAATATGAATGCTAATACTATTAAATAGCTAAGTTAGCTTGCTTTGTTACTTAGATTAGAGGTCAGGGCTATAAGCCCTACAACTGCTGGGGATAAGAAATAGAAATTTAGGGATATTGCTTCTGCTAAAAAGAGAATAACAACTTTTGTTATATGTATTGGGGGGGTCCCCACCCCTGCCTTTTCACTACAATGACAGGTGGCATGCTGTTGGCATTTGGCAGCAATACCTGGTAGGGGACCTGGGTTCTGGGAAGGATGAGGTTACCTGGCACAAGGGACCTAGGTTTGGCTACTCTGCACAGGGGCATCCAAGTAAATCCAACTACAGGAAGCAATAACTGTAATGTCCAGAACCAGAACTGGGATTTTTTAGTGTGGCTTTATTTATTAACTCACTGAACATAAACAAAGCATTGCATGGTCCCCCAAAGGGTTACATTACTGTATGTGCAGATTAGAGGTTAACACAGCGGTCCATTTGAGCAATGAACACATTACTACAGTTGTCTGGCTTTGGACCCACCAGGCACTCAGCCCGGACTTTGCATGCGCTTTGGATACATAGCCCGACTGGCCCGGCTCCCCTGCCGGCCACTTGACTGATGGTCCACTTGAAGAATGAACCCAAACTTTACTTGGAAAGACATCCCATCAAACAAGGAGACTCCCAAACTGTGGATCCCCACACCACTTAGAGTCTGCGACTCCTAGAGAGATTTGTTTTTTTACTTCCAAACGAAACTCCTATCAGACAAGGAGTAATTTTCCCATCCTGTGGCTCCCCACACCACTTAGAGTCTGCGACTTCTAGAGAGATTTTCAAGTTGCGACCCACGTCTGGGTACCCACCCCATCACTGGCCAAGTGCATGAGGCAAGTAGCAAAACACAGAAGAAATCCGTAGAGGTGGACCTGGTTACTAAAGATGGGGAGTTTTCCCACCTCTAGCACCCACAGCCTATACCCGGCCATTTCTCTGGACACACAGAAAACTTTAGGACTTTAAAATGTAGATTGAACGGTGGATGACCTGAAGCACCCCCTCTACAGCGAACTTTAAATCCATTTAAAACTTTAAACTGTTTGACTGCTCCATCTGTTCGTCCTAGTGCACGTAGTCCTCCCAAATAGCAGTCCCCATTCATGTCCCAACTGAGGAAAACAATATGTTTGCCACTTCAAATGGAGCCAAACGCTCACCCGTTCATTGCAGGTGCCCCACAGGCGAAGTAACACTTTTGCTGTTATACAAGAACAGACTAAATTAAATCAGGCAGCTTCCTTCCATGGTGGGAGAAGGGGATTGCTCCTGGAACCCACAGAAAACTCCCCCCCCCCCCGGAGGGAGGGGGTACTGAGATCGGGGGAGCGGTCTCCACCACTTTAAAAAAGATAAAACACAGGAACACTTGCTTTTTCTTAGTGAGAGATCAAACAGCAGACTAATGCTTCCTTCTTGCTTAAGGACAAACGGAAGACTGACTTTGAATTTCCCAAAGTTCTAAACTCACTCCCTGAGCTGTAGATTCCAATGTGGCTCAAGCAGCTGCGACAGTTCTATAATGATGTCATCTCTCAAGTCTCAGCTGTGACTGAGGACAGAGTGAGACAGTGTGAAACCCATTTAACTGGATTTTCACAAGCTGCCTTCCCTGCCTACCACTAGGTCTCACTGGGATTCTAGTAACCCCGGGTAACAAAGCAGTAAAAACCTAGGAAAATGACTTTCCCCAGTCATTATGCACCCGGCCTTAGGCCATCCCACCCTATGTGCTACCTGCGGAGGGGGGGTGATCAGGCCCCCTCCTACCATGTGCAAGCACAGGTAGGCAACACTAAGCGCCCAGAGGCCTATAGCTGACATGTCAGCCTCTACTCTATCCACTTACTATGGACACCTAGTGGCTCTGGTAGAACCATCCAGAGCATAGCCCTGATAGATCAGCACTGCGGCCCCTACTGCAGGTCAGGGCCACAGCCTGTCCATCCCCCCTAACCCTCTCGGGAAAACCTATCTGCCTCTAACATAACATCCCAAACAAAAACAAAACCCGGGGACCTCCCCGACCTTGGGCAGCCTACAACTACAACCATTAGCAATAATAACACAGTACATTTAAATTCTACACCATAAGCATTGACGAGGAACTCTGATGAGTCCCTCCTCCTCTTATTGTCTTCTCTTCTGTCTTCCAGGAACACCTGCAAGAAATGACAAAACCAAAAAAACACATCCTAATCAGCATGCACAGTCTATCTAAACAACAACAACGACAACAACAACCCTTACCATACAGAAAAACAAAACACTGAACAATCCCAAAAAAGAAAAAATTTTTTTTTAGAAAAGGTAGAAAAACACAGTATTTACATTAAAGTACATTAATGACATTGGTCACAATACACCTTTGAGGGGGATGGAGTGCCCTAAAAGTCCCAACTAGTGACTACAAGGCCCGAAGGCCAGTCCATTAAAGAGTCTCTCCTGGGCGGAAGCCCCATGAAACATAGTTCTTTAAGGCAATGATCCCGAAGGGGAGAGTCTTTGTGGGCAGTTCACACACTTTTGAAGTCTGTAGTGTAGGGTGTGTACTGCAATGTCATAAAGATAGAATAAAAAGATTTTTTCGGACTTACCAGCCTCTTGAAGTATTCGGATTTCACAAACCTGGTCCCTTCCGAAGACTCTCCCTGGCAGCATTTCTTCTGATACAGCTGGGCAGACATCTTCCGGGAACCCACAGGAGTGCACATCTGGAAACAGCTGGGCTGATGTCATAACTGGAGAAGGAACCTTAAAACAGGAACAAAAGGAAAAACAGCTGGTCCGGGTCATCCGATTACCAGGCGATGAACAGGAAACAGCTGGGCTGGTGTCTCTCTGGATCTGAAGTCATCTGGTGGGCTAGTAGATGGTTGCTGAACAAGACAGTACACTGTGGACTGAAGAATATGGGGCACCTGATTCCTTGTTTATTCATATTGGCAGTTCAATAAGGGCACTTCACAGTCTTAGTGTGGCAGTATTGACTACCACTGCTCGGCTCTCCATTTTGTAGGCACGGGCTTAATTACTGGGAGGTCCTTGCACTGAGGCCAATAGCAGAGGGGGTCAGGAGCTTGAATTATTACTCCGTCTGGACACACATAATTCACACAGTGGGAGACTTCACGTCCCTCTCCATCCACTATTCTCACTCTGTCCATAAACAGTGTCCTGCCTCTCTTCCACTGTGTATACTTTTCGTGGAACAGTCTATTTTTACATGCTGGTTAGCCCCAGGATGCACATGTTTCATTGCTTCATCCCAGATCCAGGATTTCCTGCAGTTCTCAATCTCCTCCCAGACTCTCCGAGGAAAGGTAGGAAAGGTCATACCAAAGATTTCATTGGCCTTTCTACGAACCAGTCTCTCCTTTACTTGCTTTGGTCAATCTGAGACCGCTGGCCTGGCTTGGGGGTGGCCAGTCCTGGTTCTGCCAGCTTCACATCCTCAATGAAATTAAAAAGGATCCCTGACTTCTTCTTCTTCTGGTGAAGCCAGGGCAGTGGCATCACCACCTTCTTGAACACATTCCTCCGAGGCAAGATCTTGAGGCTGTGGACCTGTTCCTTTCTCACAAGGCCACATAGGTTCCCCCTCATCTTCCTCTTCACTGAGGATCTGAGCCCAGGAGTGAGCAGTAGTTCTCACCCCCGAGACTATCCATTCAGCACTGGGAGCGGAGGTTGACACCTCCCATTCAAAGGCCTCCCGCATCTCATCTTCACCGTCGAGACTTGGGCTAGGCCCCCACCCAGGGGACTATTGATGCTTTATCTGAACTTGCCTTCTGAGATCCAGCATCCAATGCTTCAATTTCAGATTCAATCTCTAATTCTGAACTCTCTAACTTTGTGCCACACTCCCCCGAGGGACCTTCCTCCACAGGCTCTGCCTGATGCTGTGTGCTGCCAACTGCAGATTCTTGAAGTTGTGTCCATGTGGGAGCCAAACGATTGGAGGCTTATACAAGCCATATTTTTGAAGGCATCCAGCACAGTGAGGAATCATGAAGACATCCTTCCAGCACTCAAACACATCTGGCATACACGCACTGTATAATTAGGAATTGCCACATCAGGAGGGAGTTGCCCTCTATAGCACCAATTTTCAATATCTCTCAATCTATTTACTGCTGTTGTTACTGCAACCCGGCATGATCCGGGTAACGAGCTGGTCCTGAGGCCATAACTGCAGAAAAATAAACAAAAGTTCACTGTAACTGAAAGTCCCACTTTAATGAACACACTCTGTAGCTTTAAAATGTCTCCTCTGCTGCTGTGTTTACTTTACCACCCCACCCTGTAATGGCGCGCAGCACTCCTGTGCATCAACAATCAGACTCTGGGTCAAGCCACTGCCATCTCATTTACATCAGCTACTAATAACTTTTATTCAAACTGCACAACTTGCTCTGTTCTGGCTGTTCACACATTTACAGGATTTTCCTTTGACTTTTCACATGCTGGCAACATTCATTTAATTACAGTCCCTTTAACTTCAGGTTTCAGCACAGGATTGCCTGCTTCTACTAGTGTTGCACTTATTTTACAACCCACAGTCTCTCTCTGGCTGCAAACTTTAAACTGAGGCTACTTTCATTGCTATGCACACATTTAATGGCTTTACAGACTTGCACTTGCCAGCAGGACATCACACAATCGCTACTTGCAAAGCGACTATACAGTTGCACACACATTTTATATGGCATTACAGAAAATCACTGTTTTGAGCAGTTTTAATTATTTACTCACTGTCATTGTAGCAGATTGCTGTGATGGGGTAAACCGGCCTGCAGCCAGATTTTTTGAAGGCCTCAGAATGCAAACGGGCGGCCAGTCTCCGTGATCGTAGTATTAACCACACAATTCACTGATCCCACGATTGATTGGTGGGTTGAGCCCGATTTTTAACTAGAAAGTCACTTTTTTTACTGTTTGCAGCGCTTTGAACACTTCGTGAATGCTCCTCCACTGCCAGAACACGCACTACTCTCTGTCTCCCTCTCGAATGCTGAGGCAATCACAGAAGAGCTGGCTGAGGGGCGGGACTAATGGCAAACTGACCAACCACACGACGCCATGCAAATGAGCCTCTTCTTCCTCACGAGGGCTCCTCTCCTCTCGGCGATCATCGAGCAGGCAAATTTAAACTGAAAAATGCACACTTTTTTTTTTCAACTGACTCCATGGCGGGAGCCCATTTCAACCATGTAACATTGCCATTAAATCTGCAGTCTCTAGCACTGCACAGAAAGCATTTCCAACGTCTAGGGCATAATTTCTTTGTTGCTACCCCTAGTTTTCCACACTTTTCTTCACAGAACTTCATTTTAAAACTGACTAAAATGCTGTAAACAATTTTTGATGCAGGAGAAGGACACACACTTTGGCTTTACAACTCCTTGGTAAACAGATGGCATTTTTTAAACAGCAGCACAAGATTCACAGCACACAGCAACACACTAGGGAAATTGCTTCAACTTTTTTGGGCTACCGACTACCAGATAGCCAAAACGCTAGCCTACTTGCCCAAGCACCTTCCTTCCTGAACAAATCCAAAGCGGTGCCTCCATTTTTGTAACGGGGGATCCCCACCCCTGCCTTTTTACTAAAACGACAGGTGGCATGCTGTTGGCATTTAGCAGCAATACCTGGTGGGGGACCTGGGTTCGGGGAAGGATGAGGTTACCTGGCACAAGGGACCTAGGTTTGGCTACTCTGCACAGGGGCACTCAAGTAAATCCAACTACAGGAAGCAATAACTGTAATGTCCAGAACCAGAATTGGGATTTTTCAGTGTGGCTTTATTTATTAACTAACTGAACATAAACAAAGCATTGCATGGTCCCCCAAAGGGTTACATTACTGTAGGTGCAGATTAGAGGTTAACACAGTGGTCCATTTGAGGAATGAACACATTACTACAGTTGTCTGGCTTTGGACCCACCAGGCACTCAGCCCGGACTTTGCATGCGCTTTGGATACAGAGCCCGACTGGCCCGGCTCCCCTGCCAGCCACTTGACTGACGGTCCACTTGAAGAATGAACCCAAACTTTACTTGGAAAGACATCCCATCAAACAAGGAGACTCCCAAACTGTGGTTCCCCACACCACTTAGAGTCTGCGACTCCTAGAGAGATTCGTTTTTTTACTTCCAAATGAAACTCCCATCAGACAAGGAGTAATTTTCCCATCCTGTGGCTCCCCACACCACTTAGAGTCTGCGACTCCTAGAGAGATTTTCAAGTTGCGACCCACGACTGGGTACCCACCCCATCACTGGCCAAGTGCATGAGGCAAGTAGCAAAACACAGAAGAAATCCGTAGAGGTGGACCTGGTTACTAAAGATGGGGGGTTTTCCCACCTCCAGCTCCCACAGCCCATACTCGGCCATTTCTCTGGACACACAGAAAACTTTAGGACATTAAAATGTAGATTGAACGGTGGATGACCTGAAGCACCCCCTCTACAGCGAACTTTAAATCCATTTAAAACTTTAAACTGTTTTACCGCTCCATTTGTTCATCCTAGTGTACATAGTCCTCCCAAATAGCAGTCCCCATTCATGTCCCAACTGAAGAAAACAATATGTTTGCCCCTTCAAATGGGGCCAAACACTCACCCGTCCGTTGCAGGTGCCCCACAGGCGAAGTAACACTTTTGCTGTTATACAAGAACAGACTAAATTAAATCAGGCAGCTTCCTTCCATGGTGGGAGAAGGGGATTGCCCCTGGAACCCACAGAGAACTTTTCCTCCACCCCCCGGAGGGAGGGGGTACTGAGATCGGGGGAGCGGTCTCCACCACTTTAAAAAAGATAAAACACAGGAACACTTGCTTTTTCTTAGTGAGAGATCAAACAGCAGACTAATGCTTCCTTCTTGCTTAAGGACAAACGGAAGACTGACTTTGAATTTCCCAAAGTTCTAACCTCACTCCCTGAGCTGTAGATTCCAATGTGGCTCATGCAGCTGCGACAGTTCTATAGTGATGTCATCTCTTAAGTCTCAGCTGTGACTGAAGACAGAGTGAGACAGTGTGAAACCCATTTAACTGGATTTTCACAAGCTGCTTTCCCTGCCTACCCCTAGGTCTTACTGGGATTCTAGTAACCCCAGGTAACAAAGGGGTTACACTCGCCCTTGACCTGGAAAATGACTGTCCCCAGTCATTATGTATCCGGCCTTAGGCCATCCCACCCTATGTGCTACCTGCGGAGTGGGGTGATCAGGCCCCCTCCTACCATGTGCAAGCACAGGTAGGCAACACTAAGGGCCTAGAGGCCTATAGCTGACATGTCAGCCTCTACTCTATCCACTTACTATGGACACCTAGTGGCTCTGGTAGAACCATCCAGAGCATAGCCCTGATAGATCAGCACTGTGGCCCCTACTGCAGGTCAGGGCCACAGCCTGTCCATCCCCCCTAACCCTCTAGGGAAAACCTATCTGCCTCTAACATAACATCCCAAACAAAAACAAAACCCGGGGACCTCCCCGACCTTGGGCAGCCTGCAACTACAACCATTAGCAATAATAACACAGTATATTTAAATTCTAGACGATAAGCACTGATGAGGAACTCCGATGAGCCCCTCCTCCTCTTATTGTCTTCTCTTCTGTCTTCCAGGAACACCTGTAAGAAAAGACAAAAACAAAAAAATATATCCTAATCTGCATGCACAGTCTATCTAAACAACAACAACGACAACAACAGCCCTTACCATACAGAAAAACAAAACACTGAACAATCCCAAAAATGAAAATTTTTTTTTTTAGAAAAGGTAGAAAAACACAGTATTTACATTAAAGTACATTAATGACATTGGTCACAATACACCTTTGGCGGGGATGGAGTGCCCTAAAAGTCCCAACTAGTGACTAAAAGGCCTGAAGGCCAGTCCATTAAAGAGTCTCTCCTGGGCTAGAGCCCCGTGAAACATAGTTCTTTAAGGCAATAATCCCGAAGGGGAGAGTCTTTGCGGACAGTTCACACACTTTTGAAGTCTGTAGTGTAGGGTGTGTACTGCAATGTCATAAAGATAGAATAAAAAGATTTTTTCGGACTTACCAGCCTCTTGAAGTATTCGGATTTCACAAACCTGGTCCCTTCCGAAGACTCTCCCTGGCAGCATTTCTTCTGATACAGCTGGGCGGACATCTTCCGGGAACCCACAGGAGTGCACATCTGGAAACAGCTGGGCTGATGTCATAATTGGAGAAGGAACCTTAGAACAGGAACAAAAAGAAAAACATCTGGTCCGGTGTCATCCGATTACCAGGCGATGAACAGGAAACAGCTGGGCTGGTGTCCTCTCTGGATCTGAAGTCATCTGGTGGGCTAGTAGATGGTTGCTGAACAAGACAGTACACTGTGGACTGAAGAATATGGGGCACCTGATTCCTTGTTTATTCATATTGGCAGTTCAATAAGGGCACTTCACAGTCTTAGTGTGGCAGTATTGACTACCACTGCTCGGCTCTCCATTTTGTAGGCATGGGTTTAATTACTGGGAGGTCCTTGCACTGAGGCCAATAGTAGAGGGGGTCAGGGGCTTGAATTAATACTCCGTCTGGACGCACATAATTCACACAGTGGGAGACTTTACGTCCCTCTCCGTCCACTATTCTCACTCTGTCCATAAACAGTGTCCTGCCTCTCTTCCACTGTGTATACTTTTCGTGGAACAGTCTATTTTTACATGCTGGTTAGCCCCAGGATGCACATGTTTCATTGCTTCATCCCAGATCCAGGATTTCCTGCAGTTCTCAATCTCCTCCCAGACTCTCCGAGGAAAGGTAGGAAAGGTCATACCAAAGATTTCATTGGCCTTTCTACGAACCAGTCTCTCCTCTTTACTTGCTTTGGTCAATCTGAGACCACTGACCTGGCTTGGGGGTGGCCAGTCCTGGTTCTGCCAGCTTCACATCCTCAATGAAATTAAAAAGGATCCCTGACTTCTTCTTCTTCTGGTGAAGCCAGAGCAGTGGCATCACCACCTTCTTGAACACATTCCTCCGAGGCAAGATCTTGAGGCTGTGTACCCGTTCCTTTCTCACAAGGCCAAATAGGTTCCCCCTCATCTTCCTCTTCACTGAGGATCTGAGCCCAGGAGTGAGCAGTAGTTCTCACCCCCGAGACTATCCATTCAGCACTGGGAGCGGAGGTTGACACCTCCCATTCAAAGGCCTCCCGCATCTCATCTTCACCGTCGAGACTTGGGCTAGGCCCCCCCACCCAGGGACTATTGATGCTTTATCTGAACTTGCCTTCTGAGATCCAGCATCCAATGCTTCAATTTCAGATTCAATCTCTAATTCTGCACTCTCTAACTTTGTGCCACACTCCCCCGAGGGACCTTCCTCCACAGGCTCCGCCTGATGCTGTGTGCTGCCAACTGCAGATTCTTGAAGTTGTGTCCATGTGGTAGCCAAACGAATTGGAGGCACTTTATACAAGCCATATTTTTGAAGGCATCCAGCACAGTGAGAAATCATGAAGACATCCCTTCCAGCACTCAAACACATCTGGCATACACGCACTGGATAATTAGGAATTGCCACATCAGGAGGGAGTTGCCCTCTATAGCACCAATTTTCAATATCTCTCAATCTATTTACTGCTGCTGTTACTGCAACCCGGGCATGATCCAGGTAACGAGCTGGTCCTGAGGCCATAACTGCAGAAAAATAAACAAAAGTTCACTGTAACTGAAAGTCCCACTTTAATGAACACACTCTGTAGCTTTAAAATGGCTCCTCTGCTGCTGTGTTTACTTTACCACCCCACCCTGTAATGGCGGTGCACACTCCTGTGCATCAACAATCAGACTCTGGGTCAAGCCACTGCTAATCTTGTTACATCTGCTACTAATAACTTTTATTCAAACTGCACAACTTGCTCTGTTCTGGCTGTCACATTTACAGGATTTTCCTTTGACTTTTCACATGCTGGCAATATTCATTTAATTACAGTCCCTTTAACTTCAGGTTTCAGCACAGGATTGCCTGCTTCTACTAGTGTTGCACTTATTTTACAACCCACAGTCTCTCTCTGGCTGCAAACTTAAACTGAGCCTACTTTCATTGCTATGCACACATTTAATGGCTTTACAGACTTACACTTGCCAGCAGGACATCACACAATCGCTACTTGGAAAGCGACTATACAGCTGCACACACATTTTATATGGCATTACAGAAAATCACTGTTTTGAGCAGTTTTAATTATTTACTCACTGTTATTGTAGCAGATTGCTGCGATAGTAAACGGCTGCAGCCAGATTTTTTGAAGGCCTCAGAATGCAAACGGGCGGCCAGTTCTCGTGATCGTAGTATTAACCACACAATTCACTGATCCCACGATTGATTGGTGGGTTGAGCCCATTTTTAACTAGAAAGTCACTTTTTTACTGTTTGCAGCGCTTGAACACTTCTGTGAATGCTCCTCCACTGCCAGAACACGCACTACTCTGTCTCCTCCTCAATGCTGAGACAATCACAGAAGAGCTGGCTGAGGGGCGGGACTAATGGCAAACTGACCAACCACACGACACCATGCAAATGAGCCTCTTCTTCCTCACGAGGGCTCCTCTCCTCTTGGCGATCATCGAGCAGGCAAATTTAAACTGAAAAATGCACACTTTTTTTTTTTCAACTGACTCCACGGCGGGAGCCCATTTCAACCATGTAACATTGCCATTAACTCTGCAGTCTCTAGCATTGCATAGAAAGCATTTCCAACGTCTAGGGCATAATTTTTCTGTTGCTACCCCTAGTTTTCCACACTTTTCTTCACAGAACTTCATTTTAAAACTGACTAAAATGCTGTAAACAATTTTTGATGCAGGACAAGGACACACACTTTGGCTTTACAGCTCCTTGGTAAACAGATGGCATTTTTTAAACAGCAGCACAAGATTCACAGCACACAGCAACACACTAGGGAAATTGCTTCAACTTTTTTGGGCTACCGACTTCCAGATAGCCAAAACGCTAGCCTACTTGCTCAAGCACCTTCCTTCCTGAACAAATCCAAAGCGGTGCCTCCATTTTTGTAATGGTGGTTCCCCACCCCTGCCCTTTTACTAAAATGACAGGTGGCATGCTGTTGGCATTTAGCAGCAATACCTGGTGGGGGACCTGGGTTCGGGGAAGGATGAGGTTACCTGGCACAAGGGACCTAGGTTTGGCTACTCTGCACAGTGGCACCCAAGTAAATCCAACTACAGGAAGCAATAATTGTAATGTCCAGAACCAGAATTGGGATTTTTCAGTGTGGCTTTATTTATTAACTAACTGAACATAAACAAAGCATTGCATGGTCCCCCAAAGGGTTATGTTACTGTATGTGCAGATTAGAGGTTAACACAGAGGTCCATTTGAGGAATGAACACATTACTACAGTTGTCTGGCTTTGGACCCACCAGGCACTCAGCCCGGACTTTGCATGTGCTTTGGATACATAGCTCGACTGGCCTGCCTCTGCCGCCACTTGACTGACGGTCCACTTGAAGAATGAACCCAAACTTTACTTGGAAAGACATCCCATCAAACAAGGAGACTCCCAAACTGTGGCTCCCCACACCACTTAGAGTCTGCGACTCCTAGAGAGATTTGTTTTTTTACTTCCAAACGAAACTCCCATCAGACAAGGAGTAATTTTCCCATCCTGTGGCTCCCCACACCACTTAGAGTCTGCAACTCCTAGAGAGATTTTCAAGTTGCGACCCACGACTGGGTACCCACCCCATCACTGGCCAAGTGCATGAGGCAAGTAGCAAAACACAGAAGAAATCCGTAGAGGTGGACCTGGTTACTAAAGATGGGGATTTTCCCACCTCCAGCTCCCACAGCCCATACTCGGCCATTTCTCTGGATACACAGAAAACTTTAGGACTTTAAAATGTAGATTGAACGGTGGATGACCTGAAGCACCTCCTCTACAGCGAACTTTAAATCCATTTAAAACTTTAAACTGTTTGACCGCTCCATTTGTTCGTCCTAGTGTACATAGTCCTCCCAAATAGCAGTCCCCATTCATGTCCCAACAGAAGAAAACAATATGTTTGCCCCTTCAAATGGAGCCAAACACTCACCCATTCGTTGCAGGTGCCACACAGGTGAAGTAACACTTTTGCTGTTATACAAGAACAGACTAAATTAAATCAGGCAGCTTCCTTCCATGGTGGGAGAAGGGGATTGCCCTTGGAACCCACAGAGAACTTTTCCTCCCCCCCGGAGGGAGGGGCTACTGAGATCGGGGGAGCGGTCTCCACCACTTTAAAAAAGATAAAAACACAGGAACACTTCCTTTTTCTTAGTGAGAGATCAAACAGCAGACTAATGCTTCCTTCTTGCTTAAGGACAAACGGAAGACTGACTTTGAATTTCCCAAAGTTCTAACCTCACTCCCTGAGCTGTAGATTCCAATGTGGCTCATGCAGCTGCAACAGTTCTATAGTGATGTCATCTCTCAAGTCTCAGCTGTGACTGAGGACAGAGTGAGACAGTGTGAAACCCATTTAACTGGATTTTCACAAGTTGCCGTCCCTGCCTACCACTAGGTCTTACTGGGATTCTAGTAACCCCGGGTAACAAAGGGGTTACATATATATTTTTGGTAAACCTTTCTGATATGAGATTGTGAGTACGTACTCTTATCTAACTCAATGATGAGAACACACATTAGTAAAAAAAAAACACTTGAACGTTGCCAGTATGCTCCAGATGTCTTCTATAACTACAAAATGTAGACTATAGTACACATTCTGTGTCATTCGAACCCGTGACTACAAGTCATTGGGGATGGGATCTCTGAGGCAGCACATTAACTCTGAGAGGAGGCAGATCAGATGCAAGTCCCTGGGGATGGGCTCTCAGAGGCTGCACTTTAACTCTGGGGGGAGGGGATCAGGTCAGATACAAGTCATTGAAGTGGGCTCTCAGAGGCTGCACTTTTAACTCTGGGGGAGAGGGTGAGGTCAAATGTAAGTCTCTGGGGATAGGCTCTAAGAGGTTGCCTTTTAACTCTGGGGGGAGGGCATCAGGTCAGATACAAGTCTTTGGGGATAGACTCTTAGAGGCTGCACTTTAACTCTGGGGAGTGGAGTGTTAGGTCAGATGCAAGTCATGCAAATTGGATCACAAATCTCAATATAGCAGATGACTGTCCCTCTTGAACTAGTCCTGGAATAAATTTAAATTACTGTACTGCTTTCCTTGAATGCCAAATACTGACCATCTTGGATTCTGTTAACACACCTCCCGACCCACACGTGACCCAGCCTAAGGTGGCCCCTGCCTCTCCACCCCACCCAGCTTTCTACTTCAAATTGGTTTCCACATCAGACACCCTCCGCCATGTCAAGAAGATACTAGGAAAAACAAGGATGGGTAGCAACACAATAGACATGAAGCTTCTTGCTTCCGCCTTGGATGTCCTAATTTTGCCTATAACTAAGCTCTTTAACCACTCGCTACAGTTTGCTCAGTTCCCGAATATCTGGAAGACAGCCCTGGTTACCCCTATATACAAAGGGGGGATGTTAAAAATGTTGTCTCAAACTATCGTCCCATCTCTCTTCTATCTTCGTTCTCCAAAGCATTGGAGATGATAGTAGCTGAACAACTGGTAATCACCTAAGTCAACACGGTATACAATGCCAGCAACAGCATGGATTTAGAAAACAGCACAGCACTGTAATAGCGTTACTAGAATACGGCAACTTCACACATGGTGCCCTTGACAACAGCCATTTGGTGGGGTCCATCTTCATAGATTTAACAAAGGCCTTCACCCTTGTTAACCACATCCTTTTGCTTAATAAACTCACCACCATAGGGCTCTCCCAAGACTTGGTATCCTGGTTCAAAGACTATCTGACAGGCTGTACCTAGAAAGTAAGAATCAATGAGACTCTCTGACACTGGGCATGTCTCAGTAGGGGTACCACAAGGCTCAGTCCGTGGACCCCTTCTCTTCAGTTTATTCATCAGTGATCTCCCTCTGGCTTGCCCAGACTCTCATGTACTCCTCAATGTGTTGTCTCCTCTAGTAGCAGAAGCCAGCAAGAACTCACACATCCTACAACAAAGTTTCATGGCCTTGGAGCACTGGTTCCTCCAAAACATGTAAACTGCAAGAAAACTAAGTCAAGGTTGATTTCCTGTCCTCAAAAAAGAAGGTGCTCCAACCCCTTACTATCGTTAATCAGGCGGGATCCGTCCTGGAGCAAGTCAGTACCTTCAAATATTTAGGAGTGTACCTAGATGGCAACCTCTCCTTTGCACATCATGTTGAACAAACAGTGAAATCAGTAAATAAAAAACTAGGTGCCCTATACCATCACAAATCACTTATGACAGAGGAGACTAGGTGTCTGGCAGTTGCATCCCCAGTGCTCCCAATAATTGACTACAGTCTAGAGGTTATGCAGCTGCTGCTGACTCTATCTTAAATAGAGTAAGAG
The DNA here is from genome assembly GCA_016271365.2 of Neoceratodus forsteri. NCBI lineage: Eukaryota > Metazoa > Chordata > Ceratodontiformes > Ceratodontidae > Neoceratodus > Neoceratodus forsteri. The sequence continues at coordinate 1,142,364,923 of CM057453.1, forward strand.
TAGTGCTGAATAATGCATGTCACCTCATCCTAGGACCTGACAGAATGATACACACCTGTAACCTCTATATCAATTCAGGATGACTTCCTCTGGATCTACGCATCAAATACCAAACATGCATACTGTGAATTAAAGCTCTCCAAGGCCACTCCTCCCCTACCCTTAGTTCCTTCTTCTTCCTTGCCCAAAGCGAGCATGCCACCCATAACCCTCAAGAACCCCTTTCATGTCCCCTTCTGAAGGACTAGCCTGGGTAAGCGCTCCTTGTACGTTAGATATCCGTCATGGCTAAACAAGCTCCCTTCCTCTATCCTGGAGTTAACCAACCCCACCCAAATCAAAATGGCCCTGAAAAGCCATTTCACTGAAAAATCCACCTCCACCTGCACTTAGCTACCACAAATGCCTCTGTATGGGGCACTTTTTCCTCTTCTTCCCACCCCCCTCTCAATTACCTACAGTCTCATTCTCTACCTCCTTTTCTCTCCTTTTCTCCTCCCCTACCCATCAGACAATGCTTCCATGAAGTGACCTTTCTGGCAAACAGTAATGTACAATTTGTTGTTGCAAACCAATGAACTGTGTGTTTTGTCCGAATACTACTTTTGTAGCTCTGTACAATGTGACGTGGAATCTTTGTAAATGAGCTCCACTCAAAGGTGTTTCCGAATATACAATCAATAAAAAATAAATAAATAAATAAAATGAGCTCTGAAATTTGATGGCAAAACCTGGACCTCTGGAGATAAGCAGTGGATCTGTGGTGATGCTGATCCTTGGAGACCACTTTGAATGCTATACACGGTTGCTGCATTTGTTGGATGTAGGCTGAAAACAACTTAGCTCAAGAAGGAAGGGTGGAGGGGTTGTGCTGTATGTGAGGTAGGGTACCAAAGTAATGGAAATGCAAGGGGGCCAGGGAAAGCCAAGGAGGGGTTGGAGGTTCTGTGGGTCACCGTGGAGACAGGAGCTGGCGCCACTGTTCGCACTGGGGTGATATGCAGACATCCAGTGCAAGGGGAAGACCTTGATAAGGCACTGGGGGAAGCCATCAAGCACAACAGCAGAAAATGGGGAGGTGCTGCTGGTGGGGGTCTTTAATCTGTCGGATGTAGATTGCAGCCTCCCAGCTGTGGTCTTAGCTATAAACAGGAACATCCTAAACTCCCTACAGAGGGGTGTTTCATGGGCAACTAGTCGGAGAACCTACTCATGACTGGGAAATACTAGACAGGGTGCTCACAAACAGGGACAGTGTTGCAGATGTCAATGTGGAATGCCATGTGAGAGCTAGCAGTCACCACACAGTAGTAGTAAGTAGTAAAAAGCATTCATTTTTGTACAGGATACAAAATTAACTTTCACATTGTGTGGGTTAACATAGGGATGGCAGCAAAGGCAAGCCACACAAGGACAAGGGTCCTGGACTTCAGGAGGGCAGATTTAAATAAAATGGGTGAATGTCTCAAAGATGACCTAGCGGGGGGGAGGGGGGATTGCCTGGGTGAGGTGCTGGAACAGTGGGCCATGAAGTAACAAACCTCTGTGTGAAAGAAGTTAGCAAAAACAGGGGGAAAAGGAAACCACTATGGCTCTCAAGGGAAGTGGCTGCAAAGATAAAGGCTAAAAGGGTAGCATTCAGGAGGTAGAAGGAGACACAGAGGAAACAGGATATGACAGTGTACCAGAAAGAACAGAGGGAGGCAGGGAAGGCAGTTAGGGGCACAAAGGTGCAATCTGAGGAAAAGATAGCCAAAGGGGTAAGTAAAGGGGACAAGACATTTTTTAGATACATAAACAAAAAGAGGAAGACAAGGATAGAATCAGTGCAGTGGAGAATCAGGAAAAAGCAGACATCCTGAACAGATACTTCTGCTAATTCCTCACAGTGGAGGGAGAGGGGGTGGACCAAATAAAAGCAGCAGAAACACTGGGGGTAGGGAGATAGACACAAGTCCATTCACAGAGGAAAGAGTCCTAATAGAACTTGTGAATGTAAAAGTGGATAAAGCTATGGGCAGGACAAGGTACCCCCAAGGGTGCTGAAAGAGTTCAGGAAGTTACTGGTTGCACCTCTGACAGCCCTATTCAACAACTCACTGGAAATTGGAGTGGCTTCACAGGACTGAAAGAGGGCAGATGTAGTCCTGCTTCATAAAAGTGGCAGCGGGGAGGAGACTGGCAGCTGTAGGCTAATCTAACATCTGTGGTGGGGAAATTAATGGAGCCACTTCTAAAAGAAAGGCTAGTGGAGTGTCTGGCATCCAGCGGATTACAAGACCCAAGGCAGCACGGATTCATGGGAGGAGGTCATGCCAGACAAATCTGATCGATTTAATTGACTAAGTGACCAGGGAAATAGATCAGGGTGGGGCGGTAGATGAGGCCTACTTAGACTTCAGCAAGGCGTTCGACACTGTATTACATAGGAGGCTTATTAGGAAACTGTGCAAATTGAGTATGGGACCCAAGAAGGTAAACTGGTTACAGAATTGGTTGATGGATGGGTGAAAGATGGGTGAACAGCACTCACTCTAAAGAGGGAAGAGTGACACTTGCAATACCTCAAGACTCAATACTGGGACCAGTCCTCTTCAATGTCTTATAAGTGACATTGCAGAAAAGCTGGAAGAGAAGATCTGCTGCAGACGACACTGAACTATGCAATAGGGTAGATACTCTGGAGGGGGTGGAGAAAATTAGTAGAAACCTGAGAAAACTCAAGGAGTTTTCAATGGTATGGCAGCCGGGTTCAATGCAAAGAAATGCAAAATCATGCACCTAGGACACAGAAACCCATAGGGGGAGTATAACATTTTTTTTTATTTTATTTATTGTAATATCAGAATTACAACCTTTGAGCTAAATGCTCATTTACAAAGGATCCTCATTGAGCAGAGGGTGGGGGAACATCAAGTACATGGACAATGGAGAAAAACAGAAGCAGCTAGATGGCATTGTCAGTTACACATCATTAAAAAGGCTATACAGCATTACAAATAGAAGGAAGGGGAGAGACAGAATACATTGCAAAAGCCATCATTAATTAGATAATACAGAGGAAAATAGTCTCATAACAGATTAGGTAAATTAAGTGTAGATTCCAACTTTGTACAAAGTATGAGAATTCCCAGAATGCAGCTATGGAGCTTAGATAGGTTCCCGGAGGGAACAATTAATGTGATCACCAACAAGTACTGCCATTAAGGGAGAGTAGGCTACAGGCTAGATGGGTGAGGGGGAAAGCACAATGGTGGGTGATAGCTTAAGGGTCAGGGGGGCTAAGCGGGTGTGGAGGTGGGGGTATGGAGGGTCAGGAGGGCTAAGTGGGTGAGGTGGAGGGAATGGGGGACCAAGGGGTGGGTAGGTGGGGATTAGTGGGGGAGATTCTTAGGAGCCACAGGTCACCACAGCCAAGCCATATTGTGTCTGTGGGCACCGGGAGGGCTAGAAATGGCTGGGGTGTTCTTTACAGCAACATTGTACTGGAGGGGAGATGGTCTTCCGAATTTCAAATTTGAACTGACCAAGGCGAGTAAGGCTAGTAGTGGCCTGGGGGAGCTCATTTAGCCAGGTGGGGGTCCTTACTGCAATGGGGGAAGAGGTACTGGCAGTCACTAAACAGGAAAGGGACCTTGGGGTAATCATATCTAAAGACCTAAAGGTGGCGAGGCAGTGTGGCAATGCAGTAGGCAAGGCCAGTGGGATGCTGGGGTGCATAGGGAGGGGTATCACCAGCAAAAATAGAGAGCTATAGTTGCCACTCTATCAGTCATTGATGAGACCTCACCTTGAGTACTGTGTCCAGTTCTGGAGACCACATCTCAGGAAGGACACAGACAGGGTAGAGGTTATCCAGAAGAGGGTAACTAAAATGGTGCAGGGGTTGCATCATAAGCCCTATGAGGAAAGACTGAGAGATCTCAATATGTACACTCTGGAGGAGAAGAGGGAGGAGGGGACATGGCAGAGACCTATGATAGCCTATAGTTCAGCACTGCCTCAGCTAAACTGCTTCATGAATTCTATTACCTCATTCTCTGACTGTACCTGATTATGATCTGTTTTGTTTCCCTTGCTCCTCTATGGATTTTTTTGTACAAAACGTTTGTTGTTATATGTACATTGTTAAACTGAATGTAAACTGCACTACATTGTCTGTATATACCACGTGCTGAACTTGTATAACTTGTCTGTGTATATACTGAACTATACTTTGTTGTTTATCTCCTCTTCCTCATCTCCCCCCGCTTTCCCCCCAGGTCACGTCTGTAAATGAGATTATCCTTGTATCTCTGTATGTGTGCCTGGTGAAATAATTTCAAATAAATAAATATAAATACCTCATGTGGGTGAGTAAGGTACAGCAGGGACGTATTTTTCACAAGAGAAGGTGCATGAGAACAAGGGGCATGTAATGAAGCTGGTAGAGGGAAATTTAGAAGGGATGTATGGAAGTGCTTCTTCACTCAAAGAGTGGTTGATGCCTGGAACTGTCTTCCAGCTGAGGTGGTGGGGGCAAAAATAGTGGTGGGCTTTAAGCATGCACGAGATAGGTACAAAGGAATCTTGGTAGGAAAGTGTGTGTGTGTGTGGGGGGAGTAGCCAGAGATCAGATAGTGTCTGTGGTGACAGTATAGGCAGGGAAAAAATTGGGCAGACTGGGTGGGCCAAGCAGTCCTTATCTACCAAAAACTTTTGTGTTTCTATGTAGCTGCAACAGGCATCAAATACAGCAGGCAATAAATGCTTTCCATGTACTCATTTACAGCTCTACTCACCCTGGCACTGGGATACAGATGATCCCCTATAAGCTAGGCACTTTGAGTACTGGTGGTGGTGGTGGGAGGCAGGTAGGGCAAATGCCCAACTGTTATTTTAGTTCTGTTGGGAAATTTGCACCATTCAAGTGATTTCTGGAAATGGAGCTCTGGTTACCAGAGCAGAGCTCTGTTTCCCGAAACACAGTCTGGTTAAACTTTGCAGCACCTTTAGAGCAGCCGTTCCATGTCAGGGACAGAATGAATACTGGAACAAATTTGAGGGGTAGTAATGGGGAAAAAAAACAGACCCACACACTGCTGCCAGCCCCAGTGAAGCAGAACCAGAACCAATAACTCTGAAAGCAGTCTAAACCAGGGTGGCACGGCTCCCTCTGGGCTTTCATTGTTTGCAACAGGCTCACCGGTGAAAGTCCATTGGACACACCATCCATCATGTGGTAAGCCTTCTGATAGTGCTGGAATTGGAAAACAAGGTGGTCCATGCTGGTGGCTGCCTCCAGTGTGCGTCGGCAGTGAGTACTGTTTGGGAATGCATGGGCAGCCTGTCCTGTTCAAAGAGGCTGAGGCATCAGGACTCGGGAGAACAGCTGACGGCTCTGGGGTACTTATCAGTACCTGGATGAGCAGCGCAAGAGAAGACTACATGCACCTGAGTCCTCCTCACTGATTGACTCCCCCAGGAGGATATACACATACCGAACGCTGCTGCACTCAGTAAGTGTCCTCTAAGCCCTACTGTATTGCTTTGCAATTGGGCTGCTAGCAGCATTCAGAAAATGAGCTAACCTTTCTAATTCTACATTTGAAGATATCAAGAGAAAATGCTTTATTTTAGTTATTGGTTTATTATATATCTGACCCAAAATGTTGAGAGATGTGTTTGTAAATATCTCTGAACAAAACAATGGCACCTTTTGTGGAGGAATATTTCAAATCCCATAGCTGGGGTACACCAACAGGTCAAAGCCCAAAGGGGTGGAGAAGGAGAGATTAAACTGCTGACTCTGTCCCCTTGAAAGTTTAACCAGTCCTAAGAGCAAATGACAAGCTCCATCTGACAACAGTAGCACTGCATTGCTAATTGGGGGGAACAAAGGGTAAAAACCTCATAAAACCTGCTGAGAGTTACAGTACGTGTGCACATGCACATAGGCAGTGGTGCCTTTCTTGTCATTTGCACTTGTGATGATCCTAGAAATCGGCCCTTCCAAGGCACTAAAGGCAATACAGATGCTCAGCCCATGATCACATGCGCTTCCTCAGAGAAAATGAAGGAATTCAACCCACCAGGAGATCGAATCTGATTCTTGCTCATAGAACAGAAACTAGCACTGCGGCTTGTTTTACTATCTGATCTCAAAAGGTATAAGCATGCCATTTCAGTTTGTCCCATGTTTTTCGCCCCCCCCCCCCGGTTCTGCACAGGGGGCGAGGGGCAAATCGGGTACAAATCGGATTCCTTCTTGACCCTCATCGTTTTTGCGTGCCTCTCAGCTGTACCTGATTTCCGATCTTTTCAAGGACATCTCTGATTTTGACTCACAGATTTTCTCTCTCCCTCCCAAATAATTTGATGTCACTACTGATTATTTTACAACCAGGGTACTGCTGGGGGGGGCTGGATTTCTATGATGACTGTCTGCAGCTGCGATCACGTTTGGCATCACATGGACATTTATTGTAGCGGTAACACTGGAAACACCTAAATAGCCTGAAATAGCCGAACAAAGTAGTATAGTCATGTTAGTCATAGTAGCAAATGTAAATTATATTGCTACTATGACTAATGTGACTTTACTACTTTGTACACCTATTTCAGGCTATTTAGGTGGCTGGCTGGTGTTTCCGTACTACCACTCCAATCGACTGAGCACAGTAGTTGCAGTGCTGCCATCTTAGTGGTGCTTAGCTTGTTTGTGAGGATAATTATTTAACATTTATTTCTTCAAGCTGGCTCAGTGGCACTGAGGGTTGAGACACTGGATGCCACACCTTGAGCCATGCTGGTGACCTGGGTTTCGGAGCTGAGTTGGGGTTGGCATGGGGAGGAGGGGATCGAGCATCTGGAGGACTGCTCTCATCTCCTGGGGTGGGCTAGAGGGGATTCCTTGCCTTGTAGTGGCTCTCGGTGGAGACCAGGAGTACAGCTGAGGTGGTGGCGGATGTCTGTGGGAGGGGGCAGGAGCGTATACTTCATGCGCTGATGTCACTGCATGTCTGTGCCTTGGGGGAAACCACAATGCAGGTATGTAGTGCCTCTTTGCTGGCTAAGCAATTGTTTGGCCTTTCAGAACACATCTACAACTTCTTCACTGCATCTCACGAAAGAAATTATGTTCCTTTGGAGGTACAAGTTCACTGTGGCATATCCCCAACACACCAGCCACAGTGTGTGTCAACAACTCATTGGTGGTCTCACCAAAAAGCTCTTAGTAATGTGTTCACATGTGAAGAAAAACGTTTTGATTGCTTTATGGATGCTCTGGAGGAATGTCAGTCTGCTGGGCACAGCCAGGAAACTGTGAAGCAGAGGGAAAAATCTTACTTTATTTGAGACTGTTATTATTGCTCATTTGTTGAGGAAGATTTTTGACATCACAGATCCTGCGTCTAAATACCTTCAGTCAGAAAGCATTGATCTTCTCCAAGCACTGAATCTTGTCGAGATTTGTCAGTCTCAGCTGGTGGAACTCAGGAACAATGCTGATGTGTATGAAGAACCTTATGAATCAAGCATGACTTTCTGTGACTGGCATGACCTGAGGATGTGCAGTTTCCTGAAGTTCGAGTCTGCAGGAGGAAAAGAATGGATAGCGAAATGACTCATGATGAAACTATTACTAGTGAAGAGGAGAGGTACAGAGTCAACACTTTCTTGTTTAGCCTTGATGTATCTATAAGCTGTACGAATGAACGTTTTTCATCCCACTGACAAATTTGATCTGACTTTGCTTTGCTGAATCCATTGCGTTTCTCAGAACAGGAAGAAGTACTTCCTAAGGATGCTTTTAACATTTGTGGTGAAAGATAGTTTCAGTAAAGAAGCTCTCCAGAAAGAGTATATAACTTTTGTCAAGGCTTACCCACAGTTGTCAAAGTATCAAGAGTACCGAGATACATCAAGACCATGACTGTCCAGTGTTAACTTGTGCTTCTTACCTGTCAGTTCTCCAACTGCTTGGCAATTCTGGACTACAATCGACTTTTCTGAACATTTATGAAATATATAAGATTCTAGTGACTTTAACAGTTGGCTCAACAAAGTGTGAATGCTGCTTCTCTAGACTGAAGCTGAAGCTGATAAAGACCCGCTTGCATGCTACTATGTCGTCTGAATGCCTAGCTTCATTGATAATGATTAGTGTCAAAAGATCTCTAATCGCAGAAATCGATCCCAGCTGCATAATCTCATGACTTGCATCTTCTCTTCTTCTTCTTCTGCAGAAGATATTGCTGCTACAAACCTCTGCTATCAAGTTCTGTGCTTACAGCTTATGTGCTTTTGATCTACACATAACCATTATCTATTTTCATTTTTGAGTATTAGGAGTCTCTCTCATTAATATGTGGAAATGAAATGTTATTCAGACTGAGTAGGCAGTGTTTTGGATGTGCTTTTTTTTATATGAGTTAAATTATGTAAAAAACTGATCCAATATGCTGTGTGGATGCAAATATAGCCTCTGTGACTCCCTGGTCCTATTTATCATCTTCTCCCTGAGACCCCCCTCCGAGAACCCCCTCAGAAAATAATGCTACGACGGTTTCTCAGGAACTGAGAAACTTTCTTCCTGACCTACATTTTTGTTCCACTATGCCCTTGAGGCTAGGTAGACTTTATGAGAGTTCTAGATTCATACAGAGTGGGGTTAACTAGTAAAAGCTGAAAGAAAACTATAATAAGTGCATGATATCTAAAAAAAACTTAAGAGCATACATACAGTGGCATACTTCCCTCTCTGCCAGTGTTTTGTGGCAAAACTTTGTGCACTTTGTCAAGGCTTTTTTTGAAATAATTTTTAAATGAAAAAGCCTTTTTAGATAATGTGCACTTTTTAAAATATATTTTAAATAAAAACTTTTTAGATAATATGCACTTTATTATAGTGTTATATTTACTGGGTTCCATTTTTTTCTAATGGAAAAAAACGTGTAGGTATTACGGTATTTACGCGGTTTACTTTCCATAGAAAAGTGCTCGAGACACAACACAGCTCTCACTTCACACAGTTTGTTTTCTGTTGGAGGCGGCAGGCGGGTGGGGTGCTGCCGCCCGCCCGGCTGACTGGGGGGGAAGCAGGTGGTGGGGCTCAGTGGGCGGGTGGGGAGGGGGTACACTAGGCCACCAGGGTAATAGGTCATTTTTTATGTTTTACAGATGCCCGCAATCGGGCAGAGTGCGGTCCACTGGACCACCAGGGATATTGGTGGGGAAGGGGATTTACACAGATGTCCGTGATCGGGCAGAGATCGGTCCACTGGACCACCAGGGATATTGGATGGGGGGGCTATATTATACCGGTGCCCGCGATCGGGCACATAGCGGTCCACTGGACCACCAGGGATATTAGATGAGGCTTTTTTTTGGGAGACAAATGCCCGCAATCGGGAACGTAGCGGTCCACTGGACCACCAGGGATATTGGAGGGGGGGTTATTTACACAGATGCCCACAATGGGGCATGGGGGGGCACCGCCAGGTGCGGCAGGAACTCAATTGGCCACCCACAGTGGCAACTGCCGTCATTGCGCCCTGCAATGCGGCAGCTCACCTGTGAAGTAGCCATCATTACTCTTTTTTTTTGGCTTAACTTTGTGCAGGTGCAAGTAGGGGTTGTGCATGCATGGCTCTGCACATCCCGGGCTGAATATCGGGCTGTGCAGGTTATGCATGGGCACGCCCCCCCCCACCTGTGCCTGCATACATTACTGATGCACTCCGGTGCATCAGGATTTATGCGGCACACTTTTCCCTTTTGAATATAGCGCCAGGGCGCATCAGTGGGTTGTGCATGGTGCAACACTGTTGCGCCATGCGCAACTCTTTTGAATATCTGGGCCAGTGTCTTTAATAGCATAATTAAAATGTATCGCAAAGCGGGGAAAGACAAGGCGCACATCACTCCAGAATCACAGACCCAGATTTACAACTGCTATGGACATCCACAACTGTGTTCCCCCACACAGGCACAGGACTTGTACAGAAAGTATGGGTAGTCATTCAGTTACATCTACCCAGAAGAGGGCGGAAGAGTCTCCAACAACGAAAAAAAAGACTCATTTGCTGTTAAAAGAGACAAAAAAAGGTTGTGACTATGTGACCATATCCTTTAACGTGGAAACTAAAAACCACAAGGACCACAGCAATCCAAGCCACAATATGTACAGAGATTTCATGTTTTCCCACCCAAGTGACCCTCTCTGCCCAGTGGCATCATTCAAGAAATACCTTGCTAAATGCTTACTAGAAGCAAAGACGTTCTACCTACATCTAAGAAGAATTCCAGAACCTCTCCTACAGCAACAAACTATCTGGTATACAAACTCTCCAGTGGGAGGGGAAATGATACTGTGAATCTCAAGAGAAGCCAAAGTATCCTAAATACACACTAACCATTCCATCATATCCATGGCCATCCACCTCCTCTCTGAAGCACATCTGGAGAGTTGACAAATAATGTCTGTAACTGATTACTGAGAAGAATCCAGCTGAAAAATTGCTGTTCCCCATCACTTGCAGACTGTCAGCCATGGAACAGTATCCTCAGTGATTCCCAAATACAAACCGCAACGTCCTCCCATTCAGCAGTAAACACCATGCAACAGAAAACATCAGTGGACAAAGTACAAATCGAGCTCCTAAAGAAAGAAAGAAAGAAAGAAAAAACGAAATGCAAATGTGCTATAATTCATCCAGTTCCTGCAGTCTCTGTCCCACTCTGCTGACCAGAACTCCCGATCCTGCATGACTAATGATGATAATGACAACTTCCGAAGCTACACCAGTGCTGATGACAGCAACTGATGCTACCTTACTAAACACCGCTCCTCTAAATCTTCCACCTCCTCAGCAAGTAATGCCAGCATTAAACATCCCATTTATTCTTGCCAAACTTCATAAATCAGGGAACTGTACAGTTTATAAAATATGCAAGAAGTATGTAAAGAAGCAAGCTTCATGGCACACAAATGTTACGAAGCTCAGAACACAGAATGCACTACAAACAAACAAAAAAACTGTTACAGTTTAAAACTTTCAGTTTGACTTTAAATCAGTTCCTCACATTACTAAAATGTTTAGAAATGTTCACTCAGAAAAGCAGTTTGCAAGTGTTCAGTAGAAAAAAACATGAAAAAAAACTTCTGCTGCTTACAACACTTTACCTTCATGATGTAGCGTGCAAAAAAAACAGAAAAAAAGAGTTTGTCTTTAAAGCAGTTAGTTAATGTATTTAATGTTTGCAACTTTTGAATACACTATATGTTTCCTAACTAATGAAGTAATTTACAGTGTACAAACATCAATTCTATAAAACAAAAAAAGGAACTATTTTTTTTCTTCTCTTCTGATAGCATAATGATATCTAATAAAATTATACTATATGTGAACAATAAAAAAAGTTTCTGTCTTTTTTATTCAACTTTTGGTACTTAAACCCAGTGTATGAGTGCAATAACACACTCCAACAAGTGCATTATGCCAGATCACTGCACTTCCCTGGTGGTGATACTTAAACCCATTGTATGAGCAGAATTATGAACTAGATACCATAAATAAAGAAAGCTGATTGGTTGAGAGGTCTTTGAAGCCATTATGATATCGGGCTACATCATCACGGCTTCTAAAAACCTCTGGCCACTCTCAGCACAACATTTCCCATGCCCCACAGTCCGGAGTGAGTAAGACCTCCAGTCGGACATGAAACCCTGACAAATGTAAGAGGAAGGGGGCCCTCTTACATTTTGCCCACAGTACCCACCCTCCACAGGAAAAACAAACCTCTCACTCTTCTTCGTGTAAGAGCGCCAGGTACTGTACTATGGAAACAGCAGCTCTTCATGCGCTACATCTCGCATATTCAGAACTAGCGCGTAAGGAGCAGCATCAGTGGCAGCAATGGACCATTTCCCCTCAACAATATAAATGTTCTGGCTAGACTTACCAGATTACTCCTGCATTCTTCCAGCCCTAAAATCCAAAATCAACTGAGCGATGTGTGTGTGTGTGTGTGTGTGTGTGTGTGTGTGTGTGTGTGTGGTTAACTGCAGGAAGCAAAGAGACAACAACAGCTGCTACCAAACACGCAAAAGAGCAAGTACACCATGCTAATGGGGAACAACAAGTAGAAGCGGCACCACCTACTCGACACATAAGCTGCGGACTTTTTTAACTACATATCCCTCCACATCTATTGTTTATGTACCAGAACAGAATTAAAACAAATTATTTAAACTTTTTAAAATTTTAACTTAATTCTAAAAAGGAGTCCAGTTCATAATAGCAATAAGGCACTCCAGGGTGTGGTATCACATGAGATATTATCACTTCTCAGCTGATTGGACACACTCAGCCTGCAGCCTCATGCCCAACCACCCGAGGCGTGATGATATCTCATGATATACCACACCCTGGAGTGCCTTATTGCTTAATTATACAATGGGCAACCTAATAGATGGTAAATACTGCTTCCTGATTGGCTGGCTGGCACCTTTTCAGCATTGTGATTCCACCAGTATACCAACTGGAAAAGGTGCCAGCCAACCTTAGCTCATGCCAACCTAACAATATCAATACGACCCTCACACATCAAAGGAACCACCACCATTTTTTTTTGCTGCTTACAAACCGGAGCCGTGGTAAATTTAAAAACATTAATACCTCATTTGAATTAGCAGACATGGAGGAACTGGAAAATATCTTTAGTCTCCAAAATGATCCTTCCGACACAGAAATCTTACCTCAAATTTCTGAAGAAAATCTTCCCAGCTCACCAAACAGTCCAGATCCTGTTCTGAGTATGGCCGCAAACACCACCGGCACAGAAACTACAACGAGCTGGGAAACAGAGCAGCAACCTCTGGCCACACTCCATTCACAGTCTGATGCTTCCAGAGCTTCAGTAAACCAGGCCACCTACAGAAAAAAAGATAGAAAACCACCACGAACACGCCTCAGAACAAACGCTTCAAAAGTTAAAGCTTTCCAGAAATGAAGTAAGCACAATAAAGCAAACCAAATGGGCCATTAATGTGTTTTAAGATTGGTTAAAGGAAACACATGTACAAACTGACTTAAAGACAGTACTGCTAGATCAACTCAATGACATTTTAAGGCATTTTTATAGTACAGAAAGGAACTCTACTGGCCAAGAATATTGCTTCACAAGTTTTGTTGGTCTCCGTTCCAGCATCAATCATCACATCAATGATTCCCCAAATAGCTGAGCTGTCAACTTAATGTCAGACTCCACATTCAACACTACAAATGTCTTTAAAGGCATTGTAAAAACTTACAGAAAGGCACACAAGGACCAAGCCACCCACCACAAACCACTAACACAAGAGGAACTCCTACATTTAAGACACTCAGAAGCCCTCTCTCCACTCACCGCAAAAGATTTACTAAATAAAGTGTGGTTGGACATTCAAATAATACTCGCTCACAGAGGCAATGAGAGAGTACGAGCATTCAATATCAATTATTTTCAAATAGAAAAGGCCTCAAATAGCCTTCACTATTTAACAAAGGCACACAATGAAGATACAAAAAAATCAAAGATTTTCAAGACCCCTCACAGCAATCCCAAAGGGGCTTCATGTTTGAAAGGCCTGGCGATCTTCTATGTCCAGTTGTGAGCTGCATAAATATATTTAAAAGCTACCAGAAAACCCACCAGCATTATTCTGTCATGCCAAAAAACAACCACAAAGTGAACTCAATAAAATCAGTGTGTGGTGTGCAAAAGAACCTCTTGGTATCAATTACCTTGGTAAAATGCTACCCTGGATATGCAAAGATGCTGCACTATCGGAAATTTTTACCACCCAATGTCTTAGTGCCACAGCCGTCACTTTATTAACAGAAGCTGGTCTACAGTCCAGGGAAATAATGGATATCACCAGACACAAGACTGAAACATCTCTAAAAAGCTACTGGCGCCCACATCTAGCACACCATCAAACATGGGCATCAGTTATATCCAGACACAAACCGCAATCAAACAGCAACACTAACAGCAGCGAATCCAAACAAAAGAAAATACAAAAAGAATTCTTCTACCCAGAATATGAAAACAAGCTCTCAATGAGCTGAGCATGTTACACAGTCCAAGAAAAAAAAGCCAACACTGAACCTGAAGTATGCAGCCCACCTCAGCAAAGCAAACAGCACCACCACAGACAAAAACAGTCTTATGCAGTCAAATCACTCGGTACTCACAAAGCAAAAGAGACCTGCCAAACCAACAGTTCACAACCTCAGAAATCATCTTGAGTCAAGAAATTTTGAGCAGACTGCAAATACCTGCAAAAAACAGAGAGGTTCCTGCAACAAAATCTACACCAACGTCCTCAACAGGCTGCAGAAACACTACCAACCCACTTCAATTTCCAAAGACCACCCATTATGGAAGTACAAGAAAGTGAACCAAGCAATATGCCAGTGATGCAAAGGATTCCCTACATGTCTCATTTTATCAACTACAGACAAATCATCTGTCACTTTAGAGCCAACGAAAAATAAATAGAAGAAAGGCTGCAATAAATAGGTACGTCATGAAACTTTCACACAAGCATCACATGAAAAATAAGTATACCTTTACACTAAACAAATGCTTCTCCATCTCTCCTCTATAGGTAAAATGCAGGGTGTTGTTAGGGCTGTGCCTCCAGGGCTAGAACCCTGAATGTTTTGCCTAGAGCCCCAAACCTTTCCTGAGCTGTGCTGCTCAGTTTTGTGCTGGCCCCGTAACCGGTGTTGTGTGCTGCACTGTCCATTTCTCTTCCTCCCCCTACTCCTCCAGCTCACTCTCTGTTCGAGCCACTCACCTGGTCAAGTCCACTCCTCCAGTGCCACTTCTACTGTCCTTGTCCTCCAGTTCCTCCAGTGCAGTGTCCACACACACATTGATGCCCAGCTCCTCCCATCCTCTGGGTGGCTCAATCGCCATGGCAACCGTCAACAGATTCTGGGACACAACGAGAGTAAGTGATCCGACTGGCATGCTGGCGTCCTTCCTGGTTGGTTGAGGGGTTTAGTTGTGGTTTCCCTGGAGATGGTGACAAAGCATACTAGCAACTTTTGGACAGGACAGGTGGCAGCATGGCCGGACAAATTAAAGAAACGTGCTGGCTGGACTCGGAGCCTGGAAGAGTGAGAGTCAGTGTCAGTGGTGCTGATTTCCTGAAGCGAGTCTTGGATAAGCTTAAGGCTTGTGACTGGATACAAAACCTGGCTCAGGAGAAAGGATTTAAATTGTACACTAGGACCATACAGTTACAGGTCCATCTTGAAAAAGGGTCTCTGACCCAATGATGTTTAACACTGCTACCTGTATAAAAAGAAACTTTTTACTACTTTTACTACTAGGACCGTCGGCTATCATTTGGATTTTCACAGGACAGACAACATAATTTTTTACTTGTCCTATGGCAGCCTGGCAGTTTCTTCCCTCTTGTTCAGAGTAGTACTGGCTGCTAGTGCTCTCGCCACTCACCTCACAGGAGTGGAGCTCACTCGTTCACTTTGTTTTGTTAGCTAGCTGCCATCCGTGGGTGTGTCAGGCTGTCAGCAGCCCCAGCTAGCGAAGAACAGAGGAGGACAGAGGAGGATTTGGAGCCTGCCTGCCTGCCAGCCTTGATGAATGAAGACAGTTCTGGGTGGATCAGTGCCGGGTGAGGAGGAGGACCCATAACTAATGACTTGTAACTGCCCTGGTGGTGGTAAGTAGTGAATCAGTCCAGCAGTGCCAGCCAGCAGTCACGTCATTGAGCACCGGAGGGAGCAGAGGAGGAGTGGCACTAGTGATGTTGCTGTTGTGACTTGTGTGCAAACTGCAGTGTCAAAGGGGGAGTGGGCTGGGTGGTGGGGCGGGGAGGCCAGAAACAGGATGGGGATGGAAGTCAACAACACAACAGACAGAGACTCTCTGGCAGGCACGCCACGCACTAGTGGGCTAGCAGGCATTGCAGACACTCAGACAGTAGTAGTAGTAGTGGGGAGTCAAAGTGGATAGGAGTCCAGTACACTGTGTGTGTCAGTCAGTGAATGCATTGTGCCTATGCGGTCTAATTCACATGAGTTCATCACTAACTTCACTTCACTGTGGTGTGGTCAGATAAGGTGGCAATTTAAAGCATGTTATCCTAGTAGCTAGTTTGCCACTCTAATGACAGTCACAAGTCACAGTCACTGTCTCTTTTGCAACATGGATGTGCCACAGTACTATGTGCATTGTGGGATACTTAGTTTGTAGTTTTTGCTACTTAATAGTCACATGACTATAAAGCATCATGGACTACAGATTGTCCTCATAAGCAATACAGCTATGTGCCTGGCCAGAGAGTGACATGTGAGTAGGGATGTAGGTGTGGCTTTTTCAGTCTGACGGAGAGAGACTGAGAGAGTGAAAGCAAAAGCAATGCAGTTCATTCAGAGTACAGTTTATCACTGTGCTAACTAGCAGGAATCTGAAAAAACTGGGAGACAGAGAGTGTTATACTACTTTCTTTTGACTATGTTGTCATAAAAAAAGTCATTTTCTGGTTTTCAGCAATTTGCCGCAAACTTCTTGCCTTTTTTTCTGTTTTTTGCCAGTTACAGAAAACAAGGCCGTGTAGGCCTACTAGGGCAGTAGGAGAACTGAATGAGCCTCATAAGTCCAGCGCAATCTAGGTGGGAGGGGAGGAGTACCGGGCTTGTTGTGGGAGGGCTGTGGGTGGTGTGTTTTGCCAAACTCTATTAAAAAAAAAATTATAGTTGTTGTTGCAATTTAAATCAGAGCAGCCTCTGATTCACCACCCCATCAGTGACCCAGAGTACCTGAGATTTTTTTGCCAGTACTAGGCTTGTTGTGGGAGGGCTGAGGGCAGTGTGTGTCGCTGAATTCTATTAAAAAATGATAGTTGTTGTTGCAATTTAAATCACAGCAGCCTCTGATCCCCCACATCAGTGACCCAGAGTACCTGAGATTTTTTTGCCAGTATCGGGCTTACTGTGGGAGGGATGTGGGCAGTGTGTGTCGCCGAACTCTATTAAAAAATAAAAAAATTGTAGTTATTGTTGCAGTTTAAATCACAGCAGCCTCTGATCCCCCACATCAGTGACCCACAGTACCTCAGACTAAAGTTCTTCTTGCCAGTGCCTGGCTTGCTCTGAGGGTGGCAGTACGGCAGCGTGCATCTCGGAATTCTTCTGAAAACATTATAGTGGTAGTTGGAGCTTTATAGGCCAGACTGTGATTCACAGTGGTGACGCCCTGTACCTTACTTGCCACTGTAGTGCCAGCCAGTTCCTTGCATGAGGCGGGCAGCATGCAGCTCAGTTAGTAACCACACACACAAAGAAAGGAAATAATCATTTAGATTGTGTCTCTAGTGCTGTCATCTACAGTAGTGAGTGACGCAGTAAATCTTAGTGTGTCAGTGCCACTGCCTTGTTATGAGGTGGCACTGTGTGGCTCAGTAGTTGTATTTGAATAAATTATTGTATCAGAACTTGCTGGCCTCCACTGTTTGATAAAAATGGATATCCGACATTTCTTTAAGTCCAAAGAAAAGAATACACATGAAGAAGTGCGAGTAATTACCAATTCAGAAAGTAATGATAATGTTGCACTCCCTAATTGTAATGCATCGTGCACCACTGTGCACGAGGACGCTGAACCAAGCACAAGCAGCCAGAACAGTCGCAGTTGTATTGATGTTGACATGGAAAGTATAAATAAAATGAATAGTGAACTTGTAAATGTTCAAAATATAACAGATCTGGGAACACTTGAGACAGGGCATATTCAGAATAAGTTACCTCATAAACCACAATATACATTTGGCAGGAAAAAAAGATAATTCCAGTTTCACTGGTTTCAAAATTACAACTGGTTAGAGTATTTTGTTACTCTGGATGCTGCCTTCTGCTATCCTTGTAGATGCTTTGGACTGAAATGTGGAGCTACTTGCCCTAATAAAGTTTCTTTGTTAAACACAGGTTTTGTTAGTTGGAAAAGGGTACTTGACTCATTTAAAGAGCATGAAAAGACTTCATATCATACAAACACAAAGATCTTATGGGCTGGATTTAAAGAGACAAAGAATACTGGTGATATTGTCCACAAATTACAAGCAGCAAACATCAAAGAAGTAAATAACAGACAATGCTATCATGAGCGCATCATTGCCGTCACATTATTTCTGGGTAAGCAAGGACTTTCTTTTAGGGGTCACGATGAAATGGATGGTAGTTTAAATAAAGGAAATCTTCTTGAATGTTTGGATCTATTAAAACAATTTGATCCTTTTTTACAAATGTTTAAGGCACCTTCAAATGCCACTTATATTTCTCCACAAACTCAAAATGAGGTGATTACATGTTGCACAAAAGAGGTCATTTCAAAGATAGTTGATGAACTTAACAGCTCAGGATTGTTTGCTATTATGGCAGATGAAGCGAGAGACAAACATAAAGAGCAGCTGGCAGTTTGTGTGAGGTATATTGTACCTGGAACTGGAAGCATTACAAGGCATTTTATAGGATTCACAGAATTGAAATCTTTTAATGCTGACTCCATTGTGGAATCACTGCTGAAATGTCTCAAAGACAGTGGAATTACAGGTGCAAAATGTGTGGCACAGGCATATGATGGCGCCTCTGTTATGAGTAGGGCAGTAGGGGGAGTTCAAGCTAAGTTCCACCAGCATCATCCAGAGGCTGTGTACGTGCACTGCTATGCACATGAGCTGAATCTTGTACTTTGCCATACATGCAAATGTATTACTGAAGCAAAATAATTTTTCTGCACTGTGGAAAGTGTGTATGAGTTTTTTAGCACTTCTCTTGTTTCTCATCATGAGTTTGTCAATATAAAGTGTCAGTTAGGATTGAACCCATCAGAGTTGGTCCAGTTATCAGATACTCGTTGGTCTTGCCAGATCCGATCGATCAAGGCCTTGATGAACTGTTATGCAGCTGTACTTTAGTTTCATAAGTTTTTCAAGCCAGAGGACAGTGTCCATAATGCTTGCCACATATTTAATTCTATTTATAATCATCTATCATTGCTAAATCTAAATTTGTTTTGAACGCATCCATACTTGAACTATCCACAACATATGAAGGAAGATTATTCCATGTTGCAATTGATCTTAAACTAAACCAGTTTTTTCTCCTTAATGAATACCATTTACCAATCAATAACTGTTTATTGTGTCTATGGTTGCTTTGTCTAAATTTGGATTTAAATAATCCTATTCCATTTAGGAGTATAGGATCTTGTAGTAAACCATATATAAGGCATAAGTCACCCCTAAGCCTTCTGTATTTCAGGGAGTACAGTTTCAAATCCCTAAGCCTATGTCCATAATCTTTTCCTTTCATTCCTGTTATTGTCCTACTGAATCGTCTCTGGACTCTTTCGAGGTTATTGATTTCTTCCTTGGTATATGGGGACCACACTTGGACACAATACTCAAGGTGGGTCAATACTCAGGGCATTGTACAACGGCAACATAACCTCTCTAGTCCTACTTGCCACATGTCTAAATATACAATTTAAGTTCTGGTTTGCCTTTTTTAATTTGTTTGGAACAATGGAGTTTAAATTTCATATCTGGGGTGATGATAAGCCCAAGATCCCTTTCTTCCAAGGTCTGTTGTAATACCTGGTTTGCCAGTTTATATATAAATTTAGGATTACGTTTACCCATATGCATCACCTTACACTTATCATTGTTTAGTACGAGTTTCTTTTCTTTAGCCCATATAGTAACTTCATCTAAGAATTTTTTGCAGGGTACTGTATTCGTTACTATTGTTGACAATAGAACCTATGCGGCAATCATCAGCAAATTTTAGTAACCAAATCTCATTTAGATTTGATTATAGGGAGGAAATGTAAATATTAAATAGGCATGGCCCAAAACTGATCCCTGGGGGACACCACTTGTCACACTAGCCCAATCTGACAATTCTCCATTAATGGCCACTCTCTGCCTTCTATCACTAAGCCACATCGCTATCCAGTTAATTATATTTTGATTCAGTTTAACTTCTTTTAAAGCATTTATAAGTTCAAAGTGGGGTATTTTATCAAATGCTTTAGCAAAGTCTATAAACACTAAATCAACTGAGTTACCCTTGTCCATTTCTTCCGTTACTTTATTGTAAAAGGTCAGGAGATTAGTCAAGCATGATCTTGATTTTGTAAATCCGTGTTGGTTTTTATCTATAAGTTTATTATTATTCAGGTGTTCCAATATAATTTCCTTAACAAACTGTTCAAATATTTTACCAATCAGAGATGTCAAACTTATGGGTCTAAAATTTTCCAGTTTGTTGGTAGGGCCTTTTTTGTGTATAGGTACAACTGTTGCAGTTCTCCAATCCTTTGGGACCTCACCACTGTCTAATGAGTGTTGAAATATATTAGTCAAGGGCATATAAATTTCATAAGCAAGTTCTTTTATTACCTTTGGATGAATATCATCTTGGCCCGGGGACTTATTGATATTTATTGTATTAAGTTTATCTAAAACTTCATGGGGGTTTAATTGTAATTGTAATTGTACCAGGTATCGAGCTTCCTATTTTGGTTAATTTGTCCTGTGACTTATTATTAAATACAGATGAAAAGTACTGATTCTGTATATTGGCTATTTCATATTTATTAGATACACATCCAAACTGTGTGGTGAATTGACCTATAGTCGTAGAATTACCTCTAGTTTGGTTTATATAGGAAAAAAAGGATTTCTTATTATCTTTTACCCTTGATGCTAATTTAGATTCAAATTGGGATTTTTCTAATCTTATTTTAATTTTATAGTTTTAATAATTCCTTATATTTTAATTTAAGATGTGTAGCCCTTTTGAATTTTCTTGTATAATTTGTTTTTTTTGTTAATTAGGGATTTAGTTTTAGAAGACATCCACCTAGGTGTATGCTTATTTTTTAATTCATATTTACTTGTAGTTGGAATGTTATTTTTAATAAGGTCTTTTAATTTATTAACTAGTAGTAGCCATTTAGCCTCTACTGATAAATTTATGAACAATGCTTGCCAATCCCAGCAACTCATAATATACTTCATATTTAGAAAATTTACTTTAGAAAAGTTTAGGATTTTGGTTGTACCTGTTGCTAATGTAGGTTTATTTTTTAATATTTGAAATTGTACAGTATTATGATCACTGTTAGCTAAGGGAGCATTAACAGCAATCCCAGTAATACAATGAGCAACATTAGTTAATATAAGATCCAATACTTTATTACCCCCGGTATTAATTTTGACAAGTTGTTCCAAACCTATTTCATTGAATACTTCCATATAGCTTCTATCTATTTTGTCTAATGCAGTCACCTGATCCCAATTCACACTATTCAAATTAAAATCTCCCATAATTATATAATTTTTTGATGTATCTAGATGACTAAAAGTATATAATAAATTGTTGTCATTCTTGGGACTCATGGAGGGAGGTCTGTATACTAAAGTCAAAATAAATGGTGGACCTATCCACGGTTTTATTCTAATCCACAAAATTTCGAGATCAGTATCGTCTACAATTTCTTCACTATCAATTGATTGATATATGTATATGGCTACCCTTCCCCCTTTCCTATATTTCCTATTTTTGTAATATAATTTATATCCCTGTATATTTTTGTCCCACTGATCATTGTCACCCCACCAAGTCTCAGTGATGAGTGCAATACATATATCATTCATCTCTAGATACAATTTAAACTCATCAAATTTATTATTCAAACTCCGTGCATTGAATAGGACCCCATTCCATCCATGATCTTCAGTTAAATCGTGATTACACGAATAATCTGCACATATAGGTGAAGTATTGCTTCACCCTTTGCCCAGTTTAAATGAAACTTTATTACTCTATTAATTTTTTTAGCCAATAACCTACTGCCAATCTGGCTAAGGTGAATTCCATAATTTTTATAGCATTTTATATTATTAAAGGTCTGAGTGTTGTCCATAAATCCTATTTTCTCCACCTTACAGAAAAATCTTAACCAGGAATTTAGTTGTTTCGCTTGTTCATTCTTATGGCTTTGAGTTCCTATAAGTGGAAGTATACCAGACAGTATAATATCTCCCCCTTTTTCCTTGATCCTTGCAACTACTATTCTATAATCTTCCTGAATATCTTTCAGAGCCCTTTTAATTAAGTCATTAACTCCCACATGAAGGATAACTAGTGGTTTGTTTGAATTTTCAAGTAGCCCTTCTAGAAGATTAATTATGTCATTAATTCTAACCCCTGATAAGGCACTCAGTTGTATGTTCCTTTCTCCCTTCACAGACAATGGTATCAATGCCTTTCAATATTGAATCACCTATTACTACAACATCTCTATCAGAAATATTGTTTTGCTCTATTCCACCTACGTTAATCTCACTATTAAGCATAGTACAATCCCTAGGATTTGGATTTTTGTTTTTTTGTGATTCTTTGGATTCATCCGCTAATACTTCAAACCTATTATACAAACTAATAGGTTGTACAACACCTTTAAAGTCTTCACATGGGGTGGATGTGATAGCTTTTTGAGTTTTATAAGCATAGGATAGGTTTGTTGTTGTAAATTTAACAGGGATATCATCTCCATTTTTATTTATGTCATTTTCATCGAACTGATATGATGTTTGAACATTGGGGGATATGTTTCTAGTGTCTTGCTAATATTCACACTCCAAAAGCCATTGGACTGTTAGCATCCTTGAAAAAGTCAACCACAATTTACTGCCTAGTCATTTTCCATTCTCTTCTAAAGGTAACAGAAGGCATCCACAAAGTTTTACAAAAGGAAGATATAGATCTATCTACTGCAGTAGATTTTTTGGACTTGGTTCGTCACACTGTTGAAGAGATGCAGAGTAAGGAAGCTGTGGATCTTTGTACCAATAATAATGTTTAAATAAGTGACATGAACAGAAGAAAAAGACATAAACAGATGGATGATTTTATTGTTGAGGCATCAGTGGCAGTGCAGGACCAAACTCCTTCTCAAGTGGACTTTTGAAACAAGATTTATTATGCGTGTCTTGATAGAATGTCTGTTGAACTAAAGCAAAGATTCTTCAGAGATGCAGTTGAGATAATAAATGGCATTCGTGCATGTAACCCATCGAATGCAACATTTCTTTCCTCTGAATCCTCTAGCTCATCTTTATGGGATTGAATTGCCAAAGGAGAAATTGTTTGTTGCAAAAAATTGCCTGAAACAAAAAATGGAAGAAAAACAAATTAATTCAAATGATGTTTAAAGGCTACTAGACCCTCTTATGTTTCCAAAACTCAAGCAGTTGGTCCAGGCAGCACTAACTATTTCAGTGACAAGTTGTAGCTGTGAGCGCTCCTTTAGTGCACTGCAAAGGGAACATACATGGCTCAGAGGCACCATGACTCAAAACAGATTAAATGATCTTGCGATTCTAGCAATTGAGAAGGAAATGTGTTCTGTGTTGTCATCAGATCAGATAATGACGTGGTTTGCCAAGAAAAGCAACAGAAGGCATCAATTGTTATTACCAGAGAAAGAGAGAGAGAGAGAACAGCAAAGAGGAGAACAAGAGAATGCACAAAAATAATAATGATTATGCAGTATAATTTGATGTTCTTTGTTGTGATTGTGTGCTTCACATCTGTATTTCTGAATGTGAACTTGCCAGTCTGTGCAGAAAAATTAAAACAAAATATGTTAATAAAGGGCCTATGTGATGTGAATATAAAATATGCCGCCTTTATATGCCTGTGCTTCACATTTTCCAATTTTGGTTAGCGCCACCACGGTTAGTTGAGATAGGCGGACAGTGTTGCTGCATATTTACATAAACATTAAAGAGCAGCTGGCACCTTTGTGAACACTTTAAAAACAATAAAAAACATTAAAGTTGGACATCATTCACCTTGAATTTTTTTCATATATCTTCTATAGATTTCTTCTCTACATTATTTATTACTGAATAAATTCCCCCCAAAACATAATATTTATATCCCTTTTTGCTCATCTGCCTCTATAACTTATTCTTTACTTGAAATTCATATGCTCATTTGTGACATCACGTTCTATTGCATTGGGAATAACTGTGATGTCACAAGCACAGTATTATGACATCAAGTTGGTAAGAAGCAATAGGAGCTAATGAACCCTCAGGGAGCAGCAGCTATCCTGTTTTCACACATATAACCTCAAGAATAAACAATGAGGATAAGAAATACAGAACTAATAAATACATAGCTGCTTTGTGTCCAAATATTATGTTTTTTTTTATTATTCTCAATAAAGGTGTCAGTGGTTCTTTACTTTTTTAAATTCCATTTTCCTGTACTTCTCTTAGTGCATCAAGTATCATATTTTGCCCAGATATGGACCTGTGCTAGTGTGTGGACAATAATTTCATAAGAGTCATACTCAGGGAGGCCACCTTCCAGCACCAGATGCACAGCCCTCCTCCATGCCCAGCATGCTTCTTAAATATCAGCAGATTTAGCCCAGATCTACTGATAGTTAAGAAGTACGCTATTGATTCTATGACTTTTAATCCACAACATGAAGTTTTTACTTGTCAACTGACAAACCCGTCAAACAAAGGACAGAAAATAATGGAACAGGAGTGGGGGGACAAGCCTAAAGTAGCAGAAAATGTGTTATTTTGCATGAGAGAGCACCAACATTTCGACAGCTTCTGGGGGCCTAGGTGTCCCCGAGACCCCCAGCCTTTTGATTGGGGCCCAGGCCCCAAATAATATCTCATGCTAGCAACGCCTCTGAGTACGATGTGAGAATATAAAAAAGTACCTCTCCACTGCAAAAACAAGCCCAAAGCATCTTCTCCAGTAAAAAAAAATCCACGCTCTATGCAAAGTAAGACTGGACTCCAACGGACAAAGAAATGCAAAAGCATACCCATGTGATACAAACCGGAAGGAAAGTACACCCCCCCATGCAAAGCCAACTGCAGCACTCAAAACCTTAAAGACACACTGTAGAAATTCCACAAGTATTCCTTTCAATTCAAAGAACTGCTACTACATCTCTAAGAAAAACACCACCTAACCAAACTGAACTGTACAGTAGCTACTGTAAAAGCAAGAAGTTCATTTCCAAACTGCTTTATTGTTAACAATAAATGTTTTCAATGTTTCAGAAAGTTTTCACATTATTAACCTCTCCAGAATAGCTGCTGCAAAGACAAGAGGTTCATTACCTTACTGTTTATTAACAATAAATGTATTCACTGTTTTCCAAAAGTTTTACTATGTGCAAAACAAAAAAAGCATTAAAAATTTCAAATAAAAATTGTTTATTCGTTCAAAAAAAATAATTAATTAAAAACTTAGTTCATAAAACCTTGTGTTTCATTAATTAACTTCCTTCAAAACATTACCAACCATCTTTCTCACAATCTATTTCTAACGTTTATTTCTATAGTATCAAGGAACTATTTTTTATGCATAACAATATCTACAACAATCTACCTATTTTATAATAAAATAACACACTAAAAATGCAAAAAAATTCCACAAACATATTATTCAAAATTGTATAAGAGCAATATACCACTGCAGGGTGTGGGTATATGGGGGGACTTACCATGCCTGATGTGGTTAAGTCACTCGGCCTGCAGCCTTGTGACCGAACCACACCAGGTGTGGTAAATCCCCCATATACTCACACATTGTCATGGTATATTGCTTAATAACACACTTCAACATATGCATTATGCCAGATCACCAAACTTCCCTGCTGGTTGAAATGCACCAGAGGCGTGTGACAATCCAGCACAATGCACACCCTGTCATGTGTTATTACTAGTTTATTGACTGTTAAATGCAGTAATTGCTAGCCTACTTAGTTCATAGTTTAAAATCTTTACTAGCATATCTTCTGACTATTTTCTTACCGCTAGCCTAATTGCAGTAATTTGAGCCACATTACAGTCAACTTCGTTGACCTAAAAAAGTGTTTCATATTAAAATTTATTGACTGCTGCTAAATGCAGTAACTGCCTGCTACAGCCTATGTAGTTTACACTTTCACATCTTGAAGTAGTGTATCTTTGTGAACAAGAAATTTATTTTTCTAGACTGCTGAATGTAGTAATTTACTGGCTAAGTACAACTGCATGCTAAGTTAATTTCAAGCATAGTTTAATACTATCCCAAATTAGGTTCCCGATTTCTTTCATACTGTCGACTGCCAGAGGATCTACACGGGGGAAGGAGTGCTGGCTTGTCCCTGCCCAGGACCCTGTCTTCCCATGCACCGCCGAACTTAAAAGTGGTGAAGAGAAGGGCCCGAAGCCACTAAGCAAGTCGCAGCCACAGAGAAAAATCTCGTACCGGAGCTAAATCACGTTCCGGTCAGGGATCGATGCAGCACTGCCCCAGAGGGTACAGCATTCAAATAAAGAAAAAGGTGCCAACTTTTAAATTTCTAAAGCAAGCCTCCTCAAGGCTTATAAAAGTGTCTACTGGTCACAGAGTTTTGGACTGCTGGAGGATCTACATGGAGGAAGGAGTGCTGGCTTGTCCCTGTCCGGGAACCTCTCTTTCCATGCACCAGCGAACTTAAAAATGCTCCAGAGAAGGAACTGGAGTCACTGAGCAAGATGCAGAGAAAAATTCCCATCCTCCCTTCCCCACCGCATTACAATTTAAATACCCTAGTCAGTATCACCATTGGGTGGCCCAAGGAGGGAGAATTATATTGTGTCTAACACTGGAAAAAGCCTAATCAAGGGGCATTGGTCATGAAAGGAGTTCATAGGGGACAAGAATCAGCATATGACTTTAGTTTGTTTGACATGTACCAGCATATGTCTTTAGTTAGTCAGGGAGCTACAAAAGTGAAAATATTACTGCTGGACAGAGTAGGGTACCTCTTAGGATTCCGGTCTGTGTGATTGAATTCAAAGTAGAAAGGCTACACAAGAGTGTAGACAATAACCACTGTAAGGATAAGGCAAGCATGTGGGGAGAGAACGTAGATGGATACCTAAGCAGGGCAGCAGGGGGAGGATTGTGGAGTGTAACCAATGTGGGGCTGCAGTGTTCATGGGGAATCTGTGGAGTCTATGGGGCTGCCCAGTGTGCAGGAGGTTTGACAATTTAAAAAGTGAAATAAGATGGCTTACTGGGAAGCTAAAGAGCTTGATGGGTACAGGTAGACAGGAACATCAGAGAATAATGGGTGAAGGGGTGTGGGCAGCATCAAACAATGTCCCAATGTACATGGGGAGCAGAAGGGAACTGTACAGACAGCAAGGGGGAACCAGCATATCAATATGTCTCACACTGGAAGAGCCGGGAGGAAGGGGAGGCAGATGGCAGTAAAGCCAGAAAAAAGGGGCAGGGAAAAAGTATCCTAAGGGACATCAGGGGAATGCAGAAAAGCACCAGCTTTAAGGTACCAATTGCTGACAGGTACAAGGTGCTGGAGGAAGGGGGTTAAGGAGCAAAAGAAGGAAGAGGGGTTGAAGTACCACAAGAGGTTAGAGAAGAGGGAGACAGGTAGGGGTGATGGAGAAAACATTACCTAGATTCAGTCCAGGGGCAGAAGGGGAGACTAAGAGAAGGACCACAGTAAAGAACAAGGGGGACTAGTGGGGGGCGGACAGGGACAACCAAGGTAAATGAGAGGAGATCAAAGGCACAGTGTAGGCAAGGAACCAGGGGGGAGTAGGACTACACGGGGATAAGGACAAAAAACAGGGGGGCACTGAAACAGGCACAAAAACATAAGGAAAAGGAACAAGAAGAAATAAGTGTAAGGGGTAACAGCTACATAAGGGAGGGAAAGGGGGCAGGGGAGAGACAATCTAGGAGGAATAACAATAATCTTAGAAGATTCAATAATCAAGGGTATAAAGTGGGGAAAAGGGGAGGACCCTCACAACAGGACAATAATAGCCAGCATACCAGGAATGGAGGCAGGGCAAACACCACTTAGTGTTAAAGATCTGCTGAGTAGGCAGAGGGACAAACCAGACTCGGTGTTACACATTGGTACCAGTGACCTACCGGGAGAGGAGGTGGAGGTGGTGCAGGATAGCTTTAGGAACATAGCAAGGACATGCGGGGAGTCAGTAAACTCACTGGCATTTTCAGAAATACAGTAATTCCAGTCCCTAGGGCCAGCATAGCTCGAAAAAGGAGAACTGACAAATTTAATGTATGGCTGGAGGGCTGGTGCAGGGGTAAGGGGTATGGTTTTATAGGGAATGGGGGTGATACATGGTCAGACAAAGGACTATACAACCATGACAGACTTCACCTAAACTGGGAGGGAAAAAGAATACTAAAAGACAGGCTGGGAGAGTACATGACAAGGGAACTGGGTTTAAACTGCTAAGGGAGGAGGAAGAAAGGGGAGGCCAGAAAACCTCCCCCCCCAATGGGCAGAGATAATAAAGAGGGTGAGGGACAAGTAAACAGAGTAAAAAATGGGGGAAGGGAAGGAAGGGGGTGGACAAACCAGGACAATCTAAATAAACCAAAAAATAAGGGTACTGCAGGGACAAAGTGGATGACAGTATCACTGAATGCACGCAGTTATGAAACAAGATGGCTGAATTGCAAGCCCTCCTAGTAGAGGGTGAAGTGGACACAGCGGCTATGATAGAGACTGGGGCCACAGCCCATCATGACTGGGACCTATCAATCCCAGGATATAAGCTTTACAGAAAGGATAGAGAGACAGGAAAAGGGGGGGTTGTGGTATATATCAAGGTGGAAATAGTGTGCGCGAGGGAAAAGGAGATGGAAGGGGGGTGTAACGTGTTAACCCTCTTCTAGTTAAGATTATATTTGTGATATAAATATATGTTTATTTGAATGTCTGCTTAGGGAAATGGCAGCCAGTAGCTTTTAAAAGGGCCTGACCTTTTCACCCCAAAGGCACTGGCTTGCTGAGAACAATTGACTATAGGAATACTGACCCAGTGAATGAATTAATTAAGAAGCTTCCTTTTGGCATATCCTGTCATGCCTGTGTTAGCTGTTATGTAACACATTGTAAAACTTCAATTACTTTGAAGTCCCAGAAGTCATAGAAGTCTGCATCTTTTATGACATCCCAGGAAGTGACAAATTCTAACAGTTATCTGTTACATCTCTCACCACTAGAAGAGAACTGTTTGTCAGGATGTGTTTTCTAAGCAACACAGGTGAATGCTCTGATCAAAGAGACTGTCATATTTTGATATTGCTATCTTTGCAGATTTCTAGCCAGCAGTAAAATGACATCCTTTTGGATATACTCGATCAAGTTACAAATTAATTACAGGAATGACAGTGACCTCATGAGCTGTAACCTCACAGGATGGGAAGGGCATTTTGGCTTATTATCACTCTGGCTGAAAGGAGTGGACACATCTATCACTGGACTTCTAAGAGAACACACACACAGTGTGTTCTGGACAAAAAGGCACTTCTGGCAAAATAGGTAACATCAAACTGAAACTGAGTTAGGCTTAGAAATTTAAGTACAGGCATTTTGCTTCTGTAATTTCCAATTTATTTTGACTGTAAGTATTTATGTTTTATGTTTTGTATGTATTTATTATTTTTTTAATTCTAGTAAACAGTTTGGTTACCTTAATCCTGCTTGAGTCTTTTCTTTTGCATGTGAATGCTGGAACAGTATTAGATAATTTTGACAAAACTGTTAAGGGCTTAAGTGTGTTACCATCTTGCTAAATTAAGAAATTACCTAGGTCTCAAACTGAGTCAAAAAGGGGAACGTCGTGAACCAGGCTGGGTGCCCACTGGGTTAAGCATTGCACTGCATTTCCCTGAAGAGGGTGCGATATCTGATCCTGTTAACTGGGTGTGCTAGCGAAAAAGGGTTAATATTTTACTTCAGGGCTCGAGGCTAGTAGGTGATTTAGCCCAAAACAGACAGGAGGGTTACCCTATTTGTCTCCTGTTCACAGATTGCACTGGAGGTTTGGCACTGTGGGAGCAGAGAGCCTGACCTGCGAAGTGTGTTTGTGACAGGGGGAACATTGAAACCTTGTGACTACAACTCCAGAACAACAGAGGCAGGAAAATCAGGCTAGGGGTCATATATAGACCACCAAATCAGGGCAAGAAGATGGACAATGAACTGTGTTCACAGTTGAGGAACGCAGCAGGGAGGGGGGAGGTAGTAGTGACTAGGGACTTTAACCTTCCCAGAATAGACTGGGATACTCCCATCACATCCTGTGCCAGAAGCCAAAAAATCCTAGACGCATCCCAGGATGGCTTCATGACACAGGGGGCCCAATTCCAAGTCACATGGTGCAACTCGCGGGCATATATGAGTTGCGCCATGTGGTGCTATGCCAGGAACCCTGCACCCTATTCTGAGACAGGCAGGGTCCCCGGCACCTATGTCCCATGACTTGCAGCAGCCGCATGCGTGCGCCACAGGAATGGTGCAATAGACCTGGGTGCCGCAAGTCGTAGGCTGCATTTAACTGCCCCACCGGAGCCCCCCTGCCCCATAAGGCTCCCACAATCACCTGGGGGCTTGGGGGGGCTGGCCAGGTGGCAGAGGTGCATGGAGGGCACTACAAAAAACAGACCCCAGGGGGTCCCCGACTTTTGGAGGTGGGGGGCATGAATGTGCTGAGGGGTACGTGGGGCAGGGCACTGTGCTTCCCATGGTGCTGTGGTGGGGGCATCCATCATTTTGCCAGGATGGATGCCCCTTAGACTGCCTCCATGCTGGTCTAACTCCGTAGCGCCATAGGGGGTCTTGTAATCACGTAAGCAGGTTACGGCAGCTGCTCTTCTGGAATAGGGCATAGTTGCTGCTGTAACCCACCCTTGCACCATGCTGCAGTGGGTTATGGGCGTAGTGGGTGGCGTAGCCCCACTTTTGGTGCAACCAGCAAGCCACAACTTGGAATAGCAACTCGCGTAACTCATGGCGTAAGATGCGATTTGCACCATAGGGTATGGCGTAAATCGCCTTGCACCATGCGTAGCACGACTTGGAATCGGGCCCTATATGTGATGAGTTCCACCAGAGGTGAAGCATTACTAGACCTGGTGCAGTACTCACTAATGGGGAGCATATCCAGGAGACTGACATTAGGGAGCCCCTGGGTGGAAGTGACCACAGCACAGTGTGGTTCAGGATAGACATGGGTAAGGAAGGCATCCCAACAAAGACTAGGGCACTGGATTTCAAAAAAAGCTAACTTTAACAAAATGAGGCAAATGATTAGGGAGGACCTGAGGAGCATAGGGGGAGGGAATGGGGGTTGAGAGACTGTGTGAAACCATCAAGGCAGCCATTCATAAAGCAACAAACAGTTGCATAAATTAATATTCCTGCTCCGTCTTCATGAAGGAAAAGGAGGGACCAATGCCACAGGTAGGAATATTAAAGGAGGGAGATGGAGAAGACCCAAAAGGGACTATTGGGATCAAGGGGGGGAGGGAGAGGCTGATGGCACTGAAGGTGGATAAATCTCCTGGGCCAGATGAGATATATGCCAGGGTGCTCAGGGAACTGGCTAAAGAGCCAGCAGGCCCACTGACAGCCATGTTCAATAGTTCCCTGGATGCTGTGATGGAGCCAAAGGAATGGAGAACAGTGCATGTGGTACCACTCCACAAAAGTGGATCCAAGGAGGACCCAGGCAACTACAGGCCAGTTAGCCTGATCTCGATAGTATGTAAGCTTATGGAGACCATACAGAAGGAGGGTCTGGTGAGGTATATGGAGGACAATGGTCTGCAGGACAATAAGCAGCATGGGTTTGTGGTGGGCAGATCATGTCAAACAAACTTAGTGGAGTTCTTTGACTGTGTCACTAAGGCAGTGAACAAGTGCCAGGCAGTAGACATCATATACGTAGACTTTAGCAAGGCCTTCAATTCAGTGCTGCACAGGAAGCTAATAGCAAAACTGAGGGGACTTGGGGTAGGGGAGAAGTTAGTAAGATGGGTTGAAAAT
Source organism: Neoceratodus forsteri (assembly GCA_016271365.2). Classification (NCBI taxonomy): domain Eukaryota; kingdom Metazoa; phylum Chordata; order Ceratodontiformes; family Ceratodontidae; genus Neoceratodus; species Neoceratodus forsteri. The sequence goes on from CM057453.1 coordinate 1,142,396,897, forward strand.
TGATTGGGGGGCAGAACACACATGGTGGTGGTAGGGGGGGAATCCTCCAGCACAAAGGAGGTCACTAGTGGGGTTCCACAGTGGTAGGTGTTGGTCCCGGTACTATTTAATGTCTTTATAAGAGGCGTGGGGAGGGTATTCAGGGCAAAATGTGCTTATTCGCAGATGACACCAAGCTCTGTGGGAGGGTGGATACCCAGAAGGGGATACAAGAGTTGAGGCAAGACCTAGCCAGACTGGAAAAATGTTTAGGGATTTAGCAACTGGGGTTTAATGCCAAAAAGTGCAAAGTAATGCACACTGGGGCAAAGAACCCAAGAGCAGAGTACTACTTAGGAAAAGTTCAGATAGCCGAGCCTGAAGAGGAAAAAGACCTAGGGGTTGTAATTACAAGTGACCTGAAACAGTCCACTCAGTGGAAAAAGGCAGTGGCAAAAGCAAATAGGATGCTGGGATGTATTGCACGGGGGTTTAGTAGTAAGTGCAACGAGGTTATTATGCTACTGTATAGATCACTGGTAAAGCCGCACTTGGAGTATGGAGTAAGGTTTTGGCACCCATACCTAAAAAAAAGACATTAAATTGCTGGAAGGAGTAAAGAGGAGAGCATCTAGAATGATCGGAAGACAGCAGGACAGGTCATACAAAGAGAGGCTGGTAACACTGAGGATGTACTCCCTGGAGGAGAGGAGGCAGAGGGTGTACATGACAGAGATCTTCAAATACTTGAAGGGAGTAAATAAAGTTGAGTGCGAGGGCCTTTTCGACAAGAGAGAGAGAGAACATCACCACCAGGGGATACAGTCTCAAGCTGGTGGGGGGAGATATGGGAGAGACGTGAGGAAACATTTCTTTACAGGAAGGGTGTCGACGGCCTGGAATGAGCTGCCAGAAGAGGTGGTGGTGGTGGTAAGACAGTTGGAGCTTTTAAAAAGCCTGGGACAAGCACAGAGGGAAGCATTGGCACCAAGGCTGGGAAGGGAGAAGGGGAAGAGGGAGGGGGAGCGTGGGGCACTGGTGTAAAGCCAGAACCCAGCAATAATATGAGCAGACTAGACAGGCCAAGTGGTCTCCTTCGGCTGGCTACTTTCTTATGTACACCAGCCTAAACAAAGTAATTTGGGCTGCATTCATAATGTTGGTTCTTGTCGACTGCTAAAGCAGATTTAGCAGAGTTTTAGCCTAAATTTGAAATATTCACATATTTTCCGTATTTCTTCCATAAATACAAAACTGTAGACATTTTATTGGCTGCAAACCTATAACCTAAGTGTTTGGTATTTAAGTTCTCTCTTCTTCACCTAGCTAACTGCATAGATAACAGTTCCCTTTCCCCAACTCAGACAAGCACACTAATTCATTTTTTTTTACCCTAATTGAAGGTCCCAGTAGTAACGCTCAAGTTCTTCAGTCCCAGTGGTAGAGTAGTAGAGTTCTAGCAGCTGCCTCCTTCCTCTTGCTGCTCTCTGCCAAAAGCTAACTAGGGAAGTTTTAAATGCAGACACCTGACTTTCTGCTGCCTAAGCCACACCCCCTAATGTACAGCTCTTCTCTTCACCTAGCCAGCTGCTCAGGTAACAGTTCCCTTCCCCCAACTCAGACAAGCACACTAACTCATTTTTTTTATACCCTAATTGAAGGTCCCAGTAGTTACGCTCAAGTTCTTTAGTCCCAGTAGTAGAGCAGTAGAGTCCTAGCAGCTGCCTCCTTCCTCTTGCTGCTCTGAATACATCAGTAACGTGGGACACTTAAGCAATAAGGCACGACAGGGCGTTGGTTGTACTATGTTTACCCCATGGTCAGGGGTGTTATAATGCAGGAGGCGAAGCAGAGTGTCTTCAGGCCATGACCATGGGTTTAATCAAATACAACCAATGTCCTGGAAGTGCCTTATTGCTTTTTTTTTGAAATTCAACATCTTTATTAGTTTTTAAATTAACAGAGAGTGAAAGTCAAGATGAAAATGGAGCAGGACATGAACACCCCCCAAAACCCATTAATGGAAAAAGGACACCAGAATATCATTGGCACAAATAAGCCAGAAAAGAAAATAACATACTACTTTACCCAACCCCAACCCCCTCCACAATCTCCCCCCCCTGGGGTGTGCCTTTAAAAAAAAAAAAAACATCATGATAAGAAGATGACAAAAGGTAAGTAATGATCCAGCAGTACCAAGCATCAGAACAAAAAAGAAAAAGGATAATAAAAACCGAAATAGTCAGAGGTAAGCATTACATAGATCTTAATTCAAATATAATGCATACAGTTTACCCCATTTCAAGTTGAAAGAGGCCATGCAATTCCTGGAGCTTGCTATTAACTTCTCAGTATTTAAACAAAGAGACATTTCTTTAGTCCACTCAGCATACGATATGACCAACAGATCCATCCAGTGTTTAAGAACCAGCCTCTTAACTACTATAGAAATTAAAGCCATATGAAATCTGCACTCCCGAACTTTAATATTGGAAAACATTCCTAGGATACATATTTCTATAGTGAACAACTCACCCAAACCCAAAAGTGGGTCTAACTTGGACTGAATTGTGTTCCATAAAGGAGCCACTTTGTCACAGTGCCAGAGAACATGTATTAGGCTTCCTTCAACTGCCCCACACCATGTACAAATATTCGAGGGTAGTCTACCTAGCTTGGCCAACTTAACTGGTGTGTAATAGAGATTATTTAAAATATGATATTGGATTAGCCTGTGTCTATCTTGAGTAAGGTATCTGTGCAGGTCCACCCAAATCTGCTTCCAGATCAGAGGGAAGTCTGGTAGAAAAGATATCCAAATTTTAGCCCCAGTAAGGGCATTAGGGTATTTAATCTCCAATAAAAAGGAGTAAATCTTAGAGATTCCATGGGGCTTATTTGCATATTCCTGTATCTGATCTAGGAAGGGCCTAACCTGGGACGGTCTAAACGTAGTCCCAAAAGTGGAGACTATAAAATGTCTCAACTGAAAAGCTCTAAATGTATATTTCTGAGGAATGCTCAGTTTTGCACTTATATCAGTTGATGAAAGGAGGGAATCCTGGGAGAACAGGCTTTCTACAGGGGAATCCTGTAGCTGAGGAAGCCATTCTGGGGAAAGCGGAGAACCCCCTATTTTGATGTTAGGGTTTGAAGTGAGAGGTTGCGCCATATCCTTTTTAGGTGAAATGTTAAAGAAGTTCCAGCACTGAGTCAAAACCTTTTTGGAGATCCCTACAATCGAACTTTGTAAAGAAGGCGATAACGCAGAGGTAGTGTAATAAAAAACTCTAGGTGAATAGAGACTGTATGTATCTAGCAGCCTTCTCTCTAGCTGTAGCCAGATGGGCAGATATGAATCAGGCCTAACATCAAACCATCTCCCCATTTTGGACAGGTGACTCGCCCAGTAATATAACATAAAGTTGGGGAGGCGGAGTCCACCTCTCTCCTTGGATAAATTAAGTTTGAGAAAAGCCCGTCTGGGATGTTTGCCTTGCCAAATAAATTTAGAAAAGGCAGAATGGAGCTGCTGAAAATAAGATATTGGGAGCCAAATGTTCATTAAATTTAAAGGGTAAAAAATACGAGGCAGAACATTCATTTTTATAATACTTACATGACCCCATAAAGACAGTGGGAGAGTGACCCATCTTTGAAGATCTTGCTGTATCTTCACCAACAGAGCATCCAAATTGAGTTTCCTGAGAGCCTCTGGGTCTCTAGTGAGATGTATACCTAGATATTTGAATGAGGAGGAGGACCATTTCATACCAAAATGAATAAAGTTGGCATGGAGAGTGAGAGCATTTAATGGAAATATAACAGATTTGGATAAATTCAACTTATAATTAGCCACTTGGCCGAACCTATCAATAATTTGCAATGCATGTGTTAGAGAGGATTCCGGGTTGGCCAAATGCAAAAGAATATCATCTGCGTACACTGAGAGGGTCAGGGATTGCTGGTATACTGAACAACCTATGACCTCGGGGGAGTTCTTAATACTAAGTAACAGGGGTTCCAAATATAAATTAAACAGAAAGGGAGATAGGGGACAGCCTTGCCGAGTACTGGTAAACAGGGGGAACCGAGAGGAGAAAACCCCATTACAATAAATTCCAGCAGTGGGAGATTTGTATACCGTCTGAATCCAGTTGATGAAAGTTTCCGGAAAGCCCATTCTCCTGAGAGTGGCCCAAAGAAATTCCCAGTGTACTCTATCGAAGACCTTTCTGCATCTAGTGAGATTAAAGCCATAGGTATCTGGGAGTCTTGGGCCACCTGAAAAACATGCGAAAGAGTTCGCAAATGATCAGCAGCGGATCTGCCTTGAACAAACCTCACTTGTTCGGGACTCATCAAATTAGAACAAACCTGTTTAATTCTAAGGGATAGGATTTTGGTTAAGATTTTGATGTCATAATTTAGTAGTGAGATCAGACGGTAGCTGGCAGGATCCCTCTGAGGCTTGTCCGGTTTCGGGATCAAAACAATCGTGGCTTCCAATAAAGTAGGGTCTAGAGAGTCAGAAGTGAACATGTAGTTAAATAATTTCAAAAGAAGGGGAGCTATCTCCTTACAAAAAACTTTATAGAAGTTAGAAGGAAAACCATCAGGTCCTGGGGATTTGTCCAGTGCTAACCCATTAATCGCTTCCTCAACTTCAGCCAAAGTAATAGGGGAGACTAGAGTCTCGGATTGATGGGCTTGCAGGGAGGGGAGATGCAAATCATCCAGAAATTGCTCAATACGGGAATGGAAAGGTTGAGAAGGGCCCTTGCTATATAAGTCCCTATAGAAGGACTCAAAAACCTGAGAGATATCCCGAGGAGAGGTCTTAATAGAGCCATCTGGGGAATGCAGGGCGGGAATCAGTCTTGAACTTTCTACTTCCCTCAGTCGAAGGGCTAGCATTCTGCCTGGTTTCTCGCCTTGATCAAAATAACTGGCTTTGGTTTTAAGGATGGCATACTCTGCCTTTTCCCTTAACAAGTCTACATATTCATTCTGAAGTTTCAGTAAAACTTCTAAATCGGATTGGGAAGAGGAGGAGAGTAAGTTATTTTCGGCCAGCCTAATTTGATTCGACAGCGAGATAGCTCTAGCCTCTCTTTGTTTTTTCCTTTTGTACGCTAACTTGATGAATTCCCCCCGATGAAACATTTAAAAGAGCACCAAATTAAGTCCTCCCTAGTTGTAGAACCCACATTAAAACCTATAAAGTCAGAAATTAGCGACTTAATGTGGGAAATTGTACGTTCCTCTTTTAGGAGCTGTGTGTTTAATTTCCATGAGGTGTCTCTATGAGCACTCGAATCAGGAGAAATCGAAATCCAAGCCATAGAGTGGTTAGAAATGACAACTGGCTCGATTCCTGTCAGCTGAATACCCGGCAGAAGAGTATTACTAATTAAAATGAAATCAATTCTGGACCATGAACAGTGGACTTGGGAATAAAATGAGAACAGGTGATCAGAGGGATGGAGCAACCGCCATGGGTCACATAGACCCAGTAGGTCCATAAAGTCCCTCAGGGCAAGTTGTGAGGGGGAAAGTGGTTTTAATGGTCTATAGGTTTTATCCAGGTCTTGTGACGGAGCAATATTCCAGTCGCCACCGAGAATTAACAAGGAGGGCAGCAGTCCGCTCAACCTGTCAGCCAGTCTCATAAGAAAGTCTGGGTCCCCTCCCACTGGGCCGTAAATTGCTCCTAAAACCACACTGACATTGTTGAGCAAGCCTTTAACGATAATAAATCTACCTTCTTGATCCTTTAAACGTTCCTCTGCCAAAAATGATACATGTCTTTTCACCAGAATAGCCACCCCTCTGCTAGATGATGAACCACAGGATACAAAAATTGAGAGAAACCCTGCCGGCATAGCCCGCTGACTTCTGAATCTATAAGATGGGTTTCTTGCATCAAGAGAATGTCAATATTTAAAAGGGCACAGTGTTTGAGAACCTGATATCTTTTGGACAATTCTCTGGCACCTCTGACATTCCATGTTGCAATTTTGATTGGCACCATTGTCACGTATTTATTTGCTTGGGAACAGAGTAATCATATATCATTAACCAAATAGACCATCCCAAAAGGCACACCCCCCCACCCCATCAACCCCGGAGACTGAGCTCCACTAGAACAAGCCCGTCCCTCCCAACACGTAACAATGATTGAGAATGTGAATAACTTTAACCATGCTACATTAACTTCAGACATTATAATCAGCGGGGCAGATTTTTGATCAAAAAGACCCCCCCCCCCACAAACCCATCCAACTATATACAAGAGGTCCCCCAGTAAATACGAGAACAATACTGAGCTCATTTAGAGCAGTTGCGGAGGACCAAAACCTATAGGCAATATTTCGATGGGAGGCAAGGCCTAAACTTAAATACCAGTACCTGAATGATAAACTGTGATTTGATTCTAGCAAGAGTATCAAGTGAGAACAAAAGTAACCAGAATCGCTATGCCTCCCAAGAAATGTGCCCTTCCCCCCCATTCCCTGGTGCGTTGTGCAGCTCTCCTTGAGCTAGCGCTGTCTCGAAGCCCCCCACCCACCACCCCTCTTGAGAAAATGAGAGTAAACCCTACTGTGATTAAAATCGGGAATTAAAGGAACTGGCAAGAACACAAGAGAATAGAAGGGCTCATAGTTCACCAGACCCTGAGAAAATGGAATAACCGTGACATGAAATTAAACAGCCCAACCTACTTTAGTTAGGACAGCTACTCTGAGGAGCATCATTCAGGCCAGCTTGAAGTGTTAGCCCGGTTATCCCGAGGGTAGAGACCCCAGGACTCCTCTGCAACCTGTGGCATACCATCTAATCTCGGGCACTGCCGACCCCACGAGAGCAAGGAAGCGACAGTTGAACTGGAAAGTTGAAGGACCAAAAGGTCTGACCCTAAAAGCAGCCAGCGGAAACGTCCTCTGAACAAAGGTTCCCCCCAATCTCCTCCTGAGACACACATATACCTCCCCGAGGTGAAACCAGGCCTGGAAGGCCTCGCTCAGGGCTACCTGGCCTATACAATGCGTCCCTAGGGCATTAGAAGAATCGGAAAAAGGTAGTTGACCGAGCAGGTAAGAGTTTAACCAACACAAACATAAAGGACGCTAGAATTCAGACAGTTTCAGTAAGAGTTCATCCAGATTTGAACAAGTTGGGCATCTTGGTGGCGAGATCCATGGCTGCTTGCTCCGGAGATTCATAGGAGTTCCATACCGTCAATCATCACCTGTAATTTGGCTGGATAGATCATTTTATAGCGTATACTTGCAAATATCAGCTTGCTGACCGTGGGATGAAAAGCCGCACGCTTTTGGTGCATTTCGAAGGGAAGGTCCTGGGCTATACGCAGTTTAGAACCATTCCACAAAATAGCTTGAAGTTCTCTTGATTTGGTAAGCACATGTTGCTTTTCCAGGAAGCTGAGGAACTTCACTATAATAGGCCTTGGGGGGGCTCCAGGCGAAGGTTTTGGCCTGAGAGAACGATGGGCCCGCTCTAAATGATACTGAGGATTGAAGGGAGACGGGCCAACAATCTTATTAAATAATTTCTAGAGAAAGGTAATGATGTCGGCCCCTTCCTCGGTTTCAGGTAAGCCCAAAAGCAGCAAGTCATTCCTCCTGCTTGGCCCCTCCAAATCTTCTGTTTTTAACTGGAGCTTGCTAATTTGTTGCTTGAGATGAACAACTTCTGGGTCCATCCTCTCCCTCCATTTCTCTAGAGACAAGGTTCTTGCTTCCGAGTCCCCCATTCTAGTAGACAGAGTGCTGAGGTCTCCTCTTAAAGATTTTAGTTCGGCAGATATGTCCTCCAGCGTTTCTTTAAATGGCATCAGCTCCTGGAGGAAGCGATCCTCAGATAGGGGAACCCCTGAGGTACTGGAAGAGCTTGCTTTAGTAGTATTCCCAGAGCTTTGGTGTTTGGACTTCTTGGTAGTTTTCTCTGGGGTAGGTGGCGGGGTGTGCTTAATTCCGGCCTGCTTCATCTCCGCTTCCATCGCTGTTTCAAAGCCGATCGCGATGTTGAAATCAGGCAGAAAAACTATCGTTGAAGCCGGTAATGCTAGAAAGGCTTAAAATTGAGATCTGGCTGGCGTTATACGGTGATAGTAGAGGAAAAAGATGATTTATTAGAGGGTGATAGGTGGGAGCTCCGAAGAAGTGCTGCTTCTAGGCACTCTGCATCACGTGACTCCCTCGTTCCTTATTGCTTATATAAAATGGTCCCAGAAGCAACTTTTAAAAACCAAACCCTCTAAAAATTTTAAAACCCACAAAAAGTATAATAAAATATTGATAAATAATGGAAAGAGCCCCACCACAGATGTTTTTCACCTGTCAGTCATCTGTCTTTCTTCACATTCAATGCATTGTGTGATTGTATACCATGGAATAGAATAATTCAAAACACTGCATTATTCCAGTAGTAGAATCCCCCTCCCAACACACACACACACGGAATGGTAACATGGAATACATGAATTCAGAAGTCTACAGAGTTCCACTGGCATACACACACAGGCAGGCCTCAAGTGGAGCTAGAACCTCAATTTTATCTGTTGCCAGGTAAGGAGCAATGAGTTCTCTGGAAAACTAGCGGTGATAGAAGGGGGATTTTTCATAGTCATCAAAGAAACACCAGGAATGGAAACTCTGAATAGTACTTGATTTTCTACATTTGTGTATGTGTGTAAGGAGAGGCTGTTGAGTGAAAATAACATTAAATTATTTACCTAATTTACTTAGTTTAATGTAGTTTCATTTTGGGGGGCCGAGTTGAAGGTTTCTACAGTATATCTTTGTTAAGGTTGCAACCATGTTTGTGATGGAGATTAGGAACCAAGTGGAACCAGGTGGTGGGAGCAAGCACAGTGGGGGGACTTGCATGGGATAGACATATGGGAACCCTTGCGGGGGGAGGAGAGGCAGCAGCCAGTGGCCAAGTAGGGTCAGCGGCAGCTAAGTGAAGGTAGGGTATACGGGCAGACCGGATGGGCCTAGCTCTCCTTGGCTGCCATCAGTTTCTATGATTTCTGTGAGTTGCCCCAGTTGGCTGGGATTTGTTTTTAGCTATTGGTAGTGCTTTCTTAAGGCAATGGCTAGAACCAAGTCTCAGTCAATCAGGACACGGAGATTTCATTTCCCATTTTATATATTCCATTATCCATCTGCTTCTGCATCCGAAACTTGAGGTGTGGCACCATGCATGGCACAAGGCCGCAGTGCTCCAATGTTCCAAAATATGCACATGGTCATATATGCTGTGACACAGCATTGTACTGTGCATCCACTTACCCCATGGCCTCTTTCCCTGACAACCCACCTGTCCGAGATGCTCACACTGCCTCCTCCAGCATGTCTCCCTCAAGGCATGGGGATCCTGTGCTGGCATCCATTCAATAATCTGCTCTTAGCTCCCTGGATGATAGTGAAATGCAATTTGTAGTGGGGATGTGTCCGGCACCAGACAGTCATGGAATGATACATGGTTGACCACGATTGTAATCATTGTCGCGTAACTACCAGTTTCTTGAGGGCATTACCCTTTGCATCCATAAGCTGTGGATGATGGTGGAGGTGGAGCAGTTCATGGTAAGTTGGGGTTTCGGTTCCCGTGGTGATAGAGGCCGGTTTCACCATCTGATCACCGGGGGACTGCATATAGGATAGTGGTTGTCCAAGATGCCGTGTGCTCCATGGTTCCATAAAAACAACGGTTATAACACTGCTACTGGTGATAATAACGTTACATGGATACTGCAGTTGTTATATGTTTTCAAATGTTGTACAACATAGAGTTTACGCCAACAGTGAAAACTGTTTGAGAGAAAGTGGTCTCATCTTTGTAGTCTTGAAACTGTAGTAAACAGCACCACAACACATTGACATAGCATGCGTTACTTCATATTGTACAATCACAGAATTAAGATAGATATATTGGTAAATAACATTTAAAAGAAATGTAAAGTGATGGAACTCACATCATGCTGTCAACTTTCAATATACAGACTGATGACACGAATGAAAACAGAATCCATACTGACAATCTTAACCTGTCCGATAAGTATATTGCCATGTATCAACGGGTATGCATTTTCTTCTGTTGCATTCATAGTAAAAGACATTTGACAATGTACTGGTTTGGCTTAACGATGAATGGAAGCCTATAGTGCTTAAAGTCCGTATAGTGTTATATCCAGTTGTTTTCATTGTACGCAAGGAGATGGTAGGGATCGTACTTTGGCTGTTGCCCCATACCCATCCGATCACCTGTCCACCAGACAGATCGCATGATTTCAGCATTACATAGGGCCTTTTGACCTGTGAGATCATGGCAGCATGCTGTGTCAGTGTCAATGCGGCTCCGTTTTCAGTCCATCTCTCTACATATGAGTGGCAACTGGACGGAGACCACTCAAGTAACACTGACCTTATTAGTAAAGCGTTGATTGCCATTAATGTCTAATTAATTACATGCAATGAGCATACGTATAACATTTATATATTGACGCTTGCTTATGATTCCTGGGGGGCCAGGATTCACAAAAAAGGGCAAAGTGCAGCCTAAAAGTTTGCGCTGTACCTTGCCATTGGGCAGGGGGCAAAAAGTGCTGTAAGTGCTATTCACAACTGGACAGCACACTGTGACTAGGTGCAGGAAGAGGCAGCGCTAACCCAGGAAAAGCAGTGGGAAACCCAGTAGCACTGCCTTCACAACCAGCCAGGAAAATGTCCCCGCAGCTAATAGCGCTCATGCGCTAAAGTGCTGTTCAAGAAAGTAGGCATGCAAATGAGCCCATTGCGCATGCAAGGTGCTAGTGACCATTAGCATGCCCATTATGGGCTTATCTGCATGGCTTTAGTGTGGCTGTTGTGCTCCCACCCCCACCAGCCCATGCCCCATGCAGCCACATTCCCCGGTAGTTGCAGACTCAGCAGTAAGATAAAAAGATTTCCATAGTGTAGTGTCCCACCCCAGTCCCCGATCGACGACCTGAGAATTAAAAAATACATTCCCATAGTGTAGTGTCCCACCACAGTCCCCGACCGCCCACCTGATGATAAAAAAATATTTTCCATAGTGTAGTGTCCAACCCCAGTCCCCGATCGCCCACCTGATTCTAAAAAAATATTTTCCATAGTGCAGTGTCCCAACTCAGTCCCTGATTGCCCACCCTATGATAAAAAAATATTATCCATAGTGTAGGGTCCCACCCCATTCCCCGATCGCCCACATGATGATAAAAAAATATTTTCCATACCGTAGGTTCCCTCTCCGGTCCCCGATCTCCAACCTAGTAATGAAAGCCCCATTTTCCATACAGTAGTGGTTCCTCCCCCCCCTCCCTGATCACAGATCGCCATCCCCAAAGGAGCAATGCTATTCCCTGGTAGTCTAGAGTCCTCCCCACCCCTCACCAAGTCCAGTGTGACCCATTACTCCATTCACCCCCAACCTGACCCTTAGCCAGCGACCAGCACAGTCCTCCTTCCAGCACCGCAGCTGACTGTCGACTGAGCTCTCAAGGAGTGCATACTGTATACATTACGGCTCCTTGACTGTGATTGGTTTTCATTATCGGGTAAGAGATCGGGGACTGGGCAGGAACCCTGTACTATGGAAAATATTTTTTTATTATCGGGTGGCCAATCGGGGACTGGGGTGAGACATTACACTATGGAAACTTCTTTTTTAATTCTCGGGTGGGCGATTGGGGATTGGGGTGGGACCCTACACTATGGAACATTATTTTTTTATTATCAGGTGGGCGATCGGAGACCTGAGGGGAGCGCAGTACCTCTCCCCTAACCACCAGGGTTGCACAGATTACCACCAGGTTTTTGTGCGGGGTAATTTGCTCAATGCAAGTGTCTTTGCAAAGGCCTCTGCATGGAGCAACACCTTTGTGAATGGGATTGCAGGGATATGCAGGTCCCCTCACACTCATTTGTATTGCAGCCCATCTCACTACTTTGCCCAGGCACAAACCCAGTTTGTGGGAGCAAACTGGGCTTTGTGAATACTGATTCCAGGCAGAATCCAGTATGCCCTGGGCAAACTGGGTTTGCGCCTGGACAAAGTTTTGTGACTCTGGCCCCTGAACTCATAATGAGCCTAAGAAGTGTTATAACAAATAGAATAATAGATAGAAAAGTATCTATTACAAGGCAGTAAGACCATCGAGAGGTTTTGGGGACTTGGAACCTCGAGAGCGAAGCTCGAGAGGTTCCCAAAGTCCCCAAAACCTTGAGATGGACTTACTGCCGTGAAATAGATACTTTTCTATTTTTTATTTTTTGTAATATATGGATGTAGCGTTTCTTTGCAGTCTGTGAGCTGCGAAGCTAGTCGCAGTACTGAAGACATGCTTGCAGTCAGCTGACCATCACACTGGAGACAGCGTCACTTGCCCACATCCCCACTCGTAACCGCCACTCTGTCGGTGTCTGTTTGTATTTCGTGAAGTCCTGCCTTTTCCTTTATGATCCTTCGGTAATGCAGGATCAACCAGATAATCCATTTACAGAAAAAAAAATGAAGAAACAAAGCAGGCGCATTTGGCTCGCTAAGCGAGGTAACAAACCGCCATGTTTTCAGAATGGAGTGTGCCGCCCACAGAAGAACAGTAATTAGAATGCGGTGTGACTTTGGACGGCAGGAAGGGACGCGTGGCTCCATGGCAACCTGATTTCTTGCCAGGCAGAGTTGCACATGCGCTGTGGCATTTTGGTGATAATACTATCATTTCTTGCAACGATAGTATTATTGCCAGTGAAGTGTGGTATTATTGGGAGTGGAGTGCTCTGTGCTATCAATTACAAGGAATTTTTTTAATCATTTTCGATAGTATTATTTGGGAAATCCGTATATTACATTGCCATAAGATTTAAAGCAATGTGATTAGTGGTCTGTTGTGCATTACAAGTGTGTAGAGCACAAGTAAAACAGGAAACGCCAATGCGCAATAAACAGACACATTTCCAATGTGCAATGAGGCAGTCTGGGGGTGTGTGCTATACAGTTATAGTACCTTGGTATATGTTGGTCCCTTATGGAAAACAGTTGAGTAATTTACCATTATAATGTAGTGTTTATAATGACAGAAAGCTGCTGGTTTTCCCTTTTCAACTGGAGCCTCATGGCCACTCAGACTCAGTGCTAAAGCAAAAAAAAAATACATTATCTATATATAATATATATATATATATAAGAAAATACAAAATCACACATGCCCACACAATGCAAAGCATCGTGGGCTATATATGCAAATCACCACAGAATGTTATGCTGGTTCAACTTTAAACAGAATTGCATGGCGCCAAAAGGCCTCTCACACAGTTTGCAAAGAGTGCTAACAGATGACATAGACACATGTTTCGTCCTAGCAGGACTCATCAGTATGCCTTATCTGTTTGATACCCCAGTGGAATAGACCAGCTACCCTAAGACAGTGTGTCTTGGATATGTTGTGGTGAACCCATTAAAATAAAAAACTATTTAAAAGACAAAGAACCTCTGTGCACAAACACTGAGGCAAGGGTTACCCCAAAGGGCATTTGGCTGGGAAGCCAAGTTTCAAGAAAATACAAAATCACACATGCCCACACAATGTAAAGAGGCTGCATACAGAATAATACAGAATGTTATGCTGGTTCAACTTTTCGCACCATGCAATTTCTGCTTAAAGTTGAACCAGCATAACATTCTGTGGTGATTTGCATATGCAGCCCATGATGCTTTGCATGTGTTCGCTCTAGAGGTCATACAGAATCAGAACCCCTCTGTGGCAGAACACACTGGTTGTGCACAGTTTCCCAATAAATATTCTCTAAACTGGAATTACTACAGTCACGGAAAGTATACTCATTGCAAGTAATGAGGTTGCTTGACTACATTTGTGGATATCAAGACATTTTCAGCATTCTATTTGCTTTATATGTGTCTGTTTACATTACAGATTCTGAGGTGTCTTCAGGAAATGCTTCAGAACAGGACAATGACAGGGATCCTGACCATATGCCGATCGCACAGCAACACCATTACCGTGAACGACAGTATAGCAACACAGCAACACTGTCACCGTGGGACCTAGGCACTGCTTTCTCAGGGTCTTATACCCCCACCCTGAATCAACTCTGACTTGGAGTTGATTATATTTAGTACAGGGGTGCAGGGGGCAGAGCCCCCCACATGTGGGGTTAGGGGGCTGAAGCCCCCAGAAGAAAACAAAGTATTCATGGATGCATTTATGCCGACCGCAATTGTGATTGACATAAATCGTTGCTGTAATGTAGGTCGACAAAACAGTTGTCAAACCGGTTTCATAGAACCAACCCTGACTACTACCCAGAAGACAGCCTTACAGAGATTGTACAAGATGAAGGAAAGCAGAACTTTGAAGAAATTAAGTGTTGCTCCTGATTCAATGGAGTACGTGTTTTAGAACAAATATATTGTGTACGAACAGTGCACCAAGCAACTGTTTGACATGATACCCTGTCCCCAGTGTGGAGAGAAGTTTTCATCTGTTGCTAGGAATAACATCTCTAGAGGTACACTTCTAAGTATCAGAAGTTCATATGACCAGAAACATGTGTTTTACTGGAATTCGCAGCCCATGATAAATCGCACCACTGTGGGGAACTTATCGGCAGCAGATTCTGTCCTGTTTACTGGCAAAACCTATTAGGCAGTTGCAAAGTTCGCTAAATTTATGAATCTTAAATTCTTTTCCAAATTCAAATATAACAAGATGCAAGATCCTTTTCCCTGTAGTACACAATGCTTGGTTGTCTCACCAGGCAAAGCTTTTAGAGAGCTTGTGATGGAAACAATTGAGTTTATGTGGTAATTGTCACTGCGATTCACCAGGCTACTCTGCCAAATATGGCACATACAGCTTGATGGAGACTGACTGCAATAAAATTATTAATTTTGTTCTTAAGCAAGCTGGCCCAAATCAGAGAAGCGTCAACATAGAGAAGGCAGCGTTCACCGAGTGCATGGATCACGTCCTGAATTAAGGTTTGGAAATCAAGTGTATTGCCACGGATTGACATGCGCAGATTGCTAACGTAATCAGTACAAGCTATAACAGCATATTACATCAATAGGATGCTTGGCATGTGGCAAAAAACATCAACTCAAAACTGAGAGAAAGGGCAAATAAAGCAAGTGTGCATCCACTGCAGTGTCGGATAAAGTCTGTGAAAAATCATATTTGCTTTTCTGCGGCAGGATGCAATGGAAGTGCAGAGTTATTACTGGAAAGATGGAAATCCATACTGGATCATGTGCAGAATATTCATCAGTGGTCAGATAAACTGTTGTTCCATACATCTGAGCATGGACTATTAGCCCCAGTTGAACAACGGGAAAAATAAAATGTCTGCAACCAGAATCGACCACAATGGATGCACTAGCATCAGTTGTGCGTGACAAGAACATTTTTAAAGACAGTGAAATTAAGCCGCTTCTGCCACACTGGCCCCTTAGAGGTATACCACTCTGAGTTGCTCCACTATGTTCCCAAAAATAAACTTTTTTTACAATGGCATGATGTGTCGAACAGAGCTCTGTGCTGTCAATCACAACATGCATTCAAGCTGTCAACAGAAAGTGGGGATGAAAGGACCAAGAAAGGATATGATGCAGTACACCCAAGTGCAACCCGAGGGAAGAGATCACTGGGTCGCAAAAAAGATTATGGAGGAGAAAACACCCACGTAGTCCAGCAATGATGGTTGAAGTGCTAGACAGAAAAAATCAAGAAACCCTGCTCTGCTCCCCAAACCTGATGTACCTGAGCACATGACAGACCTTGACAAACCTAACCTACTGGACACTACATTACTCTTGGTTCAAGGAGTAAACAAACTGATATGCAACGCTGTCCGTGGATGACATCTGTTCAGTAAACCGACACACAACATTGATGTTGTACTGGCACGTGCACAAATGAAGTGAAATGTTTTGTCATTTATATACTTTCCATCAAATTCCACATTCCCACTGTGGTCAAATGTAGAACTGTAAACAAAAGTATGCAGCTGTATATTTTAACATGCAGGCTCTCTCTCTCTTCTTGCACACTTGCTGCCACTGTCTCTGTTCTTACAGATGCCTGCTCACTTTCAGAGCTCTTACGGGTGTCTACAGAATCAGGACAGACTAGGGAAACTATTAAGTGTCTCCTACTCACTTGCAGGGCTATGTGGTGTTGCTCACCAACAGTGAAGGGGACTATCTGTTCTATTGACTTTTTAGGGGGCTACTACTCTAATTACTACAAGCCTCGCTCTCTGGCAACTGCAAATGGCTGTCATTTTCTCTCACTTGTACCTAGAGATAATGAGAGCCGTGGCACAGCATGTGACTCCCTCCATGTAACCGTGGATTAAATCGACTGCTTAATCCATGGCTACGCACTGCAGCTACACCAACCAGGTGCCATGTTCTTTCTAACCCATGTTGTAAGCTTCCTTACCTGACTTGGAGGTGTCATAATTGATGTGTACCACTGCCCATTGTTGTCAGGCTGGAAGGGAAGGGAGAATTAACTGACCCAGAGTATTTAGCTGAACAATCTGGTACTCTTCACACATTACTTGTACAACGACCTCCAACCCCCCCCCACACACACACACACATACACATACACACTGTTTGTAAACATTTGTATGTATAGAGCACAGCACCAAGCAGCATATAACCCTATCTTGCCACATTTGTACATAGTTTATTAAATAATAATTACTGGTGACCCCCTTTTACATATGGTTGCAGGGCTAGTTTCTAACGCTGTAATAGTCGGGCTTCCCAGTTATTACGGCATTCTGAGACGAATCTCAACACAGTTCTGCCCACATACCAAGCAAACACTGTCTTGAGACCGCACTTTCAGGCCACTTACCATTAGCGGCTTGCACAGCTGTGGAAGTGCTCACTCTTGCGCTGTCTGTTGGCTCGCCTCACACCAAAACAGCAGTTTTCTGTAAAGAAAACAAAAATAGTCCCTACATCAACAATTATAAAAAATAATGTCTATGCAACATTTATGTTATGTATTTTTTTACTCCCCTCAGTGTATGATGCCTTCATAAACCTCTCCAGCTTCGCTCTCAAGGTTTATGTGGCATCACACACCTCAGGGGAGTAAAAATAAATACATAACGCACGGTTGCATAGCCAATATTCTCTATTTTACAACCACGTGTTGTACAAGTAAGGCACAGCTCTTAAGTAACAAGGGCCATGGTTGTTCAGCAGTTGCCCTGAGCCGTACACAATATGTTTGTAAATCTTTAGTAAAGGATGCACAAATATGGCCTTATAGACTTACAAGGTGAATGTTCTTGGGCTATCCATACACACACGTCACTAAATCGTGTGATGAGGGTGGTGGGGGTAATGACCATGACCAACAATGTATGAAGGTAAGGTATCGTTGACAATGGCGGATTCCACATGTGGGCGTGGGGGGGCGCACCCCCCACCACCATTTAATAGACTGCAATCTTATTCTTATGTGCGGGGGAAATAGTGCCCAGTCAGTTCCTGCTGTTCCTGCACCAGCACGCCACAGAGAGAGAGAGAGAGAGAGAAAGAGTCTCCTTGTCAGTGTAAAGAAAGGGTGAGAGAGTGGGAGCAAGAGCTAGAGGTGAGTGGGGAGCTCGATCAAAGGAGCGAGACAGATAGAGACTTTTCTCGATGACACTGTTTTTATGTTGATTGCACGCATGCGCAAGAAACATGTTGCGGCAGGTTTCTCCACAAGCAGGTTGTGGAGGCACGGCACTGTTGTGGCCAATGCTCCCACAGCCTGTAAAGGCTTGTCTCGCATCCCCCAATGCTGTGGCATGCTGCTGCTGACACTAGTTCCACCAGCGTGCCACCAACTTGAGAAAATTTAGCCGCTGCAATCAGGGGCCGCCTCGTCATTACAGCATCAGCCATCCGCTGCAATGAGGGAGCGACCCATCATTGCAGGGTGGGATGTAGAAACACTGATATTGTTTGTGAACACGGCGGCGGCTTGCCGTCTGTTCACAAACAATATAACCGCCACCCCACCATATTTATTTGCCGATGGGGCCCCAATCCCTGTTGGCTTTAGTGCCCCAATGTTTATTTTGCTGACAGGGAAGCCCACTTCCCGTTGGCATTATGTACTCCCCCCCGCCGCTTTTATTGTCTGCCGACAGGGTGCCCAATCCCCATTGGCATAATGTAATATCCCTTCTTGTTGTGTGCAGGCGGGGTTTCCAATCCCCGTCGGTTACAGCTGCCCCCCAAAGACAGACTCCGGTGGCATGCTGGGGAGCCCACTCTAGCGTGCCACATGCCCTGTAAAATAAAACGGTCCTGCAATGCCTTTTTTAACCTGTAACAAAAGGAAACTGTCCCTCGTCGGTCTCCCTTGCCCCCACCCACAACCCATGCCCACCCACTGCACACCCTGCCTCCCACACCCCTCACCCCATACTTACCTCCGGAGCTTGGCACAATGATCTTCGGTGGACCAGGAACACGCCTGCACTCTTCAAAGCTGACCGTGAACTGAGGAAATGCCGGTAAGCTGTATAATGGAATAAATGGTTTTTTTCCAACTTTAATGCATATCTCAGTCATTTTTTTGGAATTTTGGCACCAGATTTTCAACATGTAAGTTTTGGGACCCCTCCTCATGAATTCTGGAACTGTCATGGCGTTAATTGGCCCCGAAAGGTGATTTCATGGTCACTGCGTGGAATCACCTTTCAGTGCCGACTAACAAAATGCCAGTGCCAGTGTCCATGAGGTGGGCTCTCAAAAAGCCTATGTTGCAAATTTGGTGGAAAAAATCCAAAAAATGACTGTTTTACGAGCGTGTGTTGCGCAGTTGCTATGCATGCTCATAACTTCTCAAATTTGCAATATTTTCATGCCAGATTTTCAACATTGGCATTTTTTCACACCTCCTTGTGAACAGTACAGCTGTCATTGTTCACATCCTGGCCAAAATGTGTTTTCGCACTTCCGGCTCAGAATAGCGCAGTCGCTGTGGGAAATCAGTGTTCGGGACAGAATAAGAAAATGACAGTGACACTGTTCATGAGTAGAGGTCCTAAAATGCCTATGTTGAAAATTTGGTGATGATACTCCATAAAATGACTGTGTTACGAGCGTGCGTTGCACAGTTTGTATGTACGCTTGTAACTTCGTGAATTTATAATATTTTCACTCCAGATTTTCAATATTGCCATTTTCCAACACCTACTTATGAACAGTACAGCTGTCGTTTTTCCAATCCTGGCTGAAATGTGTTTTCGCACTTCCGGTGCAGAATAGACAGGTCGCTTGGGAAATCACTGTTTGGGACAGATTAAGAAAATGACAGTGATACTGTTCATGAGCAGAGGTCCTAAAATGCCTATGTTGAAAATTTGGTGATGATAGCCCACCAAATGACTGTGTTACAGATGTCAGCGTGGCTCAGTTGGTAGCACATCTGCCTCTGGACCAGAAGTCATGGGTTCTTGTCCCACTCCGGGATGGTCCTGCACCTAAAAATTGCTGGCATCTGAGTGCAGTATTGGGGGGTTCTGTTCTGCTGGGATGTGCCGTCCTTTGGATGACACGTTAAACCGAGGTCCCTTCTGCCCATCCTGGTGTTGTCCAGGTGGAAGTAAAAGAACCCAGGGTACTCTTTGTAAAGAGCAGGGAACATTCCCGGTGTCCTGGCCAACATTTCCCTTCCCATAAACCGGTTCATGCAATTATCCAGGTTGTGTGTGGGTGATGATGTGTGATATGGCCACCACCACACATTGAGTCACTTCACTACCAGTCTAGCATTGCTTGTAAAGTGCTTTGGGATACTGTGTATGAAAAGTGCTATATAAATGCTGATTCTTCTTCTTCTTACAAGAGTGCATTACGCACTTTCCACGCGCCCTTGTAACTTTGCAGATTTGTAATATTGTCATGCCAGATTTTCAACAGTGGCATTTTTAAACTCCTTATGAGCAGTACAGCTGTCATTTTTCACATCCTGACCGAAATGTGTTTTCACAGTTCTGGTGCAGAATAACGTGGTCGCTGTGGGAAATCAGTGTTCGGGACAGATTAAGAAAATGACAGTGGCACTGTTCATGAGTAGAGGTCTCAAAATCCCTACGTTGAAAATTTGGTGACGAAACTCCATAACATGACTGTGTTACAAGCGTGCGTTGGACTGTTTCCACGCACCCTTGTAACTTCGCAAATTTGTAACATTTTCACGCCACATTTTCAAAAGTGGCTTTTTTTCACACCTCCTTATGAACAGTACAGCTGTCATTTTTCACATCCTGGCTAAAATATGTTTTTGCACACTTGCCAGAGAATAGTATGGTCGCTGCGGGAAATCAGTGTTTGGGACAGATTAAGATCGACCGAGTGAGGGGGGGGAGTGTTGGAGCTCAACTGAGCTCTGTCAGATCTGCTGCGGATTTGTTTGTGGGCAGAAAAAGGCACCAATGCAAGAGCCCAGTACAAAAGGGCAGCCTGCAGCACTGGGAGAAACAGAATGAGAGAGCGAGTGAGGGAGGAGGAGTGAGCGAACTCACCGGAGCGCTGTCAGGACTGCTGCGGATTTCTTTGTGGCAGAAAAAGCGTCAATGCGGTGAGGAGCCCAGTAAAGGCCAGCCAGCAGCGGTGGGAGAAACGGCACGAGCGAGTGAGACAGGGGGACTGAGTGAGCTCAACGGAGCTCTATTAGGACTGCTGCAGATTTCTTTGTGGGCAGAAAATGGCGCCAATGCAGGCAGGAGCCCCGTACAAAACCGCAGCTTGCAGCACCAGGACAAACAGAATGAGAGCGCAAGAGAGGGAGACTGAGCGACCTCAACAGAGCTCTGTCAGGACAGTTGCAGATTTCTTTGTGGACAGACAAAGGTGCCAATGCAGCCAGGAGCCCCGTACAAAAGCGCAGCCTGCAGCGCCAAGAGAAACAGAATGAGTAAGTGACAAAGCGGTAGTGAGCGAGCTCAACGGAGCTCTATTGTGACTGCTGTGGATTTCTTTGTGGGCAGAAAATGCGGCAACGCAGGCAGGAGCCCAGTACAATAGGCCAGCTTGCAGCACTGGCAGAAACGGAATGAGTGAGTGAGAGAGTGGGAGTGAGCGAGCTCAATAGGGGTGTGTCAGGACTGCTTCAGATGTCTTTCTGGCCAGAAAAAGCCACCAATGCAGGCAGGAGCCCAGTACAAAAGGGCATTCTGCAGCGGCGGGAGACACAGAATGAGCAAGTGGGAGAGGGGGAGTGAATGAGCTCAACTGAGCTCTGTTGGGACTGCTGCAGATTTGTTTGTGGGCAGAAAAAGGCAGCAATGCACGCAGGCGCCCAGTACAAAAGGACAGCCTGCAGTGGTGGGAAAACCAGAATGAGCGAGTCAGAGAGGGGGGGAGTGAGTGAGCTCAAAGGAGCTCTATTGTAACTGCTACAAATTTCTGTGTGGGCAGAAGAAGGTGGCAACACAGGCAGGAGGCCAGTAGAAAAGGGCAGCCTGCAGCACCAGCAGAAATGGAATGAGCGAGTGAGAGAAGGGGAGTGAGTGAGCTCAATGGAGCTTTGTCGGGACTGCTGCAGATTTCTTTACGGGAAGAAAAAGGTACCAACAGAGGCAGGAGCCCAGTACAAAAGGACAGCCTGCAGCACCAGGAGAAATGAGAAATAGAATTAGCAACCTCATCGGAGCTCTGTCGGGACAGCTGTTGATTTCTTTGTGGGCAGGAAAAGGTGCCAATGCAGGCAGGAGCCTAGTACAAAAGGGCAGCCTGCAGCGCCGGGAGAAACACAACGAGCGAGTGAGAGAGGGGGAGTGAGCAAGCCCAATGGAGCTCTATTGTGACTGCTATGGATTTCTTTGTTGGCAGAAAAAGTAGGCAACGCAGGCAGGAGCCCAGTACAAAAGGCCAGCCTGCAGCGCCGGCAGAAACAGAACGAGTGAGTGAGAGGAGGGGGAGTGAGCAGGCTCAACAGACCTGTGTCAGGACTGCTGCAGATTTCTTTGTGGACAGAAAAAGCCACCAACAGAGGCAGGAGCCCGATACAACAGGGCAGCCTGCAGCGCCAGGAGAAACAGAATGAGTGAGTGAGAGAGGGGGAGTGAGCCACCTCAACGGAGCTCTGTCAGGACAGCTGCAGATTTTTTAGTGGGCAGAACAAGGTGCCAATGCAGGCAGGAGCCCAGTACAAAACAGCAGCCTGCAGCACCGGGAGAAACAGACTGAGCAAGTGACAGAGTGGCAGTGAGTGAGCTCAACACACCAACGCAATCAACATTCAGCATTGACAAATGCTTGTTTAATGTAGAGACTGTGCGAGTGGGAAATGACACTTCTTGCTGTTGTCACTAATAAAAAAGTGAAAAAAGGGTTATCCGATAATTAGAGTCTTGGAGGATTTTTATTAGGTCTCTGGTAATAAAATGCCTTGTGTTTTGTTCATATTTCTTCCCATTATGCATAGGTTTTTATATCTCCGGTTTTATTTTGAAACATGATGATCGATCGTGTGTTTATTACACACAACTCAGCAGCTTGTGTCTATGTGACTACTGTCCAATAAACTTTGTCATTCAAGACATTATGTCACGAATGAAAAAGTTTACTGCACAGTATTCACACAGACACAAACCACCCTTCTCAACTGTTTACAATTTTTTAGAATTCTGGCAGTGAGAAAAACAAAATCTGGTGACACATAACTGATATTAACTCAATGTGGAGTTTCTAAAATATGTTTGTTGGGTACTCACATAAAAGAATTTGTTTTTTATAAGATGGACACAGGAATAAAATGTAAAGGCAGCCAGACTGACAAGCAGATCCACTAGCTGACTTCCATGGTGCTGTGCATACACTTCCAGTAATGGCTCACTGAATGGTTTAAAGGAGATAGGAAAAAAGAGCTTAAAATATGCCTAAATGTGATGACCGGCCATAGGTGGTCATTGTACATTTGGCCAATAAAGATCCAGTTCTGAAAAAAGTCGTGTTGTCTCTTTTTTTTGTACTCTGTCAGAGTATAAAAAAAGAGACAGCACAGCTTTTTTGAGAACCAGATCTTTACTAGGCAAATGTACAATAACCACCTACGGCCAGTCATTACAGTAAAATGATTTAAGCATATTTTAACTTCATTGGGTGCTAAAGACTGTCAGCTTCAGTTTCGGACTTGGTTAGCTCATGCAACTGCATTGCCAGTGAAGTAAGAGTCTCTGAATCCTGACGGTAAATCAGGGCCAGGCCAAGCCTTTGTATGGAATAGGGCGCTCAAACACTGAGGGCCCATGCACAACAACCATCTCCTGCAAAAATGCCTTCATGTCTAGTGACCTGTCGTCTGTTCGGGACTCACCTTGTAGCAACAACACACACAGCCAGATATAACCTCCGCGTAGCAGTTTCACAGTTACACCCCCCAAAGATTTCATCTTATTGCGATTGTTGGGATGTAAACATAGAGGATAATGTATGGTCCTCTATCATTAACCGGTCAGTTAACAGTCGAGAGATTGCCAGGGCGACCATGTAAACCTCGAGAGCGAAGCTCGAGAGGTTTAAGTCACCATGGCAACCTTGAGAGCAATTAGAATTGACCGCCCGATAGAGGGACCATACATTATTTTTATAGTGTATGGTCCCACTATCAAAAATTAAACGCTTCGTTTTTAAAAGTCACCGCCATGCCCTTCAGTCCTTCCCGTGGTTTCCCTTCAGTCGGTTCCCGGTCGAAAAAAGCCGCGACATACAAGCAGACCACTCATGTTAGTTAATCATCGATGTGGACGATCGACAGCTTAACAACATATCAGTCACATCGATAGGTTAACAACCTTAGGAAATGATGATTTCCTAAGGTTAACAGCGTTCTAACATACATTATAATAAAATAAAGTGATGTACATTACGGACATCACATCAGTTCGAGAAAAACAACAGGAGGAACATCCTTGGCAGCATGTTGATGCAGTAGCATTGTCCTTTACTTGTCTGGCGATACACAGCCAGACAAAACATCTCGATGTGCCTACTACTATCAGGGAACGAGGGAGCCTGCTTACTGCCGCATCCGCAACTCCCTCGCATATCTCTCAACTGCTATGCATTTTGCATAGCGGAATGTATTTTTACTGTCAAATTTACCCTTACTTCCTTATAATTTACTGCTTTTCCTTATGATGTTAATGTTGTTTCTGGGCATAAGACTATTACAAAATTTAACTAACTTTGAAGTTGAACATTTTATTAGTTTTCATTAACACAAACTAGAGATTGATATACATCATATACATCAGACACAAGTGAAAATTCAACTTGATAAGAAGCATTCGTTAACACTGAAGACATGAACACTGAAGACATGGGGCTCATTGTTCTTAGACTTATTGTTTTTAAAATAAGTAAGTGCTACACATTATGGCCATTTGCTCTGCATTTTACCACCTAGTGTTATGCCCTTTAATACTTAGAGGTAGAGAGGCATGCCTCCCTCCCCAATAAAGAGGGCCAATTATGCCTCAGTTCATAACATTGCCTTTTAACAGCACAAGGCATTTTCAGAGAGCTATACTGTGTAGGGTCCCAGGCTTGCACACCCAGCCGGCAGGCTGTACCTCCATCTCTCTCTCTCTATCTCTCTGAGTCTCGGCATGTGTGTGTGTGTGTGTGTGTGTGTGTGTGTGTGTGTGTTGTGTGTATCTGTGTTTGTCTCTGTCTGTGTTTCTAGTGTGGCGGGGGATGGGGAAGGGATGGAATGAAATGCCAGCTTTTACCTTTTGCTTTGGGCCTAGAAAGTTTAGAGACATTGGAGCGACTGCCAGCCCAATGTATACGCACCAGTTTTCCACCGCACTTCTGTCTTGAAGATACAGCGCACGGCCACTCGCACCTGATTCTAGAAGCTCGGACTAGTCTAGCACATGATAAAACAACACCATAAAAAGATTATTAGAGAATGTAATTTTCTTTTAACTTGTGCAGTGCTTAGTTTCACCTGCCTTCCTGCCTAGCCTATTCCATTTCAGTCAATTTTACTTGAATACCTGCTTAATTTTGCACCATGTGACCCCCGTCCCATTCCACTGCTGCTAACTCAGAGAGGCTGAGACTCAAGTGTGTGTGGCGCACTCACTGTTGGTAAGGGAAAAAAGAATTTAAAAAGCACGCATCACATCTGGGCTGATAGGGAGGATGATTCTTCACTTAGCAGTTATGTCTGTGTGATCGCATGCACAGCTGTTTCATGGGGTTCCCCTCTATGGCGGGGGACCTGGGGCATTTGCCTAATTTGTCCCCCTTTTAATCCAGCCCTGTGGTAAATTAGCCTTATTCACTGTAATGGCTGACGGTTTTCCTCGCTACCATGATGTAGTAGTTACTCGTGGTCAGAAAGTGAAGTGAGTGTGGGGGGCTTTACACTTGTTTTTGTTTTCAGTTTGTGTTTCATAAGAAAAATAAAAATAAAAGATACGTTGTGGTTTGCTAAACCAGAGATGTACTATGCAAGCTTTGAGCTGTTTCGATTACCCCTATAGTTTGTTCATGTTGACATTATTGGTGGGTGTGATAGAAAAGTTAATGTTTTGAAAATAAAGCTTGTTCTGTTCCCACAAACCTTCCAGGCACAACACAACCATTATGACACTGGCTGTCATATGTACAAGTCCCATATGAACTGGCAAGCCATCATGGCACACTGCAGTCCGGCATATGTGGCAATATAACATTTTGCAGGAGAAGATGTATATTGGGGGAGTGTTGGTACATTGTCATAGATTTTTGTGTGCATTTTTTTGGTACTGGCTCCTCAAATGGCTATATTACATATCGGGGTCAGTGCCCCATGTTACGCTAAAGTGAGAAGAATATGCCCTAATTGGGATCCCAGCTATGGTCCCAACTTAGATCCTCCCCGAAATACACAAATCTATGTGGCATGCTAGTTGCTGTGTATTTGTTCTGAGGCAACCACTCCACAACCATCATGGTCTGGCTGTGCTTTCAGGGGGTACTTTGTCTTTAGTTTCTATCACTGCCGCTACTTGTCAACACGCTTACTTCGAATGACATGAGGTTTTAACTGTTTTTTTATTTGCCAAACACAGCACAGGTACAGTATTTAGGTGCTAGGCGAGAGAGGGAGCGGTCAGTTGTCAATAATGGTAAGCAGGACAGTTCACAAATTCTGAGCTGGAATTTTATTTGAAAAGTAGGTGCTTTTTTCCAGAACAACAGTACTTTTGTGAACTGGATTAGGAAGCATATTAATCAATGTTACTAACATAGGGCTTATTCAAGAGTGAGGAGTTAGATAGGGAACTAGCAGGGCAGGTCAGAAGGATCTGCGGAAGGGGCAGTACAGTGATTTTAGGCGACTTCAACCTGCCAGGGGTGGACTGGGTACCCCAGCTACAACAAATAGGAGGGCGCAGGTACTTCTGGATGCCTTCCAGGACAGCTTCCTATTGCAGGTAGTCAACTAGCTGATCAGGGTAGGGAACACCCTTGACCTCATACTGGCAAATGGTGAGTTTGTGAGGGAACTGATAGTGGAGGAACCACTGGCAGGAAGTGACCATCACTCAGTGTGGTTTAGGAGAAACATGGGGAAAGAGGGAGCTGGATCAGTCACAAGGGTGTTAAACTTAAGAAGGGCTGACTTCAGGAAGCCGAGGGAAACAGTGCGAGGGGGGGGCTCTGGCAAGGATCAGCCCAGATATGGACACTAATCAGAGGTGGGAGGTCATTAAAAGGGGGATAGAGGAGGCAACTGCAACACGCACAAGGGGCCAGAGTAAGAGGGCGAGACCAAAGAAGCCTAGTTGGGTGAGCAGGGGGTCATGGAGAAAATAGGAAGAAAAAAAACCCTTTAGAAGGTACAATAGAACAGGGAGGGAGGAGGAGAGAAATACCAAAAGGAGTCGGGGCAGGGGGACAAGGGCAGCTAAGGCATCTCGGGAACTCAGGCTAGCACAGGGCATTAGGATGGGGAAAGGACTTCTTTAGGTACATCAAGGAGAAAAGGAACTGCAGAGACCAAATTGTGAGGATTAAAGTGTGGGGGGGGGGGTGGACACTAAGGCAGAACAAGCAGAAGCATTAAGTGAGTACTTCTGCTCTGTATTTACCAAAGAGAAAGGAAGGGCAGTACCCAGGGAGTTGGGGGGTGATCATGGGGTAGGGTGAGGAGACAGAAAGGGAAATCACAGTAGGCAGGGTACTGGAGAGCATTAGGGCACTGAGGATGGACAAGGCACTGGGTCCGGATGGCATACACCTCAGGGTGCAAAGGGAACTGGCGGATGTCCTGGCTGAATCACTTGCAGACCAGTTCAATGCCTCTTTGGACTCAGGGTGTGTACCGCAGGATTGGAGGATGGCACACATGGCGCCCCTCCACAAGAGTGGCCCCAAGGACGAGCTGGGGAACTACAGACCAGTAAGCCTCACATCCATCATGGGAAAGCTGATGGAAACTATCCTGAAGGACAGGCTGGTTTCCTTCCTGGAGACTAATGGGCTGCAGGACAGCAGACAGCATGGGTTTGTCTCGAACAGATCCTGTCAGACTAACCTGGTAGAGTACTATGATTGGGTAACCAGGAAATTGGACAGGGGCCATGCGGTGGATGTACTGTATCTGGACTTCTGCAAGGCATTTGATCCGGTTCCGTATGGGAGGCTAGGTAGTAAGCTGGAGGGTACAGGGGCAGAAGCAAAGCTGGTGGGATTGATAGTGAACTGGCTGCAAGGAAGACAGCAGAGGGTGGTGGTGGGAGGGGAGCTCTCGTCGCCCAGGGCAGTGACAAGCGAGGTGCCACAGGGATCGGTGCTGGGGCCAGTGTTATTTGGGATCTTCATAGCAGGCATTTCAATAGGCATCAAGAGCAAGATCAGTCTGTTTGCAGATAACACCAAGATGGGATTGGTAGTGGATAACCTAGAGGGGTGGCAGGGGTTATAGGATGATCTGGAGAAGTTGGAAGTCTGGTCAGACACTTGGCAGCTGGGGTTCAATGCTAAGAAATCATTTCAGAGCAAATAACCCGAGGAGGAGCTACCAGATAGGGGGCATTCAGCTGGCCAAGATGGAGGAGGAGAAGGATATAGGGGTAATCATAATGGGAGCAATGAACACCTCCAAGCAGTCTAGAAGAGCAGCTGCCAAGGCTAACTAGATGCTGGGTTGTATTGCCAGAGGCATATCCTCCAGGAGAGGGGAGGTGATTCTGCCACTGTACAGATCACTGGTTAGACGACACCTGGAGTGCTGTTTGCAGTTCTGGCAGCCATATCTGTGGAAGGACATTAGGTTACTGATGGCAGTCCAGCACAGAGCAACAAAAATGATCCCTAGGTTAGATGACCTTCCCTATGAGAGTAGGCTGAAGGAGCTGAACATGTACTCCCTTGAGGGTAGGAGGGAATGGGGACATGATTGAGACCTTCAAGTACATGAAGTGGATAAACAGGATGGGCATGGGAGGGCTTTTCCAGATAAAGAGGGGGAGGGACACCTGAGGGCACTATCTGAGATGGGAGGGGTGTAGGTTCAGGAGGGAAATGATTAAACACTTTTTCACAGAGAGGGTGATAGCAGGTTGGAACACATTACCAGAGGAAGTGATATCCTGAAATACGGTGGGCTGTTTCAAAAGGGGATGGGACAGGGTAAGGAGGGTCACTGGAGGGAAGGGAGGGAGGGAGGGGCAGCTGCAGTATAAGGGCTGCTAGTTGCACATTCGAGCAGACTTGATAGACCGTATGTTCTGTTGGCAGGTTCGTATGTTCGTATGTATCTGTGACCAATCAAATTACTGCTATTCAAGTTCCATTACTATACTGTATTATATCTCCAAATAATCTCCAATTTTGACTGACAGAAGTGAAGCTTAAGGGGTTATGGTTCAAACAGATTGAAACCAGAAAATACAGTAATAATTATTTTGTGACTTGTTAATTCTCAGTCACATTTACATTACTCTTTGCCGGTAATACCTTTGGAGGATTTAAGGGTTAAATCAATGAAATGTACATCAGGATTACATAGGAACATAATTATCAAAAGAAAATGGGCATATACAATTTAAGCTACAAAGAAATCCCTCTGCCATCTCCCCTGGAGTATAATTGGGAACCATTCAGAAAGTCTGAGAGCCATGTGATGTGACTTTCCTTATTAGAGATTACTCCTGGGTTACCTCAGCACATCTTGGTAAAGAATCAGTCCACTGTAATGATCTAGGTAAAAAAAAACATCAGTTTTTACTTAACAATGATTACAAAATGATGAGCAAACTTATAAACAATATAATATTAAAATTTCTACCTAAAATAATCTACACAGATCAAGGAGAATTCATACTGTGCAGAATAATTCATTCAAGTGTCCAAAAACTACAATGTAAAATGGAATATCTAAATAAAGCAAACACAGAAGCAGTTTGTCTTTGGATGGTAACAAAGCATTTAGCATGACAGAGTGGCCCTATTTGTTTCATATTTTACAACAATAGGGACTGCACAGCGGTGTCACATAGGGTTGTCCCCTGTCCCCAACTCTTTTTGTCTTTGGCTTAGGAGCTCATTTACAAGAAATAATATCAAAGGATGATACAGAAGGAATTCATATTGGGTTGCTGCCTGATGGCTTAGCAGAAGTACTACATGGTTCCATTCAGATTACCTTGGTTCAGGAGTGGACCATGGAATTTGATCTGGTTGATAGGGCACAGATGTGGCACTGCAGTGTGGTAACACTTCCAGCCAGGGGAGGAGAGGGCACAGGTCCCAGTGACACAGCAACCCTTGCAGTGGACTGTCGGAGCATGTCTCCCTCTTCAGGACATCACTACGTGTGACCATGTTGATGGGCATGGATATACACATGCTTTTTTGAGGCTGCCATAGAGGGAGGAGGCCAGGGAGAAAAAGCAATTTGCACCTGCAGTATTGAGTGATGACACCAACACCCACAGGTCCCTTTCTTTTTTTCTTTTCCAATATATATCCTTGATAGAGTCTGTAGCAGATACCCATGTTGTTTCCCTGCAATAAAAGGACTTGGGAGAGCACAGTGGCTCGCACAAGATTAAGTGGGAGTTCGGGACATTATCCCTTCTAATATTTTGATTACTGATTTAACTGGCCAATTATAGTGCTCTGCATGGATTGCAGAGTGCTAGAAAGTATTAGAGCCCTGAGCGTGGATAAGGCCCCAGGTCCAGATGGCATCCTCCCCAGAGTGCTTAGGGAGATGGCAGAGATCATGACAGGACTGCTGACAGACTTGTTCAGCACCTCCCTGAGGACTGGTTCCATGCCCCAAGACTGGGGGTTGGTGCATGTGGTGCCCATCCACAAAACTGGATCCAAGGATGAGCCAGTGACCTATATGCCAGTCAGCCTCACCGCCATCATGGGGAAGCACATGGAGACTGTCCTCAAGGTAAGGCTGGTAGCCTTTCTGGAGGAGAATGCTCTCTAGTACAGAAGGCAGCATGGGTTTGTCTCATGTAGATCCTGCCAGACAAACATGGTTAACTTCTATCACTGGGTAACAGGGGCTATTAGCAAGGGCTAGGCAGTGGATGTTCTGTACTTAGACTTAAGCAAGGCCTTTGATTTGGTGCCACATGGGAGGTTGGTTTTCAAAGTGGATCATCTGGGGAGGTAGAGGAGATGATGGTGGAGTGTGTCATAAACTGGCTGTGGGATAGGCAGCAAAAGGTTGTTGTAAGGGGGGAGACTCTCATCTCCAAGGGCTTCCACTGTACATGTCATTAGTCATACTGAACCTGGAGTACTGCGTGCAGTTCTGACGGTTCTACTTAAAGAAAGATGTCAAGCTGTTGGAGGGTGTCCAGTGCAGAGCTACCAGGATGATCACAGGAACAGAGAGCAAACCCTACGATGACAGTCTGAGTAAACTCTACACGTACTCCCCAGAGGATAGGAGGGAGAGACAGAATATGATCAAAACCTTCAAATATAGGCTTAGCAAAGAAGTTTTTTTTAGATTAAAGGGAGTGAGAAACACTGGGTGGCACAGTCTGAGATTGGAAGGGAGAAGGTTCAATGAGAAGACACTACTTAACAGAAAGGGTGGTGGATGGGTGAAACACACTGCTAGAGGAGGTGGTAACATCAAAATCTTTGTGCTGGTTTAAGTGTGGTTGTGACATGGTAATGGGGAGGTCACTACCAAACCAGAGGGTGGGCAGCTGCAGAGTAAAACACTGATAGCTGCACACTCGAGCAGACTCGATAGTCCTTAGGGCCTTTGTCTGTTGGTGTTTTTCGTATGTTTGTAAGTTAACATGTGTTTTTCGGCAACTGAGGTTTTTTTTTTGGCTTCGTTTTTTTATATGAATACTGCTGTCTTATCAATTAATGTGCCCCTTCAGTGGATGTGAATAAATCCAGAGGACTTTATTGTGTCAAGACTGCATTTAATTTCATGCTCCATAACATGCAGATTCCTTTCATTTAAAAACAATAGTACTTATCAGGGTACCATATTTTGCATTTCAGGGATTGCAAAATTTTGTGATGTCCACTAGGTGGAGCTCACAAACTGGTAGACCTATAGATTTACAGAGCGTGTATCAAAGGGATTGGTTTCAGTTGCATACAAACTGTCAGTCTACATGTTTCATATATTTGTTTAATTGTACATTAATTCCCATGTCTTCCAAGTTATCCAGATCCACACAGTCAATACTCAAGAGTGCAAGACTCGATCAATGACATCTCGTGGTTCAAATATACATAAAAATCAATCACAATGGCAACAGCAAAAAAATGTGCAGTACAGCAAACACCCATTTATAAGTATTTCTGCAAAAAAGCAAAAACAAACGTATCCACAGATGAATCTCACAGAGCAGGTAAGTGTACAGTCTTCAACAAACCTATGCATCATGTAAGAAGAATCCATTTTAAAATTTGAATATGCTATTTATGCAATAAGACACAATAGGTTGGGAGTCATGGTGTGACAACAGCACACCTAGGGTGGGTAGAAGCATGAAGTCGAAGGCAGAGTGTGTCCACAACCCTAGGGGTGCCATTATCTTATCACCATGGAGTGCCTTATTGCAATTATAAAATGGCTCACTTGTATAGAAAATAACGAGGATACAGTTTTTTTACTCTTTGGTATGTATGTATAATTAATTTAACAGCAACAGGAAAATGTTGCACCTTGAGAAAAAAAAAAAGTTCCTATCACTGAACTGGAAAGTTTTGGAATACAGAAATACCAGTATATTTCTGTTTCTAAACTGGTCGAGTTCTATGACTGGGTAACTAGGCAACTGGACAGGGGCCATGCAGTGGATGTCCTGTATCTGGACTTCAGTAAGGCATTCGACTCAGTGCCACATGGAAGGCTGGGAAGGAAGTTAGTAGGCACAGGGGCGGGTGCAAAGCTGGTGAGATGGGTAGGAAACTGGCTGCAGGGAAGGCAACAGGGGTGGTGGTGGGTGGGGAGCTCTCACACCCAAGGGCAGTGGCCAGCGGTGTTCCACAGGGCTCGGTGTTGGGACCAGTGTTGTTTGGGATATTCATTGCAGACATATCATGGGACATCAAGAGCAAGATCAGTCTGTTTGCTGATGATACCAAAGGTAAGGCGCGGTGGTGGATGACCTAGGGGATGGCAGGGGTTGCAGGATGATCTGGCAAAGCTGAAACCTGGTCAGACACCTGGCAACTGGACTTTAATGCCAAAAGTGCAAGGTGCTGCATTTTGGGATGAAGAACCCAAGGAGGAGTTACCAGCTAGGGGGAGTGCAGCTAGCCCAGACAGAGGAGGAGGAGAAGGATCTGGGTGTGCTCATTACAGGGTCAATGAACCACTTGACACAATGTAGGAAGGCAGCTGCAAAGGCCAACAAAATGCTGGGTTGTATTGCAAGGGGTATATCCTCGAGGAGGGAGGAGGTGATTCTGCCACTGTATAGGTCATTAGTTAGGCCACACCTGGAGTACTGCGTGCAGTACTGGCGTCCGTATCTGAAGAGGGACATTAAGTTACTGGAAGGGGTGCAGCGCGAAAGGCAAAGATGATCAAGGGGCTGGGGACTTATCATACGAGAGGAGGTTGAAGGAGTTGAACATGTACTCACTGGAGGAGAGGAGAGACAGGGTGACATGATTGAAACCTTTAAATACATGAAAGGAATAAACAAGACAGGTACAGAGGGGCTGTTCAAAGTAAGGAAGGGGAGGGACACCAGGTTCCATGATATGAGACTGGAGCGAGGAAGGTTCAGGATGGAGATGAGGAGACACTTTTTTACAGAGAGGGTGGTGGCTGGGTGGAATGCGTTACCTGCTGAAGTGGTATGCAGTAGAACAGTGGACTGCTTCAAACGAGGATGGGACAGGACAAGGGGGAGGGTTAATGAAGGGGGAGGGTGGAAGGAAGGGGCAGCTGCAGAATAAGGGGTGCTAGCTGCACATTCGAGAAGACTTGATAGACCTCTAGGCCTTTATCTGCTGGCAAATTTCGTATGTTCGTATGGAACAATAATGCTGCTTACCATGAATGCTAATATATTGCTAGTGTTTTGTGACCTTGTAATTGTGCATACAGCTTTTTGATAGGTAGCGTTAACTGTTGAAAGAATGCGGGGGGGGGGGGCAGACCATGGGATACTGTACTCTAAATGTTATGCCCTGCAAAATACGTAAGCAATAACGCATGACAGGGTGTGAGTTTATAGGCATTTAATGTATGCCTGGTGTGCATTGTGATACATGAGGTTGCAGGCGGAGTATCCTCACAGTACTGCAGGCGTGCATTAAATGCTTATAAACCCACACCATGGAGTGGGTTATTGAACTTATAACATGGGATCTAACTTCGAGCTAGAGCTCTTGCTACTGGTAATAACCATTAGGACTATGCCACCAGGCACTAGGACCCCAAAGAAAATTTCTAGCTAGCAGTCCAAGAAGGGGGATCGCCCCGCAACATCTGATCCACCCCTGACATCACCCTCAGTATATATGAGGCAGTCTCCCAGCACCACTTCAGTTTGTTTCTCCCCATTGGCCCTGCATTTCAGCTTCACAGACGCCTCCTGCTATCATTGGCCGCCATTTTTCTTGATGCTCCACTCAGTTCAACCCTTTGAGTTAATCAATTGTCCCTTTATCTGCAAGTCTTCCACTTCAACACCGTGGCATAAGACAAAGTGTACATGCGGCAAACATATTCTGGCCAAAGACAGCCATTCAGCTTGCCTCCTGTGCCTGGGACCGTAGCACAAGTTGGACGACTACCCACACTGTCTCAGCATTAACAAGCGCACCTGCATTCGCTGCCTGAAGACACTCAATGCGCACCTGCTGGAACAACAAGTGGCCGCAATGCAAAAGTCTTACTTTGGGCACAGCTCTTCATCCTCCACCCACGATGCCTCCCCCAAGGAGAAGAAGCACTCAGGGAAGCATCAAAGGACAGAAAAGGACAGGCCCGGATCAGACTTGCAGTCCTGTTCGGGATCAACTAACCAGATGTCAGAAGTCAGATTAATTGTTCGTGTTCTTTGCCCAACGGATGTTAGAGGCACTGGTCCCCAAACAGACTATGTCTAAGTGGTTAGTCAACTGCAGTGTGTTCTGCCATGAAAAGTATGGCAAACCCCTTCTGGTCCCAGTCAGCAGTCATTCAACTAAAAGGATAGTGACTTCTTTTGCATCTCTCAAAAATGTGTCAGCAGCAGATCTCTGTGCTGAAGCCACCCGGAATACGGAGCACACCTTTGTCCGGCACTACAGTTTGGACATTGCTTACAGAAGGAGGTCAGGTTTCGGCCTGGCAGTCCTCCACGGTTTGCTCTCATAGGAGCACAGGGGCATTTTTATATCCACCGCCCATTTGACCCGGTGTTATCCCGGTATTGCTTGGGACTCAGTTCTAACAGTTATTACATGCTGCAGGAGCTCTGTCTCGAAATGAGATAGTACAGTTATGTAAGAACTTACCATAACAGTAGAGCTTCGTGATGAGTTCTTGCAGCAGGTATGCTTTCCCTCCCTCCTTCCTACAGTGCTTCTTCTTGTATGTCCCCATCGGGATGACAAAGCCTCCTCGGTTTGTCCTATCTTTCATGCTAGCTGGGTCACCGATGGACAAAATGTGGTGATGCCATAGGACTGCCTCCTACATACTGAGGGTGACATCGGGGTATAGCTGATGTCGGGGGCGGTCCCCCGTCTTGGACTGCAAACTAGAATTTTTCCGTGGTGGTCCTAGTGCCTGGTGGCATAGTCCTAATGATTATTACCAGCTGCAAGGGCTCTTCTCAAATATTTGCTGTTTCAGAAAGTTCTTATGTAACTGTACTTTATGTAACGACAAGGGGAAATCCACAGAAACAGCTATTTCTCCTATAGTGTTCCCATTAAGAATGGGACATAGGGAGTTCACTTTACACTTGAGCAGTAAATCAGGGTGTGTAAACTGAATTTGGGGGTTCATTGTACCATTTCCGTAGATTTCTGGGAGGGGGCAAATTTATATATAGGCCTAGAAACATAGACTATGACGGCAGATAAGGATCACTTGGCACACCCAGTCTGCCCATTTCCCTACCTATTGGGTAAGCTGCTATTAATCCAACAGCCTACTTCTTCCTAACCCCAACCAGAATTGCCTTATGTCTGTCCCATGCATTATTGAATTTCCCCACTGTTTTTGAACCCATGACCTCCTCAGGAAGGACGTTCCATGTGTCTACCACCCTCTCCATGAAAAAATACTTCCTCACCTTGTCCCTGAGCCGTCCCCACTCTCTCTTCAAATTGTTTCTCCTTGTTCTTGCACATCTCTTTTTCTAAAAGATGCTACCCTCTTGGACTTTGTTGATTCCCATGAGGTACTTGAAAGTTTCTATCATGTCCCCTCTCTCCCTCTCTCCCGCCTTTCCTCAAAGGTATACATATTAAGCTCCTTTAGTCTCTCTTCGTATGGCTTCTGGTGCAGACCCTGCACCAGTTTAGTTGTTCTCCTCTGGACAGCCTCCATCCTGTCTATATCCTTGTGAAGATGGGGTCTCCAGAACTGCACACAGTACTCCAGATGGGGTCTCACCAACTGTCTGTACAGAGGGACAACAACTTCCTGTTTTCTACTGGTGATGCCTCTCCCTATGCTTCCCAGTATCCCCCCAGCCCTCCTTACTGCCTTCTCACATTACTTGCTTACCTTTAGGTCACCTGATATGACTACCCCCAGGTACCTAACTATTTTTGTTGTTGTTTGTACCACCCCCCCATTGTGTATGCTTCCCCTGGGTTTTTGTTTTCTAGGTGCATTACTTTGTACTTCTTTGCACCGAATCTAAGCTGCCAAACTTTTGACCATTCCTCCAACCTTGCCAAGTCCCCTTCTCATCCTTTCCACCCCTTGTGTCAACCCTGTTGCAGATCTTTGTTTCATCTGCAAAGAGGCATACCCTTCCTTCAGTCCCTCTGCAATGTCACTGATGAAGACATTAAAAGGACTGGACCCAATACTGAACCCTGTGGTACCCCACTAGTAACCCCTCTTTCTTCAGAGTGGACTCCACTTACTATTACTCTCTGTGTCCTATTCTCCAGCCAATTCTTTACCCAGGCCGTCATCTTGGGACCCACTCCCGGGCTGGCTAACTTGTATATTAATCTTTTGTGTGGGACTGAGTCAAGTGCCTTGCTAAAGTCTAGGTAGGCCATGTCCACAGCCCCTCCCTGGACTACTGCTTTAGTCACCCAGTCAAAGAAATCTATTAGATTTGTCTGACATGACCTTCCTGCTGTGAATCCATGCTGCCTTGGGTCCTGTGCCCCGCTGGCCGCTAGGTACTCAACAATTCTCTCTTTCAGAAGTGATTCCATTATTTTCCCTACCACTGAGGTCAAACTAACAGGTCTATGTAGTTTCCTGCTTCTGCTTTGCTCCCATTTTTGTGAAGGGGAATCACATCTGCTCTCCTCCAGTCCTTAGGCACCACACCATCCTCCCATGATTTGTTAACTCATTGCCAGGGCCACTGGAAAATTGCGGAAAAGGTTACTCAAAATTGCAGAGCATTTTGCAAAAATTGCGGGAAGTTGCGGGGGTTCTACTATAGACTCTGAGTGCTTCACAATAAATCTTTTAATGTTTTCTGCAGCATATATTGGTAAGTATAAACTGCTAAATGAATACACTAGCACCTGAATATGTTTAAACATAAAGAAAAGTTTATGTTCCTAACAAGAATACTAAACTGATAAGCTATCATAAGTGTTGCCTATCTTCCAAAATTTAAAAGCATCTGCCTCATACAGTGCTAAATAGATTATATAAAGTGAGCTGCAGCAAATAAATATTAAATAAAGCCAACAGAAATTTTTTGTTTGTTTCTGGCTGTAGAATAATGCAGCCTAATCAACAGCTGTTTACAGTGCTCTGCCAGCTAGTCACGCCCACTTTGGTACAAGAAAAAATAAGCAGACAGAATGGTGAATAATTGAGTTTTAGTAAAATGTTGTTAAAATGTTTCATGGTCATAATTTGTACTGTAGGTACTGTACACTATTTTTGAAATCACACATTTAAACATTAAATCTGGGGGTTATTGGGGCTGGCAGTATAATCTAGAGGTAAGAGTAGCAAACTGTGAATGAGCTGACAACATCTAGCAGACCTGGGTTTGATTCTCACAACCTCCTCTTGCATACCATATGATTCTGAGCAAATCACTTAACATCCTCAAGTGCTCCTGGGTTGTACCTGAAAACAGGCACTTGTGCCAATCAGGCCACCCTTGGTTACCAAAAATGTAACAAAAAATACAATATATTTTACTGCATCACACAGTAGTCAGGGTACCCTGTAATTTACCTTTGTTTACTCTGGCTGCAATGATTTTGTTTAGTTTAAGATAAATATTCAGATACATTTTGTGTTGCATAAGCTTGTTTTTAGACTTTAGTTAGGTTTTTCTTGTAGTCTTTGCATGTGAGCATCTAGGGGGTAGTTGCTAAGAGTGAGATCACTGTTACCAACTAGCTTATTCAAGTTTAAAATTGACAGGGTCATCCAAAAATCCTCAGCTGTTTGAAACAAAACTAGTCTGAATCAATGTGCTCACAAGGAATAACTTGCCCTGCCGCTTACAAAAAGGCTTCATAGTTAGCACCCCATTTAAGTGAATGGGATAATTTGCACCTTCCCCCCATCTTTTGTTTCAGTCTGTGTGGCAACAAAAAGTTTTCTGATAGACTGCTTCAACACAAAACAAACGTTAAGTGTTTAAGCGTACTTATGCTTGGCCAGTGGATTTTGAAACCAAACAAGACAAAGATTCAAAAGAAATCAGTGTCACATAAATCCCTTGCTCTACCTTGCACTGCATTGTTTCAGCCAAACCCAAGTCTGCTTGCAAAATTGTCAATATATTGAGAGTATTTTATTCAAAATGTTAATACTTTTTACACAGTTCAATATAAAAACTCAAAAATTGCAAGAAATTGTGGAACATGTCAGTTTTTGCGGAGAATGGTGAAAATTGCGGATTCCGCAAAAAAATTGCGGGCGCAATTTTCCAGTGGCCCTGCTCATTGCCTCCTTAGGTGCTCTCTGAAGTTGCAACACTTGTGTCCTGTATACTGTTTAACAGTGAACCCTGTGCCTTTCTAAGCAAAATCAAGCCATAATCAGCACGCCGCAAACAAATGCTAATAGCTCAAGAACCATAAGTGCTAGACACAAAATATGAGTAGCAAACTTGTTCAGCATAAAATTACCTTTCCAATGGTGGTATGCAAGTAATAATAAGTAATTTAGTTTTATTTCTACGCTGGTCAAAGCAGCAAAAAAAATGTTTCCACTAAAAAATGCACCTTAAGCCTTTTTTTAGTTGTGGTTGGGAAATATGAAACATATTAACACCAAATTAAGCATCCAGACACTAGATGTAGTTTTAATAATTTTTTGTAAAAAAAAAAAAAGAAGCTATTTCTGTAGTATAAAACATAGTTTTTTACCATTTTAGTCAAGGTGCTTTGGTGAGGTTTGAGGCACAGAACTGAACCATACACACCATGCTATAAACAAATGCACTTAACTCCTAAAGTATACATGATACACACTACATATCAGCAGCAAAGTTGTTCATCACAAAATTACCTTTCCAACGGTGCCATGCAATCAATTGTAATCAATTCGGTTTGTTTTATACTGACTGAGATACCCAGAATTTTTATTTTATTCAAAGTGCCTAGGTGGTTCTTGATGGACAAAATGTCAGTCATACACACCGTGCCATAAACAAATGCAAATAACTCCTAAAGTACACATGATACACACAAAATGTTAGCAGAGAATCTGTTCATCACTAAATTACCTTTCCAGCAGTGCTATGCAGTCAATTGTAATAAAAACATTTTTTTTATAGTTGCTGAAATGGGGAAAAAGTGCATTTTTTTCAAGCTGCTTAGGTGACTCTTGGCTCTTCATATAGACACGTCAGTCATACACACCATACCATAAACAAACCGTGCACGCCTCCTAAAGTGAGCAGTGTGAAAATATCTCACTGTGATTTCATCATCAAACAAAAAAACACACAAAACAGTCCGACTGTATAAAAGGACTACGTTCTGTCCAGGTATGTGATACAGAAGTGATCTGAACTCATATCAAGTGAGCTCAGGGAACCATCACTTGTGGCACTCCGCCACTTATTATATTCCCCAAGCTCACTTGCCACTCGTTCAGATAAATTCTACAATATGTATATATATGTGTGTGTGTGTGTGTGTGTGTGTGTGTGTGTGTTGTATGTATACACACATATATGTGTATACATATATATATGTATATACACACACATACACACACATATACACACACACACATATATTTTGAGTCTTTATAATTTTTATCCATACACACAGAATTCACCATCAACATATCCAAAGACATTCAACAACACAGCAGCTTCACAAATATCATGACATGCATGGCAGCACAATCTCTCACACAACACGTACATGTAATAATGAGCAATGTTGCGCACTTTATGGGCATAAAATCACAACACAGATAAACATGTGCATGGCGGCACCCATGGTATTCAGCACGGCAGCCACAAGTCTTATCATATAGAATAGAGAATGTCAACAAAATTATTACAATCATCACAGTCACATTTTTCTTACCTTTTCAGATGGTGTCCCATGATGATCTGCACTGAAGAGATTTCTGCATTCTTACCTGGCATAGTTCCAACCTCTATTCTGCTGTTTATGTCATCCTTCTGTAAATAAAGTAGTTCCATTCTCTCCTCTGTTGTCTGTGGCATTCTTTTATAATAATAATAAAAAAGGTTCAACCTCTCCCCTGTTGTCAGTGGTTCCCTGTGATGGGAAAAAAAAAAAAAAAAGTAGTCTGTTGAAACTTTCTTGTCCTCTGTGATCCTCTGCAGTTCCCTCATTGTGCTGCTGTCATACCACCGCCCCCAGACAGTTGTGCGGCCACCACCTCTGTGTGCATCTCATCACTCCATCCACGGCAGCCGCTCTAACTGTAGGCGATAGGTTGTCTTGCATGTCATCGGAACGTGGTCTATTTGGTGTCTTCAGTCCTTCTTTAACCCCCCCCCCAGGACTTTGCTTCAACCAAACAGTCAACATCACGCTCAACGGACTCTCAAACTCGCACACTCTGATCTCTTGACGTCGTCACCCTTCCAGGAATTTGCTTCACCCAAACAGTAGACGTCGCAAACAACGGACTCTCGAACTCGCGCACTCTGTTCTCTCGAACTCGCACACTCTTGTTTCTCGAAGTGGCCCCCCTTCCAGGAATTTGCTTCAACCGAACAGTCGACGTCACACACAACGGACAGCATGGAGGACTGTGTGAAACACAGAACAGCCAATGTTGCGACCAAATGAAGATAAAAAATACTGAGCTAAAACCTCCACTCCACATAAATTATACTGAAAGAGGTACTGGAGACAAAACCAGGCACACCGGAATAGTCACTTGTCACTTTTTATTTCTGAGGTTCCCCCCATTCCTTTTGATCATTCCAGTCCTATCTTTTGATAATATTTTGTTACAACAGTCCTCAGTCTGCCAGCTGACACTTCAGCCTCTGTGCCACTACACCACCACCTCATCATTGTGATCGCTCAGTCAAAACATTGCCCGCGGAGCCACCAAGTGGCTGCTCCAATGTGTCAATGATGTAGTGGTTGGCCTGTGACACATATGTCCACTGTCAGGCTGAGATCTGCTATGCTCATCACACATAATGGCAGGTGACAGCACTTCCTAGCTGACCATGGGGAAACAAACTACCTCAGATATAAAAGGTAACGGCAGACTCCCAAAGTAATGCCTGGTTCAGCCCTCCATTAGCTCTTTCAGTTGGCCCCCTTGACCTAGTGAGTGAAAGAAGCCTGACACCAACCATACCCTGCTGTGTGAAACCACGCTCGCGATCCTGTCTCAATACAACACTTCTACCATACCTTTATCTCACCACCATACCTTTCTCTCAATACCTGGGAACTCCCAAATAATGTTTCCGCCACTTATTTCCTTACTTTCACTCACCAGACCTGTTTTAGCTCAGTATTTTGAATTTTCATTTGGCACAGCCCATTCAATGACTGTCACGTCACTGCATTACCTCCAAAACACCAATGGGCCAAGCAGGAGTTCAACCAACGCAAGACAATCCAATTCACGCCTATGACACTGCGTTTCTTTGACCTTTTCTTTGTCTCAATCTGCAAAGTTTTTATTTCCTAAATCAGTAACAATACCTATATTTACAACTTTTAGATAACATATACTGCATTTCCACCACCTGATTGTTGCAGCACCACCTACCTGCCACCAAACCATTTCATCCAGTTTCTCGCTTCCACCATTGTGTCATTCTTCACGTCAGCTGCTCCTCTCCTCTACCATTTCCTTGTCCTGCTCTACAATGCATCTCCTACTACCTCTGCGCATCTCATCACTGCAAGTCGCACACTCTGGTCTCTCTAAAGTTTCTTGAAGTTGCCTCCAGGAATCTGATTCAACCAAACAGTCAATCGCACTCTGGTCTCTCCAAGGTGGCACACTCTGGTCTCTCGAAGTCGCACACCCTAGTCTCTCGAACTTGCACACTTTAGTCTCTCGAACTCGCACACCCTGGTCTCTCAAACTCACACACTCTAGTCTCTTGAACTCGCACACCCTGGCTTCTTGAACTCGCACACCCTGGCCTCTCAAACTCACACACCCTGGCCTCTCGAACTCGCACACGCTGGTCTCTCAAATTCGCACACTCTAGTCTCTCGAACTCGCACACCCTGGTCTCTTGAATTCGCACACCCTGGCCTCTTGAACTTGCACACCCTGGTCTCTCGAACTCGCACACTCTGGTATGTCTGTTCCTTTGCCTTGCAGCTTCATATCATGTACACTCAGAGAAGCTCCAGAGGAACTACTGGGGGTAAGTCTTTTCTTGTGTCACCAGTTTGAGCCTCTATCTGTACTGGTGATACTCAGAGAAACAATTGACGCAGAGGTGTACTTTGCATGTGCTGCATGTATATGAAGGTTCGGCATATATTTTCTTCCGTGAAAAATTTCTGCACCTCCCCTTCTTCCCTTTTCACTGGGCAGTGTAGTCCATCACAAGTCAGATTCTGTACAATTACTGGAATTGGGACACTATGTCTTCTATGTGCATATCCTTCCAACAGATTCTCTGAAAGGAGCATGCGGAAATCCAGTTGTCTGTGCTTGGTCACTCATCCAATCTTCAACCGCTGAACATGGTTCGCACTCTGTCTGAACAGAGTAAAAGCATTAGCCAATGCCATGTCCCACAAAACCCAGAAAAGGTATATCCATCACTTCTTTGATTTTCTGGCACATGGGTACTGCCCCTGATGCTGGTCAGCGAAGTCCATGCCGTTCATGTGCGTGTTATACTTCTGCAGTATGTCTGGACACGCAATCGATACAATGGTGCCATCTCTTTGTCTCCTGGGCACAGACATTGCTGTGAGGTAGGGTCATGGTGTTGAGAGCAAGAAAACGGGATGGTTGTCTTCCCACGCTATGGTGACAAGTGAACCGTTCTGTCGTTGTTCTGAAGACCATCCAACACTGTTGGTTCACATTATTCCACATGAGTACAAGCCAACATTCAATAGTTCTTTTGCCAGGTGAACTGAAGTAAAGTAATTGTCAAAATATACACGGTCCCTTTTGCCACGCAGATCCTTCGTCAGGTCTTTCACAACCCTCTCTGCAAGGCCCACTTCCAAAGCACCATCAACCTTTCCCATGTACACTTGGAAGTCAGACACATAACCATTATGAGGATCTGCAGGGACCAATATTTTTATTCCACACTGTTGCGGCTTGCATCGCATGTGTTGGTTGAATAACAGTTGTCCTCAAAAAGCCCACCATTGCCTCATCAACTGACACTTCTCGGTGTAGGTTGTACTCCGTCTTGCGTGCCTTGATAAAATGGTTGATAATTGGTCACATGTGATGTAGCTTGTCATGCTCTTCTGATCCTCTTGGTGGATTTAGTGTGCTTTCACTGGCGTGCAGATACTGCATAATCTTCTCATAACGCTCATGGGTCCTTAACTTTGAAATTGGTAAACGTCCATAGAGATGGTGCTTCCCCCAGTACATGCGGTAGTGTGGCACCTTAATAACAGACATGTACAGTCGCATTCCAAATAAAGCTTTTATGTCGCACGCAGTTACCAGAGTCCATCGGCGGTCAACTTTGTTTGCTTCTGCCTGCGTACGGGCACTGTACTGGTTTGTCTCCTCGGCAGTCAGTTCATAGAGAATTGGTGGAAATGTCAGGTTCATGAAATCCATGGAACTCTTCTCTGCACTCATCAGTGTGGTGGGACCCACAGGCTCCTTGAAATCCTCAACATGCACCTGCTCTAAGCAACCTGTCCATCCATCATTGTGAACCGCATCCAGATGTGTCGAGGGTTGCTCAGGTTGTTCTGCATCAACTTCATGTTGTTCATCATCATCAGCTTCAATTTGGGTACTCGCATGCTACAGTGTAGCCAAAGGAAGGTCATCTTCACTGTCCGTGTCATTCCTCTGCTGATGTAGCTTGGCTAGTGGCGCATCATCCTCTTCGCTCTCCATGGAGTGCCTCTTTCGCTGCAGTGTAGCCAGGGGTAGATCATCGTCATCACGAAAATCACTGTCACTGTCTGGTGTAATCAAAGGCATCATATGCACCAAGTCCACCTCAATGTCGGAATCATCAAAACCTTGAAATTCATCCTCCTCATTGTCACTGCCACTATCGAACAGGTTTATCAGATCATTTTTGTATATGTTCGCCATATTTCCGGTGTTGATCTTTGGGGTTGCTGTCTCTCTCAGGATGGCTGTCT
This sequence comes from Neoceratodus forsteri, assembly GCA_016271365.2. Taxonomy (NCBI): domain Eukaryota; kingdom Metazoa; phylum Chordata; order Ceratodontiformes; family Ceratodontidae; genus Neoceratodus; species Neoceratodus forsteri. The sequence continues at coordinate 1,142,441,372 of CM057453.1, forward strand.
CTCTCTCTCTCGATCTCATGGTAGTCTCTCGATCTCGGGGAGGCTCTCAATCTCGGGGTGGTCTCTATCAGGGCGGTCTCTCTCGGGTTAGTCTCTCGATCTCAGGTTAGTCTCTCTCAGTGCAATCTCTCAATCTCGGGCTAGTCTCTCGATGGGTTAGTCTCTCGGGGGCGGTCTCTTGATCTCGAGTAGTCTCTCGATCTCGGGGTAGTCTCTTGATCTTGAGGTGGTCTCTCTCAAGGCGGTCTCTCGATCTTGGGTTAGTCTCTTGGGGGCGGTCTCTTGATCTTGGGGCAGTCTCTCAAATGTCTGTAATAAAAAAAACAACCGTATCTCTGCACTGTGGACATGAGTCATCTAGGTCAGCACCTTCAAAACATAATAGTCTCTCGGGGGCGGTCTTTCGATCTCGGGGTGGTCTCACCTTCAAAACATAAACAAGCAGTATAACCTGTATGCGCACACATCACCGTGACATATGCCTAAGCCTGACACATATCACAAATGTACAGGAAAAACCCCACACCTTAAAGCTGGCACCATCACGAAAACCCTTTTTTTTTCAATTTACATCTGTAATCAGTCCCTCCTCCGAAGCTGTAGAGAGAGCGGCCCTTTCGTTTGAGTGCATAGACTACATCCACAGCTGTAACAGTCTTTCTCTTGGCGTGCTCGGTGTAGGTGATGGTGTCCCGGATCACATTTTCCAGGAACACCTTCAGCACACTGCGGGTCTCTTCATAGATCAGCCTCGAAATGCGCTTCACCCCACCACAAAATGGAGTGCCTTTTGTCAGAGACCTGCCCCCTACTGTCAAACACACGACACCATCCCACAAAATGGATTCCCTGGTGGCCAGTGTTCTCCACACCCTATGGCATCTACCAACAAATGAGACAGCATTCCCCACGGTGTTCAGAGGTCTCACCCCCTTCCCCCAATGCTCGCCAACAAAACAAAATGGCATTATATTTATGTCACATCGCTTTTATCAACAGCCAGCAGCAGGTGGGAGACCACAAGATTCCAGAGGATCCATTTTTTGTAATGGTGTCTGGTATTTGAAGGTGGGATGGAGGACCCTGACAGCTTGGCAACCATTTTGTGTGCTGGTGTCTCGTCTCGGAGGGAGGGGGGGGTCACCCAGACAGCTGATACTGCTGTTTGTTGGATGGTGCTGGGCCTTGCATCACCCACCACCATCCCACAAACAGCATTGCCTGTTGTCCGGGGGCTCCCCATCACCCTCCTAGACTCATCACCATCTCACAAAATGGAGTGCCTTTTGTCAGGGACCTGCCCCCCCACCGTCAAACACATGACACCATCCCTCAAATGGATTCCCTGGTGGCCAGTGTTCTCCACACCCTATGGTATCCACCAACAAATGAGACAGCATTCCCCACGGTGTTCGGAGGTCACTCCCCTTCCCCCAATGCTTGGCAACAAAACAAAATGGCATTATATTTACGTCACATCGCTTTTATCAACAGCCAACAGCAGGTGGGAGACCACGAGACTCAAGGGGATCCTTTTTGTGTAATGGTGTCTGGTATTTGAAGGTGGGATGGAGGACCCTGACAGCTTGGCAACCATTTTGTGTGCTGGTGTCAGGTCTCGGGGGGTCACCCAGACAGCTGGTACTGCTGTTTGTTAGATGGTGTCGGGCCTTGAGTCACCCACAACCATCCCACAGACAGCATTGCCTGTTGTCTGAGGGCTCCCCATCACCCTCCGAGACTCATCACCATCTCACAAAATGGAGTGCCTTTTGTCAGGGACCTGCCCCCCCACCATCAAACTCATGACACCATCCCACAAAATGGATTCCCTGGTGGCCAGTGTTCTCCACACTCTACGGTATCCACCAACAAATGAAACAGCATTCCCCATGGTGTTCAGAGGTCCCTCCCCCTCCCCTAATGCTCAGCAACAACACAAAATGGCATTATATTTATGTTACATCGCTTTTGTCAACAGCCAGCAGCAGGTAAGAGACTACGAGACTCCAGGGGATCCTTTTTGTGTAATGGTGTCTGGTATTTGAAGGTAAGATGGAGGATCCTGACAGCATGGCAACCATTTTGTGTGCTGGTGTCAGATCTTGGAGGGACCATTCCACAAACAGCATTGCCTGTTGTCCGGGGGCTCTCCACCACCCTCCGAGACACATCAACATCTCAAAAAATGGAGTGCCTTTTGTCAATGTCCTACCCCCCTCCCCCACCATCAAACACACAACACCATCCCAGAAAATGGATTCCCTGGTGTACAGTGTTCTTCCACAATCCAAGTGCAATTTTGTGGTGTTGAGAGGGATACCCCGTACCCTCTATTAGTCAGCACCAAACAACAAACATGCATTACCTGGTGGACAGTGGCCCCCCCTCCAACTGCAAGCACCATAACACAGAATGGATGGTGGTGAGCCCTCAGACACCAATGAATCTTTTTATTTGATGATGCCAGAGCACAATGGATCCCTGCCACCCTCCAAGCACCCCCAAACACCGGGCACCGTCACATGAATTGCAATACCTAGTGCACAGTGGCCCCGACACCACACTCCGAGACCAGCTACCATCACACACGATGTCAAGTAGCCCCCCCAACCTCTGGAACCCCAAATAGGCTTTCCAGTGAACCCACCCTCTGACACCCAGCATTAGAATGCCCTGCAAAGCACCTAGACCCCTGCAGAAACTAACCTGGCATCCATGACCCACAAAACAGGCATTTCAGAACCCAACACTTGCGAGAGATGCAATTGTACATACCTGGTTGTTTCAGCCACTGATAGAAGCCTTTAGGGTTTAGGCATACCTCAGACAAATATAACTGGGAAGTTTAGGCAGGCAGAGTTTCTCTCCCAAAAACAAGCAGAGATATAGCGGGACCAAAAAAAAGTAAAACAAATAAGCAGGCTGCATTGGGAGGGGGGAGCGTGCAGCATTCAGCAGTCTCATGTCCGGTCCCATGGCCCCGCAAGATTCTCTCACAATAAGAGCATAACATAAACAAACATTAAAAAAGGCATGTGACAGCAATAGAAATGAACAGCAGCCGACTCAGAGAGCAGCGTTCCGGTTTTGGTGACTTCTTAGTTACCGGCTCTCAAACAGGACAAAATAAACATTACAAGCATCACATTTTTAGTAAAGACTACAAGCAGAAAAAAGAACATACCTTAGACAACAGAAATATAGCTGGGAAGTTTAGGCAGGTGGCGTTTTGCTACCAAAACTCAACCCGACCATGCCGCTCTCACAAATGCTCTCTCAGGATTGAAAAAATAGATATACTGTAGCAGGAATACTGTAGCGGGACCGAAAAAAGTAGAGATACAGCAAACAAATAAGAAAGACTGCATTGGTGGGTGGGGGAGCATACGACGTTCAGCATTCTCCATTCCGGTCCCATGACCCCATAAGGATCTCTCGCCTCAATATGAGCATAAAAAATATTAAAAAAAAGAAAAGGCCTGAAGGCAATAAAATGAAAATAAATAAAGTACTGCAGCTGACTCAGAGAGCAGAGTTCACGGAGAAGCACAACTTCTGGTTTTGGTGGCCTCTCAGTGACTGGCTCTCCAAAACAGGACAAAATAAACATTAAAAGCACATTTTTTTCTGTAAACAAGTCGAGCAGTAAAAAAGACATACCTCAGACAAAATAAATGCTCTGGACTAGGAAGCCGATGCCAAAACACTGAATTCTGGGCTAAACACAAATCAGCTCCTTCTCTCAGATTGCAAACAAGTAGAAAAGAGCACGCCGAACTTCACACGCACTTTTAAAAGTTTTTCCTACGGGACCCATACCCTCACCAGCCAATCACAGAAGGGTTACACAGTTTAGGAATCCTAGGATTGATTTTATATAGTTAACAATGATTGGCTGGCAAGTTATTTAAACATATATAGCTGACATCTCCAGGTGTACCGCGGACACACAGGGACACTGCTGCAGCCGACTCAACTTGCTCCCAGACACACCTGGTGCAGTTTTGCTGCTGTCTACAGAAGATTCCGAGAGACAAAGAGTTAAAGAGGGTAGTCAATGGTGTCACTATTTCTCCCCTTAGTTTTTTTTTAGAATTCTGGGGTGAATCCCATCAGGTCCCATTGTTTTGTCCACCTTCAGTTTCAGGAGTTCTTTCAGAATCCTTTCTTCTGTGAATGGACTGGTGTCGACCCCCTGTTTACCCTTTAGTTCCATTGCTTTGATCCTTCCCTTATGTAGAGAGCTACTCCTCTTCCTCTTCTACCCTCCCTGTCCCTCCTGTAGATTGTGTACCCTGGTATGTTGATATCCCAGTCATGGTTCTCTGTGTACTATGTTTCTTTAACTGCCACAATATCCAGGTTTCCCTCTTTCATCAAGGCCACTAGCTCAGGAAGCTTGTTACCCAGACTACAGGCATTGGTAGTCATTGCCCTCCATGTTTTGGTGGCCTTACCCCCTTTAGCCCCATCCCTGTCCTTACTGCCTTTGCCTTTTTCTCCATTTACCTCTGCCCTTCTCCCTATTGACTTCTTTATTTTGGTGTTTATCTCACTAACTACCCTGTTTTTTTTTTTAGGGGGCTGAGATTTTCCTGCTCTTTTTCGGTGCCTCCCCCCTTGGCTAGTTTAAATGCTTGCCAATGAAGCATTTAAACCTATCACCTAGGATCCTGGTTAGCCTTCTGCACAGATGCAGACCATAGTGCCAGTATAGGTCTGTATCCCTCCAGGTGGACCCCCAGTCCCCAATGAAGCTCACTAACAGCTCTCGTCACAAATGACTGCAAATATTCTCCCAACTAGATTACCTCCCTGGCAAATTAAAGTTACACTAAGTAAAGACAACCCCAAAAACAGAGAACCAAAACACTGACTTCTACTTACTATTACAGGCCCCTGAATTAAGAATTCAATTCAATGTGCTCAGTAAATCACCTCCTTGCTGTAGGGAAGCTGCTCTCCGTTTTTCAGCTTCTGCAGCACAAAAAAGGGAACAGCCTGATGAAACCATGAGTATAGTGACAGTAAAATTCTTGATAGCCCTTGATAAGACAGTATATAAGTGCCTTCATCTAGGATCAAACCGCTAACCTTTTGTTTGAAAGCCAAGACACATCCATTGTGCCACCTCAGGAGCTACACTGCACAGAAATGCTGAATCACCTCTGAATGTCAATTCTGCAGTGGGTGGGAGGAAACAGAAGACTGCAGCTGGCAAAGATTTATAAACTAAGTGGCCTGCAGTTGCCCTATTTGCTGCCTGCCACCAAATGTTCCTGCCTCTCCACTATCTCCAGTTCATTTCCTCCCTAAGCACTCTCCGTACTATTGCTGCACCTTGATTTGTGTGTCCTGATGCTCTCGTACACAGTTTACACCCCAATTCACCTCCTCTGCCCTCCAGCAATGTACTGGCAATATTTCCCATGATGCATAGACACCAACAGACCTTCAGGCTTCAGGCACAGCATAAAAGTGTTCTACTTAAGTGCCTTTAACTTACACTAATTCAACGTCTTGCAGGACTGCACACTGCGAAATCCATCTGTGCCAGCTATGCTGCTCTCTCTCTCTCTCTCTCTCTCTCTCACTCCTGGTAAACTGACTGCAGAGCTGTGTGTTCAGAAGAAGTCCTTTAACTGTGAATTCGGCTGACAGTGATGGGAGGATGAGCAGCAGAGATTGTCAGGTCATGTGTGTGGGAAGGTTTGCACTGTCATACTGCTGGGAACTGTAACTAGCTGCATGACTTGCATTCAAGAAGACCTTTAACAGTGACTCCAGCAGCCAGTCACTGGAGGATGTGGGAGCACAGATTATCAGGGCAGGTGGGGGGATTCACACTGTCACTACTGCTGGGGACTGTAACTCACTGCACGGTGCCCCCCCTTGCTGTTTTCCCATTTGGCACTCCTGTAGCTTGTCACACAATATCTCTCGCTCTCTCTCTCTGTCTCTGTCTCTCTCTCTCTCTCATAGCTTGAGGAAAACAATGATACCACAGAAAGAGCATGCCACTGCATCCACCCTGCATCTACTGCAAAATGGACAGAGAGAGTGAGACACAGACACACCACATTGCATTAACTGTCAATGATGGTCAATTTGGTCCTTTTCTGCTGACAGATTTCTATGTTTCTATATGCAATATTTTCCAATGTTTTGTCAGTTACAACTGGCTCCATGATGTATAACATCCTGTGATTGTATTTCGTTTTATCACTGAAAAGCATGAAAAACATTCCGAGGGTGTTTACAACACCCAAATCTGAACCCAAAAATGGCACCCTCTGTCCCCTCTTCCCACAACAGCTAACTCATGTTTGTTTCACACAGTGCCACTGGGATATAGAGGGCATCTTGACATGACCTTATAGGCACGTCCACATCTGCAAAGCTGAACTTGTGGGGTTTTCTTTCTGCACTACCAATAGCAGGGTGGCATTTACTCCACAACACTGTTTAATACCCATCCCCTGATAGTATCATCTATTGTGCATTAAACATTGCTATTTCCTTCATTTTAATTATAATCTTTTTAATTACATTTTATTTCAAGATAATATACCAGTAGAGGAATTTGAACATGTTAAAGAGTGTGCAATCAATGACAACAACTCTGAGAATGATTCAGCCTTAATGAATATAGACACCAATCGAAACACAAGCACCAGAGTGACATCACAAATAGACATATGCAATTATGTCTCCAAAACGAATATAACAGATAATGAAAAATGCATGTTACTCAAACATCGGATACCTGACATTAGTTTTAAGTTTCCAACCAAGTGTTTTACTGTTAAAGAAGAAAGTCGGGTAGTTCTCTGAGGCAGTACCAGAGAGCATGGCTGGACCACTTTGACTACATTTCTTATTCAGTATCTGAAGATGGATTGTACTGCCCGACATGCATACTGTTTCCAACACCTGGGCAGACAGGTCACGCCAAGTTTCTTATTGAGCAGCCTTATTGTAACTGGAGGCGTGCAAAAGATGATATTCATCATCATCACTCCGAGGTAGAACATCACAAGAATTCAGAGGCCAAATTATACACATTTCTTACCACAACAGAGAAAAGTTCTGTAAGAGTGGATTTATCATTGTCAAATTCCACAGCACAAGTTGCAAAAAATCACATATTTCTATCGTCAATCAGAAAATGTTTAGAGTACTGTGGGAGACAAGGTATTGCACTTTGTGGACATAGGGATGATTCATCGTCATACTCCAGGAACATCAATCAAGTCAACTTCAAAGCACTATTCAATTTCCGTATTGATGCTGGCGATCAAGAATTAAAAAACAATCTAGAAACATGTAACAGAAATGCCACCTACATCTCCAAAACTGCCCAAAATGATCTTCTACAATGTATAAAAGAGTATATTCAGCAACACATTGTTAATGATCTCAAACAGGAACAACAAGAAGAATTCTATTCCATTCAAGCAGATGAGATCACCGATGTGAGTAATTGGGAACAACTGGGAATAGTTCTTAGATATTTATTTATTTATTATTTACTAGCTTTTGTTTACCGGGTAAGCACGCTAGACAAGGAATGTCTATTTTCAGGTGCGACCTGGGAGATTACAACAGTAGGTTTACAAGCAGTATGAGAATAATTACAGCATAGTAAAATACAGGCATTGAACAGGGTGAAACAAATAAACAAGTACAGGATGATCAGATAAGCATATACATCAAGGTAAGAACATACAAGCAGTAATAACAATTCTTGGTATAATACATGAGCTTTTAAGGTGGGACATTGGGTAGTTGTCCCGGTATAAAGATGGTAAGCATTAAGGTGCAGGACATGTTAGGGCAGATCGTTCCCTATTTGAGCTCGGGAGGGGAGGGTTAGGAACCAGGGAAGTGGATGGAGCTCCTCAGCGTTCAAGCCAGGGTTGGAGGCACCAAGCAGCCTAGGGACAGTTACAGGCTGAGGCAGATTTCAGGTGTAACCAGAGGGAGCTCTTAAACATGGGGTGGGTGGGATTACATCTGATGGGTGCAAGTAGGCTATTTCAGAATCTAGAAGCACAAACAGCAAAGGCACGATCACCTGCCAGAGTTTGAGTTTTAGGGATGGGGGGAGGCAGGATAGCTGACCTGATGGTAGAGCCGGTTGGAGAAGTTGAGATAAGGCAGGTGGGGTGGCATTATGGACAATTTTGTCTGTGAAGCAGCCCAAGACAAAGGAACAATAATTACTTGGAGATAGCCAGTGTAGTTTTTTGTATAACTCACAGTGATGGGTAAATCGAGGGACAGCGAGGGCAAAGTGGCACATATTGTTATAGGCCACATCCCATTTTGTGAGACTAGTTTTTGTAGCGAGGGTAAAGGTAATCAGCCCATAGCCGAGAGAGGGAAGAAACAACTCTTTAGCAAGGGCACGTCGAGCAGTTGCTGTAAGGAACCCATGGGCCCTGTATGCAAGTCCAAGCTTGATGTTTGTTGTCCTGCATACATTTTGAGTATGTTGAGATAGGTCTAGCTGAGGATAAAGCGTGACTCCCAGGTATTTAAATGAGCATGTAGTGCCAACAGGGACTCCATCATGACTCAAGATATTTCGTGGAACGGGACACTGCTTAAGCTTGGCAGAGGAGCCGAAGAGCATGAGTTGTGTTTTCTTTATGTTCAGCACAAGCTGAAAGATGGCCAACCAGTGGAGAAATCTGCAGAATTCATAGAATGTGAATCTGTAACAGGTAGTGAAATCTGCAACAAAATTCAGTTATTTCTTAAACAGCTGGCATTAGATCCCACACATTGCATGGGCCAAGGGTATGATGTGCAGGGAACAAGGCTGGAGCTCAAAAGGGATGTGCTACCATATTTCAACAAGCATTTGTCAATGCCGAATGTTTGCTTGCTGGTATTGGCATTGGTACTGCATGAGTTAGAGAGATGCATAATAAGAATGGCAGTGAAGTATTAAACTAATGCCAACCTCCACCCCCATGCTACAGGGACTGACAGGTGTTGGGGTGTGCCTTTGGGTCATCGGCCATAACGCTCACACCATTCTACCTCACCACATCCTGCAGACACTGATAGGTGTCACGGTGTGCCTTGTGGTCTTTGGCTCTTACGCTCACCCCATTCCATAAGGAAATAAACTGAGATGGGTGAAGTATAGGAGATGGGGTGAACGTTAGGGCCAAAGACCCCAAGGCACATCTTAATGCCTGTCAGTGGCTGCAGGGTAGGGCTGAGGTGGAATGGTGTGAGCATTATAGCCGAAGACTCCAGGCCAAACCCCCCCCCGATGCCTGTGAGTCTGTACAGGGTGGGGCATTACAGTTGGAAATCCTAATGCCTTGGGCATTTGTAATAGGGCACAAGCAACTGGTTCCAGCTAATAGAGTTTCTATGCTTAGTTTAAGTATTGCCTGTGTGTGACTCACCAGAACATAACTATTTTGCACACACACACACTTGACACTGTGGGAATTCAGCACTACGGTCCCAATCTCATTCGCAGTGTGTGACACTCTCACTGTCTGTCAGCACTGCTGGCCACATCGAACACGCCCACAAACTGCCACATCTCTGACAGACACACAAGGGGCACTGCTGTCACTTGTTCTGTCTGCTTCTGAATGTCTCACCTACCCATGCTGTGCGGGTGCTCGGTCATACTCTCTGTCTTCCAGCTGTAGGTCTACCTGCGCCCAAACAACAGTGTGCAACAGTACTCAGTGGCTATGTCACCTTTCACAACATTTGCTTCCTCCCTAACCTTCACCCCACTACTCGCTCTCTCTACAAATATACTGAACACGCCTGCTTCAACACAGAAAACTGCTCCCTTTGCAGGCCTTTGCTGTCCCTGTTTCTCCCGCTCTCTCGCTGTAACATCTGCGTGTCTCTCTTACGACACTACTTGCATTGTCTCAGGGTAGAGGAGATAAAATTTACTATCTGCCTTGCCGGGGGTGAGGGCAATGAGGAATCAAGCACAGACACCACACCCACTGCACCACCCCCAGCGACTCCACGTTTCAGCGCTACGGTCCGGCACCATTCACTTTCTACCACCGCCCATGGTCAGGGGATATCGGGATAGCGGGAGGACAACAAAGGAGGACAGGCTACAGGGAGGGGGAAGGGGGTTACTCTCTTTCTCTCACTCTGCCTCTCCCTTACTTGTGAAACTGCTGACAAAGCTGTGCTGCTCTCCTCTCTCTACATTTCTGCTGCTAGTTGCGCAGTTATGCTGATGTGTTTGCCCTGTCTCTGTTGCAGAGGGGCACACTGTGTAGAAAGGGGTGCTGCTTTCATCCATGCTGACAGAGACAGAGTGCAATCACAACTTAGCCATCCAGAACAGTACAGAACCTAACTGGCACACTGTGCTGAGGTGTCTGCTGGTGGAGGCGGGGCCGGGGTGTGTGACAAACACACAGCGAGAGCTAGAGAAGTGCAGACATTTGCTATTGACACTGCCATGCCTGGGTTGATGGATGGCCACTGCACCACTCTGTGTGACTCACTCACTCACTCACTCTCCTCGCACACAGCAAAAACAGAACTACAACAGTCACTGTGTATGCCACGGACCAGCTTCACTGTTCTCTGCCTGTCTCACTCTGTTTTCTTTCCATGTGGTGTCCCATACTACATGCGAGTGATCATCCTACTGCATTCTGTCGCAGCCCAATATTGACTGCATGACCCCGATGCAGGACATAGCACACAATGTTCTCTGTGTACGAGGGAGGAGGGGCAACATGCACACAAAACACAACGTGTAATCCATGAGGCCCTCAGGATTAGTGATTTTTTTTAATGCTATCATTCTGTTGTCATTGGTGTAAAACAGCATCCAGCTGCTGAGTTTCTTTAAGTTTACTAAAACCATCATAACTCATGCTAGAGAAATACTGTTTAGTGTTACCTTCCCCTTGTGATCAGTGTGTTGCCACTGATATGCTTACTGTGACCGCACAGTATGCAGCTGCCAAGTGGATACACAAAATCCACGGGTGTCTAGCCTCGTGATCAGTAATTTTTTTTTTATTATTGTCATTTGTTTACGTCCCCTTAACAAAGCATCTGGCTGCTGCTAATTTGGTAAGTTATTTAAAACTATCTGATCTCATGCAGAAATAATTGCAATAATTAGTTTTACTGTTACCCTCTCCCTGCGAGGTCCTGGAGTAAGCAGCAGGCCTCATCCTCCATATCTGAACGGCATCACTTCTGACCCATACCTGAACTGCATCACTTCCGAGTAGCACAAGACACTTCTCACTGGGAAAGACAGGGAAGAGAAACATACTGCCACGAAAGGTACAATTTGCTGCAAAAATCAGGGTCTGCCCCGGCATCACAGCATCAGCTTCTCTCGGCAAACTGCATATGTGAACATCACCACATCTATATGCATGCAGACTGTTCAGGATGGAATGAGAAGCTGATGCTGCAACGACGAGGTGCTCCCTGATTGCAGTGACAAATTTCTTTCAAGTTGGTAGCATGCTTGAAAACTACTGTCATAGCTAGCATGCTCATTCATTGGTGACACAAAGACAAGCCTTAAAAAGCAGTGGTGGCACTGGCCACAACACTGCCACACCTCTACAACCTGCTACTCCAGCAAGCTGCCACAACATGTTTCTTGTGCTTGCATGCAAGCAAACATAAAGAGTAACTCCATGAGTGATATATTATCATTGTGCGAGTCATCAATTAAACCTTGTTCTTTCTAAAGCATGTCAGCTTCCTGAAATAAACTGCATGATAAATGCAGTGAAGCAAGTTGGCATCTTCTTCAAGTATTCACCAAGACGCCAACGTCATCTGGAGAATGCCATCGAACAAATGAATGATGAATGAATTGGAAATGGTGACACACCTGTAGGTAAACACAAAATAAAATTGTTACGTGAAACTCGATGGGTTGAGAGACATACATCCATGGAAGATTTTAATGACCTGTACAAAGCATTAATTGACTGTCTAGGTGACATAGAAAACAACAGAGAACAAAAGTAGGATGCAAATAGTGTTGCTGAAGCAAATAGCCTGTACAGCTCCATCACAAAGCCAAGCTTTATAGTTGCATTTCAGTCAGTGAGACACTTTTTCAGTTATACTAAAGTGCTAAGCCAATTATTCCAAGGATCGTCGCAGGATATAGTTTATGCATATGAAAAAGTTCAGCTTGTCCTTGCTGAGTTCCACAGTATTTGAGAAAATCATGAGAAAGAGTTCCAAGTCATGTTCAATGGCATGTCTGAAATGGGTAGAATGTGTAACATGGAGGAGCTAGAAATTCCTCGTCACTGTAAACAGCAAACTAAGAGAAACAACGTAGAGGCTGAAACACTGGAGGTGTACTGCAGGAGGACAGTTTTCATCCCCTTTCTGGACCACATAATTTCAGAACTTTCCTGTAAGTTTACGACAATGTCTTCTATAGCTGTGAAAGGTCTTTCGCTTATCCCATCAAATCTTGAGCATCTATCTGAGGAAAAAGAAAATGAACTAAAACTGTTCTTTAGTGATGACTTACCCTCATAATCATCCTTCAGCCAAGCGATCAGGTCATGGAAAAGAAAATGGCAATCTGTGTCAGCCAACTGTCTGGGTTTGTTGCCATGTGATCTAAACTAAACTTTTGCACATACAAATATGCATATGTTTCCAAATGTAGCATTTATGTAGTATATTCTTTTGATAACTCCAGTAACATCTTCAGGCATTGAAAGAGCAAATTCCTCCCTAAAATTGATTAAATCACAACTGCGGAGCACAATGCGACAAGATCATTTGAATGCCTTGCTATTACTCTTCATACACAGAGATATTTCACTGGACTACGACGCTATGATAAATTTGCTAACAGACATCCAAAATGTATGCTACTACTAAATCCTCTAAATCAAGATAAGTTATAACACAAAGAAATTCAATCTTTGTACTGGCATTAACATGGAATATTGACTTTCTATCCACAACATCTTATTACTGTCAGTCAAAAAATTACACAATATCTTATTACTGTCAGTCAAAAAATTACACAATTAAATTACACTGTGATCATAGTTAAGATGTAAAAACTTGGAACATCCTTTTGAGAAAGTTGTTTTTAATTTAAATGTAAAACACATTTCCAAATGAAATTCTAACACCAATGATGTTATTTTTATAATAGCTTTTAAAGAATGAAATAAATATTTACATTTTAACTGCAAAACTGCTAATTTACTGTCATACTTTGTAAGAATTTTGATATCTACTGATCCTGATTTATGCATCTTTTCTCACCATCTAAAGCATATAGTTTATCAGTGATTATATACAGTAATTAAAGAATGTTACATGCAATTGAAACTTCAGTCCACTTGCTACTTTACATTTTATAGACAAGACAACCTTAGCTGAATTTGATAACAGAAAATATGTTGCAGAGAACATGATATGTAGTGAATATATCTATTTAAGAATTTCTATCTATCTATCTATCTATCTATCTATCTATCTATCTATCTATCTATCTAGTTGGTCTTTTGCTTTTGCCATAATTATATTTTACTTCTATGGAATACTTTATTTTATCGTATAAACTGCCATGAGCACAAGGGATACAACAAAATAAAAGTTCCTAGGTTTGGCTTGCTTCTCTCTCTCTCTGATGTACACTAAATTTACATCTTAAAAGTGAGTGTCACTACAGTTGGATACACACTGTGGTTGTTGAGCAACGTAGTGGTACAAAATTTAGGCTGTCATGTGTGGCATGTAAAACTTCATAAAGGGTGTGTGTGTGCGTGTGTGTGTGTGTGTGTGTGTGTGTGACGTACCTTTTTGATACTGGACAGACAAAGTGTGACATTCATGTCCCCCCAAAATGTTACTATAACTACATCATTGTTACATTGGGTGTATATTGAGATAATGCAGCACCAAATAGAAAGCTAGTTTATCATCCAGAAGTGTAAGAAAATGAGTGTCCTTCTGACCTTCAGCACCCTCCAGGAACCCTGCAACTGAGCCTGTATCCTAGTTTCACTCCACCACAGTGCAGCGACAAATTTCCTCGGCAGGGATGGGAAGGAAGCTGAAGGACATGCCTGGTTATTCTAGCAAATCAACCAGACATCACCCTCAGAACTGATACATCTCTGTGAGCCAGCCATTACTGTTTGCAGCTGCTCTGTGATGGAAAGGGAACCAGATTTTTGGTTCAAGTAGGAAATTAACACTTTGCTCCTGAAACTGGGCATAAAATGCACCAAAATGCACCATTTCACACCTTACATTCTCAAACTTTCCTGGGGGAGCATGCCCCCAGACCCCCAAAGAGGTTTGGTTTTCGAGGCCAAGTGTGCCCCCCTTCTGTCAATTCTTGGATCCGCCCCTGGTAGATATGGTCAGTCAGGGGAAATTAACTATACCTTCCAATCCATTGTGGCAAAACCGTGAAGTTGTACAAACCACCTGAAGCAGCCTCCAGACAGGTGAGGGACCTTATACCTCCAACCCCCTCCTATTTCCTCCTCAACTACCCCATAGGACCCTTTCCTTCCCATCCCAAACTTCCTCTTCAGGGAGAGCTGCTTTTTCCTATCACTTTCCAAACATTTGGAGCTCCCTTCCCTTGGATATCTGCTCTGCCCTATCTACTCGCTCATTGTTCTATCTTCTTCGACATACATTTCGCCATCCTGCAACTGCTCCTGACCCTCATCTCCTTCACTACCTTTCTTTTTCCCCACTGCTGTCCTATTTTACCAACTTCACCCCCCATTCTGCCTCCACCTTGTCATGCAGAAAGCATATAGCACTGACTGGGTTGGCATCAAGCAGTGTTCATGCCCCTGGATAACTCTCCTAAGGATTTTTGCTTGCCTCCTACCTCCAAAACCCCCTTTCTCCTCTTCAGTTTCCCAACTCCATCTGCATCATGCAGTTGTTACCATTGTGAGGTTCTGCTCCAGTGTGTTATGGTCTACCTTTTATTTCACCCCCCTCTTATGTGCCAGCACCAGTTATTCTGTCCCCCAACTACCCCACTACTTTCCTCACCTGTTCCTTCTAATCCCATTGAGGAGTGTGCATCCCAGAGGGGTGAAGGGGTCTGGTTTGCCTTACTTCCATCATCTCCCCAGGCTGGAAAAGCTCTCACTTACTACTCAAGAGCTAACCCAGGAAATTTTATCTGTGCTAATATGTTTTGTGTGTATGTATATGATTTATGTTTATGAGTATGTAAGTATGGGTATGTGTGTGTGTATATATGTGTGTATATATATATATATATATATTAATTGCAAAAAAAAACTTTATTAACGCATCAGTTAGGGTTGACGGCACAGTAACAAAAGTATGGAAATGTGATGTTAGGGTTACCACCCCAACACCACCCCCTTTGCCATCCACAGACCAACACACATCAGGATGTGCCATGGGGTGGTCAGGCCTAACTCTTACTCCATTCTCTTATACTGTACCATATCAGCCTGTTTACACATGGAATGGGGTGAGAGTTGGGCCTGACCACCCCATGGCACATCCCAACGCTTGTTGGTGTATGAAGGGTAGGTGGGTTGGGGTGGTAGGGTTGGTAACACTAACGTTGAGTTTCCCAGCTTTTGATGATTTAATAAAAACCCTAACTGATGCATTAATGAATTTTTTTGCAAAGAATATATATTATAGCTGCACAGTAGTGCAGCTATAGTTAGAGTTGCCCCCACTTCTATGTTAAACCCAAACTTTTGCACTTTAATAACTTATCCACCATACAACGGATTTGCCTCACATTTTGCATGCTTGGTGGGGCACCATAGATCTCTGTATCTGGCAAGTTGCGTTATGGTCGGATGAGTGGTTGCAGAGCTGCAGAGTACCATAAAATGTGCAAAATCTGGGTTTTTGCTTGTTTCTTTGCTTGGGGCTACAGCCCACACGATTTGCCCATCTGACCAGTGTGGGTCTCTGTTGTGCCTTTTGAAGATCTGGTGAAAAAATATTAATCTGTTTAAATGTTATTCAATTTTTAATTTTTCCATTACAGTCAAAGGGGAAAAAAAATGTGCCTCTCAAAAGCTGCCGCCAGTACATTTTACTGTTGCAAATGGCACTTTTACTGTCACGTGGTGGCCATCTTGTTTTCAGTTAGTGAGAGAGAAAAATGCCTGGCGTTTAAATTTGGGACCCCCTTGGTAAACACTGACAGATGTGTTTACCTAGTTGGGCCCTGAGGATCTCAACACTAGCTTTTTTGGGGGGACCCCCAGAAATGCCTTTTCTGCGATTGTCCCCCCCATGGTGTTGCAAACTGCAACAGAACAGATGCAACACTTTTGCAAATCACAGAAGTGTCGTGCCCATTCTGTTGCAAATTTTTGCGAAAGTGTCACAATTTAATATATATATATATATTCATTGCAAAAAACTTCATTAATGCATCAGTTAGGGTTGAAGTGACAAAAGTAGGGAAATTAGGCATTTGGGTTGACACCCTAACAACCCCCACCCTACTACCCCACTCCCACCCACCACAGACCAACAGGTGATGGGGTGTGCCTTGGGGTTGTTGGCCCTGACTCAAACCCCATTCCATGTGTAAGAAAGCTTACATGATACAATATAGGAGAATGGTGTGACAGTTAGGCCCAATGATCCCAAGGCACACCTTGTCACCTGTTAGTCTGTGGTGGGTGGGTGTTAGGGTGTCAACACTAATGCCTCATTTCCCTGCTTTTGTCACTGCAACCCTAACTGATGCATTAACAAAGTTTTTTGCAATGAATTTCCTTATTTTTTGAGAATGTGTAATGTAACTGGCAACTGGTATGTGTTGGTGGGAGCACGGTTCCTCCAGGCCCCGCATTCCCTTCAAGCTGCCCATTTTTGTATGTATGTAGCTGTGGAAACACAGGGGTTTCAGGCCCCAGCGCTTGCACACATTAAGTTATGAGCAGGCATAACAAAATTGCAACAAATAGTCATAACTGTGCCATCTTAAATTATTTCTACCCCAAATGTTCAACATAACCTTCTTATCACATCACTGCATGTACCCAGTACAGAAGACTTTCAAATCCCTGTTGAAATGTAATTCTGTGCAATTGTAACACCGTTTTGCACCACAGGTATGGAAAGACATTTTTTGCAAGGATTTTAAAAATTGCAGCGGTACTATTCATGAGGTGGTGTGAAAAAATGGTAAAGTTGAAAATCTGGAGTGAAAACATTAACAATTGGCGAAGTTACAAGTGTGCATAGAAACTGCACAACACATGCTTATAACGCGATCATTTGTTGAAATCTTTTCACCTAATTTTCAACATGGGCTTTTTAGGACCTCCCCTCATGAACAGTGGCACTGTGATTTTGTTAATCCATCCCAAAAGTTGATTTTGCACAGCAACCGCTGCATTCTGCGCCACAGGTGCGAAAACACATTTCAGGCAGGATGTGAAAAATGACAGCTGTATTGCTCATAAGGAGTTGTGAAAAAATAGCAATGTTGAAAATCTGGAGTGAAAATATTAAAGATTGGTGAAGTTACAAACGTGTGTAGAAACTGCACATCGCACGGTCGTAATGCAATAATTTTGGGAAATTTTTTTACCGAATTTGCAACACAGGCTTTTTGGTACCCCACCTCATGAACAGTGGCAGTGTTGTTTCATTAATCAGTCCCGAAAGGTGATGCCATGCAACAACCACGAAACCACTTTCCAGGACTGAGTAACGAAATGACAGTGCCAGTGTTCACGAAGTGGAGTCCCAAGAACCCCATTTTGAAAATTTGGGACCAAAATTCCAAAACATGGCTGGGATATCAACCCAAGTTGAACCCCCCCATTTATGCCATTATAGGATGCTTACTTTTGATTCTTCAGTTTGCGGTTCGGCTTTGAAGAGTGCAGATGTGTCCCCGGTCCAGAGAAGATCATTGCTCCTGACCTCCGGAGTTGGGTAAGGGGGGTGTGCGCAGGGAGGCGGGTGTGCAGTGGGAAGGTGCGGATGGAGAGGGGGAACTGGGGAGATGACAAGGGACTGTTTTCTTTTTTTCAGGTTTAAAAAAATAAAATAAAAGACTTGGGGGACGGTTTTCTTTATTCACAGGTATTTATTTGGGCACACTGGGGTGGGCTCCCAGTGTGCCATATTAGTGTGGGGGGA
The DNA here is from genome assembly GCA_016271365.2 of Neoceratodus forsteri. Taxonomy (NCBI): domain Eukaryota; kingdom Metazoa; phylum Chordata; order Ceratodontiformes; family Ceratodontidae; genus Neoceratodus; species Neoceratodus forsteri. The sequence continues at coordinate 1,142,459,543 of CM057453.1, forward strand.
GGGGGATGCATGCCAACACAGGGATTGGGCACCTGGTGGCAATTCAACAGTACCACTTTCGGGCAGGGCATCATCCTACCCCGGGAGTGGGCATCCTGGTGTCAGAAACATTTAATATTAATAAAAAAATATATATTTGGCAGATTGGGGTAGGCTCGCAGTGTGCCATATTAGTGTTGGGGGGGGGGAAGATACATGCCGATATGGGGACTGGGCACACCGATGTCGGCATTTAAAGAACAAGTGATCCACCATTGTGGTTCCCCATTCCTGAGGCCATCCCCTTCATGAGGTGGGATGAGGACCAGATCCTATCTGGCCATCTGGTCTTCATCTCATGAACGGGAATTTTGACACCTTGCAAACAGGGATTGTGACAGCTGGCGAAAGAGAATTAAAAAAAACAATCCCTATCATGAGCCGTCAAAATCCCCTTTCACCAGGTGATCCGCTTTCATGAGGTGACAAAATCCCTGTACGTGAACCAATCCTTGTCTGTGAGATAGGGGCATCTGGTCCGGAAATTGCGATCAAGGATTTTGACAGCTCGTGAACAAGGATTGGCTCATGAAAAGGGATTTTGACAGCTTGCGAAAGGGGATTCAAAAACTCAGTCTTCTTTCGTGAGCTGTCAAAATCCCCTTTCGCAAGCCGATCCTTTTTTGTGAGCTGGCAAAATCCCTGTTCACAAGCCCTTTTTGGCAAAACTGAAGAAAACCAAAGCCAAGGGTTTGTACGGGGCATCTCACTGAACAAAAACCCATACTTCTAATATCACACAACACACCGGTGGGAGAAGTTAGAATGTTTTATTTGTGGAGGAAACTGAAAACAAGGTGGCGGCTTGCGAAAAGCCAATTTTTCCTCATGAACGGGGATTTAATAAATCCCCGTTCATGAGGTGACAAAATCCTTGATCATGAGCCAAATCCTCTTTGAAAAACATACATATAAATCAAAGTCTGAACTAAACATGCTCAGAACCCCAAAATTCAGAAATTAAATAACTTTGTAACAGATTAATATTTGTTCAACAAACCAACGCTGGATTGTTCTTTGGGACAACCTCTTTCTACTCTGAAAAGTTCAGACCAAAATTCCAAACAGTGTGGCCGTGGCATGATGGGCATAAATCAGCAAAAATGGGCAAAAAAGGCAAAAAATTCATTTTTTGGTGCTTCACTGCATAGAAATTGTAAATCCGATTGAAACGACACTTGTCATATCAAGAGATCTACCATCCGAGACAGTGCATTCCGAAGTTCGTGAAAATCTGTTAAACGGTTGCAAAGTTATTAATGTGCAAAATTTGGGGTTTAACATTAAACTGCCTACACAACCCTAACTATAGGGGCACAACCACACCCCTATAATATACATAATAGACACACAGTATATTATACTGACATGGTAGTACTAGTATATTAGGGTTGGTAGGGCTGTTTAATGTTAAACCTTAAACTTTGCACTTTAACAACTTTCCAACAACAAAAGGGATTGACATGAAACTTGGCATGCTCTGCGGCTAGATGAAGGACTCCTGACATGCCAAATTTGGTGTCAACCCCTTTTGTGGTTTTTGAGATAGAGAGTGGTGGAAAATGCAAAATTTGAACAGGTTTTGTAAATTTCTTTTGACAGCTGTTTTTCAGAAATGGCTTTTTCTTGGGGTCTGAAATTTTCAGACTTGAAAGCTTTTGCCCCACAAATATGCCTTTTGAAGGTTTGCTGAAAAAATATTAATCCATTCAAAAGTTACTTAAGTTTTAATTTCCCATTATTTTTTATGGGAAAAAAATAGATGTGCCATATGAAAACAAGCTTGTTTTCGAATGCAGGTAGCTTGTTTTCACAGGCAGGGTACACAGTGTTGCAGGGAGCCTAACAGCAAATTAAATACTAAATAACTTCTGAACCAATTCATATTTTTTTTACCAAACTTTTAAAAGGCACATTTGTAAGGCAAAGGCTTTTAACCCTGAAAAATGTAAGACCACAAGAAAAAGCTGTATCTGAGAAATGGCTGTCCAAAGAAGGACTCCTCATAGGTTTAAAAAAAAAAAAGGTCCCTCGTAGTGGGACACTAGGGAGTCTACTCCTACTGTCCCCAGTTGTGTGCCCCCCCAAGCAATGTGGGACACAGGATCCCATGCCCAGTGTCCCCAAATAAACCTTTATTATTCTCCGACATCGGGGTGCCCAATCCCATGTTGGAGATCCCCACCTTAGTGTCCAACACTGGGGAGGCCACCCCCATTGTCACAGATAACACTTTTATTGTACTGTACTTCGACATCAGGGTGCCCCAATTCTCATGTTGGAGATCCTCCCATACTGTTCGACACTGGGGAGCCCACCCCCAGTGTTACAAATTACACTTCTGTTCTTCTCTGACATCAGGGCACCCAATCCCCGTGTCAGAAATCCCCCAGTACTGTACGACACTGGGGAGCCCACCCTATGTCACAAATTACAGTTTTCTTCTTCTTCTCTGACATCAGGGTGACCAACCCCTGTGTGGGAGATCTCCCCTGTACTGTCCAACACTGGGGAGCCCACCCCCAGTGTCAACAAACAGTTTCTGTCCCTGTAAAACAAGAAAACAGTCCCCCAATGTCTTTTTTTATTAAATCTGTAAAAAAAGAAAATGGTCCCTCATCGTCTCCCCTGACCTCCTCGCCCATCCCAACCCTATCTCTGTGCACCTACCTCCCCACAGCCCCCCCTCTTTACCTCATACTTACCTCCAGATGTCAGTGGCTGTGATCTTCTCTGGATTGGGATATGACTGCACTCTTCAAATCCGAACCGCAAACTGAAGGCTCAAGGTAACCACTGTATAATGGCAGTCAATGGCGTTTTGAACTTATGTTGATATTGCAGGCATTTTTGCACCATATTTTCAACATGGACTTTTTGGGACCCCATCTCATGAACACAGTCACTGTCATCTCAATAATCTGACTTGTAAGGTGATTTCATAGTCACTGCGTGGAATCACCTTTCGGGGTTGATTAACAAATTACAGTGCCAGTGTTTATGAGGTGAGGTCCCAAAAAGCCCATGTTGAAAATCTGGTGAAAAAATTCCAAGAAATTACCATATTACAAGCATGCATTGCGCAGTTTCTACACACGCTTGTAAGTTCACCAGTATTTAATATTTTCACTCCAAAATTTCAGTATTGCTATTTTTTCACACCACCTCATGAACAATACAGCTGTTATTTTCCACATCCTGCCCGAAACATCTTTTCACACTTGTGGCGCAGAATGGCGCATTCACTGTGCAAAATCACCTTTTGGGACCAATGAACAAAATGATAACAGTGTTCATGAGGTGGGGTTCCAAATATCCCATGTTAAAAATTTGGTGAAAAACTCCTAAAAATGGCCAAGTTACATGTGGTCGTTAAAATAATTTCCAAAAAATGACCGCATTTCGGGTGTGCACTGTGCACTTTCTATGCACACTCATAACTTAGCCAATTTTTTTAATTTTCACTCCAAATTTCAACATTGCCATTTTTTCACACCTCCTCATGAACAGCACAGCTGTCATTCTTCACATCCTGCACAAAATGTGTTTTTCCACCTGTGGCGCAGAATGGCGTGATCACGGTGTTAAATCACCTTTCGAGACCAATGAACAAAATGATAGTAGCACTGTTCATGAGGTGGAGTTCCAAACAGGACATGTTGAAAATTTGGTGAAAAACTCAGAAAAATGGCCAAGCTACATGCCATTGTTGAAAATTTTCTACACTTTGGTTATTTTCAATATTTTCACTTCAAATTTTCATCGTGTTCTGATTCTTATTTAATAAGAATCAGAACTTCCCCGAGTTATCCCTGTCCTAATAAGTATACAAATAAATTATCTGAAAAAGTAAGGAAATTCATTGCAAAACTTCGTTAATGCACCATTAGGGCTGACCTGTCAATGTTCACCCCATTCTGTTATTCTATATCCATGTTACCTTACTTAGGCTTGGAATAGGGTGAATATTATGGTTGGAAACACCAAGGCACATCTGTCATAGCTGTTCATGCATGCACAGTGGGGGTGGGGTATTGGGGTTTGAAGCCGAGGGAGGGTGTGTGTGTAGGGGTTGGGAACTTTACTCTCCCCTCATGCCTGTTACTGCATGCACAATAGGAGTGGGGTCTTGGCTTGGGAATCCTAAAGTCATAGTTCATAGTTCCCTACTTTTGACAGGTGCATTAACAACGTTTTTGCAATGAATATCTCTCTCTCTCTCTCTCTCTCTCTCTATCTATATATATATATATATATATATATATATTCATTGCAAAAAACTCCATTAAAGCATCAGTTAGGGTTGATTCCACAACAACAAAAGTCTGGAAATTTGATATTAGGGTTACCAACCAACCCTACCCCCCCACACACACATATCCCCACCATCTACAGGCCAACAGGTGCCGGGGTGTGCCTTGGGGTCATTGGCTTTAACTCTCACCCCTTTCCATGTGTAAACAAGCTGAGAAGGTACAGTATAGGAGAATGGGTTTAGAGTTAGGCCCGACAACCCCAAGACACACCCCAGCACCTGTTAGTCTGTGGATAGTGGTGGGGGTTAAGGTTGGTACCCCTAACATCGAATTTTCAGACTTTTGTTGGTGTGGAATCAACCCTAACTGATGCATTAATGGAGTAGTTTGCAATGAATTCCCTTCTTTTTGAGAGAGTGAAATGTTACTCATATGATATTCATAGGTGGGAGCATGGGACCTCCGGGCCCTGCATTCCCACCCACCCATCACTGTAGAGGCAAAGTGCAGGAGGGTTCTGTGCTCCTAGTTTTGCATAATAGGATGCATAGTTGGGAGTGCGGGCTAAGTGCTCCCACCCACTAAGAAGTGTAGAGACATAGTGCCTGAGGGCCCTGTGCTCCCTGTATTGCAAGATGGTATCCATGAGTGGGAGCAAGGGCCCTCTGGGCCCTGCACTCTCACCTACTTATAAGTATAAAAAACAGCACAGGAGGATTTTGCACTTTTAGTTTTGCATAATTGTATCCATAGGTTGGAGTGTGAGCCCTCTGGGCCCTGTGTTCTCATCCACCCATGAGTGTAGAGGCATAGTGTAGGAGGGCCCAGTGCTCCCAGGTTAGTATACATAGTATGCATAGGTGGGAGCACAGGCTCTCTGGGCCTTGTACTCCCACATACCCACAAGTACAGACACACAGCAGAAGCCTAGAGGCATTCCAAGTAACCCTTGTAAATTTTATTTGGCAATATAGCTATAGAAACTGTGGAAAAAATGATTTTGCAGTAGTATTTATGACTTAGCCACCTCCATGCAAGCTTAGCTGTGCTTAGCAAAAAATCTGTATCTCCAACTGTTTTTGAGATATAGGTGCCACAGCCACCACAATGTTATCCTATGGGAAAATGTGCAACTTCAGAGTGCTGTAACTCTGGAACTGGTGTAAATTGTTTGCACCAAACCAGCGAAAGGCACATCTGTGGTGCAAGGGCTTGCCATCCTGCAAATTTCAGCCCAAATGTCCAAACTCTGTAGTGGCAGAGAGGTGGCAAAGAAACTGTGGTTTTGGCAGACACCACAATGTTATCCTATGGGAAAAATTCACATCTTCGGAGTACTGTAACTATGGAACTGAAGTAAATCTTTTCTCCAAACCACCAGAAGGCACATCTGTGGTGCAAAGGCCTGCCACCCAGCAAATTGTAGCCCAAAAGTCTAAACCCTGTAGTGGCAGTGAGGTGGCAAAGAAACTATGATTTTGGGGATTGTACTGTCGCAAACTGCGAACATAAGGTGCAATGCTTTTGCAGATTTGTAAAAGTTTCATGCTAGAATTGTCACAAATTGTGACAGTACAAATGGTCAGATCAAAATAAACATATTTCTGGGTGTTTTTTTTTAAAACTGTGATGCATGAATGCTGTTCCCAGGATCCCGTGTAGGTAAACACAACAGTTGGTGTTTACTTAGGGGAAGTAGTTTTTAAACTATAATGGTTTTGTCTCCACCGCTAACTGAAAACAAGATGGTGGCAGCACGACAGTACAGAGGGCATATGCGACAGTAAAATGTGCTGTCGCAAACGAATCTGTCACTGTTGCACAGGACATATATTTTTCCCTATAGGATATAATGGAAAACTTTAAAGTGTAATAACTTGTGAGCAGGTTAATATTTTTTCACCAAACCTTCAAAAGGCACTTCTTTGACCCTGCCTCCATATGCCCTGAAAATTTCATACCAGACAGACAAACCGTTCAGGCTGTGGAGACGAGCAAAGAATTAGCAAAAGTTGAGGATTTTCCAAGCTTTTTGATGTTCCGCAGCTCCGCAACTGCAAATCCAACCAGAACAAAAATGTTCAGATCCAGAGATATGTGGTACAACACCATGCATGCCAAATTTCAGGTGACTCAAACAGATGGTTGCAAAGTTATTAAAGTGCAAAATTTGGGGTTTAACATAGAAGTGGCCGTGCAACCCTAACTATACCTGCCCTACCTGGCAGGTATAATGTATGTGTATGTATATGTATATGTGTAATGCATATATGTACATAGGTTATCTGGATGCAAAGTGCTTCCTACCTATACCTCAAATATGTTTGGCATAATTTTAAATGTATTAGTTTACATATACAGGCTTAATCTATGTATATTTTACTTTGATCTCTTATTCAAATGTACCCCCTTTCCCCTCTCCCCTGGAAGCATCTGGAAATGAGCTACTGTAGCTCAGTATGTCTTTCCTGGTGAAACTTTTCAAATAAATAAATAACTGCATTTCTTTTCTTTTGTAAGGGAGACAGGTGGTATTGAAATACTCATTAGTTATTCAGCCTGAAATATGCATAATGCTCAATTAGTGTGTTGCCCATGGGCCAACATGGCTCACCAACCACCTCACTATAATGAGTAGTACCTGAGCACAACTTGACATACTTCAATTGACCCTTCAATAACATTGCATTGGCAGTTCAACGCGACAAGGAACCATTGACACAAACATTACAGATTCCCTTGCATGGATATCCTGTCATGTTTTAGCGGCTTACACCACCCAACTTCCATGTCACACAGGTGTAGGACCCCATGGTGTTACTGTGCACATCATCCCTCTGAATGGCATCCAAGTATGGACAACACATAGCCCTGCTGTTACCGGCACACACTCTACCTATGAGTACAGCCCTGACGTTACATTTGACAACCTTGGTGGTATGCAATCTACACCCATCCTGGCAGCCCATACATAGAAGAAACAAGACTGGGCAAGCAGGTGGTGGTGGGAAAGGGTTAAACCGGTATGCCAGGGAGTGCTTTGTTGTCAGACACGTCATGCAACATGTTTTTGGAACTAGCGGCAACATGGATTGACGATGTTATGTCACAGATAGATAGATAGATAGATAGATAGATAGATAGATAGATAGATGCTTTATTTATAAAGCGCCCCATTCTGGAGACTCTGGGTGATGTACAATATTAAAACAATAAAAATAACACATAACATACAATACACCTATTATCACAATATCATATAAAGTCAGCAAGAGGTCAGCTACATTTAAAACACATCTATCTATAATAAAACAGGCTAATATCCATTATAAATCAAATGCCTGCTGAAATAAAAATGTTTTCAGACCTGTTTTAAAGGTTTCTACCGAGGGTACCTCCCTGAGATGTTTAGGTAATGAGTTCCACAGAGTAGGCGTGGCAACTGAGAATGCATGGTCCTCAGAATACTGCAACCTAGCCCTGGGAACTCCAAGGTGGCCACCCTCGGCAGAACAGAGAGCCTCGGTCAGGCGATGGGGCTCAAGGAGATCTTGCAGGTAGACTGGTCCCCTTTCGTGCAGAGCCTTGAAGGTAAGGAACCCTACCTTGAAAACAATCCTCCAACTGACAAGCAGCCAGTGCAGTTTGTGGAGGATAGAAGTAATATGCTCATTTCTTTTTACTCATGATAGCAATCTTGCCACCGCGTTCTGCACCAACTGCAGCCGGCGGAGGTTGCCTCCAGATAGCTCAAGGTACAGGGCATTACAGAGTAGTCCAACCTGGATGTAACAAAAGTATGTACCAGTGTAAGCAGGTCCTCAGATGGAATTAGAGCTCGGATCAGGGCAATGTTCCTTAGATGGTAATATCCACTTTTAACAATGGCAGACACGTGAGCATCAAGTGTCAGGCTATCATCCAGGATCATGCCCAGATCCTTCGCCTGTAAGAATGGAATAAGGGGGACTCCCAAGCACTAGTCCAGAGCAGTCCACCTGACCACCCCCACTGCAAAAATGACCTGGAACCACCACTAGCACCTCAGTCTCGTCTGGGTTAAGTCTAAGCCAGTTTTGAGTCATCCAAGTCTGGATTTCCTATAGGCAGCTGTTAGGTACGGAAGATGAAATCTGGTTATCCGGTGCACAGGGCAGGTAGAGCTGGGTATCATCTGCATAGCAGTGAAAACCCCACCCATACCTCCTGCTAATGTCTTCTAATGGCAGCATGTACACCATGAAAAACAAGGGCGACAAGACCGAACCCTGCAGAACACCACAGGACAGAGGCTTTGGGCTAGATGTGGCAAGACCCATCATCACCCTCTGAACTCTGCCTGTCAGGTATGACCTAAACCATTTGATGACAGTTCCTGATAGGCTACACCAGTATCACAGGCGGTCAAGTAGTACCTCATGATCCACAGTGTCAAACGTTGTCGACAAGACCAGGAGGACTAAGATGGTACACTCCCTCCTGTCACTTGCAATCAGGAGATCATTAAGCACTTTCACTGGGGCAGTATCCATACTATGCCCAGCTCGAATCCCAGACTGGAATATCTGATAAGTAGTGGAGGAGGCAAGATACACCTCGAGCTGGACTGTCACTACTTTTTCTATAACTTCCCTAAAAATGGGAGGTTAGAGACTGGCCTGTAGTTGTTGAGGCACTCTGGGTCTAATGAGGGTTTTTTCAATAGGGGCCTGACCAATGCCTCTTTCAAGGTCGACGGAAAGACCCCACTCCTCAAGGAACTACAGACTAGCGTGGCCACCACAGGTCCAACCAGGTCCAAACACTACTAAAAGGCGGGTACGACCTGGGTCAAGATGACACTGCATTGGTCACAGCCTCGAGGTCATTATCACCACCTCCTCCACTCCAACCAGCTCAAACTCAGACCAGACATGAGGAGTGCTTTGATACGTCTCAGGACAGACCCCGCATCCCCTTCAAGAGATGTCGGAGGAGATCTCAGCCCTGATAAAGAACACTTTGTTGGCAAAGAACAGAGTGAACTTCTTGCACCTAGTGCTTGAAACTGCTCCCCCCACAAGGAGACAGGCCAGATGTAATAACCTGTCTACTGTGTGGAAGAGCTGAGCCAGTCTGTTTCCTTGCTGCAGCAATCTCTCTGGACAAAAAAATCTGCCTTTTTTGGGAGACTGCCCACTGATAGTCGCAATAATGTGAGCTCAGGGCCAATTTATCCTCCATCAGTCTGGATCTCCTCCAGCGTCTCTATAACCTCTGACCCCTTGTCTTTAACTCCTTGAGTTCCTCATCAAACCAAGGAGGTCTCTGGTGAGTAGACAGGGGTTGGACACAAAGGGGTGCAATTGAATCAAAGGCAGCAGCGACTACCCTATTGTAGGCAGCCACTTCCTCCTCTGTTCCAATCACACATGCAGACTCCAAACCCGATAGGTCCAGCACCGCCAATAGTCCTGTCAAGGACAAGCCTCTTAAATGGCTGTACTGGACCATTTCCACAGAGGCAGGACCATCTGAGGGGGTGGCTCCAAACATGAACCCCACAGTGCTATGACTTGACCAACCTACCAGATCCACTCTGAGGTCATGAACCTCTAGGCCAATCAAAAACACAAGGTCGAGTGTGTGGCCGCGCAAGTGGGTCACTGACATAACATGTTGTGTCAAACCCATGGCCTCCATATTCCTCAGAAGTTCAGTCCCAAATCCCAAGAGCCCATCGTTGACCCTGGCATCGAAGTCCCCCAGAATCAACCATCTGGGAGACTGCAAGGCCAGGCTGGTGATGAGCTCTCCGAACTCCCACAGGAAATCTCCATCCCCCTAGAGGCTGATAGGGCAGGAGGACCCTAAAGCCTACACCAGGACCCCCTTGCACAGCAACACAGTCAAACAACCTTGTGGGATCAACAGGTAGCACTGTGAGGTTCAGGCTAGCTTTAAAACAAATGGCCACCCCCCACCTCTGCAATCTTCCCTTGGGGTGTGTATCACAGAGTACCCCACTGGCACCGCTGCCTCCAAAATGGAAGCTGCATTCTCATCCAGCTAGGTCTGCATGATGCAAGCCAGGTCTACTGAGGATATCAAGTCCGCCATTATGGCAGTTTTGTTCCTCCTCAATCTGGCATTGCATAACACAGCCCGAGTAGGATGGGGGAGACTGCTGGATCACTGGAGATTGCCCAACACCAATAGTGGAGCCTTTAGATATGGGCACTAGATGGGGGGACCATTCTCCAGTACCCATTTCACCCCAGGGTGTCTCCTTGGCCTCACTACCCTAATCCATAGCTCGCCAGCAGCCACTTGGGAAGGCCCCCCCCCGGACCACCCCCTCCAAGCTGTCCTCAATGCCTGCACTTCCTATATGTTTCAGCAGGGAGTGAGGGAAGCTCAAAGAGGCAAAGATCTTGGAGGGAGGACATTGAGTAGCTGCACCTTACAGGTTTGCATCCCAGGCATCTATTTAATCTAACAGCTTAAAACCCCCACTAAAACTACAATCCAAAATATACCCCCAAAAAACACAAATTCTAACAACAATTAACCAGTCACACACACGTGCATATTAACTCATCAAATAATTCCATACACACATCCAAACACACCTCCCCCAAACCTCCCTTCCCAAAAGCTACAGCAAAATTAAAAATAAGGGGGTCTGCCGACCAAATGGCACTGAGGGTTGAGGCGCTGGGTGCCAAACCTATGTCATGCCAGCAACCTGGGTCCGGGAGTGAGCTTAAGCCACTGGGGGTTGGCAGGGAAGGGAGAGGATCGAGCGTCTGATGACAGCTCTCCTCTCCTGGGGGTGGGTGGGCATGTCATTCAGCTCCTTGGCTGCCTCAGTGGTGGAGGATGGGGAGCAGGGTCAGACTCCAAGAGACTCGAAAGTGTAGCTTCGTGATGCGCATGCACCTTCAATTGCACATGATCATGGCTGTGGGGGGGGGGACCAAAAAAAGAGAGAAAATCCGGCTGCAGGCTCTATGATGTCCCCTCTGGCAGGCCTGTGCCGCTACCTCGGGACTGCCCATAATTGCCCACTAAATAGGGCTCGGGGGTACCTGGGGGGTGGTGACCAGGGAGACTGGAGGAGGAGAACGGACTACTCACCAGCAGGCCATGGAGGATAAACACAAAATGAAAAAAAAAAAGAAGAAAAAAAAAGGGGGGGTCCAAAAACATGTAACTGCACAAGCCAAGATTCAAAAACCAGGAGATGGCAGTCCACAAGGAGTCTCTAAATATATCACTCAACAAGGGGCTCTCACCCCCGTGTCCCGTAACGTATAGTCCAACTCTTTATTCTTCAAATTAGCCCTCTTACGGCTGAGAGTCCAAAACAGTCAAACATTTACCAATTTCTCCTTGATAGCGGTATATTCAGGAACAGTTTATTTAAGAGTAGTTCATAACAGCCCTACTGGTTCAGCAGATCTCCGGGTCCTCTCACCACCCAACTCCACTCCTGGCATGGTTGCGATGGTTGAGAAGTATGGTGCTTGTAGCACAACTGCATGTTTGCAGTGTGTGTATAATCAGAGTGATGTGTTCTGAAAAAAACATCACAGCCACTGACCGGGCAGGGGCATTATGAATCACATGCATGTAGGGCATCAGCACTGCGGGATGCACCATGTAAAGAATGTTGCAATAGTACAGTCTTCATGGGATAAAGGCGTGCACCAGTGCCGACAGGTCAGTCAGTTCAACATAGGACATGATCTGGGTGATATAACTGAGATGGTATTAGCCAATGTGGGCAACAGCAGACACCAGGTATTTCAGAGTGAGAACACAGTCCACAATGACCCCCACATTTGTGACCCAATGTACTGGACTGATTGTCACTTCACCCAATGAAGGGAAAGCAGTGCTCATAAATGTTACTGAACAGTCATGTTGACTGGATTGCACCACTACCACAAATCTTGCATGTGTTCAGCATGAACGATTTGCAGCCAAGCAGTGCTGGATCTCTTTAAGACACTCATACAATAAGGAGCGAAGTGCGACATGATCAGGGTCGCAAGACACGTACAGCTGGGTGTCCTAGCCATAACAATGAAGTTAATTTATTCATTTAGTTTTTGTTAACCGGGTGGGTGCACCAGCCACAAAATGACTATTTTCAGGCACGACCCGGGAGATTACAGAGTCGTCAAAACAACAGCAATACAAGTAACAGGATTATTGCAGTGCCAGGCCATAGCATGTAATAATGTCCCCCATAGGCAGCATGTACACAGCGAATAACGTGAGCCTGGCTTGCACCTTGAGGCACCACAAAACAGAGCAAAGCAGGGATCGATGTATGGGAGCTAAGTACCACTCGATGTTTCCCGTGATTAATGTTTGATTCGAGGCACCGTAAAAAGGTGCACAAGATACCCACACAGTGCCTAACACAGTCCAAAAGCACACCATGATCAAACGTGTCAAATGCTGACAAAAGGTTTAGAAGGCCAAAAATGGAACATTGTACACTATCCCTTGCTGAAAGGAAATGCTAAATATCCTGACTATGACAGTCTCCACACTGTGGCGATGCCAAAAGACAGACTGGAAGGGTTTGTACATTGGATACCTCTCCAGGTGTTCTTACAGCCATGACACCGCCACCTTCTCCATCACTTTCCTTAAAATAATAAAGTTTGAGACATGTCTGCAACTGCTGTTGGACCAGTGTACAACATATATTAGATGGGTTGTAATGCAGAAACCACCGTTGAGATATCATCCGAAGCAACTAGCCCAAACTCACTCCACAAAGGTGGATTGCCTGCAAGCAACATGTACTGGATGCCATCAGATGTTGACAGAGTGCTTGTGGATATTACAGCCCTGATGATTGCCACCTTAGGTAGGAAGTAACAGCTGAACTCCTCACATGTTTTGCAAGTAAAGGTTCTGCAAGACTGAGGACATGCTGGATGTAATAATATGCAGATGGTGTTAAAAAGCTCAGCCGGCCAAATCAACCCAACAGCAATCACATCTGACAGAAATGCTCTCTTCTACAGGGTTATTGGCCGCTGATATCCAGTGACCCAGCTATTTCCACAAAATGGCAGAGAGAGTGTTAATAAGGAATGAGTGAGGGGAGGTAGTGAATAATACAGATCTCATAACTGAGATGAGGAAGTGCAACTTCCAACTTAGCACACATTCTCCCAAAAAAAATTACAGCCAGAAATGAGTGAAGGGAGACAGCAATGTCGGCACAGATCATGGCTGGTAATGTGATGCCTCGACCTGCAGTTACATGATAGTTCTCAGTGCTTTACACATTATTTCATAATGCATTGTGTTAATGCGATGTCTCTAGCGGCAGCAAATGTTCTATCTCTGTTGTACTTATAGATGCATTGATTCATAGTTAACAGAACAACTGAATACATAAAAAATGTTATTTCTGTTACTTACTTTTAAATAAGTTTGTCAAGATGCTACTTACGGTTTCACGTAATCTATAGTTGACACATCGAGCTGTGGTTACTTAACACTGTAATTCAAGTACTGTAAAACCGTAAAATTAAAAAAAAATGTTCTGACATTTAGATGTTTAGAAGTTCATTTGAACCAGCACATTGTTTGAATTTTGCTTTATTTTTACTTATGTCTAATTAATTATTCATGACTCTTCCTGTGCTTCTCATTGGCTGCTGCATCGGTTTAAAACTTCTTAGAAGTGGCTGGTGTGGCACCTGCTCTCATCTTTGCATTACTGTGGGTGTTCATGTATGGCACCTGCTCTGATCTTCATGGTACTGCGGCTGACAGAAAAGTCTCACTAGACAGCATACAAGCTCTGACCACAATAACAACAAAAAGTAATGGCAGTACCTGTACATATTTCAATTTATTGGGGGGCCAAAGCGGAAGAGTGGCTAAGGCAGATCCCATTCACTTCACTGCAGACTTCTGTCACAGCAGACAATTGAGCTGACAATGGGACAGCACCTGTGGGGATAGAAGAAAACAGTGATGAGCAGCAAGCAGCCACAGCAACAAATACAGAAGTACTGTGAGTCATGCTGAACTGCTAGAAATACAGTTGTCACCACAGGCAAATGCACAGTAACCCCCAGAAATCACAGAAAATAAAAATGTCACCACAGCAGCTCCACAGGCACAGTCTGCTATCTTGACCCTTGGAAACCAGCCAATGTCCACATCCACACAAGGCAGCAACAGGCATGTATCATTACAAAGCAGAGACCTAGACAGCCTTGAAAATGAGCGCAATGAAAACCCACACGAACTGCTGCAACGTGGGTTGAGAAACTATTTAAAAGTTGGCTGGCAAAAAAAGGCAGAAGCACAGATTTTCAGTCTGCCAGTACCAGAGTTGAACCAAATATTATGTGAATTCTATGCAACTGTCAGAAATAGTTCTGGGCAGCCATACTCCAACCAAACGTTTGTGTCCATCAGAGAAGGGTTCAGCAGGCATTTAAATGGGCCACCACATGGCAGAAATTTAAACATACAACAGAATCACGAGTTCACATCCTCAAATAATGTTTTCATGGCAGTGCTTAAAAAGCTAAAGAAAGCAGCACAAGATAAAATGGTGTCATACCCTGCCATAAATTCTGTAGACCTAAAGAAACTCAGAAATTCCCCAGCCATGGACACTAACAACCCTCACGGGTTATTTAATAAGGTGTGGTTTGATAATTATTTTTTGGTAGGAGAGGTAGAGAAGGGCAAAGAGAAATGCCAGCAAACGCTTTTGTAATCCAAAAAGATGAACATGGGCAAGAATATGCCACACTATCTTACAATGAAAAAAACAAAAACCATGCCAATCCCTTAGAAACTGCCAGACATAGGTACAGGGGCACAACGTATGCAACTCCAGAGGCACATCAATGCTCAACAGCATCGTTGAAGAAATACCTCTGTAAAATGCCACCAGAACCCATAAACTTTTAATCGCATCCCAAAAGCATTCCACAAGACCAAGTCGAAACAACAGAATGGTGGTATGAAAATGTACCTGTGGACAAAAACATCCTCGGAGGAATGATGAAAAAACTTAGTAAAATTGCTGGACTCTCTCAAGCATATACTAATCACTCAGTGAGATCCACAACAGTTCAAACACTGTCAAACACTGGCCCGGATGCCAGCGAAATAATGAGCGTCACTGGCACAAAAATGAGGGCTCCCTGAAAAATTACTGGACTCCAACAGTAAGTGAGAAACAGTCATAGAGCTGAATACTTGCCCAAGACGGCACAGACAACATAGAATGGCAAAGCTTACATGGAACATATTATAGCACAGCCCTCAACCAGCTCAGTGACACAAGGACAATGTGATGCAAAACTGAATCAATCAAATACCACTAGATTTTCTCAGGAGAGTCCGGATTTGGGCAGCTGTGTCCTGCAAAAAAAAAAAAAAAAAAAAAACACATGGAAAATACTACATCTCCTAACATTACAGTAGAGAAAAATATTTTCCGAATTTCCTCTAAATGTTGCAAAAACTATAATATCTTTACTAAAATACCTTAAAATGATAAGAAACACTAGAAGCAACTAAAAAATCCATAACACTAAGTCTTAATTCTTATATTTAGTGAAAACAAAGTCTGTTGCATTGGTAGAGGTTACATATTGTCCTGTGAAAAATCATGTTTCAGTAAGGAATGCCCCACTTTGGGCTTCTTAAAAGGTGGTAACCCTAAATACCACCAAAGAAAATATCAAAACGTCCTATCAAGAACAAAAAATAACAGCAACAATGCTCACAGTATTCTCTAATTGTCAATGCTATTTTGCTGGAAATGTCTCCTTTAGCTTCAGCAACCATTAGAAAAGCAAATGTTCAGCCATTTGAAGAGCTAGTGTACTGCCTAAAACTAATATTAGATTTTAAAAGCAGTCAACCATTATATTTTATATCTGAGGTACTTTTTCTTTTCTCTTTGTTTAATTGGAAGATTGTTTACCTGATGTTAGTAGGTATGATGTGTGGAACAGCTCTTAGCCTGGCAGCTGACATATCTTACTCTACTGCCTCACACTGTATCATCAACATTGTGACCTCAGTATCTGTGACATCACTGCTACTTGGGAACAGCAAGTGAGTGACTGCCAGGTCATTCACCTGTGATGTCACAGTCAGTGAGATCATAATGTTGATGATGTAGTGAGGGGCAGTAGACTTAAATATGTCAGCTGCCAGGCTAAGAGATGTTCCACACATCCAGCACAATATTATCACATAGAATACTTTCTGATGAGCAAAAGGAAAAAGAAAAATACTTCAGAAATAAAAAGTTACTACTGATTACTACTTAAAATGTGTATTATTTTCCTTTCTGCCTGTTTTGGCTCCACTAGCTCTTTAATTAGGAGGTCGTGAGGGCTTGGAGCAGCCCTCCCCCACAAGCCAGGGATTGGAAAAAATTGCCCAGCCAACCCCTCAAGGATTTAGGAGGTTGTGATGGTTTGGAGTAGCCCTCCCCCACAAGCCAGGAACCGGAAAAAATTGCTCAGCTGACCCCCCCTGAGGATTTAGGAGGTCGTGAGGACTTGGAACAGCCCTCTCCCACAAGCCAGGAACTGGAAAAATTTGCCCAGGTATGGACTTCAGCTGCGTGCAGTCACCTGATCGCAACCATTGGTGTTGCAGCACAGAGGATTACAAAGACTGCTATCTTGGCACCTTTTTTCTTACCCTAATTAGTATCGGCATACAAGTGGAGATAGTTTATTAGCAACAGCATTTTGTCATTTGGGGCTTAAGTCTGTGATATATCCTAGCCAGTTACTTTAAAATTTCACCTAAAACACCACTTTAGTAGAGCAACAGTGAAGTTACTTTAATTACTAGCTCAGGCTGTATTTTACCCCTCTGGCTCTGTGAGCACCTAATGCTGCAAGCCCAGGCAGAAAGGAACAGGACCCTGTCCCACACAACTTAGCTGAATTAGAACCTGTAATCTATTTCTTGCTACTGCAGTACCTGTAAAAAGAATAAAAAAAAAAGGAAGAAAAAAGAGCCCAATCCAGGTAGCCCAAGCAGATCCTGAAATAACAAGTTGTTTCTAAACTTTTTTTTTAATTTTCTTCTCTCACTGTCCTGAGTTAATTTGATACAACTCAGCCACCAGCAGTGTCCCTCCCCTTACCTATTTAATCAGTGTGTTTCTCCCTCTCCTTCTTCCACAGCCGCCCCCCCCCCGAGGATTAAGGAGGTCGTGAGGGCTTGGAGCAGCCTTCCCCCACAAGCCAGGAACCGGAAAAAATTGCCCAGGTATGGACTTCAGCTGCGTGCAGTCACCTGATTGTGACCGTTGGTGTTGCAGCACAGAGGATTGTCCCGCCACCTCCACCACCACCCTTGGTCAGCTTGCTCATTTATAGGAACCAACGCATCATGTGACTTGTACGTTCAATAATTTTGATGTTATTCTCTTTCGTGTAGTTATTTGATGTTATCCTACCTCTCAATGCTGTTATGTGACTTGTTGCTATACTGCTAACCTGACTATTTTAAAGCCTGTTGTACTATAAGCTGTACCACCCACTTGTCGGAGCCTATGGCTCCTGTATGTTACCTCGACTCTGTATTATGTACTCTGTAACCCTCCTGGGTCGCACCTGACAATAGGCACTTGAATGTCTAGAGTGCTTACCTGGTTAACAAAAGCAAATAAATAAATAAATAAGAACCCAAAAATAACCTTTCAGCCCACTTCTCCAGAAGCAGCTTATACTAGCTCACCACTAGTGGCCACTACTCTCAATCACACTGTGCTTGATCCACTTCTATAGTAAACATGTTCCCAAAGCGGTTAATGCCTGTCCTCATTGCCTCACTGATCCACCAAATGACTCAACCACCCACCTCTGCGGAACTTCCCCCAGTATGGATGCACCACTGCCAACCACACTACGCACTCTTGCGGGACCACAATTTGAACACCCACCCCCCCCATGTTACGCCACCTTACGTGCACATACTACCTCCCTGCTCCAGAAAACAATCCTTACACCCACAACTTTTGCTGTACTGCTGTACTGCTACACCATTCCCCTTCAGGCTAAACCCCCTACTCCTCTCATTAGCTACCATCTTGGTACCCATCTTGTTTTACCCCCCACCTTGATAACCCACCTCATACGAACCCGCCCAGTCCCTATCACACACGCTAAAAAATCTCACTAATTCCCAGACAAAATGTGCATCACCTAAGCTGTTCAGATTAGCCTTAGTCTGACATGCGCTCTCCTCCTCCTACTCCTATCAGGGAATATACACCCTAATCTAGGGCCACCCACCCCTAATGTCCCATCGGAAGGCAAACATGGTAGCCTCCTGCTGGGCACACTTAATATCTGCAGCCTCCAGAAGACGTTCACCCCCCTGCAGGGCTGGATTGCCAGCACTCACGTGATGTCTTAGCCCTATCTGAGACCTGGCTCTCAGACAAAATACCCAATGTATCGGTCACCCTCAGTGACTTCACCATTTATCATGCTGAAAGGCTCAGTAAGAGGGGAGGAGGCTGTGCCATCTACGTTAGATCCTCCCTTCACTCCCTGGTGGTCCCCATACTGCCATCAAAGCATGGAGTGCAGACCCTAACAGTCAAGCTCAGCCTTGGCAACCCGGGTAAAACCTTCCACATCGTGGCGGTTTACATTCCCCCTTGCAACCAAAAGCTCGCTTTCGAATGAGTCCTGGACAGTATCATCCACTTCCCACCAAAGAGTGTTGTTTTACTGGGAGATTTCAATGTCAATTGGCTGTCGTCTGCCTCGTCCCCATACAAGGACTCAGCCCTAGCTTGTGACCTCACCCAGGTCATCAAATCCCTGACCAGACTTGACACTAGAATGGGGACTTCAACCCTTATCGATCTAATCCTCACTAACAGGCCTAATAATATCTCCCAAGTTACAGTGCTCCCTGACTCGATAAGCGACCATTCCCCAGTGACCTGCCTGTAGTCCACTAAAATCCCCCCTGCCCCCATAAATGTCTCTGTACAAAGACGCCTCAAAAAAGGAACCCTCACATGGCTCAAGTCCCACCTTGCCTCCTGTGATTGGTCCCCTATTCACACCGCCCAGTCCATGGACGCTGCACTTACCTACTTTATTGCCCTCTTCAATAAGGCCTGTGACATATTTGCAACCTTCTCCAAACAGACAGTAAAACAAAGAAACACCCCCTGGATCACCCAAGCACTACTAGACCAAATGCACCACAGGGACAACCTATGGCATAAGGCCCTTGACTCCCAGCTCCCGGAGGACAGGCAACAGTACAGAGAGGCTAGAAACAGATGCACATGGGCTACCTGGCAAGCCAAAGCTGCATACTATAAGCAAACCCTCACTGCCTCCTGGGGCTCTGGGAAAAATTTCTGGAGCAATATTAAGGAACTCTATGGGAAAACTGTATCCCCTACCCCTGTTTAGCTAACAGAAGATGGAGTAACTTCCCAGGACCCCAATGTTATCTCCAATGCACTCAATACCTCCTTCCCTGATCTCTCCCATATTCTCCCACCTAATTTCTTTGACCCTACCACTGACCCCTCCACAGACACCTCTGCCACCACCAACTCTACCCCCTTCAGGCTAAAAGTCATCTTCTGTAATGTGGCAAAACACTATCTCACCAAAGCCCTGGTGAACTCTCGCTACAGTAGTGATTCCCTGGACCTCAAACTCATTTGGCTTACACTGGATGTGACACTGCCTTATCTCATCAAAATCCTCAACCTGTCCTTATGCCTCAGCCAATTCCCCTCTGCTTGGAAGAAAGCACTAATAACCCCCATCCTGAAGAGTGGCGACCCCATGCCACAAGCAACTATAGACCTATATCCATCCCACCACCCCTCTCTAAGGCCCTAGAAAAAATAGTGTCAGATCAACTAACTGACTACCTATCCAAACACGACCTGCTCTGCCACGAACAACACGGATTCCGGAGGGGGCACATCACCTCAACCGCCCTCATTGAACTAACTACATTTATACATGAGGTCCTAGAATAAGGCTCTATGGTAGGGGCTCTCTATGTTGATCTGACCAAAGCATTTGATACCGCCAGTCATGAGCTACTACTCCTTACCCTCCCATCCCTTAATTTTGCACCAGAGGTCACCACCTGGTTCAATGATTATCTCACAGGTCGGACACAACATGTCAAAATCAATACAACTATCTCCCCCAACACACCGGTTCAAACTGGTGTCCCACAAGGGTCAATACTTGGCCCTCTACTCATCACACTCTTCCTAAACTCACTCCCTAAATTCTGCAACGGTAAGATGCTGCTTTATGCAGACCATGCGATAGTCTTTTGGAAACACTCTCATCCAAATTCTCTACAAACTTCCCTGCAGGGCTTCTTTAGGGAGCTGGAAACCTGCTTCTTTGAACACCGTCTTATAATCAACTACAAGAAAACAAAATCCATGATCTTTGCCCACCACCAAAGCCCCCACTGTCACGCTCCACTAGTTGTAATGAACGTCTTTGGTTCTACGCTTGAACAGGCCTCTTCCTTCAAATAGCTTGGTGACACATTAGACACCTCCTTCTTCTACCACTCACACATACAGCAAGTCTCCTCCTCTATTAACAGTAGACTAGGGATCCTGTACAGGCATAAGCACTGCCTACCCCCACAGGCCATGCATCTCACTGTATCTTCATCTATTCTATCTCTGGTGGACTACGGAATAGTGATTTATGGGTCAGCTGATCAAACTGCCCTATGCAGCATCAACCTCACCCTCAACAAAGCTTGCCACCTGGTCATGGGATGTGGCAGGTTAACTCACACATGTGAGCTATATAAACACACTGGCTGGCTAAACTTCCAAGGCAGACTTAAGTACCATACCTGCCTCCTTGCAAAAAAGATACAACTTAAGCTAGCCCCAATCAGCCTCCACCCACTTATCCAAGCAGCCCCTCACAGGAGGGCTCAAAAGCACTCAGCTCACCCCACCCTCCTAGTCCCTCACTGTAGAACATCTCCTGGGCAAAGATCCTTCTGCTGTCGTGCTCCTCTGTGGCTGAACAGCCTACCACCCTCCATCTCCCTCGCCCAAAGTCTATACCTATTTAAATCAGGTCTGAAAACCCTACTCCTTGATCCAACAACCTGTGAATGTAATTAAACCCCCACACTCTCTATGATCTCCACCCCCCACTGAGAACCTCTTTCAGAGACATACTATACTCGGGTATCTACTCTATCCCAGTAAGTAACCTGCAACTAAAGGATAGCTTCTTGTTAGCCTCCCTCCTGTGTCTCTCCTAGGTTCCCAGTCCCACTGATTAGATATTACAACTCTGGGTCCTTCAAGACCCTACGGAACTGTATCCTGTCTTAACTCTGACCCAGGACCTTCTTTATGCTCCCTGTTGATGTAATCCACAAATTACGTATATGCCAGGACTATATGACCTTGTATTATTACTTTATTATTGTACATGTATGTTTTTGTTTCCTCTGTACTTTACTTTTACCTGACGTGGAGCCTTTGCAAAAGAGTCTATGACTCAAAGGATTGTAATTCTGATTCTATTCAATAAATAAATAAAATAAAATGTTACAGAATCCAGGTCTCAGTTTTGCTTGTGTAAAAGTTGTCATTTGCACCTAACAATCAGCAGTTGTTTGCAATGCCTTTTGCAAATGTTATGTTGCATCCGATAAATATTGTCCAATATGACTTAGAAGATGATATGCACTTATATGAAATTGTTCAAATGCTCATTATAAATTTAATGAATACAGTTGTAGCCTTTTGAAATGTTCTGCAGTTCTCAGAAATGTTTTGTAGTTATAGTGAAAAATGAAATCCTACAATTCTAGCTGTGTTTTCAAATGTTGTGCAATCCCAATATGTATTCAGAAGTTTTAGCAGCTTCTTAAAATGTTGTGCGATTATCAGAAATATTCTACAGTTGTAATGTTTTTCAGTATTGTTCAGCTGTAATAAATGATCTACAGTTTATAGTAAAAAACATAAACAGTTCAGAGTCTTTTATCAGAAGTAAACGAGTCACTGTATTTCCCTCTTTCTAAATAGAAGTGCCATTTACAGTTATAAGAAGAACTACAGCACTTTCCTTACTTTTTGGTTCATGAAAACTAGAGTTTAAGGAACATTGTTTGAAAAACACAAACACTATCTCAACACAAACCATGGTACAATGTCAATTAACCCTACCAAATAAGCCCAATGAAATTAATTTAAAATGGAGTAGGAAAATGGAGAGCAATGAGGACTTGGACTGGTCTCCAGTCCTAAAGAAATGTTCTAGCAAAAAGGGCCGCAGGGCAATGAATTTCTCAATCCCACAGCATAATATGTACAGCCCATTAAGTAATATCGAGCCAGATAATAACTTACCTATACAAACATTACAGCACCAAGATGTAAGAGATGTAACCCCTACAAATATTGCTGTCTCAAGGGAAAATGGGGAAAGTAGTAAAATAATCAATCACAATCCCACCCCTACCCCACAGGGACTAGAACAAGCACAATTTCAATTGAAGAATGATAGTAAAATAAACCCCAATTCAAATAGATCTGAATCAAGTGGACAATCTAGCAATGTAATCCCAACAATGAGTAACAATGAAGTAGCAACAGACATGACAATTGATCCACCAGTTGTAATTACGCCACCTGATCATCCACGCCAAATAGTAGTCCTAGGAGACTCAGTTGTTAAACAGCAGCTGACATCTTCAGGACAACTTTAACAAACCATATTTAGACACAGTTCAGCAGGTCTTTCACATTAGTTCTGTATTCCTCCTCCCCATTATTTATTACTGAGGTCATTTGCATTAAAACAAAAATCTTTGTTCCTGAATAATTTATCTATCCCTGTTGCTTTCTTCCTACCTAAGGTTATAATGCACTGCTTGTGACATCACAGTTACTCTAATGACAACACATTGTGATGTCACAACAGAGGGTTATGAATTGAAGTAGGGAGTCAGTTGTAGAGGTAGATGCACTCTAAGGGATCTCTAAGGTAGAAATATCATGTATTCATGCAAATTTACTCAGTAATAAATAATGGGGAAGAGAAATATATGGAATATGTATGAAATGCAGACTGAATTGTACCTAATTATTATGTTTTTTTGAAAGTTTTCTTTGAGGTGTCAGTAGCTCTTTAAATACATTGACAGGATTATTTGTAACGGAGACAAGGCTAATACAACCTGCTCCAGCTTTAGGGGAGCAAAAATCAAGGACATTGAATTAATGGCAAAAAATATCCTACCAAATGCAGGTACCAATCCATTGGTTCTAATACATGCTGGGACAAGTACCGTAGGAAATAGCACCTTAGAAGAAATGAAATTGGAACTTCTTTGGCTAATAGCCACAATCAAGAATCATAGTAGTCAGATATGTATTTCAGAGAGTCTACCAGTCCCATGAGCAAGCCTAGGAAGATCTCAAAAAATTAAGGCATTTAACGAGTCGCTGAGAAAGTGGACAATGAAAAAATCAATAACATGTATTACCCATTGGGAAGAGTTTGTGGACCATAGCCTTTATTGCTGGGATGGATTGCACTTAAGCAAAAGGGGTAATTCAATCTTTGGAAAATCAATAAAAATGCAAATTAATAATTGTTTAAACTAACAGCTGGAGTGCATGGGGCAAAATACAAAATAAATCAGGGAACAAAACAAAGTAAAGAAATAAAGATTTTCTCTTGTAATGCTAGGAGTTTAAATTTAATAAAAATTCATGAACTTTAAACAATTATTCACTTACATAACATAGCTATCATAGCTGTAACGGAAACATGGTGGGATGATAGTAGTGATCGATCAATTAATATACCAGGATTCTCATTATATAACAGAAACAGAAGGGGTAAAACAGGAAGCGGTGTATGTATATACATCTCTAATTGTCTTGAGTCAGTGAAATGATCATTAGATTCGGTTATGGTTGAAGGAATCTGTGTACAAATAAAGTGCCCAAATGGTATAAAGTTAACAGTAGGGAACCTACATAGGCCCCCATCAGCCAATACTGATCACGATCAAGAACTAAAGAATATTATTACCACACTATCAGAATACAATAATCTAATATTGTTAGGAGATCTAAACTTACCAGGGATAACTTGGAGTCTATATAACATGTCTAGTAGTTTAGAAACATCTATATTAGAAACAATATTAAATTGTGGAATGGAACAGTTGGTAATGGAACCAACTAGAGGACAGAACATATTGGACATCATATTAACAAATATACCACCTGAGATTTCAGATATTTTAATAATGGCACCACTGGGTAGTAGTGATCACAATAACATTATATTTACTGTAAACAAACAATGCACAGTAACTTCTTCACCAACAGTATGGTATTGTTATTCAAAAGGAAATTATAACAATATTTGTAACATATTAAGGGACATTGATTGGGAAAATGTATTAGAAACTTGCTCAGTAGAAGAATGTTGGTTAAAAATAAAAACAATAATTCAAAATCAAGTACCAGCTGAGGCACTTATTCTTTCTCACCCTTGTTTGTATTTGTTCCACAAAATTTTCACACCACACTCCAGTGTGATTGTTAGAAGAAAATCTAGAAGCTAAATTCATTCCAAGAAAATTATACACAAATGCAAGGGGCACAATACCACCATGGTTAACAAATATAATTCACAGGTGTATTAAACGAAAAGAAAGAGCATATAAAAAATACAAAATAAACCCTAATGAGTACAATAAAAACAAGTACAAGAGCCTACTTAAACTTACAAAAAATACAATACATAAAGAAAAAAGTAAGCTAGAATTTAAGCTATCAGTAAGAAAAGACCTTAAAGCCCTGTACGCATACATTAATAAAAGTACAAAATCAAAATCCAATATTGGTCCAATTGTGGAAAATAATCAAGAAATAAATAATCCTACAGATATAGCAAATTCTCTAAATAATTTTTGGTTCAGTTTTTTCTGTTCCCAACCAACAAACTCATCTAGAAATTAAACATCAAGAAGAACATAATCCAATTTTAGAAAAAGAAGTCTTTGAGGTTTTAACCAGAGTCAATTGTAAATCATCTCCAGGACCAGATTACATTAATGCAAAATTCATTAAGGAAACTGCTAAAGAATTAACTATCCCCGTAACTATTCTTTTTAATAAATCACTACTTCTTGGGGTTATTCCATCCGAATGGAAAAATGCGATTGTCGTCCCGATTCATAAAAAGGGGAATACAAATAACTATATTCCAATCAGTCTCACCTCCATTGTCTGCAAATGTATGGAGAAAATACTCAAAAATAGAATAGAGAATGAAATATGAGTTAAAAGCTTGTGCGACCCAAATCAATATGGATTTCACAATGGTAAATCTTGTACAAGTAATTTGATTACATTTTATGAACTGATTGGCGAAAGTATTGATAAGGGCATGCTGGCGGATGTCCTATTATTTGATTTTGAAAAGGCATTTGACAAAGTTCCTATTAAAATTAGCTAAGCTTGGGTTCACACATGCATAATAAAATGGATAGCAGAATGGTTAAATAATAGGACACAAAAAGTCAGAGATTCTAACAAATTCTCTAATGAAATTTGTGTGACGAGTGGTGTTCCCCAAGGTTCAGTATTGGGCCAAACTCTATTTGGTATCTTTATTAACTATATGAATTCAGGTATCCAGTGCTGTCTTTCCAAATTTGCAGATAACACTAAGCTTAGTTACGAAGTTGACACACAACACAAAATAGATCAAATTCATTTAGATTTGCATAGACTAGAGGATTGGGCAATAGCCAGTAAAATTGAATTTAACACAGATAAATGCTCCGTAATTCATCTAGGAAGAAAGAACATAAACAGTCCTCATTATTTGAATGAGTCACTAATCAAATCCGTAGACTCAGAAAGAGATCAAGGGGTAATCATCAATAAAAACCTTACATCATCTAATCACTGTAGGCAAACAGCCTAAAAGCTTACAGAATTTTATCATCAATAAAAAAATCATTTATTAATAGAAGTACGGCATGTCTCTTACCAATTTATAAAACTTACTGTATGTTAGACCAATTATGGACTTCACAGCATTCTTTTGAGCACCTTATCTGGAAAAAGATTCAACACTGACTGAATCAGTACAGAGAAGAGCAACTAAATAACACCAATGCAAAATTTAGAATTTACAGAATGGTTAAAATGTCTAGATCTTTTAGATCTAAAACTGCGAAGACCTAGAGGGGACCTTCTTATGTTATTTGACATCTTGAATTACTCTGATCAAATGTCTGACCTTAATTTAAGGTGGGCTATAAAACCTGAAGCATTACAGTGTCATAATATGCAACTTTTTATTCCCAAAGTAAGCACAAACAAAAGAAAGAGCTATTTCACAATTAGACCAAGCAAACTATGGAATTCACTACCTGACTATTTAGTTACTATAAATCTAAGGGAAAATTCAAGGAATCCCTAGATGCATTCCTATTAAATAAATCTGGGTTTCAAAACTCCCTGCTTGTGTAGGGAAGGTGGTCACGATGGGCTTCGCCTTTTTCCACCTTTAAATAATAAGTAATATCGAGTAACACCCCCAAAGTAAATAGAATATCTGATCTCAGTTGCTTTACAAAATAAAAAACGATCATTAACTTTTAAAAGTATCACAATTCATAAAGTATACTGCAGTCTAGTTCCCACACTGCTGCATGCTGTTCCCAGACACGCTGCACACTGCCATAAAACCTCCACATGCTGACAGACACACACTGTCATAGAAACTGCTCCCACACAAAGAATATTCATGAAAAAAATCACAGTACCATAGAAATGGGCTTCCAGTCTATTAATATTCATGAACCCATCCCGCGCTGTCATGGAAATGGTTCCTTTCATGAATATTCATCAGCTGCTGTGTGGTGCCACAGAACACGTCATGCAGAACGAAATGCCTACCTACCCACATGCTTCTACTGAAATGCTTACCAGCACCACAAAAGAAAGTAAGTACAGAACAAACTGCGATTAGACTTATCACCATAATGACAGAAAAGCCAGTAATTTCCTCCAGATTAATGACCGGCTGGAAGGGTGGCCCCCGGCTGCACCTCAGGCCACCCTCCGCCCAAGCTGGTTATTAATCTCAAGGAAATGACCGGCTCATCTGTCATTATTGCTTAATTGACGTAGAGTTCAGAAAAAGAAACGCTTCTGTGGTGTGAATGATGCATGGCATCATGATTCAATCAAAGTGAGGAACACATGTGTTTCCTGTAAAAATATTCTTGCATTTATTAACCAAAGTACATAATTGAAAAGAGAAACAAACAAAAAGGAAAAATGAATCTAAAATATAAGTGAATATCAAAATGTTTTACCTTTGAGCTTGTTTATTTGACAGCAGAATAAAATAACAAAATCATTCATTCAAACAGATTCTGAATACTTTTTTTAGGTGTAAATACTACTTCTTTTTTAAATGTGATAACCCACTACAGGGCATGGGTATACTGGCCATAACTGCACTTCCAAGGTGGTTCGAGGTCAGTAGTGCTTTACCGTCATGCCTCACAATGCTCTTGGGGAGTGCATTAATACCCAGTATACCCATGCCCTGTCATGGTTTCAGCCTTCCTTCTGTAATGTGCTGGTAAACATGAATTGCAGCATAATGCTAGAACTTTTCTTAAGATGTGCACAAGTGCACATACTATGTTAAAATTCAAAATAAGGAGTAGTTTGGACATAGGAGTGTGCCACACAGCAAATGTGCTCTAAGTTGCACTCCACAATTACAAAACAAGCAATTTTAAGTAACAAAAGTAACATTACATCGCAGTGTGTGATTCTTCTTGATAGGAACTGAATTCAGGTTTGTATATAGGTTCTGCTTAGTAATAATCAGAATTAATCAGAATCATCAATGCTCAATAAGGCGGCCTCAACTTCAGAAAGTTCAGGATCCATGTAGCCGGTTTAGTTGCCTCCAGGATCTGGACACGCACATCTTACACACTGCACAACACATGATGGAAAAATCTTCCTGATCTTCCTTCTGAGGAAGCCATACACCCAGTAAATATACTGTCGATATGCAGTGTGCATGAATACCCTGCAAATCAGAAATGTCAAATGGGAATTCGATAGAATGTTGTGGTGCAGAGCGGACATGTGTCCTCGAGCTCCGATACGGCCTACCACCTAAGAGTCGAAATGAAACCATCCATGTGAATTATCCTGTTTTAACATGAAAAAATAAGAATCAGCAGTATTTAGTATAGTCAGTGTCATTTCCGGTATTGTTACTCTATGTCACTGATTTCAGATCACTCAATGGGAAGAAAGAAGGAAAGATTTCAGTGAATTTAATCTTGTCACACCATCTACAGACTAAATCTGGTACCTCACAATCTTCAACAAGCTTGCTCAATTAACGTCTTTTCTCAAAAGTTCCCTTTAGCGATCAACATTACTTTGAAGGAGCATATTGAACGCTTACTCCTACATTTAAAATATTTTTTTGCCCTAAAACCAGCTCTCTACAGCTCAACTGTCCCTTTCTAACTCCTGCCTCCTAATAGTAAAGCAACTCTGTGTTGCATACATAAACACCAGGGCCCAGATATTCAAACTGCGCCAGTCTGAGGCGCAAGCCCCTGCGCTGCTCAAAATAGTTGCGCAGGGGTGTGGCCGGGGTGATATTCAAAGGAGTTGCGCTGTTGAGCAACTCCTTTGAATATCGCCCCCGAGCCACAGCACTTGCGCATGGCGCAGTGGAACTTGCGCTACCGCAAGTTGCCAGAGTTGAGCATTCAACTTGCGGTGGCGCAAGTACCATTGCGCCATGCGCAAATTTCCGATATTCAAAAGGTGACATGCAAATGGGGCCATAATTTATGCAAGGCGCAGGGGGGGCCATTTGCATCTCTTTATGGCCCCATTTGCATGCCTTTTGCATGTAGGTGCGCCGATCCCCGAGGACTTGCTCCTGGCCACCCTGCCAGGCAGCAGCCGTCGGGGACCGACGCACACTGCAGCCCGATCGCGGGCATCACAGTTACATGCCCCCCCCACTCCCACAGCCCGATCGCGGGCAGAACCTATATAAACCCCCAGTGCCCGATCGCGGGCAGAACCTGTATAAACCCCAGTGCCCGATCGCGGGCGGATACAACCCTCCCCCAACCCGAATAACTCCCTGGTGGTCCAGTGGACCGTAAAGCCAGTCGCGGGCAGAATGTCACAACAGAACCCCCCAAACATCTCCCTGGTGTCTAGTGTCCCCACCCACCACCGCCCTCCACCCTCGCCCCCGCAGCCAGGCGGGCGACAGCATCCACACTTGCCGCTTGTTGCTCCGCTGCTCGAGCTGATTGGTTGGGAGCTGATTGGTAGAGTTACAGCCACTGGCGCGTAGCTCATAATCAGACATGACAGTCCAGATTTGTGAATGATCATTCACAAATCTGACTGTCATGTACGGGTGGGCTGCATGCCCATTGGCTGTAGCTCTGCACTAATGGTGTGCAGCCCTACCAGACAGTCAGTCGGCGGGCGGGGGCGGCAGGCGGTGGATGCTGTCGCCTACCGTGTGTGGGGAGCGGGTGGAGGGGCTTCGGTGGGTGGTGGGGGACACTAGACACCAGGAGATGTTTGGGGGTTAAAGCGTGACATTCTGCCCACTGATCGGGCTTTACGGTCCACTGGACCACCAGGGAGTTATTCGCTGGGGGAGGGTTACATTCTGCCCGCGATCGGGCACCTGGGGGTTTACAGGTTCTGCCCGCGGATCGGGCACTGGGGAGGTTTATACAGGTTCTGCCCGCGATCGGGCTGTGGGATGTGGGGGACATGTACGTGTACTGCCCGCGATCGGGCTGGTGGGGGCACAGGGAGCTGAGTTGGGGCCAGCCAGGGGTGGCAGCTGTGTTGCGCCCTGCAATGCAGCAGCTCACCTGTGGGTGGCCCTCGACTTAAGCCTTTTTTTGGCTCAAGCTTGTGCGGGCGCAGCTTGGTTGGCGTGAACAACTCTGCGCAACCCGACTGAATATCGGGTTGCGCGGGTTGGCGGGGATCCTCCCTCCTGTTGAGCATGCATTCATTTGCATTGCTCTCTTGGCGAACCTGGTGCCAGTGGCGTGACTGCCTCCTGCTGAATATCGCAGAATGGCGCATTTTGGACTTGCGCATGGCGCAACCCTGTTGCGCATGGCGCAACCCTTTTGAATATCTGGGCCCAGCTCTTTTACCGACAAAGCTTGCATACAAATTATGGAGGAAAATCTGATTATGATGTTTGAGGGGGCAGAGTCAGATCCAGACTATAAAAACAAAAAAAGACCACTGGAAAAGGTGGACAGTTTACCAGGTGGCTCTCAAGCTCCTGGGGCAAAAAAAAAACAAAAACAAACACTGACCAGCCTTTGACAGTTTTGCATTTTGATTTAATGATGCAGGAAATGGGTAACATTAAGCTAACTCTCAATATAATGGCAGATGACATTGAAGTAGTGAAAAATGATTTGGCTATACAGAAAACAAAGATATCAGATGTTGAGGCTCGAGTTAGTAGTCTAGAAGATACAGCTAACAAGGATCAGACTGGCAAAGTGACAAGCAATAGGCAAATAGCTGATTTAATCTCTAAAGTGGAAGATTTGAAGAGCAGGAGTAGGAGAAACAATCTAAGAGTATTTGGGCTTAAAGAGGGAATTGAGGGTTGACCCCATTGAATTTACCAATAGACTTTTGATTTCCATAGCAGGTCCTCCACCAGGTGCTGCAAGATTCTTTATTGAGAGAGCCCACAGCTCTCTGAAACCCAAGCCTAATAAAAATGAGAGACCCAGATCCTTTGTATCCCATTTGCTCGATTTTCAGCAAAAAATATTTATTCAAAGAGCTTTTGGAAACTTGACTTCCATCTCTTTTGACGGGAACAATATTAAGGTCTTTAACGATTTACCCCCAGATGTGATTCATAGAAGGGATGCTTTTTACCCTATTAAGAGATGACTGAAAGAGGCTGAATCAAGTTATGGATTATTGTACCCTACTAAACTTAAAATATGGTCTTCAGATGGTGTTAACGAATATAATGGGATGGATGCTGCAAAACATGGACTAAAAAAAGACGTTCCTGTGCTCTTTGGAAATTTTGACTTTCAGCAGTAAAACAGTAACATACATAACAGTTTGATTGTGAAGAATTGCTGAACTTTGGCTCTGGGTTGTGGGTAGGAGTAAAGAGCTTTTGGTGAGCGTAGAAAATTGGGGGGGGGGTCAGATGCTCCTGGTTCCATGCATTACAACTTAATTTACCTTTATAGGTATATTTGCATATGTTTCATGGGGAAGAATTTACTAAATGTAATAAGGAACTGAAGTTGATAAGAATTTGCCGGTGTGCACCACCAATACCATATGAAGTATTACGTGATGCAGGTACTGCCTTTTAGAAAAAATGGGGCTCTTGATGAAGTGAAGTCATGGTAGTGGATGGATCGTTTGTCACAGTTCTGTTTATTAAATGCAAGAAAGGGCAGCAGGTCCACCGGTATTTGACATGGCGGTGGTGCACATTTGCTGAGGTGAAATATTTTTGACAATAAAAAAAAATAATAACGTAAGCTGTTGTGAATTATTTGGTCTTGTTGTGAGCACAACATGCGTATGCAACAATAAAATAAATAGATAAATGGTTCTCATAGGAATCGGAGGTGTTTTTTGACTCCCTGCTTCTGACTGCCTGTTTGCTGATTCTCTGTCCACTGCCCTTCCCAGAGCTGAAATGCACAGTTTTTTTCAGTTTCAGCCATTATTTTCAAAACCAGCAACTTACTTTAAAATTCTTCTCAACTGCCATATTCACCAGAGTTTGATGCACGAGCTGCAGTTCTGAAGATGTGGCCTCGAGCAGATCACTACATGTGGTTGCATTACCACACAGTTATGAGCAGCTTAGATCCCTGAGACTTTTATGGACACAATAGTAGTGAATCTGCAGCTCAATCTGAGGCTACCTATCTATTGAACTGAATTGGGGCATGGTACTATTTATTTACTCGTTCTAACACTAAAATTGAAGGGTTACTGTGTCGGCTGATAGATCGACTTGCTGGGATCTTCCTGATTAGCTGTTTTGGGTATTTTTCAAGGGGGTGATACCGAAGCTTTGATCTCAAATGAGGTTTACTAAGCAATGAAGGGAACACAAGTTGCATTAATAGCTATGTCTACAAAGATTTTAGAAAATGTCCTTATCCAATATGGAAATATGTTACTGTTAAATAAGGGGTTAACAAACCTTTTGCTATATGTTGCTCTTTGGGTCGATTATGAGGCTACTCTTAATATTAATGTTGCCTTCTGAATAAAGGTAGGGTTTCTTGAGGCCTCATATAGTATACTAATCAACCCATTCATGTTTAGTTAATCTATTGTGTGGATTTTTAGTTTTTAGAATAGATTCTTAAAAGCCAGCTCTTTTACATAGATTATGCTATTATTTCACTCATATATACCTATTATGGCACCTCGTTAGGTTTATAAGTTAGGTATTGTTAAAATTGGCTTGTTGATAGACTGACTTAAATCGGTAAGATATCAACAATTCAGATTAATATTAGAATTCTTATTATTTACTCATAAATGGGACCAGATTTGCGACAAGAGATGAGTCATAAGGTCCAAAGGTTTTGTTCTTTATAAAACCAGAATCCCTATCTTACAGAATTTAATGCATGATGCTTTAAAAAATAAATAAATAAATAAAAAAGGGGATGTAATGAAATGAGAAGGATGATATTTGGCTATGGGGAAGTATTGAGCTCAGGGTGAAACTCCATTTTACAGCATTCGAGAAAGTTCTGGGTAGGACATGGAATAGGTGATAAACAACATAAGGGGCCCGATTCCAGAAGGCGGTACGTCTGACACAAGGTGATTTACGCCTGATCCTATGGCAATAATCGCACCTTGCATGCCGCAAGTCACGATTCCTAGAGGCAACTTGTGCCATGCCACATGCGGGTTGCACCAAAGGTGGTCTACGCCACCCACTATGCCTGCAACCCACAGCATCATGGCTCAAGGGTGGGTTACAGCAGCAACTGTGCCCTATTCTGGAAGGGCAGCTGCTGTAACCCACTTATGCCATTCCAGGACCCCATATGGCGTAGCAGGGTATGGCATCCATCCTGGCACAGCAATGGATGCCTCCCCATCACAGAGCCACAGTAACCACATGGCTGTGACCCCTGTGCCCCCCTGATCTGACATGCCCCAACCCCTGAACTTCGGGGACCCCTGACTCCATTTTGCATCGTGCCCCCAATCACCTGTGCCAACTAGTCAGCTCCCCAATGCTCCCAGGTGCTTGCTGGTGCATTTTTGGTGGAGGGGGCTCGGGGGGGCAGTAGATTGCTGTGCATGACTTGCAGCACCCAGGCCCATTGTGCCATTCCTGTGGCACTAGCCTGTGGCTGCCGCAAGTCATGGGCATAGGTCCCGGGTACCCTGCCTGTCCTGGAATATGGCACAAGGTCCCCAGCATAGTGCCACACGGTGCAACTCGCATACGCCCACAAGTTGTGCCATGAGTCTTGTAATCAGGCCCAAAGTGTTCAAGAGGGAAAGCTTCTCACCTATCATTTTAAATGATAAATTACGGGAAAACACATGTACTAAGAAAATTGATTATTTATATATAAGTACTTATCTTTTCTCTTTTTCTTACTATTATCTCTCTTTTCAGTTACTATTTGCTAATCTGTGCATCAACATGAACCTGCTAGATACAAAAAAATACGCTATTAGGGTGAAAAGATGGCTATATGCCTCTCAGTTTAGAACAATAGGGAAATGTCATAGGCTGACTACTGTTTATGATGGCTATACCTAATACAAATATTATGGGTACATGGAATGTGAAGGGCCTGAACCACAAGTTAAAATGGTACTTGGTTATCAGACATCTTAAAAAAAAACGAAATTCTTCTTTTGCTTTTTTACATGAGACTCATCTAAAAATAGAACATTACAGTCTCATGAGGAGAGAGTGGGTGGGTCAAGTTTTGGGGGCAGGAAATAGCTCAAAAAAAGCAGGGGTATTGATTCTAATTAATAGGAGTATTGATTTTAAAGTATCATTTCAGATAGCTGACAGTAATCGACATTTTCTGATTATTCAGGGGCAAATTAATAGGGGAATTGTTTACTTTGATTAATATTTACGGCTCTCCAGCTTCAATCAATGAGGTATTTAACACTATTCAAACTAAGCCAACAACCATTATGCTCACAAATATTATAATGGCTGGGGACACAAATGTTATTTTGGACCCAACTCTAGAAAGATCTACATTTAGACTGGGTAGGTCCAAGGCAGACAGTGACTTGAGTGACTTAATCTCTACTCATGATTTGGTAGATATCTGGAGAGTTTTGCACCCAAATATTCAAGCGTTTACTTTTTGGTCTCCCTGTCATAGGTCGGGCTCAAGAATAGATTACTTCTTAATCGATAAACCGCTGGTAGGAAAGGTTAATTATGCAATAATTAAGCCTCTGGTCATTTCTGGTCACACTCCAGTGCTCTTAAATATTTCTGTACTACAAAACTTATGCAGATCTGAAAGGTGGAGGATTGACAATGGGGTGCTCAGTAATCCAGAGATGGTTACAGACATTAAACACAAAATCTCAGATTTTCCGATGCTAAATGAACTAGATGAAACTAAGAAGGGGCAGTTTGGGATGCTCTCAAATGCTATCTGAGGGGTACTCTGATAAGCATGTGCTCTTATCAGAAAAAACAAAGAAACGAGGTGCAACATGAAATGCTTAAAAAATAAGAAAAATAGAATACAAATTGGAGTGTACAGATACAAAGGATCTTTGGGAAGAGTGGACAAAATTTAAAACAGATTATAATGACCTATTCGGTCTAGAAGCAGAGTTTGTAATCAGGAAAGCCAAACTCACATATCTAGGGTCACGTGCTTCCAAGTTGTTGGCCATAAGATTAAAACAAAATACCAGCTCCACAGTAGTAATATCTTTGAAAGACGACAGAGAAATTCATACAGATTTTAAAAAGATTAACAGAGAATTCTATGAATTCTACAAAGATATTTATAAATATGAAGAACACAACAGAAATATAGACAGCTCTACTTTTTTCAAAGATTTGCCAGGGATTGAGATATCAAAAGATCAAGTTGTGGAATTAGAGACAGATATATCTACTGATGAAATATTTAATGCTATTAAATCCTTCAAGAAAAATAAAACCCCTGGCTTGGATGGCTTTTCAGCTAACTTTTACTATACTTTTACAAAATAATTAACTCTCATTCGCAAAAAAGCATTTATGGAGGCTTTGGAAGAAGGCACACTTTCAAATGACCAAACAAGGTGCTTAATTACTTTGATACTGAAGCAAGGAAAGGACCCAATTGACTGTAATAACTATAGACCTATCTCTCTGATGAACACAGATATGAAGAGCTTGGCAAACATTCTCTCTTGTTGTTTGGAAATGGTTAATCCTTCCCTAATCTCTCCACAACAAACGGGGTTTATGAAGGGAAAGAATTTCATCAGCTAATCTAAGAAAGATCTTTCATATACTGGGGATTGCTAACAAGCTTGACAAATCATGTGGACTCCTTTCTCTAGAGGCTGAGAAGGCTTTTGACAGAATTTTGTGGCCCCATATTTTTAATGTACTCCATAGATATGGTTTTCCAGATAAGTTTATAAAGCTTGTTAAAATATTATATAATAATCCAACATCAGCGGTGATTACTAATGGTATAGTGTCACCATACTTTGAGGTTACTAAAGGTACCAGGCAAGGATGTCCATTATCCCCTTTGTTATTTAATCTGACAATAGACCCATTAATAAGGAAAATCAACATAGATCAAGAAATTACCAGAGTTAGTGTGGCTCCGATAGACACACGTACTTCTGTTTACACTGATGATCTTTTAATTTCACTGACCGATATAGAAAGTTCCATTCCTAGAGTTTTAAGTGTGATAAAGGAATTTGGGGGAATATCTGGTTATAAACTAAACCTAATTAAGACCAACTTTCTTCCTCTTAATAATAAATGCTGTAAGGATACTGTTGTTAATTTGAGATTGTCATGGGCTTCAGAATATATTGACTATTTGGGAATAAGGGTGTATAGAACTATATCCCAAACCATGGTGAAAAACCTGTCTATTACAAAAGATAACATTGTAACATCACTATCAAGGTGGAACAAGCTACCATTGAGTACATGGGGTAGGATTAAAACAATCAAAATGATGCTTCTACTGAAAGCTCTCTATAGTTTCATTATGCTTCCATATGCTATTAATAAGAAATGGATGGAAAATATTAATTCTGAGTTTTCCAAATTCATATGGGGCTACAAAAAAATAAGAATGGCTTACAACAAGCTAACCAGGTCAAACAATAGAGGTGGATTAAAGATACCTGACATATTCCTTTACTACTTGGCAGCTAGATTAGCTCAATTATCAAAATGGTTATCAATTTCGGATACTGACTGGTATATTCCTGAATGGGTACAAATTGAAAAAATAATTTGTATGGGGCTGGGTGTTAGTTAATATTCAACTTTCTTTGCACAGAAATTCTCGGTTCCTCATAATAAAGTTATGGCAGATTCTCTCAGATTAATCAATCAATAAATAAATAAATACATCTCATACCTTTAAATATGACTTTCCACTTTCAAACTTACAGCCTATTTGGGATAGCGCCAGACTCAGTCTCAGCCCTCCACTTCTAGTAAGACAAGAATGGAGTGGGGAAAAAAAATTAAATGCAGGATATTGTCTGCGGAGACTCTTTTTACACATATGAAGCACTTGCCAGGAGGTATATGCTGATGGAAATAGGAAGGAAATTTTATGGAGGACTAAAGCAAAAAGTACATTCAATGTTAGCTCCAAATCTTATACGATCTCAGGAGATCAAATCCTTTATTGCTTCCATGCACCTCTCTCCAGCTATCTCATCAATCTATAATTCTCTTCTAGAAGTAGCTAGAGGTCCGCTGACAGACCCCATCAGGTGGTGGTCACAAGACATGGAGGTTAATGGGAAAGAATTGGACTGGTCCAAGATATAGAATTTTGCAGGTAAGACATTTAAAACTTCAAACCTCAGACTGATGCATTTAAAGACGCTGCACAATCTTTTATTTCACACTAGTTCACATGCACAAAATGGGACTGAGAAAAGATTCTAGTTGTCACAAATGCAAAAATGAGAGAGGATCTCTCATTCATATGTTCTGGACCTGCCCGGAGGTGCAAAATGTGTGGAAGGAAATAATAAATTACTTTAGTAAGCTTTCCAACTTAAAAGATAAAATGACATTAGACACACGTATTTTTGGGCACTTTATTGAAGAGGAAACATGGACACAGGAACAAAAATACTCTATTATATTAATAGGAGGTTCAGTTAGAAACACTATATTAAAACATTGGATAGATGAGACCAACCCATCTTTTAGAGAATGTATAGCTCAGTTCATTGAAGACCTCAGAACAGAGAAATTAGCCCTTGCCTTAAACAGTCTCTCACACAAGTTTCCAGGTAGATATGGAATGGTTGAACAATATATAAAGGAATAAAGTACTGGCACATAGATATTATACTAAACAGACTGCTGGGGAGTAAGCAATCATTGGATCATTTTGGTAATATGGAACAGGTCGTCGGGTTTAGTTGGTGTATAGATTCCTACTGGTCAGCTTTTTCTTTTCTTCTTGCTCTGGTCTTCTTTATTGGTTCTTCTGTCTCTCTTTTTCAGATGATTATTTCAAATAACAGTTTGATAGTAAAGTAAAAAAATAGAAATAATCTTGATTTGTAAGAAAATGAAATATTCAAAGACAATAATATTTTATTAATATTGTTTTAAAAGGAATATATCAACTGTATCTGTAAATGTATACTGAATATGATACTGTTAAACTGTAACTTTATGTGGTAATAAAAACTTTTATTAAGGAAAAAAAAAGGAATGTAAAATGGTAGCACGCAAAAGAAGGAAAATTGCCTGCCTGGTGGCGCTGATGATTGAGGCGCTGGACGCCACACCTCGCGCCATGCCGGCGACCCGAGTTCAGGAATGAGCTTGGGCACTGGGGATTGGCAGGGAAGGGAGAAGGACTGAGCGTCTGTTGGACTGCTCTCCTCTCCTTGGGGAGAGATCCAGGGTGCCTCTGGTGCAGTACAGACCCCAGTGGAGACAGGAGGTACCACTAGTGTGGAGCAGCTAAGAGGGGAGGAGCACGGTGGACATCTATGGGTAGCCATGCTGACGTCACTGCACGGCAGCACTCCTGGGGGAAACTTAGAAGAAATCTCTGTCCTCAGGGATAGGCAAAAGCACCTCTGTCCCTGCCAGGCCACACTCTCAAACCAGGCATTCACCACTCTCCTAACCACCTGCCCAGCCCAGCACACTAGATTATAGAAAGAGCACTCTGGGCAGATAGAGCAGCCCCACCTCGGGGGAGGGTTCAGAAACAGGGGGTCCATTGGGCTGGTGCAAGGGGAAGGGAGGTGCCTCTGGTGGGAGGTAGAGCTTGGGGTGTGATGAGAGGATGCTGGAGAGAGTTCCCCGTAGGACGGAGCATAAAAACAGTTGACAAAAAAAAAAAGCAGGAAAATTACCATTTTTAATCAGCTTCACATTGAATTCTGTCTTACAGAAACGATAAACTGTACTCACATCTGTTTAGTGCACCAACAGTAGATAGATACCATGGTAACACTGTCATATCTGTGAGCATGTGTCACTGGAGATACAGTACATGGAGGGAAGGGGGGCCAAAGAGCAGGGGAGAAGGGGTTAAGTGAGCACAGAAGTATAGAGAGTGGGGGTGGAGGGTCTTGGCAGGATGAATAGACCCAGCCAAGCGTGAAGATAAAGCAGCAGTGCCCGTGGTTGGAATGGTGATGTTGAACTGAACATTGTTTACAGGTTCCGATGGAGTTTTGGAGCTCAAGAGCATTAGATATAGGAGTAGGGTGGTGACAGTGATAGTGGAGTATAAGGATACCATGCTTGGTAGGGGTCTACTGGGACCCTAGGATATGGATGGATGAGGGAAGGGGCCAGGTGACAGATAGCGGAAGGGGTGGCTATTAAGTCTGGGGCCAGACAAAAATCTTTAGAAATTATGTGAGTGACTTTAGAATTATGTAAACATTCGGCAGGAATAATTTTACTACTATTATCCTAAAGTGATGTTTGTTGTGAAAACTACATTGCACTCCAAGGATTTAGATTTGCAGTTAGTTAATCACCTTCTAGTATTCAATATCACGCTCGTATCTGCCTCGTGTCTCATTACATGCACAGGTGGTGAGTAACAGAATGCTAATCTAATCATTTGCCATGTCTTATTGGCTAATTGTTGTGGTATAGATAAAGTTCTAGGGCACAATTCTTAAAGTATATTTTAGTAGGTACAGGCTGTTGTCACAGATTCCAAGGCAAAACAGGAAACCTCTGCCCGATTACCTGCCGACCATGGTACATGCTGCAGTGACCATCACCAGGAGACAATGACTTGTATTGTACCATTCTTTCCACATTTTGAGTCTGATTTTTTCATTTATTTCATGTTAGAAATAATTGAATGAGTGCTCCTTTTAATTAAGCAATAATGCCCGACAGGGTGTGTGTTGTGCTGGGATAACATCACGCCTCAAGTGGTTGGGCACGAGGCCGCAGGCCGAGTGCGTCCAACAACTGAGGCGTGACGTTATCCCAAATGACACACACCCTGGAGGGCATTATTGCTATTATACAATGGCTCGTTGTTATACAGAATAAAAAAAAATCATTTTAAAGATGTTTTTGTGTGGAAAAATATTTTGGTTTTTTAAGAGAAGGTGAAACAATCAAGCAAATGCTCCAGGTGCTCCAGGTCATCTACAGGTTCACAGCGAGGCTGAGACTAGACTCGTGATGTTGTGCTGGGATAACATCACGGGTCCAGCCCAAGACTGACCAATCACAGTCCAGGATTTTTTCTTGCCATTGTATAATTATGCAATACTGCACGACAGGGTGTGGTATATCGTGGGATATCGTCACGCCTCGGGTGGTTGGGCACGAGGCCGCAGGCCAAGTGCGTTCAACGACCTGAGAAGTGACGATATCCCATGATATACCACACCCTGGAGTGCATTATTGCTATTATGAACAGGAATACAAGTTTTAGCAGTAAAAAAAAAATAAAAATCTTTTAAATCGTTCTGAAAATGTGTTTTGTGAGGTGTTGGAGGAGTACCTTTTAATAAAATAGTTCCTGGACAGGTCTGAACAGCAGGTGGCACTGTTGTAAATTGAGTTATGGAGGAGGAGTGTACTGTAGGTCTCTCTCAAAACCTAATCTGTGGCAAGAAGGAAGTAGCAGTGTAAATGGGAAGAATGCATATCTTCCAGAAAGTAATCTGGAAATGTGAAACTGTCACTTGGACGGCTGTACTGTACTGGGTCAGTTTTGGATCCTTTACTGTTTTTTTTTTTTTTAAAGATGCTCGCTCGAGGCGTGACTCGCGCCATTCTGCCCTGTAGATACGATTGGACATGCTGTGCGACTGCCGCCTAACGCTATGTTTCTGTGGGGAATGGACCTGCAGGATGTGGAGGATGTTTTAGGCAGCTTGGTCGTTGTCCTTCCCAACCCCAGCGGCAGTTCGCTTTTTTTTTTTTTCAAACAGCGGCGACTACTTGGAGTGTGGGAGACGAGGAACACTGCGCGGTAAGTGAGGAGGCTGGTGACCGGAGGTTTTCTGAAGCCGTGATGATGTAGCCCGATATCATCACGGCTTCAACAACCTCTCGGCCAATCGGCTTCCTCCATTTACGATCGCCAGTTCATAATATGGCTTGGGCCATGTTTCCTTCAGTATTTGAAGCTGACTGTGAATACGTATTGTGCCATAAGATCATGGAGCACTTCCAGCTGCATGCTAATTCATTTTAGTCCCAACAGAAGCAACATTTAATCAATTGATGAACAAGAACAGCTGAGAATACTGATGAAAACCTGTCCAAGCCATATTAAGTGGAGCGCTCCTTTTATTTTTAAAAACATGAAAAATGTGCCAAAACAGACTCAAATTGTGGAAAGATATGTAGGATTAAATGTATAATCATAGACGGTGGGGGTAGGGTGGATGGCAAAGCATTAGAGCACCAGGTAAGTGCATTGCATACACTCTTGACATAAGTGATCATTGGCAGGGGTGGGTTACTAGAATACCAGGTCAGTATAATATACTACTGACTTGGTAATCATGACTTGTGTTTTTATGATGGGGTGGTGGTGAAGGGTCGTGGGGTTGTGACTTTGTCCAACACAGAACTAATTCTACACAGAGTGACTTTAAGTATTCTTAGAGCAATTGTTGGTGGTCTGAGGGTACTTTTATTTTCTGCCTCTGGGTGTTTTCAGTGATTGCAGTTCTCGAGCTTGTGTCAACCTATGACTGCCACATTCAACCTAACGCTAGGTCACAGTTAATTTCCGTGTGATCATCGAATTAAAGACCAGGTTGCAGGTAGGTTGCTAGCGGTTGCTGCAAGCCACCATTCTTATCAGCACTCAGCGAATGTTGTAGCACTCTGGGCAAATTGGTATCATTACATATGTTGCATATCCATTTGCACTGCTGGGATCTTTGAGGACCATGCCCATGTTTAGTAAGCACACAGCGTATGCATCCAATTTGTGATTATTACATATGTATATTCTCACTTGTATTACAGATAGCAATAGTGAGATTTTTACATCAGATTTTCTAGAACAGATGTCAAAACTAGGAAACGTCATCACACTCTGGATAAGTATGCAAATGTGCTATGGGTAGAAACAGAAAATCTGCTGTTAGAAAAAGAGAACTTCATCCTAGAAAAGGAGAAGTTGAGTCTTGAAATAAAGAAACTGAAACTTCAAATGATTAAACTTAACAGGGAGCTAGGACAGGAGTACTGCAATTGCCACTGCATGGATTGATCTCCACCGACTTTGGATTGCCAGCATCATTTGTGTAATTGTTGTCATGTTTTTCCAAGTCAGTGTAACGTAGTAATAACTATACATTTTAGTGTTATAGTCAATGCAGATTTAAAAAATGAATATATCTGCCTAATGAGTATTGTATTTATGGTGCAATAATATACATCAGAAATGTGTTATTGCACAATAACTTATCCTGATGACATATTTTTAATAATCCACTGTTGTATGTCTATTTTGTTAGGATGCTGACTGTTTATACAGTGAATTTCCTACGTTGGTAATACTATATATTACTTTAAGTAAAGCATGCTACCAAAAAATCACATACTATTCTGACGTGAACTGTGATTAATTTAAACGCCACTTATCTATTTTTATGTTTGCTTGTACGCATGTGCAAGAAACATAGTGCCTTCATCGGAGATTTCGGAGGTGTGTCACCTCCTCCTCCAATTCAGGCACTGTGCTGGCAGGCGCGGCCCCTGTAAGCCAATGCATTTTGGAGCTGTCTATGACCGCTCAAAATGCGGTAACCTCTGATTGAAAGGGAGCTACGCTTGAGTGAGCAGCGATAAGAAGCTGCTCATGCACAGCTCCCCCAGGTGTGCGCCGCCCGCACGCAGCGTGATAGCCAAAGGGGGCCCAATCCCCGTCCGGCTCAGCTGCATCGCCCCGGCCCCCCCGCTAGTAGTTGATGCCACTCTGGGAGCCCACCCCAGCGGGCAATCCGTCATGTTGCCGCAGGGGTGCCCAACTCTCAGCTGGCTGAACCGCCCTCCCCCAAGTCCTTGTGCCACGCTGGAGCCCACCCCAGCGTGGCAAACGGTCCGCTGTTTTTTATTTTTTTTTGCCGACGGGGTGCCCAATCCCCTGCCAGCTTAACGCCCTCCCAAGTCCTGGTGCCATGTTGGGAGCCCACCCCAGCGTGGCAAAAGGTCCCAGCGACGTTTTTTTTTTTTCCTGTAAAACAAAACTTGTCCCAGCAGCGTCTCGAGCCTCCCACATCCGCACCCACCACTCGCACCCAGCCTCCCCACCCCCCTTCACCCCATACTTACCTCCGGACTCCGCACGACGATCTTTGGTGGACCGGGAACACGCCTGCACTCTTCAAAGCCGACCGTGAACTGAGGAAATGCCGGTAAGCTGTATAATGGGCTAGATAGGAGGGGTTCAACTTTATTGCATATCTCAGGAATTTTTGGGAATTTTTGCACCAAATTTTCAACATGGGGTTTTTGGGACCCCTTCTCATGAATGATGTCACTGTCATGGCGTTATTTGGGCTCGAAGGGTGATTTCGTGTAGTGACTACGCAGTGACTGCGAAATCACCCTTTGGGACCGAATACCACCATGACAGTGATATCATTCATGAGAAGGGGCCCAAACCCCATGTTGAAAAATTTGGTGCCAAATTCCAAAATGACTGTTTAACGAGCGTGCGTTACGCAGTTCCTACGCAGGCTCGTAAGTTCACGAAATTTCAATATTTTCACTCCAGATTTTCAACATTGCCATTTCACCACACTGTCTTATGAGTAGTACAGCTGTCATTTTTCACATCTCACTCAAAATGTGTTTCCACCCTTGTAGCGCAGAATGGCGCAGTTGGTGTGCGAAATCAATATACGGAACAAATTAAGAAAATCACAGTGACACTGTTCATGAGCAGAGGTCTTGAAATGGCTATGTTGAAAATTTGGTGAAACAATTCCTAAAAATGACTGCTTTACGACCGTGCGTTGCGCAGTTCCTACGCACGCTCATAGGTTTGCGAATTTTCAATATTTCCACTCCAGATTTTCAACATTGCCATTTTTCCACACCTTCTTATGAGTAGTACAGCTGTCATTTTTCACATCTCACCCAAAATGTGTTTCCCCATGTAGCGCACAATGGCGCAGTCGTTGGCGAACTCAGTGTATGGGACACATTAAGAAAATCACAGTGTCACTGTTCATGAGCAGAGATCTTAAAATGGCAATGTTGAAAATTTGGTGAAAGAATTCCTAAAAATGACTGTTTTACGAGTGTGCGTTGCACAGTTCCCACGCACGCTCGTAGGTTTGCGAATTTTCAATATTT
The DNA here is from genome assembly GCA_016271365.2 of Neoceratodus forsteri. NCBI lineage: Eukaryota > Metazoa > Chordata > Ceratodontiformes > Ceratodontidae > Neoceratodus > Neoceratodus forsteri. The sequence continues at coordinate 1,142,504,046 of CM057453.1, forward strand.
CCACCCAGATTTCCAACATTGCCATTTTCCACACCTCCTTATGAGCAGTACAGCTGTCATTTTCACATCCTGCCCAAAACGGATCCCGCCATGTAGCGCATTAATGGCGCAGTCGGTGTGCCAACTCAATGTATGGGACACATTAACAAAACCACAGTGACACTGGTCACGAGCAGAGGTCTTAAAATGGCTATGTCGAAAACTTGGTTAAAAATGCCTAAAATGACTTTACGAGCGCAGCTGTACAGTTCCTATGCATGCTCGTAAGTTTGCAAATTTAATATTTTCACTCTAGATTTTCAACATGTCCATTTTATTAAACTTCCTTATGAACAGTCCAGCTGCAATTTTTCATATGTCTCCCAAAATGTGTTATCGCACATGTAGCGCACAATGGTGCTGTTGGTGTGCGAAAGCAATGTTTAGGACACAGTAAGAAACTCACAGTTACACTGTTCAAGAGCAGAGGTCTTAAAATGGCTATGTTGAAAATTTGGTGACAAAAGTCCATAAAATGACTGTGTTACGAGTGAGCATTGTGCAGTTTCCACGCATCCTCGTTAGTTCGTGACTTTGTAATATTTTCAGTCCAGATTTTCACTAGTGGCATTTTTCCACACTTCCTTATGAACAGTACAGCTGCCATTTTTCACAACATGGCCGAAGTGTGTTTTCACACTTTCAGTGCAGAGATGCGTGGTCGCTGTGGGAAATCATTGTTCGGCACAGATAAAGATAATCACAGTGACACTGTTCATGATCGGAGGTACCAAAATGCCTGAGTTGACAATCTGCTATAAAATATCCCCAACCTACTTATATAACGGGTGTGCGTTGCACAGTTTCTATGTACGCTCGTGACTTCACCTTTTTTTTTAAATATTTTTACTACACATTTGCAACATAGCCAGTTTTACACCTCCCCATGAAAGAGTACAGCTGTCATTTTTACAGCCTGTTGAATATTTTGCACCTGTGTGCTAAATCCTGAGTCACTGTGCATAAGCAGCTGCTACCAAACTGATATTCCCTGTTCATGAGGTGGGGTCACAAACCAAACATGTTGAAAATTTGCAGTTAAAATACCAACGAATGCCTGAGGTATTAGGCTTTTCAACTAAATCGCCCAACCCTATAGAGAGAATGACAGGAATCAGGGTGTGACTTGGGATTCTTGCCTGTGATGCTCGTACCATTCCACACCCTGCAGTCACTGAGAGGCATCAGGTATGCCTTGGGCTCTTCACTTAAACTTCACCCCATTCTCCTATATCACACCCATCTCACCGTATTTCCTAATGAAATGGGTGCTAAGGGCCAAAGACCCCAAGGAACACGCCACACTTGTCAGTCTCCTGCAGAGGGTGTGGTGAAATGGCGTGGCCGTTATGCCTGATGACCCAAATGCACAACCCGATGCCTGTCACTCTCTGCAGGGTGGTGGTGGGGTTGGCTTCAGTTCAATACTTCACTGCCGTTCCTATTACGCAGCTCTGTAACTTCTACACTACCACTGCCAATGCCAGTAAGCAAACATTCGGCATTGACAAATGCTTGTCTTATTTTATTTATGTTATTTTTTTTGTGAATGATTGTCATAAAACAATTGAAAGAGAAGTAAACTGCATCACAATATTCCAAAGTCAAATTTTTACATACTTCGATAAAGTAGTAATTTTGCAATAGCTGCAAAATAACCTCCCCAACACTCTTCCTCAGTCGGCCCACAAGCACGTATGCAGACTTCCCACATACGTGTGATACTAACTGGTTCATCCAATATACTACATGCATTACTGTCATATGATAGGTGCCACATCTTTTCATCCAGCACCTCCACATACTTATTGAAGCCGTTCTGACTTGTCTCTAACACAAGACGTAACACATATCACCATTACATTACAAGAGTCTGCACATAGTTCTCCTAAATGTTAGAAGTCTGCTCCACAACCATGCATAACTTGATGCTTGGGTCAACAGCTACCAGCGTGATGTCCTATGTATATCAGAGACATGGCTAAAGCCCCCGATACCTGACGCCTGCTGCCTACTCCCTAATTACAACTTTCTAAGGTGGGATAGGTCACCCCCTAAACATGCTGGGGGTGGCAGTCTATTTCAAAAACCACCTTAACCTGTCCCTAGTGACTGATAACTATAATTCTACATGTGGGTCACTACACACCATCCTAACCCCAGGGGCAAATAAGCTTCATATTATATGTGCTTTCGATCCTCCCAAAGGTGGACAATCTGGCCTGGAGGATTTACTGAACCACAGTACCTCAGCAGCTGGGCAGAATGAACCACTAATCCTCAGGGACATGAATATAAATTGGTTGAGTAAATCCCACGGTACCCTTCAATCCCTGGTGCTGAATTACAGTTTACAACAGGCCATAACTGACCCGACAAGAGTGTCACAAAATAATGATTCTAGCACTCTCATTGATTGGGTCATGATGAATCGTATAGATAGAGTTGCGGCTGTGGGCACTCAGCCAGACACAATAAGTGATCACTGCCTGGTCTTCTGTGTATGGAGTCACTCAGTAATCCCCATATCTCCCCCACACTATATATCGTTCAGGAACTATGCAGATCTAAACCAGGCTCACTTTTTGCATGATGTCACTATGATTGACTGGTCCCCTATCTACTGGGCCCATAACACTGATGTCACCCTCAACCTTTTTCTAAGCGAGTTTTTGTCACTTCAGTCTAAACATACCCCTATTCACACTCACCGGGTAAGCAGTAAGCATCCAAATGGTTGCACAAGGACTTACTCGCATCACTCAAAGCTAGGGACAAATGCTGGAGAAAATTGAAAACTTCGGGCCTCCAAGCAGACTTTCATTTCTATAGGGAACAGTGCACGAAGTGCAAGAAGCAAATCAGGCTTCCAAAAAGCCAATACTGCAAGGATTATTGATAGATGCTGCTGGTGGCCCCAGGAAATTTTGGTCACACATTAAAACCTTCCTCAGATCCAAGCAATCCCACACTACAAATGACATGATACCAAATGGAATCCACTGCTCAAATTCACACACAATAGCAAACTCTTTCCACAATCACTTCTCAGACCTCTCCAAATATACTAGTGCCTTCCCCGCTGCACCCTCTATTCCTGATATCTCCTCCCCAAAAGGTACGTCAATGGGACCACCATTCTACTTTAAAACTGTTTCCAAAACAGATGTACTCAAGTTACTCAATGCCATATCAGACAGCACTGCAGCTGGGTCTGACTGCCTGGAACCTAAGCTCCTCTAACTGGCTGCCCCCTTCATTGCAGGGCCACTATCTAAAATCTTCACTGTCTCTTAGTGAAGGAGTAGGGCCAGATATCTGGAAAATGGCAAGAAGGATTTAGCGAACTATAGACCAATAGCAATATTATCTGTCTTAAGCTAAATCCTGGAGAAGCTCGTCACAAGACAGGTAACAGATAACCTCACCAAGTATAACCTCCTGTCCACAAATCAACACGGCTCTAGAAAGGGTCACAGCACCCAAACTGCCCTGCTACAGCCAACCAATGATACATTACATGCTATGGATCAGGGTCTTCTAACAGGAGCAGTTTTTATAGAGCTCATGAAGGAGTTTGAGCTCATTGATCACCCCCTCCTGCTAGCTAACCTCCTATCCCTGGGTTTCTCGGCACAGTCCATGAACTGGTTTAATAGCTACCTATCCAACAGGATGCAAGTTGTAAAGTTCAACTCTGCAACCTCTGACAAAATTGCCATTGACACTGGGGTACCACAAGGATTCATCGTAGGACCTCTCCTCTTCTCGATCTTCATTAATAATATAACGAGAAATGCCTGCTCCTGCTCATCACTGCTGTATGCTGATGACCTCATTCTCTATACCAGCTCTGATAACATGCTTATTTTCAACCACAATCTATTGGGGGACTTCCTAAATGTACAATACTGGATCACTAACCATAGACTGGTTCTCAACGTTAGCAAGACTTAGGCTATGCCTTTTGTTTTGCCTGCCAAACTAAAAAATAGTCGACATCTCTTCAAAATAATAAGTGTGAATGGTACCCCTTTGGAAGTGGCAAACTCGTTTAAATACCTGGGGTACTAGTCGATGGATCCCTTAACTATGAGATCCATATTACTACTACGTGTAAAGCAGTCAATACTAGGCTAGGGTTAGCTTACAGAACTAGCCACGTTCTCACCCCTTCCACGATGCTGGCTATTGCCAGAGGAATTCTTCTCCCATCCCTTGCATATGAAACTTCAATCTACGGCAATGCATCTAAAACCTCCCTACACAAATGGGACATAACCTTTAATAATATATGTCATTATGCCTCTGCACCCCCTAAGTTAAAACATCACTGCCTGCTCTATGCAGACCGTAATTGGCCCTCTCCTATGGTCCACCCGCTGCTTGCTCTTGGGGCCCTTCTGGACGGAATCTTGAGGTCCAGTATGCCTAGCTCTCTTGCCACCACACTCACCCCACAGACCACTTCCTATGGTCTCCATTCTGCTGATCTTTCCTTACTCCACATTCCCAGATTGAACACTTCCAAACGGAAAAAAGGTTTTTCCTACATGGCCCTCAGTTACTGGAACTCCCTGCCCCTTGAAATACACCAGTCACCTAGCCATGCCTCGTTTAAAGAGGCATCGCTCTCTGCTTATTGAGAGTACACAGTGCAGTTGTTTTAAACCACCCTAGATTCCTGACTCCCTTTGCTATTACTGTCTCAGTGTCCTCCTCCACTACTTATACCTCATAGTTTCTACTTGTCTTACCACCCCTTTCCTAACCCATCTCTTACACATCACTCCCCCTCCCCTTACTACTTTCTCCCCACGAGGTCTTACTACCTCAATCCTTCTTACCTTCTTGCTCCCTCTTTGGTGTCATTTTCTTTATGTTATAGCCAATTTTGTAGAATAGAGTTGATTCCTAGATTGTTAATCAACTGTTATATGTGCACTGACCTTTGTTGTGCTTGATATGCGAAATGTCTGTATTGTCTCCTGGTTACACCAACTGCTCAGACCATTATCCATTTTCACTATACCCTTAAATGCTATAGTATAATATGCACTTACTTTCACTTCTGATATGAAGTACATCGGAATGTTTCTCCAGTCACCTCAAATTGCTCAAATTGTTATCCATTTTAATTGTATCCCTAATACGTTGTATTCCTATATTGTACTGTATCATCACTGTTTTATCCTGTTGATGTTGTGACCTCCCGGGTCATGCCTGAAAATAGTCACTTTTGTGTCTAGTGCACTTACCTGGTCATCAAAAACTAAATAAATAAACAATGGAGATTGTTGACTATTTTATTTATTTATTTTAAAGTTCAGAAATACACCTTTGCACAGAAATGCTCACTTACAAAGGTCCCTCATCAGAATACCAATTTATTTACACCATGTTGAAGACAGTATCAAAAACTGATTGACAAAAGTTGGACAATATTGATTCAGTGACATAGCAAAACAGAATGAGTAACATAAGTTAACTTTGTAACTGGGTTTAAGGTTAAATTTAAACATTAATTGTTGTCCATTGATGTTTGTAATTGTTTTCATTAATTGTTTGTTATGTGATTGTATATGTTTTTATTCTTGACTGTCCGGGTTGGACCTGAAAAAGGGCTTTGCCCAGTGTCCCAACCCGGTTAACAAATTTAAAATAAAAAAATAAATAAGTAAGTACTGTTTTGGCAATACAGAATGAACAAAAGTTAACATTCAACAGGTCAAATAATGCAAAGCATAACCTAGGCATTAAGAGCTATACAAAGGTAGCAGCCCAACTGGGCATTGTCAGAGGTTAAGTCTATGCGCTTTTACGGCACACTGGAATGGAGGAGAGGCACATGCGTGAGGAGACTGTGTGGTGGGTAAGGTGCTGGCATCATGTGCATGTGTAAGAGGGGACCTTGGGGGAAGAAGCACCATGATCACATGGTGCAAGGGCTGGGTTGGGGTAGGGCTGCAGTTGGCAAGTGACAGTGCATGGGATGGGGTTTTGTTATATAGAAACATAGAATTTGATGGCAGATAAGGACCGCTTGGCCTACCCAGTCTGCCCATTTCCCTACCTAGTGGATAAGCTGCAGATCCTAGTTAACCAACAGCCTACCTCTTCCTACCCCTCACCAGAATTGTCTTATGGCTGTCCCATGCATTCTTCAATTCCCTCACTGTTTTTGATCCCACGACCTCTTCAGAAAGGCCGTTCCATGCGTCCACTACCCTCTCTGTGAAAAAATACTTCCTCATATTGCCCTTGAGCCATTCTCCCCTCTATCTTCAAATTGTGTCCCCTTGTTCTTGCACACCTCTTTTTCTGAAAGATGCCACCCTCCTGGACTTTGTTGATTCCCTCGAGGTACTTGAAAGTTTTATCATGTCCCCCCTTCTTCCTCCTTTCCTCGAGGGTATACATATTAAGCTCCTTTAGTCTCTCTTCGTATGACTTCTTGTGCAGACCCTGCACCATTTTAGTTGCCCTCTTCTGGACTGCCTCCATCCTGTCTATGTCCTTGCGGAGATGGGGTCTCCAGAACTGCATGCAGTACTCCAGATGGGGTCTCACCAACTGTCTGTACAGAGGGATGACAACCTGTTTTGTACTGGTGATGCCTTTTCCTATACATCCCAGTATCCCCCAGCCCTCCTTACTGCCTTCTCACATTGCTTGCTTACCTTTAGAGGCTCTGATATAACTACCCCAGGTCCCTTTCCATTTTTGTTGTTGGTACCCCCTCCCCACTGTGTGCTCTTCGCCAAGGTTTTTGTTTCCCAGGTGCATTTCTTTGCATTGAATCTAAGCTGCCATACTTTTGACCATTCCTCCAACCTTGCCAAGTCCCTTCTCATCCTTTCCACCCCCCTTTCATTAGGAGAAGCAGCTACATTTGCAGCCAGGTAGGAGTAAAGGTAGAAGTTCCTATTTGAAAGGACCCAGCTTAGTTAGTGTCTTTTGTATTACCTGAAGTTCATTAAGCCAGCTTGGTGCCTTGATTGCAAAGGAGCATTTGGCTAGAGTTGTTCGGTTGAATGGAACAGCCAATGTACCAATAGTCATTCCTCTGGTTGGGGAAGGATTCTGGGCAAGTTGTAGGAGACCTTGCAGCCTGGAGGGGGTGTCAGGCCCACGAGGGCTTTCATGCCTAGCAGGCAGGTTTGATATTTTATTCTGTCCTGCAGGTGAAGCCAGTCTGTGAGAGAGTAAAGAGTGCAGGTGTGCATGAGTTTGTCAGCCCCAGTTACAAAGTGGCAGGCTTTGTTCAGGACTAACCAGACTCTGTTTAACACAGTGTCTGTGGCACTCCCATAGTCTGTTAGGTCATAGTCAACCATGGGGAGGATGGAACTTGTAACTGCCACTTTTTTGGCTTCCGGAGTAAGATTGTGCCTCTGTCTAAATATTGCTCCTGCTCTCCTGCTAATGTTGCAGACAATTTGACTGACATGTGGTGCAAATGTTAGAGTCTGGTCGATGGTGACCCCCAGGTATTTGAATGTTTCTACCTGTTCTAGAGGGTCGCCCTCACCGTTGAGGATGTTGAGTGCATGTACCTTAGTTCTCTTCTGAGCACTTGAGAAGAGCATTGTTTTGGTCTTCCTGTAGTTGAGCACAAGCTTGTTCTGCTGGAACCAGTTCTCGAGGGATGCAAAGTTATATTAGAGGTCTCGAGCAAGTAAGTCCTGGCAGGGGTTCCTTGCACAGATGACTGCATCATCTGCATAAGGTAAGACAGTGGAACTAGGGCAGGCCTCAGGAAGGTTATTGGTGAAGAGGCTGAACATAAGCAGCCCTAGGATAGAGCCTTGAGGTACACCCGATGTGACAGGCCTGGCATCAGAGAGCTCCCCATTTATCTTAACCTGTTGCAATCTGCCTGAGAGGTAGCTTTTAAACCACAGCACAGTGTCCGCAGAGAGACCTAATATGGGTAGCTTAGTAGTAGTGCGTGGTTTACTAAATCAAAAGCCTTGATGAGGTCTATGTAGACAGAGCTCACCAGGTGTCCTTTGTCAAGAGCCTTGTGCAGTATGCTTGTGTATTCAATCAGTGCAGTAAAGGTGCTGTGCAATTTACGGAAACTGTGTTGTTGTTCACACTGGACATTATACTGGCTGACATATGGGACAAGCTGGTCAGATATGATTCTCTCAAGTGCTTTGGACAGTGGGAAGAGAATGGATATAGGCTGTAGTTTGCAACTAATGTGCGGTCTCCACTTCCATGGATGGGGTGACCAGAGCACTTTTCCATTCCTTGGGGAACTGTGAGAATCTGATGGAAAGGTTAAAAAGTTTAGTCAGGGGGATGTCAAGCTCATCCAGAACCAGGGCAACTAGTTTCATATCAAGCGAGTCACTTGTCATCCTTGTTTTCCCCAGTACTCACTTAACATAGCAGACCGTGTCCTTTACCGAGACAGATTTGAAGTGCAATTGTGGCATGCATTGGTCTTTTTGGGTGTCATCATAGGACACAGTGGTGGTGTGGTATCCTGTTATAAGGGCATCCGCTATTGAGTGCTTACAAAAAGGGAGACTCAATAGCGGCGCCTGTTCACAGGGCTACTGAACAGGGGAGCGAATACAGCTATAGTGACATCCTGTCACTGTATGTGCATGCATGTGCGGAGGGAAGTGAGCACGTTGTGCGACGGGCAGAAGGGGAGAGATGGTCTCTGAGGCATAGCGCAGTGGTGGGTTGCTGAGCTGGCCCTGTGGCATAGTGGATGGGTTGCAGGCTAGGGTTGCGAGGGTGCCTGTTTCGGGTCTGGGCGCGCGTTCGTTTTGTTGCATGCCCAGCTTAAATTTCTTTTTCCGGTTTTGCACCATCCCCGACCTGCACCCACCTGGAGTTGAGAATCCTTTAGTAGGGGGTGCAGGGGGTACAGCCCGCCACATAAACAAAGAAGAAACAAGTCCCTGGCACCATTTTCCTGTGTGCCGGGAGTGTACATTGGCAAAATTGATTTTTGGCGATGTACACTCACCCTCACGGTGATTGCCTTTCCACGATCACCATTATCACATAGAACCATGGCAGTGGGTTTGTCTCCTTGGGGGAGGACGGTGCTAAGGTCAGTGAAGGCTTCATTGAATGAATTGGCCATCTCAGTAGGGTTGAGTGTGATGCTTCCATTTGAGAGGAGCATTGCTGGTGACATTTTATCACCCCTACCCAGGAGATCCTTCAATGATTCCCAGAACACCTTCCCCTTTCCCCAGCAGTAGTTTGCTGCTCTTTATAAAAGTTAGCCTTAGCCTGTCTGATATTCTTAGTACACCTATTCCTAGCTGCCCTGTATTCCTGCCAGTGTGTCTGCATGCCAGATTCCTTGGTTTTGTACTATAGATTGTCCCTGTCCCACATTTGAGCAAACAGTGATGATGTAACCCATGTGGCAGAGTCCCTTTGGATGACCCGCTTCTTGAAAGGGGCAAAATTATCTGCAATGGCGTTAAACACAGTTATGAAGTGGTCGAGGGCGGCATCAATGTTGGTGGTGGAATCTAGCTGGCTCCAGTTTAGTTGGGCCAAGAGGGCTTTGAATGCAGTCAGTGCCCCTTTGCGGAGTACCCTCTTGTAGGTTGTTTTGGGAGCTGGCTGGGTTAGTTTGGTGGATCAGCTACACACAAATGGTGAGTGGTCGCTTAGAACATCAGGCATCACAGTAACCTCCTTCAGCCTATCTGTGTGGGTAGTGAGGACCCAGTCTTTAGGGGCTGAAGTGCCTATTTTGTAATTAGTTCTGGTGCTTTCTGTAACAGCTTGTGTAAGGTAAAGATTGTGTATTTGGTCTTTGTAACCTGTGCTAGATTTTGCCTTTCAATTGACATTAAAATCACCCACTACTACAGTTTCTTGATTCTGACTTACTTGTTTGTAATGCAAGGCAGACGTGTCTAGTCCAGCTTGTTGCTTTGTTGGGAATGTAAACGGTTGTAAGGGTTAGGTTCTTCCTCCCATTCCCTAATATTAAGGGTACTGCCAGGCACTCACAGTTATTATTGGTCCCATCTAGGGTGATTTTATAACCTTGCAAGGTGTTTTGTAGGCAGACTAGGCATCCATCTCACTGTTTACCTATAAGGTCTAACCAGAAGTGGTTATACCTTGTAGGGAGATAGAGGCGTTGTGGGTTTTAGAGGATAGCCATGTCTCAGTGAGAGAGTGAGATGTCTGGCTGTTTTTTTCTCACCCAGGCTTCGAACTGAGCCATCTTTGGTAGGATGCTGCTGGTTCTATGTGATAACGGCAAAAGCCTAAAGGCAATCACCATTAACAAGAAGTCTAGAGTGCCGAAAACATTTTTGGCACTCTGACACCCCGCGCATAAGGAAAATGGCGCCGGGACTTACTTTTATGTTTTCATGGGGCTGTGCCTCTCTACAAGCGGGGTTAGCTTACCCGCACTTTTTACTAAAAGATTCTCAGCTCCAGGGGGATGCATGTCGGGGCGTGAAAAACAATAAAAAATAAAGATTTGGGCTGCTAGCAAAATTGCACCACCACCTGGACCAACCCGGTACTCACATCCGCCGAGCTGCGACCAACCCCAAACGCCACGATGCAGCTTAGCAGCCCACCGCAGCACCACCCCCTGCAGCTCCTCTGTCCACTCCCAGCCCACACTTGGTGTGCTCACTCCCCCCCCATGCATACATATAGCGACATCCTGTCACTATTTTCGCCAACCCCCTCATCCGGCTGCCCCACTCTCCCATCGCCGTGAGGGATTCGCTGGGGAGCGGGTTGCCGTTACAGATGGCGGCCTTCCCCATGCACCCTCCTCACAGGATACCAATGCAGCCAATTTTCAGGGAGGCAATCTTTAAGGTAACCTGGGGGGGCCTTGGCCGAGTTCACCCCCTGGGGTGGACCAGGGTTGGGGTGGATGTTACCCGATATTAGTAATAGGATCTGCAGCACCAGTCTGAGAAAGTACCACCATTGCTGGTGCCTTCGTTGTTTTAAGGTACACTGCTGTGGGCTAGGGCCCCTAGGATGTTTAGCCCATATGGTTGTCATGGCAGGGGTGCTGTCCCCAGTCAGTGACTTGGAAGGACTAGTTATAGTTGAGTAGCAGAAGGGGCTTGTCTGCAGCTCACTTGCGATAGCAGTTCCACACCCTGTCTCCCAAGGGATAGTTTTTAATTGGGGATTTATTTTGTTACTAATTGTTACATCAGAGTGCCCCCTAACCCCTGTTGCTTGGGGTGACAATATGATGAGGAGTGTCACTACTAGGAAGGTCCAGGCAGGTTGGGTTTTCATAATGTGGGTGTGCATGATAATTAATTGCACCCTTGGAAAGTTAGGGGATGGACAGATGTTGCAGGATAAGGCTGTGGAGGGATGCAGAGTGGGTGCCTGACCTAAATCAGAGGCAGCTGGGTGAAGTTGCGCCATCTGACATTAGGCAGATGGGCAGTTGGGGGACTGGATGGGGTCGATACACCTCTGCAGACTAGAAGGTGAAGATGGGGCACCCTCTAGAGTATGGTGCCGATAAACTGCAGCTGGGAAAGTGGGCTGATAAAGAAAAGAATGCAGGCAATTAAGGTGACTCTAACAAAAATGATAAGGTGCATCTAATGCAAATAAATACAGTCACTTAATGTGACGCTCATAAAATCTTCTCAGTTAAGGTAACTCTAAAGATCTACTAAATTGTCCCAGTCATCCAAATGAAATTAAGGCAGCACTGGTAAACAAGTAAAGATTCAGCAACAAATGGCAGAAAAAACTCAGGTGCAGAGACTAGCAGTTGCAGTCTGCTGACTGCTAGTCCAATCCTGTTTAAGACTGGGGACTGGAAGATTTAAAAAATGGTGCCAACACAAAACACAGTCTGAGCATAAGAGGGAGCCTGGAGAATGGCTGGCTCTGATGTCTAAACCCTGTACCTGGAGAAGCTTGCACTGAAATGGCAGCCGTGGTTCTCTGGTCTCAAGGGTTGTCCAAACAGGGGAGAGCAGAGGGTCCTGGAAGGTGCCCTCTCGAATCCTGGGGAAAGAATAAGAGCAGGGAGCTGTGTGTTAAAAAGGGCAGCAGGTAAGAGGGAAGGGAGGTGGGTCGGCTTCATTAAAATAAATGCAGACAATTTAGGTGACTCAGGCTGTAAGGTGGGGTTGGAGGAGGGAAGGGAGAAACTGCATAGAGGTTAGGCAGTTGGAAAGAAAAGAAGAACAGTCAGAAACGAGTAAAACTACTCAGACCTGCACCTGCGAGCTGTGCTCAGCATGAAACAAGTAATTTTATAAGATATAGGGTTACCAGCACCAGCTTTCCACTGCCTCTCTCCACACTGTAGAATCAATTCGGAGTAGCCATAAGTGGAAAAAGTGAAGCAGATACAACTCTGTAAAGTGCTAAAAGTGCTTCATTTTATTCCTGCACCCAGCTTCCATCCACGCTATTTCCAAATGAAACAATGTGGTTCCGAACGCGTTTCATGCCCCCGGCGCTTAATCATAGGAATAGCAAGTTAACCATATAGTGTCATTTAAATAACAAAAACCTCTTAAAGTGCCAGTACATAATTTATCATTTAAAAAACATATTTTAACACTATTAAATCACATATCAAACTTTAAAAAAAGCCTATATACTAATACAAAATATATCCATCCTAAATCTTATAAATTATTGAAAACAGTTTTTTTACATTTAACACTTAACATTACCACTATTTTATACCAGTGTCCTCCTCCAATTTCCTAGGGATCTACTTTGTATTCAAGTGTCAGCTGTAAAAAATAAAAGAATTTTAAGTTAGCATATTCTCACTACCACCATGTCAGTAATAAATCTATATCACTATACAGTAATCATCCAAAAAATTTACTTCTTTAAGAATGGTTTAAGGTCAATTCTCTCATTTAAACCTGGTCTTTCTGACCCTCCAGTGGCAAAAATCCAATATTGCTCACGTTTTAAAAAGACATTATCATGGTCACCCCCTCTTGGGCTTTTTTATAGGTTTCTCAATGCCCAGGAATGACCAAATATGTTCCCTTGGATTTGTCACTTGACCTAAATGTACAGCAAGTGCATTCTTTTGATCCTTATTTTTTATTGCTCTCAAATGCTCACCCATTCTTTCTTTTAATTTCCTTTTAGTTTTCCCTATGTAAAAACAGCCACAACTTCAGGAAGCCATATAAATGACTCCCTCTATGCCAAATGTTATAAACCCTCTCACTTTAGTTATTCTTTCTGTTTTAGGATTAATAAAAGTCTTTGTTTGTATAAGGGACTTACAGAATTTACAGTTGCCACATTTAAAACAGCCATCCTCCTGCCTTGGTAACCACATCTTTACTTGTTCTGGTTTTGGTTGAACAGAATATACTAGTCTATCTTTCAAACTTTTCCCTTTCCTGTGTACCATTCTAGGTGCTATATTTTTAAGATCTTTCACACCAGGATCTAAACTCACAAGATGCCAATGCTTATTGACTATATGTCCTATTTCTTTGGACTGTGCATTATATGTATTTACAAAATGTAATCTCTGATAATTTTTCATTTTTTCTTCAGTTTTTTTCACTAAAATATCCTGTCTATTTAACTTATCAACTTCTTCTCTAGCCTCTAGAATGGTACTAATAGGGTATTTTCTCTCAAGTAATCTTCCTTCTAGTTCACTAGCTCTTTTTTCATAATTTTCTCTAGTACTACAGTTCCTTTTTAATCTCAGAAATTGTCCCTTAGGTATATCAGCTATAATATGATATGGATGGCTGCTATGAGCTTGCAAAACTGTATTTCTATCTGTACTTTTCCTATACAGGTCAGTACTTATCCCTCCTAGACCATCTTTCTTAATTGTTAGATCCAAAAAATTGATTTGCGTACAATTGAATGACAATGCAAATCTCAAATTTGTATTACTCTCTTCCAAAAATCTAACAAAATCAAAAAGCTCATTTTCTGTGCCCGTCCAAATGATAAAAATATCATCAATAAAACGTCTATAAATATCAATCTTATACCTATATGGATTAGTGTCCCAATTCCTAATAAACTCTTCCTCCCATTTACCTAAGTACAGGTTTGCATAATTTGGGGCAAAAGTAGATCCCATTGCAGTTCCTTTAACCTGTATATATTGTTCCTCCAAAAAGAAGAAAGAGTTAGATGTTAAAATATGTCATGCCACATTAACTAACATTTCTGTTGGTGGATTTTTTTCTTCTCTCATATCCAAATAATATTCAACTGCCTTTAGGCCCCCATCATGAGGAATATTAGAATACAAGGACTCAACATCAAGTGTAACAAAATAACTTTTTTCTTCAATCTCAATTTCTTCCAATACAGAAAGTATATCTCCTGTATCTCTTATATAGGATGGTATCTTTTGGGCCAAGGGCTTAATATAATAATCCACATACTGGGACAATGGTTCTATTAATGAGCCATTCCGTGACACAATGGGACGACCTGGGGGGTTAACAAGACATTTGTGTATTTTTGGGAGTACATAAAAGGCAGCTCTCATAGGGTTCTGTACACTTAAAAATGAATAAACATCTTCTGATATCCACCCTTTTTCTTTAACCTCTGCAAGATAACTGTCAATTTCTTTCTTTTTTTTTAATTTGGATCTGTTGTTACTTTTTCATAAAATACAGTATTACTTAACTGTCTATTTACTTCCTTTATGTATTTATCTGTATCTAATATCACAATAGAACCTCCTTTGTCTTCTTTTTTAATAGTAATATTTTTATCTTTTCCCAATTCAGCAAGTGCATTTTTTTCCACTATATTTAAATTATCCAAATCATTTTTATTTCCTTTTTGCAAATTTTTGTCCAAGTCTAATAAATCTCTCTCACAGCTCTTAACAAAAGTCTGCAGAGCTGGGGTTAATGGTGGACAAAAAGTAGACAGAGGTTTAAATTTATAAATACCCCTATCACCAACATTTTCCAAACTATCAGTTACACTCACCCTTGGGTCTGCAATAACATCTTCTTCTCTTCTTTTAAAAAAAGAACTCACCCAAAGATTTCTCATCAGCTTATGACAGTCCACTATTGTTTCAAATAAATTGAACCTTTGCTTAGGAACAAAAGATAAGCCTTTGTGTAAGAGTCCAATCTCTGTACCAGTCAATTCTCTTGGAGAGATATTAATAACATTATTTATTTCAGTCCCTATTACAGGTTGCCTCTTGAATTCCTTCCTCTTCTCCCTCTGTTTCGATATCTGTTGCCTCTTCCTCTTCCTACCTCCTCTCCTAGTTCGTTTTTTGACATTTGATTATAATTCAGACATTGGCTCCGTCTTGGGCCTTCTGGTGTTCTCACATGTTCCAATTCATTAATACAATCTTCTTCTCCTAAATATGTATCCTCTTGGCTACTCAGCTCTTCCCTTTGCCTTTCATTTGATTTAAGAATTGGTCTAGTGGGTGTAGCTTCATATGTTCTAGGACTAGCGTTAAATTTCACTTTTTTGCCCCATTCAAATATATTGCCAGACAAATAATCATTTGTATCTCTTTCAAACTTTGATCTTTTAATGTCCTGAATTTTCTTATCATATTTTATTATATTTTGTCTAAAACTCTGGCAATAGTCATCATAAAGTGGATGATCACTGTACTTATGCAATGCTTCTTCTTTTATTTTAAATTCATCTTCTGTTTCTATTGTAAGCACTGCATTTTCTTTCAAAATCAACTCCATATATTGTTTACTACCTTCATGGCTTATTTTCTGCCAATTCTCTAAAAAACCTTTCCTTTGCAGACCAAATGAAGGTCTTTTTAATATTCTCAATTCACATGGTACTCGATCCACTTCTAAATAGGCTTTTAATGAGATCTTCTCCCAATATAATCTTTTTGCCCTGAACGCAAATTTTATATATTTATATATATATAGTTGATTTTGAAAGAAATGCAGTGCTTACAAATACACTTTTAGCACTTTACAGAGTTGTATCTGCTTCACTTTTTCCACTTATGGCTAATCCGAATTGATTCTACAGTGTGGAGAGAGGCAGTGGAAAGCTGGTGCTGGTAACCCTATATCTTGGAAAGAAAAGAACTTGATTTAAAGTTGGAAAGAAAATAACTAGAATTAGGGAACTGTGGGGACCTTACAAAGATAGGAATGGAAAATAACTTAAATAACTGGAGGAAGGTAGTCCAGGGGAACCACCCAAATTACAGAGCAATATTGTAATTAATTACAGTCAACAAGGATGTCTTTAAAAATATACTTAAACATATATTTTGTTGCAGTCACCAACTTAATTACAGTTCTCCCTCATTATAACAAATCCTTTTATAATGAATCCCACTTATAATGAACTTGGGTTGTGGATCCCAATAAAAAACAGTAAATCACTGAAACACTAAAAACTAAAAAGTTGGCAGATATCACTTTAAGGGGTTTTTGTTTTGTCGGTTTGTGTTCTGCTTTCTGTGGTTTGCTACACACAATTGGAAGCAATAGAAACAAAGTGAGCAAACCCATAGAAAGCAATCATCAAAGAATGAGCATCAGTTACAGCACAGCCCCATAATACCAGTACCGGCAATCTGTCAAATAATGTTTAAACAGGCCACAGCACATAGCAATTTGATTCATCGCCAAAGCACCACACTATACTAATCAGTCAATTCAGTTCCCTAGCCCTATAGTACTCTTTCAGTTATCCGCTGCATTTAGCACATTTAGCATTTATTTAACCCCATTTTATCAGCCAGCATTGCACTTACTCAGTGTTCTCTGACCTCCGAAACATCAGCCCATGCATTTGTCCTGTTTCTTACAATGGCTGAGAGTAAAAAACAAAAGGCGCTTGATATTCACACAAAACCTGCCATTATTGAAAGAATGAAGAATAGCGAAGGAGTCGGCAAACTTGCTGCCAAGTTTTTCGCTTGCCAAATCCGCCATCTGCACCTTCCGAAAACAAGAAGTCTGTGTGAGCTTTTATGGACAACTGCTTTGAGAAGGAGGGGATGCAGCGTAAAAAACTACAGCTTGCTGGAAATACTGAGGTGGACCAAGTGGTAAGAATGTGGTTCGAAAGTCAGCGTGCTTCTGGTGTGCCACCCGACGGAGCAATAGTAAAAGAAAAAGCTGGAGTCTTTGGCAAAACAACTGCTGGGAGATGACTGTAGTTTTAAATCTTCCCCGGGCTGGCTCTGGTGTTTTAGATGCTGAAACGGGACCAGACAACTAAAGATAGGCAGCGAACAAAAGTTGGCAGATGACACTGCTGCAGCCAAATTTATACCCAAATTAATCAACATTCTGGAGGAGGGTGACTATGAGCCTTGTCAGCTTTATGATTCTGATGAAATGGGGCTGTTTTACAAATGCTTACCTGACAGAACCCTAGCTACCCGAACTGAGACAGATGTTTCCAAAGGGTATAAAACTTTTAAGGACCGGGTTACTCTGCTAGTGTGCACAAATACCACAGGGGAACATAAGTTAAAGGCCCCATGCATCGGTCACTATGGAAGCAATCCAGGATGGCTTCCTGACACAAAGGGTGACAGTGCCAAACAAGGGAAGAAAATATTCTAGACTTGGTGCTGAAGGATGGCAAACAGGTCACAGATGTAAGGGTGGAGGAACCACTGGCTGGTAGCGATCACCACACAGTGTGGTTCTCTATCAATTTGGGTAGAGAGATTCACAATACAAAAACAAAGGTCCTGCAGCCAGTTGCACAAAGGAGACATATTTTTTAAACTATGTTTGCTGTAAGACCAATAAGTTAGTCTAGCATAAGCCAGAAAAATAAGCCTGTTGCACAAAGTAAAATCAGAATGGTCTCATGTTAGACTGGTCTTACCATGCTGTTGCTAGGCAACCCATATTGGTCTTAGGTTTTGGTCTAAAGCAGTCTCTGAAAAAAAAACAACAAGATGGCTATCAAGTGTAAGAGAAGTAATTTTTTTTTAGTTATCTATTTTTGTCCCCTGTCGTGCTCAGGAGCTGCCTCTCCTTCGGGCTGCCATGACCCCTCAGACATTCCCCCTTATATCTCCCACACAAGCCACCTTAACTCAGATCCACAGCCAACCTCGGTATAGACTGGCATAACCCTGTACCGGGTGGGTCCCTCTCCTCCAAGGGGGAAGTCACCGGCAGGAGGAAACCAGCACAGTATTTATTTTCTTCAGTCTCGGGCGCTGCTGAGGCTTTGCGTGGCCTCCTGGGAATCTTCGGAGGTGTCTGTAGGCCGGCAGCCATCATCCTGCCAGTCTCCAGAGTGGTATTTCCATTTTCTGGTGTTCCCCATGAAATGATCCCTCTGCAATGCTCCCAGTCTCCACCGGGTGCCGCTGCAAAGCGACCATGCATCCCCAACCCACCCCAGGGGAGGAGAGCAGTCCCACGGAGGCTCGATCCTTCCCCTTTCCCCTGCCAACCCCGGCACCTGAGTCCATTCCCGAACCTGAGTCGCCGGCATTGTAAGAGGTAAGGTGCCCGCGCCTCAACTCTCTATGCCACCAGTCCGGCGAAGAGTAATTTTAGTGAGGATGAAAAACTAACTATAATTGAGAAGATTTTGTTGAAAAAAAAAAGACATAATTCTTGGAAGGTTTGATACAAATGTTAAACATTCTGACAAGAAAAAGGCATGGAAGGAATTGACAGACAGGGTTAATGCTGTTAATCCTGCTGTTTTAAGAACTGTTGAAGAAATAAAGAAAAAATGGAAAAATATGCTTTCTGACTCAAAGAAAGAAGTTACCAAAAAGAAGCCAAAAACTGGAGGGGGACCATTTGAGCCTCTTTCAACTCTGACATCAATGATTATTGACATATATGGTAACACATCCAAGATATTTTATGGCATCGAAGGGGGCACAGAAACAGTAGCTGCTACAGAAAACGTTGTCAGTGTCCTCAGCATCTGTGTTGGTGACATCATTGATTCATCTACTGTGACAGAAGGTGGATATTTCTGTTTCCTCATGTGACTACTTATGATTTGAAGTAATAAAATGTTTATTATGAACGTATTGTCCATCTGAAATCAGTTTGGTCATAAGAGATTTTAATGTGAAGTTTCGGGCTATGCCAAATGTGAGGTGAAATATGTGATCTGCCTTTTTTTTTAGTTTTTTATAGTATGTTCTAATTTTTTTCCTGTCGATACAAATTTCAAGCCAGCCATTTCCTTATTTCTGCCCCTTTATTTGAAATTGACTACTGACAAATTGAGAGCTGACTTGAATAAATGTGGGTCAAAGGTTATCTCAGCGCGCCAGGATGCACAAGGATGCTCAACTGCATTAACTTCTTCTGTCATTATATTGCAAGGCAAGCACTCGCCTTCTTCCTTTATTCTAGTCTGTCTGAAATTGAATTCTGAAATAATTATCACTGACTGAGTGGTTATAGACTACTGAACAGAACTGTATGAAAAAAAGATTAAATGACTAATGATGACTCGCTGTGGTGGGGGTAGACTCAACTGCCTTTAATTACTGCATGTTTTTTTTTTTATTAATTGTGGTCGATTCCGAAGATTCCTGATGTCCTCCGACCTTCACAATCCTCCTTAGTTCATCTGTGTGAGGGAAGGGGGTCGACTCGTCCATCCTGCATCAGATTGAAAAACATAAATAAATAGATTTTTATTTAATCTGGTCCAGGCACTGGCAGCCAGGCCCATGGTGCCCCCAGCCAAAGACAGTAATCAAAATAATTCAAAGCTACTGGAGGTTTGTCGCGTGATAAGTGACCATCCGTGTCCGTGTACTACTTACTGTAGTCTCTGGGCTGGCAGCATCCCCTTGTTCACCGTCCCATCCCACTCCACCTGAGTGACTCCTTGGCCCTGTGTGGCCCACTCCATTCCCGACTGGGACCTCCAGTGCTCCGCGGTTCCAGAGTCCCCAACCCCATTCTCCCCGTGTCCCTGCCACAACCCAGCCTCACACCCGGCAGCAGTGAGCCCATTTTTATTTCTTTAATATGTGAGCGGCTGAGTCTGTGAGGAGGATGATGAGCAAGCACCCGCACATGATTCTTGACTCCGACTCCAACTGCTGACCATACAGTGCTTCTTGGAGTGCTCTTGTTGTGCCTTTTATGTGGGGTGAACCATACATGAGTTTAAAATATGTGTGGGTGAGCATGTCAGGGTAGTTCAGAAAAGGGACTCCAGCTCTGCAATAGTACAAAATATAGTGAATAGCAGATTCAGGACATATGAATGTCCTTCTTGGTATAGAAAAGTTTACTTTTGGACCAAGAAGTGGGTTGGGAAAGAAGAATTGGCCAGCATGAGTAATATTGGATATGTGTGAGCAAATCAGATCAGGATGTTCAAATTAGACATTTTTGTGTGTCTTTAATCCTATGTTATATTTTGTCATAGGAATGCCACCCTTCTTCTTTTGATGTGTGGTTTTAGGCTATATCTCTTTCACCGGACCCTTTCATATAATAGAGGTAATTGTTTCTTTCTCATAAACAAAGTACTTACTTGCAAAAATCTTTTTTTGCACAAAAAAAATGTTTTACTCAGTACTGGAAGTCATGTGTGATCTAGCTGTGAGCAGTTGTTGACTCTCTCTAAATGTTTTAGCACCGCAATTGTACCTATTGTATGGTGCTGTGACAGTCACTGCAAATTCTCTCTGTTACATATAGTGCCTAGTAATTTTTGCCATCGTTTTGATATTGTTTTGTATTATTACCTTTACCTAATTATATCATCATATATATATGGCGGCCACTTTAAGAATGCCCTATTTAAGAGGGACAACATGAGCATACACCTTATCTCTGATGAAGCCTGGCAGATGCTCAGGTGAAACATTAGGCACTGTGACATCATTTTGATACATCCATCTGTTAGATGCGTGGGACGTGTTGTCTGTGACTACAGCATACTTTTTAACTTTGCACACATCAGCACTTTTGAATAAAACATACCATGAGTTTATAGTATCCTTTAATCGTTTACTGTTGGCTACTGGTGCAAGACTCCATTTCCATTGCCAGAAACCGCAAGGGCATAACATTCATGGCACGCGAGGTGTTTTCCACGTGCTCAAGCCTTCGCCCAAGGAGCTGATTCTCCCTCTTCCTCTTACAAGCTCCCCCAGCAAAGTGACCAGGGCTTCTCCTGCTGACATTGTGGCCTCCCTTGTTGCCTGCTCAGTTAAATCTATTCAGGTTGCTATAGTCGTAAAATAAGCTGCTCAACTTGAGCTGACAAGAAGCCTAACATAACTTTGGAATAAGTCTGCAATAAAGGGTAGGTGTTGTTTCTTTCTGTAGTTCAATTATATTTTTAGTGGTCTGCTGTGCTGACTGTGCTGTTTAGGTCCTGTCTACTGTACTATCTACTGTCACTGTCCCACCGTCTGATTTAAAATGCTGTGCTGTGCTGTCTGGCATCTTTGTTATGTGCCACCACCTGAGCCTGACTAAGACCATTACCAGCTTTGTGGGGTTGTTGGCTCTGGCTGGGGCCAGGAAGGGGTTGTTATATGGCTAGCCTAGCAACTCCAGTGTTTACCTTTGTGTTACCAAAATCAAATATAAAAGCCCAGTACCCTGCAGGTGGGTGGCATGGTACAAAGGACGGAGTCAATATGGGATGGGGGAGGGAGGAGGAGACATGTCGCTCAAGTTTGGTCTGCGTCCACAGTGATAATGTATGTAACCCTTAAAGAGCAGTTGTGCTGTTCCCGTTATCCAGCCCCCTAAAAAACATATATGGTAGCTCACCTGCTCCTGAAGCCATGTGTAGCAATAAATCAATTTTAATTGTGATCTAAAAAAGTTATATTGCTCATAATTCCCCCCTTGCATAAAACGGAGCAGCTTCCTGAACCTACTGCCATGCTGGCACACGCAGTCCCATTTTGTGATGCCATAAATTGAAGGCTGTGTGTGCGTCCCACGTTGACTTGAATGGGGGGGGGGTGATCTTTCTATAGATTTTACTACTGTTTATAGTTAGTCAAGCATTTGCTTTGATTTATAAAATCATTTCTATATCACAAATAAAATGGACATATTGTTACACATGGCTTCAGGAGCAGGTGAGCTCTCGTATATGTTGGGGAAGGGGCTGGATAATGGGATATGCTCTCCTGCTCTTTAACCAGTTCAAGAGTGCTATTATGGGAGACCACTACCCCATAACTTGGGTCATGATGACAAGGCATCTAACCACAAGCTGGCATTAAAAAGACACCGCATTACCCCTAGCATTGCGGCAATCACTTGGCTTAAATGTATGGGGTCTTTGGGCCTTATACTTACCCCATTCCATAAGGAAATACACTGAGATGGGTGCATTATAGGAGAATGGGGAGAACTTTAGGGCCGAACACTCCAAGATACACCTCAATGCCTGTCACTGGCTGCAGGGTGGAGGTGGGGGTGGAATGGTGTGAGCATTACAGCCAAAGATCCCAAGTCACACCCCAATGCCTGTCAGTCTCTACAGGGTGGGGTGTTACAGTTGGAAACCCTAACACCATAGACATTTGTTGGTATTTTCACTCCAAATTTTCAATATGGGATTTTTGTGACCCCACCTCATGAAGAGCGGAACTATCAGTTTGTTAGCCAAAAGGTGATTTTGCACAGTGACTATGCCATTTGGCGCCACAGGCACGAAAACACGTCTTGGGCAAGATGTGAAAAATGAAAGCTGTACTGTTCATAAGGAGATGTGAAAAATTGCCAGTGTTGAAAATCTGCTGTGAAAATATTGCAAATTTGCGAAGGTACAAGGGTGCATGGAAACTGCGCAATGCAGGCTTGTAACAGTCATTTTATGGACTTTCATCCCAAATTTTCAACATAGGTATTTTAGGACCTCTGCTCATCATTTTTGCAGTTGTTGCAGTTGTTTAACCAGGAATGGCACACTAAGCTGATAGCTTGTTTACAGGTGCAACCTGGGAGCACAGGGAAGTTAAGCGACTTGCTCAGGGTCACACAGTATGCGTGTGGGAGCTGTGGGATTCAAACCAAGGTCTCCAGATTTGCAGCTCAGAGCCTTAGACCACTGCACTTTTGTATAAATTGAGCAGGCAGTATTGCTTGGAGGTTAGAATAATGAGATGTGTGAATTACCTTGGTGCATCCAGCCGACCTGGGTTTGATCCCCACAATCTTGTCTTGCATATTGTATAACTCTGAGCTAGTCACTTAACCTCTCCAGTGCTTTCTGGTCTCCCTTGAAATCAGGCACTTGTACCTAGTGGGACTTATCTGGTTAGGAAAGAGTAAAAAAAACCCATTAAACTAATAAATTGGGATTTGGGGGGAAAAAAACAAAGAATAAAAAACAATCTATTATAAGGCCAAAGTTTTCTCCTCCATTCAGTGGGTGATCCCTCCACTCCTGGTAACCTCTGACCTATCTCCCTTCTCTTGTGTAGCTGCAGGAGAAAATAGTCTACTCACAGATTTCCTTCATTTATCCAATTTCATCACCCCTATCCAGTGTGGCTTATAGAAAAATCATTCCACCATCCCTTCCCTACATAGGGTCACTGACTGTCCCATCAGTGATGGATCAGGGGATCATTTTCATCAATCTGCACAAAGCGTGTAATGCGGTGTCTCACTTACTTCTGGTTAATCTGAGATCTAGCAGTCTGACAGCCCCGCTGCCAACCAAAATTCTGTTCCTACCTCTCAGACAATCAGCAGTATATATTGTATTGAATGTACTGAAATAATGTGTTGTCTTTTTATTCCTAGAACAAGCATCAGATAATGAAGATATCATCTTAGATGTCTCTTTTGCAACTGACACACCAATTTATGACAACTGTACAGGCAAGTGTCATGCACTCTAGATATTATATATAATTTAGTAAGCAATAATACCAAACATTGTGCAATGCTGGACCACCTGCATTTAGAGCTGCTGAGAATGTACTGAATAGTGCTGTTGTTACAGAGGGTTAGCACTGTCAACAACCTGTAAGCTTTCATTTAATAACACTGTACATCATAAGGTACTGGTAGACTTCATACTGTCTGAGTGTAAAAACTTGTAGAACTGATGAAGGTTTGTTCTTGAAATGTTAAAGAGCTGGGCAGCATGGCTCAACTGTGAGCAAGGGCAAGTGTGCAGCATTTTCAATGCATTTTTTTAAACAAATAAGTCGATTGGGGAATGTGTCTCTGTCAGATTGCTGTTTCGCATACTTTGTGCATTCTGATTTGTTGAATACGAACGTTCCAACAGAAATGGACCTCCTGGTCTGTCAACGTCTGCTCAAGTGTGCAGCTAGTGAACCTATAGTGGTCAGCACTGCAAAGGCAGCCAGGGAAGAAAATTAGCACAGGGGATTAAGGAAGGGGAAAATGATTTATTAAGGTATATCGGGGAAAGAGGAAGTGTAAGGATCAAATAGTTAGGATCATGAAAGGCAGTGGGTGGGCAGGCAAGGGTCCAAGAAGGCAGAAATACTTA
Source organism: Neoceratodus forsteri (assembly GCA_016271365.2). Classification (NCBI taxonomy): domain Eukaryota; kingdom Metazoa; phylum Chordata; order Ceratodontiformes; family Ceratodontidae; genus Neoceratodus; species Neoceratodus forsteri. The sequence continues at coordinate 1,142,528,538 of CM057453.1, forward strand.
ATGAGTACTTTTGTTCAGTGTTCACAAGGGAGGAGAGAGATGGACCTGTTCCTGCAGGGAAAGGGGGTGCAGACATGGGTGGTGAGACAACCACAGACGAGGTCATCATGGTGGAAAGGGTGCTGGAGGGCCTTAGGTCCCTGAGGGTGGGTTCACTATCCAGAATGGAAGAGATACCAGAGGGCACTCCCTGAAGTTAAATGGGGCAGATTCAGGAGGGAAAGGAGGAGGAGGAGGCACTACTTAACTGAAAGAGTGGTTACAGGGTGCAATGCACTGCCTGAGCAAGTTGTATCAATGCAGACTGTGTGGTGCTTCAAGAGGGGGTGGGATAAATTCAAGGGGAAAGTACATACTGGGGGGGGGGCAGTTGGAGGATGAAAAGTTAATAGGAGGGGGGTAGCTGCAGTCTAATGGGTTGAAGTAAAATCCAAGCAATAATGGGTTGAAGTGCTGCACACTCCTAACAATATATTACCCCTGGAAAAACTTCTGCTTATTTTACTTATAGAGAATAAAGTATGGGGAAGTGTGTGATACAAGAATTTAATGTATACCCTAGATGTGTGTGATGCTACATAAACCCCCGAGGGTGAAGTTTAAAAGTAGGACTCATCAGATACTTAGAAATAAATGTAACTCTTGGTGACACGAGTGTTATGGCGGCTTCTCCGTAACAGACTAATAAAACCTCCACGTTATAGGATGTATTCAGCCCATCCACACAGGAAACGAGAGCCAATTAGGTCATGATCTCAGTTTTGATAGGCAGAGCGTGTGAATGCTGTAATAACCCGTGGGTTATTACAGCAAATATCAACTGGCTGAGTACATAGTAAAAAATGCTTGCCAGTTATCATATACCATTAATGTTCACTCCCATCAGCAGATATACACAATTATGCAATTATTTAGAGATGGATGTAGTTGTTATTCATATTCATTCAGTGTATTAATATATATTTTATTTTATACTTCATCTTCAAATCAGCAGGAGGTCCCATAAGAGACTTCAGGGTCGACCGCATACGAAGAGGATTATAGTGCATCTCTGTACTGTGAGTAACCATTAATTTTTATTGTTTTTGATGTAACCAGCAGACATGCAAATGTACTGGCATATGGAGACCATGTAGTTCGTATAGTATGTCATGGATTTCTATCCCCCTCCCCATCCCAGCTGTGGGGAAATGTCATGAATGGAGAAAGACCATTACCAACATCCTCCTATTTAAAGAATGAGAATACAAAACTGCAAAAAAAAAAAAAATACAGTAGCATATATGGTATGGTGATACCACTGACAGATAGCAATATTGTGTGCATAGTGTCCAGTATATGAAGTTCAATAAATGACACTCATATGATGCTGGCAGATAGTAACCATATGACCCAACTAGTGCACAACCTTACACTTCTTTGCTTTGCACACCAGCTGCCACCTCTCTGACCACTCATTGTGTTGGTGTGGTGGCTTCATCTCTGCTCCTTGCTAACAGTTCTGGATAACAGACAGATGGAGCTGCCATGTTTGCAGAACTGTTCAGCCCAGCCAGAAGGAGATCGAGAGCCAGTGAGGAAGCACTTCATTCCAAATTACAGGGCTTGTGCTCGCTGTAATAATCTGTGGGTTATTAACAGCAAATACAGTATGAACTGGCTGAACCCCTAGAGAAAAATAATTGCTCACCAACTGCTCGTATACTTGCTCTAAACCACACATGCTCAACCCCTGCTGGTCTGCCCATATGTACACTGGTCTGCCAGTTGCTCTCATGTTGTTTCCTGCCTGCATACCAGCTCACCCACTAACCTGTTATGCCTGCCAGAGTGTTTGTTAATTACCAGCATGTCAAAGAGCACACTAACTTGCTGGCTACTCACACGCATGATCCCTGTTAGCCCAACTATTAACATAGCAGCTTCCAGCTCACCCAGTGGTTTGCTGATCTAATTTTGAACTCCACCCAATTAATAATCAACTAAGAAACTCCTGATTTGTATCCCAATGCCCTTCTGGACTCCCCTCACCACTGTCCCACTGCCAGGAACTACCACCCCTAACTGTGCTACAGAAAGGCAAGAGGAGCACAGATAACCGAATATTTCACAAAGGAAATGTGCTCCTGAGATCACTGGCTGTGCTCATAGCATGGAGTACGTCCTTAATGGTATCCATGATTGTAGCCTTCCATTCAGCCAGCTTGTAATCCAGTTCATCATTTTTGCATCTACCCCTATACCAGTTAGCTTCCTCCCAAGTCACCCGTGAGGCACTGAATCAAAGACCTTGCTGAAGTCCAAGTAAAGAACATCCACCACATGACCCTTATCCAGCTCACCTGTCACCCAGTCATAATACTGTATCAGGTTGGTTTCAAAAGACTTCCCTGAAACAAACCCATGCTGCCTCACACCATGGAAGGCCATTGTCCCTCAGGTATGATACCAGTATTTCCTTTAGTATCGTTTCCATGAGTATGCACACTATGGAGGTGAGACTTACTGGGCAGTGTTATTCACAGCCCCTGTTACTGTTATCATAGATTCTTTCTGGTGGGGGAACCATGGGACAAGATGTTTTACAAGAACCCCATGTTGTAAATATGGATCCAAAATTCAAATAAATAGACATCAACCTAAGTTGAACCTACACACTGATACTGTTATGAAGCCTGTTGTTATTTTATTAATGTTGTGATCGACTCCTGATGAGTTCTGATGCATTCCCAGGCCACAGAATATCGCAGCACCGGACATCCTGAAGTAGATATGTGGTGGGTGTTGTGCGGTGGGTAGTGGTGTGCGCAGAGTATGGGTGCAGGTTGGAGTAGGTGGCAGACCATGAACAAGGTACAGACTACTTTTTTTACAGGAATGCTGTGTAACTGTTGCTCTCAATTTCTCACAGCTGACATCAGGAGACGTTTTTTAATATTGTGTAACATAAAAAAATATACTGGGGCAAGGCGGTGTGCTGTCGTTGTGCCACATGAGCTTGGTGGGGGGTGGGAGTACCAGGAATCCGTCGGCTAAGAAACTGTTTCATTGTGGGTATTGTGTATGGAACAGTACATTTACATTTAACAGGGACACTGGTTTACCGTATTAGCAGTGGCGGGCCGAAACCGGAATTGTGATTGTGTGGGAGAAAGCGGCGCAAAACAGAAATAGCGTTTGTTCTCGGTCTCCGTGATGTGCAGGCTTTATAAGTGAGTGCGGTAGCGTGCATCTTTTCTTACTGCCTGCTCAGTCATTTTGCCAGTATTGTCTCGCTGCTGGAGTCCTGGGGAAATCTCGCCGCTGGAGTCCTGGGGAAATTGAAATTCATTCTGATTCTGTGAGTATTTGTTGCTTGTTTTTTCACTGTTCCTGGATGCAGTGAGATTGCCGGACTTGGCAAAGGGAAGAGGTTAGATTAAATAAATAAATGCAGCTGTTGCGTGCTGTTCGGGGGGAAGTCGGAGTCAAGGGAAGGAAGCACATGGTATACTGTGCACAACTTCTAAGTTCTAGGCATCATTGTTTCACTTGCAGCTTCAGCTGAGCAGGTAAAACTAAGCAACTGTTGATATCTGTGTACCTTCATAAAAAAGTGAGTCAGAACTGTTTAAATGATCGTCTTGAGTCTTATCTGCAAAGACAGCCAATGATGATCTGCTGCACGCACTTCCAGTTTGCCTTTTGACAGGCTTGATTGTTTTTTTGTCCCATTATGCCAGTAATCGGGGAAATGACATGCAAAAATACTTTGGTAAAATATAATAGTATTATTGAACATCATTCGAACTAAACTTGTCCAGACCATGGTCTACATTGGCCTAGAACTGTGAAGATCTTTTTTTTTGGGGGGACAGAAAAAAAAGTCTGGTGTTTTTGTTGCCTTTTTTTAACTGCCCCTTGTCTGCGTTAGCCAAATTTGCTACTACTACTACCTAAATGCAATTTTTTGGGCACTGATTTTAATTTGAGGTGAGGAGGAGAAACTGATCTGGATGCCTGGGAATTTGGGATCAATGGTGGGGGGGGGGGTTGAGCCTGGATGTGCTAGTGAGATGGGAAGAGTGACAGTGAGGAAAGTGGCTGTGCTGAACTGGTCTATTGGGGGTGAAGATAGTGACTGGTCTGATCTGGGGTTACTGCTGGTCAGGCTAGTCATGGTATGAATAGTGTCCAGGCTGAACCATTGGGGTGTGGGTCATCCAGGTAAGGATCAGTCTGGGTGGGCGGAGTGGCCATGCATCACCATCAGGGTGAGGACAGTTGCTGGCCTAGTCCATCGGGGTGGGGATAGACAGTGTCTGTTCTGCTCCATTGGGGATGGGAAAGTGTCTGCACTGGTCTATCAGGGTGGGGAGAGCTGGGCTGGATCTGTCTGGGTAAGCTGTGCATCAGCATTGAGATTGGGATAGTAGTGCCACCATGAATGGTCTGTAGGGGAGGAGAGAGTGGCTGGGCTGGTCCGTCGGGGTGGGGGAGTGGCCCTGGTGGTCCATCGGGGTGAGGCAGTGGCCCTGGTGGTCCGTCGGGGTGGGGGTGGCCCTGGTGGTCCATCGGGTGGGGGGAGGCCCTGGTGGTCTATCAGGGTGGGGAGTTGCCCTGGTGGTCCATCGGGGTGGGGGAGGGCCCTGGTGTTCTGTTGGGGGGATTGGCCGTGCTGGCATGTTGGGGAGGGGAGTGGCCCTTGTGGTCCATTGTGGTGGGGGGAGTGGCCTTGGTGATCTGTCAGGTTGGGGAAAGTGGCCCTGGTGGTCCATTGGGGTGGGGGGAGTGGCCCTGCTGGCCCGTCTGTGCTAGGAGAGTGGCTGGGCTAGTCTATCTGAGGAAGCAGAGTTGATGTGCATCAGCATCTGGATTGGGATACTGCCCTGGTGGTCCACTGGGATGGGGACAGTGACCCTGCTGGTATGCTGCAGTGAGGAGGGTGGCCCTGGTGGTTTGTCAGAGTGGGGAAATTATTCATGCCGGCCCGTCGGGGTAGGGATAGTGTCCACTCTGGGTAAGCAGAGTGGCCATGCTGCATCAGCATCTGGATTGGGATAGCGCCATGCTGCTGCAGCTTCTTGTGGGTTGGAGTGGCTGTGGTGGTCCATTAGGGTGGGGATAGTGACTGGGCTGGTGTGTCGGAGGGGACAGATTAGTGAGTGTCCAGGCTGGTCTGTTGGGGTGTGAAGAGTGGCCGTGCTCAACTGCCCTGCAAACGTTGTGCTGCTCACCTGCCCTACTGTACTAGCAGCCTGGTGCTCCTGCCCTGCACCTTTGTCTGCCTTGTGCTGTAATAGACCTGCCTTGCCATCTACTGCTTTTCTGTGTGCCTGCTGAATTTAAGTTTTATGTGTTTCAGATAGCCCTGCTGCTGCTTTTATTTGAATGGGAAAGCAAGAGAGGGAAGATGTTGGGGGGGAGGAGCATGAGATGATATGCTTAATGTACCAAAAAATGAATGTATTTGCAAAACGGCACACATGCTGAACAAAATTGTTCTGGGGAGGGAGAGCGGCACAGAACCATTTTTCCCAGCATGCATGCCAGTCTGCTGGGTCCATGCCATGCTCCATTGGTTGGTTGGTTGACGGTCGGCAGATGGGCAGGCTGGGCGGACTGGTTCACATGCTGGGGAAAATGGTTCTGGCCTCGGAGGGAGGGGTGAACGGGCAGAGCGGCACAGAACCATTTTTCCCAGCATGCATGCCAGTCTGCCGGGTCCGTGCCACGCTCCATTGGTTTGTTGGTTGATGGTCGGCAGATGGGCAGGCTGGGCGGACTGGTTCACATGCTGGGAAAAATGGTTCTGGCCTCGGAGGGAGGGGTGAACGGGCAGAGCGGCACAGAACCATTTTTCCCAGCATGCATGCCAGTCTGCCGGGTCCGTGCCACGCTCCATTGGTTTGTTGGTTGACAGTCGGCAGATGGGCAGGCTGGGTGGACTGGTTCATATGCTGGGAAAAATGGTTCTGGCCTCGGAGGGAGGGGTGAACGGGTAGAGCGGCACAGAACCATTTTTCCCAGCATGCATGCCAGTCTGCCGGGTCCGTGCCACGCTCCATTGGTTTGTTGGTTGACGGTCGGCAGATGGGCAGGCTGGGTGGACTGGTTCACATGCTGGGGAAAAATGGTTCTGGCCTCAGAGGGAGGGGTGAACGGGCAGAGTGGCACAGAACCATTTTTCCCAGCATGCACGCCAGTCTGCATGAATAATAAAGATGATAAAAAAGAGACACAGTCAGACATAATAACTTTATTAAGCCACACCAAACTGAATAACTGAAACCACTGTCCAAACTTCAGATTTTCCTCCTTGGTTTACCTAGGGGGTAAACAAAGAAAAAATTGATTTAAACTGTCTAACTGGATGTTAATAATCTTGCCACCTTTCAGTTTGGCTTTTGCAGGAATGTCTACTGGAATATTGTTGGAAGTGTTGGGGAATTACAGAGAATTGATAAGTTCATAAAGGTGAATTACCGGCAGAGGTGAGCCCTGACCACTGTGCAGATTGGGGCTTCACCTCTTGGCGCCCTCCACCCCCCGCAGGCACTATATTAAAAAATAGTCTTTGCACTTGAGTGATCACTCAAATTGGTGATTGAGCACAAAGATAGATTTATTTCTGTTGACTGCAAGGGGGGATAGGAGAGATGAAGCTACGAGTTGCACAGTGGTTTTATGGCTTTACCTCTTCCGTTAGAACTCCTTTCATCAGTTGAGCTCCGACTTGAAAACGAAGAGGCTCCATTTTCATGAGGTCCAAGTTAGAAAGTGTCCAATTTACTGTTGGTGCAATTCCTGATTGGTTTATTCTTCAGTACAGATTGCTGATCTCTCTCCATTAGCATCCTCAGTCCCAATCCTCATTAATCATTGTGGATTTTTGTTTTAATTGGATGCACTTTGTTTACATATAAATAAACCAATCCAGGCAGCTAGATGTTAGGGACTGAACCGACGGTGTCCACCTTGGCGTCTGGTGGTTCAGCTTAATTCACGTCTGAGCTCTGTAAAGCTTTGGTACATGGCATTGGATGAGTACTGTCATTCTACCTCTGTTGCCGTCACTCCTGCGGGCCGGGGGCTGCACTTGCTGCCGTCACACCTGTGGGGTGGGGGCTGCACTTGCTGCCGTCACTCCTGAGGGGTGGGGGCTGCACTTGCTGCCGTCACACCTGTGGGGTGGGGGCTGTACTTGCTGCCGTCACATCTGCAGGGTGGTGGCTGCACTTGCTGAATTCACTCCTGCAGGGTGGGGGCTGCACTTGCTGCCATCACACCTGCGGAGTGGGGGCTGCACTTGCTGCCGTCACTCCTGTGGGGTGGGGGCTGCACTTGCTGCCTTCACTCTTGCGGGGTGGGGGCTGCACTTGCTGCCGTCACACCTGCGGGGTGGGGGCTGCACTTGCTTCTGTCACTCCTGCGGGGTGGGGGCTGCACTTGCTGTTGTCTATCCTGGAGAATCGATGAACCTGATGTTGCCATCCATCTTGCCGGGAGTCGGAAGGTGAAGTCTTCATGAACATCATGCCTGTGCGCTGCTGCAGATTCCTTCTGACGTTGAACCACCTGCCAGCACTGCTACCAGCGCCTCATGCTCGTCCCTTTGTACCACTCTTCAAGTAAGTAGGCATGGGTGTTGGTGGCAAGCTGTAATTGGAGAATGCATTGATGAGGATGAGGATGTGGATGATGATGATGACGATCTTTTTAACAGTTATGTGTACATTTTTCTGTGGGCCACATGGAAACATTTCAATTACAATTTCAGGCCTTGAAGTGCTATCTATCAGACGTGATCTACTGCAGGGCTACTGTCCTTTATTGTAAAAGGTACAGTTTGCTTTCTTTTTGCCCACTAGTGGGTCTTCCATGCTAAAAATGTGAATGATTTGTTGGTGTTGCAGAGTTAGGACTTACTGTGTTTTTTTTTTTTTGTTTTTTTTTAGGTCAGACTGTGAAAGTGCTGTTGTAGGCGTGGTCTGCTGCTGTGAGTCCTTGCCCTTCTGAAAAGGTATTGTTGTACTTCTTTGCACTCACAGTGACTCAAAGTCTAGATTGTATGTTTCTGACATCACAATGGTTTCTTTTTGGTACCCTTCTCCACATAGCCTCACATTAGCAGTTAGTGAGATTTGGCAGAGATATGTAAGTAACTCTGAAATGGTGGCCAGGAACTGGCTGAGAATGTGATAGATGTAGATAAATAGCGATATTGTAGTCTGGAATTTAAGAGGCTGAGGTCAGCGTAAAATCTGTAGCTGCTCCTCCCCACTCTTGTAGACATGGTCTTGTTTCTTACTATAGATAGTTCTAGTCTGGACTGTAAACTTCAAAGGGCAGCATGATTTCTGTAGCTGTTCCTCCTCACTCTCAAAACTGGACAAGAATTATTAGCTGAGATATATTTCAAATGCCGATCTTGTACTCTTGCTATTGTACTGTGACATTCTGAGGTCAGCGTGATTTTGTCAACTACTCCTAACTCTGAAATAGTGGTCAGGAATTGGCTGAGAATGGGATTGATGTAGATAAATAGTGATATTGTAGTCTGGAATTTAAGTGGCTGAGGTCAGCGTAAAATCTGTAGCTGCTCCTCCCCACTCTCATAGACATGGTCTTACATTAGCGGGGAGATTTGGATGCTTGTTTCTTACCATAGATAGTTCTAGTCTGAACTGTAAACTTCGAAGGGCAGCATGATTTCTGTCTTGATTTGAGAGATTGAGTAATTAGTTGTGCTGCACAATTGTAAATATATTTTTCTATATCTCCCAACTGTTTCAATTTTAGTTTGTTGGGAGTCATCGTCCACACTACACGTGTAGCAATGGCAACACCACCACCAAGCAAAATGGCCAAAATCTCATCTCTTACCGCTAAAGACCGTGCATTGCAATTCAAGTCCTATGGCATGTATGAAGATGGAGGGAAGATGTTCTGTCGCTTCTGTGATCACCCTGTTGACCACATCAGGAAGAACACAGTGGTGGATCACTGTAAAAGCAAAAAACACACCAAGAACACAAGCCAGAAGAGTAACAGCAGGCAGGTGACCCTGCACACCAGTTTTAATGCCACAACAGCTGCAGCTGCTGCAAGGGAGGAAACCGTTTTGGACACGTTAAGGGCTTGGTGTGGTGCCAATATACCAATTGAAAAGCTGGATCAGCCCTGCTTGAGAGACTGGATGGGGAAGTATATCAAAGGAATTGGAGCGCTTCCAAAGGCAGACACTTTACGACAGAATTACTTGCCCCGACTAAATAGGGAAATGGAGGAGGGAATTAGCCAGCTGGTAAGAGGCAAGACACTCGCAGTAATGTGCGATGAAACAACTGATGCAGACTCCCGCTGTGTAATGAACATTATTTTTGTAATGGAGGGTGCAAAATCTATAATAGCAGACACCATAGAGCTAACAGTGGTAAACCACTCCACTGTTGCCCAAAGTGTTTTAAAGACCTTGCATAAATATGGTCTGGAGATGGAACAACTGGTAGCATTTGTTAGTGACAAGGCACGTTATATGACAAAGTGCTTTAATGATGTATTACGTGGCCTAATTGGTGACCATGTAGTCCAGGGTTGTTGGGCACACGTTTTATCATTGGTGGGTGATACCTGGATTGACCACTTTGAGCAGGTGAATAAGCTTGTGGCACTTATAAAATATGCCTTTCAACAATCACCAAAATGTAAACGAGAGTACATTGCATTCCTGGAGGAGAGGGGTGCGGAAAAAAACAATATTGCCTCCTGTTCCTGTCTTGACCCGTTGGAACACCTGGTTTGAAGCAGTAAAATACCACTCTGCATATCTGGAACACCTGCGAGAGTTCTTCAAGGATGAAACCAGTGATGCCAACTCCATGAGGTCCTTAAAAAAACTATTTGAAGAATGGTTCCCAGAGCTGCAGGTTCAAATTGCATTCATTGCTGAACACTGTACTGACCTCATTGATGCAATCGAGCTTTTGCAAAGCAAGGAAAAGCCCTTGGCTATTTTGCTGTATGACACTATTAGCAAAATCAAAAAGCATTTTGAAGCAGGAGTGTTGAAGATAGAACGATTTGGTGACAGAATTGACGAGTACTTGCAGGTTATGAGGCCACGGGTCAAGCAGAAAAATGTTGCCCTTTTCCAAGGAGCATTTGGTGTTGCTTTAAACAAGCTTTCTAAGCACATGGACACAAACCCATCAGTTGAATTCTTTAAGGCATGCCGTATTTTGGACCCCAGAAATTTACCAAAACTGAATAGGGATTTGACATGGCATGCCAGTGACATTCCTCTGTTAGCACTGCACAACCAAACAGAACTGCAAAATGACTGGGATGTATATGCTAGGGAGGATATAAGGGAACTTCCAAGCATATTGGAGTTGGATGTTGGGCAGTACTGGCTTTCAAGGCAGTCACAACTAACTGTACTCTCCAGAGCTGCTCTACAAGTGCAGATGTGGAGAGATCCTTCTCTGTATATGGACAGATCCACACAGATCAAAGGAGGAACCTGCTGGTAGAAAATCTGAAACTGCTATCCCAGCTCATGTACAACAAGTAGCTGGATTATATATTTTTGCATGGTTTCCTTAACATGTCTGATGCCCATTTTATACTTCTATTAGCGTATTCAAGCCAGTCACCAGTGCCACTCGCCATGAATAATGGGCTGGCCCTCCCTAATGTCAGACTGTTGCCCCTGTTGTCCTTCCTCTTTTGGCTCTTCGTACATGAAGATCTCACTCATGTCCTGTTCCTTTCTATCTTCTAGGTTGTACATGTTGAGCTCCCTCTCTCTCCTCATGTGCCCTGTCTGTCACCCTTCCCCAGGATAATTCGTCACCCAAAGTTGGACCCCTGTCCCCCACCATCACTGGTAAACACTAAACAACAGTACTTGTTTAGTACTTGTACCTGCTCTGACCCTTGCTGTACCCACCCTCCTTCTTAACAGTCTTCCTTTCCCCTCCCCTTCTTTGCCGAATAGAGATTTGATTGCTCCCTCCTTCTGTCTGTCTATTGGGGGGGGTTGGAGACTGATGGACTCCTTTGCATGGTGGCACGGTTTACTGCCCACACCCACACAATCACCCTGCCAGCTTTAAGTTATACTTTTCCATATTAAACTGTCCCAGATTTTTCTTTAGAATCCCTGAGCTCTACAAACTCTGGTGCAGCATATGCTGTGCATACATGTCTTGGTTCTCCAGGACACCATATCTATGCTACCCCATTAATACACATGATGTGAGGAACAGCTTTTATACTATTGCACAGTTTTCCACATTTCATATAATATGCCTTTGCACATTTAATGTATTTATAGTTGGTTAGATACCATATGTTTATACCGTAGGTTTTAGTTCACTTGCTTTTTCACTGTAGTTAGTCAGGTTTTACACATTTTCTTTGATAAAGCTTTAGTTTAATTGCTGTACTTATATGTTATGTTCCACATTCTGCATATTTTATCGTATATGGGTTTCCATTCAAATGTCTGTTCTTCACATGTCTGTTCTTCACTGTTTCTACACTTTCAGTGTATCGTTTTATAACAGTTTTGTATAGATTGTATAGAATTTGGTTTCTTGTATTACACCCGCACCTTTTTATGCTTTTTTTAATACTTTTGTGTATTTTTACTGTATGGATGTTTTTGTATTTCTATTTACTCTTTCTGTACATTTTTTATAAACACTATTTTATTTAATGCAGCTGTTCTCTATTTCATTTTATTCATTTCTGAATTAGTGATATGACAAGACATGCCGAGCAATGGTTCCTTGACGTATAGCATAGACCAAAGTACAAAGTCATGGTACCAATGTCATAGAGGGCCAAAAGTCTGGTTGGGGGGCTTTGGGAAAATATCCCTGCCCAACAGGGAATTACCATGCATTGCTCAGTAGAGAACCCACTGAAAATGGGTGACTGGGCAGGGAAATTCTGTTCATTAAACCATGGATTTGGTTGCATGAGTGGCTATCCTGTATGTTCAGGGCTGTCTGTGTTGGTGCTTGGGGAGAGTGACTGCATGCAATTTTGGGGACTGGATTGGCTGTATTTGTGCACACTGTTGCATCTGGGGGGGCACTGTGGGGAGAAGCTGTGTTGGCACCTGGAGGAGTTGGCTGTGTTGGTGTCACCATGTCATCGGAGGGATGAGTTCATGCTGCAGTCAAACCTGAGGAATAGGGACATAGTGCTGTTGCTGCTGCTGTAACACCTGTGGAATTGGAGCCGTAGTCCTTCTGCAGACAATGCAATAGAGGGTGGGGGCTACAGTGCAGTATCTGAGGGACAGAGCGAGACCATAGTGCTGTTGACACTGCTGCATTGCACTTGAGGTTTGGGCACAACTGTGCTGCTGCTGCCATCACATCTTGTACCTATCAAAATAACAAAATTGGTGCAAGGATGGATCTATGTACAATAGTGGACATCAAAATTGCTAATATGCATGGTAGCAGAGCAAATATTTGTTAAATAAATTACCCAAAACAAAACACCGGTGACAATACCAGTTTTTTCCAACGTGCAAAACGGAATTTGCTCTTTCTCAATCACGGTAAACCAGAGTCCCTGATTTTCTATTGTTATGTTCTCTCTAGGCCCAGGAATGGAGACATCATCAATAACACCAACTGGTGAGGTACAAAAGAGGCAGCGTGCACCTGAACTATATTTAGAAATATTGAATCTGCAGAAAATGAGCCTTCTACTCAAAACTAAGAAGCTAAATATTGAAATAAAAAAATGAATGTTAGAAACTGATAAATTAGAGTTTGAGTTTAAAAGAATGAAATGGTCAGTATTGATTGATTATTGTAAATTATACAGTTAGTCATGCCTTATGAATGTTGTTGTTATGAATTTTTTATTTGGATAAGGGAACTGAAATTGTTACAGAATGGGTAGACAATTTAACATTAATTGAATCTATTTCGGAAAGTATGATGAACTTATAACTTTAGTTTAAAAAAATTATGTAGTATTTATTAATATTGTATTATATGTATTTATTCTGACATTCTCTTATTCAATTAACTGCAAATTTTAACAAATTTGGCTGCTAATATACATGTGAATAAAAATTTGCTCTGTTTGAAATAATGAAACTTGTCTTTGAATTCAATAGATTAGTGAAAATCATGTTATGATTACTTATGTATAAATTTGAAGTGTTAAAGTATTTCATATTATATAGAAAAGATTGCAAGAAATGCAAAGTTATGCATATTGGAGCCAAGAATCTCAGGACAGAGTATTGCCTGGGTGGAGTCTGAGTATTTGCATCAGAGAAGGAGGAGAAGGACATGGGAGTGATGAAGACAGTGAGCAGCTGTAAGAAAGGCTGGGGTAGGCATGGGGTGGAAGGTAAGGATCATGGGTAGGGAGGATGGGAGGAGCGGGGAGGCAGGTTAGGGACATTAGCTCAAGCTGTGGACCCTGTAATACGAGCAGTCTTGATAGACCAAATCGCCTTCTTCTGCTGGCTTATTCGTATGTTCATATTGATCGGTAACGTGTATTAAGGATTTTGCATACCTGAGGTGGAGGATAACGTATGGGATAGTGTACGGGTAACCACACACTACAAGGCTATTCTTCCACAGAGTGGATACAATGCTGACTGATGACCTCAAGAGCAAAGCTCTAGAGGTCTCAAAGTCAGCATCTGATATGCGAGGTGGAAGAATAGCCAAGTACTATATGGGTAACCATACACTATCATATGTGCGTGTGTATATGGGATCACTCAAAAATGCCTTCTGCAGTCCCTTGTATTATGACGTCCTCACTAACGCAGAACAAAAGGCCTTACAAAAATCTCTGTCAAACAGGGGTCTGTCCTACACATCGCAACTAACTGACATCAGGTAAACAGTCTCATAATTAATCAAAGGAAAATCCTGGGGATTAATGATATGACAGTGGAGACTGTCCCTCTGATGTGACTTGGGACCACTCCCCCACCCCCAGGCCGGTGAATATTCTTCATCCACACAGGTCTGCAGCAGTTTTATTTTATATAACTGCTGCTGTGAGAAAACACTCCCCTTCAATTATATGAAATAATGCATGGGGTGGTGTGTTTGACTTGAGATTTTATACACACCCCTCTGTGTTGGATACTTAAATAAACACCTTGAGCAAAGCTCGAGCAGTTTCTATAGCATCCAACACCTCGGGTGTGTGTAAAATCTCATTAAACATACCACCCCATGCATTATCCTATATACTGTAGTCCCAAAACTCTCATAACACTATTTGCAATGTGCACATTGTTGTGCGTTTTTAAACAACTATGCATCAAACATGAAGTTTAAAATTCCAAACAAAATCAGCAAGGTCTGTAGAATGTGAGCAATCATGTGATATGTATTACAAAATATTGGCCCTTTTAATCAAAGGGTGTTCACAGTATCATTTAACAACAGGAAGTAATTATTTAAGCAATAAGACACGACAGTGTGTGTGTTACTGTGTAATAACATCACTCCTGAGGTGGGTTGAAGCATGAGGCACATTATACAATGGCAAGAACATTTCCTGGATTCTGATTGGTCAGTCTGGGGCTGAACCTGTGCTGTTATCCTAGCATAACATCATGGGTGTGATGTTATCCAGCATAACATCACAGGTCTATTGCCATCATGATGGTCACTATTCATCATCCCTTTTTTTGCATCTCCTCTTAAGAAACAAAAATATTTTTCCACACTAATAAAAACATTCTTTAAAATTATTTTTTTATTTTATATATAACAATGAGCCATTGTATAATAGGAATAATGCACTCCAGGGTGTGTGCCGTGCTGGAATAATGTCACTTCTGGGGTGATTAGTCATACTCGGCCTGCGGCCTCGTGCCTAATCATCCCAGGCGTGACGTTATCACAGCGCGACACACACCCTGTCGTGCATTATTCCTTTAATAACACACATACCCTGCAGTTCCTTAGTTCCATTATACAATGGCTCAGTGTGTAACTTTTAGCTGAAGGGTTGTATAATGGATACATATAGGCAGATCTGAATGTTTTGAACTACTTTTACTTGTAGAATGTGTTTTAATAAATTAGACATAACATAGTTCCTTTTAAGTTAATGAGACTGTCTGTTAAAATATTAATAACTTAGAAACTCTGGATAAAAATGTTTTAAAAAGTGGTGAAATATTCTAAAAACATTAGTTAGTTTACTTGGCACGAGTCCTTTGCAGCTTGTATTTAACAGTTTAAGTGAGAACTTTTGCAACTGGTAATGAACAGTTCAAGAGTCAACATTCGGTTTACTGAGACTAACTTTTAAAACTTTAAATTTATTATTCTATACATTATCTTCAAAATTAAATAAAAAAAAACAGCATAACAACTTAAAAGACTGGGTAAACTATATGAAACTACAAATATTATCCAAAGAATTTGCTACCCACTAATAGCAAGATGATCAATCGTTCAATAATTACAAACTGTGTATAGAAAAAATTAAAATAACGAGATAGAGGGATGAATTATTGTGTTCATACATGGCTACTAGTCAAGCTGTTCAAAATTTCAAGAACAATATGTATTGGTAACCACTGTCCTTGCCG
Organism: Neoceratodus forsteri; assembly: GCA_016271365.2. Classification (NCBI taxonomy): domain Eukaryota; kingdom Metazoa; phylum Chordata; order Ceratodontiformes; family Ceratodontidae; genus Neoceratodus; species Neoceratodus forsteri. The sequence goes on from CM057453.1 coordinate 1,142,544,130, forward strand.
CGGAGTTCTCCTCTGCTTGGATCGCATGGCTGTCGTTGTGCATGCTGTCTTCAAATTGGACACAGTCCTCTGGATCTGGTAATTTTTCTTTTCAAGTTTGATGAAAAAAGAATTACAATAAGCATGTGTAGAACACTGGCCAGGCAGCTTATACTGCTAACTGGACTTGCTTTAGAAAATGAGGTTTTGATTTCCTGGCATATGATTGGCTAGCACACTTGCCAGGGGGGTACATTAACATTCAATAGATGCCCAGGAAATAAAAAAAGTGCCAACATATAGTGCCCCTTAACCCATTGAAATATCACAGTGCCTACCTTGACTCCTAATTGGTTAAAAGTTGCAACTTTCATTTCAAATTGCCATCATTTCTTTTACCCTCGCTTAAAAACACAAAACTATTATGGCTTATCTTGCTTCTAGTTGACCCGATTGCCACCACCACCCCATGGCAAGGTTCCTCTGGTGAATTAATAAATAAACAGACAGATGAATGAATATTTAAAATGATAAAACACAAGAGTTTCAACTTAAGTAATTGTGTGTGTGTGTGTGTGTGTGTGTGTGTGTGAGACAAAATAAATCAAACAACTACGTTTACACATACTATTTTTTACAACCATATATGATACAGTGCCCCATTTTCTAACAGCAGTAATACCCTCCAGGGTGGGTTGTATGGGCAGTACCGGACCTTCCAGGGGCTGTAAGGCCAACAGTATTATACGGACCAGTGTTGGGTGATCAACATTGTGATACATACCTATTGGCTGATGGTATAATTTCAAGAGCTTTTGCATTTTGTCTCTCAATCAACACTTAGTTTCAGGTTATGCATACTGGTGGTTACTTTGAAGCCATCAACAGTGTTATGCAGACCAGTGTTAGGTATGTATCACACAGTTGATCCCCTGGACAGTCATTTGATTTCCTATGGGTATAGGTTGCAACAGTGGAATTTTTCAGGGTGACCATCAGCATGCATTACCTCTATCGGCTGGTGGTGTACTTTAAAGAACTGTATAGGACTTTTTTTGCAATTTGTCTCTCTTTTAACACTTAGTTTCAGGTTATGTATGCTGATGGTTACTTTGAAACCTTCAACAGTGTTATGCGGACCAGAGATAGATATGTATCACACTGTTGATCACCTGGACAATCTTGTGATATCCTACGGCTGATAGGTTGCAACAGAGGAATGTTTCAGGGTGACCATCAGCATGCATTACCTCTATCGGCAGGTGGCGTACTTTCAAGTACTATGTGGGATTTTTTTTGCAATTTGTCTCTCAATCAACACTTAGTTTCAGGTTATGTATGCTGATGGTTACTTTGAAGCCATCAACAGTGTTATGCGGACCAGAGTTAGGTATGTAGCACACTGTTGATCACCTGGACAGTCTTGTGATATCCTATGTCTGATAGTTTGCAACAGTGGACTTTTTCAGGTGACCATCAGCATGCATTACCTCTATCGGCAGGTGGTGTACTGTCGAGTGCTATGTGGGATTTGTTTGCAATTTTTCTGTCAATCAACACTTAGCTTCATGTTATGCCTGCTGATCGTTACTTTGAAACCATCAACAGTGTTATGCGGACCAGAAATAGATATGTATCACACTGTTGATCACCTGGACAGTCTTGAGATATCCTATGGCTGACAGGTTGCAACAGTGTAATTTTTCCAGGTGACCATCAGCATGCATTACCTCTATCGGCTGGTGGCATACTTTAAAGCACTGTATGTGATTTTATTTTTGCAATTTGTCTCTCAATTCACACCTAGCTTCATGTTATGCATAGTGATGGTTACTTTAGCAATAAGCCAAGCGACACAAATTAAATATAGGGAATACCAGATGGGCAACTATGCACAACCAGTGTGTTCTACACCAAAGTACAATACAAACGTGCAACTGCATGAAATTAAGAAACAGACTTTGCAAAACAGCTGTGCCCTCTACTGGCTACTAATTTGTATACCTGAGAAATACTACTTTACAAGATACTGAGCTTATATTCTTTTTTCATTACTATTAAAGTTGTGTTTCTTAATTTAGTTTATTTTATGAAATAACTTACCCCAAACCCCTTTTTATGTTGCTTGCACGCATGTACAAGAAACATAGTGCCATCATCTGAGTTTTCGGAGGTGTGGCACCCATCTTCCAATGCAGTCAGTGTGTTTACAGGTGCAGCCCCAGTTCCCCAATCACTGCTGCAGCTGTCTATGACAGCAGTTGAAAATGTAGTGGTAGTACTGTTGAAAGGGAGAGCTCTGCTTCAGTGAGCAGAGCTCCCCTCCCACTCTGCACATGCATAAACACACTGCATGCTCATGCGCCTTCCCCCTCCCCCCACACTGTATGGCCAATGTGGGGTGCCCAATCCCGTTGATCCACTTTCAAAGCATCCAGATGCTACGCTGCAAAATGTTTTATGGTCGACGGGGTGCCCAATCCCCGTCAGCTGCACACCCTCCCAAAGCATCCAGGTGCCACTCTGGGAGCCCACCCAGCATGGCAAAATGATGTTATGGCCGACGGGGTGCCCAATCCCCGTCAGCTCCAGCCCCCAACAGCTTCAAGCTGCCACGCTGGAGCCCACCCAGCGTGGCAAACATCCTTGTTGTCTTATTAAAAAAAAGCCCTGTAAATACAAAAACTGTCCCTCAGCGCTTCTCCCTGCCCCTCCCACAACCTGCACCCACCCACCACGCACCCCTCACCCCACCTACTTACCTTCAGTGCTTGGCGCGAAGATCTTGGTGCACCGGGAACACGTCTGCACTTTTCAAAGCCGACTGCGAACTGAGGAAATACCGGTAAGCTGTATAATGGGATAGATAGGGTTTTTTCAACTTTGTTGCACATCTCAGGCATTTTTGGGAATTTTGGGCCCAAATTTTCAACATGGGGTTTTTGGGAACCCTCCTCATGAATTCTTGCACTGTCATGGCGTTAATCGAGCCCAAAGGGTGATTTCGCGGTCACTGTGTGAAATCACCTTTCAGGACCAATTAATGAAATGACACTGCAAGTGTTCATAAGGTGGGCTCTCAAAAAGTCTATATTGAAAATTTTGTGAAAAAAATTCCTAAAAATGACTGTTTTATGAGCGTGCGTTGCACAGTTCCTACGCATGCTCATAAGTTCGCGAATTTTAAATATTTTCACTCCAGATTTTCAACATTGCCATTTTACTACACCTTCTTTTGAGCAGTACAGCTGTCATTTTTCACATCTCACCCAAAATGTGTTTCCGCCCATGTAGCGCACAATGGCGCAGTCGGTGTGCGAAATCAATGTATGGGACACAGTAAGAAAATCACAGTGACACTTTTCATGAGCAGAGGTCTTAAAATGGCTATGTTGAAAATTTGGTGAAAAAATTCCTAAAAATGACTGTTTTACTAGCGTGCTACGCAGTTCCTATGCATGCTCATAAGTTTGCAAATTTTCAATATTTTCACTCCAGATTTTTAGCATTGCCATTTTACCACACCTCCTTATGAGCAGTACAGCTGTCATTTTTCACATCTTGCCCAAAACATGTTTCTGCCCATGTAGCGCACAATGGCGCAGTCGGTGTGCGAAATCAATGTATGGGACACATTAAGAAAATCACAGTGACACTGTTCATGAGCAGAGGTGTTAAAATGGCTATTCTGAAAATTTGGTGAAAAAATTCCCTTCAGATGTTCTGCAATATTACTAATGAAGACATTGAACAGAACTGGCACCAGGGCCGATCCCTGCAGCACCCTACTGGTCGCCCCCTCTCCCTAGACTGCACACCATTTACCACCACTCTCTGCCTCCTGTCTGTTAGCCAGTTTCTAATCCAGTTTACCACCCTTTCCCCCATGCCCAGACTACCCAGCTAGTTTATCAGCCTCCTATATGCAATGGTGTCAAAGGCATTGCTGAAATCAATGTAAGCGTTGTCCACTGCCCCACCCTGATTCACTTCCTTTGTCACCCAGTCAAAGAAATCAACCAGATTTGTCTGACATGATGTCCCCACTGTGAATCCATGTTGTCTATGGTCCTGAGCTCTGATGGCTTCAAGATGCCCCACTATCCTTTCTTTAAGCAATGTCTCCATGATCTTCCCCACTACTGAGGTGAGGCTGAACAGCCTATTGTTCTCTGCCTTCTCCCTGTTGCCGGACTTGTGTAGAGGGACCACATGTGCCCTCCTCCAGTTCACTCATGTTGATTAACTCAGTGAACATGGCTGCCAGAGGTACTGCTATCTCCCTTTGCAGTTCTGTTAATATCCTTGGGCATATGCCATCTGGTTCCATCGCTTTGCCCACCTTCAATTTAGTGAGCTCCTGCAGGACTCTTTTACTTTTGAATGGACTACTGTCCACCTCTTAATCCCCTTGGCAACTGCTGTACCACTGTGGCCCTTGCCCCTCCCACTCTTCTCTGAATACTGAAAGGAAAGACACAGTGGATGTCTTGGGAGGAAGGCATGGAACTATCACTTCCAAATACCTAAACAGCACATACAAGCAAGCAGCATTTGGCATTGACAAATGCTTGTTTTAAATGCAACAATATCCTTCAGAGTGGGCAGTATTTCTGCTATACTGGACCTTGCAGGGGCTCTAAGGCCCTCTGCCTGCAGCATTGGGCCTCATTGTGCCCCTGGGCTATCTGATATAGCCGAGTAGTACACACACAGTTGGATATTATTGCTTGACCTAATATAAACTGCAAATAATTACCTAGCAAAGTTATGTAGAGCGGTGCACGCATATATTACATTACAAACTCACTCAGGTGACATCCTGCATTCACCATGAAGGACATGAAACCTGCATTTCAATACTCCAATACACCATTCAACAGTGTTCATAGTGTAACCCCCTTGTTACCTGGGGTTACTAGAATCCCAGTAAGACCTAGTGATAGGCAGGGAAGGCAGCTTGTGAAACTCCAGTTAAATGGGTTTCACACTGTCTCACTCTGTTCTCAGTCTCAGTTGAGACTGAGGGATGACATCACCAATAGAACTATCGCAGCTGCATGAGCCACATTGGAATCTGCAGCAAGGGAGTTAGATAGAACGTTGGGAGTTTTCAAGTCAGAGTGTCTTCAGCTGGTCTTCAGCAAGTGTGTGAGAAGTTGGGAGCTTGCTGTTAAAGCAGCTCAGTAAAGGCTCTAGGAGCCTCAGCCCTGACAGAGGGCTACTTTTAAGTAATAGGGTGTGTGTCTCCACCTTAAAGAGAGACACAGAAGAGTACTGAAGTGGTGGAGACCGCTGTTTCGGGTCTCAGTGCCTCCTCCCGGGGGATGAGAAGGTTTCCCTGCAGATTCCTGGGGCAATCCCCTAGCTCTGCTTGTGGAGGAAAAGCTGCCTATATGTTCCAGTATTTATTTGGGAGAAAAGAAGATTTGTGAGTCGCCTGTGGGGCACCTGCAACATAAGGGTGAGTGTCTACTCTGGCTAAAAGAGCCTATGTTTTCACCCTGGGACTTGTGTGACAATGTGGGGACTGAACTACTAAATATTGGGAAGCCTAGAGAAATAGGCTAAGCAAAGTAAAAGTAGTTTCAAGTTCCAGAGTTTGTTGGGATGCAAATAATATGTAGAGGTGATGTGATAGACGTCTACCCTTAATCTACATTTGGAAGTTCAGTAAAAGAATTGTTCAGTTTCCAGAGAAATGGCCGGGTATGGGCTGTAGGAGCTGGAGGTGGGTGGCCCCCCATCTTTAGTGACCAGGTCCACCTCTATGGATTTCTTCTGTGGATTTCTACTTTGCCTCAGGCACTTGGCCAGTGATGGGGGAAGTACCCAGATGTGGGATTGTAAGGAAAATTCTCTCTAAGAGTCGCAGACTCTAGTGTGGTTTGGGGAGCCACAACAGGATAATTGGTTCATTTCTCAAATGGACTGCGGATCAAGTAGCCAGCGGGAGAGCTGGGCCAGTGGGAAAACCCAAGTGTGTACAAGTCGGGCTGTGTACCCAAAGCTGCGTGCAAGTCTGGGCTGTGTGCCAGGTGGGTTTAGAGCCTGAGGGCTGGAAATAGTAATAAAGTGTTCTGTTGTCTCTAATCTGCATTACCAGGAAATGTAGCCCCAAGGTGGTCTGTCTATGCTTTGTTTGTTCAGCTTGGAAATGAATAAAAGCCACACTGAAGAATACCATTCCTGGTTTTGGACATTTCAGTTATTGCTTCCTGTGTTCGGATTTACTTGGGTGCCCCTGAGCAGAGTAGCCAAACCTAGGTCCCCCTGTGCCGAGTAACCTCATCCTCCCCGAACCCAGGTCCCCACCAGCTACTGCTGTCAGCTTCAACAGCATGCCGCCTGTCATTTTGGCAAAAAGGCAGGGGTGAGAGGTTACACTAGTCTTTATATAAGCTTGATTATATCTCTCTCTTGAGAGCATGTGCGTGGATTTAGATAAGGTGTCAACAGCCATGGCTTTGATGGATATCCACTGTCGCCAAGAAGAAAGCCTGGGCATTCTCCTGATTCAAATGCTCTGCCGATAGCACTGTTATGCAGTATTCTTGAGTCATTGGTACTCCCTGGCCACCATGCCACAATATTAGTTATGATCAGACCAGCATCACATATAATCTATACATTGATAGAATGGTGCCCTTTTCTATTTACATAAATGCTCTCTTGCATACGTGGTGCCTGTATCCTGACATGCGTGCCATCTATGGCGCTCATTACATTGGTGAGCCCTGCAGTTTAAAAAAAAAGAAGCTTTCATCTGGCACAGTTTTCCATGATCTGAGGTAAAAGTAATACAATTATTCATCTTACGAGCCATTGCAGAGGCAACACGATTTACTATCCTGCTAGCAGATGACTTGTGTATTCCTATGAAATCTCCAACAAGGTTAAGGAATGATCCTGTTGCAAAGAAACACAGAGCTAGGCAGACCTGGAGCAGTGCAGGTATACTGTGGCTTCTCTTAGTAGGTAGTTCAATGTCTTGCTCAAACAAATCTACAATTTCCAGGATATCAGATTTTCTGAATCTTAGTCTCTCATAAACATCAATATCAGAGTAGTTCTCAAATGGATTACACTGGTCTATGAATACTCTTTCCCTTCTCATCGATCTCTGCATCAGAAACTGTTGGACCAAAATGGGAAATCCATGGAAAGAACGAGCTATAAATGAGGGTGCCAGAGCAAAAATTCCCTCAGGAACACACCAGCCACGCGGTCTCAGCAAGGCCAGAGTTCTAAAACGATGGAAGTACAAGAAGAAACCTTACAAACTTTTGGCCTTAAGCTGAATAGATTAATAGCTTCAGTGGCGGGGGTCTCTGACAAATTCGATACCCTGACCAACGGAGTAGCAGGAATTGAAGCAACAGTTGAGATGGTTCAAGTAGCTTCGGTAGATGCAGAAAAAATGGCCAATGCAGCAATGGGAGTAGTGACAGGGGTCGTTAAGGAAAACATTCACCCGAAGACCCGATTAGAAACCCTAGAAAACCAAACAAGAGCTGCAAATATTCGCATTCTAGGGCTAATAGAAGGCTGCGAGGGAGATCATTTGCTCCTTTTCATAAAAGAATGGCTAATCCAGCAACTCAGAGAGGAGGTTTCCTTGTTAACCCAGTGTATCCAAAAAGTATATTGGTTGACACCAAGGGGTAAGCCTGTTAACCCCAATTCACCCTGGGTCGTGGTGGTGATAACAGATGGCATAGGCTCCAGGGATTATCTACTGACACTGGCAAGACAAGACCATTACTTCAGGATGGAGAACTTGTCTGAATATTCCCTGACGTCACATACGCGACTCGCCAGAAACGGAAGAAATTTGACAGTACAAGGTCTCTGCTGTGGGAAGCCCACATTCCACATGCCATCGTCTTCCGGTAAGACTTCGGATTATCTACCAGGGAAAAGTATATATTTTTTCAGACCCTCAAGAAGCTTCTAAGTGGGCCCAAAGAAATATTGAACCCCGACGGAGACAAACTGATCCAGAGGACTCAGCGTCGGAAGACGAGGCCACGCCATTGGGGTTGCCGACCTGTGGGTGAGGAAATCTGAGGCCTTGTCTCAGTCAGAATAAATCTTTTCTCACACTGTTAGCAATTTGATATAATAACCACAGTTAATTGCTGAAAGAATGTTAAGTTCCTCTGTTCTTCTGTTTAAATTCCTGTACTTCAGGTCTAAGTTTACACCGCATAGTTTGACTAATACCTAGTTACTCTTCTTTGACCTGTATAGCGCCTAATTTATGGTTATCTTTAAAAGCTATATATAATAGAGCTCTATCTGGAAGCTTTTTCTTTAAGTATATGAATTAGCACATATAGTGCTTATATTACAACATTATGTGTGGTATGTACTTCCCAAATGGGGAGTAGTGGACTATGGAAACCAATTCGTCTGACGTTTTAATGTGATCCTCGTGGGTCAAGGACTCATTATACAGTTTTTAGTCATGGAGTTATTTTTGATTTTATTCCATTTCTATTTGAACCCCTAAGGACGTATCATTAAGCATTTGATAAATTTTCTTTGGTTATATTAAGAGGAGTGGCGCCCTCCTGGAACGTAAATCATAATGCACTGATAGTCAATGCTTGAATAGAAACTATATGTTTGTTTTCAAATAATAATAATAAACATAAAGTAACAAAAAAGAATTCAAAACAAGAGGCAGTTTGGACATGGGTGTGTGCCACACAGCAAATGTGCTCTAATTTGCACTCCACAACTACAAAACAAGCAACGTTAAGTAACAAAAGTAACATTACATCGCAGTGTGTGATTCTTCTTGATAGGAATTGAATTCAGGTTTGTATACAGGTTCTGCTTAGTAATAATCAGAATTAATCAGAATCATCAATGCTCGATAAAGCGGCCTCAACATCAGAAAGTTCAGGATCCACGTAGCGGTTTAGTTGCCCCCAGGATCTGGATAATCACATCTTACACATTGCACAGCACATGATGGAACAATCTTCCTGATCTTCCTTCTGAGGAAGCCGTACTCCCAGTAAATATACTGTCGATACGCAGTGTGCATGAATACCCTGCAAATCAGAAATGTAAAACAGTAGCACGCAAAAGTAGTAAAATCACCATTTTCAATCAGCTTCACATTGAATACTGTATTACAGAAACCATAAACTGTACGCACATCTGTTTAGCACACCAACAGTAAACAGACACTCTAAAAATACTGTCATACCCGTGAACACCTGTCACTGGAGATATGATTCACTGACATTATAATGACACATAACTCTTAACATAGACGGGCCATGGATCATATCAGCTGAAGCTGATGGATTCATGAGTATGCGACATTACTGGCAGAGCCCCTAGTACTTTGCAGTGGCATTTTCTGATTTCTGCAGCATGATTTATTAATTTCTGTGTTAGAATGCAGTCCTGCCATTGGCTAAAATATGATGTGATGTCCTGTGATGACATTGCATGCCAAGCATAGAGGAGGGGCTTCAGGATAAACAAGATGGGTACGGGAGCCTGGAACTATTGAAAAACAGTATATTTGAATGAGAATTCACCAAAAACAATGAATTCTGAAGCACTACATGAATTCTGTGGCATGATGCAAATTCTGCTGAAAATTCCACAACCGCAGAATCGCAGAATTCCTGGGGCCTTGATTACTGGTGTGACAGTTGGCAGCACGGTACTGAACAGCTCTCTTCAATGGGCAACATGCTTTGCTTGTTCAGTTGTGCAGGCCACGGAGATGAATGATGCCGCAAGTCAGCAAGTCAGATGTCTATGTATGCTACTCCTTGCAAGTCTGCCAGGAACGCCATGTTAGACAATGAATTCAAGCAGAATGTCACACATTCAGACATTTCTACATACTGTACTTACCTTGCTCTCTCATCTTGCTGTTGGCGACATGGCTTGTTTCATGCCTCATTATCTAGTGTATGAAGTGACTTGCTGGGTTTCAGTCATCGCACTGCTGACAACGTTCTGTAATTTGTACTGCTACCCATTAATTGATTGCTGCCAGTTGTATTATTGTGAGCAAGTTAACTCACTACAATGTAAACTACCAAACACAATATGTCATTATGACGATGGTAACCCACAGTGGTGGGTGATGTTAAGAAATAGTCAAGAACATGATGGCATGGGCAAGCACTGCTATGCACAAACAAAATTATGCAGTGATGAAGAAGAGAAAAAAAGGTGTCAATAAATACCTATGTCATGGTTCCTTATGTGACTTATTTCAAGAAAGTACTACAAGACATAAAATATTGCATATGATTGCAATGGACAGAAACATGTACATACCTATAAGTAAGATTATTATCTGGCCTGTTTCTCGATGTATGCATAGTGACAGAGGGTCATTATGGTCAGTAGAACCGCTCGATACAGACAGACTGCCTCACAGTCGATGTGGTTGGCTATGCAGTCTAAACCCTCTTCGCCTTTTTTCTCTCTGCATTCCCCTAGCTCACAGCAGCATAGACTTCCTAGACATTCTTGACCTGTGGCCGGGTTGATGCTTCACCAGCATAAGCACCACACATCTGTCGGCAGGGTCGTTCTGTCAACTGCATGCTCCACTTCGACCTCCTAAATATTAATATTGACAACTGGCAACCTGTCAGTGTCTGCCAGTTCCTCTTCTATGAATTCGTGTTCAAAAGCATAGCCACCGATGCAGTTGTAGACTGCAAAATCAGTATCACCAAAGGATGAGGCTTATTACATTGCCTGGAGGAGGAATAGAGAAGTGACCCACGATAATGAGGTGGTAGGGAAACAGCAGTTAGCTGGCTGCCGAGAATCCACGCAAGCCACTCACAGTCTCCCAACAATGATAAATGATGTGGACAATAGACTGAAACAAGGAGTATTAGTAACACTGGGGGTGGCTTCGGTGAATGATCAGCATCTACTCAATACTGTACTGGTGGGGGGGGAGATATCTCAGTTACCCCCGGTGCCAGAATGCCTATGATGCTAACGTTTGAGCTTCTAAGGCTTGTCCCTATAAACTGCATCAACCTGTCTGTCTACCAGGCACAGAAATTTACCCTGAAGATTGAGAGCATCAAAAAACAACCCTACTTACTCAAGCTGTTTACCAAGCATGAAAATTAAAGACAGCTTTTTCAGATGTGGGAGATGCTAATGATAAAGCTACGTATTGATCGTACAATTTCTGGGACGTCCATCCCTCCTGTAATCCGCCCCTACATGGAGGGATCAGGTGGTGCTGTTAGAAAGAAGTTGATATATTCAGAGCAGCAGTGGCAACCTTTTGAGGTAAATGAGCATGGAAATGTCACCGGCATACTGATTGACATCTCCCTGACACAATGTTGATCGGATGGGACATTCCTATTTCAGCAGACAGCACTGAAAATACACTAAAAAAGTGTATCTGTGCCAGAGGCCCGGGAGGCAAAGGTCTGATCTGTTCAGATAAATGAGGATGTCACCAGCATATGTAACCGGGGCGTATTAATAACCCTGGGGGTTGCTGCAGTGAGTCCTGACCAACGTCTCCCTGACACTTTGCTGGTGGGGTGGGATGTCGCCATTAATGCAGACAGCAAGGTAAATAGATGAGAAAAGGGTCCCTGTACCAGGGTGCCAGTGCTGCAGAAATTTGAGCTGGTTAGGTAAATCAGGATGGAAATGTCACCGGCATGCATAACAGAGCAGTGTCAGTAACATTGGGGGTTGCTGCAACTAACCCAGCTCAATACCTCCTCGACACTATGTTGATCGGATGGGATGTCTTAATTTTAGCAGACAGCACTGAAAATGCACTAGAAAAGTGTACCTGTTCCAGAGTACCAGGGCAGCAGAAATCTGAGCTGGTCAGATTGTAAATGAGGATGGAAACGTCACCAGCATACATAACAGAGCAGTGTTATTAACATTGAGGGTTGCTGCAACTAACACTGTTCGACATCTCCATGACACTACGCTGATCAGATGAGATGTCCTAATTTCAGCAGACAGCACTGAAAATACACTAGAAATGTGTACCTGGGCTGGAGGGCCAGAACAGCAGATGTTTGATGTCACCAGCATATGTAACCGAGGAGTATTAATAACCTTGGAGTTGCTGCAGTGAGTCCTAATCAACATCTCCCTGACACTTTTCTGGTGGGGTGGGATGTCACCATTAGAGCAGACAGCAAGGTAAATAGATGAGAAAAGGGTCCCTGTACCAACGTGTCAGGACACCAGAAGTTTGATCTGTTCAGGTGTGCATATCGCTGAGCCTGAGAAGGGAAAGGACAATGCCCCAGGAGTGCTGGAAAAGCGGTGGTCATATATTGGAGAAATGAGCCTTAAAGTTGGCAGAATCCCAGAAAGAAGGAAAGATGGAACTATGGAGCATTTTACAGATCCCCAGAGAACTGAAAATAGGGGTGTATCTGAGGTGAGCTGATTGATGGGGGTGCTCCAAATTCTGGGAAGGGCTGAGTGTATAAAGGCCGAAAGGTACTTATTTATTTATTTATTTTATTTATTCAGTTTTGTTAACTGGGTAAGCCCACTGGGACCGGAAGGTCCTTTTTTCAGGGATGACCCGGAGTTAGTTACATATAAACATAAGACAGTACATACAGTAAGCAGAGATCATTCGAAAATACATCCACTGGTAGACAATTTAACTCAGACAGGACAAGATACATAAGGACTAAACCATTTAAGGGGTAATTTAGTACAGGGCAGTCACTACAAGAAATAATAAAGGACACATGTTTGAAGCACTAGAGTAGGGTGGAGCCCCATACGAGTAATTCCGAGCAGTTAGAAGTAGCTCTTGTCGCTGCATCACTCTTGTTCCACCCAGCCTCATTTTCAGGCACAGGTGCACTTTCTACCATTTAACAGGTGACTTGGCAGCCCAGCACGGAATGAGCCCAGTGAGTTGGCTGATTTGCAGGGCAGCAGGGAGTGTATTCCAGAGCAGGGGCATGGAGTAGGTGAAGGATCTGATACCAGCAGTTGTCCTTGCCCTGGGTACCTCCAGTAAATATCTGCTGGAGGACCTGAGCACCCTGCCTGTCCTTTTAGGTTTAAGGAGGCAGGCAAGACTCTCGGAGGGATGGTCATGCAGTAGTTTGAAAGCATGGCACAGGAGTTGGTATTGAAGCTGATGGTCGAGTGAAGGCCAGTGAAGGGAGGCTTGAAGGTTGGGGAGGAGGATGCCATTGGCTATAGTTATTCTTGTTTCCGAAATCATTTGCGGACTCAGTCTATACAGAAGCCCCAGTTTCTGATGGGTTGCCATGATGACCATATCCACATGGGGTTTCATGGAGAAACACTGGTCCAGTAACCGGCCAAGGTATATGAATTGGCTTACCACCTCAATGCCAGTGCCAGATAAGGAGGTAACGGTCAGGAGACAGCTTCTGCCTGTGCCGAGTGACGTGGAACCAAACAACATGGCTTTTGTTTTAGAGGTGTTAAGTAGTAGCAAATTTGCCTGGAGCCACATTTCAAGTGTTCGGAAGTCTTCTTGAAGATGACTAGCCAGGACAGTTACAGTGGATGCAGTTCTACAGAGCACTGCATATTGGACAATTGAACTGTCCCCGCAGTTACCGCTGAGGTCTTTACAGGAACGTTCCTACAGCACTCAGTTGGTGGCTGGCCATGGATGTGAGACGTGGGCTATGCCAGTCGCCAGCTGGGGATGGGTGCAGGGGTGCTGGGTGTAGAATCCCGACATTGGGGACTTTGTTGCTGCCCTTCTGGAATGGGGCACAACTGCTGCCATAAACCCCCTAGCGCCATGTCGCAGGCCACTTTGTAGAATAGCGCAAGTTGCAATTGCTGGCATAAGTTGCTACTTGTGCCATTCTACTTGGCGCAAGTGCTATTACGCCAGGCGTAGCCTTTCTAGAATCAGGGCCTAAATCTATAATTCCTGGTCTTGCAGCTTGCAACATTGGGAATATTATTATTTCAGATCATGTTCCAGTTTCTGCTGGAATTTTTTTGAAGGACATTTCTTCCCTGGATAAACCTGGAGATTTAATAGTAGCCTACTTATAGATTGTAACCTTTCTAAATGGATAGATGTACAGATTAAAAGGTTTTTTGAACTAAATGATACAGGAGATGTTTCTGAAGCCGTTCTTTGGGACTCATTCCAGGCCTTTTTTCAGGGTAGAATACTCTCCTATTCAAGCTTCAAAAAGAAACTTAAAAAACCTGAGCTTTCTAATTTAGAAACCAAGCCTCAAGACAAATAATTATTATATGCTAACTCAAAAGATAAGATTTAAATCTGAATTACATTATGAGATAGGTCTTAAATGTGCAATTTGCACCATCCTTAGTCAAAGGCAGAATACGCTTTACTTAGATTAAAGCAAAAATATTGGGAAGCAGGAGAAGCTCGGGGAAGATTGTTGGCACGTAAACTTTGTAAAATCTCAGACATTGCTAAAGTATCTGCCATAGAAAATGAGAAAGGGAAAACAGTAGTGATGCTAAACAAATTGCTAATGTATTTGGGAGTTACTTTACCAACTTATACAAGTCTCAGGACATATTTGAGTACACCGCCTTGGAGAACTTTTTTAGTGAGCTATTCCTCTCATATGTTTCAGAGAATGATAACATTTCAATTAACAAACCTGTCTCCCAGGAGGAAATAATAAAAGCCACAATGTCCTTACCACCTGGCAAAGCTCCAGGCTTAGATGAATTCTCAAGTAAGTTTTATAAAGCCACTATTCAGAAATGTGCCCGAATTATGCTTTTATGGAGCACCCTCTTCTGACATCTCTCTGTCACTATGGCAACGCCTTGTCACAACTCTTTTAAAAAAAAACAGACTTTGATGGCAGATAAGGACCACTTAGCCCATCCAGTCTGCCCATTTCCCTAACTATTGGATAAGCTGCAGATCCTAGTTAACCCATAGCCTACTTCTTCCTATCCCCCACAAGAATTGCCTTATGTCAATCCAATGCATTCTTGAATTTCCCCCACTGTTTTTGACCCCTCAACCTCCTCAGCAAGGCTGTTCCATGTGTCCACCACCCTCTCCATGAAAAAATACTTCCTCACACTCTCCCTGAGCCATCCCCCCTCTATCATCAAATTGTGCCCCCTTGTTCTTGCACACCTCTTTTTCTGAAAGATGCTACTCTCTTGGACTTTGTTGATTCCCTTGAGGTACTTGAAAGTTTCTATCATGTACCCTCTCTCCCTCCTTTCCTTGAGGTTATACATATTAAGCTCCTTTAGTCTCTCTTTGTATGTTTTCTGGTGCAGACCCTGCATCATTTTGGTTGCCCACCTCTGGACAGCCTCCACTGTGTCTATGTCTTTGTGGAGATGGGGTCTCCAGAACTGCACACAGTACTCCAGATGGGGTCTCACCAACTGTCTGTACAGAGGGATAACATCTTCCTGTTTTCTACTGGTGATGCCTCTCCCTGTACATCCTGGTATCCCTCCAGCCCTCCTTGCTGCCTTCTCACATTGCTTGCCCACCTTTAGGTCATCTGATATAAGTACCCCGGTCCCTTTCCATTTTTGTTGTTGTCAGTATCTCCCCCCCATTGTGTACTCTTCACACCATTTAGATACAAGACCCCAAATTAATAGTCCAGTTAAACACTCCCAGTCAACTTCACTGGGTACTCAGACTTGTAGAAATGCAGCTGGTTGGCCGGTGTTAGTACACATAACAAATGATTTGATTTATCCCTTTAGTCATGTAATTGTGACTGAACATTAAAGAAAGAACTTAAAGGCTGAAACTCCCAGGCAAACTGGCAATCTGTAATCCCAGCCTGATAGTCATCAGTACCTTTCAAAAGCAACTTGGAAAACACTGTTGTGGGGCTAGCCCTGAAGTTACTCACAGTTCTGAAGGACCTCAGTTTCTGGATTGGTGTTAGGATGGTTGGCTCCTTGGGCAGAACTGAACCTGTGGAGTCTCATATTCAGTTGCAGTTTTCTGGCTTCTGAAGTGTGTGTGGGGGGGCATAAGGGACCAGGGCAACAGAGCTCCCCAAGCTGGCTTTAGTGTAGAAGCATCTTTGGACTCAGGATGCAGTCTCTGGAACTTCTGACTCTCGAAACAGGCTGGGGCAAACTCACTCTGTGTTCCCACTCTGGCAGTTTTAGCTCGGGATGCCACTTCTGACAGCTTCAACTCTGGCTTGCAAAGTTAATCTCTGTCTCATTCAAGCTAAAGGGCCAGTTTGGCTTAGTGGGTAGACCCCAGGTCGCAAGCCAAGAGACACACACAGAGAAACTCCCTTGCTTCTCAAGAGCTTCTGGCAACTGCCAAGTTAAACGGTCTCTCTCTGACTGAGGAAAAACTAAATTGTAATCCGATTGGATGTTGAGGCTGTCAACCATAGTTCTGGGCTTCCGATTGGCTGGTTGGAAGGCACCAAAAATACAGTCCTATATTCTTCCCAGCAGCCAACGCTAAGGACCCCTTAGAACCCTTTGAGTCCTGATTGGCTGAAAAAAAAGGTCAAAGTAACAAGATGGCTGCTAAAAGGCAGACAGCCAAATGTACAACTTTTAAGTCCAACTTTATAAACAATCAGTTCAGTTTTAAAATTAAACATTAACAGCATTCAACAGGGATGTCTCTGTACTATTATCTGGTGCAGGAGTGAAGTTTGAAGGAGTATTACCTGGCTGGTTGCAAGAGCCGCAGCACTCGGCCCCAGCACAGGCTATGGTCACTATATACAGGTACAGATCTCTTAAAGCTATAGCGCAATGGTGCCAGCTCGCACATTTGCGCAGGACATATACATACACAATTACTTAACATGGACTTGGCCCCAAACTGGATGTTAGCCCAGGCTCAAGTGGACAGAACACCAGGGCTGGAACAAGGCCAGATGGAGGGCAAAGGGGGTACCTGAGCAGATAAGCCCCACCTCTTTTTGGGGGGGTATTACATGCAGTCTATGAAGCCATGTGCTCCAGCCAGCACCAGCTACCAGAAATTACAGAAATGGGAAATTTACTTTTTAATAAAATGAAACTCGCTTAAAATACGAATGTATAGTGTATACACCGCACATGTGATGAGGACTCATGAGATATATTTATGTTCATTTGTGGTCAGCAACCTCTTTTGACCTCACTTGTGGCTCTGTCTCTCATGAAGGTCAAGAGATCACTGACCACTCATGAAGATAAATATCATATCTCAAGAGCATTCATCACATATCCCTTCTAGTTACCATGATAAAGTGCTGGGCCATGTCTTAGGATCATTTAGTTGGGATCCTTGTTTATGTTTATTTATTTTTACAATTTTTGGTAACTGGGAAAGGCACACTGAGCCAAAGCTCATTTCCAGGTGTGTCCCAGAGCTTATGTGACTTGCTCAGGGTCACACTGTATAAAAGTGGAGGTTGTTGGTTTCAAAGTCAGGTGTTTTGGCTCTCCAGGGTCACAGCTTGGTGCTCTACCTCTCTAGGCTATACTGCCTTATAAGTAAGCACTAAAACCTTGTAAGCAACGGACGGTGCATGCCCATGCAGCACTAGTCTGTTTCCCTCTACTTTACTTTATGTTTGTTTGAATGTTGATGCCCACAAGCATTCCTGAAGTACCTCCTAGCTGGACCAACAGAGGGAGTATAACCTGGGCTAGAAAATAAACATTGGAAGAACCGGTACTTCCCAACAGGCCTGTCTCCTTTGTAGATCATGGCTAGACCTAAATTTGTGGGTTGTACCATTCTGTATCATATTTAGACTGGATAAGGGACAACACTGTAGGGGTCACCAAGAACATGTCATCAGTGGCTTTTGCATCGGTGTATGTGGGTACAGTTATATGTATGTTTTGTTATGCTGAAAAGCAATACAATTTCATTAAAACAATTACTCTTCTTGTAAGAACTACCAGGCAACAGACAGAAACTGCTCTGTGACCTTATGGGACCCTGGTGACGACTGAACTAATGGCAGGTGAGAAAACTAAAGTTGAAACAAGAAGAACATGAACTAGAATATGATACCATATTCATAGAAATATAGATGTTTGTCAGCAGAAGAAAGCATGCAGTCTATCTGGTCTGCCTGATATATATTTTTTTAAAATTGAAAGAACTTTATTAATTTTAAATATTACAAACAAAAGCTCATACAGTCCAACGGGAACATGAAAACAGGAGAAAACAATCCTTCCCTACCCACTCCTCCATCTCCGCCATACCCTGCATGACCTCCCCCCTCCCCTCACAGAGTGCACACAACTTCAAACTTGACTGGTCTGCCTGATATGAAGGCACATGAACGTTAGGGGTTCATGCCCCCCCAGCAACCCTTTCCTGCCCCTTGAATTTGTCCCACACCCACTTGAAGCTCTCCACAGTTTTTGTGTTTACAACTTCCTCCAGTAGCTTTTTCCACACCTCCACCAATCTCTCTGTAAATAAAAACTTCCTGGCATCCCTCCTGAATTTACCTCACTGTGTCAAATTGCAGCCATTGCCTCTAGTGGTTTTGTTCTCACTGGGACTAAACAGTTCATTCAGGTCCAACCTGTTGATACTCTTAGGGTATTTAAGGATTCCTATCATCTCTCCATTTTCCGTTGTGATCTCCAGTGAGTCTCCCCAACTGCGCCTGCATGTGTACCTTGTCTACCCCTGATACATCTTGCTGGTCCTTCTCTGCGCTGCCTCTAGTGGGTTTACACCCTTTCTGAGGTAGTGATTCCAGAACTGGACACAGTACTGCAGATGGGGCTGCACCAGTGATCTGTACTGGGGTAGTATAACCTCCATTCTTCTGAACCCTGGCTTATGCAGCCCTGCATTCTATAACGTGTACCCACTGCCCTACTGCATTGTGTGGAGGGCTTGAGGGTGCTTGTAATTGTTACCACTAAATCCTTCCCTTCTTCTGACGTGATGATGGTCATCTCTTAACTTGAACTCTGCCACCGGGTTCTTTCTTTCTATCTTGGCATTGAAGGCCAGTTGCCATATCCAAAACCACCTCTACAACCCTTCCATGTCTACCTTCATGTCCCTGATCCTCTCCTCTTCTCTGTGTCAACCCTGCTGCAGAGTTTGGTGTTTTCTGCAAAATTTGTCCTTTTTGCCATCTCTGATGTCACTGATGAATATGTTAAACAGCACTATACAAAGAACGGATTTGTGTGTAATCCCACTCAGGACTTTCCTCATGCATGAATATTTCCCATTAAACATGACTCTTTGTATCTCCCTAGCCAATTACACACCCACCTGGTCAAGCTGTCTCCCACTCTGACGTAGCCAGCTTCCTCATCATGAGTCGAAGTCCTTGCTGAAGTCCAGGTATAGTATGTCTACTGCCTGGCCCCTATCCATGGCCTTTGTGAGCCAGTCCGAGAAGTTAGTCATGTTAGTTTGGCACAGTCTCTCTGCCACAAAACTGTACTGTCCTCTTCTTCCCAATCCAACTTAGAAGTTTTACTGAAACTTTGGAATGAATACGCAGACCTGTTAAGGGAAAAGGCAGAGTACGCCATCCTTAAAACCAAAGCCCGGTATCTGGATCAAGGCGAGAAACCAGGCAGAATGCTAACCCTTAGACTGAGGGAAGTAGAAAGCTCAAGATCGATTCCCGCCCTGTATTCCCCAGATGGCTCTATTAAGGCCCCCCCTCGTGATATTTCTCAGATTTTTGAGTCCTTCTACCGGGACTTATGTAACAAGGGCCCTTCTCAACCCTCCCGCCTCTGTATTGAGCAATTCTTGGATGATTTGCATCTCCCCTCCCTACAAGTCCATCAGTCAGAAACTTTAGTCTCCCCTATCACCCTGGCTGAAGTCGAGGAAGCGATCAATGGGCTAACACTGGACAAATCCCCTGGACCTGATGGCTTTCCTTCTAACTTCTATAAAGTTTTTTGTAAAGAGCTAGCCCCTATTCTTTTGAATTTATTTAACTTCATATTCACTTCTGATTTCCTAGACCCCACTTTATTTGATGCCACGATTATTCTGATTCTGAAACCAGACAAACCTCAGAGGGAACCTGCCAGCTATCGCCTGATCTCACTATTAAATTGTGACATTAAAATCTTAGCCAAAATACTGTCCCTTAGAATTAAACAGGTTTGGGACAATCTGTTGAGTCCTGAGCAAGTGGGGTTTGTCCATGGTAGATCCCCTGCTGATCATTTGCGAACTCTCACGCATGTTCTTCAGGTGGTCCAAGACTCCCAGGTGCCTATGGTCTTAATCTCACTAGATGCAGAAAGGTTTTTGATAGAGTACACTGGGAATTTCTTTGGGCCACTCTCAGGAGAATGGGCTTCTCGGAAACTTTCATCCATTGGATTCAGACGGTATACAAATCTCCCACTGCTAGAATTTATTGTAATGGGGTCTTCTCCTCTCGGTTCCCTCTGTTCACCGGTACTCGACAAGGCTGTCCCCTATCCCCCTTTCTATTCAACCTGTATTTGTAACCCCTGCTACTTAGTATCAAGAAATCCTCCCAGGTCACAGGTTGTTCAGTTTACCAGCAATCCCTGACTGTATCAGCGCACGCAGATGACATTCGTTTACATCTGGCCAACCCGGAATCCTCCCTAACACATGCCTTGCAGATTATTGATAGATTTGGCCAAGTGGCTAATTATAAGTTGAATCTTTCCAAATCTGTCATATTTCCATTAAATGCTTCCACTCTCCATGCCAACTTTACTCACTTCGGTATAAAATGGTCCTCCTCCTCATTTAAATATCTAGGTATACATTTAACCAGAGACCCAGAAACTCTCAGGAAACTCAACTTGGATGCCTTGCTGGTGAGGATGCAACAGGATCTTCAAAGATGGTCCACTCTCCCATTGTCTTTATGGGGTCGAATAAGTATTATTAAAATGAATGTTCTGCCCCGTATTTTTTACCCTTTAAATTTACTAAACATTTGGCTCCCAATAACCTACTTCCAGCAGCTCCACTCGACCTTGTCTAAATTTATATGGCAAGGCAAGCATCCCAGATGGGCTTTTCTCAAACTTAATCTACCCAAGGAGAGAGGTGGACTTCACCGTCCCAATTTTATGCTGTACTACTGGGCGACTCACCTGTCTAAAATAGGGAGATGGTTTTATGTCAGGCCTGACTCATATTCGCCCATCTGGCTACAACTAGAGAGGAGACTACTAGACATACATATTCTCTATTCGCCTAGAGTTTTTTATTGCACCACCTCTGCACTACCTCCTTCTTTACAAAGCTCGGCTATTGGGGTCTCCATAAAGGTTTTGACCCAGTGCTGGAATTTCTTTAACATATCACCCAAAAAGGATATGGCACAACCTCTCACTTCAAACCCCAACATCAAAATAGGAGGTTCCCCACTTCCCCAAGATTGGCTTCCTCAGCTACAGGATTCCCCTGTGGAAAGCTTGTTTTCTCAGAATTCCCTCCTTTCATCACCTGATATAAGGGCCAACCTGAATATTCCTCAGAAATATATATTCAGAATCTTCCGGTTGAGACATCTTATTGTCTCCACTTTTGGGACTATGTTTAGACCGTCCCAGATTAGGCCCTTCCTAGACCGGATACAGGAACATGCTAACAAACCACATGGTATTTATAAAATTTACTCCTTTCTACTGGAGAGCAAACACCCTAACGCACTTATTGGGGACAAGATCTGGTCATCCTTCCTACCAGACTCCTCTCTGGTCTGGAAGCAGATTTGGGTGGACCTGCACAGATATCTTACTCAAGATAGACACAAGTTAATCCAATATCACATTTTAAGCAATCTCTATTATACACCTGTTAAGTTGGCCAAGCTAGGTAGACTACCCTCGAATAGTTGTACACGGTGTGGGACAGCTGAAGGGAGCCTAATACATATTCTTTGGCATTGTGACAAAGTGGCTGCCTTATGGAACACAATCCAATCCAAGTTAGACCCACTCTTGGGTTCGGGAGCACAGATTCCACATGGCTTTAATCTCTATGGTAGTTAAGAGGTTGGTTCTTAAACACTGGATGGACCAGTTGGTCATACCGTATGCTGAATGGATTAAGGAAATGTCTCTTTGTTTAAATACTGAGAAGTTAATAGCAAGCTCCAGGAACTGTATGACCTCTTTTCACCTGAAATGGGGCAAGCTGTATGCACTATATTTGAACTAAGACCCACATAATACCTACCTCTGACTAGTTAGGTTTTTACTATCCTTGTTGCTCTCTTCTATTTGTTGTTTTAAAATTTGGTGTCGTTGGACTGCCAATTTCCTTCTTTGTTACTTAATTAGCATGCTGGATATAAAATAAAGAATTAAAAGGCACATCCCAGGGGTGTGGGGTGGGAAACTGGGGCCGGGGGCAGGGGGTCGGGTAGAACAGTATGCTATTTCATTTTTGTTTTATTTGTGCTAATAATTTTCTGGTGTCTTTTCTACACTAATGGTTTTGGTGGGGATTTTTTGTCCTGACTAAGCCTTATATTGATTCTCACTTTCTGTCAATTTAAAAAATAATACAGATGTTGAATTAAAAAAAAAAACTGTATTGTCTGCTGTCCTGCAACCATTAGTCTTGACAAATTTCATTTCATTTCATTTTTATTTTGTTAACCGGGATAGGGCACTAGAACAAGTCCTTTTTCAGGCCCGGCCCGACAAAAGGTACAAACATCACATACAATAATCATAACAAATCATGAACACACAAATTACAAATAACAAGCACAATTATCAACAGACATTAAATGTCACTTAAAATTGACTTTAAACATATTGTATACGGCGAGGAGGAGGCACAGAGACTATCAGGCAGGTTGGTTCCAAAACAAGGGGGATGCAACAGAAAATGAACGAGACCCAGATTTAGATTTATGAAAACTAGATTGTAAGACAATATTTTGCGATGATCTCAAAAAAGCTGGAGAATTCCGAACAGATACCAAATCAGTTAAAGGAAACTTCAAACAGAAAAAAATAGATTTGAATATTTGACAACCAAAGTAATATGCAATCTTGGATTTAGGGGACAACCACGATAAATGAGAATACAGTAGACAGTGATGAGTCCTGTGGGGTAAACCTAACACAAAACAGCAAATACTATTGTATGCAACTAATAACATTTTAGTTTTCTTATCACGAATGCAAAAATATAAACTTGCATAATAGTCAAAATGAGGCACAAGGGAACCCTGGGCTATTAATTTTCGAACCTCAAGAAAAAAAAAAGACATCTAATTTTATAAAGTATCCCCAATTTCTGATTTATAATACGACAGGTAGATACAATTTGAGAATTAAACGACAAAGACGGGTCAAATAAAACACCCAGATACTTAAATTCATAAATCTGTTGTAAAAGAACTCCAGGAGTAACAGAAACAAAAAAGGAAGATTTAGTCTGAAGCATATTAGGGGTTCCAAACAACATAGATTTTATTTTTTTTATATTAAGTATTAAACCATTTTTAACAAACCAGTTGCAAACCTCCACAAACTCTGACTCCACAACAGCCGAGAGTTCTGTTATGGAGTTAGACTGACAGTACAAAACCAAATCATTGGCATAAAGGACACTATTACAGAGCCTGAGGATGGAAGGCAACTGGTTGATGTTATTCAGATATATTGTTTATGAATTCTAGCAACCTTTCTTTTAGAATTGTTTCCACCAGTGTGCCAACTAGTGAGATCAAACTAAATGGCCTGTAGTTCCCCGCCTCATCCCTGGGCCTGCTTTTTTGAAAAGGTACTACATTAGCAGTTCTTCATTCTCTAGGCATTACTGCTGAGTCAAGGGAGGGAGCTGTTGTACAGAACAGCTAGCAGTGTCCGCAGTACCTATGCCAGTTCTGTCAGTGCCCTGGGGTGAACGTCAACCAGCCCTGGTCATTTGTTTACTTCCATGGCTAGTAGCCCCTTAATGACCCTCTCTGTGGCAATTCATCCTGCACACAACCTTGTCAACCCCACTCCTCTTGCCCACCTGCTCTTGTAGAAGTGGCCCCTCCTTTTCCTTTGTTAATATTGAGCTGAAGTAGTCATCCAATACTTCTGTCTTTCCTTTACTGTCCTCCACCTGCTCCAACCCCTTCTTTAGCTTGACAGTGTGCCTTCTTTTGCCTGCATTCTCTCTCTAATGCAACAAACAATGGCCTTGACACCTTCCTTGATGCCTTCCACCATTTCTAGCTCTGTGCTTGCCTTGGCCCTCCTTACCACCTTGCTAGCCACTTTCAGTTTCTTGAGGTGGTCCACCCTGTCCTCTTCCCACTGGCACCCCAATACTTCTTTATTTATTTTTTTTATTTATGTCTTTGACTACCGGGTAGATGCACTGGTCCAAGGGACAATTTTCAGGCACGACCCGGGCCATAAAAGATGGCATAGTTAGGCAACAATTTAAATCACAAGGCACCAGGATGTTACAGGTTAAACAGAGGTCAAGAACATTTTTACATACAGGGAATAATAAATACAGGAACAAATGGTGGAAATCATGGTACAGTAGGTGAGACAATAAGAGGGTACAAACAAACCCTACCATTCCCCCTGATTCCCCCCACCTTTGAAAGTCATATGTAGACAGAGAGAAGAGAAAGGAAGAGAACAGGAGCCAAAAACAAGCTTGGGGAGAGCAGCTCAGAAAGTCCCGGAGTCAGGTTAGTGCAGGATAGAGAGTGTTAGGTGTGGTGGGGGGGGGGTCTACCCCTTACAGGCAGGAACAATTTGATCTATCCACAAGACAGGATTTGTAGAGGGATTTGAAGACTGAATGGGTGTTAGAGGAGCGGAGGGGAGCATGGATCCCATTCCACAATGTAGGGTGGCAACAGATAGTGCTTTCCCTGCCATACCAGTGGACACAGTACATGTAGGGGATGGACAGTAGAGGAGCAGAGGCACCTGGGTAGAGTTCTGACATTGAGCAGGGGAAGAGAGGGGACACATCACCGCTTCTGATGGTACTATCCATGATACAACCAAGGGTAAAATCAAAGTGCCCCTGGAGGGGTAGCCAGCCAAGGGAACTGTAGAGGTTGCAGTGGTGAGTTGAGAAAGGTGCCATGACAGCAAAATGGCAGGCACTGTTGTAAGCCGATGTGAGACTGGTTCTGAGGGCAGAGGATGTTCGAGAGTAGATGGGGGAGCAGTAGTCAAAGATAGGAAATAGGTTACCCTGGACAATTGCTATTCGAGCCTCTGGGGTTAGCAGGTGGCGCAGACAGTAAACAGCCCCAAGTTTTTGATTGATCCTGCGAACCACAGCGTTGATGTGGTCCAAGAAGGTTAATGATGGATCAAGTGTCGCCCCCAGATATTTGAACGAGGTAACATCTTCAAGAATCAGACCATCGGGGGGATAGTATTTGGAGGGAGGAGCCCGAACTATGAAATTTAGTGAGGTGCAGTTTGGATGCGAATAGTATAGATTTGGTCTTTTTTCTGTTTACCAATAACAGGTTTGCTGTGAACCAGCTAAAAGCACTGCCATAGTTCTGGGTAAGAACTGAGGAGACTTGGGTGAGGGGCTTATCGCTGTGGTAAATGACAAGGTCATCTGCATACAGAAGCGATTTACAGTTTAGGCTATCAGCTGGGAGTGAATTAATGAAGATGGAGAAAGGCAGTGGTCCCAGGATGGAACCCTGGGGGATTCCAGTTGAGACAGGGAGAGTTGGAGAGATGGCAGAACCAATGCACATTGATTGTGACCGGCCCGAGAGGTAACTTTTGAGCCAATTTGTCGTCTCAGTGGAGCAGCCGAGGAGATGTAGCTTGGAGAGGAGGAGTGCGTGGTTTACCACGTCGAAGGCCTTTGTGAGATCCACAAAGACAGCCCTGGTAGCATGCCCGCAATCCATGCTAGTAAAGGCATGGTCAGTAAAGAGTGCCAGAGCAGAGGTGGTGCAGTGAGATTTGCGAAAACCATGCTGTTGGCTACACATACGATTGTATTTATTTATGGGTTCCAACAGTTGGCAGTGGACAGTTTTTTCAAGAAGTTTGCTTAGGTGTGGTAGGATAGAAATGGGGCGGTAATTATCGGACGAGTGGGGGTCCCCTGCTTTGAAGACAGGAATAATGTTCACTGACTTCCACATATCAGGCATGGAGGAGGTAGACAGAACCAAGTTGAAAATAAATGTGAGAGGCTTGATGATGGCAGGGGGAGATGAGTTTGAGCAGAATAGGTGAGAGGCCATCCGAACCCGGGCTACCCCGATTAGGGAGATTTCTTAGGAGCTTGATGGTGTCCTGCATAGATATGGTCTTGAAGTGAAAGCAGGGGATGACGGGGTGGTGGGAGATGGCTGCTGGTTTGTACTGGCTCCTGGGTTGTCAGGAGGGTTGCAAGTTAGTTTGGTGAGATGGGCTGACAGGTCATTAAATTTTATGTTGAAAGACTAGGCTACATCAGATGGTTCAATCAGAGGGCCAGAGGGGGAGTCAAGTTTGATAACAGGTCTGTTATTATGAGGGTTTGTGAGGGAGTTAAGGGAGGCCCCAGAAATTTGTGGGGTTCCCTAGGCTGTCCTTCTGGAGGTTTATGTAGTAGTTCTGTTTTAGGGATTAAGCCAGCTGTTTGCACTGATTTCTCAGACACCTATATTCATTCCACAAGGAAGGGGAGGAGGGCAATTTATAATCAGCCAACTTACGATCACGTTCTTTCATGAGCTTTAGAAGTTCTTTGGTGATCCACCATGTACATCCTCCTTGCACTCTCCTCGCCTTAAGGGGGAAGTGGCGGTCCTGAATCCCCAGGATGGCATTCGTGAAATAAGTCACTGCTGAGGTCACATTAAGTTGTGAGTAAAAGTGGAATATACCCTTTCATAGGTTGCAGTTTTTTCGCGAACACATCAGCACAAAAAACGCAGTGACCAAAGTTCCTGACTTAACACCATGTATGGTGTACAGTTGGTCAAATAGAGTGGGACAGGATATGAATATTCCATCCATCATCTAGACAGTGAACACATTCAGAAATCTTAAATTCGCACAGGTTGCAAACATTAGAATTCTGTCCTGCTCCTTACCACTGTCGAACAGCAGGAAATTTCCACCACCATCAGTTAATGTAAATTCAGGTGGAATTACCAATTCCTGTACCGTGCTAGGTGTAGCGGGACACCTGCGTTCTACCTGGCGTATTCTTTGCACAGTTCGTTTAATTAACTGTACATCTGGCAAGCAGCCAGCGACTGAGTGAGGTGCAGAAGAAGTGCATTGCACCACAACCTGCAAAGTGCTCTCTACACAACCTCTTGCGCACTCTCTAACAATAGCTATAACTTTTCAAACTCCAACTCCTCCAGCATCAACAACATGAGTGTGTTCTTTTATTTGAGCAGTTACCTTGCCATCAATTGTATGAATTCATGCAAGGCAGTTGAATCGGTGGGCATCCACACATCGCCAGTACACCTTTCCTCCTTTTTCTTTGTCACGGCGATAAAGAAAGCCTGAAAATAATGAGAGTGGCTTTCCCTTCTGGCTCGAGATAAACTCCACGTCCATGGTAACCTCGATTCAGAAATTGTGTCATGACATGTCAAAAGGAGCAGGTATCTTTAAGTGCTAGGCAAATGCATTGTGGGAAACAAGTGAAACAGGAAGTTACATGGAGTTAAATGATCTACCAGAAGAGCTGCCAACAACACACAAACTCACAAAGTTGTAAGTAACATATGATTACACAGTATACCAAGCGCTATTTTTATAGGGTAGCTAATATTGTGAGGTGCTACATTTTTCGAGCGCTAATATTGTGGTCGCCGAAAAGGAGATGCTAAAATTGAAGTCGCAATTTTATAATCACTATTTTAACATGGAACCGGTGTCATGGAGGGGGGAGAGAGAGCCGAGACCGGAAAGAAGGTTTAGGAGGCCAGCAGTGCCCCTTGGGGGAGGGTTGTAGCAACACCCCAGGAAGAGATTCTTTGAGT
This sequence comes from Neoceratodus forsteri, assembly GCA_016271365.2. Classification (NCBI taxonomy): domain Eukaryota; kingdom Metazoa; phylum Chordata; order Ceratodontiformes; family Ceratodontidae; genus Neoceratodus; species Neoceratodus forsteri. The sequence continues at coordinate 1,142,572,062 of CM057453.1, forward strand.
AGCCCAGTACTAACTCCGCAATGAGCCGCTCACTCCGGGAGGCTTGATCAGACCTGAGGGAGGTGGTGGCAGATAGTGATTCCAATATATAAACAGTTACTCCACCGCCCTTTTTCTTTCCCATTCTGTCTTGGCAGAGCAGGTAATAACCAGCCAGTTGACACGAGGTGTCAGAGATATGCGGCTTGAGCCAGGTTTCAGAGATCCCGATAACATGAAATCAGCTCTTTTCTCCCTCACTGCTCTTACTACCTCCCCTGTGAACCATAGGGGTTTCCTGAATTTTTTAACTTCCCTGTCTGCTTCAGACAGACGACAGTAACATCTTGGAGGTTGTTTTTTTATAAAGCTCCATGTCTTTTCCTCTCCCACTACTCTCTTGAGCCTGGCCAGGTGTTCTATATGCAAGGAAAGGGGTGCTCAGCAGACAAATGGTGCCACTCCCAATGCATAAACCAAGCAAAAAGAAGTGGGATAGCACTCAGATTGGAGACCAAATGAAAACACTTTCCAGGAACTTAGTGGCATGAATCCATTTATTCCATACAGTGACGTGCAAAACAAAAAGTAGATTCCTAAGCCCCAACCACTGGCATCCTAACATTTCGCCCACATGATGGACTTCCTCACAGGTCTGTGACTTGTACCCTCATTACCCTGAAGTCTATCCTTCTGAAGTGTAGAACATGCGTTTTTGTGTTCAACTGCTCCTTCCCCATTTCTAACCTGAACCACGCTAACAGGTGGTCACTATCACTCAGGGACTCAGCTGTACTGATATCCCTGATGTTATTGCAGTTTGACAGTGCCAGGCCCAGGGTTGCCTTTCCTCTTGCTGCTGTCAGCCTTTGGAATGCTTCAGTCTATGTCCAATAGACTGAAGTCATGCATGATCACCGCTTTTTCCTTCAAGGACACCTTCCTGATTTCCCTTACCACTTCCCAGTCTTCTTTTTCATTTTGATTCAGTGACCTATAGACAACTCCCCGTATTACCTTCCCCCTCATTCCTCACTTGACCAGAACCCATAGAGTCTCTGTCCTGTCACTTCCCATTTCCTTCCTTGTGGTCATTACCTCCACCCTTACATAGAAGGCCACATGCTCCTCTTTCCCCTGTTCTATCATTTCTGCGGAGGGAGAACCCCAGGATGACGAGGCCCCAGTTACAGTTAAGGGACACCCAGGTCTCTGTGACTGCCATCATGTCCAAGTGACCCTCTGTCACTAGGGCTTGGAGGTCCTCAGTCTTATTCCCCAGACTCCTGGCATTGACTGAAACAACGCTCCATGATGCCTGCTGTCCAGGCCCTTTATCCTTGCCCCTGAGGATGCCCTATATAGTCATCCACTGGCCATATGTACTCTTTGCCAGGTTGTAGTGCCACTAACTTTTTTCCCTTAATGTCCCCCCACTCTGTTACCCCCTTCCTCACCCCATATGTCTCCTGTTCTGAGCTTATTCACCCACTCCCTGCAGCCTCCATGTCCCTCCTGCGAAGCCCTTACCCCTAATTTATCATCCTGGGGGGGCACAGTGGCCTCCTTGGTGAGAAAGCTTAGGGTCTTGCATCTTACTAGCCCACCACTCTGTAGTTTAAATTCTTGTTCTTTTGTTAACTGGGGTAAGGCCCACTAGGCACAACTACCTGTTTTCAGGGGGTGACCTGGGAGTTTTAGGCTGTTTAAGTGACTTGCTCAGTCAAACAGTATGCAAGTGGAGGCTGGGGGAATCAAACCCAGGTCTGCTGAACTAAGCTCATTCACAGCTCTTTACTCTAACCGCTAAGCTATACTGCCAGTCTATCTCCTTTATGTATGCTTCTAGTTCCACCCCTCCCGGCCCTTGTTTCTCTCTTGCTAAGGTGCAGACAATCCACTGCAAACAGGGTTTTCTCTTACCAAATGACTCTCCAATCCTCTGTAAGTCCAAATCCCTGTTCTTCACCACTATTTGATCCACCTATTAAAGTCCTCAGTCCTCTGTTTTCTATCCTTACTGGTGTTGGATACCAGCAGCACTCATAGGTGCGGGTTTGTAAAATATTTGGTGGGGCCCAAGGGACTGGGGGTTGTCAGTGCCAGAGTGGGACACTAACTACCATCGAGGAATGGGCGGGCGTGGATCATTGTTGGGGTATGGGGCTGGGGCATTGTTGTGTGGGGGACTTCCTTGCAAATGGATTACCACACGGCTGTGGAGACAGCTGTCACCATGTATGTGTGTGTGTGGGGGGCTTTCATCCCTACAGGGATGTGGATCTGGTGGGGGGAGGGACCGCTAGACACCAGGGAATAATACAACCTCCAGGATGGATGCGGGTCAGGGGAGGGACCACTGGACACTAGGGAACTGTTTGCTCTTTATGGGGGTGAAAGTAATGATTTAAGCAATAAGGCACGACAAGGTGTGTGTTATTGTGTAATAACGTCACTCCTGCGGTGGGTTGAAGCATGAGGTGCAGCTGAGTGCTTTCACCACCCCAGGAGTGACGTTATTACACGATAACACACACCTTGGAGTGCCTTATTGCAATTATACAATGGTTCAATGTTATACAAAATAAAAAAAACAATTTTAAATGTTTTTAGTAGATTTTTAGTGAAACAGTATATCTTTGTTTCTTAAAGAGAAAATCAGAGGCTAAAGATGCTCATCCATACAGTGATGTTATTGTGTAGTAACATCACATCTCAGGCATACACTGACCAATCAGAGTCCAGGATTCTTTCTTTCTTGCCATTGTATAATTTCACATAATACATTTCTTCCTTAATAAAACGGTCATGATAATTTGGTCCTTCATTGTTTAGCAGACCTGAGACGCAATGGTCTCCATATGACAGTTAGTTGTCACATGACTTGTTAATAGCATGCAAACATGCACTTACATGTTTCAACATTTCAGACACAAAATAATGGGACATTTCCAATTAACATGTATCATTTTCTTTCTGAAGAGCTGCAAACCAAGTGAATCATTTAAAAGCTTTGGGAATGCAAAGATGTATTATGTCTTTTAACAGGCAATAAGTTAAGGCATTGATTAAAGAGTTGGATAGGGCAGAAAAGTAAGGGTAAAAATGCACAGAAAAATATCCTGTTTTTCAGTGGCACTTATAATCTCTTGGCAAAAAAATAATGATAATAAAAGTTACCGAGATTTAATTATTTGCCCCGGCTTATGAAAACTGTCTGACCCTATTGTACCTTAGTTCATCTGCATAACTTAGTAACTTGACATTTATATAAAAGAAACCACTACTATTCTGAGAGAGATTTATACATCTGGGCCTCCGTATTCAAAGGAGATGCGCGATGCATCCCGGCAGAAAAGGGAGATGCGCCACACAACTCTAACAATGTGCTGCAGCACGAAATTCAGAGAGGGGAGAGGGGATGCCCTAATGCAAATGTCCGTGGCCCAAATATAATTTATTTGGCCCATGTAGAGGGGGAGTTCCCCTGAATATGCCACGCATTGGCATATTCAGTGGGAATATGACCCGCAAGGGCCTGAAATGTGCCTCGCAGAGATAGGCTGCAAAACACAGGCCTAAATTGGCCAGCCACCCACAGGCAGGCTCAGGAGTATAGACTGGTGCACAGCAGCCTGCCAGCCCCAGTGGGATAGTGGCACCCCCTCCCATCCCCGATCCCCCATTGAACCAAACTGAATGCCCGAACCCCATATTCCATAGTGTAGTGTGCTCCCACCCAGCCCCGATCTCTGATCGCACTGGAAACAACCACCTGCCTGACCCCAATCAGAAGAGAAGTAAACCCCTGCTTGGCCCTGAACCTGATGTCTGCAATACGTAACAGTCCCCCGTATTTCCATAGTACAGTGGTCCCCACCCAGTCAGGTCTAGACCCCAACCCACCCCCCATTCCAGCCAGAGCCGGCAACTGGCTCAGCCCTCCGCACACCTCCATGGCCAGCCACCAACTGAACTGTCATTGACTGCGTACTGTACAGAGTAAGCACTCATTGGTTGAGTGCATACTCTGTTTGGTCTGATAGGGGATTGGGGATGGGAGGGGGGCCCTACACTATGGAACAGTTTGGGAGGGCTATGTCCCTCACTTGTGGAACAGGGCCGGTGTGGCGCGATACTCCTGGAACAGGATTGGGTGGGTGCCGCATAATGCAGCCATGCCAATGAGCCATGATGGGCATGCATGAGGCCTCACTGCACCATGCATGCCCAATAAGCTCATTAGCATATTCAGGCTGAATATCGGCCTTGGGGTTGTGGCGCATCCAGGTATGTGCCGTGCAGTTCTCAATGGCAGTAGTCAGCCCCAACCCTGGATGCGCTGCACAGGACATGGTGCCCGATTGCTCTGGGCAGCGCATCCAGGGTTGGATATTCATACAGTCCTGAATGCGCATACTGTTTGAATATCCCCTCAAAGCTAGCTGGTGCTTTAATTCTGCACAATGCATCTTTGCATGCGCGCATAACAGATCGGCTTTGAATATGTTCCCCCTAATGTTTGGAGCACTCCAGAAATGTGTTCTTATGACTCCACAGTATCAAATGAGCATATTCCCAAAACCGTTCTTATGTTAGGACTATATTAAATAAGAATGCACAGATTGTGCTATCCCCAGACATAAGAAAATAGATTTTATTGAGACAGTGGTCTTGATTTTCTGAAGTGTTGCACTTGCCGCAAGGGACTTGCAGCAGAGACTTTAATGCACATGACAACTTGTACCCAACTGTGCCACAAGTAGAATTTTACAAAGAAGCTTACCACAAACCCCCTGCCACAAGTCCCTTATGCCAAATGCATCCAGTTAGACCAGCTCCCGCGGTCTAACTTTGAGTCCGGGGGGGGGTACCCATTTCACGGGGTTTGCACCAAACCTTTGGTGCAGGCTGCTGTAATGTGGAAAAATTGTTGCAATTGTGCCAGCCCTTCTAAAATTGGACTGCATTGGGTCTGAGGGCTTTGGCACAGCTACAACAAACTTTGCGTCCACCTTCTAAAATAGAGCCCAGTTTGTCAGTCTGGCCTTTCAAGTGTAGGCTATGAACTGGAAAATGGTTATGTACTACAGCAGCACATAATATATGCAATAAATAAGTAATAAGTCATGACAGAGTGTGCATTAATGGATTTTGATGCACGCCCCAGGGGTGTGCTAAGGCAGAAGGCTGAAGGTCTTACACCCCAGGGTGGTAATCCTGCAGCACCATGACCACCAACACACACACGGTCAACTTCAATTACACCTCAGACACACACCTGCAAGCTGTGGAGCACTCAGGAGCACCCTAAATACACCACGCTGTAAAATCCCTCACACAGCCTAACAAACAAAACACTGAATGCTCAAAAACCCAAATATCAACAATGGCATTTGGCAAAAGGCTTTCGCTGTAATCATGGCAACAACATTGAGTTGCCCTCCTAACGGTATACCCCATTTTTATGTTCTCGTAGTTAAACGTGAGTGAGTGAGCAAGTCACTTTTTTTTGCAGCCTGTGCATTCGACAAGATCTATGTTTTTTTTTTTTTTGTTTTTGCAGAGTTGCTGCTTTTGCTGTATTTTTTCTTTATTTTTTTTGTTTTGTCTTAAAATTAGGTCCCTGGAAACTGTTTTATTGAATTACTACTTGGTTTACGCTATCAAAAATGGCAAGGGCTAAACATCATGTATTAATTTTTCTTTTGCAGGATTTTTTAGCAATGGAGTAACTGTTTAGGTGCTTATGCATTTTTTTTAGTTTTCTTTCCGATAGAATGTTATTTTTTTATTTTTATAGTTTGTATTTAGAATGTCATGTGGGTTGGGTGAGGGGAGGAGAAGGTAGAGATCCTGCGCAATGCTAGTGAAAACGATCGACCTCACAGTAACTTGTACTTTTTCTGCTTTCGTTATTTTTGTATTGGTAGTGGTGTTTTTTAATGCTACTTACATGACGATGCAGCACTCTGTAGAGTTCTTCTGTTGTTCGGTATTTGATGTTGCACGTCCCGTTATGGAGCTAGAAATAGAAACAATGGAAAATGTTATTGTATTTTTTAGCTCAGCTAATAAGTGCCTAACTATACTTATGCAAACAGTATTTAGATAAAGTGTACTGTACCTCTAGTTTAAATTCTGTATAGTGAAGGGTGCATTTCTGGAGGGACCAGATCCTTTCACATAGCTGTGTACTATTTGGTGTTGTGTTCCTCTAGATGTGTTTATAACTTGACACAACCGTAGTTTCACTGTGGATCTTGTTTTTTGTTTGCTGGCATTTCCTATAATGGCATTCCACAGCTGCCTATCAGAAATGGATGCTGACCGGTAGTTTTTTTTTTTTTGTCATCTTTATTTCACTCCAGTCACCCGCTCTCTGGACATCTCTCCGGGATTGGCTTCCTCTGTGTTTCCTCTACCACCCACCATGCCCTTTCCCCAACCAAGGAATCGGGTGCTGGGCCCCCCCTCCTGCAAGCCACAATGGGAGAGGCGGGAACATGGAGAGTCAAGCCAAGATCGGGGCTGGCATTGGGCGTGTGGGCTTCCACCACTTGAGCCCCGCCATCACCTCCCAGAGAACTGGGGTTTGCTACATTAGGTTATGCCCAAGGAGCGGATGTGCAACAGTATCATTCAGCTACAGGACTAATTTGCAAACAGCAACTGAAAGGTTTTATTCAGATCTGCTGTTCAAACAGTTCTATCAGTACCAGCAACTGCAACACAAAATACAATTGATCAAAAACACATCATTTTAAGATATCATACAGTTTTTTATGTTTTTTTGTGTGCAAATATATACTTATGGGAACTTCTTTACAAGGAACATAGATTCATTTGATACATACCAAGGTTCAAGAACGAGAACAAGTGAGTGAGAGGGCTAGAGAACAGCTAAAATGGTAGAAATGGACTGAAGGCTTGGGAGTCTTCTAATGGTCACTCATTCCTGGACATGGTTTTAAATACTAGGCTGTGCTAGGCACAGATGGGCAGTGAATCAAAGAAAACCAGATATAGGTATTAAATCTTAAAAAGTTTGTTGTTGTGGTGCGGGGGCTGGATATATTCCCTGCTGTTTCTCTGTTGCTGGCACTGCTGTCCTGATGCAGCAGTTATAGTTCCATGGCATGCTGGCTGACGAGCTGTATAGGGAGGGCTGGTGGCATGGACTGATTTCTGTGTATGCTGCGTTTTGCTTGGCACAATTAGTGCCAGTTGGCAGGATATGTCCCGATAAGGACATGGCTGAAAACGGCTTTCAACCAATCAGGATTCTGGATTTCTTTTGCCAATTTTATAATGTATATTATAGCCTCTTATGGTGTGGAATTGTTTTAGTGGTTCTTCATTGAACTCTCTCTAAAATGTTACTACTACTTCTGAGTCAGAATGCCACTTTAAAATTCTAGTAGTACTTTGTGCAGCTTTGATCAAAGTATTTCTCTGAAAAAAAATGGAATTTGGGCCTAGTGGGTAAATAAGAAGGATGAGGTTTGCTGCCCAGTATGGGACCTGATAAGAATATTTCTACTTCAAATAATGCTACTAAAGGAGGTACTCAGGGTAGAGAAGGGGCAGTGGCGGGGCTTCATTGGCCGGTATGCTTTTTTCCCCCACAATACATCAGTGAACTTCCATTCTTGGTTTTGCAGGGATGGTACTGGTGGGTGAGGGTGGATGGTTGTACCGCCTCAATAGTTAATGTACTGTGATGTGATTACAAATGGACTGATTGATGCGTCACTTTAGTCTAACAGTTTTTTTCATTGTCTCTCTTTCAGTGTAATAGTATAATAACAACCAATAAAGAATTTCCTGATTCATTAGTATATTCCGTTACAGTGCTGCCTCAAGGACCTTGGAGAGAAATTTCAAACTTCAAACCAGGTAATTTTTTTTGCTTTTGTGAGTGGTAACAAGTAGATATCGAATATATTAAGAGGCATGCACTTGCTTTGAACTAGGGGTTATGATGTTTAGCACTAGTTTTTTCCTGTGCATTAAACAGATTTGACGCTCAGGTAATCACCAATCAGAATGGAGAATTTTCTCTTCACATTTTATATTTGAAACATCTTACTTTGAGGGATCGCTTGCACCAGGCCATCACAGGTAGGACTGATGCTGGCAGACACTAGGACTACACATAAACTTTCTAGCTAGCAGTCTACCAGTGGGGGATGCCCACCTCAGACATCAGTGTCTGATGTCAGTGTCTCCTATATAAGGGAGCCGGACGCCCCTTATTTAGGATACGCTGACATGATATGCTGATGTCAGAGATTGGCAGCCCCCTTTGATATACTGCTAGCTATAATGTTTCTGTGTGGTTCTAGTGCCTGTCAGCATCAGTCCTACCTGAGATGGCCTGCTGCAACTTATCATCTTGAAGTTTCACTGTTATGGTAATTTCTCATGTAAATGTACTTTTTGTGTATTTCTTCATTTGCTAATGCACATGTTTCTAACACTATTTCTATGTTCTTACTTGTTTGCTTGTGCATCAGTGCTTTTATCGGGGAGTGGGAGGTAAACCGGCATGTGTTGTTACAGCACAGCATTGCAGGGATGGGATTAACTGTGGTTCGAAATATCAGTGACACAGACTTCCAGTGGAATCCAGTGAAGATGGCAGCTTGAACCCTTTGCTCTGCCCCAGCCTGATAGAAAATCCTACACTTACTGCATAACAATGGGCTGAAAATTTACTCTCCTCACTCGATTTCTCCCCTTCCTATGCCCTGTCACCACCGGTGAAATATTTTTGGGGATTGCTGCAATCTATAGTGTCGGGTGACCAGCGCAGTTATTGACTCGGGTGCTCTCAGATAGGCCGCACAGGCCCGGCTGCGGTTTCTTCAACCGTAGAGTCTCCTGGTCTCTTTTCCATGGAGCGTTCGCATCCCCCACTCCCTCCGTATCCTTCTGATGGCAACTGTGGGCGAAAGAGGTCAGTTACCTTCTAGGGGGACCATCGCTGATTTAAGCGCAGAGCTACTGGCCTCCCGAGTACCCACCTAGTGCAACGCAAGGATCCTCCTGCTGGGATGGAACAGACCGCAAGCTGCTGCGATGAAGCTGCAGCCCAGGGCACCCCGGACCAAACACAAGTGGGGGAAGCCCTGGGCAACATCACGAAAATGCTTGAAACACTACTTTCCAGGGTGGATAACATTGGCGCTTCTCTGGTGGGCAACGTTGCAGATGTCCGCAGGCTCGAGGACCAACATAATGTCCTCAAGCAGCAGGTGGGAGAGTTGGAAGGCCAGCACTTGAATGTTCTACACAAACTTAGAGACCATGAAGCAAAGCAGGCTTATTTATGGCAAAGGGCTGAAGTACAAGAGAATCGTATCAGGAGGAATAATATTCGTATTCTTGGTGTGCCAGAGGGAGCGGAGGGCCCCAACTTGGAGAAGTTCTTAAACGAATGGCTTCCACAGCTGATAGGAGAACGGTGGAAAGAGCCGGTAAATGTTGAACATGCCTATCATGTTCCCAGCAACTCGAGTCACACTAGAAGCCCTTGGACCATAGTTGCATATATGCTGTGCCTCTCAGTCAAGGAGCATTTACTTAAAGCCATAAGAGACACTGGAGAGCTAACCTGGAGGGGGCAAGTTATCTCTGTATACAGAGATTTTACGCAGAAGGTTGCAGCCAGGCGAGGTGCCTATAAATCACTAAAAAAGGTGCCGAATGCTAACTCAGTACAATATAGATTTAAAGGACTTACATCGCTCTACCTGTCTAAAGATGGCCAGTCTTTTCTGGCAGACTCTCCAAGGGATGCTGAGGCCTGGATTCAGGGACACTGGCCGAATATGCTGGTGGGCACTACATCTCCCAGATGCCTCTGGGAGCCAAGGGGTAGACTAACACAAGGAACTAGCAGAAAGGGCAGTGCTGTCTCAGAGGACCAATATCATAGGTGGACGGGTCCGTCCAATACAGCTCCCCCATCGCACAGGCAGCTATGGAATCCTTCCCCTGCTAGAAATAAGTCACCTCTGCTTCATTCTGCACCCCAGCTGACTTTGGATGTATCTAATGCTGGCCAATTGTCTAAAATGCCTGAAGCGGCTGATCCTCCACTGCCAGCGAGACAGCGCTCGCGCACTAGAAGCCCTCGCCCACCAACACAGAGTAACCCTACCACGTCTTCACCAGCCAAACTCCTGAAGGCAGATCTGACAATGCTGGAGAAAAGCAAGCCCTCTGACACGATGGAGGAACCAACGGGGATCCTTGAGGACGATCTGGTCCCGCTAAACTGGGCATCGACGGTGGAGGAGGAGGAGACCGAAGAGGAGGAGGCAACCAGTTCTGCTCTGAAACCTGGGCTAAAAACATATGCAGAAGCTCTGGTGATATTAGGGACCTGAAAAGCAAAGGAAATTCATTAATAATATTTGAGAATCTGAGGGTCTAACTTGGCTATCATGGGGTGAAGGGTTACGCCTCCCCTTTCCTCCTTATTGAATTAGCACACCTAGAGCTGAATGGGGCAGTGCCTAAAAATTACAGGCAGAGGAATTCCTCCCCCCCTCACCTTTTTGTACCATCGTCCTCTGCTTGGTATTCTTAAGTCCCTTTTGATGTAGCTAGTAATCCCTCCTCTCTCTTCGCTACTCTAGGCATGTCTCTGTATGTATTCCATCTCTCCCTTTTGGTGGATGTACTGGGTAGCCCAATGCTCTTATTCACGGAACTGGGTATATATTTCCTAAATAATTCACGTATTTCCTAAATAATTCATAGGCCGGGTAATTTTTAAGTCGCATAAATATGGTCATCCTCTAATATACCCTGATGGTCTTGGTCATTACTCATACTAGTGGTCACTGGTTACTTTTCCTATGGGTTGTTATTTTTCCCCGTGGATTAGAACCTTATAGGTAATATGTGGCTGACAGACCCCCTCCCCGTCCCCTTTCCCATTCCCCAGTCGGGTGTACCGATTGACTGTGTCTCCACCTCCAGTGTGGGGGCGGCTCCAGACTCCGGGCTTATCCTGGTGGCTCGTAGCAGTTCATACGGCCCAGCCCTCAGATTCGGGCTGGGACAGATCATCTAATCTGGTGTGACTCCTTCCCGATTCTGCATTTGGTGTCCAAAGCAGTGTGGCTCAGGGGCGTAACTGCCCCTTTTCACGCATACAACTCGGCACCAATAACTGAGTTATAGTTGATTGTTCTAGAAGTGCTATATTGTTTTATAATTAATCTGTTAATTAACCTGTTGCTTGACAGCTGATTATTGGCAGTTTTCTGCCCTGTACTTTGAATTTCTAAGGTACATAACTGTGGTTTTCTTCTTACTTCGCACAGGCCTCTCTTTAACTGCAGGTAGATTGATTGTTATGGTCTCCTCTCAACCTTTAAAACACCTGTCTGTTTGAGGCTCACCAGTGGTACAGGACTTACCACAGGCCTCTAACTGGGTATCTTTCTTCTTTTATTCTTTCCTGCTTCTCCTTTCACTATTGGCTGGGTGAGTACACTCTTCTTCCATGCTGCATAACAGGTGGGAATTGTTATTATGGTCTCAACTACAGTTGCACCGCGTGGTTGGGGATGTGTCTCCTGGAATGTGCGTGGACTGAATCATCCAGCACAACGAACCAAAGTATTGCAATATCTAAACTCGATCGGTGCGGATATTGGCTTACTCCAGGCTTATCAGCCACACGATGCAATGGTTAAAAAAGTTGTGGGTGGGAACAGTGCTGGTTAGTTGTGCCTCCATGAAGTCCAGGGGAGTGGCCATCCTACTACGGAGGTCAGGACCATGGACTGTTGAGGGTCAGCGTCAGGACTCACTAGCTAGATGGATAATGGCTAAGCTGTCATATCCTGGCAGCAGGGTCATAATAGTGTAACCCCTAGATGGCGCTATCCCAGGGGCTACTACCTCTGCCTGATTTGCCACTAACAGGTTGAGGGGCCTGGATCCGATGGCGGGTGCCTCCACCCAGAGGTCAGGGTTTGCAATAGTTAAACTAACTTGGTCACAGCCCTCTGGGACACTGCAATCCCCCTTTCTTCCCACTAGTGGCCCACACAGTATATCAGAATTACCTTCACAGTATACACTAACCCCCAGGGCTGGTTCATGCACTGGGACCCCTGTAAAATAAGAAGATACAGTGCAACAATCACAGTACAATACTTTAACATAGACAAATACCTCAGGCAGTATAACTTTGCTGAAACAAGCAGCTCTGATTTATTTAGGGGGATGTAACAAGGACAGGGGGAAATCAGGTTAATTAGCTTATCACTTTACTCATCTACCTATGGCTCTGTGCACAGGCCTATCCCTACCAGTTACTGTCCCTGGGTACCCAAGCCCTAGTGGCTAGTCAAACCGTGGCAGCTGGTGAGGGCCCTTTCACACGAGAAAAGAAAAATTAGTTAAACAGTCAGCAGTACAGTAATTCCATTTGATTCAATGTGGCAATTCAACAGGAGGCGACCCTGAATTAGTACTCACGACCTCCAAACAAGATAGGGTCCTTCAATATCAGAGGCTACTCTTGAGCTCCACGAGACTCCTCACACATTTATATGGCAAACTGCAACAGGCAAAAAGTCCTTTAATGGCAGCAGGATTCACTTGAGCTACAAGCCTCCTCACACATTTATATGGTAAAAGAAAGTACTATACCAGGCAGGCTGCTTCTCATCCGATCGCAATTACTGCACAATACCGGGGAGAACACACAGCAGATTCAGTTCCTGACAGACCGAGTGCAATTCAGCAATTTCTCCAGTCTTCTACAGGGTGAACCTGGTTTACTCTTCAGATATCCTTTGATTCTCTTCACAGGACTGGATTCAGTCCTAACAAACAGTTACACAAGCTGCAGACTCTGGGCCTTACACACGTTTCCCGACTAAAACTGCACACCGAAAAAAGCACAGGGCTCCTTCCCTCTTCACTGCCAGAGCTCAACTGAAACTCCAGCAGACAAAACCGGGCACTTCCTTTGAGTTCCTCCCAGTTCTTGGCTGGATTGGCTGTCACTCACAATAGACTGCTCCTGTTGGTCCAAAAAGGCGCAGAAGTCTAAACTACATCTCCCAGAGTCACTGCCCATACAATCCTCTTGTGGCTGGCTCAAATTACGAGTCCAAGTTCTGATTCGTCCAAGGCACCATTTTAGAGCTACCTTAACCCACACTGATTGGTCCAGTTCAGCAGTTCAAAACTAGAATGGGGAACTAGGCAAACACAGTTCTGACTGCAAAGAAAGCAGGTTAGACAAACTGTATTTTCATTATTACTCTAAATGATTTCTGGCAAACAGTTACATCTTTCAGATAGGTTCCCTTTGCACTCCTAGTGACTGCAAAAATGGAGTGAATTGGCAGCAGCTCGAGTGGTACTCAAGCAGAGAAGCACACAGTCCCCCCCCATACAAACTAATTATGTCTGCAAGCAGACAGCTCTTAAAGAGACAGTACCAGAGGCTCTAAAAACACTCACTGATAAATGGCTTAAACGCCAAACACCATTCAGGCTTGGAGCATTCAAGCAAGCTCCTGGAAGTCTTTTGGGAACCCCCATTTGCAGGGGGGTTACAATAGTCAATGTTTATGGCTTCAATATAGATACAGGGGATGTATATTCTGAACTGAGTCAAGCCTTCACCGAGCTGTCTGGCGATGACCTTGATATTCCAATCCTACTAGGTGGGGAGCATAACTTGGTGCGTGATATTTTTTTAGACAAATCCATACCTACACCTCAGTCCCATCTGAAGGTTTTAGAAACACTAAACACTCTGATGTCAGAATGGGGACTAGAGGATCCATGGAGAATTAGTCATCCAAGTGGGCGTGATTACACATACTTTTCTACAGTGCATGGGACTCATAGCAGACTTGACTTCTGGTTGCCCAATCATGCTGCAATGCCTGGGATAGAAACTCCCACCATTGGCAGCATAGTTATATCGGACCATGCCCCTGTAACGATCACTTTCACTCTGTCGGGGCAGGGCTCACGCTCCACAAGGTGGAGATGTAATCCGTTATTGTTGGAGGATGCAGCCTTTCGCGTTTACATAAAAAAGGAAACCCTTTCCTATTTCTCAGTCAACACCCCAGGGGAAACAAGTGCGACCACAGTCTGGGAGGCCTTTAAGGCAGTTTTAAGGGGAGAATTATTTCCTACTTTGTGGCTACAAAGAAGAAAAGGGCAAAGCAGATATCAGAGCTCCAGAAGGATCTGGTACTTCTAGAGAAGCAGTTCAAAATACCTCCCACTAACCCACTCAACTCCCCTCTCCTAGCTGACATTACTGGTCTAAAATACAAACGCAATGTGCTGCTGAACAGGAAGGCGGAGTGGCAACTCACTCGCGCTAAGCACAGGTTCTGGGAGAGAGGGGATAAGGGTGGGGAATTATTAGCTTATTATTTACAGAAGCAACAAACCTCCTCCAGAATGTTAGCCCTAAAGAACAAGGAGGGGAGGGTTGCAACAACACCCAAGGCTATCAATGAGACCATGGAAATATTTTATAAGGACCTTTACCAGTCTCAGAATATCTTTTCAGATACTGAATTATCTCAGCGTCTGCAAAGCTTTTGCCAAGGGGAGCAACTCCCTAAGCCCTCTAAAGAGCAGGCCCTGGCTCTGGATGCTCCCATAACTCAGGACGAACTCCGGTCTGCACTATCTCAGATGGCCAAAGGGAAGGCCCCGGGGCCAGATAGGATATCAGCAGAGCTGAACCAAGTGCTACAGGATGAGATTGCCACCCCCCTTCTGCAAGCTCTCCAGGAAGCCCAATCGAACATTATACTTCCCCCCACTATGCATGAGGCTCTTATTTCACTAATCCCCAAGAAATCCTCAGATGACTTACTGTGTGCAAATTATAGACCCATTTCACTTCTCCTGGTCGATACTAAGATGCTGGCTAAAATCTTGGCAACCAGGCTATTCCCCAGTGCTATTAAATCTGAGCCATCTCTCTCAAATGGGGTTCCTAAAAGGGAAATCTAGTGCAGATAACCTACGCCTTATTTTAAATCTTAAATGGCTGGCACTTCAGTCCGAGGGTCCCATGGCCGCCTTAGCAGTTGCTTTTGCTAAGGCTTTCGACACCCTGGAATGGGCTTATTTGCACCAGATTCTCCGACTGTATGGCTTTGGATCCCAATTTTGTTCATGGGTATGCACACTGTACAACCAACCCTCGGCCAGAATCTTTACTAATAAGGATACCTCTTTTCCCTTTCTCCTCCATAGAGGTACCAGACAAGGGTATCCTCTCTCCCCGCTCCTGTTTCTGGTAGCTCTGGACCCCTTAATTAGAACACTGATTAACACCTCAACTGTAACCGGTAATCCTGTGGGGAAAACTTCCTATTTAGTTAATGCATATGCAGACGATATGCTACTTACTCTTTCTGACCCGCAGTCTTCCCTCCCATCGGTTTTATCAATCCTGCAGGAGTTTGCTAGAATATCTGGGCTTACAGTGAATCAGAAAAAACTATATTATCCCCTCTAAACAAGAAATGCAGTAGACATTGCCTAGCCGGTATAGATATTTCCTGGGCGCCGCAGGGCTTCCCGTATTTGGGCATTAAAATCACGGCAGCCTGGAAGGACTTAGAAACAGCCAACTTCTCTCCCCTCCTAGCCACGTTGATAGCTGAGGTCCACCGCTGGATGAAATTACGCCTAGTGCTGAAAGGAAAGGTGGAGGTGATTAGAATGTTTATTTTTTCTATGGTTTCTTGCCTACTGAACAACCTCCCAATCCCTCTCTCTCAAAAACCATTTCAAGCCTTAAATTAGTGGCACTTCTCCTCTGGGAAGGTGGACCCCCTAGATGGGGGTGAACGAAACTACGTGCTCATTGGACCAAGGGAGGGCTCCGCCTCCCGTGGTTTATGGGATATCATTTGGCCTTTAGCATGGCCCAGGCTGTGACGTGGTTTGCCCCTCATTCTACCCCTCCTCCTCAGTGGGCAGTACTGGAGGCCATGCTGTCAGCAAAGACTCCCCTTTATCCGCTGTTACCTTGCAGAAAACCTGCCAATCCTCAATTCATGCCACTTACGACAAATACATGTGCATTGTGGCACCGGGCAATGGCCATAGTTGGTGTTCCAAACGCAGACTACCCTCCTCCCTTATGTTATGCCCTGATTTGGAATAATCCTCTCGTTAAGGTAGATCATAAATCACTTCATTGGGTCTCATGGGCCTCTAGGAGCATTCAGATGGTAGTCGATCTTCTCATACCGAACACCCGTACGTCGATGTCCTTCGAGCAGCTCAAAACTAAATACAAATTGCCATCTCAGGATTTTTTGAAAATTTCTCTAATTACGAAGCGTGTTGATCCCTCTCCTTAAGATTTGGCCATCCCAGTCTCCTTGGAGATGCCTGAATAACCTCTCTCTACCCAACAGAGGCGGGGGCCTTGTAGGTGCTGTCTATCGAACTCTTAGAGACTCCCAACTGGATGTCACTTTAACTAGCAAAGCCATGTGGGAGTGGGATTTTTCTCACTCTCTATCTCCACAGCAGTGGTCAGAATGTCTCAGATTGGCCCAAACGGCCTATGTAGACTCAAAGAGCCAGTTGATTCAATTAAAAAATTCTCCTCAGATGGTATCAAACTCCCTCAGTCCTCTATAGGCGAACGATAATCTCACAAGACAGCTACTGGAGATGCCACTCTTCTCTGGCCCACCTATACCATATACTATGGCTGTGCCCAACAATCTGCACCTTTCGGACATCAGTCTTGAAGGACTGTTCTGCTATAGTGGGTAACCCGCTATCTCTTCAACATTACTCCCTATTACTGGGGGACACCTCCTCAGTAAACACACTTTGTCCTCCTAGTAGAGCCTGGGTCCTGGTTGCTATCATGGAAACAAAGAGAGCCATCCTGGTGAGATGGAGACAATCCTTACCCCCCACATATTCTCAATGGTGGGCAGCCATGGCTAGGCTGGCCATCTTTGAGAGGCTTACAGCAGCAACTAGAGGCAAACTAGCTGACTACTACTCAAAATGGGATGGCCTACCTGCACTCCCACATGTGCAGAGTATCTCCTCCCCCACTACAAAATCCTCCTATTACCTCTTAGCAAGTCGACCCTAGAGTGGTATGTCAAATATAAGGTATCCCCCTCTCCTGTGTGTAACTCCTGTTATGCTCCTTTTCCCTCCTCTTATCTCTAGCTTTTTTTCCTTATATTTTCCTCCTTCTTTTTCCTCTTCAATCCTGACCGTGTGGATAGCTTAAACACTTTATTGTGGGACTACTGGCTATAAACTAATCATGAGAACCTAGATGGTATATATTCATTATATAAATGAGAGGCCTGTGCTGCAAGTTAATGTTCTCCTTGAACCCTTATCCATGCAAATTTTTGTGTTTAATTAAAGCCTGTTGCAGCTAGTCTATCTTACACCTAGCTTAGGCCTTTCCCGAGGCCAATTGAGATTTGGATTTTGACAAATAGTGATGCAGTTTAGAGCTGCATTGTACCTTAGATGTATCCTTTATGATGGCAGTATTGTTAGCCATCCAGTGTTTGTTTGTCAGGGATTGAGGCTTATGGTGAATATGCTTCTGTGTATTATGTAAACAATATGTAAAAAATTGGAAAATTTCAATAAAATATTACATGATAAAAAAAAAAAAAGAAATATCAGTGACACAGGGACGTTAAGTGAAATACAAATTACTATTGACACAGAAAGGCCGAACGAGTTCTGTGTGTAGTATGTTCTTCCCATGAACTACTCCAGGTAACTGAGGGAGGCGCAAATCATTAGAGGTGGACTAAGTAATCAAGGGTTGGCAAGTATCATATAGTACTTGTAATTTAGAACAAAGTATTACATCTCTGGTACAGGGCCCTGTGGTACTCAGATCTATTGGGCGTGTAACATATGGTTAACTGTTGGAGGCGTAACTCCCCAGTGCCAGACCTTCTGCATCTCACGTGGGACTACACACTGAAAACGGATTTCTGTGCAGGTGTGGTTAAGGGCTGTTTGCAAATCTTTCAATATAAGGCCCCATGATCCTATGCATTATAACTACTGGGATTAGGCCAAGATGACATCCATATACCATGTTAAAAGAAAGTTTGAGGTAGTACAGTAGTTCTTCTCAGAACTTGACCAGATGGTAGACAAACCGAAAGCTGTATATATGCAGACAAACTTACTCAAACAGAAACTGTGTAGATTCAGCATCCTTGGGATACTCCTGCTGGTATCGGTAGTAGGACATCTCTAAAACATGCTTATTCAAGCAAACAGCCAAGAAAACTTCAAGCCTGGTAATGCAAACACCACTTATCTCTTCAGTACCATCTTGCAGATGCACCAACCGTTCAATAATTTCAGTTTGCTGATGGCAACAATGGCAGTTGGTTGCATCATCTATCACTATACATTTATTACAAGTACGCCTGTGAATTTGAAAAGAAGACCATCACTTGCAAATACTTAAATCAAATAAAAACACCTTAACTGGCCTAAACAATAGAGAATGTATAAATGCTACATAAGTACAGGGAATACAGGGGATATCAATGCATGGTGGGTCACCCTTGAATCAGGAAATGGCACAGTAATATGTACAAGGAGTGATCTACAGACATCCGACATAAAGGGAGGAAGTGGTTGGGGTACTAGTGGGGGATTTCAATATGCCAGACATGGACGTGACCGCCCAGGCCCGCGACTTCAGCAAAAAGCACCGCCACCCAGGATTCCATGCAGTAGGTCAGGCACAATCAACTGGTGCATAAGCCAACCAGGGACAAATTCATTCTGGACCTGGCATGGAACAATGGTAATATGGTCAAAGGAGTCCAAGTGGCATGGCTGCTGGGTTCAAGTGACCGCAACATGGTGTGGGTTGGCATGGAGACAGGCATTCGATTAAACCACACAAGGGCAAAATTATGAGATTTCAGGAGAGCTGATTTCAGAGAGATGGGTAAATGTTTATGAGCAGCCCTAGAGAGGGGGAATGTGATTGAGGTAGTAGAGGAACAGTGGGGAAAACTAAAATGATGCCATAGTGGAGGTAACCAACATATGCGTTAGGACTGTGGCCAAATGAAAAAGAAGAAAGAAACCATTATGGTTCTCTAAATGGGTGGCAGACAAAGCAAGGGTTAAAAGAGCAATTCAGTAAGTATAGGGGGCCCAAGGGGAGAAGGACAGGGAGGTGTACTGTACCCTGAATGACTAAGGAAAGCATGAGAAGTTGTTAGGAGAACCAAGGCACAGACAGAAGATTGTTTAGCACGGTCTGTGAAAAAAGAGATGAGACATTCTATACATAGATAGAACAGGAGCATAAAATGAAGAGGTATTACTAGCAGAAGACAGGAGGTGGTGATGCCATTGTATAAAACACTGGTAAGGCCTCTCCTTGATTACTGCATGCAGTAATTGAGACAGCACATGCGTAAGGACATAGACAAGTTAGTGGCTATCCAGAGAAGAGAGACTAAGGGACATCAATATGTACTCACTGGAGGAGAGAAGATAAAGGGGAGACATGATAGAAACTTTTAAGTACCTCAATGACATAAACACGGAGCAGGTGGGTGATCTCTTCCAATGTAGAAAAGATATCAGAACGAGTAGACATAAAATTATATTTGGAGAGGGGTAGATTAAAAGGTTATATATGAAAGGTTTTCTACAAAGAGAGGGTGGTAGGTAAGTGGTGGGGGAAAGCACAGTAGAGGAGTTTAAACATGCCTCGGACAGACACAAGGGAATCTTGGTGTGAGAGGGAATGATGAAACATCATTGATCATTTAGTGTCAGTGGATACATACATGTATAGGGTGTATGGGCTAGACTGTATAGGCCTAGTGGTCCTTATCTGCCAACAATTTCTATGTACCTATGTATATAAATATCTTTCTACCAAAACATGAAGGGACTCATTGTATAAACACAATATATAACTACTGTGTGGGGGCTATGCTCGGTTGTACCACCACCCATGAGGTTTGGTTATTAATCCTTCAAGCTCATGACCCAAACACGCCATGTTCTGGTAAATCCCAACATAAACACCACCATGTGGTTGTTTATTGAGCACACATAATATCGTTATGAACAACATAACAAATCACACTTATTCCTTTCTTTATCAGTTACATAACTGTTTAAGTAATTCCAACTTAATAAGCACAACATCTGGGAAAGGTATAACATATAGGACAGTGTATGGCATGCCATACACAACAAGGCTATTCTTCACTTGAGTATTTTATATGATGGCAGATGACCTCAAGAGTGAAGCTCGAGAGGTCTCTGCTAGCATAGTAAACACGAGGGGGAAGAGTAGCCTTGTTGTGTATAGCACGCCATACACTGTTCTTTATAGTGTATGGTTCCAAAACAAAAGCATCACTTACTTTTTTGTGTTGAGTGGGCCAGCATTTGTACTCCAAGACACCCATTTGATGGCTGTGAGATCGCTGGCCAGCTCGCGCACGCAATGCTTTAGCTGCCCCCGTCCTATGAACAGCACTGATAGGGATGGTTGCATTGTGATGTAGCTACTAACACAGAACAAAAAGTCATTCTGCGTTAGTAGCGAAGTCAATACTAACACAGAACGACTTTTTTACGGTGTATTGTTTTCCATACACAACAACATTTGACCATACACTGTCAATTTACTTCAGATGTACTTGCCATGAATTATTGGACGTTCATATTTGTAGTTCTGGCAGTGTAATGGGTGTACTACCACCATTAGAAGTTTATGCATCAGGCCTGGCAACAGGCTCAAAACGGTAAGGCTGAATGCCAAGTATTGACATACTAGTAGACAGTTCCTCACCACTCTCATCACCCACATCATCTTCTGTGGAACGGCCGTTGCAGTTATCAGTCACATCAATACCATCAGAATTAACAGTTGTCTGTTTCATAATCACATTCCGGTTCTGTTGTCATTCTGAAAATAATAAACACAAAGAATATATTGATAATTTGAGTAACAGTTATCCTGAGAAGGTGAAGCTAGCTAAGTATAAATGTTAGACAGTTGTTTTTAAAACCGAGTATAACTTTTATTAAGTCAAAATTTTAAATAAAGAAAAGGAATGTAACAAATTACCAGATGAAGTGGATGACACTTTAAAAAAAGAAAAGCTTAAACAATAGTGACCAGGCTGGTCATGACAGCGTAACATGGGTTGTTGTAAGGCTGCTGAAATCATAACTGCCTCTCAATTTGCAGTATTTCATAAACCGTTACTATAATGCTAAATAACTACTGCTACAGCGCAATGCATTCAGCTGTGCCTTATTGCTGCATAGTTCACTTTTCATTATTCTCCATAATATGGTCCGGTCAACACCCGTAGCATATGAACCATGACAACTGTGGCATAATTAGACGCCCTTAGACTGACGCTGACTCAGTGGCTGGCATGAGAGATGAACATAATGAAAAATACATCATAGACAGAACACTTTTGACAGCCGTCTGTGACACGACAGTCAAAAGTCCATTGTTTGGTGTGGGGAAGTCTCAACTGAGGGAAAAGACAGGCCAGTAACTATCAGTCTCGCAGTCAGACAATAGTAGAGTTGCAATGGCAACCATGGTTCCTTGGAGATCAGAGATTAGATGGCAAGTACAGGCATGATCCTAGGCCCAGCCAGGACATTGGTATTAGGAGGTCAATAAACCAATTGAAATGATTGTATATTTATATTCAAGGATCTTAGGAATACCAAGTGGGACATGGAAACATCCAGACACATAAGGCTTGTATAAAGATGAAGGCCTGCATACATCCAGAAAGCGGACACTGATCCAGAGTGAGAAGTTTAAATGCTGCTTCTGAGATCTGGGAGGGTAGGGAGGCTTAGTATCACTTTCCAGTGATCACAGATAGGAAAAAAAAACTGACTGCACAAATAACTGAAGTATCTGGGGGGTGGGGGGAATGAGGATGGCAAAATTTCAGGTACACCCCATGTAGGAGAACTGGGTTAAATGAAAGCAGAAGGGATGCAGCTAAGGTGACATGAGAAGTCATCTAGGTTGCAAGACATGGAAGGCCATGGTGACTAATGCTTTCAGCCTGTAAAATAAAATTCTTGACCTGGAGGCCATGATAAGAGAGGCAGACCTTGACATAGTAGTAATGACTGAAAGCTGGTGCACTGCAAATCATGGATGGGACCTAAATATACCGGATTATGCTCTGATCGTGGGGGGGAATGGGTGTTTGTTTTAAAACAAAGGCAAGGGAAGATGAACTGAATGTCATAGTTGGGTTAAAGGCAGCACAGATACAGGTATAAAGGGGAAGCCGAGGTACTATGGGTCACCAATGAAACTGGTAATGATGTGGCAATATGCAGAGATCTGATTTACAGGCTGCCAGCAAAATTTATTTTATTTATTTGTTTATTTATTGAAATGTTTCACCAGGAAGGCACACCGAACAAGTTGCTTGTCTCCTGGTGCGATTGGGGGGGAAAGGGTTACAAATGGAGAAACTGAATTTAAAAACATTTCTTTACATTTACATGAGTGAGGAAGGTAAAATGACAGTTAATATTTAGTATACATTTAAATATAACACTCCTGCAGAGCAGCATGCTATACATTTGGAAATTGAAACAGCCAGATCAAACAAAAAGTGCCTGTAATTAGCTCAAAGTGAACTAATTCCTATTTAAGTGCAACAGAGAGAGAGTAGGGGGAGAGGAATTGAGTAAGAAGGGCAAAGTCATACCTAGAGCTGGCCCCTCCAGGATGTGGAGAACCCTGCCAGGGTAGAACGAAGCAAAGACTTTGACAAAAAGAAAGAGTGTGGCATTGGAAGGTCAGAGGAAATAGTAGTGAGGGAAGGTGGATGTAGATTTGGTGGGTGGGTAATGGTGGAGGAGGAGGGAAGAAAGAAGTTTGCCTAAATTCAGGCCTCTCCAGGATGCTGAGAACCCTGCCAGAGGCAGGATCAGGTGAGGACAAGTTGGATAGAGGGGAAGAGGCTTGCTCAGTGATAAACCCCTCCAGAATGTTGAGAACCCTGCTAGAGGACAACACTAAGCAAGGGGAGGTTGGAAATGGGGGAAGAAGGGGGGGTTATATGTGATGACAGGGGTAAAGGCAAGAGATGGTTGGAAGTGGGGGAGAGAAGTGTGCAGGGGAAACCAGCTCAGAGGGAGCGTAGGTTAAGTAGTGGAGGATGTGGCATAGAGCAGAGCGGACCCATGGGAGGAAACAGATTCAGGAGGATTAAAGCAGGAGCAACTAGATGAGCGAAAGAAAATTGAGTTAGTGGGGGCTAGGGAACGGGAGGAGGAGGAGGAGGAGTGACTTGTTTGGAGGCACAGATTAAGGAAGATTAAAGCAGGAGCAGCTAGATGGCAAAAGGCCATCATAAGAACATTGACAAGGCAGAGGCGTTCCAGATAAGGGCATCTGAGTTGGGACAGGGCTTGCATCAGAAAACAAATGAGGAGAGATTAACTCATTCACTCCACAGGAGCTCTTTGAGAGTTCCACTGCTTGTGTCCTGTATACTCTTAGCACTGCATCCTGGGCCTTTCTAAGCAAAATCGCTCCATAAACAGCATGACACAAACAAATGGTAATAACTCATGAACTGTAACGTCTACACACAAAGTATGAGTGGCAAAGTTGTTCAGCACAAAATTACCTTTCCAATGGTGCTATGCAATTAATAATAAGCAATTTTGTTTTCTATACTAGTTGAAATAACCAATTTTGTTGCACAAAAAAGGCAATGTAAGCCATTTTTGGTAGGGAAATATGTAACAAATCAACACCAAATTAAGCATCCATACATTAGATGTAGTTACAATAGTACTAGTGCTGTGCGGAATGCGGAATTCCGCCAGCAGAATTAGTGCGGAACGATAATTTCCGCTGGAATTTTGCTTGTTCACCTGTGGAATTCTGCCTACTGTGATCCGCAGAATAATATTCCACGGAACATTAATTTTTCCGTGGAAAATTATTCTGCAACAATTTCCGTGGAAAATATTGAGATCCGCGGAATAAGTGATTTTTAAGCGGTGGAATTTCAATGGAATTTTGAATATTCCTTGGAATTCCATTCCCCCGGAATTTGAAAATTCCGTACAGCACTAAATATAGAGGATAATGTATGGTCCTCTATTGTTAACCATTGTGAGATTGCCAGGCTGACCATGTAAACCTCGAGAGCGAAGCTCGAGAGGTTTATGTCACCATGGCAACCTCGAGACGTTACACAAACCGGTTAACAATAGAGGGACTATACATTATATTTTATAGTGTATGGTCCCTATAAACTGGCAGAACAAATGAAAGTTTCTTACGTTTGGCACCACCGCGAACGTTCTGGGACATTTTCTCATCGCTGTGCTAGTTTTGGGAAGGATGTCTGAGCGCGAGGTAAAAGGTACACGCATGCACATATGGTCTCCGTTTGTAATCCCATCACTATGACATACTCAAGAGAGGTTTATAACCACTTGCGTCATAGCGATGGGATTATCAAGAAATAATTTTGCCGCTTTTTAGCGGTAATAATGGCTCACCATACATTATAGTACATTTGTACAAAAAACTATTTTTTCTAGTATAAAACATGTATTTTTCCCCATTTTATGGAAGGTGCTTAGGTGAGGCTTGATGGCCAAAATGTCTGCAATACACACCACGCCATAAATGAATGCGAATAACTCCTAAAGTGTACATGATACACATGAAATATCAGTGGCAAAGCTGTTTAACAAAAAATTACCTTTCTAATGGTGCTATGCAGTCCATTCTAATCAATTCTGGCTGGCAAGTAATATTAAAACATATGAGTGACATCACCAGACACTAGTAGGGCACATGGGAAGGTTGTAGCCGACTTCTGTAGTCGTTCTGGGACACACTGCAGTACATTTACTGCCACCTACAGGTGTGTTCTAGGAGGCAATGAACTAAAGGACCTCAATATGCACACGTTGGAGGAGAGGAGGAAGGGGGGACATGATAAAAACATTCAAGTACATCAATGGTATAATCAAGGTGCAAGGGAGTGACATCTTCAAAGATAGACAGAATACTAGATCACGGTGGCACAATATGACGTTTGAGGGAGTCAGGTTAAGGGGAAATGTAAGAAATGTTTATTTTAACAATGTGGTGGTGGATATATGGAATTGTGTGCCGCAGAAGGTGGTAGGAGCCAGCACAGTATAAGGATTTAAACATACCTGGGTCAGGCACAAGGGAACCCTAACAGTGAGTAGGACTGACTAAATAGTGTCTGAGGCATCAAACTGGTACAAGGCTTATGGGTAGACTGGATGAAGAGATATCAGTGGATACTTACCGGTGCCCAGCTCCAAAGATGGTAACTGGATGCACAGAACGCCACCAGTATGACGTTGCTTAGGGAACTCTGAACATTTCTTGGGGCCTCAAATTAATAATGGGATCCAGTGAGGGTCATGACTAATGTTTCTAAACTTCCATACATTCATTTCTCACAGTTTGAGTACTACCACCACCACCATGTTTCTGCAGTCAGCTGGGCAGATTGTAGCCAGACAGTCCCTTGAACACTTTTTTGCTATAGTGGAACTTTGGCCATAGGAAACAAGGCTGATGGTTTGAATCCTGCCAGGGATGGACATTTGTTCCCTCTCCGAAAGCTTCATTTTTTTTAATGTATTTTAAATTAGTAAGCAAGCAAGGATCTAGGTAGGTAAATAATAAAATTCAGAAAACTACACAACACCAAAACGTTCAGTGAAACACAGCTATTGAATTTCCTCGAGCTATGTTTGTAAAGAAGATTCTGCCTCTTACTTATTTGTAGAACTGCATAAGGGTATGGAATCACCACGTCAGACCCTCGCTCCAATCCCCCCTCCCCACCCCCCACCACCAAGACAGCCCATCAGTCATTCATAAGTTTTTTAAAAGCATTAAATTCAATAAATGTTTTAATAAGGAGACAGCACTGATTTGAGGTACAATGGTTGCTACAGATAAGTTGCCAGGTACTGCCCTGTGCTGACCAGTGCGGCACTGTACCGCTCGGCATGCCACTCAGTGCGGCACATATTGTAAATACGATGAGTTGTACTTAGCCTCAAACTGCATTTCGTTGTCAATCCACGAGGTGGTGACAGCAACTCAGCAAATCCCTGAAGTGCCAGATTTTTCTTTCTAAACTGTCTGCACAGGTGTACCAGCAGGTGGTGTGCATTAATTGTTACTTTTTTAGCCATACAGAAACTTACCAATTGAGGAGTAATTTAATTACGGTATAAAAGGTTTTCATTGTTGTACCCATCTTTGTGTAGTGCCATTAGGTTAACTTCACCAAGATTGCAAGCAGCAATGTGTGCCTGAATTGGGCCCTCAAGATACAGTAGTTAAAAATGCATTAAAACCAAAAAGCACTTTCCATGTTAGTTTAACGGACCACCTTGCCACACAAGATATTAATAAAAAAAGACCTTCCCTGGTAGTCTAGTGTACCCCCTTCCCTGATCACTGATGATGCCCCAAATATGGTACATCCCCGATTTTGACCCACGGGATATTAGAAGAAAAAAAAAAACAAGTTCCATGTTAGTCTAGTGGCCCCCATCCCCGATATTAATAAAAAAAATTACTTTCTCTGGTAGCCTGGTAGACCCCCCAATTGCTGGTGCTGCCCCAAATACAATAAACTATTGCTGTGCATAGTGTACTGGCCCCCCATTCCCATGTTGCCAAACAAGATACAATTTCCCTGAAGCAGCTGGTAACCGTGAGGCAGAGCGAGTGGCTCCCCGGCTCGGGGAGCTGACAGATGGGGAGTAGGATTTAGCTCCAATACAGCCACTGCATCTCCGAACATTTACATTGATAGAACGAGTGACACTGCCATGGTAACTGTAACATCAAGAAGACATTAAAGAGTGGACAAGTAAATACATGTCTTCCAAGCCTCTTTAAATTCTGGGCATTCACTTGCATGTCTCATTTTGCACACGTTGTCAGTTATCTCCACAGAATATTTAAAGCATAAGTCTGTTTAAAGTGTCTAAACTATTTTAAAAATGCGAACTGCTGCCATATTTATCGACTTAGTCATTGGTTACAAAATAAAACTTTTTGAAAAATATCTTATTGAATGTAAGACTTCACTGATGATGAATCAAAGAATGCCAGAAATACTTTATTGATGAAAAGGTGTATGATGAAATATTTACCATCAGATACCACTCAGAAATGTACACCTCCATCATTGAATATTGTCACAGATTGCTTGGAATATTGTATTCTACAATTTCAACTACGTTTTTGCTGATTAGCCCCGTCCGATATTTGCATCCCCTTTCTCACTGGAATCATGTTTCCCACTACCCCTCCTGAATTTTGCCCTCCCCAAATTTGCACATTACCCCTTCCTAAAGTCTACATTCCAGCAGTCATCCTTCATTCTGCACCCACACATGCCCATAATTTTATCCCTCACACTCTTCCCTAATTTTGTTTCCCACACCACTCCAAATATGCCCTCCATGCCCCAAAATGGTGTGCCCTCACTACTCCACGTTGTGCCTCACCCTTCCAAAATATGTACTCTTCTCGAAACAAAGTAAATATATAGCACAAATCTAGTAAAAACAATTCTAACTATAAGTGTAAGAAACTGAACTTTCTGTCCCATATACTTTACAGCAGCATGCCCCCATTCCCATGTTGCCAAACAAGATAGTACAGTACATTCCACTTGTATGCCATTTGGTTGTGTACATATTTCGGTTGTATGCACGCAATCCCGATGTCCCATTTTTTTTCCTATACCTGCAATGTTAAAACAACAGCTTGTGTGCAGCATGAGTTTCGGTTGTATGCACATTTTTTTACTGGCAGTTTCCTTTGTTCTTGCCTGAGAAAGATGTTAAAAGGTGCAAACGGGAGGCAATTAAGAGCAGGTATTGCTGTCAGTTTGTTTCCAATTGTTTCCAGTTCTGTTTGCCACACTAACAACGGTTGCTAGGGAAACAAAACGAGCATCAGCCTTTGATCAGTTAAGCAGTTTAAAGCTGTAAATGAGATTGGTTGCCTGTTAAAAGCTGTGCTGTGTTTAATCTTTTCATTCCTGCCAGAATGGACAAGGTGTCATGGATGGTTTTGAACCTGGAGCAAAAAGTAAAGCTGCTCAAAAAGGCAGAGCTACCAGGTGTTTCCAGAAAGGAACTTTCCCTTGAATTTGGGATTGATGTTTCCAGCATTGGCTGTATCCTTAAAAAATAAAGAATTCCTCCTGGATGACTGGTGGAAGGGTGCAACAAGGGATGAAAAAGAAAACGGGAGGGGAAGGATGGCAGAGTTGAGGAGGCATTGCTACGCTGGTTCTCCTTATCCTGTGGCCATGGGGTTCCTCTGTCCGACCCGATATTGCTAGGGAAGGTTAAACAACAGGCTGAAACTATGCAAATCGATGAATCTGAACCCACGGCTGGCTGGTTGTCTAGATGGAAGGAAAGACACCAGATCACCTACTGTCACACACATGGAGAACGAGCAAAATCAGATTTTGTTGCCTCTGATGATGACTGACCAATGTGCTCCCTGACATCTTGTGGGGATATTCCTTGCCCCAAATTTACAATGCAGACGAGACTGCCTTATTTTTAGAGCCACACCTGATGGGACATTGATTTTTAAAAGCGAGCGCCCCTGAGCGGGCATAAAAATGCAAAGGAACATCTGTCTGTTCTGGTTGCGAACAATGCCGACGGTTCAGAAAAGCTACCACTTCTGATTATAGGTAAGTCTAAAAGGCCACGTTGCTTTCATGGGGTTACAGTCGAAGCTTTACCTGTACAGTATCATGCAAACAGTAATGCCTGGATGACAAGTGACATTTTTTTCTTCATGGCTAATTGAACTGGACAACAAAAATGATCCGGCAAAGCAAGAACATTTGTATGACTGTGAACAATTGCCTGGCTCATAAGCCGGTGAACCTCAGGAACATTAATCTCTTTTTTCACCACCAAATTGCACAGCAGTGGTGCAACCAATGGACCATAGGGTCATTCAAAATCTAAAAGTCCACTACCAGAAGTGAATAGTCAATAAACTTATAGGGGCGATCGATCAGTCACAGCAGGAGTTTCGCCAGTTTGCCAAAGCCATCAATGTGCTGGACACAATCCATCTCCTTCATGCTGCATGGACTGATGTGACCTTAGACACACTGCGGCACTGCTTCGCTAAAGTGGGCATATGAACAGAAGATCTGTGAGGCACGACAGAACCCCCCCCTCCCATACCACCATCAACCGGGATGGACCAAACAACTTTCCTTCAATATGCCCAAATCGATGCACTAGAACTGACTACTGGCACTTTGATGGATGAAGACATCTGCTCATCTTTTCAGAGAACCGAGGAAGATGAAGATGAGGACAAGGATGGCAAGCAAGTCATTGTCCCACCAACAACATCCGAGGTATGGGCAATGATGTTAAAAATAAGATATTTTGTAGAGCACAGAGAAAAACAACTTTAACTGGTTTTATATGTTTGAGTCCCATCTTGAGAGCATAACCACGAACAACAGTAACCAGACTTTTATTACTGAGTTTTTAAAACCAGAGTAATTTTTTACTGTGTGCATTCATTTTCATAGAATGGAATGCAGTCAACCTATAATTTACCTGTTTTTAACCTCTATTGTGTGACGTAAAATTCCTATTTCTACACAGTGCTTCCCATTTTGTTTTTTTTCACTGTGCCTATTGTTTACATAGCGTTTTGTTTGTATGCACATTCTGGATGTATGCACATTTTCGGCATGACCCAACTATGTGCATACAAGCGGAATCCACTGTAATTAAAACAATTTCCTTGTTAGTATTCTGTACCAGCCCTGCCCCCATCCCTGATGTCGGCCTACAAGATTACAAAACAAAACATTCCCTGTTAATGCAGCATACTCCCTAACCCTGATATTGCCAAACAAGATATTAATACAAAAAAATACTTTTCCAAGTAGTCTAGTGGATGACCCCCCGATCACCGAAGCCATTCCAAATGGAGTATTCAAGTACTGTATACTGTATTTATTTAAAAAAAAAAACTTTCCCTGTCAGTATAGCCATCCCGATGTCGACCCACAAGCTTAGAAATAAAACAAACATTCCCTATTAGTTTAGCATGTGTTCACTGGTGAACTGGAGCAGTGTATAGTGGACACCTTCCTCTATGAATTGCACTGAACTTGATAGCACAACAGTGGGATTTGGCACAAGGGCACATTACAAAATAATGTGTTTGTTACTGTAAGGTGAATAACTGCTCTGGGCTTCGGAGATACAGTTTTTGAAGTTGTGCGGTTATGCTTGCTGAGACTTTCTATGGCAGGATCTGACATTTTAAGTTGACTCATCTCTCGCCACCTACCCCTCAATGCAGACATTTGACCATGGGACATTTATGCAGGCAGAAAAGCTTTTTTCACAGAATTACAGTAAGAGTGAGGATTGGGCATTTTCAAGCTGAGAAATTTGCCAAGTTGAGTAATGTCCTTGCTTTTTTGGAATGTAACTTAAGGGAAATAAAGTACCGTTAGCATCCGTAAACCTACTGGTTTTAAAGTAATAAATTATTAGTGACCTGAATAGCAGCTGTTTCACACATACTGTACTGTATATTAAAAAAAAGAAAACGTTCCCTATCAGTATAGCGGACTGGCCCCCACATCCCGATGTTGCCCCACAATCTTAGAAAAAAAACCCTTTCCCTGTTAGTTTAGCATACCCCCATTCCCGATGTTGCCAAACAAGATTTAAAAAAAAAAAAAAGAAAAAAAAAAGCAAGACTTTCCCTGGTAGTCTAGCGGACCCCTTCCCTAATCCCTGATGGCACCCAAATGCAGCATTCAATTATAAACTGTATATTATAAAACGTTCCCTGTTATTATAGCGAACTGGCCCGCATACCAGTGTTGGCTCACAAGCTTAGAAAAAAACCTTCCCCTGTTAGTTTAGCATACCCCTTAGCTCCCTTTTTTAAACAGATCTTTATTGAATTATTATGTATTATCAGATATACAAGACATGTATCCTGAACACAGCCGGGAGTCACAATCCAAAAACTGATTGTGCAACTATGTACAACCTCAACTATTTACATACACAGCAAGTGGGGCCAACCCCTGTAATAATAGCCAATTCTTGTAGCATTCCGGTCAGAGAGACCCATTCATCGACTAGTCTTAATCCTCAGCAAGGGAGGAAAGAAAAAAAAAGAAAAAATCCCCTGATACCAAAGCCTTACATCCCCCTAGTAATAGAACAACTGGGCCCTAACCTGGGCAACATTGCCTCCAGAAGGTAGCCCCCTGCTGCGTCCCTTGGAAAAAGAGTCCAACCCACCCTAGTCCCTTAGCAGACCAATCCTGTATTTTATTACCTTTTTACCAGTATCATCACAACCCAAAGACAAGTGTGACCTGTGAAATAAATCCATTTAAAACAGCAAAATCTAAATCAAGCTATACATTTTGTAGAAAGAAAAATCTTACACTAATCACAATCTGACAGACAGGCCTGTGTTTAGATATTGCGAACCTACAAAGAGTAAACTGCCCCCAGTGCCGACCATCTTTTATTATATAACCCCTTCCTACCCTCGATAAGCAAATACCTCTTTATTCTTCCCAAGGCACCGATCAGGTTCCTCACCCAATGCTTGTAAGTATAAATATAATCATCTTTCCAATGTTTCAATATAGCAGCTTTAACTATCGCAGCCATCAAAGATAAATGGTACTTAAGTGTAATCCCCGATACCTGCGACATATCACCTAAAATGCATATTTCTGGTAGTATAAATTCTGAGTAATCCAATAGAGGGTTCATTTGCTGTTTAATTTGATCCCATAGGGGCACTATCTTGTTGCATTCCCACAACACGTGTAGGATATCCACAGAACCCATTTGACATCTAAAACACAGGTCTGTCTGTCCAAGGTGTCTATCACATAGTTTCACAGGGGTATAGTACATATTGGAAATAATAAAAAATTGCATAATCCTATACTTGGGTACAGATATATACGTGTGAGACCTCCAGATATTGTCCCAGTCAAGACTCTGGGAGGCCAATGTTCTATCCCAGTAAGGGATCTTAATGGTAGAATTTGGGCTAACATATTCCAGAAGCACTTTATAAACTTTGGATAAAGAGTGAGAAGTAGGATCCACCTCATTGAGATTGTCCTATGTGAGAGAATGTTCCTGTGGACTTCCTAATCCTATGCAAAACCCCTCCAACATTTTATTAAACTGTAACCTTTTAAAAAACGGCATTGTATCACATTTACTCGGTAGTACCACCTTATTGTCCTGCACAACATCCATTAGTTGGAGGACCAGGAGCTGAGCTGCCCAATGGCAAGTAAGGATCCTGCCCCCAAGTAAAAAATTAGGGTTGCCCAACAGCAGTTGTTCTGGAGTCTTCCCTTGATCCCTCCTTTGACTAGGGGTAAGGAATGACGAGCAGGTCATAGCTAATTTAACAATTGGATCCAATGACGCTTGTTTCAAATATTTCTCTGGATTAGTGAAAAGAAACGCCCCTGGAGAAAGGCCTAGGTCCTGAAAGATTTGCTTCTCAATGCGGATCCAAATTGGAATATATGACTCTCCCTCTATATGCCTAACCCAACGACTCATAAGGCCCAATTGTCCCGCCACATAATATAAATGAATATCAGGCAACTTAATCCCTCCCCTATAAAATGGTAGACACAGGACACTGTGCTTTCTCCTAGGAGGCCTGGAATTCCATAGGAATTCTGATAGCAGTTTCCTAATTTTAACAAACCAGATTTGGGGAATGTAATAAGGGGCTAAATGTATTGGGTATAGTAACCTGGGTAAAAGGTTCATTTTAATTAATCCCAGCCTAGCTGCAAAATTCAAGGGAAGCTCATCTAAGTACATCCCCTTTAATTGCCGTCAGGATCCCATCCATATTTGTTGCCACACCATCTGCCACATTGGCAGTGATCCATATACCTAAATATCTGAGCTTGTCCGATGCCCAATGTACCTGTAAAGGTTCAAAATCTACACTATAAACATGTGGTGTCAAGAGGAGAATTTGCATCTTGCTCAAGTTGAACTTACAATTCAAGACCCTGGAATATTGTTCAATAATTTCAACTGTCCTCTTAAAACTTGGGGCTGGGTCTTGCAAATGCAGCAAAATATAATCGGCAAAGACCGAAAATTTTAAGTCCCGCCCTGCGATCATGAGCCCTTTCATGCTGGCATCATTATTAAGTGCCTGCAGAAGTGGTTCCAGATAAATATTAAACAATATTGGGGACAGGGGGCACCCTTGTCTGATGCCGTTTTCCAACCTAAGCTCCTGTGAAAGATACCCATTACACAACACTCTAGCTGTAGGGGCCGCATACAAATTTTTAATACCTCTAAGAAGGCTCTCCGGGAACCCATCCTCTCCACTGTAGCAAATAGAAATGGGTGAGAGACCCTATCGAAGGCCTTCTCAGCATCTAAAGAAATCAAGGCTAGGGAAAGCTGGGAATCTGGCACCTGAGCAAGTATGTGGTGGAGCTTCCTGAGAGCATCCTGTGCCCCCCTACCAGGCATAAATTCCACCTGCTCGTGGCTGATTAAAGTAGGGGCAATATTCAATATTCTATTAGCTATGATCCTTGTAAGAATCTTAATGTCTTGATTCATCAAAGCTATAGGCCGGTAGCTGCCTGGCAAATCCATCGGCTTGCCTGGCTTTGGCACCAGGGAGATATATGCCTGGTAGAGGGGAGGGTAGCTGACTCCCTCCTGCTTGACTTGGCAAAAAAAATCTTTGAGCAGCGGAAGTATAGTGGGAAGATGAGTTTGATAAAACTTGGCCATCAACCCATCAGGCCCCGACGTTTTGCCAGAAGGCAAAGAATGGATCACATCTACTATCTCAGATTCTCATATTGGGGCCGCCAGTGCTCCAACCTGTGCAGCATCTAAAACTGGTAGGGGCATTCCCTCCAAAAAAGACCTAATTTCCATCTCCCCAGCAAGGTGTTCTGCCTGGTATATGTCCCTATAGTAAGAGGCAAATGCATTTGCCATTTGTTGAGGGTCAGTTAAGCATTTCCCTGCATACTGTATGGACGCAACCATCCGAGCCACTTCCCATTCCTTAACCTGGGCTGCGAGAAGGCGACCAGGTACATCGCCCTGCAATAAATATTTAGCTTAAATCTTTTCCAACCAAAATTCTACTTTACCATTTACAATATCTGACAATTCTCTTCGCAGGCTTTGGAGCTCCACATCTATATCTACTGAGGATCCCTCCCTAGGAGCCAATGATTCTATAGCCCCCAGAATAAACTCCACTTTAGCACGTCTCAATTTATTTCTTCATGCAGCAAGACCCTGGGCTTCACCTGCATATAACACCTTACATGTCAGCCATTCTAGTTGTTTATTCTGAAGTGTGGGCAATTGACTCTTTAGGATCTCCAGGAGGGCATCCTCTAGTTTACCCCGGGCTGAAGAATCCTCCAGTAATGTATCCTGCAGCCTCCATCTATATGGTCTGGGGGGAGCAGCACTAGGCTCCCAGGTCAACTGAACTGGGGCACGATCTGAGAAAATTCTACCCTGGATTACTAATTCCCTAACCTCGCACAGTGCCACCCTGTTAACCAAAAAGAAGTCAATTCTAGATTGAGTTTTGTGGGCCACCGAGTAGACAGTCATGTTGTTGCCTCCTGTAGAGTAAATTCAGAGTGGATCCACCAGGGCAGTGACTTCCAAAAATCTTTTCTGAGCTTTCTGAGCTCTGGACAAAGGCCCTCCTGATGGAGGTATCCTGTCTTTCCTATTGTTACTACATAAGTTCCAGTCCCCTACCAAAATAAGATAGTGCAGATAGAATGCTGAAATATCCAGCTCCACTGAAGCAAAAAACTCAGGATTAGAAGGGGTGGGACCATAAATAGAAGCGACTGTGAGCTCTCTACCCCCTAGGGTGCCCGTGAGATAAATCCCTCTACTATCTTCCCTGGCAGCCACCTGTACTATAGCATAAGGACAGGTTTTCCCTATTAAGATCACCACATCCCTGAGGCCTTGTCCTTACCCACACCATAAACCTGTCCCACTCACAGCCTCTTTAGGAAGCTCAGCTCCTCTGTCAAAAGATGAGTCTCCTGTAGCACAGCAATGTGAGCCCCCATCTGTCCAATATGCCTCAGAATTACCATTCTTTTCTGTCTACTCCTGAGACCTTTAACATTCTATGAGATAATTTTAATACATGCCATTGGAAAAATTAAAGAGGATTTGGTATAGAACCATCACACTTAGTCCTTGCCAAGTCTGCAGCTGCACATGCACCACTGTGGACTCTCTCTCTTTCCAAACCCCTGTAAACCCCCACAACCCCCGATCCATGGATCATCCTCCCGTCAATCATCGATACATGGACGAGCCCATTTCTGTGCGCCCCTACCCAGCCCTTCAAATTGACTGGGCGTTCCTCAGAACCACACCCCACACTAAAATAAATATTGCTGCAGCAAAAATGCTCCCTTAGAGCCTTGACCCCCAACATTCATTTAATTCTAATTCTCAGGGCCCCAGAGCGCTCCTCGTCACCTACTCTAATAGGAGCCTCCTTTAAAGAAGTTAAAGAATATCCCTAACCTTCCATCCATGCTGCAGCCAAAATTATCCATCCCCCCTCATAGCACAAACACTAGAACACCATACCCAGGGAACCACTGCACCCTCCTGAGACTATAGAAATTTCCTCACACCTACATGAGCAGGGCTCCCCTGTCATCCTGAGCATCACCAGACCCCATTTCAAATCCCATGTACTTATAATGGTAGCCAACCCCCCAATAATACCATTCAAATCCCACAGTAGTAAGCAAAACATCATAACATGATACCCACACATAGTCCATACCCCACCAAATTTTGGATAACCAGAAACACATAGAGCATATCCTTTCCACTTGCCCAAGTCCCAACTGTGTAGATCATACCAATGTACAGCTCACCAGCAGGAGCTCAAGTTGTCGATTTGAATAACCCTGGGAGCTCCACATGCAGCCCCTCCATGGCATCACTCGCAGTGAGGAACTTCTTTTCGCCCGATTGGAGTCGGACCATCAGTGTTGCAGGATATTGTAGGCGAAACTTAATTCCGGCTAGATACAGCTTCTTTTTTATTTCCAAATATTAGAAACATAGAAACATAGAATTTGACGGCAGATAAGGACCGCTTGGCCCGCCTAGTCTGCCCATTTTCCTACCTAACAGATAAGCTGCAGATCCTAGTTAACCAACAGCTTAATTCCTCCTACCCCCCACTAGGACTGCCCTATGCCTGTCCCATGCATTCTTGAAGTCCCCCACTGTTCTTGACCCCACGACCTCTTCAGGGAGGCTGTTCCATGCATCCACAACCCTCTCAGTGAAAAAATACTTCCTCACATTACCTCTGAGCCATCCCCCTTCTATCTTCAAATTGTGCCCATTTGTTCTTGCACATCTCTTTTTCTGGAAGATGCTACCCTCTTGGACTTTGTTAATTCCCTTGAGGTACTTGAAAGTTTCTATCATGTCCCCTCTCTTCCTTCTTTCCTCAAGGGTATACATCTTAAGCTCCTTTAGTCTTTCTTCATATGTCTTCTGGTGCAGACCCTGCACCATTTTGTTGCCCTCCTCTGGACAGCCTCCACTCTGTCTATGTCTTTTCGGAGATGGGGTCTCCAGAACTGCACACAGTACTCCAGATGGGGTCTCAAGAACTGTCTGTACAGAGGGATAACAACTTCCTTTTTCTACTATTGATGCCTCTTCCTATACATCCCAGTATCCCCAGCCTCCTTACTGCCTTCTCACATTGCTTGCCCACCTTTAGGTCATCTGATATAATTACCCCCAGGTCCCTTTCTATTTTTACTGTTGTCAGTATCTCACCCCCCATTGTGTACGCTTCCCCAGGGTTTTGGTTCCCCATGTGCATTACCTTGCAGTTCTTTGCATTGAATCGGAGCTGCCATACATTTGACCATTCCTCCAACCTTGCCAAGTCCCTTCTCATCCTTTCCACTCCATCTTGTGTATCAACCCTGTTGCAGATCTTTGTGTCATCTGCAAAGAGACATACTTTTCCTTCCAGTTCCTCTGCAATGTCACTTATAAAAGACATTAAAAGGACCGTCCCAGTACTGAACCTCGCGGTACCCCGCTAGTAACCCTCCTTTCGTCACTGTGTACTCATTTACTACTACCCTTTGAGTCCTGTTGTCTCAGCCAATTTTTATCCAGGCTACCACCTTGGGACCCACTCCAAGGCTGGCTATCTTGTGTATTAATCTTTGTGGGACTGTATCAAATGCCTTGCTAAAATCTAGGTAGGCCATGTCCACAGCCCCTCCTGGGTCTACTACTTTGGTAACCCAGTCAAAGAAATCTATTAGATCGTCTGACACGACCTTCCCATCGTGAATCCATGCTGCCTTGGGTCCCAGCCCCACTGGCTCTAGGTACTCAACAATTCTTTCCTTCAGAAGTGATTCCATCATTTTCCCTACCACTGAGGTCAAACTAACTGGTCTGTAGTTTCCTGCCTCTGTCTTGCTCCCACTTTGTGAAGAGGAATCACATCTGCCCTCCTCCAGTCCTCGGTACCACCCCATCCTCCCATGATTTGTTAAACAGAGTAGTCAGCGGTGTCACTACTTCTACCCTTAGTTCTTTTAGAATTCTTGAGTGAACCCCATCAGGCCCCATTGCTTTGTCCACCTTCAATTTTATTAGTTCTTTCAGAACCCTTTCTTCTGTAATGGACTGTTATCGAGCCCCTTCAGAGTGTTTCTCTTGTTTGGTTTAGGTAACTCCCCTCCTCTTCCTTTGTGAATACTGAGCAGAAATATTCATTCAGTATCCCTGCTCTTTCACTGTCACCTCTACCCACATTCCTCCCTTTATTAAGCTTCAGTATCCCTCCTTTGGTCTTTCTTCGCTCTCTAATGTACCTATAAAAGGTCTTATCCCCTTCTAACAGAATTGGCTATCCTTTCCTCGGTTTGGGCCTTTGCTATTCTGACTGCCTTCCCAGCCTCTTTCTGCTTTAACTGATAAAGTTCTCTGTCCTGCTCCTTCTGTGTTTCCTTATATTTCCTGAATGCTGTCCTTTTCTCCTAACCTTCCCTGCCACCTCTTTTTGAGAACCATAACGGTTTTTCCTTCATTGTGTTTTATTGATTTGTTTTACACAAAGGCTTGTTGCTTCTGTGATGGCTGTTTTGATCACTCCCATTGTTTCTCCACCCTCCTTCTTGCCTGTTTGCTAGTGCTTTTCTGAGGCACCTCTCATTTTCCCAAAGTCAGCCCTCCCAAAGTCCAGTACTCTTGCTTTTGTATGGCTTGATTGTATGGCTGTGTTTATCGTGAACCACACTGTTTGGTGGTCGCTTGTTCCCAGATGGCTACCCACTTCTAAATCTGAGATTCTTTTCTCCATCCCCATTTGAGAGTACCAGGTCTAAGATTGCTCCCTCCTGAGTGGGTTCCAATACTAGCTGTCTGAGGCATGCCCCTTAGGGCATCAAGAATGACCCTGTTTTGGATGTGCCTGCAGCAAAGGTGATCCAGTTAACATCTGCATATTCAGGTCCCCCATCAATAATATCTCCTTTTTTCTGCCATTCTAAGAAACCTTCTATCATTTCTTGTCCATTCCTCCCCTGAGATGGGGGTCTGTATACAACCCCATGCGGATTGTGGTGCCACTTCCTGTCTCCAGGGTGACCCAAAGTGCCTCATCTGCTCCCTGTTTACTCTTTAGTTCTGTTGCTTTGATCCCTTCCTTTACATAGAGAGCTACTCCTCCTCCTCTTTTACCCTCCCTGTCCCTCCTGTAGATTGTGTATCCTGGTATGTTGACATCCCAGTCATGGTTCTCTGTGTACCACGTTTCTGTAACTGCCACAATATCCACGCAACCCTCTTCCATCAAGGCCACTAGTTCAGGGAGCTTGTTACACAGACTATGGGCATTGGTACTCATCACCCTCCACTTTTTGATAGCCTTACCCCTTTTAGCCCCATTTCTGTCCTTAATGCCTTTGCCTTTTTTACATTTAAATCTGTTCTATCCTTAATAACTTCTGTACCTTGGTGTTTACCTCAGTAATCACCATGTTTTGTAGGGGAGGCTCGGATTTCCCTGCCCTTTTCAGTGCTTCCTCCTGGCTAATTTAAATGCTTGCCAATGAAGCATTTAAACCTCTCACCTAGGATCCTGGTTCCCCCCCTGGACAGATGCAGACCATCACACCAGTATAGGTCTGCATCCCTCCAGGTGGCTCCCCAGTCCCCAATGAAGCCAAAACCCTGAACTCCACACCAGTTTTTCAACCACTCATTGAATTCCCTGGTGAGAAGTGCCCTAGCATCTCCCTTGCCATAGACAGGCAGCACCTCCAGAAGGTTACCGATGCAATTTCTGTCTGGGTCCCTTCCCAACTCTACAAACTCCTCTTGCACTGCTCTGATCCCATTCCTAGCCGGGTCATTTGTCCCTAGGTGGACAATGACATCCAGCTCCCTCCCTCGTTCAGCTCCTCCCACGATCCTGAGGATTCGCTTCCTGTCCCTCCAAGCTGTGGCGCCAGGAAGGCACCTTACCTCCCTCTCCCCTTCCTCCCCCATTTCTACCCCCCTAATGATTGAGTCCCCCACCAGGAGTTGTTTCCTTCCCCTGTGGGGTCCCATGCCATTCTCCTGTGGGTCTCCTTTGTGAAGGTTCCCAGCATTCTCCTTGGTCTCCACTGCAGGTGCCTCCATAGAGGAACCACTATCCACCAGAAGAGCGAATGAATTTTGGAGAGGTACAGCTGGAGGGATGCAACTCTGTTCCACCACCCTCTCCCTCCTTGAGCCCACCCTGGTCCAGCCTCTCCTCTTTCTTGGCAACCTCTGAGGTAGTGGCATTGGCCCTGGTGGTCCCTGGGTGGGGGAGGAGGTTTCACGAATCCTAGCCAGGTCAGCCTGGAGACGGCAACCTCCTCTCTCAGACCAGAGAGGTGCCTACAAATAGGGCAGCATCACAGCCTCCAGAATGTCTCCCGGAACACTGCCGCCCCACAGCCATTGCACTGCACCACTCCTATCATGTCTTATTTTGTGTCCTCTCTACTGTTTCTCTGGATGCTTATTATTCTTAAATTAAATTATCTTATTATTAAATATTCTTTTTGCTTCTCTCAGACTGATGGCATTTGATCCTGGAACAGCCAAAGGGATGCACCATTCCATTGCAGATTTTTATTTTTTTTAGCATTAAAAAGCACGTGAGATTTTTCTTTATAGTTCAGGAATTACATTATAATAACCCTTGGCCTTGCCCTTGGCGGGGGCATCTCTCATAAAGCTCTATGAGCCCTTTCCAGATTATAGGCCTCACCAAATGGCATGGGGCCCAAGAGCTTGAGCAGGAAATCTTGCGTAAAGGAAACACAGTCAGCCCCTTCAGCCCTCTCCGGTAGTCCTGATAAGATGAGATTATTTCTCCTACTTCTAGATTCCTGATCCT
The DNA here is from genome assembly GCA_016271365.2 of Neoceratodus forsteri. Taxonomy (NCBI): domain Eukaryota; kingdom Metazoa; phylum Chordata; order Ceratodontiformes; family Ceratodontidae; genus Neoceratodus; species Neoceratodus forsteri. The sequence continues at coordinate 1,142,612,722 of CM057453.1, forward strand.
CCATCCGCTCTTCGAGTTTTCTAACTTGCCTGCGTACTGTAATCAACTCTTGATCCAGGGAAGAGACTTTCCATTCCTATGAGGAGACTATGGCTTCCACGTCTGCCATCCTCTGAGCCAGTGAGTGCAAAGCTGGTTTCACAGTCGCGAAATCCACGATCAGCCCCTGTAGCATTTGCTTAATTTCCAATATATCCTCTGTAGTCGTGTTAACACCCCCTTCTGCATCAGCCTGACCTGCCTGTTCATCTGGCACAGGCAATTGGGGTTTCGGGTGCTTTACTGCAGGTGTGCGTGCTGCCAAGGGCTCTAGAGCTTCCACCTCCATCCCGCTGTTTCCGTTCGGCCTGTTGCCACCACCGAAAGTGCAATTTTGGGACAAGAACCGCTAGTTACACCCGCTCTACTCACTGCTTGTCGGAGCAGAAAACTCCTCAAATGCACCTCGCGAACAAGAGAGAGACAGTAAGCTTATGTGGTAAGGGTCCCGACGCACAAAATAGCTGGTTTATGTAGACTGGGCCTAGGAGCAGCACAGAAGACGCCCTCTCACGCCAGGTTCATCACGTGATCGTCGCATACCCCTTATCTCCAATGTTGCAAAACACGATATTAATTAAAAAAAAAGATTTTCCCTGTAAATGTATACAGATGAATTATGGTTCCGAGCAGTTGCATCTGAACCCATGCACAGTGTGATGGCCTGCCACCCACTTCCTTATTCCCCCACCCCCCGCCAGAGAAAGGGTTCACTACCCAGGCCTGAGCCTTGTGATATTGAAAAAAAACAAATAAAAGAAATTGAAATGAATGATGTCCTGATCTGGGGGATCCCAACAGGTTTTGGCCCTGTGCAATGCACACTTTGCACACTCATTTATCCTGGCCTTTTTATGTACTGTATACAATATCAGGACCCTTGTGTTAATCTGACATTTTTTTACCTTCACTGGTCATTTCTTCAGAGTTCATGGTCCTCATTCAGTGTGGCTGATACACAATAAAAATTCCTAACAGAGACACTATACAAGCTGGCTTACTAGACAGAGGGGGGAACTGGTAAACCCCTAAGTTCTCTTGAATTTCATTTCAGAAGGCCAATATGGCAATTCTTGAGCACAATGTGAACCAGTGGCAGCTCCCGATCCATGGAACAAGCAGGTCAATCCATCCAAAAAGAGCAACAGCAGCCCTACCACCTGCCAAAATTGCATTCTCTTGTTCTGACTGTTCCGTCCCCCAGATCCCCTGGTAATACAGCACAGGGCATAACAGAGTTGGCTGCCCTGTTCTTTAAATCTAAATAAAAACAAAACAGGAACATTGTTGCAGGTTTTGACAATGTGTATACATGTTGCTGATTGATGTGGACTAACTGTAATTGGTAATACTTGACCACTTACAATGTCAGATTTATACTGACAGTAGTGGTACTTTGCAGACATAAATGAATTTTGCAGAAACAGATTCTCACTTTTGGATTTTGGCACATGAATAAATGGCATATATCGATGCTTATTTGTTTTCTGGGGGTTATGTATGGCAAGCTGTTAGGGACATAATTCAGAATCTCCAATACATAGTTAAATGTATACACTGTATACTAAAATACATATATCATATACTGAAATAAATTCATCATATAGTGAAAAATATATATGTCAAGTAGTGAAACACATACACTATGTCCTGAACTGCATGTACTATGTAGTAAAATACATACATCACATAGTGAAATGCATCCACTATATACTGAAATGTATATTTCATATAATGAAACATTATACATTGTATAGTGAAATGTTTACATTATATAGTGAAATACATACACCATCTACTGAAATCTACATACTGAGTACTGAAAATCCACATACACTATCTAGTTTATACAATAGCGGTGGGTGATAAATGTTGCAGATAAAAACATGCATTCTCACTGGAGCAAGATAACTCTTGCTGACGTAGAAACTGTGGTAGATATTTACATTTACACACACAGTTCCTACATCAGCAGCATTTATTTCCGCTTTAAGTACGTCAGCGGCCACAGCACTTCCAAGCAAGATCCATGAACTACTTTCCAAACACAACAGAAGTACACATAAATTTCACCTCTTAGTCTCCTGTGTTCCACAAAAACTGCTAGCTTTTCCCATGCTTCCCCACATGCCATTTATAATTCGTACAAATTAAGCACAACATGGGCTCCCATTCGTCAGTCAGAAACCAGCTGAAACTAAACAAACCACAGCAACATACACAAAGTCGCTATCAATATTCCTGCAATAAGTTCTTCATCCAGATAATGTAACCTATAACCACAGACAGATGCAGCAATACAAGCACACTATTCCCATACAATTGTATCATTCACACTATTGTAAAGAAATGTTCTTTTCTTCAAGACCACTTGACGCACTGATGTGAAACTGAAAACACAACTCTCTCTTACTCCAGTGAACCAAACCGGAGAAACTGAACGAAAACTCATGACCACAACACTTTCACATTACCCCCCGACCTAAAGTTTAAATAAACTTACATTCTACCACCGATGAGTAATCCAAAAATCGTCTTATACTACAAAAAACAATACGGAATGTCAACTCCATCCCACGCTAAGAACACCACCCACAACCATCACAACACCAATCAGCAACCATGCAGCTCGCACATCACAGAACACTAACCAATCACATAACGAACCACTTATATCAAAACCAATGAAATACCACACATTTTCCATTCAGTGCAACTTCATTCATAAAAATATAGCACAGCCAAGAAACCCGTGGAAGCATACCTAAAAATAAAATAACACCAAAAACGGCAACATCTACAAAAACAATACACAGAAACTACAAAAACCCTAATAGCCTATTGCATAAATCACACACATGATGTGCCGATCATGGAATATATCAAATATTCTCACTCCTGCATCATGAGGCATGGATATCCCATTCATGCCTTCGCCACTCATGAGATATCCATGCCTCACTCTGCAGGAGCGAACATTTTTTCCATATTCCACTCCTGCCCATCATGTATTCCCTATATACTGAAACACATACACTATCTATTGAAATAAGTATACTATATCATAAAAAATCCACATACACTAAATACCAAAACAAATATACTATATATTAAAAGATATACACTACCTATTGAAATACATACACTATATACTGAAATACATACACTATATACTGAAACACATACACTGCCTAGTGAAACAGATATAGTACCTAGTGAAACATATAAACTATATACTGAAATTGCATGTGACAAGGAAGCGCCTCCCACCCTCCAAAGCCAAGATTCAGTGTGGCTTGATCCTTTGAGCAGGTAAGACATGCTATTTGGGCTCTCTGTTGTTAACCCTCATCTGGCCACTGCAGTATACAGTAGCTGCCACTGGTTCGCTATCCCCATTTCTCAAGGGAAAGCATAGGTTTTTTAAGCCACATTTCAAACCTACAGCAGCTTACTTATTAAGTTTGCTCAGTAATAGTGGATGTGTGAACTTGTAATTGCTTCTTGCTAGATCCCAAAGCCACTGTCAGAATTGAGTGATGCAATTCAGGTCAGTTGCAGTTAGCTGTAATTGCTCTGGATCGCAGACTTAATTGATGTGAGTCCTGTTTTGCTTCGCTCTGTTTTAGACTGTCTTTCTCATGGATTCATCACCCCTTTCTCACCCCTGAGCAGACAGACATACTAGAATCCTTGCCCTCAGTTATTGCTACAGACCTCTCTGAGGAAAAGTAATTGCCATGTGCTCTGGTGGCATCGTCTTTTTCGTGCCGTCTCAGCAGCTACCAACCAAATTCTGCCTCTAGTGCCTTGGCGCCAATCCACCTCCATTAGAGCAGGAGAGAGGGAGGAACTAGGGGGAGTTTTGTGCCCTGCACGTGAGACCAGCTTCAATCAATCAATCAATCAATCAATCAAAATCTTTATTTATTCAGGCGAGCATCATTGAGCATAGCTCATTTACAAGATGGACCTGATTGGTCATAACAATATAAAGGTACAATTTTTACACAAATACAAGATACAGATTGAATACAAAAAACAAAGACATTATAAATGAACAGATGCAAGAATATTCACATATATACAAAGCAATGAGGCAAAGAAACTGGGTTATAATAAAAAAGGAAAAAAATAAAACAATACTAAAAGATTAAAGCGTGGGTGATGGGATTTTGGGAAAAGGTCAGTAAGAGATAAGTGGGTGAAAGCTAGAAAACAAATTAAGGGTGGAAGTGCAAAGAAAGGGGTGTGGGAGAAAGGGGTTGTGATAGGACTAGGCCTTGTGGAAACAGTTGCATGGCTCTGGAAAGAGACTAGTGTATAGCTTTTGAAGGATGATATTGGAATGAGGGTATTCAACTTCAGGATCTTTTGAAGAGAGTTCCAGATAAGTGCTAGAGAGTAGCTGATTGCAGCCCTCCCATGCCGGGTACAGGTAATAGGTATCTTCAGCATGATGAGTCTATTATTCCTTAGGGCATATGGTCTGGATATGACCTGTGTAAAACAATCTGAAATGTAGGAGGGTAATTTGTTTGTTAGAGCTTTGTAGATCCATAAAGCAGCATTTTTGTTTCTTCTATGATGTAGGGATGTCCAGCCGACTGCAGTATAGAGAGAGCAATGGTGGGTGCTGAAAGGAAGGTCTGTAATGAATCTAAGAGCTCTATGATACAAGGTATCCAATTTGTTTAAGTGGGAGAGAGAGCAGTGACTATACAGGAAATCAGCGTAATCAATGAGGGATAGAAATGGTGCCAGGATTAATCTTTGTTTAGAATCTCTGGTTAGGTAATGTTTGATTCTGTAAAATAGGCCAAGTCTCTGTCTGAGCTTCTTCAGGAGTTCTTCAATGTGGCTAGTGTAGTCAAGTCTATTGTCAATCCAAACCCCAAGATATTTAAATTTATCCACATAATCCAGATTTTCACCAAGGATGGTAGCTAGTTGGGGAAGGGTGTTTGGTGAGAGAGTGGAAGTGAAGCTCTTGGAGGAGAAGAACATGGCTTTCGTTTTCTTAGCATTTAGTAGTAGTTTCTTTTCTAGTAAAGAACTCAGATTGTAAAAGATCACAGGCTTTTGATGGTGTAGGATTACTGACATATAGGACAGTATCATCTGCAAAAAGGTGAATATTAGATTTGGTGAGATTGGAGTCAATATTATTGATGTAAATGGCAAAGAGGATAGGGCCCAAGATGGAACCTTGTGGTACACCTCTTAGGAGTGGTTTTGAGGTAGATAGGTCACCTTCATTTTTTACATGCTGTAATCTACCGGAGAGGTAGCATCTGAACCATTGAAGAGAGACTGAGTCGAGGCCTATGGAATCTAGAGAGGAGATTAGTAGTTCATGGTCCACAGTATCAAAGGCTTTGCTTAAATCCAGAAATACAGCACAGATATTATTCTTTTTGTCTAATTCAGTCTGCCAATCATTAGTAACTTTTGCTAAGGCAGAGATGGTGCTGTGCATGGATCTAAATCCAGATTGAGCTGGGTTAGAGATTGTTGGTATCAAGGTAGGCACTTAATTGGCTGTTCACTAATTTTTCAAGCATTTTGACAAAACTGGTAAGATGGATATGGGCCTATAGTTGTTGAGGTCCATGGGGTCACCTGCCTTGAGTAGGGGAAACACTTGAGCTGTCTTCCATATTGAAGGAATAGATCCAGTGGCTAGGGACAAATTGAAAAGGTGAGTTAGGGGGGCTGCTAAGGCGTGCAGTGCAACTTTTAGAAAGTAGGGGTCCAGAGAGTCTGCGCCTGCGCTTTTAGTTGTATCCAAATGGAGTAGTAGGTCTTCTACTTGTTTTAATAGTATTGACTTGAAGGAAAATGTGGAGGCAGCCTTTTTCCCTCAGTAGACTGGAAGTTTAATTGTGACCGCATTAGATTTGCTGGAGAGGAGTCAAATGCTAGCGGCTGTAGTGAAATGATTATTGAAGGTATTCAAGATTTCTTGCTTGTCAGTGATATCCACATTATTTAGGTGCACTTTGGGTGGTAAGACAGGGTAGAATCTTGACCTAGGATCCCCTTTATGGTCCCCCAGAATCTGGAAGGGTTATGGTAGGAGGCATCCAGTTCAGCTGTGTAGAAGGCAGCCTTGGCATTTCTCACTTTTTTTGTGCAGGAGTTTCTGGCTTTTCTGAATTGAAGCCAATCATTTGGGTCCTTGGTTTTTCTTGCCCTTTTCCAGAGCTTATCTCTAGCAAGCAATGCGGATTTAAGGTCAGCACAGAACCAGCGACAAGATTTGAGCTTGGTTCTGACACTGGAGAGAGGTGCATGTATGTTGAGGGCACTTGTGATAATATCATTTAAGACCTGTAGAGCTATCTCTACTGAAGCTGTGAGATAGAAATCTTGCCAGCGTGTGGTGTGACACAGATCATGGAGGTATCCTGTGATATTAAGGTTCTTTTTAGACCTTCTTGGGAGAAATTTTGCTGGGTTGGATGGCTTGAATGATGATCTTATACCAGCTATGGGACAGTGATCACTTATATCACTAAATAGCACTCCAGCATGAGAATACAGATGGGGCTTATTAACCAACATAATGTCCAGAAGTGTGCTGTTACTTTTGTTTTTTGGGTTAATCCTTGTTGGTTCTTTTATTAATTGAGTGAATCCATGAGTGTCACAAAAGGATACTAGGGGTGCGGATGCATTGGCTAGCCAATTTAAATTCAGGTCTCCTAAAATAATGGTGTCTTCTGGGCCTGATTTAATTATAGTGTCCAGGTGGGATAGGAGTTTTAGGCCTGCTGAGGGGGGCCTATAGCAGCCAATCAATTGAAAAGCTGACATATTGGGAAGGGATATTTTAAGGGATAAGCATTCGAATTCCTTCAGCTGTGATGTAATATTGAGGCAGCTTGGCACTGCATTAGAGAGTGAAGGCACAGAGGAATGGCGAGATTGGAGTCTGGATGTTTGTTTTGTGCAAAGCCCTGTGTCCCTTAGTCCTGCAGCAGTGACCACTAGTCTTGGCCCACGCGAAGTGACCAAGAGGGAAGAAGGGAGAACACTGGTGGGGTCGGGGGCAGTTGACTGCAGAGTGGTGCCAGAGGAGTGAGCGAGCCAGGGCACAGTTCTAATGGAGGACAACACTGTTTACTATGCACTGAGGTAACTGGGAGGTTAAGGCAGGCAGCCACGAGAGAGAGCCTGAGAAAGATTGCAAAGTAGCTGTTTTCAAACTTTCAGCTTGGCAGCAGACTAGCGAGGAGGACAAAGGGAAGGCTGAGGGACTGTCTAGAGAACTAGCATCCTCTTCCTACAACGGCTGGGAGAATTCTACTTTTTTTTAATCCAAATGGCACCTAACCCTGAACTTCATTCTTTAATTCACCCATGCATTTACAGTGACTGAGAATTGGAACAATAAAATCCTTAAATCTTTTTTATTTCCTGATTCCTAGTCACTGTAAATGCCAGGGTAAATTCAAGTACAAAGTCCAAGTTATTAGGTCTGCTATTGTCTTCTGTAGCGCCACAGCATTCCTTCTAGCCATCTGGAGGCTTCAATTCCTGATCAGCTCCCAAGCGCGCTTACCGTTTTACCTTCAGAAACGTGCCCAGTGTCGTTTCATTTTTTAAATAAAAAAAAAAAAGAGAGACATTGAGCACATCACACCAAGGGTCTGTAGAGAGAGCCTGATGAATCAATTGTGAGGAGTGGTGTTTTTTTTTCTTACAGGCATTGTTGATGGAGGTAGTGCGGGGGATGAAGCCCTCCCTCCCGAAAGGGTACACTATTGTCTACAGGGATGGCCTGCAAGTGAAAGCAGCCATCGTCGATGGAGGTAGTGCAGGGACGAAGACCCCCTCCTCCTGAAAGAAGACACTCTGCAGGGACGGCCTGGAAGTGGAGGTAGGCATCGGCAACGGAGGTAGTGCAGAGAAGAAGCCCCCTCTCCCAAAAGAGGACACTGTCTGCAGGGATGGCCTGCAAGTGAAAGTAGGTACAGAGGAGTGGCTGGGGGACAGACTCGTGTTACTTTAGCTAAAACGGACTCTGGCATGCCATGGACTATTCCCGTTGGCCAACCACTACTGATAAACTGTGTGGCCGATGCCTGGGGAGTGCAAGCTCTGTTTGTGGGGTGGGAACTTTAAGAGTGGGAAGGGGGTTCTGTTACAGCACTATTTGGTGAACGGAGGGGCCTCAAGCTGTTGGATATGCCTGAATGTGTTTGTAGTTGTGTGCGCATTTACAGGATCGATGTGGGGCTGTTAGGGGAAACACATTTAGAAACATAGACTTTGACGGCAGATAAGGACCACTTGGCCCTAGTCTGTTCATTTGCAGAGCAAAACTTACCTTCCCTCACATGGGACCTCCAGATCATGCCATGCATGTGGTGTCTTGCAAGCATTTTTTTTCTGGAGGGCTTGGACGTTGCTATTTGGGGGCACCACTGTTTTCTGTACATAATGCTTGTTCTGTATTACTGAACAGTGGAACTGTCATCTGTATATCATACCATTGCTTATGTATGTCTGTTGTTATTTGATGAGAAGCCTTTGGAAATGAGTTTAAGACTCAAAGGTTTGTAATTCCAATACTTCTAATAAATAAATAATAAATAAAAGTAAAAAAAAAGATGAGCAGTCGGTCCTTTGATCTGCTGTAAGCTGACACCAGAAGGTGAGGGTTGCCCGTGGGTCTATGGCAGGAAACTGATGGTGTGTGTGTGTGTGTTATTCATTTCTTACAGGGATAGAACTAGAAGAAAGACTAGAATGTCAATGCTGCTTTCGGAGGCACGAAAAGCGCGCCACCATATTGTGGACTGCTCATTGACATCCCCATGTTTCTGGTGGCGTGCTTCTTAAAAGTTAAATTTTAAACACAATAAAATAAAAACATGCTCACATTTGGCATTTTTTCTGTGGGCCAAACTCTGTTCTATTCCCGGGCAGTGGGTTTACTGCGCTGATGTACAGGCTGGAGGTAATAACCCATACTTGAAATCAGGCCATGCATGGGCTGTGCAGGAGAAGTGGTTGCAGAGGAGGGAATGTGTTCTGCAGGGCATTTGCCGTTAGGTTACTGGCTGCAGGAATGCTAAATGGAGCAACTCTTGGCTGTACGGGGAGGGTGCCTGTGCTGCATGCAGGGGTATTTACTGGTCACGGGGTGCTGGTGAGGAATGCTGAGGCATACTGCCTAAGCGCCCTATCATGCCATGCCTGGGGTATCTTGCAAGCCTTTTTTTCCTGGAGGGCTTGGGTGTTGCTATTTGGGGGCACTGCATACTGCATCCATCCCACCCACATCACCCCCCATATACAAGCCACCCCCTCCGAAGTCAAGTCAGTCGAGGTACAAAAAGTGGAAGATCCATAGCAAGGGCTGCCCAGGGTCCCACAGTATTACTTTTGACAGACGAGAAAAGTGCACCTGCCCTTCTTTCCCATGTGCAACTCAGTAGCTGTGGTTGGCATACATGAATATGGCAGTTTTATTAATAACTGAAAATGCTGCAGCGGCTTATTGTGCTGCACAAAATGTCGGTGACAGTGTGCTGCCTCTGGGTCTTTACATTCGACAGTAAACCTGGCACTTTTAAATGAAATTAAAAAAAAACTGCTGTGCTTGCCCACCGGCATAGCAGTAACGCTGCTGCTTGCAACACCAGCTCGGGTTGCTGGAGGGCTGGTTGGGGGGGAGAAGGATTGCGTGCCTGCTGGGCTGCTCTCTGGGAGGAGTGGGCTGTAAACCCTCTTGCTATACCATCACTTAGGTGACCACAGGTGGCGGTGCAACTCAGGGGGAGCAGAGCGTGTAGGGAGGGTAGACGTTGGCCTAGGTCCAGAGTGGAGGTGTGTCTCAGAGTGCCCCCAGTTACTTGGATCTCCTGGCATGCTGATGTCTAGTGGAAGAACCATGCAAAGTGGAAAATGGCCCCGTGTCCATTCCAGGAGAAGACAGGCTCTGGTGTTACAGTGGAGGCGAATGGGTTGCCCGACTAGTTGGACGTTGGCTGGAGGGGTTGGGTATCCCCCCTCCCACCCTGCACAGAGGAGTTATCCAAGGCTGGGGTGAGCTCCCGTCACCACCGGGGTCATCACTGGAGCCTGAGGAGGAAAACGGACATGGAGATAAGGAGGAGGCTTAAACTGCAAGTAAAAAAAAACAAAAAACTGCCATGTCTATGGCAGCCAAGGGAGCACAAGTCTGAGCTACGGAAAGAGAGAGAAGGAGTGAGAGGCGTGCTGACGTTATAATATGTGACCCTCGGCAGCACCATAGCAGCAAATCTCTGTATTGAATCTTACACTCGCCAGCGCTCTCTCGAAAGGGGTGGATGAGGCAGCTGCAGGGTGTGTTTTGTTTATGGGGATGGTTTCTGCTATGGGATGCAGCTGGGATACAGACAGACTATTCTTTGGGAGGATCCAGCTACAAAGGGAGTAGTTAGCTAGGGGATGCTGGACTAGGGGTCTGGTCCAGTTGCAGGGATTGTTTGTAGAGTGGAGGCTGATCTAAGGTGTTGGCTCAGCAACAGAGAGGGTGTTAGGAAGGCTGGTACAGCTTCAGGGAAGGCAATCAGGGGCAAGGGGATGGGTCTGGGAGCCTGTGGTGGTGGGGGCAAGCCAGATGCTAGGGCTGGCTGGTGGGGTGCAGGTACCAACAACCAAGGTTGAGTGGGATCAGTATTCAGCAACATATGTTGGGGAAAGGAGATGCTGTGAAGACTGCCATTGGGGTGGGGGTGGTCAACAAGCATGCTTCCAAGGCTGTGTGGGCCACATGAGTATGAGGCCACAGCATGGGGTGGGGGTTCAGCAGATAGAATTCAGTGATAAGTGTTGGATGGTGCTCAGTGAGTGGTGATGCAGAGTGCTGTATGGTGTGTGTGTGTGTGTGCGTGTGTCCAGGGTCCCTTGAGGGAGGAGGTGTCCAGAATTCCAGTAATGGAGGGCAAAGTTTGGAAATGGATATCAGGGTCCAGGAGGAGAAGGTGTCAAGGGGCCAGGAAGTGAGATGTCTAGGGCCTGGCAGGGAGGGGTGTCTGGAGAGGGAGGGCATCCAGGGGGATATGGAGGGAGGGAGGGAAGAAGGTATCCAGCAGGCCGGGGAGGGAGGTGTCAATTTGGACTGGGAGGGAGGGGTGTCTAGTGAGGGAGGTGCATATGGTGGGGGCCAGGACAGCTGGTGTCTTAGTAGGATGGGTAATGCTTGGCTGTGGAGGTGTCCAGAGGAAGGTTAACAGGAACAGGCGAAGTGGGCTGGATTTTTAACTGGTGCCTGAGGGAGCATGGGGCTGGGGAGAGGCTTTAAGACTAGAGTAGGGGAGTTGGCTCCTGAGTGAGGGAAGTCCATAGAAGAAGCATGTTGCCCAGCACAAGAGCGAGGGGTGAGGTGTGGCAAAAGTGTGGTCCCTTGAACAGAGGGTACAGAAAGCGGGTTGGGGGACTGGGAGTAGAGATGGGAGAGGTGAGTGAAGGGAACCAAACCAGTAATTGGATATGAAGGAGTTACAATGAGCCTGTAGATGTGAAGGAGTTACAATGAGCCTGTAGATATGAAGGAGTTACAATGAGCCTGTAGATGTGAAGGAGTTACAATGAGCCTGTAGATGTGAAGGCAGATGGAGGACGGGAAGGATGAAAGGCTGGGCTAGTTACAAGGAATGTGGTTGGTGGGGGATGAAAGACCGATCTGGTGATGGAAGGGTTGTCCACTTCCAGGCAGGGTTGGTTTACAGGGACTTGTTGAGGTGAAGAAAGGCTGTTTAGCTGGGGAAGAGAGGCTGGTCCAGTGGCTGGAAGTTGGTAATAGATGTTGATGCACTGGGGAGACGAGTCTGATCTGGTGGCTGGAAGTGTCCAGCTGCAGGGAGGTTTGTCTGGGGGAAGGCTGGTCCGAGGGATGGGTGGTCTAGGCACAGGGAGGGTGACTGTACAGGAGTTGACGACTACCCAGGCATCCTGTGATTCACCACCCTACTGCCCAGTGCATCCTGTGAGTCCCCACTCGCCCTAGACTCTGAGCATCCTGAGTCCCCACCTGCCCTGCTGTCCAGGGTGTCCTGTAATGCCCCACCCACCTTGCTATCAAGGGTGTCCATTGATTCCACACCCATACTGATACCAAGGCATCCTGTGAGTCCCCATCCACCCCTGCTATGGTGTCCTGTCAATGCATGACATGTTTATTTAAGGCACCCTGCCTAAACCCTTGTCAGTATGCCTCAGCAGCCCCTACCAGCAACCTCTGTGCCAAAAAAAACCACTGTCCATGAGAATAAAGGGGCCTGGTCCACAGAAAAATTCCCCAAGTGACCATGTTATTATTCAGAAGTGTTTAAAAATTAAAGTTAAACTAAGTGCGGCACAAAAGAGGTGTGGATCTCTTTACGTACTTGCGCTCAGCAGCCCTGATGGGCACTGCCATTCCAGTCCCCCCCCAAGTGTTCTGTGCAACTGCACACCTGCTGCTACACTGGAAGTATAGCCTGTTACAACTCCAGGGCCACAGAACACCCCCAAAAAACAGAGAAAAAGACCAGAATGGCGATGCATCATCATGGATCACATACAGTAGGTAGCCATATTGTGGACATCAACATAGATCCTCACTATTCAGAGTAGTTTCTGACAGCTATGGTGGCAGTATTCGTTGCCCCTGCTGGGGGGAGGAAGTTCAAGGACTGCTATCCTCCGGGGTGGATGGGGGCCGAGCATGGGGAAGTTTCTGGCATTTGACTGACCCATGGTGGAGACTGGGGGTCCGACAGTGATTGATTGAGATCTTCAGGATGCATGCCAGATGTCTGGTGCTCTGCATGACTCTACGTCACTGCATGCCATGCCATGCCATCCTGGGGGACAGAAAAAAACAAATCAGATGCCAATGCAGGAGGACGTCCGCCCTTCACCAGAAGGAATAAAAAGTAAAATACTACAAAAAATTAATTTGTCATTTGTCTTTATTTTGTCAGAGGGCCGTCTTGGGGTAGGAGGATCTAGGACTGCTCTCCATTGGGAGGGGTGGAGCATGGAGAAGCTTCCGGCATTTGATTGACCCCTGGTGGAGACCAGGGTCTCCTAGCCGGTGATCAAGATCTTTGGGAGGTGTGCCAGATGTCTGGCAGGGCACTGCTACTCTGTGCGCCACTACATCATTGCACACCATGCCTCTCTGGGGGACAGAAAAAAAATCAACCTATGCAGGAGGAGTCCACCCTCCATCAGCCCACACACAGCCAACCAAGGCACTCCTCCCAGATCACAAACCAGTCTCTGTTCATAGAGAGGCCCCTCTCCGACGACTCGCCTTGAGGGGTAAGCCATGTTGCACTCTGGTGGGATGGTTAAGTCCCAAGAGATGGGTAGTGGTGTTGGACACATTGTGGCCAGTCGATGTCCCAGACAAAAAAAAAAAAAAACGAGCAAAATTGCACTTTGCAGCTCATTAGGTTCTGCATGATTTTTTACAACTTTTTTTTCCATAGTGGTTTATCACCTCAGGGAGACAATTGGGGGGGCAGTTTCTCAGCCCTCTCCCAGCCACCCTTTGGGTCTAACTCATGGAGATACCGACACAGATTCCCCCTCATGGCAGGATCAGGGGAAGAAGGGCCCCCCCCCGAGAAATAGTCTAGTTCAGACAGTGGTGGTCAGGGTGGAAGTATGGGTCCACAGAGAAATGTGCCATCTCTGGGGTTCCAGTGCCCCTGTATTATATGTCCCTGAGTAAAACTTCTTCATTTTGGCATCATTTTATCATGCACAGTAAAGACAAACTTTTATAATGATCCTACCATTTTATTTCCTCATTGCGTCATGTTTACCTACAATGTCCATGCCACACAGAGTTCTGTTATCCCGGTGACAAGAAGTGAATAGGTGAATACATCTCCATGTGGTGTGTGTGTGAAACTGAAACCTCTTTTCTGTGTGTAGTAAATACAAAACCCCATGGAACACTGTACAGTGTCTTTTTGGGGGAGGGGTTAAGTATCTGTATTGGCCCAAACAACTGACATAGCAAGTTGTAGGCAGGGCTGCTCATGCTCATAGCTCTGCTGTGTAAAGTAGTGGGACACTGTGAGAGAAACAGTGAAGCACCCAAAATAAAAAAAGTCTCTCGCAGCATCCCCATATATTTTTGAAGTATCATTTCTTTGATAGTATGCTTGACAAGGTCATCCTCTGTGCAGTCACATACACGAACAACTGTAGCAGTACTTGATTCGTGTGTCACTTGCCTAATAAGTTGAACTCTCCAACATTAGGTGGAGCTTCACATGTGCAGGAGACCTAAATAAACATAGACACACTGCATAATGGCGCTGACCAGACTGAATGCTACTGGATGAAGAGTTCAACTTTGGAGACAAACGAAGAAAGTAAGTACTGCCTGTGACCCTTGGACAGCTGGTTCTGATCCCTGTATTATTTTTTGTAATATAAAAATGGGTTATAGACTGTCTCTCTTGAGAAATGCTGAAACAGCATGTGAGTATGACACACACACACACACACACACACACACATACACACACAGGTTTTAGATACAAGGTGTTACCTGGAAGGCCCAAAGCTAATTATAGACTTTAAATAAGTTAATTATAGCTGCAGTTGCTGAGAGGGAAAATCATAAACTTGGATAATGCTTAGAGGAAGAAGAGCAGGTTGTGCCGTTTTAGTGCGAAGTCATAAAAGATGCTTTCATGTCCTGGAAGGGGGAAGCTTATCATAAGATCAAGCAGAGTCATTTGAAGAACATGAGTTATGCCGAGGTTGCAGAATTTAATACTTGGAAAAGACATCCTGTTTTTATATAGATATATATTTTTATATATTCTGACAGGGAGGAACTAGGTGACCTCATGCAAATAGGTGGGGAAAACCAGCTTTTAAACATTATTCTGTTTTTCCTTCAGAGACACTTCTATCTAGACTCTGACAAAGAAACATCTGTGAGCATTTTAAGCAGGTATTTAGAGAGAGAGACAAATCTAAGTACTGTAGTAGGAATTGCACTGTTAAAACCTGTTTTGTTTAAGAGATGTGTATGTCTTGTGATCTAATAATGCTGTATTTTATGTGTTGCATATTTTTTTATCTATTTAAGTAAAACTCTATTTTTAGAGCTTACTTGGTCTGTCTTTGATTTCTTTCCTTTACAAGTAGAGTATAGATGGTTAAAGCAGACACTATACATAAGCTTGAATGGTGATACCAAACTGGAAAAAGGTAAGCATTTTAAATCTGAGGTATTTTATTATAGTTTTTAAGGGTTCATTTCTGTACACCTGGTTAGGTGCCCGTAGGCAAAGATATCTAGCCCCCCCGAACACAGAATTATCTGAGCTTGTGCATTTGATACGCTAGCAAGAGGTTCACTGTTTGAATCCCTCCAAGACTTGAGACCAAAGGTTGATTCAAATCCACAAAACAGACCAGGAGGGTTACCCTGTGTCTGTTAACTGTTCTCAAGACTGCGCTCAGAGGTTGGCACTTTGGGAGTAGAGGGCTGACCTGCTGAGTGGGTTTGCCACATTTTTTTTTTCATTTTATCAACTGCGCAGAGGATGAACTTGTAAAGCATATTACTTCATTAATAAACAGGGGCACTGAGAGAGATGTTTGTATTTTCAGGTGCTTCACTGTTTCTCTTGCAGCATCCCACTAGTTTGCACATGCTTAGTTATGGACGTCACTATTGACGCAGCGTGTGGATACTGTGGTAGTGTCAGACATCGCTCCTGATTGGTGCAGCATAACACTTTGTCTTCCTCATAAACACAAGATGCTCCCAGTTTGTGCTGTCCCACACAGACGTATTCCCATATCCACCTCCTCATGTCACCTGTGGAGAACAGAACTCTGGGTGGTATGGACACTGTGGGTAAACATGGTGCCAGGAGGAGGAAAAAACAGTAGGATGATTACAGAAGTTTGTTTTTACTGAGCATGGTAAAATCATGCCAAAATGAAGAATCTTTACTTGGGGAGACATAGCCTTGCATTGCTGCCGCAGCAGACAGTTAAAAGCCCTCTCATTGGCTTGGGGGAATAATCCTAATAGTGAAGCAGGGAGGCAGATCAAAATTCTATCAAGAATTTGTCAATGCAGAACGTTTGATGCTTGGTGAACATTTTTTAATTTTTTATTTTGACCCCAACTGTTTAATCATGCTCAACCCGAATGGTTGGCATAGGTACTGCAGTGTTCCCACCCTGTGATTACTGATCACCATCACCAGTACAGAATAGAAATATCCCTTGTGGCTATTCCCCCAATTATTGATGATCGCCAGAACCAGTATAGCATAGTAATTTCCATAGTGGCTAGTGGTTCCCTGTGACTGACAATCACTGACCCCAGTAACATAATTTCCCTCATGGCTCCACCACTGACATGATTGCCATCCTGTGGCAAAAAAGTATCCCTGGTGGCTACTGCTCTCCTTTAATTGCAGATAGTTGTAACCAATGTAGTAAATAATTTCCCTGGTTCTGGTTATCCCCCCCCACCCCCCAAGATTGCTTGCACTATCAAAATAAATGTCCCTAGTGCAAGTGATCATCGCCTGCCCAAGTAACAAAACTGAAGTAACTCTGGTGCTAGAGTCCTGCCCCCCACCTCACATCACCGATCTCCGGGATTGGTGAAAAAAAAAAAAAAAGATTCCATGGTGGGTTGCGGCCCCCCTCCATCTACCCACCATTACCAGTCACTGGCCAGAATAAAACAAAAAAAAGTGTCTCTGGTGCTAGTGGCCCCCTGGATACACACCTTTCAACCCTCTACATCTCCACTCATTGAGCTGCTGCAGCTTCACATCCTGAGTCCACCACCTGTCACTGACTTAACCAAGCTCCCACTCCCCAGCACTAGCTGCTGACTCCTGAGGCCAACATTGCCTTAGCAGCATGCTCCCTGATCCACCACCAAAGTGGTAGGCTGGTTCAGGGGTCAAAGGAGTTCTTGCACCAAGGAGAGTGGTGAACTAGGGAGGGCTGGCCGATCTGTGTGCTGGAAGTGTGGTCTAGCTGCATGTAGGGTGGTCACCTGAGACTCGGGAGGAAGGCTGGTCCAGGTACATTGCGGTTGGTCGGCTGGTGAAGAAAGGCTGGTCTCCGGTCTGAAAGGGTTGCCTTGGTGTAGGAAGGGTGGTCAACTGGGGAGAAGACGCTGGTTAAGGGGCTGGTCCAGTGCCATGGAGAGTGTTCAGCTGGGATGATGGAAGATGGTCAAGGCGGAGGGATGGTGGGTGGTCTGCTGGGAGTAGAAGCTGATCCAGTGTCCGAAATGGTTTCTGGATACTAGTAGGGTGGTTGGCTAGTGCTAGAAACTTTTCCAGGTGAGAGGGGTGTTCTAGGTGCAGTGAGGTTTGTCAGTTCGTGGGAAAGGCTGGTCCAGGGCCTATGGACGTGGTCTAGCAACAGGGAGAGTTATAAGATGAGATAGACTGTCTATGGGCTAGAAGAGGGAGCCAGCTGTAGGGAGGGTGGTCAGCTGAGGGGTTTGAGTGTAGTCAGCTGTTGGTTGCAGGCAGGTCTGTGTGATGGAAGTGTCTTCCATTTCCACAGAGCTTGTTGAGTTGATCTGGGACCTGGAGGGGTGGTCTACCTGGGTATAGGGTGGTTGTCTGTGGGTGGGTAGTCCATGTGAAGGGACAGTGGTTGGCTAGAGAGCAACAGCTGGTCCGTGGGCTTTAAGAGTGGTCCAGTTGCAGAGAATGTGGAAGATGGAGAGGAAAGGCTGGTCTGAGGATGTAAGGGTTGTCTGTGGGAAAAGAGAGGCTGGTCTTGGGGCAGGAAGGGTGGTCTAGGTGCAGGGAGGGTGGTTAAGGGAGGGGGAGGAGATGCTGGTCCAGGTGCTGGATGGGTGGTTCATTGTCAGTGAGTGTGGTTGGAGGAGGAGGAGATGCTGGTCCAGGTGCTGGATGGGAGGTTCATTGTCAGTGAGTGTGGTTGGAGTGGAAGGAGATGCTGGTCCATGTGCTGGATGGGTGGTTCATTGTCAGCGAGTGTGGTTGGAGGGGGAGGAAATGCTGGTCCATGTGCTGGATGGGTGGTTCAATGTCAGTGAGGGTGGTTGAAGGGGAAGGAGATGCTGGTCCATGTGCTGGATGAGTGGTTTATTGTCAGTGAGTGTGGCTGGAGGGGGAGGAGATGCTGGTCCAGGTGCTGGATGGGTGGTTCATTGTCAGTGAGGGTGGTTGAAGGGGGAGGAGATGCTGGTCCAGGTGCTGGATGGGTGGTTCATTGTCAGTGAGTGTGGCTGGAGGGGGAGGAGATGCTGGTCCAGGTGCTGGATAGGTGGTTCACTGTCAGTGAGGGTGGTTGAAGTGGGAGGAGATGCTGGTCCATGTGCTGGATGGGTGGTTCATTGTCAGTGAGGGTGGTTGAAGGGGGAGGAGATGCTGGTCCATGTGCTGGATGAGTGGTTCATTGTCAGTGAGGGTGGTTGAAGGGGGAGGAGATGCTGGTCCATGTGCTGGATGAGTAGTTTATTGTCAGTGAGGGTGGTTGAAGGGGGAGGAGATGCTGGTCCATGTGCTGGATGGGTGGTTCATTGTCAGTGAGGGTGGTTTGCCCTATGTTAATTCTACAGTACCATACATGCAGCGCCTTATCATATGACTCAGTGTGGGCGTACAGTGTTGTATGCTGATTGTCCAGGTGACTTGCAGGAAGATGTCCAGGGGGGGTCTCAAGGGGCCAGGGAGTGAGACATCTGTGTGTGACTGGGAGGGAGGGTCATAAATAGGTTGATAAGATGGGAATTCAGTTTGAGGCATTTCAGAAGAGGACCATGATTTAAATTTCGCTGCCCCCATCCATCCCACATGGAGAAGGTGATGCCAGATAAAAAAAAAATATTGCAGATTATGACTTTAAAGCTGATAATATAGTCCAAGATCCTACATGAAAAATAAATCTTTTATAAATATGTAGTGCCCCAAGTAGCAAAATTCAGCTTCCCTACAAAAAAAAAGGCTTGCCAGGGAACTCAGGCTGTACATGACAAGGTACTTAGGGACCCGATTAGTGCCCATTTAGTAAGCCCGGGAACAGAAATGTGTATAGGGGTCCCAGAGTGCAGTCGGAAGTTTCATTAGGGAATATTCATTTGTTGTAGTTTTTATTTATTTATTTTTTTTTAAGGCATCCTGCCCATACCACTTTTCAGTATGCCTCAGGAGCCACTACCAGCAACCTCTGTGCCAAAACCACTGTAGATGAATACAATGGAGCCTGGTCTACAGAAAAATTCCCCAAGAGAGCATGTTATTATTTATTATATATTTTTATAAATTAAATGTAAACTAAGTGTGCAACCAAAGATGTGTGCATGTCAGTGAGCCCACTTCCGGGTTTTGACTGCCACAGTATCGGGGAGCGTTTTAATGTACAGTACTCCCTCGTTATAATGAACAACTCAGAGTTCCATCCAGTTGTGTGTTATAGAGAGGGTTCGTTATAAGGAAGGACTGACTATTCTATGGTACCCTATATTACTAAGTTCTATCATATTATGCGAGAAGGGACTGTTTTACCCTGTACTACCCTTTTTGTAGCACATTAAATTATAGTAGTGTATCTCTATTATTAATGACAAAAGGATCTGAATTTAGCAATCATGGTTAAGACTGCATTTCCCACTGTTGAACAGAAGTGAGTAAAACCAAAATTTGATGCATACCAAAAAAAAATATGGTAAGTAAGAATTACAAATTAAAATGCTGCAATGGATTAATTTGTACCATTTTTCCCACTCCCTGGTTCTCCTTACCTTACATTCGGTGCTGCGCTGAAATGACAGCAGGTAACGGCACCACCACCACACGACTCCTTGGCCCCCTACTGTCTGACAGTAGCGGGAAGCACACTGCTTATTTGTAGATTGCCGAATAAATAAGCAGTGTGCTGCTCCCTGCTACTGCCAAATGCCTGATGGCTGATGGTGTTTGTGGTGAGGCTGTGTCACCCACCATTGTTTTAGCGCAGCACCGATTGTTCAGCAAGGGGAATGAGGGGTGGGCCACCAGTCCTTCGATTGGGTGTGGGGGCCCACTACCACCAATGTGAGGTTGACTGAGGCTGCAGGCATTGCTCTATCTTGGAAACAGGGCCAGAGCTTTGTTGTTGGGGGTGGGTTCTTGGCACAAGAGTTGCACAGCTGTAGCAGGCCAGCTGTGGCCATGTGGGGGTGGCATGACACACTGGGGTAAGGTGTTGTCATATTTTGGGGCCATTGATTGGGTTGGGAAAGAACCGCTGGACACCAGGGAATGACGTTAACCTTATTGAAAGGGGATTGTATGTGGGGGAGGGACCCTGGACCTCAGGTAATATTAACTGAATGGGATGGGGACTGGGAGCACTGAACACCAGGGATGTCATTTAACTTTGCCAGGATTGGAATGAGAGTGTTTCCACCGTAAGACACTGGGGCATTATGTGCCTGGGACTTCTGACACACTTCCTTTAGCAGCCACTAGGGTTGTGCTGGATTAAGACAGTCAGAATGGTTGAGTGGTCTTGAAGACCACCCAGAAGGAAAGAGATCTGTGGGTAGCCATTCAGATGACCTAAAGGTGGCCAGGCGGTGCCGCAAGGCAATAGGTAGGGTGATTGGGATGGACACCAGCTGGTATTCGGAGCAGCGTCACATCTCAACATGCCCTGCCCTTAGGATCCCCTTGAGTGACGGCACTTTATGGGAGGGACCGGACTTAGGATGCTTGAGGATTGGTGGAGGTGCATTGAGTAGTCATAGCATGTTCTCCTCTCCCAAGGGGGGAGGAGGCAAGAGTTAGTCTGATTACAGGACTCCCGGGTGACCACAGGATGCACTGTCAACAGAGCACCAACTAGTGTGCCACACTGGGGGGGGGGGCGTGTTGGATGCATGACGTCGGTGTGTCGCAGCGTCACCTTGACAAACCTCCAATCAAGGAAAAACAATACAGAAAAAATTGCCTCCAGTGTGCCAGATGATGCCCTGCCCCGAGACCAGCCTGGATCCCCGTCACAACCATGATTGCAAACCTCTGGAGTTGTGCCTGAGGGCTCCGAAGGCTCTGCCCTAGGGTACAGTCCAGGGGGTACTGTGGCGGGCAGTTCTGGGATGCGTTCAGCAGGCAGGAGGCCAAAAAGGGATTGCCGCCAGAAGAACATAAAGCATAAATAAAAAAAAAATGAAGAACGACACAGACTACTGGAAAAATGCTAGTCTTCCCTAACAAAGTATCTCATTCTGTTATGCAATATATTGTATGTCTTTTTCTGTTGTTACTTTCCTTATTATGGATATCAAGAGCCAGAAGAGGACCACTGACATCCACATGTTTCAGGTGGTGTGCTCAGTCACTATGACATTTTTAATACATTGCATAATTTCTGGTAGTGCATATGGCACAGTGCAGTTACAGCAGTGCAGCAACGGTAGTTAATGTGGCACAGTAACAGCATTATGCATGATACAGTGCAGTTTTGGCAGCACATGCTTCACAGTGCAAAGTCAGCCATACACATGAAACAGTTAGGAGAAAGTCATATATGTGGCACAGTGCAGTGACGGCAATGCACGTGGCATAGTGCAGTGATGGCAGTGCACACAGTACAGCTCAGTGATGAGACCACATGGCAAACTGGTTTCTGCAGTGCACATTTATTTATTTATTTATTTCTAGGAAGTACCTTTGAGCAAAAGGCTCTTTTACAGCGGTTCCATGTCGTAGTAATACATGGGCATTACATCATTTACAATGGTTACAAGTACATAAGCAGATACAAGGAGGTTCCATGCCTAGAAAAACATGAGTACATCAAGTTACAGAGGTTGCATAATTACAATAACAGGGAGTACATAAGTAAAAATATACAGACACATGATTTAAAGCAGGCCTGGCTGACAGGTTGTTAAGTGAACAACTTGAGATTCTACAGGATATAGAGTGAATCAGGTAGGGAGCAGAGGATGATGCAGTCTGTAAAATAATTAACTAATCCTATACGCAAGGAGGTGAGAACTTGATGGGCAGCAGTTCTTTTGTCATAAGTGCTAAAGAGTGCAGTCATAAAGGAGAACTAGACTCACTGGGGGGAAGTGCTGAGGCGGGGACCTGGAACCTACTAGGGGAGTGTTAGTTAGCAAGAAGAGAGGAGAGGCAAGAATGCAGGTTAGAATGAGGGTAGCAGGAAAGAGGAGGGAGAGTGTGGGGGAGTTCAGGTCTCACAGTGACAGTGCATGTTTGTAGTGAGGGCCACTCAGAGTTTATCTTTAAAGAGGCCTATTTTGTCCTCTTTTGTGATGCATAGGTCAAGCGCATTAAGCCAAAGTGGTGCCCGGTATTTGTAGAACCGTTGGCCTTGTGTGGTTCTATGGAAAGGGATGCAGAGAGCTGAGTTGTTTGTACCCCTAGTGCATCTGATGGAATTCGGTTGGCTAAGGAGGCTTTGCAGGCCTAGGGTGGTAAGTCCTAACATAGACTTCTTGGTGAGCATGCATACTTGATACTGGAGGTGACTGTCAAGTTTGAGCCATTTTGTCTGAGTGTACAACTCGCAGGTGTGAGTGAGATGGGGTACACCTAGGACTACATGACATGCTTTATTTAGTGTTGTTTTGATATGTTTCAAAGCAGTTGCACTACAATGTGGAGACAGTACCTGTGTCATGTAATGTAGACACTGCACTGTTTCTGTGCCACGAGAGAATGTGTGCAGCATGAATACTGCCATCACTGAGAAAATGCTGACTGGTGGGATGACACTGGTGTCCCGCATGCCCTGCACCTGGCATTGTGTGCAATGTCTGATCGAACTTTGTCCAGCTCTGTTGGGCTTGTGTGGTCCCTGTCGTCCCCACTAGTGGGGCAAGCCGAATCCTTGCGGATAATTCTGGTGCTGTTTACTCAATCGGCCTGCGGCTTCGTGACCAAACCAGGCCAGGGTGGCCGTTGCACATAGGCATGACCAGCAGTGCACGTGGCAGCACTACACACAGCACTGTGCTGTGCTCCTACATTAGTGCCACCACACTGTGCCACATGATCTGGTAATACCATGCACTACAGACAATTTGATGTGCCGCAAACACTGCTGTCTCTTGACTGTGCTACATGCACTGCCGAAGATGTTCTGTGCAATATGCAATGCAGACATTGTGCTGGGACACATGCAAGGGTAACATCATAGTAGGTCATGTGCAGTGTTGATACCGTACTGTGCCATGTGCAATACTAACACTGCACTATGCGGTGTCTGCAGCGCATGTGGCACACTGTGCTGTCTTCAGTGCACATGGCCATGGGGATGCCACTGGGCACTAGTGATGGCCACGCATGTGATGCAGTACAATTGCAGCACTGCATGTGGCACATCACAATGACAGCAGAGCATATGGCATAGCACAGTAATGATGGTGCACGTGGCACAGTGCGGGAAGTACATGCAGCAAAGTGCAATAACCGTCATATATGTGAAACACTTTGGTGATGGCAGTGCACATGTCATGGCACAGTCACGGCAGTGTACGTGATGCAGTGACAACAAACCACATGGTACAGAGCAATGACAGCACAGCATGTGGCACACTGCTGTGCATGAGGCACTGCACTGAGGCAGCAGTAAAATGCTACACTGTGGTATGTGATCTGCCAACATTGCACTGTGCAGGGCAGACATCAGACTGTCACATACAATGCCGATGTGGCACTTTGCAATATGTAGTGATGCCACTTTGTGGTGCCACGTTCAATGCTAACAACACATGGTACGTGTTCTGTAGATAACACAGTGTGCCACGTGCAGTGCTGCAACTCATTGTGCCACATGCTATGCAGACACAGCCCACATGGAATTGTGCCCCAGGACCACTTATTTAACCATTATCCCCACTTCCACATACACTGCAGCACCATGTGCCCCCTCCTAATCTCCTGCATATCCGGAACTGAAAATTTACCTCCCCCCACCTCATCTTCCATGGCACGATGTGTCAACATACCCAGGATTATACTTGAACCTCCACCATGCCATGTACCCCAGAACAGTTTCTCCACATACCATCACCACACACACCTATCTCAACACCACTCAAGTACCCCCCTCCCCATCTGCCACCTATGTACACACATGTTCCTTCGGCAGTCATATGTTCCCACACACACACCCTGGCATGGTATCACCACATACATCTGACCACCCATGTACCTGTCCCACACAGACCTACCCCAACACCACTCATGTACCCTCTTGCACACTCTAGATGTACACAGGATTTTGAAGTTCTACTTGGCCAGAACCCATTCACACAGACAATCTGACCAACTGTTTTTATCCTTCGCTCAAAGGATGATGGGTGCAAACTCTCTCCAAGTGGCTTGTTAACTGCATTGTTTTCTGTTACCAGAAATGCAACAAACCCTTGCCGGAACTGGTGAAGGGCCATTGTACAAGGGGGGTGGCTACCTTCTTCACTGCATTGAAGAATGTAGCGACATCCGCCATCTGCGCGGCCGCTACTTGGAATTCAGTGCACACTTTCGTGAGACGCTACAGTTTGGACATCACCTCCAGGCGTAGAGCGGGCTTTGGCGGACTTTGGCCTGGCAGTCCTCCAGGGACTTTTGTCCTGAGAGGTCCCCTTTGACCTCGATCTCTCCTATCCTCCTCCTGACTGGGTTATCATTACATCCTTACTGCTTGGGAATCAGTTCTTATGGTGTAACCTGCTGCGTGAGCTGTATCTCGAAGTAAGATAGTACGGTTGCGTAAGAACTTATCATAACAGTAGATCTTTGAGAACAGCTCTTGCAGCAGGTAGCTTCCTCCCACCCTCCCCTCAGAAGGTTTGGTTCAACTTCATAGCATCTGGGATGCATCAGAATTATTAGTTTTCCTCTGAAGCAGATCCTCGGTATCCCCTTCTGAATCGCATCGTTATGCCGGGAGTCTCCGGCGGGACAACTGAGGTATGCTGGGGGTCTGCACTTTTGATGATGTATCTAACATCGGGGTGGTGCCAACATCAGGGGCGGTCCCCCACTTTGTATAGCTAGCTAGAAGTATTCCATGGGGTCCTGCTGCCTGCCGGCTTCAGTCCTTATGGTGTAACCTGCTGCCAGAGCTGTTCTCAAAGATCTACTGTTCTGGTAATTTCTTACTTAATTGTACTTTGCTCATCTCACGGTGCGTCCTGGTTTCATGTTGCCTACACCCGTCTGAAAATGGTTTGTCCTTCTAATGCTTGGGACTCTGTTCTTAAGGTGTAGCCTGCGGGAAGATCTCCCACTTGAAGTAAGTACATTTAAGTAAGAACTTACGGTAACAATAGATGTTTGAGAGAAGCTGTTGCAGCAGGTGCTGCTTTCCCTCCCTCCTTCACCCTAGTACCTTCTTCTCCATCATGGCTACCTGTGTTTCTCTCCTCAGTTCTTCATTATTTTTCTGCATTTGGCAGGGTCTCTGGTAGAACTGAGGTATGGCTGTGGGACCGCCTATTTTATGCCATAGGCTGACGGGGGTGTGCTGACATCCGGGTGCATCCCCCCTGGTACTAATATCTAGATGCCCTGGTGCCTGTGCGCTTCAGTTCTTATGGCACAGTCTGTTGTAAGACCTCCTTTCAAATATCTATTACTGTAAGTTCTCATGTAACTGCATTATCTTAGAGAGAAGCTCTTGCAGCAGGCCCTGCTTTTTCCTACCTCCTTCCCCCTGCTGCTCTCTTTCTCTCACACTTCTGCCTTTTTTTTTTTGCTGTCGGGCAAATATCATCAGTTCCCTATAAGCTTGCCCACAGTGGGTCCAGCGGGAGACCACGTGGTAGGTGTGTGGGACCTTTATAGGCTAGGCTGAGATCAGCAGACTGATGCCGGTGGTGGGCAGTCCCCCATGGTGGACTGCTACATAGAAGTTTTCCATGTGGTCCTGGTGCATGATGGCTTAGTCCTACTAGTGTGACCTGCTGCAAGAGCTTCTCTTGAAGACGTACTGTTAGTAAATTCTTATACAAGTTATTAACAATGAAGTAATGTGAAGCCAAATGTTTTCTGCAAAGGGAAATATGACTGTTAAAATGACCCCTAACCCCAGATATAACACAAACATTTGAATACAGTGCTGCTGTGAGAAAAAAAGACATCCACCTGCAATCAAATGGGCAAAAAAGAATGACTATAAAAAAATAAATAGCCGCACACATGCACTGAACAGGCATCTTACGTAAGGCATCGCAGTACTACAGTTTCATACAATAAACCTGCCTCAGTGGGCTCAATACTTTTGCCTGTGTGCTGCTGTGTGGAAAACATTTATGGTGGCATAGATGCGTCAGTTACGTATAACAAACATTCTCCTTCACACAGGGTGATGGGCTTTTGCTACAGTAAAAAAAATAATTTAATTTTAAAGTGACACTGACCATCCTGGTTTTGAACTTGAAAGTGCAGTGTGTAGAGCTTTCTGTCTCAACACTTTCTTTGTTGGCCTGCCTCAAGTCAGTGCTCACTGCAGTACATGCAATTCTTTAATACTTTCATGGGGTTGCTCAAGTTTTCTCATGGCGGCTGCATTTATGTGAGGCGCTTCAGCCATGTTGTCTGTTGTTATCAAATTCTTAGTGCCAGTGTAGAATTGTAAGTTTGTCTCATCAGTTTTCCCAAGACTTGTCCGATAATGTAGTCATTCATATTCATACTCATGTTCATGTTTTTGTAGTAGTGATATATATTTTGGTTTCTTAAAAGCTATTTAAATAAGGATTTTAATCTGATTTCTTCAGGTAGTCATATTTGCTTGATGGTACTGGTTTGAGGCAGTTCTAACATTACTCTCATGCTTGATGGTGAGGGTTTGAGACAGTTCTTGCATTACACTTTGAAGAAGGATGGCACAATCAAACACTACTGCAGGATCCAGTAATGCTGAAGAACTAGTGGGACAAATCTTAGAAAGAAGAGATTTGTGGCAAGCATTGACATCTGTGCTGAGTCACACTACGCCAAATAGAACCCCTACAGCAACAGTGAATGAAGAACTGGGGTGTCTTTTTAACCAAAGTGGTCAACAAGTGACAATACATCCAAGTCAGCCTCTCAAAATGCACCACGTTACCTTTTAAGAAATCACTTTGGAACATGGAAAAACCACAGCGTGCAAAAGAGATACTATAAATTATTTTCATAAGTGGGTTTTTGGCAGTTTATTTTATTACAATTTTCAGTGTGATACTGAAAGATTTAAGTAACTTATCAGTTGTCTGCCAGTATATGAATGCTACTGCACAGAACTCTTGATCATACAGGAATAATCCAGAAACATGAGAGGTTCTCTCGGACTAGACTGCAACATAATAAATTGATAATATAGTTGCCAATTGAATTGTTACTATTATTCAGTCTTACTGTACTTTTGGATATCTTGTATATTCTATCATACAGAACCAAGACTACAAGCAGCACAGGGACATACTCATATTTCCATAAGGATGTAATTTTGCTATGTTACCTGGATTATGTAAATGTGATGAAACAAGGCGAGAAACAAGCGCTTTACCAAATTGGCCATATCTTAAGTGCATTTGAATTCTGTAAAGACTGGGATAGCAAAACTGTTATTGAAAAATTATGTGAAGCCTTTGGTAGCAAAATTCCACCCGATCTGAGGTATGTGTCTTACTTTACAACGGTACTGTTCCTGAGCACGTTGGACTCTGATGAAGTGCTGTAGTATTGTATGGAGATTGTCCATTCTTTACTATGTAATTTTTGTGAAACTGAATACAGATTCAAGCTAAAATCAAGTTTGCATACTGCTTTTATTGATGTTTTATTATTTTTTACTAACAGTAATTTAATTAGCAATCCTGTAGCTATGTGATCTGCAAATCCATATTGCTGGGGCCAGCCCAGTAGCGCTGAGGGTTCAGGTGCTGGATGCCACACCGGTGACTCTGGTTTGGGAATGAGCACGTGCTGTCGAGGGTCATCAGGGGAGGGAGAGGACTGAGTGTCCGATGGACAGCTCTCCACTCTGGGGAGGGAGGGGGGATCATGCTTGGCACTTGACTGGCCTCTGGTGGAGGTCTGGAGCTCAGCAAGCATAGAGCTAGACACAGGGGGATGGGGAGTGGCTAGGTCAGCGGTGAGGCCATGATGTTGGGTACAAACCACTCCCTTGAACAAGGGAGAACAGCGCACGGTCTCCTGGATGATGGAGCACCACAGCGGAGATCCTGATTGCCCATGTGCCTGCCATACTGCATGGATAAGTTCTGACGAAACAAAGACGTACTCAGGGTGTCCTGCCTCACCCTGTACCCACCTGGGGGGGTACAGCCAAGGCTCCATGGGCACCGACCGGGAGCTCAGGTAGACCGTGTGTGCCGGGATACCGCATGTGTCTCCTGAAGGAGTGGAGACCGTGTGCAGGAGAAGTATAAAGAGAAATAAAAAAAATATATATATATATATTAAGGAATGCACATTTCACTGTCCACCGGATTATACTGACCACTTTGTGATTCTGTTCCTTAGGTAAACAAAACTTTGACCATGATTACCATCAATGCTCGTACTGTCTTCAGGTCATCATACTCTGCAGTCAGGTTGTCGAGCATCACTAGAATATGGAAGAAATTTTGACCTTGTAATGTTACTGTTTCCCAACATCTGCGATCTAATGCTTGTGATGTGCACAGCTGAACAACAACTATCTCTGCATTCAGTCATGTTCACATAATGGCTGTGTGAATGTCTGAGTTCCTGTCATCTGTCTGCTTCCTTTTCTATGTGGTCAACACAGGGTATTAAATAGCTGGTACAGCATAGCCAAATGCTATGCCAATCGGGGACTAAGGCTAACTATTTTCAGAAATGTGTAGCAGTACACTGCTAAACCTTTTTTAGTGAGAACATGACACGGCTGACTACAGGAAAATAAAAAAATCTTTTCTTAACGTTTTGCTTTGCTATGCCTGTTTAAACTCCATTAGCATGTTCACGTGCCAAACTACTAATCAGTGTTTCCAGCTTATTTAATAACCTGTAACATGTTTTAACTGACAGTGTAGCGAGAAATGTTTATGCATAAATTCTAGTTTCCTGCTTACATCTATTAAATGGCTACATTCTAGAAGTACAACAC
The DNA here is from genome assembly GCA_016271365.2 of Neoceratodus forsteri. Taxonomy (NCBI): domain Eukaryota; kingdom Metazoa; phylum Chordata; order Ceratodontiformes; family Ceratodontidae; genus Neoceratodus; species Neoceratodus forsteri. Next base: position 1,142,641,900 of record CM057453.1, read on the forward strand.
ATTTAAAAAAAACTGGAAGATGTCTGGAATATGCTCAATTTAAATATGTATGCTTTTCTGTCCCATTTACTGCGATGCAACTTTATGAGCCATGTGCCTCTCCTCATAGCTCTTGTCCCAAAACACATGATCATTTCTGTGGCCATTTGTTGCACCCTCTCCAGGGCCTCAGTATCATTTGTGTTAAGAGAAGCTGAAAACCACATACAGCATTGTAAGTGGATGATCTGGAAAAATGATATCCCTGCTGTACTTGTCACCCCCCTCCCAAGCACACCATCATTTTGGTGGCCTTCTTTGCAGACACTGTGCACTACCTTTAATGCTTTAGCTTCTTGTCTGTTAAACTCCCTTATTGTTTTCCTACTCCACTGCATCAGGAGCATAACCACACAGTAGGTTTTGTAGTCCATGCCCATGATGAATCAGTTTTGAAACCTTGAAGTGTCAGGACTCATCTGCTTGTCCGCACAGTTGGGATAGTTGCATATTGTTCCTATTAGTGAAGTTAGTCCAGGAACCACTGGGGTTTTCTTGTTTTTCTGTGTACTATGCATCCAGTATGTTTTTTTCTTTTGTCTCCAAAAAGTGTAGTACTTACAACTTGGATATGTTCATAACTGGGAGTCAGAGTAATTACCTATATAGTTTGTATTCAGAATGTGCCTCCATCCTTGATGGAGTCCTCCACCCTGGTTGCTATATGGTAATTACTGAACTTAAACAGCCTACTAGAGATCAGCTTCAAAGATCATGATAATAATACTTTATTTCTAATGTGCCTTTCAACAAACCAAGGAGCAAAAGAATAAATTAAAATAACACATAAAACAGTAAATAGAAACTGATAAATTCTTATAAAATCCGGGTAGAAAACAGAATAAAATCATACAGGGTAGGCTTGGTGCCATAAGTGTGTTTTAAGGGCCTGTTTAAATCCCTCCACTGTTGTGAACTCTCATGCACTCATAAGAATGTTATACATCATTGGCCCGTGCAATGACCCCCTAAGGAACGCCACTTCATAACCCTCTCAACTCACAGTATTCTTTCCATATTAACCCTCTTCATCTTGCCTGAAAGTCTGTTATAAATCATCCTTATGTATGCCTCATTTCTACCATACTGACATTCTTTTCCCAGGCACTTGCTGCACTACAAATTATAAAAGACCTACAACTTGAGATAGACTACTATATGTCTGTGTCCCTTCTTTTCTCCACCTGCTTTGACATAATTTGAAATAAAGGGGTCAGGTTGATTCTGCAAATTCTGGTTGCAACACTCCTTATGAAACAGTCCAAGAACACTGGCCACAACCACATGCTCTATTCAATTCTTGATAGTAGCACAGTGTACATTTCATAGCAAAGCATATAATTCTGCTCCATTATTGACATCCTAATCACTGGACAGCTACTGATTATTATGATGCTTTGGGTTCATACCCCTCAGCTGTCCCTCATTTTCTGTGGTGATCATGATTATGCCACAAAACTTTCCTGTGTTCTTTGTCTCTGATTACTGAAAGTTTTTTCCCTTGTGTGCTAGACATGAAGTTAAGAATTATGCTGACGTACACAAGCAGTACAAATGGTTTTCCATGACAGGAAGGTCCTGGTGTATGACATTACTGACTGTAATAGATAAGTATACTATCCAAGTAATAAACTGAGTGGTACTGAAAGGAGAAGTACATGATTGCACCTTGTAACTTTTTATTTGAGCCCATGTTCAAAAGTAAACACTGTTTTCCAGTACCTGTTGGGGATATACTTTATTTCTTTAAATTTATTTATTGAAATGTTTAACCAGGAAGGCATGCTGAGCAACAAGTTGCTCATCTCGCGGTACGACCTGTGGGGTAGGGGAACATGAGGATAGCATACAGAAATTTGGTACACAATATAGATATACAAGTTGATTACATGCATTAAAGTCAGACTACACAGAAGTGCTGAAAAGGAGGAATGCTAGCAGGTATGAACTGGATGGATACAATGCTAACAGTCATGAACTAGATAGATAAAATGGCACAAATATCTATTGCAAACTCTTTGTGGGATGTAGCTTTATAGTTAGAAAATGGCTGGATAGAATAACAGGCAGTTGAACTAGGGCAAGATTGCAAGGAGAGACGCAGACAAAAAAACCTGCAAGGTGCTACAAAAATGCAAGGTTGACTATAACTACATTAGAGATTAGGGGTTATCCAATAACTATGGCTAGGAAGGGGATGAAGGTGGGTGGGTGGGGGGCATATAGGCAGATAGGGGGTGGAAAGGGGGTGATTCGCAGCGGGGAAGGCAAGGACTGTAGGAGAAGGGTCTGCCAGGGTCTGACCTAGCCAGAATTCTGGCAACCCTACATGCACCAGGCGGAGGTCAAGCATGAACAGGAGCGAAGCAGGTTGTAGGCAGTGGTAGTTAGAGCACATCAGGAAGGAAGACATGGGGAAGAGAATGGTCTGCCAGGACCTGGCCCCTCCAGTATGCTGTGGACACTGCATGCACAAGGTAGAGGTAGAGCACAACAGGAGGGAAGCAGGTAGTAGGCAGCAGAGGTAGAGCATGACAGGAGGGAAGTATGCAGCGATGGGGAGTAGGCTTCAGAAGGACCATGAGAGAGGGAGGTGGGATCAGAACAGGGGATGAGATACAGCCCTTTCAGGAAAGAATGGGGTGGAACTGGGAGGTGAGGAAGGTGTTTGCCTAGGTTCTGGACCCCTCCAGGATGCAGAGTACCCTGCCAGGGGCCTAGGCCAAGCAATGGCGAGTGGGTAGTGAGGGTAAGGTGAGAGGGTTTGCAGGAAAAAGTGGGTGTGAAGCTGAAGCAGGCTTATAGGGGAACAAGTTAAGGAGGATCGTAGCAGGAGCAACTAGCAGAGAGAAAGTTATGTAAGGCAGAGGCAAGGGAATGGGAGGAGGAGGAGTGTCGTTTTTGAGGTGGGAGGGAGTTCCAGATTTTGTGGAAACAATGGGAGAAGCATGATGGGCGGATGAGGGTGGTATGACGGGGGACAAGTAGGGTGCGAGTGTCTGAGGATCTGAGGGAGTGGGAGGGAGGGAGCATGAGAGGTAGGAAGGAATTACACCAAACCAACATTTTTGGAAGTTAGCTTGCCACAGTGAGCCAGGCATCTGTTAGCAAGTGATGGCAAGAACAGAGCATGCTAAAGGTCACAATGATGGGTTTGAGATGGGGCATCAACAACAAATCGACTAAAAGAGTTGAAAAGAGAGTCTAATCTGGTAAGGGAAGATATGGGAATGGCACCATAGACTACATTACAGTACTCAAAAATGAGGAAGATCATCTTCTGGACAAGTTCGCCCGGGGCCATAGGAGGGATGCAACTACGGATCCTGCAAAGGGCTCCAAGCGTGGGGCACAGTTTTTCAGAATGGTGTCAATGTGGCCAGAGAAGCTGAGGTGTTTGGTCCAGCCAAACCCCAAGGTATCTGAAAAGAGGGGGTGTCCTCAAGGATTGTACCATCAAGGGTGTGGAAAGAGGGTAAGGGGTGGAGCCTAGTGCAAAGGCCATGGACACTGTCTTTTCGGCATTTAGGAATAGTTGATGTGAGGCAAACCAGAGCTGAACCTGGTGGACGTCATACCTGTTTACTACACTTTCTTTTCATTGTTCATACCAGTCCCCTCTACTGTATCGGCACTGTGAAATTCCATTTTTGGTTTGATTAGATCTCATTGTCCACAGGAGCTGTATTAGTGAGCAGATGATGTGTGTGCACCCTTTATACTCGACTCTACAGTATGCACATTACGTTGCCAATGAGTGAAATAGCACATAATAACCATCATCTACTTTTACATACTGCATAGGACTTTTAGTGCATGTGTTTTTGTTAGCTGCATTATGTTTACTTTTGTTCATACTTGTTATGGTTATGTATGCTTGCAGCACAGAGATACATATTGTTTTTTTCTTGATTTATTTATCCCCCTACATGCTCCAGTGCACACCACTCCTTCATGCTGCCATGACCCCCAACTTACCTCCTACTATCCTCACTGAAGCCCTCCGTCTCACACTGCAGCCTGCCCTGAGGTATCCTGGGGTAACCCTTCGCCGGATGTGTCCCTCTCCGTGGGGGAAGATACCAGTGGGGGTTGCAAGCGCACTCATTGTTAGGCCCTGTGGTGCTGCTCAGAAAGACATAGCTCTCTGGAGGGCTTCAGTGGTGTAGGAGACTGGCAGCCTTAAAACCCTCATGATTAGTCGGGACAAGGCCTGGAAGAAGTTCAAGCTCTCTTCCCTTCCGGCAGACCTTGTGGCATACAAAGCCTTAAGAAAAAAAACCAAGAGAGCCATTAAACTTGCTAAAAGGGAGTATGTCACACACCTCCAGAAAACCAACTTAGGCAACCCTAAGCAATTCTGGAATTATGTCAACGACCTGATCAAGGGCAACAAAAAGACTGAACCTTGCCCCATTGAGGTCAATGGTCAGCTTGTTACTGACTCCTCTCAAATAGCGACCGCCCTGTACAACCACTTCACAGACCTTGAGGCCTACAAGGCTGGCCAGTCCCCCCCGACTTCGGCTCCTAACGTAGGTGAGCCAACATACTATGAACAACCTTCTTTCCACCTGAGACTGGTAAAGTGAAAAGAGGTCCTAACCCTCCTAAAGGCACTGAAAGTTAGAGGCTCAGGGGGACCAGATGGGATAAACCCTCGGCTACTCAAGGCTGAAGCCCCGTCCATATCCAGACCCTTGACCTGGCTCTTAAACAGATCACTACGGGAAGGAATCGTTCCCAACCAGTGGAAACAGGCCAACGTGGTCCCAATCCATAAAGGTGGCCCCAGGCAAAACTTAAGCAATTACAGGCCTATCTCCCTGCTCTGCACACTTGCTAAGCTACAAGAAAGGCTAGTCTATGACCAACTCCGTGACTACTTGGAGGCTCATCAGCTCCTAGCTCCCTCACAACACGGATTTAGATCTAACCACGGGACTGACACAGCCCTTATCAACTTCTCGGATGAAGTACTCAGAGAAATGGACAAAGGGATACCCACAGGTGCTGTCTTTATAGACCTGTCCAAGGCATTTGACCTTGTTGACCACAAACTCCTGCTACAGAAGCCGAACAATGTGGGCTTAGACCCCCATGACCTCAAGTGGTTTGGTAGCTACTTATCTGGCCAGACACAGAGGGTCACCTGGAAGGGAGCCATATCAGGTCCACAACCTCTAAAACAGGGCGTACCACAGGACTCAATCCTCGTCCCCCTCCTTTTCTCCTTGTTTACCAACAACCTAAGTACCCACTGTGGGGGTAGCTCGGTCGTTCAGTATGCAGACGACACAGTCATCTACCAATCCTTGGGCGAAGTGGCTGCTCTCGGTCCCCTCCTCCAAAGTGACCTCACATCACTTGAGGCATTGCTGAGTGATAACAGAATGGTACTAAATGCAGACAAAACCAAGGCGGTGCTATTTGGGTTCAGATCCCTGGACCATGACAGGACTTCATCCCTGCAACTCACCACACTCTCTGGAAAAGGCATCAAAGTGGTGCCCTCCCTAAAATACTTAGGTCTAATTCTTGACCAATCTCTCACCTTCAAGAACCACATGGATCAGGTCACCAAGACCTTACACCGTAAACTTGGAACCTTGTACCGACTCAAGGACCAGCTCATCCCCGAGGCCACTCTTTCCATTGCCACAAGTGTCCTGCTCCCTACCCTGACCTATGCTGCACTGATTATACAAGGCATGGCTAAACAAGAGGTCTCCAGGATGCAAATCTTGTACAACAAGGTAGCTCGGTTCACTACCCAGGACCACCCCCGACGTCACCACTGTGACACACTGGCCCAGCTATGGTGGCCCTCATTGACCACTCGCCTACAATACCCCTTGCTTGTCCTGGCCTTCAAGCTACTCAAGCTGCCCGCTCCACCTAGCATAGTAGGAACCATAGCAATTAAACATAACCCCAGGAGGCTATAGACGTCAGAATGAACTCTACTGGAAGTCCCCAGAGTCAGGACTAATGCTGGTGGCAAATCTTTCTCCTACCTAGCCCCCAACCTGTGGAACAAGCTCCCTCCTCTGGTGCAGGAGGCCTCCACACTTAGGAACTTCCGCACCAGACTTAAGGTTCATATGATTGACTGTAGCACATGCCACTGCCACGGCTCATAACTTGCCCCCCTCTCCCACATCAACCCTCCCGAAAGAGAGCCTACCCAGGTACCCCCCTCAAGATCCAGGGTACCTTGATCCTGTTATTGTCCTATAGATAACTTTTGTATTGGAGGTAGCTCTCCACCTGAAAACTACAAATTGCTTGTCATGTATAAAACCACGCCAGGTAGTTACTAGGTAAAACTGTGTCATGTTGATAACCATGGCTGTAACCTCCATGTAAACCTGAATAATCTTGTAACCAAATGTCTTTCCACTGCCTCAAAACATGTATTGTTATCCTGGGTCACCCCTGAAAAAGGGACCTTCGGGGCTCAGTGGGCCTACCCGGTCACCAAAATTTAATAAATAAATCATCCAGTGGATCCTGGAGCTGTTTTCTGGTTTTCAGATTTCCCCATTGCACCGCTCATGCAGTGACTCCAGTCTCCACTGGGGGCCACTTGCAGAGTGATGCTTACCCCACCCCAGGAGAGAAGAGCAGTCTTACAGACGCTCGATCCTGTCCTCCCCCTGCCAACCTCCGGTGCCCGAGTCCGTTCCCAAACCCGGTTTTCTGGTGCCACATGAGGTAAAGCATCCAGTGCCTCAGCCCTCAGCACCACCAGGCCAGCATGAGAAACATCTTGTTAACTGTCTTTGACATCATGTTCTCAGATGCCAATGCAACGCTCATGTGAGATTTCAATAACCAGAAAATTGATTATTGCAGGATAGGTACACTGACAAACCACCATGTAAAGTAAACTCAAGAAACATTTTATGTTAGTATTGCTCAGATAGTATCCTAGAAATTAGGATACCAACAGATGCATCCATTTAGCCAGATAGTTGCTGTGATACGGTAGCAGTACTATCTGACCATAGATCCTACCCTCTAGGATCCAGCTCAGATCCATCACTATCTGACCCCGGATCCTACATCTGTCTTTGGTAGAATTTCTAGTAGAAGCCAAGGTATGATACCTGCACTATCTGACATATAGTGCTTTTGTGGATCCTACCACTGTCTGAGCAAAACTTTTTTATATCCCAGATGGCTGCAGGAATGGAACTCACTAATTACAAATAAACGGACAAGGGAAAGGGGATATTGTTTAAGCAGGAAAGGCACACAATGCTAGACCTTGTTTTACAGGTACAACCTTGGGAGAACAAGGATGTTAATTGAGTTGCTCAGGGTCACACAGTATGAAAGTGAGGGCTGATGGGATGCAAACCCATGTCTCCAGGTTTGCAGCTCAATGCCCTTAACTGCTACGCCATACTGCCTACTAAACACTATGACAGTGTGTACTGTTCTTGTTAAGATTATATTTCGAGTTATAACAGAACAAAAGCAGCATTTTGAGTCATTTGTGAAAGACAATGTGCATTAGGTTTAACGAAAATGCAAAGGGAAATCGATATGTTTATGTCAATATGATCAACTGTGTTTTCAGTGGTATGTTTTTGAGTGTGTTGCCCATGTTTCACATTTTAAATGTGGTTTTTGTGTTTAGTTTGCAGATGTTGATGGGTTGTGGCAACAAACTAGTGTCTCTAAAATTATGCGAAAATAAAGTCTTAACTGGCATGATGATTCACAAAGTATTTCATCAGAAGGCAGTTTACTTGAGGCCATCACGAAGCCTAGAAAGTGTAAGTTCCATACAGATTTTTTACGCAATATGGTGATGAACATTAAGATTTATAGGCCACAACAGTTCAACTTGGCAACTATAATCTCTTGAAGTTTTACATGCTCTTTCTCCTTTGATTAAGCTCTTGTAAAAGTTAATTAAGTTCACAATTCTCTCTCTCTCTCTCTCTCTCTCTCTCTGTATGCCCCTCACCCACTGGCTCATGGAATAATATCACTGATGTGTGCTCAAACCATTCTGATCACAAAAATCCACACAGCTGATTACAGGGCTTCAAGATTCAGAAAAAGCAGTTTCCAGCGTACATAGACCATACAATTCAGAACCAGCTACTGCTCAGCGCCGCCACTTTCGTAAAAACCAGGGTCAGCAAGGAAGGCACCAATAACAAGAAAGGGGATTCAAAAGAAGAGGCCCTCCCCTTACTTGAGGTGCCCAGGGCCCCAAAAGTGCCAAGATGGCCAGACCCCCCCCTTGGCTACCCCTCGACATCGGCATGATTCCCTGCTGGCCTTCCCTCCTCCAGTGGAGGCCCAGGGGATGCTGTAGGAGGGAGGTTCTCCCTTAACCTATCAAGATGGTCCATTATCACTATAGATCGGTGGGTTCTCCAGATTATCGAAAGGGGCTACACTCTGTAGTTCTTTTTTTGAAATTTAATTTCTTTATTAAATTTTCACAACAACCCAACATGGGGTACAATTATCAACCAAAACTATTACATGACAAAACAAAATCCATGAAACATGACATCAGCCTGGAACAGAATGCCAAATATCCCCCCCCACCCCTGGAAGGTGACACCACTAACACCGGACAGACTCATATGAGCGGGATAGAAGCGCCACGGGCCTAGCAGCAAACAGAGCTCAGATAAAAGAGATAAGGCGAAATATAATATATCAGCCAGAGGTAACAATTGTAAAAGGTTAATGTAGATATAAGGCGTACAGTTTGCCCCACTTCTGATTAAAGGTGGAGATTCCATTACGGGAACTGGCTATTAATCTTTCCAGCTTGAAGCAAAAGGAGATTTCTTTGAGCCATTCGTTATATGAAATATCAGATTGGTCTAGCCAATGCCTAAGGACCAGCCTTTTAACTGCAATTGAAATTAGGGCTATATGAAATTTCCGTTCCTTTACTCTTATATCCGAGTACAAACCAAGAATGCATATTTCAGGTGTGAATAACTCGTCTAAACCCAAAGACGGGTCCATATTAGCTCGAATTGTGTTCCATAATGGGGCCACTTTGTTACATGACCAGAATATATGCAATAAATTCCCTTCCCCTATGCCACATCTTGTACAGCTATTTGACATTAACCTGTTAAATTTAGTCAGCTTATTTGGCGTATAATACAAATTATTCAGGATGAAAAACTGAATAAGCCTATTTCTATCCAGTGTAAGGAATTTATATGTATCTCGCCAAATCTGATTCCAAGATGCAGGGGAATTGGGTATGAGAGAAGTCCATATCTTAGAGCCAGATAATGGGTTAGGGAATTTGAAAACCAAAAGGTAGGAATATATTCTGGCAATTCCATGGGGCTTGGTAGCACTCCTGAACCTGATCCAAAAGGGTCTAGTTTGGGAAGGTACCCTCACAGTCCCAAACACTTCCCAAAAGGTGTCTCAGCTGAAAACCTTAAATATATATTTCTGTGGATATTCAAATCGGCTAGCAAACTATCCGAGGAACGAAGAGAACCCTGAGAATAGAGGTCCTCCACTGATCGATCATGAATTTGTGGAAGCCAATCTGGAGGTAAAAGTGAGCCACCAATTTTGATGTTAGGATTGAGGGTAAGTGGTTGTGCCACATCCTTAGTGTATGGTATGTTAAGAGAGCTCCAACACTGAGAGAGAATTTTAATTGAAAGTCCTATGGATGAATCCCGAATGTCATCCGGTAAGGAAGAATAGCTGTAATAAAAAATACGGGGAGGGTATAAATTATATTTATCCAACAATTTGAGCTCCAATTCCAACCAGATGGGCTTATAACACTCATTCTGGGGGTTGCTCCAACGCCCAAGTTTAGCTAAATGGCTAGCCCAGTAATAAAATTGAAAATTAGGAAGACGTGAGACCCCCTGTCTTTAGGCAGGCTAAGTTTGAGGAAAGCTCTTCTGGGATGTTTACCACGCCAGACAAATTTGGATAAAGCGGAGTGTATCTGTTGAAAGTAAGTTTTAGGGAGCCAAATGTTAAGGAGGTTCAGGGGATAGAAAATACGGGGGAGTATGTTCATTTTAATGATACTAACACGTCCTCCTATGGACAATGGAAGACTGTCCCATCTATTAAGATCTTTCTGAATTCTATCCAAAAGGTCATCCAGATTGATCTTTTTGATCACCTCCACATTACGGGCCAAATGTATACCCAGATACTTGAGAGAGGTCGAAGCCCATTTCATGCCAAATTGAGAAAAGTTGGCTTGAAACGTAAGGGAATTTAGAGGGAATATCACCGACTTGGATAAATTTAACCTGTAGTTGGACACGCTCCCAAATCGATTAATTAATTGTAATACTTCCGGTAATGAGGATTCAGGATTCGAGAGATGCAGGAGAATATCATCTGCAAAAACAGAGAGGGTCAGGGCCTGCTGAGACATAACGCAGCCTGTGATCTGAGGTGAGATTTTGATACTTAGTATGAGAGGTTCCAGATACAAGTTAAATAAATAGGGGGACAAGGGACAGCCCTGTCGAGTACCAGAGTGTAAGAAAAAGCGAGACGAAAAAACACCATTACAATAAATCCTGACGGATGGTGAACGATAAACTGCTCTGAGCCACCGAATGAAAATCTCTGGAAAACCCATTCTTCCGAGTGTAGCCCACAAAAAGTCCCAGTTAACTCGATCAAAAGCTTTCTCAGCGTCCAAGGCAACTAGTGCCATGGGGAATTGGGACATCTGTGCTTCTTGAAAGATATGGGTCAGGGTACGCAGGTGATCTGCCGCAGATCTTCCCTGGACAAACCCCACCTGTTCAGGACTCAACAGAACTTGCCAAACCTGTTTAATTCTCAGGGAGAGAATCTTGGTTAAGATTTTAATATCGTAATTTAGTAATGAAATTGGTCGATAACTAGCCGGTTCCAACTGGGGTTTGTCAGGTTTTGGGATTAAAATTATTGTGGCCTCCAACAATGAGGGGTCTGAAGAAAGGATATAATTGAACAACTTAAGGAGAAGAGGGGAGATCTCTTTACAAAAGATTTTATAAAAATTTGGGGGGAAGCCATCAGGGCCTGGGGATTTATCCAGGGGTAGACCTTTGATGGCCTCTTCAATTTCACTCAATGTAATAGGAGAGGATAAGAGTTTGCAGTGCTGCACCCTCAAGCGAGCAAAGGGATACCGTCCAAAAATGCTCCACAGCAGGACGGGATATCAGAGAGGCACCCTTACCATACAAATCTTTATAGAAAATTCAAAAATTTATAATATCCCTTGGGAGGTTTGATTGAACCGTCAGGTGCCTTTAACGCGGAATCAACCTAGAATTTTCAACCTCCCTTAGCCTAAGGGCAAGCAGTCTGCCAGGTTTTTCCCCAGGTCAAGGTAATTGCTTTAGTTTTAAGGATGACGATTCCGTTTTTCTTTGATCAGGTCTCAGATTCATTTTTCAGTTTACATAGCACCTCAAGGTCTGTTTGTGAATTAGAGCGAGAAAAGATATCCTCAGCAGCCTTAATTTGGTTGGACAGTGAAGTGACCTTAGCTTCTCTCAGCTTTTTCCTCCTTGAGACCAATTTAATGAATTCGCCTCTAAGAAAACATTTTAAAGAACACCAAGTTAGATCCTCTCTGGCAATGGAACCCTGATTTATTTCGAGAAAGGACGAGATCAAAGATTTGAGATGTAAAATTGTATGTTCATCTTTCAAAAGCTGTGTATTAAGCTTCCAAGAAGTATCCCTCTGACCAGGCGGACCAGGGGACAATTTGATCCAGGCCAGAGAGTGATCAGAAATAACAATTGGTTCTATACCTGAGTAGGAAACATTTGCCAGGAGGGTGGTGCTAATTAAAATATAATCTAATCTGGACCACGATCTATGTATATGGGAATAGAAAGAGTAACTACAGCTTAAAGGGTTCAAACTACACCAAGGGTCACATAAACCTACTAAGTTCATAAAATCACTGAGCGCTAATTGGGAAGGGGAGAGGGGTTTCACAGGTCTGTAAGTTCTATCTAGGTCCTGAGTTGGGGTGACATTCCAGTCACCCCCCAAAATGAATAAAGCCGGCAAAAATCGACTCAGTTTAGCCATCAGTTGCATGAGAAAGTTGGGATCCCCCCACTTGGCTATATATTGCCCCCAGAACCACCTTCATGCTGTTAAGTGAACCCTTAACCAACACAAATCTGCCCTCTTGGTCTGTGGAGCATTCCTCAACCACAAATGAAATGTCTCTTCTTATCAAAATTGCCACACCCCTGCTAACTGAGGTTCCTTCAGAAACAAAAACCTGAGAAAACCCCTGGCAACGAAGTCCTTAGCTCGGGTTACTACATGGGTTTCTGTAAGAATAAAATGTCGATATCGAGAAGGGAACAATTTAACAGGATTTGGGTTCTTTAATCGCCTCTCTTATACCTCTGACGCTCCAAGTAGCTATTTTAATAGGCCTCATAGCCATATAATAAAAAAGAAAAGAATAGAAAAGGGACTTCCGTAGGCGCCATCCAGCCAGTTAGTAAGTGGCACCTCCAAATACTCTCCCTCCCTCCCACACCCAATTACTCAGTACGTAGCAGTAGATCCTGTTTGACAGAATATCTGAGTGTACTGAGGGCTAATAACTGCATTAGAAAACAAGAACATCCAAGAACATTCTATAGAAGGTAAATTAACTCCGAGCCCACCCCAACCCCCTTTACCCATCCCTCCCTCCCCAATCCAGCATAAACTATATACAACAGGCCCCCATAATACAGAGAACTTAGGTACAAAAGCCTGAATCCGTGCTAGAAGGGGCCCCCCCCAAAAGGTCATCCGTCCAAGATTAAACCAACCTATATTGAAATCCAAACCAAATGTGGAAAACTCCCCGAAATTACAGACCCAACTACAGAAAAACCAACATTCAACAATAAAATACTTGGACATGATGACCCATCTCCCCTTATCAAGGCCGTGAAGCAAATCCCCAGTGTTTATCCCTCCCTAAGCCCCCACCCACCACTCTTTGTTGCAAGAGTAACTATTCATCATGCCCTCATATTCATAACATGATGATCGGAAATATATAAGTTCACAAACCAAACTAAGTGAATCCTAAACCTAATCAGTCTCATCGTGGTGATATAGCATTTACTAGCCACCATTGTAGAGGAGGCAAACAGTATAAACATAATAATATCTACTCCTACCAAAATCCCAGCAAAAAATGAGACTGGGCAAGGCACAAACCCATGATTAGCCAGCCAGTCCATTGCCCCCATAATCCCGCTTATGGGAGGAAGTTAGCAACAGAAGAACCCCTAGAGGACCTGCCTGTCCATCTCCAAAAGGGTCCGGAAGAAACCTCCAAGCCAGAAACTCAGTTCCACCTCCCTCCACCCTCGGAACTAGATTTCAGGCCTCTAAGACTTGTGCAGGCCTATCAGGCCGCCAAACCAGCCTCTCCCAGCCCACCGTTGCGACCCCAGGATATCCACAAAGACCCCCAACAGGTAAGAAATCACCGCCTTTGTAAATATATATATAAAAAATGAGGCAAAACTTTAAACAACAAAAATGAGGCAAGGCTTTAAACATCGAGTTCAGTCCCCCTTAAATAGGTTGGGAAGTTTCAAGGTGAGATCCGATAACACTTGTTCAGAGTTTTCATAGGGGGACCAAACACCTTCCAAAGAGACCATCAGTCTAGCTGGGTAGTTCATCTTGAATTTTATTCCCGCTGCAATAAGCTTTTTCACAATAGGATGGAATGTTGCTCTTCTTTGGCGAGTTTCATAGGGCAAGTCCTGTGTTATCCGAAGTTTGGCCCTGTCCCAGTAAATCGACTCCAGCTCCCTTGATTTAGTCAACACATGCTGCTTCTCAAGAAAACTGAGAAATTTGATTATTATGGGACGAGGGGGCACCAGACGGAGGCTTGGGTTTTAAAGAACGATGTGCCCTCTTGATGTGGTACTGCTGGTTAAGGCGAGGGCCGATAATTTTATTTAACAGCTTCTGAATAAAGGAAATGGTATCCCTCCTCCCTCTGACTCAGGCAGGCCAAGGATCAAGATATTGTTTCTCCTGCTTCTGCCCTCTAAGTCTTCCATCTTAAGTTGTAATTTGTGCAGTTGCTGCTAAGTCTCGCAATTTCAGGATCAATTCTCTCCTTCCAGTTTTCCATCGAGGGATCTACACTCCATATCCCCTACTCTGCGAGTAAGTGCCCCGAGGTCACTCCGTATAGTTTTCACCTCTGTGGATATGTCTTGGAGGGTTTCACGAAAAGGAAGCAATTCTTGCAGAAACCGGTCCTCTGTAAGCAGGTTAGCCGAGATATTAGGGGGTATTTGTTTAGATGTCTGCCCCAAATTTTGGTTCTTGGCCTTCTTGGCGTTTTTTTCAGGAGACGTGGGCGGAGTATGTCTCACTCCGGCCTGCTTCATCTCGGCGTCCATCGGACCGAAAAACTTCCCGTTCCACTTCAAGATCTGCAGAAAGTGAAATAATGAGTGCTCCAGGTAGGGAAAGCAATAAAAGAGAGAAACTCTCGCTAATCCCAAGCTATTGAATAGGGCAAATATTAATTTTGTAGAGTGGTAGGTGGGAGCTCTAGAAAAGGCTGTCACCAGTCGCTCTGCATCACGTGACTCCCCTATACTCTGTAGTTCATCCAGATCCCACCGGACAGCACACCCATCCCTTCCCACTGCTCCCCCTCCCATGCGGCTCTCCTATGGGCAGAGATTAATGCCCTGCTTGAGAAAAGAGCAATTCAGGTAGTATCCCTACTTCAAAGAGGCAGGGGATACTACTCACACTTTTTCTTAGTTCCAAAGAAGACAGGACACCTCTGTCCCATTCTAGATGTAAGCCAACTGAACACCTTTGAGTACAGAAGGTTCAGAATGGTGACACTGTCTGGCCTGTTGACCATGATGCACCAAGGAGACTGGCTTTGCTTCCTGTACATGCAGAATGCTTACATGCATATAAAGATTCAGCTGTCCCACAGGAAGTACCTCCGCTTCGTCTTTCAAGAAAAGCACTACCAGTTCAGAGCACTTTCATTCGGCCTTTTGTCCACAGAGAGGGTCTTCACCAAATGCCTGGCAGTGGTGGCGGCAGGCCTCAGGAGAAGGGGTCATTATGTTTACCCGTACCTGGACAACTGGCTTCTTACAGCTTTGTCAAAAGACCAGCTGTATCACTCATTGTAGGATACTTTCGGCCTATTTCAAATCATGGACAACACTCTTGAATCTCTTCAAATAGCACCCCTGACTTACCCAGAGGCTACAATACATCAGAGTGGTTCTGGATATCATCCAGGGAAAGGCCTTCCTTCCCAAGGACCGAAAAGACAGACTGTGGATGGTTGCTTGCAGGGTGATGACTACAAATCCTGTTCAGGCCAAAGTGGTGCTCCCAACTCCTGGGCCACATGGCCGCAGCCATTGCAGCAGTTCCCCTCTCCTGCTTGCCCGAGGCTCATGCAGTGGAACCTCAGAGTCCAATGGGACCAAAGCATGGACTATCTCGATCGGCCGATCTTGGTCCCATTAGTGTGAATGAATGCTGAAGACTCTGTGCAAGAAGATCAATAATTAGGGTAGGTAGGTAATTTCCATATCTGGGCCTACTATCAAGTGAATCCAGAGGCTAACAAAATTTCATCAGCAGTGATAATCAACCTGCTAGAAACCTAGCTTAGAGCACCAATAAAAACATTGTATATTAATTGATTCATCACTAGCTTTTGAAGGACACCACTGAGTCAACACTACTCCGAGGTCTGCCTGTCACCACCACACAATTTGCTGCTTGTCCCCAATTAGCAATGCAAATCATGTATGTCTTGTCTACATCACACGTTGCTTTTCATGCACTTCAGTGTAAAGGCCATGCTAATATTCAAATAGATCCTGCCCAGGAGTCAAAAGTTGCACCAGCCCACTAGCCAAATACAAGTAGATTTTGTAGCTGGGTAGTAAGTTGTCTTTAACTAGCCCTGCGGGTTAATACTATAGAAGGTAACATTTCAATAAGTACAGTGGCTGGGCCAATGGAAAGATCTTTGGGTCTAATGGATATTTGCAGACGCTAGCCCTGCTGGCTAATGGCTGCAAAGTTTAATTTTGACACATGGCACACAGTAGAGTAATGACACCAAACATTTCACTGGTCACTTCCTCCAGAAAAGGTAAATAGGTTGGATTGACAGGATCTTACTGTGGGCTACTCAAAATAGCTGTATGGTCATGCTCACTATACAAGACTTGCAGCTTATTTTGCAGGTGACCTTGCGGGCCACTCGCAAGACAACTGCTTACTGTATGTATTGAACTTGTGCTACATATTCACTGACAAGGCCTTACAGATCCATATAGGTTAACATGTTGAAACCCTCACAAAAGGGAGGTTGTGTCGCATGACAGTATTTTTACCAGTCAGTAAAACAGGCTCATGAGTGACAAAAAACAGGGTCTGATTCCATAGCATGCTTCTGACTAATTTCATATATATGTAGAAGCACCTGAAGAGTCAAACTTCCATACTACCATGTGGACCACACAACTTTTAGATTTAACCTATATTTATCACTAATTTGCTTTCAGAACAAGAAAGATAGCTAACCGAAATATAGGGGTTGTAACCATAGTAATACATTTTTTCCGTTTTTTGGACAAGCAACTACACGTATTGTTGAGAGTGGTGATGATACAGACAATACGAGCACTGCAACTGATGATCTCATTACAGCTGACAAAATGTTAAATCAAGGCAGTGAGTCAACATATTCATATTCAAGACATTCCATTGGCTTGTCTTCATCGCACTTAACAGATGTCAAGTACATTCTTGGACATGCCAACTGTCTCAGCATCCAGTTCTGTTATACCAAATAATTCAGGATCAGATCTCACTTTTCATTCACAGCAAGGTCAGACAAGTATGAGGCCAACACAGGTGGAAGTATGTGGTGCTGTTCCATGTGAAGTAAGATCACCCTGCCATCCACTTTTGGAACAGACACATCCATTACCCTGATTCACTGATGCACAGAACTCAACCACTGTTGCATTTCGTGCCAGCAACCAACATTACAATGGAAATAACTTAATTGCCTCAAGTGGAGTCACAGTACCATCTGTCTGCATGGTGGGCAGGGCACCCATGGAAGGGACCATGAACTGTATTCCTGCAAACAGTGTGTCCACTGCGGTCTCAGAAATACTGTGGCAGATGCACACTAACAACACCTGTTATCCACTACAAAGTTCAAGTCAAGATTCAGACAACAGGAATCAAGGTTCAGGAACAGGTGCAGGAAGTCTCCTATACGATACCTTACAGACTGACATTCTTCATCCATCACCTAATACTTACCGTAATTATGTGAACTGGATAGATAGCGACAATAACTCTGAATTGTCGGATGACATCAGTTGTGCCATTGAGGCCAGCCTTTCTGATGACAACTTAAAAGTAAGTTCCTAGGACTGGTGTACAATAATTTTCATATTGGTTAATTTTATCTTTCAACTGCATGTTTACAGTACCATATCTTTGGTTTTAAATGGCTATCTGGATAATGATTTTTGACCTGGCGGTTTAGCCTATAATTAAGAAGGGTATTAAACAGCTGGTACAGTATAGCATAGGAAAACGAGGTAATGCTAACTATTTTCAGAAATATGTAGCAGTAGACTGTTAACCACTTTTTGCATGACACCATGGCCACCACCTGAGAAGGGCCGGTAGCCCACCACAGCGCCCACTCACAATGGAGTGCCATATTGAGATTATGAAATGGGTCCCCACTACAACTATATAAATAAAATAAAATTATTTTTTTTGCCAAAGAAAGATAAAAAAAGGTAAAGAAAAAAAGTCCAGTTTGGTCACTGTGTTGTGACCACTTCACCAGCAGGTGATGTCAGTGTTTGTTTTCGTTAGAGCAAGTAGTAGAACTACTGGGCAGTGGCTTCGATACTGGATGTGTTTTATGATTTCGTGGTCACGTTGGGTAGCAGCAGCCACTAGCAGCTACAGTCTGCCTGTCTTGGGTTTTTTTTGGCAGGGGGTTAAATAAAAAAATCCCTTTGTAGTCTGTCTCACGTGTCTGTGGTCTGCGAGACGGAGCTTGAAGGTGAGCATCGATTACAGTCCGTGCACTCTGTTAGCTTGCCGGTTTTTTTTTTTTTTGGTTGTTTGTTTAAATGAAAAAAAAAAAGTTTCATTTTCGGCCCCTTACATATGGTTTGTGAGATGGACCTGATCCAGATGCGGGGAAGTATTTCTTGAGCTTCTGTTCTGCCTTTACTGTACCATACAGTCTCTGTCCGTCACTCCCTCCCGGTAAAACAAAACAGCAGCGTGTGTGCAACAATTAAAGAAAAAAAAAGTGCAATTCACTCTCTGTGTGACAGGAAGTGGGCAATGGTCAATTTGAGAGGTGGAATGCTTTAAACATGAGTAGTCAGTCTGTTGGTCTGAGAGTACTTTCAGCTAGGCCATTGTGCTGGGATATTTACCAGGCTGAAAGCGGCTTTCGACCAATCAGCATTCAGGATTGTCAGTACCTATTTTGTACATTATAGATGCGATGTAGTGTGCTATAACATTACAGATGGGGCATTGTGTGCTATTATACCAAGGACGTGGTAGTGTGATAGCAAATTTCAAATGGGATGGAATATCTCACTACATTGCAGATGTGGAGTGTGCTAGCACATTACAGATGAGGTAGAGTATGTTATATTACAGATGGGGTGGAATGTGTTACAGCATTAGAGATGATTGTTGTAAATAAATGATCGAATGCCAAACTGAGCTTTTGTAGGTATGGGGTTATTGAGCTCCATGTCTTAAGGGTTCACCCTTCCCAGTTCATGCCAATGGCAGTGATGTAAGACCTACATTGACTCGCTTCATAGCTGTGGAATAGAGCCATGACATGCACATCTGAAATTTCAACAATGGTGAATACTGTGCATGTTAATGAATGTGTTCTTTTCTTTGTTCTTTTTTTTTGTTTTGCAGAACAGCACAAGATGATGGACTACAGTGCAGTGAGATACTTCAAGACCTAGCCAGTCA
This sequence comes from Neoceratodus forsteri, assembly GCA_016271365.2. Classification (NCBI taxonomy): domain Eukaryota; kingdom Metazoa; phylum Chordata; order Ceratodontiformes; family Ceratodontidae; genus Neoceratodus; species Neoceratodus forsteri. The sequence goes on from CM057453.1 coordinate 1,142,661,025, forward strand.
AATAGATTCAAAGTCCAACAGTAAATTTAATATTAACTGTTCAAATGTATGGGAAGGTGCCCTAAGAGGCTTGAGAAGAAAGACCTTCAGCCCCAAAAATTGTTTAAATATAAAATTTTCAGATGATATTGGTAAGACTGAAGAGGCAATTGACCTTGGGGGACCAAGAAGAGAATTTTTCAGACTCCTCATGAGACAGTTGGAGGGTTCTAGTATGTTTGAAGGGTCAATGAAAGAAAGAAATTTAGCACTTGACTCTGCTGGTAATGTTTTAATGTATATTTTGTTCTACATTTAATACAATATGGGTGTGATCCTCAATGAAAAGGGATGTGCTATAACAATGCAAAAGTAACTAGTGCAGCTTGGTGTGGTGTACCAGTTGTGGACGTGGATGCTGGTATAATTAGCACTGTAAATGTACAGGAAAGGGGTGTGCCGAGCAACCCTCAAAGTGAAGAGGATTCAGCATGGGAAATGTGGGTGATGTGTGCTTAACAAGTAATGACTAAATGCTGTGTGCCAAACATATTTTTTTACCTACAGATGCATATATGATATCTTCTGTATCTGGAGTCTTCTGCTTGGTTGGATGAATGTGTGCGAATGGCTCTGTGGAATGGATGGGCCTCTGTTGGTCAAACTTAGAAGTGAAGGTGTCTGTCAGCAAGTCCTCAGGGGTGGAGTGTTGGAATCAAATGTGCACTCGTCGAATTGTTTATATTTTACTTGGCTTCATGCCTTTCATCTTGCCCACCTCAACTGTGTTTCTTTTGTAGTTCAAAAATTAACTATTTCTGGTCCCAATACACTTGCAACAGCAGCCTTACCCAGGTCAGGCACAGCTCCACCTGCCAGCACCCTCGTTACATACTTCAGCTTGCATTTCCAAAATGGTCTTGCCCACCCCATCCCCATGATGTGGTCTGACCAAGACAGTTCCAAACTCCCACCTCATCTTGACATCAGATGAAGGACTTCTCTGTGTGTAGTTGAGCTGGCAGTGGCCATGGTCACAGCATGCCTGGTATCATCCCATGTGGATCTGGCTCTGTAGGTGTCTTTCCTTCCTAGCTCCTAGGTCACTGGCACTCTGTGAGGACTCTGCATGTGTCAGTCTGTCATGCTCCTGCAGACATCTTCACTTCTACTCATGCTGCCATTTGCACCTTCTTCTGTCATCACTCAGGTGCCACTGCAGTAGTAACCTTGACAGACTAACACAGCAGCTCCTGCTGCACTTTTATCTTCCTCCCCAGGCTGGCCCTCATCCCCATGGCCCACCTCATTCCTGAATTGTGGTTACCTGTGTTGCTAGTGTTACCTAGTTGGAGTGTTACCATGAGGCGAGTTGTAACTGTACTGGTGAATTGCTATGCTGCCTTTATCGACTGAAAATACATGCTCATAACATAAAGAATTAATATACCCTAAACAAACAGACTGGTTTACAGACATTTATGAAAACATTTCTGTTGCATGTTCATAGTTATTAACAGGTATCTGCATTTTTCTTACTAAAACATTTTTGTTGCACACGCATGGAAATTAAAAAGGTTTACAATTTCTATTATCAGTTATATGCTTTTTAAATGTGAAGCATGTGATTATAATACTGGAAGTATCATTTTGTGGCATGGAAGACTTATATTTGCACGTATGATTTACTTAATAGCTGTCAGAAGGACCGGTATTATGAGGCTAGGTGCATAATAGCTGTGTCAATGGTCCGTGGTGGTCGAGTCCGGGTTTTTCAACCACTCTATTTGGATGCCTTGTGCATGGTCCAGATGCAGTTGAGCCTAAAATGGAATATCTCAGTGACTCAGAGATTGCTGGGAAACTTAATAAGGTAATTCATGTTTGCAAGTTTCAGTGGTATACTCATAATTAACTTAAAAAACATTCTAACAGTGGGCATATTCAGTGAGCACTCCAATAACACGGTATGTCCCTGACCTAATTTTCAAGACATCCAGTAAAAACTTTGAATTGCCATTGAGGATTTTTTGTTCAATAAACAATTAAGAAAGGCTTTGGTGAGGCCTCCCTCTAGAAAGGCTTCCTTGTGACCTGCTTATCTCTCCCAATTACAAACCTATGTAAACATATATTTTATTGAGAACTTGATCAAGAAGCTGGTGATGGCACAGCTAGGACAACATTTGCAGAAATATGATATCTATGAGCTTTTCCAGTCATCTTTCCAGCCTCGCCATATGACGGAAAGTGAGGTAGTCAGGGTGCACCTCGATCTCCTCCTAGCAAGGGATACAGGAAATTGTTCTGTTCATGTCCTGCTTGACCTCTCATATGCATTTGACAAAGTTCATCATGGGGTGCTTCTTGATTGCCTAAGGCACTATGTGTTGGACTCTTGGGAATTGTTTCGGTGGTTTGAGTCCTACATGTCTGAGTCAGTGTGGCAAGTGGCACTTGGCTCTTTCTGACTAAGCAGCGATGTGCTCTGCTGTGGTGTACTTTGGTGTGCAATTCTGGCCCCCCATGTTATTTGACATGTTCATGTAGATGTTATGAGACACTGCAACCTGGCGTTCCACTACTATGCTGATGACACCCAGTTGTATGTGTCTTGTGCCCTGATAACAGTGCATCTGTCTCGCAACTGAGTGAGAGCCTTACAGAAATCCAACATTAGAAGGCAGCCAGCTGACTTAGGCTTCATCACTCAAAGCCAGAGGTATTTTTGGTGGAGCTGGGTTATTCGGGTACAGTGGCAATAAATGGCAGTGCTGCCCTTCCTTTGGACTGTATTGCTTTTTATGCTGCGGCAAGGGTGAGGAATCTTGCAGTCATTGTCAGCTGCAGGCTGATTCTGGAATTCCAGCTGTCAGAAGTTAGTAGTGGCTTTTATCACCTTCATAACATTGCCTAGAGCAGTCCCTATCTTGAGTCGACTAATATAGCAACAGTGTTACACACCTCAGTCATGCATACCACTGGTGATCCACGAGGCTGATGTATCCTTTGTGGCTAGCTCACAGTGTGTCAGTACAGCTGTTTGCTGGGACTTCACAGTTCAAGCACATCACATTGGATCTCTATGCTCTCCAGTGGCTGCCAGTTCAGTGGTACATCAGTTTCAGTGTGTGCTTGTTGACATATGAGGCACTGCATGGTCTGGATTTGGGTGAAATGAAAGACCTCCTGCTTCCATACACCCTGGTAATGCTCTTCGGTGAGTGGAGGCTCATATCATAGTCATCCATACATTTTATCTGAAATCCTAGGGTGACAGTGTGCTAGGTACTATGGCTCCAGTCCTTTAGAACGCCCTTCCCAGGGGTGAGGTGCTCCTTCAGTTACTTTTTTGTATGCTTAAATTCTTTTTTTTTTTTTTCTAAACGTTTTCTCTGGAGCCATGATTTTAAATGACTTTCTCATCTATTGTTCTAATTTATTTGTTTTATTGTTGGGTGACCAGAGCCTCTGGGATTGGGAGGCATATAACTAAAATGTCCTTGCCTTTGCAGGAGCATTTGCATGTAAAACAGTTTGCTTAGGTAAACTATGGAAAAGCAGGGGTTGGCTGAGTATGGCATTTATGTCTCTGATTCTAAACAAGTGAAGAAGTTTCTCCTCTGGTGACCATGGCCCTGTATCGTGCTATCTCTCCACATCTAGGAACTAGAATGAGCGCAGTGTTGTACACACGACAGTCCTTCCACCCCCAGTCTCTCCTGCGACCACTTCCATTCCAGATGGTCTATAGTGACATGTATGGTACTCTGCAAGATGAGGGAGGACATGCTTGTCTCCCTCTCATTGAGAGACCACAATGGCGCAGACTGCAGTATTGGATTATTCAACACGACCCTTGCATCTTGGCAACGCGGGTGATGGGCATTCAGACTGTCGTGGACTGCAATGTCAGCTGCACATGGGCTCGGCTGCAGTGGTAGAAGTGGCACACAACGGTTTTCGAAGAATGCTTCAACGTCCAGAGATGAGCAGCAGTAGCTCCCTTCTGTCCCAATCCAATGCCACTTTTCCATGTTTCGGCTTACCTTTTCTTTCAGAGCCTGATGTTTCATGACAAGACACCCCTTTTCCCTGTCTGCAGAGGAGAGGTCCCTTAACCCCCCTCACACCTTTTCTAGGTTCTCCAGATTTTTCCACTCACCCCTCTGCAGATAGGGAGGCAGGAAGGATCCTATAACGCGATCTTGGCCGGGTCCCCTCGACTTCACCAACAGACTATTCAGACTCATTCTTCCTGAGCCAGGTCAACTCAGTCCATTCTGATCTGAGGTCTTTTCATTTCTCTGCCTGCCTCCTCCTCGTGTAGTCACCTCTCAGTCTTGGGTCTTTTCAGTTGTGTTGCTGGGAATTTGTTCTAGAACAATCTCCTCTGTGAGGTGGAAGCATTTGTTGTCCTAGGCAGATTTCAAGAGATGTGACCTTTTTTTTCATTTTGGTCCAAAAGTTCCTGGATTACCTCCTATCCCTGTTGGATACCAGAGTCTGACATTCCTCTTGGAATGGCTGCTTTTTTTGGCCATTCTCGTTTACTGCTTCCTGGTGGCAGGCGAGACCTTGGTACAGTTTGAAGTCTCCTGCCCTTTTTCCTGCAGGACTCCATCAGATCAGCTCCCTAACTGGGTGCTGTTGCTCCAGCTTGCCTGATTTCTGAGCATAGAGGTCTCATGCAAGAAACCTTGTTTCCCTTCTCAGAAAGACAAAGGTGCTTTGTGTTCATTTCTCAGTCCCTACTGTAGGTAATGTCTCATTTTCATTGTGCTGAAGTCTGTTAGTGTCTTATCCTAATATCTGTCATCAGGGAAAACTCTTCTCTCACTGGCTGTGTGCAGTATCGGAGAGGTCTATACCCTTCAGGCCAGGGGCACTCTAAGCAGTCTGGGCCAAAATGGAAGGCACCCTGGCGTACGGACATTGCCTGTCTCCCAGAACTGATAAGGGCCACTTCACTGGGAGTGAAGCCGCATACCCAGTCTATTTTCAGACCCTTGTCTACTGCAGACATCTGCGTGACACCCACTGGGGGCCTCAGTCCACTGCTTTGCCAAGCACTACTGACTGGACATTGCTTCTGTGTTCAGAGTTGGCTTCGACTGAGCTGTTTGTTTGGACCCCGTCCTATTTTTGCCTACTGCAGACCTTTTTCATTCTCCCTGTTGTTGTCTCTGCTTGTTTTAGAAATGCTTGGGACTCCATCCTAATGGTGTTGCCACTGCAGGAGCCACCATGAAGTAAGGTAGCACAGCTAAGAAGTTACAATAACAATATATGTTTGAGGGCTGCTCAAGTAGGCACACTTTTCCCATACTCCTCTACTCTCTTTTTCATGTCAGTGCCTTTCTATGGCTCAAGTAGCCCATCCTTCTCCTGTTGCTCCTTCTCACTGGTATCTGGGACAACTGAGGTGGGGCAGAGGTACCGTGCCTTTTGTGCCATGGGCTGCTGTCAACATACCGATATTGGGGGCTGTTGCCTGCTGTATACTGCTAGCTCGATGTTTTCTGTGTGGTCCCAGTGCCTGATGACTTAGTCCTAACATTGCCTATTGCAAGAACTCCTCTAGAACATCTACTATTACGGTTGGTTCTTGCATAACTGTACTATCCTGTGGCAATGCTGAAAGAGAGTATTTAATTTCATTAGCATCTTGTCCTAAGTACTTGTATTCACTATGAAAGGACCAGAAGCTTAACAGGAATTGATGTCTGTTGGTTTGCATCTTTATATCCCTCCACAGATAAAGAGGAATAGAAAGCATTTCTTCATCCTTTTCTAGTGGACCAAAACAGAAATAAATAATATGACATTTCCGGTAGGGACCATAGGCAGTTTGTAATCCTTCATGGGGGCGGGGGCTGTTTACACATAGTAAGGCTTCTTGATAATTAGGTGAGTGTAGGCGTGAATAATAAAAATGGATTGTTACAGTTAACTGATTTGATAGATTATTTAGTTTATTATTTACTTTGTGTTTGACAACGGGGTGGGTGCACTAGACATTAAATATGCCTGCTCTCAGGACGACTCAGGAAGGCACAAGTCAAGTAGAAACTATCATGACACTTGGAACAGAGAACCAATTAAAGCGGATAAAGTGCAAGGTAACAATTATAGCATAACACATATGTTGCTGACTAGGAAAAATTATACAGTAAGAATACAAAACCTAAACCATAAAGCAGTGTAGCACAAAGTACAACATAGAGGGATAAGTAAATGCTTCAACACATGAAATAGGATTACAGAGTAGAGTAACAGGGAGGAAACCCATTGAATTCAATCAAAGGATTTCTCACTATCATCACCACGTGTTGTACTTAAGATAACGTGAGAAAGCTGTAGGCCATAACATTACAATTAGGGTTGTCAGAACTAGTTCGGTAAAGATTTGAACCCTCCTCGAACCCTGGTGTTCGAGTTCTAACTAGAACTCGAACACTAAACTGATTCGCAAAAGGTTCGAATCACATGAGATACAAGAGCGTTGTCTGTTTGCACTTGCGCGCACCTACTCGTCTCACGGGTCAGGTGGGGTCCGGGTAAGCTGCGCGAGCCGCGGGATCTGTGGGGGTATTTAGGGAGATGTGCCGCGAGGAGGAGCGCCATTTGCAGAGGATCGGAGCGGAGGCAGCAGCAGCCTAGCTAAACTGTAGCGTTAGCGTACCGCTACTGTTGTCCAGTGGCCACTTCCATCATCCATTTTCCTGTGAGACCGAGAACAAGAGAAAGGCTGAAAAAAGCTCAAAATCGGGTGGGAGTGGGACTAGGGGGAGGTTCAGGACAGGTGGAGAGTTAATCAAGAATTGGGAAGGGACTGGGGAATAGGGAGGGATCGAGACCGAGATCAATCAATATCAGGACTGGAGGAGGACTCAGGAGGACTCGGAGAGAGAATAAAAAAATAAGAAGAAGTGAAGAACCTTTGTGAAATGTGATTATTTGAAACTGCAGCACTGCTCAGTCAGTGGTGCACACTGCTACACTCAGCAGCTGCCAGCAACAAGCATACAAGGGGGCAAAAAGGCAAATAAATCTGAACCCTTCCAGTGTAGTGTGTGTGTCACACAGAGAAGCCCAGTGTGTGCCCCTTGACTGCACTGTACCCTACCCAGTGTGTGTTACAGAGAGAAGCCCAGTGGCCAGTTGTGTGGTGGCATTAACCTTACATGACAGAAATGTAGAAATATAATTCTCATTCCCTGGGTTGTGTATGTGACTCCGTCTCCTGTGGTCAGCCCATCACCCTGCTGCTGTGTGCCCCTTGACTGCACTGTACCCTACCCAGTGTGTGTGTGTTACAGAGAGAAGCCCAGTGGCTAGTTGTGTGGTGGCATTAACCTTACATGACAGAAACGTAGAAATATAATTCTCATTCCCTGAGTTGTTGGTTATGTATGTGACTCCGTCTCCTGTGGTCAGTTCATCACCCTGCTGCTGTGTGCCCTTTGACTGCACTGTACCCTACCCAGTGTGTGTTACAGAGAGAAGCCCAGTGGCCAGTTGTGTGGTGGCATTAACCTTACATGACAGAAACGTAGAAATATAATTCTCATTCCCTGGGTTGCGTATGTGACTCCATCTCCTGTGGTCAGCCCATCACCCTGCTGCTGTGTGCCCTTGACTGCACTGTACCCTACCCAGTGTGTGTTACAGAGAGAAGCCCAGTGGCCAGTTGTCTGGTGGCATTAACCTTACATGACAGAAATGTAGAAATATAATTCTCATTCCCTGGGTTGCGTATGTGACTCCGTCTCCTGTGGTCAGCCCATCACCCTGCTGCTGTGTGCCCCTTGACTGCACTGTACCCTACCCAGTGTGTGTTACAGAGAGAAGCCCAGTGGCCAGTTGTGTGGTGGCATTAACCTTACATGGCAGAAACGTAGAAATATAATTCTCATTCCCTGGGTTGCGTATGTGACTCCATCTCCTGTGGTCAGCCCATCACCCTGCTATGTGTGCCCCTTGACTGCACTGTACCCTACCCAGTGTGTGTTACAGAGAGAAGCCCAGTGGCCAGTTGTGTGGTGGCATTAACCTTACATGACAGAAATGTAGAAATATAATTCTCATTCCCTGGGTTGTGTGTGTGACTCCGTCTCCTGTGGTCAGCCCATCACCCTGCTGCTGTGTGCCCCTTGACTGCACTGTACCCTACCCAGTGTGTGTTACAGAGAGAAGCCCAGTGGCCAGTTGTGTGGTGGCATTAACCTTACATGACAGAAATGTAGAAATATAATTCTCATTCCCTGGGTTGCATATGTGACTCCGTCTCCTGTGGTCAGCCCATCACCCTGCTGCTGTGTGCCCCTTGACTGCACTGTACCCTACCCAGTGTGTGTTACAGAGAGAAGCCCAGTGGCCAGTTGTGTGGTGGCATTAACCTTACATGACAGAAATGTAGAAATATAATTCTCATTCCCTGGGTTGCGTATGTGACTCGTCTCCTGTGGTCAGCCCATCACCCTGCTGCTGTGTGCCCCTTGACTGCACTGTACCCTACCCAGTGTGTGTTACAGAGAGAAGCCCAGTGGCCAATTGTGTGGTGGCATTAACCTTACATGGCAGAAACGTAGAAATATAATTCTCATTCCCTGGGTTGCGTATGTGACTCCGTCTCCTGTGGTCAGCCCATCACCCTGCTGCTGTGCACCCCTTGATTGCTATGTGTATGCCTATGCCCAGCAGCCCAATCATTCTGTAAGCCTTGAACCTGGGATCCTTTAGTTGCAAACTGTCATATTCTTCAATTACTTTCAGTCCACGGTATCACAGTGTCACACAACCAAAATAAAATTTTGGAGTTGTAGCCAGCGATCACAGATCACATTGCTTTGTTACACAGGAATTGTTTGGGTGTGGGTGTGTTCACATGCAGTATACTGGTAGTACTGGTACTACTGTCTGTTATGGCTGACAGCAACATAGATGAAGCATCTAGTGCTGGTGTTGGAGCAGGTGTTGGTGGTAGTGGTAATCCTGGTGCTAACAGAAATAACCAAAATGTTTCACGTGATAAAATTCAACAAACAGCAAAGAGCAACAGTGAAGTGTGGTAAAGGGGACCTTTTAAGAAAACCTGTACAGCTGCTGGGGTCACACGGAGAGCACCATAAGGTATGCCATTCATGCTGTTAAGATCCCTGTGACTAGCAGCAATAATGCAAGTGACAGTGAGTCCCTCTCTGACTCAGACAGTAGCTCTTTGTCTCAGTCCGACACTGTTGTGTCTTGCGACAAATCATTACTTCCTCAACAAAGTGAAATGAGCAAGTCTGCTGACAATGAATCAGGTAGTGCACTTGCAAATACATCCAGCACTGTTGGCAATGAAAAGGACATATCCATTGAATCCACCAATTCTGTGTTGGCCAGCAATGAAAATCCATCAGAGTATTCTGCCCACTCTTCTAGCACCAAGGAGCATGTCCCAGGTTCTGTTAGGACAGGTGAAAAGACACAAACAGTCTTTAGCTATCTTCCTAGCACTCGAACAAAATCTGTCACATCTGAGGTGTGGAATTATTTCTCTGTCAGTAAAACTGATCCATGCAGAGCAATTTGTTCCTGTGTAAACAGAGTGTAAGCCGTGGTAAAGTTGTGTCATGCCTTGCACTACAGCTCTTAAACGCCATCTGAAAAAGCATTCGGTTTGCTTGATCATCCAAAACCCATGTCCTCCATCTTCCAGACCGCATGTGAGAAGGGTCAGGAATCTGAAATGGATACTGAATTGTCTGAACTTGATGCAGGCAGAACCACTGCCAGCCTTAGGATCACTGTTACCACCAATGCCAGCACCATTAGTACCAGTTGCATCCAGTGATGGCACTGAATGTATAAGTCCTAGTCCACCATCTCTGCGTCCATCTGCCCATCGAAGCACGGTGTCTAATAAACCAGCAGGGACATGTTACAAACAGCTAACACTGTCTCAGGCATTTGAAAGGAAGAATACCTTTACTAGAAATCATCAAAGACCCTTCATCTTAATCACAGAATTGGTGAACTGTTAGCGGAGCCCTTCTCCCATACTCTTTGGTAGATCATGAGGATTTTAGGGAGCTCATGACATTAGCAGAACCTCGTTACAATGTTCCTCATCGAAGATACTTTTCCTATGTTGAAATACCAAACATTTATCAGGCTTTAAAAGCGACAGTGATGCTTGCATAAAACTGCAGAGGTGGGGTTATTCATGTCACAACAGATATGTGGACCAGCACTCAAAACATAGATTACATGTCCTTACGCTCATTGGGTCACATTTTCTTGTGCTTCTTCAAAAAAAGACACCCCAAAAGATGGCGCTGCTGCATATAAAAAGTTTGGGCAAGTCATATCTCTGCAAACATCTTGCAGGAACTAAATGACCTCCTTGGCCAATGGGGTTTATTCTCACGGTCTAAAATGTGGCTTCATAGTAAGTGACAATGGAGCCAACATCTTAAAAGCAGTACAGGATGGAGGATTTCTGCATGCTTCTTGCTTTGCACATTGTACTTAATTGTCACAGGATTTCTCAGCAACGAAACACAAGTGGATGGTATGATTGCTGTTTGCAAAAAATTGTGACTCACTTTTCACATTCAACCAAGGCTATCGGACATTGTCCGAACTGCAAAAAACACAAGCAGCCACAGCAAAAGCTGATTCAAAATGTTTCCACTCGTTGGAACTCAACGCTTTATATGCTGCAGCGCCTCTTGGAGCAAAAGCAAGCTGTACATGAGTACTGCTCCAGTTACATTATGGAGATGGCATTATGCTGTCTGTCTGCAGTGGAAATTAATGGAGACAGTGTGCTGTATCCTAGCTCCTTTGAGACAGCCACAAGGGATATGTCTTCTGAAGGTGCATCTGTGAGTCAGGTTATCCCACCCATAATGCTCATTTCACATCATCTTAGTGTTCTAAATCTACAAATAGAAAAGACAGATCTGAGCGCAGACAACATGTCACCTGTATCATGGAATCTCATAAAGAGAATGAGCCGGCGCTTCAAAACCAATGACAAATTAGTTGCAATGGCGAAATCAAGACACACATCCTTGCAACTCTCTTAGATCCCAGGTTCAAGGCTATATATCTTCCAAAAACAGATGATATAGAGCAGTACAAATGTATGTTGCTAGATTAGCTGCAGCACTCACAGGAGTCAAACACAGACACCACTTAGTACCCTCAGGTTGTCATCACCACAACATGCAGATTCATCTTCACAAAGGGATACAGAACTGGAAAAGTCACCAAACATTAACAGTAGTTGTTCCACAACTGCCACTTCTTCAACCCTTAGTAGCAAGCTAAATCTGTGGCAAAACCTTTCCCAAATTGCTGCCATACCAGCTGCTTCTGCTGATTCCTCTTCTGAGTGGTCTCTGTCCATCATAGTAGACAGTTACCTGCAAGAACTGCCTATTCCTATTGATGCATGCCCTTTTGAATACTGGAGATCAAAAAAGTCAATTTGGACAGAGCTGTATGATGAAACCTGTAAATATCTTGGTTGTCCTGCAACAAGTGTCTCTTCAGAGCATGTTTAGTACAGCTGGCAATATTGTGACAGACACCAGAAATAGGTTGCTGCCAGAAAATGTACACGTTAACTTTTATTAAAGTTAATAAGTCAAGATTTTCATATCCTACAAGAGTATACAAACTGATCCTGAAGTGATTGATGTTGTGGATGTTGATGGTGATGACAACTCAAATGGTGGTGGCTGGTAAATACTGTGGGGACTGAGTCTCTCTGCACCAAAAGGAAACTTTTACAGACTGTGATGACTTTGGTTGTCGTCTCTCTCCTTTCTCAATCTACTACCTTGGACTATATACCCCCAAAACTTTCACCATTTCATGGCAAACTGCTTTGTAGCTAGGGTCTAAACTAAAGTCAACAAGTTTTATATACAGGCAATTTTAACATCAGTAGGAACAGGCCCAAATTTGGCATAAAGGACACTGTCACATCAATCCTTTCTGTTCATATTATTTATAGTTAAAGTGAAAACATATATTTTTGGATTTACCTTCTGTGACTTTGTGGTGCATCAATATAGGCTGGGACAGGAGGCAGTCTATTTTTCAATTTTAAAGAGGACAAAACAATGAGTTCTAATTGGTAGCTGTTTATTATTTTCAATTACAGAAATGTTAGCTATAAACGAAAAATGGATGCTAGTACATGGGTGAGGGTTGTGGGTTGGTTTTAACATGGGTGTAAGGGTGGCATGGGTGCTACTGCACAGATGAGAGTGAGTGGAAGAAAAGTGGAATGGGTGATGGGGTGAAAGGTGGGTGTTGTTTTAGTTCTTTCATTTACAGATTCGTGATCAGCTGGGAATGGTGAGAAAAAATGATGACAGACCGAACCTACTGTACACATAATATATATTCTTATTAAATACATTGCAAACTGCTGCCACCTAGCACAATTGTCCTGTCCTTTAAAAAAGAATAAAGGAATCAGAAATAAAATAAAATCTGCATCAGCAGTTTTCACAGAATATGACGTATCATAAAGTGTTTTGCTTTACAAGTAGTGATAATTTGATACATAATGGGGTTGACAGAGCTTGTCTTTAAACATCACATGCCAACTGCTGCAGCTACATTAAATGTTCCTTAGTATGTGGTGAGAAACCACTTTTTATTTATGTGACTGAAATACAGATTTTATTGAGTATCAGCTGTAAAATGCATCATCTTAGAAAGTTGTAAGTATTACTTCAATTTGCCAACAAAAATGTTGGTATATGTATGCATTACCTTAGAAAATTGCATGCATTTTGCCAGCAACAATACTAGCATATTTTTTTATTCAAATGTCTTGACTGACTACGTTATGACATAATATGTTTTGCAACAGTTCCACATGCTGCTGCTGTAGTACTTGGCTTAACTTTGTTATAAAAGCTATCTTTTAAACATAGCAACTTTGATTTACTCATTTAAACAGAAAGCAGCAAATAGCTGAAATTAGGTAATATCAGTTATTTTTCTCATAATTCATGACGATGAGTATATATAGCTGAGTACATAAATGGCTAATGTGCCTCTTTCTTTCACTAAGGAACTATGATGCAGCTGCAGCAGGAAAACTTTTAACATATGGGTGGGTGGAGGGCCTGTTGCGTATTTAGTTGCTGGCTTTAGCAAACAGAAGAAACCATAGATAAACCTAGTTGTATTCCTATCAATGTCACACAAGATAATTTCTCTCCCCTTATATTGAACAGTTTTTCCTTTACATGTATTTTATTACTATCTTCGTTACTGGCAGCACAATAAAAAAATAGGGTTCGAGTTCTAAAAAGTTCTAAAAAAGATTAGAACCCTAGAACTTTTTCAAAAGTTCTAGACTAGAACTAGAACCCAGAACTTCAGAGGGTTCTGACAACCCTAATTACAATGGTTTCTCTTGAAAAGTACTGTCCATTTTTGGGAGGTAGTAGTCATTACAGACTTCATTTCTCACTACTCTTTTGTACTTTAACTGTAGTAGTGATTTATAAATTGAATTGCCAGTGCTTACTGTGGGGTTTGTCTTGCACCATGCAACATTTAAACAATCTGAAATCTGTTGCTGCATTGTGAATATTCCCACAGTTTTGTTAGGGCAATGATGCACAAACAACATATTTTTATTATTTTCTGATTTTCTTCAGATCTCAAATTCCATGACAGAGGAGCTGCAGGCTGCTATCAATGACAGTGTAGAATTCTTGGCTCTGACTGGATGTCTCAGGCTTGTACAGAATGTGAATGATAAAGACAATCTACCGAAAGACTTGCTGAAGTTTCAAGTCATTAACAGAGTTTGTGCCCCATATGAAAGGTTTGATATTTTTCCTATCTTTAGGTGTGGTTACCGTCTGTGCTTTTCAACAACCTTTTGCAAGAACAGTTACAAACTAGGAAAACTGTGAGATTCTTGTTACCAAAACATGTGCTCACTGCCCCAAAGCTATATATAGTGTTCATGTCACAGTCTTATATTTGTATTGGGATCTCGATGAAGACTTTCCAGGCTGTAATGTGTGCATTACCAAGAAGGAGTGGCAATGTGCCTCTCTAAGTCTATATCACCCTTCTGTTTGAAGTTCGACCGTGTCCAGTGTTCCTTTCGGTTAAAAGATTTTGTTTGTCATGTTCTCCATCCTCTTTATCTATTCCAGTTAGAATTGCCGCTACCTAATGGTTTCTCAGCAGCAACAGGATACACTCCTTGACCTCTCACTTGTGTCCTCCTTCGCCTCACTTGAGAACTCTCAAGTATTAAAGTACAAACATAGACTTTGACAGCAGATAAGGACTGCTTGGCTCACCCAGTCTTACCATTTCCATATCTATTGAATAAGCTGCAGATCCTACTTAACCAACAGCATGTAAGTCCCATGCATTCTAAAAGTCCACACTGATTTTGATCCACAACCTCCTCAAGAAGGCTGTTTCTGCAATACCACCCTCTCTGAAAAAATACTTCCTAGACATTGCCACTTATCCGACCACTGTATATCTTCAAATTGTGCACCCTTGTTCTTGCACATCTCTTTTGTTCTGAAAGATGCTATACTCTTTGACTTTGTTGATTCCCTTGAGGTACTTGACAGTTTCTATCATGCCCCGAGGGCATACATATTAAGCTCTTTTAGTCTCTCTTTGTATGTCTTCTGATGCAGACCTTGAACCATTTTAGTTGCCTTCCTCTGGACTGCCTCCATCCTGTCTGTGTCCTTGTGGAGATGGCTTTTCCAGAACTGCATGCAATACTGCAGATGGTGTCTCACCAGCTGTCTGTACAGAGGGATAACAACTTCCTGTTTTCTACTGATGATGCCTCTCCCTATGCATTCCAGTACCCCGCCAGCCTTCTGTACTGCCGTCTCACATTGCTTGACCACCTTTATGTCATCTGATAAAACTACCCCCAGGCCCCGTTCCATTTTTGTTGTTAATATCTCACCCCCCATTGTGTACTCTTCGTCTTGGTTTTTGTTTCCCATGTGCATTAATTTGCACTTTTTTGCATTGCATCTAAGCTGCCGTACTTTTGACCAATCCTCCATCCTTGCCAAGTCCCTTTTCATCCTTTCCACACCTCTTGTGTATCAACCATGTTGCAGATTTTGTGTCACCTGCAAAGAGGTATACTTTTCCTTCCAGTCCCTCTGCAATGTCATCTATAAAGACATTAGAGGACTGATCCAATACTGAATCCTGCAGTATCCCCCCAGTAACCCCAGTTTGCTTGGAGTGAACTCTGTTTACCACTATCATCTGTGTCCTGTTGTCCAGCCATTTTTTTAAACAGGCTACCACATTGGGACACACTACCAGGCTGGCTAAATTCTTTATTAATTGAGTTAAAGAAGAACTACTCTCCCAAATAACAAAAAGTTAGTACAAAAACTTAAGGCCCACATCTCATGAAACACTTGTAATACCTTAGCTAGTTCAAACGTCTTCATGGATGAAGACCCCCCATTGCTATACCTGCCCAGGGGTGGTGTGCCTTCTTGTCCAAGAATCTCCACAGACATTTCCACCTGTCACCGGCCAGTCAAGCCCTCGTAATAACATCAGTAGCTGCTCACAGAGTGCTAGCTTCCTCCAATTAGAGTGTGCAGCACTTGTTAGAAGATATCGTTAAAACCCACTCAGCAGGTCAGGCCCCTGCTCCACAGTGCCAACCTCCAAGTGCAGTGTTGTGAACAGTTAACAGAACAGGGTAACCCTTCTGTCTGTTTTTTTGGTTTGAATCAACCTTTGGTCTCAAGTTCTTGGAGGGCTTCAAACTGTGAACCTCTTGCTAGCGTACCCAATGTACAGGCTCAGATAATTCTGCCTTCAAGGGGCCAGATATCTTTCGCCTATGGACACCTAACCAGGTGTACAAAATGAACCCTTAAAATCTCTATTAAAGACCTCAGAATAAACTCTTACCTTTTCCCAGTTTGGTATTACCATTAAGCTATGCACAGTGTCACTGTAACCATATATGCTTCACTTGTCAAAGAAAGAATTTCAAAGGCACACCAAGTAGTCTCTAAAATGAGATGTTTACTTAAAAATAAATAAAATGTGAAATGTACAGTAAATACAGAACAATATATCACAAAACCATACAATCTTTTAAAAGGATAAGGTTAAAAGTGCAAATTCCTACCAATAATACACTTAGACTTGCCTAGCTAATGTATTCTTATATTCTTACAGTGCTGAAAGATGTAGTAGTTTCAGAGTCCAAACATGTGTGTGTGTGTCAATGGAATACAGACTAAAAATGCTGTGTTTCAACCCTCTTCATGATGTCATCATCTAGCTCCTCCCTTTCAGGATACATAAAACAATATATATATATATATATATATATATATATACACACACATATACGTTATATACACATATACATTACATTATACACAAAACAGGAAGTCCCATCAAGGTATTGGATGCTGTGACGCCAGCAAGATTTATTTTCCAAATGATGACACTCTTAATTAAGACTGTGATTTCTCAGTCTCCTTTGATCCATGAGCAGTCTCCATTCTCAAACACATCAAAGGACTTTTTATGACACCAGGTGCAATAAGCTGACTTTCCTGAGGCTGTCATAAAATGGATATTCCACTTCCTTATGACACCAGGTGCAATTAACTGACTTTCCTGAGGATGTCATGAAATGGATATATTAGCTCCTGGCTTCAAAGCAAACTGACAAGTCAATTGCATTCAGAGATCTGCTGTTTAACATATATTCTGTCTTTTGAACTGATACCTGGGGGGGGGGGGTCATGTAGGAGCACAACCATTTCTCATGACAGACAATCACACTATATTTTTATTTTACAAAAAAAATCATAGTGTAATCAGAACCAGCTGTCCATTCATCACAATCCTCCCTACCTAGACCCTGCATAGGATAAGCTTCCCAAAACAGTTCACTCCTCATAGACGTGAGACAACCCATCTGAGTTCTGATTTTTCACTCCAGCACTGTGTAGAATTGTCATGTCATACCTTTGCAAAGTAAGACTCCATCTTAGCAATCTACCATTGTTTTTCCCATCTGCACCAGCCAAACCAGGGGTTTGGTCAGTCTGTACCACAAAATGCTACTTGTATACAAGTATGGCTCTAACTGAGGGCCCTTCATATCTAGTGATCTCCAGGGTTTTAAATAATTGATTAGCACTTTTTTCTTGGGACAATACCAGTGGTGCAAGTGGTAGACAAGAAGTACAGGAACTCAAGCACTGGCAAATATGAAATGCAAAATGAAGATCTTCAATCTGAAGGATAGGTGTGTGAAGGCACGTCTTATCTGTTTAGACACTAGTAGATTCAGTTAGAGATATTGAAGTATTTCTACTAAAATAGTACTGTTGTACAAGTCAAATGTTGTTATGGAAACCTTGATTTCAGGTCACAAGGCCATAAACTGTCATTTTGTTGCTGGTTTAAGAATTTCAATTCAAGTGTCAGTGGGAAGAAGTACAGGAACTCCATTCCTGCTGCAAAAAAGGTACAGGAACTGAGTTCCTGTGCGTTCCTGTTCACTTTCATCACTGGACAATACTAACTGTAAAGAAGGTATTTGTATAGGTTTTCTAGAAGTGTTATGTTTGTTCAACAAAGTGAGGCAAGTGCTGTGCATTTTCACAATGTTTTAGCACTTCTATGAGCAAAACGCTAATCAATTTTTAGAGTTAAATAAAACCCTGATCTCAAACATGAACACCATGCAGTTCTGCATTTCATTAACATGCCCAGTTCCCACCTCAGAAATATCCGTGGCATCAATATTGAAAAATAGGTGCACTTTAGTGATGGGTATGGGAGTCAGTACAAATCGAAATGGACCTTCCAGAATATATCATTGTCTCCATCACTACATAGATTCCCAATATAGCGTGCATTTTTTGGATCCAGGTATGGAAAAGGACCCTCAGGTGGTGAGAGTGTGGTGGTGAAGTCACGTGCAAGCCTAGCTGTGCAGTCCTGGCAGGCTATCATTTCAAATGCTGCGCACCTCTCTCAGTACTGCAAGAGGAATTTAACAAAGGAACCTTCCATCAAGATTGCACTCCATTACCACAGAACATTCTTCTGGGTTGGTGACGGAAAATTAGCAAAAATGCAGGACCAGAACTAAAAACAATAGCTGGCACACAAAAGCTTCAGTGTCCGGCCAGCGGCGGATGGTGTTGAAGTCTGAGACTACAGCTGTTTCTGCGGGCCATGCAGAAAGGAGGGTGGTCACTGTGAAACTTCAAGATACGTCGACCAATGGAAGAAGAGGATTTTTCAGACTGCACCTGGCTATGTGTCTTCAATGATGGAAAAAGAAACTTCAGGGCCTTCTACATTGCCGATTCTGGTCTCCAGTGCAATCACTCGCACACCCACTCCCACTTCGGATATTGAGACTCATGGTCCCTCTACATTGCCAATTCCCATCTCCAATGCAATCACCAGCACACCAACCCCCACTTCTGATATCACACCTCCAGTGATGACCAGTACGTCTACTGTTGTGAACTAGATTAGTTAACATGCTGCCACTTTGACAGATTCTGCAGCCAGCACAACAACCAATGCATCTATTGCCAGCACAGCCAGCCAACAACCAATACATCTGTTGCCAGCACATCTACCAGAAGACAAAAGAACTATGACCACATACAGACAAGCCAGTTTTATGCAGTCTATTACTTGAACACATTTTACATTGGACAAGTAACATCATTTGATGAAATGAAACAAGAATTTGAATGTAAATTTTTGCAACGGAGCAGGGATGGCAAATTCTATTGTCCACGGCATCCGGACATCGATGTCATAAAGGGAAGATGACTTTTTTATGGACTGGTAACAGTGCAAGGACAAGGAAAATTCGACATATCGCCAGATGACCTGAAAACCATTGTCAACAAACATAAACAACTGCAACAACATTGGAATTAACAGAATTTGAAGGAAGTATTGTCTTTCTAACATTTCTGAATGGTCCTGTAAGAGGGTGGGCAGGTAGGGGAAAGGTGGGCTGGTAGGGGAACGTATAAAGCTAGATATGATGGACAGCAGTAGGTGAGTAGATGGATGTAAGCATAGTGACACAGGGCATGCTGACAGTGGACAGCCATTTTGTTGGCCAGCGACTGCTGCAGGTGGACAGGTGTCTAGGAAGAATTTAAAGAATGTTGGTGGACACAAAGGCTGCTGAAGGTCGACAGAGATGGGGTGGCCAAGTGGAGGTTGTCTTATGGTGAAATTAAGTGGAAGGGGGTGCTGATGGAAGAAAGATGGGATGATTAGTTCGGGAAGGTGTAAAGTAAGGTGAAAGGTGTGGAAAAAGGTGTGCAGGAAGAGGAGAAAAGGGAAAGTTGTGAAGGAAGTGAAGAATGCCAGGGTGGAAGGGCTCATGGATGAGTGGATGCTGGCCCTCGGGTATCGGCAGAGCTCAATTTTGGTTATGTGTGGTGGCACATGATAAACCTATTTTTGTTTTGGCAGGTGTCAGTGGATGCAGGCACTGACAATCACTGGATTTTGAATGTTATGTGATGTGGGAACTGATTTCAATCTGGGTTTTTTGTTTTGGCAGGTGATAGTTCAAAGAAGAAACTACTTTGGGTGTGCGGTTGTCCATGAAGTTTGAATTCCAGGCAACTCCAGGGAGGTGAAAATCGATTTCTTTTGCAATGGCACTCTGATGAACTATGAACTGTTCTATAAAACTATGAAGAATGACCGCTGGCTTAAGAATGCAGCAATGAGAACATTTGTGGACACTATTGGGTGGGTGGTTGTGATAAGAAAAGAAGGTATTGGGATTAAAGAGACATTGTTGTGTGGTGTGCATTTGTGTAGCATAGGTTTAGATAGGTTTTTAGAATACATCCAGTGAGTAGTGCACCCACCATACCCCACTATTGTAAAAGCAGGTGTGGGTCAGTACGGTCTCGCTGTCCCTGTAGAGGACTTCATCTTTGGGGTCATAAAGGAATTTTCCCAGTTTTCCCACAGGGTTTTTCCAGGTTGTTTGCCTTCTCCAGTGAGATCAGGTTAGGCAGTAGGCAGGACCAGTTAATTTACTTACTGTTATGTCTTGGGTGGCATAGAAGTCTTGGTTGATGCAGAAGAGGGGAAGGTACCAGCATCCTTTATGCCCATTTTGTGCATCTGTACACTCATGTTTTTTTTGGGTGAAAGTTCCCAGAGAAATCTTCTTTGCAGTGCCTAGGGAGAGTGAGCTGTGCCCCCGTGGCCACATGGCTTGTAATGAAAGAATCTGTAGAGCCTAAGGGCATACTCCATTGGTTTACTCTAGGGCTGTTTTACAGATGGTGACTGCAAACAAATTATGGCAGCAGCTCAACTAACAAGGCCACTGTTAGTAGCTTGGTGGCTGTAATTTGTTTGAACTCACACATTAACATTAGAAATGGCAGATTCAAACATGGCTTCATACAGAACAATGGAGCACACCCCTGTGCTCTACAGAATCTTACATCACAAGCCATGCAGGTGTAGGGCCATGACTCGCATGTATTTAAATGAGGAACCCCAGAAATTTAACAAGGACTTCCACTTTTGGGATATGGCACCCCAATGTTTTTAAAAGAAAGTAGCAGACCCCCTAATGAAAAATCCAACTGAGAGCATGGCCGGTTACCTCATGTGAAAGCCCAGTTTTATGAAGTAGAATACAGTTCAAGACTACCTGGCTGCCCACATCACGCAGACTTGTTAATGTTTTTTGGTTTTTTTTATCAAATAAATACATGGCAGTGGCCATTTCTCTGCAGTGCTTGGTGTGTGTCTCCGTTTGTTTGGGTGGAATGGGGGAACAGGGCAAGACAGCATAAGACGATGACAAAATAACAATATTGGAATAGAAGATTTTGAGGGGTTGGTGGATTTATACCTTGGAACACTTCAAAATGGTCATAAATGTAAATATGCTAGTCATGCAATGTTTGTTATAAAATGCTTTTAGTATTATAATGATTAGATGCTGAAAAGAACACTGGTTTCCAATGTTACATGCGCCACACTCCTTTGGTGTCCAGTGTTGCACGCGCCACACTGTTTAGTGTCCAATGTTGCACATTCCACATTGTTTGGTGTCCCCTGTTGCATGCGCCACACTGAGTGGCTTTTATCTCAAGTTACTGTTAGGCAGTTATCTTACTACATGGTTACATTTTCAACTTTGGGTAAGAGTGTTTAGAAAAGCTTATCAAAATTATTCTACTGTGGGTTTGAAAAAATTACCTCCATGTCACACTTTGGTACCCCTTTCTTGTGAACAGACCCAGCTACATTTTTGCTATTCTTCAACTCTCCCTGTTATGCTTTCTGTAAGCACAAGTCACAAATTATCTTACTGCCCCCCCCCCCCTGAACTATAAGAAGGCAAGAATTACAGCAATCGTCCACGTCATCCTATGGAAAACAATCATGCAGACAATGAAGATTTAAGTATCTGTGTACAAGCATCTATACATTTAAAAAAGGACACTATCAGCTTATGGGGAAATTTTTGTCAGTAGTTTGACAACTGTTCTGTTAACAGTATTTGTCTAATGCTGTACATTATCTTCTGTTAAAAAATTTCTTTACAGTTTATTTTAAAAAAAAAGCCAAATCTGTTATTTACTGGCGTTCATTACATTACACAAACTTAGCCACCACCACCCCCGTCAGCAAAAACGCGGCACCGTGTGCGTTCTGGGCTCAGTTTTGGTGGTAGTCTGTTGTGTGCTTGTTTATTTTTGTTCTGAGGTAATATGGAGTAAATACACATATTTGCAGTATTTGGCATCCTGAATATAATAAGGTAGTTGTGAAATCAAAACAAGCATGGAAAAGTACTAAGAACTGGCTTTGAAATCTGATACTGTAACCTAGAGCATGCACTGTTGCACTGTACAACTGCGCATGCTCTATGTTATGGCTTCAGCTTTCAAACCCAATTTTAGTACTTTCCCATGATCGTTTTAATAAGACAACCAATTTGTCATGTTCAGGATACTGAATATTGCTAGTATGTTTATTTCATCCATATTGCGTAATGTGCGTAGTTTGACAACACAGTTGAGCAGGGAAGGCTCACGGTACAGTGATTTGCTGACGGTGGGGGAATGGTCCAGCAACCAGATTGTCACAGAATTTTACATTTTTGAAATACTTAAAAAAATCTTTTAGGCTGCTGAGCATGGGCAGAATTACTTGGGCACTACAAAAAAACAAAACACTGACATTAAATTAATCTATAGGCTGCACAGTTCAACTTTAACCTTGTTATATCTTTCTCGTTCATAATGTCACCATCTAACAATGATCAGCCCTTCTGAAAGAAAATTACTTTGTTAATTGCAGGTTTCATTTTAAATGGGGGGAGTGAACAACTTTATTTCTGTCACCAGAAAAAAACAAGATGTGAACTGAAGGATGACACGCTGTGGGCGTGTTTATCTTTGTGCACAGTCATGCCCCACTGACTTCTAAACTAATGTTTCTGCTTACAGAGGGAGAAACTGGCCTTACCTCGGGTGAAGCCTGCATATTTATTGGAGGCATTCCCCCAATATGGCCAGCTGCTGCTGGGTGAGCGTCTGTGAGAGGGCTACTCGCCGTTTCGCCAGTTACATTGCCCCCAAGGAGAAGTGGATACGGCAGAACAGGAAGAAGGACTTCAAAGACCTGTCCTTCACTGTTTGTTAGCTGTACGGCTTCCGAGTTTTCTTCTGTTGCCATGTCAGCGGCTACCATTGCCCCTGTCTGTGCACTGTCAATGTGGATCTCGGAAGTGGTCGCTGAGAGAAATTCAGGGGTGCCAATTTCAGCTATGCAGAGAAACTTGTCCAGGGAACCAATGATCAATTGGAAAAAGGTTTTTTCCATTTTTTAAATAAACTTTACTTGGAATTCTAAGGCACTCTGATGCTTTGGTATGGCTTTTGGTATTAAGCTGCTACAGTTGTTGGTTAATTTTGAAGCAAATGGCGGTTTCTGACCGCGCAAATGTTCGGATGCCCTGAGGAGACACTGTGCGGATGTTATGGGGCAGGCAGTGGTCAGCTGGGACTTCAGCCATGTGTGTGTTGTCAGATTTACACACGGCTAAAAAAACAGTATGACCAATCAGCTTATGTGATTTATTTAACCCATTTTCACTGACCTACGCAGCCAGTATAGTGTTATGCTTGTGCAACTATTGTTAGTTTGGTTTTGGCCGTTCGCACTCTCTGTTCCAGAGGAATTACCACCCCATAGGGGTATGAAGGCAAGGAACTCTTGGAGAGGGTTCCACCCCTAGAGGTGCCACTGGATGATTCCTGTGGCTAAAGGTACCTTAGGAATCCCCCTAAGGAGAGAGTGCTGCCACTGGAGGAGGAGGGGAGGATGGTGGGGCAAAGAAAAAAAATGCTTCACAGTGAGGCTGAGAAAAACTTCTTATATAGCTCAGGAAGTGGGAGTGGCTGGCTGCTTGGCCACTGAACGTCAGGCAAAGCCTTTCCAACTCACTGACCTATGCAGCCAGTATAGTGTTATGCTTGTGTAACTGTGTTAGTTTTGGTTGTGGCCATTCGCACTCTCTATTCCAGAGGAATTACCACCCTGTAGGGGTACGAAAGCAAGGAACTCTCGGAGAGGGTTCTGCCCCTAGAGGTGCCACAGGACAGTTCCTGTGGCTAAAGGTACCTTAGGAATGCCCCAAAATGTAGTATCATCCCCAAAAGGAGGCAATCATGAAGCATATGCTAGCAGCAACTGTGACGTAGGAGCAGCAACTGTAATGTAGTAGTAGAAAAGCATAGGCAGTTGATAATGCAATGAGATGCTCAGTTGGATAAAGTAATAACTGCCCAGGTTTGCGTAACATGAATACTGATGGTTTCCCTTGAGATGAGGGGATCCCCTAAAGAGAGAGGGAACGGCAGGACATCCTCCACCTCCATCCAACAATGGAACCTATCTAAAGAAACTAGGGGAAACAACTATGCTAATTAAGTGTTATGACCTGAGGCAACAGAGGAGAGGAAAAAAAAACCCTATGAGGAGGAAATCTCTGAGGATCCAAGGCCTAGGTCGCCTTCCCTCCAGGCTTGGGATGGTTTATTTAGTGACGGCTCTGCAGCTGCAATTTGGAAACCCAATTAATGGGAGGTGGAAAATATTCCAATTTGGAGGAAGGCTGTCACTCAAACCCTCTAGCGGGAACACCGTGGAAGGTTGCAAGACAACTCTGCAACAATACGTGCATCTAAGGCGCAGGAGGAGAGCAACAACTGCTGAGGCACTTACCTGGCCTATCTGCCCTAAATCAAACCAGGTGAACCAGAGGCAGTCGTAGGGAGAATGCAGTGAAGGTGCCTCGCTAGGGAAACCACTAAAGGCAATGGCTAACCGTTATAGTAGAACTTTTTCCACCCTTCACCGCTAGTCTTAAATTCTACACCAGGAGCTGCTGTCGCGTAGCAGGAAGCTAAAGCCAAGCCCAGGGCAAGAACATTCCCAGCTATGGGCCAGGTGAGAAGGATCCCACCCCAAGCTGGAAAAGCTCAAGATGCGGACTAAATGCAGAGCGAGACCGTCGGCTGCAGGAACCCTGTGCCAGAATAGAATGGCTGGAGTGCCCAGAAATTGATTGAGAACTGAAAAGCTGGTAAGCTGAATGAGCACAGCGTGCTGAGATCGTAATGAGGATTGAGTGCCCAGACCTTGCACAGTCGAATACAGATTGAGTGCAGCAGAATCCACAGGCTGAAGCCGAGGGATGGCAGTAGGCATGAAGTAATGGTTTGCGTAAGAACGAGCAACGGTTTCGTAAGCAAATGTGGACCTGCACGTAGGTCAGTAAGCAGTAGTGATAGGTGGACCTACACGGAGGTCTGCATAACATACTGTATAGCATTAACAGCACTGAATTGGGGGCAAGCCAGCCAGAGAAGTTCAAAGCCAAATCAAGGTGACAAACTCTGAGGATTTTTGGTGGTGACAGGATTTAGAACAGAATTAATTAGCCATATGGGCCACAACCCCCCCAAATGCCTCCCAGTCCCTGCCATAGGACAAACAAGAAAGTGATGGAAGGGCCGTGAACCACATGCAGATATAAAGCTAATTTAATAGCCTCAGCAGGAGCTTTAGCTAACCTCAGAGTAAAACAATGTACAATAGCATGGGAGTAAACAAAGCAGTAGCAGGAAGCAAATAGACCTGTGCAGCAGTAGTAAAAATAAATGAGTACACTTATTTTGTAATTGCAATAAATAAAAAGAAGCATAATGCTCTTAAAGCACTGTCACCAGGCAGTGCAATGAAAATGCTGCAATGAGGTAATTAGAACAAGCATGAGTGAGCTGTAGAGCTAGGTTCAGTGAATTTAAGTAAGGTGAAAGTAATAGAGTATGCCATGGAACAGCTATAGTTGAGCTGAAACACACAAATCAGATTTGCAGTTGCAGTGCAAGTAATTTGAGAGTTGTGAGTAACTGAAAGCAAGCAGTATGAGCGCTGAAGTAGCAGTATGCTAGGAGCTTAGAAAAGCCCCCAAAAAAAAGGAAGGATGCACACACAGCCGAAGGCAAAATACAAACCAGAAGCAGGAAAATACACACAGAAGCCCAGCAGAAACAAGCAGGAGCAGTGGGGGGGGCAGGCCCCAGCCAGCCAGGGAGGCCCAATCAGCTCAGAGGACAAACCAGTAGAGCCTTCAGCTGCAAAGAAAAAATGCTTCACAGTGAGACTGAGAAGAACTGCTTATATAGCTCAGGAAGTGGGAGTGGCTGGCTGCTTGGCCACTGAACTTCAGGCAAAGCCTTTCCAATTATAATTTTCAGTATTACACATCTTTATTACATATGAACATATACATACCTGATTCAAGATGGAAGTGATGTTCCCTGTTGCAAAGTGCCATGATCTTCATGTTCCAACATTGGATTGCTGTCCTCATTTCCATCAGAGTTTTCTGATGTCTCAGTTACATGGGCTGTTTCATGGGATACATCATCTTCTACTTCAACATGTATGGCTTCTAAGGCAGGGCAAATACTCTCTGCTGTGATATGTGATAAAGCAATGGAAAAGTAAATCAAGTTTTCATTAAGTATTCAACAATTGTTCTTTGAGAAATGCAGAAATGTTAAACTGCACATTTGTTATTTGCTACTATTTTTTATTATCATACATGTGAACATATGAAGAAGCCAGCAGAAGAAGACCATTTGGTCTATCTAGTCTGCTGGTATTGCGATGTCCACAGCTTGGACTACTGTCCCCACCCCACCTCTGCACTCCTTCTATCCTCCCTACCATGATCCTTACCTTCTCTCTATGCCTATCCCAGCCTCTCTTTAAAGCTGCTCACTGTCATCCATGAGATCACCTCTTCTGGCAGCACATTCCAAGTGTCCACCACCCTCTCTGTGAAGAAGTGCTTCCTAACCTCCCTCCTAAGCCTCCCACCCTCCAGCCTTAAGACTGTGCCCCCTCGTGTTATGGTTGCCACTCTGCTTAAAGAGACTCTCCTTATCAGCCTTATCCTTACTTGCCTCACTCACATTAGTTCATTTTCCCTATCCACCTCTGTCTTGGTTTTCCTGAATTTTCTATAGGCCAGCCTCTTTTCCCTTACTGCTTGGGCAACCCCAGAACTGAACCAGCTGGGCGCTTTGGCCCTTGTGTTCTTCCTGCTGAGCATAATGTACTCTGTGGCAACCTCTATTCCTTCCTTTTTTTTAACTTTTTATTTGTATAAAAATTTCTGTTGCACATTACAATTATTGATATTTCAGTTGTACATTGTACTTATTAATATTAGGCAGTTATTCTTTACAGGGTAAGCTTTGGCACTTATGAATACCAGTTGTAATTAAAAAATAAACACATTCTTTACACCATTGTCTGTAACCTGTATATTTGTTGTTTGTAATCTATCCATTGGCCTTTGAAGTTTATACACTTTGATATTCTCTCATTTAATCGGTATACAATAGTGTATATAGTTATGGACTTACCCCTCTCCACTCGTGTGACAAGACCTTACCTGAAATCTACTTTTATGTCTTCTTACAGTCTTGTCTCACCTGTGTTCCTTGGGCAAGTCAGAGTTTGAGTTGATCCCACCTGAGTGCAGTCCAGCATGTCCTTCCTTTACAAGTTTTCTTGGCACATAAGGGGATCCTGGAATCATCTCCTATATATATCAGGCTCATCTGGTTTAACAAGGCAACCCCAGCCTAGAAATGGATGTATACAAGACAAGATATATTATTAATGAACTCTAGGGATTTCCAGAATTAACTTACCAGGCTCTAGGCCTTTTGGTTTAGTGTGAGTTGCCAGTTGGCTTCTGTAGAGTAAACTACCACTCTGATTTGTTTTATTTTGTCTCCTACAGGGCATCAGGTTTTATACTTTCAACTGATTTTCCTCATGTTTATTTCTCTTTTCATTTCCCCTCTTCCCTTGTCTGCCTTGTCTATTACAGATTTCCTTCACATTCCTTGTACAATCTGTTGTGTAATTTATTTGATCAATCTAACAAAATGTGTCTTTTCTAGGTTAATATGGTCTCCTGTTATTCTTGTGTCAGTATTTCCTATATTTTATGTAGCAGATTACAATATAGTAATCTGTGTAGTCTTGTATATTCCACCTGTTGCCAACTCTTTAAACAGTGGGTTGGTATGTTGAATAATAACTTTTGAACTGAACTGTGAACTTTTGAGCCAGAGAATTTGCATGCACTTCCTTTTGTGGGTAAATTTTTATGTATCCTTGTGTAAGTTCTGCCACCTTTTGTCATTTGTTCCCTTTCTGATTCTTCATTTGTCCCTACACCAGGGACAAGCAGTTTCCACTCCTGATCAGTTTCTGTGTGGTCAGAAGCTGGTCTGCTGTCCCTATACTAGTTTCCCCCTCTCCATCTATGTCCTTCTCCATCTCCCACCTGGTCTATCTTACAAGAAAGGTCTGGGTCCTGTCCTGAACAGCAAAGGTCACCCTTTCCATCTCTGATATCTGGTCTAAAACTCCTTCCCAGTCCAGAATAGTAGGAGGAGTAGCCTGTAGCCACTTCCTGGTGATGACTTTGGCTGCTGCCACTATACGTTTGTCCCATAAATATAGGGTTTCTTTATTTTTCCTATTACTAGTTGGAAGGCCCAGTACTAGGTGCTGGAAGCCTAAGGGCTCCTCTAGAGAAAAAATCCCTTGGAGTTTACATGTGATGTGTGTCCAGAATCCCTGTAGTTCCTGGCAGTCCCAGAACACATGTGTTTGGTTGGCCCTGGGCTCCCCACAATGTCTCCAACAGGTTGGTGCAATGTTTTTATCCCATTTAGCCTGTATAAGTGGTATTATGAAATATCTGATTCGGGTTTTCCATGCAAATTTTCACCACTGTGGAGAGGATGAGGTCTTAAATGTTCTATTCCAGCTCTTCTCCCACTGAGGGGCAGGGATCTGGGAGTGAGACTCTTGTTGCCACTTCTCCCTTATGTATTTTGTTTGTCCTGCATGTTTTTGTATGATAGACTGATAAAATATTGGTTATGGCTCTCATTTGTTGGAAGTCTGTCAGCAGACACATTAGGGATGCAGCCTCCTCCCTCTCCCCGTCTTCCTCCTCTCTTTGATGTTTGAGTTTTGCCAAGATGTAGTTCCTTATTTGGAAATATCTAAATCTATCCGTTGACTTCAAACTGAACTGAAAGCAACACTTATCAAAGGTGGAAACCGTCCCCCATCTATCACTTGCCTTGGGTATTGCAACCCTGCAGTGGATTGTTTTTATCCCATGGATCCATGAGGGCTGGCTGGAAGTCTGGGTCCTATCCCAGCCATCTAAATACCCATGCCTTTTGTTTGGTGTGGGGGGGTATTGATAAATCTCTCCTAAGCCCCTAGACCTGCATGGCCCCTATACATGTGGTTCCCCATCCTTCCCCCCAACCCCAAACAACAGGGCCTGTCCTGAATGACCACCCATAATATCTAATTCTGTTACTTTCCAGTGGGCCTGGAGTTTGTTATCTAGCCACAATAAGGCATTCTTCAGTTGTGCAGACGTCCAGTATGCTGTGAGGTCTGGGAATGCCCAGCCTCCCCACTCCTTTCTAGCTAGTAATACTCCACTTTTAACTCTAGGTCTAGCATTGGCCCATTCAAATGTATATAACATTCTTTGTGTTTTGTTGAACCACGTTTTACTTAGATAAACTGGTGCACACTGAAAAAGGTATAATAATCTTGCGAGTATGTTCATCTTTATTGCTTGTATTCTAAAGTGGAGAGGGAGGGGCACAAGTGCCCATCTTTTCATGGCTTCTTGTATTGGAGGGGGACAAAGTTATCCTCATAAATGTGATTGGTTGTTGCCCTTAAGTAGATGCCCAGGTATTTAAGTTTTGGTAGGCCCCATTTCATGGGAAATAGTTTTCTTTGTTCTATTGTTGAGGTGTAAGTTATTGTTACGATTTCTGTTTTTTTTTGTTTCTGTTTGTTTTGTATTGACTGTGTATCCAGACATGGCTGAGAATCATTTAATTAATTCCATTAATCTAAGGAGAGAGTTATCTAGA
This sequence comes from Neoceratodus forsteri, assembly GCA_016271365.2. Classification (NCBI taxonomy): domain Eukaryota; kingdom Metazoa; phylum Chordata; order Ceratodontiformes; family Ceratodontidae; genus Neoceratodus; species Neoceratodus forsteri. Next base: position 1,142,690,628 of record CM057453.1, read on the forward strand.
TCCATTAGATACACCAGGACATCATCTGCATGTAGGGCCTTTTTATGTTCCCCATGTGCCAATGCTACCCCTGTAATTCCTTTTATCTTTTCTTATCATCTGTGCCAAGGGTTCTATGTACAGGGTGAATAGAACTGGGGATAAGGGACATCCCTGTCTAGTACCCCTACCCAACTTAAAGCTCTGTGATAAGTGTCCGTTAGCCGTAACGTAGGCCCTGAGGGGATGTGTAGATGTTTTGTATATATTTACAGAAAGTCTGGGAGAAACCGAACCCCACCAATACCCTGTTTAAATACTCCCAGTCTACCTGGTGGAAGGCCTTTTCTGCATCCATACTCATGATGATAGATGGGGTTACCCTCGAGTGAAGATGGTCAGTTATGTGTAGGGTCCTTTGAGTACTGTGTTGGGCATGTCTGCCCAGTATTAAACCCGTCTGGTCGAGACCCACTAGTTCTGGGATTATGTTTTGGAGTCTCCTTGTGATGACTGATGTGTGGTATTTATAATCCACATTGAGGATAGATATGGGGCGATAGGAGGGGCATTGTGTGGGATCTTTGCCTGGTTTGGGCAGGACTGAAATGATGGCATAATTCCAGGATGGAGGAAGTTTGCCCTCTTCTCCCATTGCCTCATTACACGCCCCCTGAAGCAGTGGTAGGACTTAAGCACCAAATTGCTTGTAGAATTCAGCTGGGAATCCATCTGTGTCTGGACAGTTCCCATTCTTATCCTCTAGGATTGCCTGCCTTAATTCTCCCTGTGTTATTGGCTGTTGTAATTTATTATTTTCATCTTGGGTGACCTGTGGTAGGGATAGATTTTTTTAAATGTTGTCTAATTCGTGTGTTGGGAATGGTGGGTTGGGTGTATACAATTTAGAGTAGTAAGACCTAAAGACATCCATTATGTCTTCCATCCTAACCACTTTTTGGTCTTTATTCTTACGTAGTACTGGGCTGATATGTGCTCGGTTCCTTTTTGCTCTAATTCTGCAGGCCAGTAATCTTAAGGCTCTGGGCCCTCCCTCATAATACCTCTGTTTTAGATATCTGAGGTTTTGTTCTACTTTATAATCTAAAATCTAGTTTAATTCTTTTTTTAGTTTTCCTAGCCTTATTCCACTTTGCTTGGCTAGTCTGGCATTTTGTTGCCCTTCCAGGTCATTTATTCTATTTCTAATTCCTTTTGTTTCTGCTGTCATTCTCTCCTCCTCCTTCTTGAGGCTATTTCTATTATCTTCCCCCAACCATAGCCTTGATGTTGTACCATAGAACTCCTGGTTTGACTCCTTGTATGTTATTATCTATAATGGCTTGTTTAAGGTGCTCTTTTATTTGTTTCTGGATGTCCTTATCATGAAGTAGATAGACATTCAGCCTCAAAAAGGATGCTTTCCTGAAAGCACTTAGATCATATGTCAGGGTTATTGGGCCCTGATCTGAGACACCAAATGTGCTTATTTCACATCTCTGTAGTCCGTCTATTGGATCTCTGGGGACCAGGAAAAGATCTATCCGAGAGTATATTTTGTGTGCTGCTGAATAGAATGTATATTTTCTCACTTATCCATTTATGTGTCTCCACACATCTATCATTCCCAATTCCCTAAGCAGTGTTTTAACCTTTCAAGCTACTCTTTGCTCCTTTCTAGGGATGCCAGAGGTTGTGTCCCATCTAGGGGTCAGTGTAAGATTGAAGTCTCACCCACAGATTATCTGCCCCACTCCTTTTTTCTAACAGAGTTGATAAAAAACATCTATAGAAACTAGTCAGCTCCCGGAGGGGCGTAGGTTGAGGCGAGAGTGATGGCTTGTCCTTCGTATTCCCCTGTGATTATTACATATCCCCTTTCCTTATCTTTACACGTATTATGCAATGTGAAGGGGGTTCTCCTGGGGATTAGTATTGCCACCCCCCTCCTTCTCCCGGAACTAGAGGAGGAGAAACATACATTTTCATATCCAAATTTATGTTATTTCTGGTGTTCTGCCTCAGAGAGGTGTGTCTCCTGCAGCAAAATAAATTCTGCTGCTGTTTTCCTTATATAAGCCGTCACTCTTTCTCGTTTCACAGGGTGGGGCAGACCATTAACATTATATGACAGTATTTTAGCTGTAATTCTATTCATGGTGGCTGCTTATCTTTCCCTTGTTGGTTTAACTTTCTATTGTTGAAATCTAATGCCACCTAGTGACCAAACTGATGCATTGCTATTTCTCTGGCTCTAACAAACTTTTTACTATAAAGTTTGGGGACTAACTGGGTCCAGCAACTACTTACCCTTACATGCCTTCCAACTGTGGCGAGCTCTATTTCTATCTCTCTGTGCCCTGAAGAGTCAGTGGTCTGATGGTTTCCCACTCTCTTCCCTGGTAGATAGTGGGTAACTTCATCCCCATATACAAGGCCACTATCACGGAAACTACCCTGTTAGTAGTAACCTTTGCTACCTGTGCATGTCAGGTAACTGCAGTGATGTAGGTCCTGCTGAGGCTGTCTCCCCGTCCCTTACATTCCTTGGGTGTGGTTGCCTTTACCAATTTTTTTCTGTTTGGGACATTGTGGTGGCAAAACTTCTCCACCTTGTTCCGCTTTTCACTTCATCAGACTACCATTTATTTATTGAATTTTGTTGACCCAGCAAGCCCACTGGGCCTAGAAGTCCCTTTTTCAGGGGTGACGGGGGGGGAGAATACAGATGGTAAGCAACTGAAATTGAACCAGATTAAGCTGTTGGTGGTATTTTTAGTGAATGGGAGAAATTTGGCAAGGACACTGGGGAAATTCCCCTACTCTTTGCCTGCAGGGGGCCTTGCTTCCTGTGAGCAGAGGGGACCCTTTTGTCTACGGTACCAAGATGGCGGATGACAGTGTGGTTGCTGGTGGAATTGCTGGAGATATTTTGGATTCTGACCTGACTACAACTTCACCCATGGAGTCAAGAATACCTGACATTATCTCTGAAGAAACTACAAGGCTGCAACCTGCAGAAAGAAATACTGAAGGTACCACTTTAAATGAATTGCCAGACAATCATCAAGAAGACTTGCCTCAGACACCACTTTACCCAGTTTCAGGAACTCAGAGCACTTCTAAAGACACAGAAAATTATCTGCGAAGCATGTACTTTGCACACAAGGACTTTCTTATTGGTCTAATGCACTCTGATCCACAGTTTTCCTCACAGCCTTTTTTGTCAACTTACCCTGCACCAGCCACTTCTGATATAACTCCTAGCACCAGAAATGCCACAAACTCTGCATTCGGGAGCTCCTCTCTCTTTGCATCTACGGGACAGTCATCGCACCACAGAGGACATTGACAGCATTTGGTCACCCACGGCAGCGCTCCATGCAGCTGGCTGGCAGCAACTTTCAGAAGGAGCACCCTGACCTCCCAAGGCTGTTTCAGCCGGAAATCATCTCTGAGGCTCGCAACAAACTCCGATCTTCAGGAGACACACCATTACCGACGGTAAAAAGCTCGAACCAGTATCTTTCCCTAGTAATGCTTCAAGCACACCTGCTATCTCCCGAACAACACCTGATGTCACAGATACCGTCACCGGACCCCAACCTAGCCAGACATGAATCTACTTCATCCTCCTCGACTTCAGAACCTAATTTAGCTGGTACATCTGAGCCATTTGGTCCACAGCCTGCAGGTGAGGCACTAACTCACCCCATTTAAACTCAGTGAGATCTGTTCACAAAATTTAGGTGAGCCAGCACAGTGAAGGAATGCTGTACGTATGAAGTTCATGGGGACATTGCTACAAGCCCTGACAGAAGAACTGTATTGCATAGTATGTTGCGAGACTCTTTAGGGATAGGGGCAACAGAATTATTTGCCTTCATTTATGTGCATGGGGAATTTGTGTATGACTTAAGTTTTAAAAATGTGTACACTTTGGAGAAATTCTGGAAGAAATATGAGCATGTAAAACATCTGCCACTTTGGGCTCCCTTTATGGTTATCCCCCTCACGAAACCAACAGTGAAAATTGTTACCTTACTGTTTCGTAGCGAGGAGGTGAGCATAGCGGATGTCCAGTACTGGCTCAGGCAGCGCTATGATATACTAGAGGTCCTCTAATCTATTTTGGTCGAGGACCCAGTAAGGACTGGGGATGGAAAGTAAAGGTACAACTTAAAACACGGATAAAGGTATCTCTCATTTACCAGGCAGCTTTCACATAGGCAGGGACCATGGCTTATGTTTTACCCTGGACAACCACGGACCTGTCATAAGTGTGGTCTCGCACTCACCTGAGCAGCATTTACAAGCCGAGATGTACTTTGTGCTTATCCTATGGACATGTGAGTTTAGGTTGTCCAAACCTCTATACTGCAATCTGTGTGATGAGCCGGGCACTCCTATCACCAGTGCCCTTAGTGGATCATAATAGGCTCCTGACCGCCTCCCCAGGACCAGATAGCACTTATAACGATTCCTCAGACCAGCGTCTTATGCCGCAGGGAGGCCCCGGCCCTGCCACTTCTACCCTGGCACAAGAATCTCCTCTCCCGCAAGCGCCTGAACCTACGGCCGGACAAGGGGCCATTCCCAAGTCCCCTGAAACCCCTATAGCAGCAGTACCCCCTTCTGAATCAGCCCCTGCTAGTACTCAGGCTACCATGCCTCCTCCCCCACCAAAGGACTCAGACCACTTTGTGGTAATCCCCCTTCTAAACGGGGTAAAGGCAAACAAAAGCAGAGGCTTCCACCCCCAAGAGAACAATTATCACGAGGAATAAATTTCAGGCCTTAGCCAAGAGACGACAATGGGGAGACACGGAAGGGGAAGATGGAGACTCGGATTCTTCTCTAGCCTCTTCCTCCCATATGGACTTCTTCTCTGACTCCCAGCTTGATCCCCCCTTCAGCAGATGGAGGTATGACCCATGCTAACATTACCTGACACTAGCTCCTCCAGAATGGCACTGTACTTTCTGGGATGAACCACCACCAAGGACTCCGCTGCTTGACCCTAAATGCATGCAGCGTTAAATCCTATAGAAAACAACTCTCTACAATGCAGTACCTTTCTGACTTACACCATGACATCTATTTTCTCCAGGACACCTGTTTGAAATCTCCTCATGAGCTTTCTCAAATTAAAACTCGTTGGCATCAGGGCTCTTCCTTCTGGTCATATGGAGAGGATAGGTGTGATGGCCTAGGTATTTTGTTTGCAAATTTAAATTTCCAAATTTCCTGGTTGGTAGACATAATACCAGGCCGAGCCATGCTTGTAGACTGTACATACCAACAACACAAACTCAGGCTCATTAATGTATATGCCCCCCAGAGCATTGCCTCCAGAACAGACGTATTTAACAAAATACACCCATACCTGTATTCCAACCAGCAAATCTATATGGGAGGCGATTTCAACTGTGATCTTACTCTCTCAGATCGGGGTGGCTCCACCCAAAAACTTTTCGCAGATTCAATTGCCCTAAACAAAATTATTCAGACTGTGGCCTTCATAGATGGACATAACGCTTACATGGTTCAGGTGCCAAACCTCATCTTAGAGGCCCATACGCCACCAGGATAGATTTTCTTTTGTCTCATGGAATATTTTTTCAGTCACACAGGCAAGAATCATACCCTGTGAGACTTCAGACCATCTGGGGATCTCTCTGGTTTGCTCCCCCTCAGGGAACTCCTTTCCTGGTCAACCCCACTCTAGGTGGAAATTGAATAGTTCATTGTTGACAGACCCGGCCATTTCAATGCATTGCACAGACCTTCTAAGGGCCCAGCTGTCCATATTGGAAGCATATCATTCCCCTCTACAATGGTGGGAACACACTAAGAGTGACGTCAAGATTTTCTTCCTACATACAGGGAGGAAGAGAACACTGAGTTCATATCTTCGATACCTCACTCTCAGACAAAAACTACAACAGGTCATATCTCTTTGTTTCACATCCCACATGGGCTACTCTCACACAATAAAGTCCATTAAGGAAGAAATGGAACAGTTCCAGTATCACCGAGCACATTCTTTAACGGATGGAAGCTCAACATGGGACACAAGGCTCCAGTCCCTCCTTAGATATCTATAAAAGTTGCACTGACAAGGTAAATGCAACTCACATAGAGGAACATTTTGATTCTTCTTCCAGTACCCCCCACAATTCCTTGCTGGACATAAAGCGTATCGCCAGCTCTTATCTAGCTACGATGTTTGGCACCACAGCTCCTGTGGATAGTATCATACCTTTCCTTTCAGGTATTTCTATTCCTCCTCCATCCCAAGATACATTGAAACATCTCCTTGAACCTCTAACACCAGAGAAACCCAGCAGGCTATAAAACGCCAAAAGAAACGCACTTCCCCTGGATCCGATGGCCTTACTGCAGAATTATATGTACAGTTTATGTTATTTTTGGCCCCCTTTCTGACGTTAATATATAATACCATCATAAGCACTAATTCTACTCCTAAAGGATTTTCTGATGCTAATATGATTTTATTATTCAAGAAAGGGAATAGAGCCGATATACGGAACTGGAGACCACTAAGTCTGCTAAACGTAGACTATAAAATATTCGTATCAATTTTGCTCAATAGGAAGCTCCCTGTTGCTGCTCAGATTATTTCTGAGGTGCAGACTTGTGCCCTTCCGGCAGATCTATCCTTTCCAACCTATCCCTCATTCGAGACATTATTTCAAACAGTCCCCTCTTCACCTGCCCTGTTACTCTCCATTGGACCAAGAAAAGGCTTTTGACGGGTCAGCCATGTTTATTTGTTCCAGGTTTTGCACACTACCATGTTTCCCCGAAATTCATCTCTTGGCTTAAACTCTTATATAGTACTGCTTGGATACAACCCCATATAAATGGTTCTCCATGACCCCCTTTTTTAGGCCTTAGAGGAGTGCAACAGGGCTGCCCCTTAAGTCCTCTTTTATATATTTTCCAACTGGACCCTTTATTACGAACCCTACTGCTGCACCCATCTTTACCTAGAATCTCTTCCCCCATTGGAAGACCTCTACCTCCAGTATGTGCATATGCTGATGATTTGTGCATTTGTACTACCCCCTATCTTCAGGAGATAGTACTTCCCCCTATTTTCAAAGCATTTGAGACAGCTTTGGGCTCCCAAATAAATATAGCAAAAGCACAGCACTAGTGGCCCAGTTTCAGCCAGCATAGACTTACCAACGATATTGTAGATATCCTCTGGCAATCGCCCAATAAAAATCCTGGGCTTACATTACGGCACCTCAGATGATGTCGCTATAACTGGAATATAGTATTAAATAGAGTAGCACACTCCTTCCTTTTGAAAGGACATAGCATTGCAAAACGGAAAAGAGTGTTTTTATTGAAAACTTTAATACTTCCCCTTTTCTTACACGTGGCATTAGTGTTTCTGGTCCCTTTTTCTCTGGAGGCAAGAGTTTACAATATTTTTTTTCAAGGCTTCTGGGGCAGCTGTTTAAATCCCATAAAAAGATCATACACATACATGGATTATTGTCATGGTGGGGTAAGGATGCTGAACCCGATAGTATTTTTCCATAGCCTATTCCTGAAAATCATGATACCCCACTTACTCCATGATCCACCCCTATTTTGGCATTTAATTATATATTCTTTTACCATTAAGGTATGCCAAATATGGCAACAACTCCCGCATGACATCCCTAGGAACTTCAGAAAACTAGGTATCCCCAGCTTCCTCTTCCCCCCTTTTCTGAAGATCCGGCAATGGAAACTCTCCCCTGCGCATATATTGACTAAAACCAGGAGACAGCTTTATAACTTTATTTTAGATACCCATTTTTCTGACTTACCACAGATAGTATCTACACAAGGCTCCCTTCTGGAATTAGAAACGCCCTTCTCTCAGTTAACTGACCCCAGGATATCCACACAATTCTGGGATATCTCCTGACTAGCTTGTCATGGAAGACTGGGTGTCAAAAACAACCTAAAACATAAATCAGTAGAGGAGCGAATATGCCCCCGAGAATCTTGCACAACGGTACTGGAAACCATGCATAATTTTTTATTGATTGCCCATATAGTCAAGTTGTTTGGACCCTCCTTTTACATAAATGGAAAGAAAAGGCACTTCAGAATGTAACATATGATATCCTGGTGTATGGGATATACCCCCCGGATTATAGAAATATCACACAGGGACCTTACGTCTCATCTTTGCATCCTGCCGCTATTATTTATGGCAGGCCAGGTGCGCCTTTCTCCTGCAACAGAAAGTGTTTTCTGCAACACAAATAGTTGCACAGATTGTTTCTAGCCTTGTGTTAATCCAAAATGTGGAAAAAAAGTTGTTGACTTCTGCTGTATACAGTTCATATTGGAACAATTGTGCATGGATTGAAACTGCAGTACCCTGAAGATGTTTTTCTTTTTTCCTCTCTGTATTAGTAAGCATTTATTTTGCTCCATTTAAACTGAAATGTTTCTTTTGACTTCTTTTTCCTTTTTTTTCCCCCCTCGCCCTTGTTTATTGGTTTTATTTGTGGGTTGATTTCATTTTGTCTTTCTTGCAAACCTTATTTACAGTTTCTGTAAAGTTGACATTGTATTTTGTTTATTGAATGTACTGCACTAATTTTTCTTTAAATAAAACATTCCCCTACTCTTTTTCGATAAGTGCTATGGGATGTTTAGCATCCACCTGAACTACCATGAATCCAGGAAGATGGGACCTCAGTTTAACGTCTCATCCGAAAGACGGCACCTCAGAAGTGCAATACCCCCCTCATGCTGCAGTACAGTGTCAGTATTGGGATATTAACCCAAGTGCCAGATGTGGGAACTGAACCCACTGCCCTCTGATCTCCCGGCCTCAGAAGCAAGTATGCTACCTACTGAGCCACTGACACCATGTCTGTATCTTTTTTTTTTTATGTGTACTTTATACTCCTCTGCCCCCAGCTGCCCCTTTCTGACTGACCTCCCCAGCTCTGTCACCCCGGTATCACGAGGACTTTCCCCTGCCCGGTCACTGGCATGGAGCCTGTGAGAGGTTAGTCATCATTTGCAGCCAGAGGTGTTTTTCCTCCATTTTCTCCCTTCCCCATTGCTCGGGTGCACACGCAGGACATTCGCACATAGAGGTGTATGCACGGCTGCAGAAGTCCTGCAGCACCCTCCCTTCTTCTGGCCCCTCTGACCTGCACTACGCTTCGACCTCCACCTGGGGGTAGTGATTTGGCGGGAGTGCCAGTCCTCCTTCCCGGGAGAGGAGCTGTCCTCAGATGCTCAACTTCTCCCTCCCCCGCCCAACCCCTGGTGGCCTGTGCTCATTCCCTAACATGGGTCACTGGCGTTGCGCAAGGTGTGGCATCCAGTGCCTAAACCCTCAGCGCCACCAGGCCAGGCTTCTACCATGTCTGTATTTAAAGGTTACTCTATACCTCGTGGTATCCTTTAGGACTACTGTCTCCTTTTTTAGCCTTGTTTTGCCTGTTTATTACAGATCTCAATTCCTCCCCCCACCCCCTGCTTTTGAGTATGCTTCTCTTTTACTTTTCCTCGTAGGGTTGTAACTCTTCTAGCTATCCAGCTGTAACTCAAATTAAGTACCCATACTTCACCTTAACTAAATGTCCCCATCCCCCCCAACAATCGCTGGCACAATATTTTTATTTTTCGTACATTTCTTGATACCCTGCATATCACCTTTGCCCTGATTGCCCCCAGCACTGGAGGGGGAGGTTTCATTAAATCAAAATGCCTTGTCTGGGCCTATCTGTGGTCAGTTTGACCTGTCATCACTACCCCGTCAATCTGGGAGTCTACCAGGCCCCAGGGTTAGTGAATGCATCTCCCCTGTATCTTTAGGATCCCCCCACCAAATGCCATCACCTCAGGATATTACCCTGCAGTAGTTAAACTTCCCTTGACAGGAGGTCAGTCTTATGCTTTTTGACTTCAGTCTTGACCGGGAAGAGGGCGGTCTCGCTTTAAAGTTAGTGTTCGGTGAGACTTTAAAGTCGGTGTTCGGTCTATCTAGTCTGCTCGAGTCTGCAGCACTTAAGTCTTTCAGAGTGCAGCTGCCCCTTCCCTTGCCTCCCCACCACTGATTTTGCCCGTATCTCCTTTACTTCCACCCCCTGCCCCCCATGGTGTGAACCACTACCTCTGAACCTGTCCCACCCCCTTTTGAAGCTGCCTACTGTCCACAGTGATATTACCTCCTTCGGTAACACGTTCCACCCTACCATCACCCTTTCGGTGAAATAGTGCCTCCTCCTCATTTCCCTCCTTAATCTGCCTCATTCCAACTTCAGACTGTGGACCCTGGTTTCCCTGCCACCTTTTAATTTGAAAATATCTCCAGTGCTTACTCTGTTCATACCCTTCAGGTACTTGAAGATCTCAATCATGTTCCCTCTCTCCCTTCTATCCTCCAGGAAATACATATTGAGCTCTGTCAGTCTCTCCTCATAAGGTTTATCTCCTAATCCCAGGATCATTTTCATTGCTTGTGCTGCACCCCCTCCAACAACTTGATGTTCTTTTTTAAATAGGGGTGCCAGTACTACACTCAATACTCCAATTGTGTCCTCACCAGGGACTTGTACAGAGGCAGGATGACTTCCTCTCTCCTAGAGGTAATTCCCCTTGCAATGCACCCCAGAATTCTGTTGACTTTTGCTGCTGCCTTCTGTTATGGTGGAGTCCAGCTCACCATCAGATTCTTGTATGTTGGATTGGCTATTCAAAGAATATACCACAAGCAATATGTAATAAAAAGCAGTTTTATTACACACACTCACGTCAGACATGTGACAAAGCAGTCACAAGGGAGCAGATTTCCTACCATTCCTTGAGTATGGTCTCTTTCTCTCCGAGGAGCTGGTGTGTATACAATTATATGTGACTGGTAAGTGTACAGTTACAGATATGGTAAACATACAGCATTGGATAAGGCATGTAAATAAGGTGGCTCCCTTGGGCAGTTACATAGGAAATAAAGTTGCAATGTAAAGCACAGTTACATAAGAACTTACCGTAGTGGTAGATCTTCGAGATGAGCTCCTGCAACAGGCTACACCATGAGGACTATGCCGTCAGGCACTAGGACTCCATGAAGCTTTCAGCCAGCGGTACTGCTGGGGCACGCCCTTACGTCAGCCCGCCACCAACGTCACCAGCTGTATAAAGGGCGGGACTCCTAGCCCACCCCTCAGTTCACCCCCAGAGACCCAAAGGTTACTCAGCAGGAGAGCTCTGAAGCAGGTGCCGAAGTAAATCCCAAAAAGAGAGACTTAAAGGGGGAAGGAGGAAGGGAGGGAAAATAGCACCTGCTACAGGAGCTCATCTCGAAGATCTACTGTTATGGCAAGTTCTTACGTAACCGTACTATCTTATTTTGAGTAAGAGCTCCTGCACCAGGCTATACCATAAGGACAGAGTCCCAAGCAGTGTCCCTCAGGTAATTAAGGGGGGAGGCATTTGTAAAAGAATAAACTGTGAGACAAACAGTGTCTGTAAACCTAAAAATGTAATACACTTTTTAGGATAAAAGGCCTTGAAGCACAGCAAGGCCAAACCCTGCTCTTCTTCTGGAAGCAACATCCAGGGTGTAGTGCTTGATGAAAGTGTGTACTGAGTTCCACGTTGCTGCCGCACATATATTTGCTGTGGAAACATTCTTAAGGGCTGCAAAGGACACAGCCAGACCCCTTGTGGAATGCCCCCTCACCGGTCCCGGTAAGGTTTTGTCGTACTTGTCGTAGACAAAGGTGATGCAGTTAGTCAATCATTTAGACATGGTCTGTTTCGTTTTTGGCTTTCCCAAGGATTTGGGAGTGAATGAGACAAATAGTTGATCAGATTGCCTGATGTCTTTAGTCCTGTCCAGGTAATGTCTAAGGATTCTGTGGACATCAAGAGTATGAAGGAGAGTCTCCCCTTTGTTAGAGTACTCTGGGAAGTAGGACTGGAAGGGAAATGTCCTGGTTGAGGGTCAACTCATAAACTACCTGGGGAAGAAACCTGGGATTGGTACACAGAGACACCCTGTCTCTGTGGAAAACTGCGTAGGGTTCTTTACACATAAGGGCTTGCAGCTCCGAAATTCTTCAGGCTGACATGACAGCAACTAAAAGCAGTGCCTTCCAAGAGAGGAAACGTAAATTGCACTGAGTTGCCAGTTCGAAGAGGGACAAAGTTAACTTTTCTAATACGAAAAGCAAATCCCAAGGTGGAACCGGATCCCTAATGGGTGGTTTGATGTGGAGAACACCTTTCAAAAAGGTACACATGAGATCCAGCTGTACTATCATCTTGCCCTGTACCGGCGAGTGATATGCCAAAATGGCACAGAAATGCACTTTTATTGAAGAGTAAGCCAGCCCCTTATCTGAGAGTGAGAGGAGATATTCGAGAATCTGATTCACCGAGCAGTGCATAGGGTCCAGGGAGTGAGCTGCTGCCCAAATGCTGAAACACTTCCACTTCATGGCATAAGTAGCTCTCGTGGAGGGCTTCCTAGCCTCCATGAGGACTTCTTCTACTCTCTAAGAAACCCCATGCCTGGATATGACTAGGTCTGTAGGAACCAGGCATGTAGATGCAAGGACTGCAGGTCTGGCTGGACCAGTGTTCCCATCTCCTGGGAGACAAGGTCTGGGCAAATTGGAAGCTGAAGAGGAGGTTCTGCTGCCAGCTGCTGAAGCAATGGGAACCAAATCTATCGTGGCCAGAGAGGAGCCACCAGAATCATTGTAGCATGCTCCTCCTGCAGTTTGAGAAGAACTCTCTGAATGAGAGGAAAAGGAGGAAATGCATACAGGAACCTCCCTGTCCAGCAAAGGGACAATGCGTCTCGACAGAAAACTCCATGCTGTGGATCTAATGAGCAAAAATTGGTCAGTTTTGTGTTGCATGGGGACGCAAAGAGGTCCAACTCTGGACTTCCCCATCTGTCAAAGAGGTCATCCACCACTTCTTGAGACAACTCCCATTCGTGGCTTTTGGAGCGTGAGTGACTGAGTTTGTCTGCCGGAATATTCTGGAACGTGGACTGCTGTGATGGAAATCTTGTGCTCTATTGCTCAATACCACACTCTCATGGCTTCTCCGCACAGAGGGTAGGAGAGAGTCCCTGCCTGCTTGTTGATGTAGAAGACCATGGACATGTTGTCCATTTGAATAAGCAGGGGACCCTGGGATAGCTGAGCCTGGAAAGCTTGCAGAACATACAGAATTGCCCCCATCTCCAGAATGTTGATGTGCAGGGACACTTCTAGCTCTGACCAAGTGCCCTGAGTATGATGACTCTGAAAATGAGCTCCCCATCCGAGACCTGAAGCATCCATTGTGAGGATTTGGGTCAGTGAATCTGACTGAAATAGAACTCCCACTTCTAGTGTAGGTGAAGTCAGCCACCAAGAGAGTTCCTGTTTGACAACATTTGACACCTTGATTGGATCGTCTAGGCTGTCGTCCATTTGGTTTCACTGCACTCTCAAGTTCCATTGTGAAATTCTCATATGTAGACGTGCTAACTGCACTGTGGGTATGGCTGCTGCCATATGCCCCAGGAGCTGCAACATTGTCCATGCTGCAACTGAGTTGGCTGTTCTCACTCTGGAGGCCTGGTCTTTCAGCCGACTGGCCCTGTCAGGAGGGAAGAAAGGCTCTTCCATGCTGGGTATCCAGAATTGCTGCAATGTACTGAAGGTGTTGGGATGGCCAAGGGCAGGCCTTTGGGAGACTGATTGTAATTCCCAGTCATGCAGACAGCTGAAAGGTATCCGAGAGGGTGTGAATCAGCTGTTCCTTTGTAGGAGCAGTTAGTAGCCAATCGTCTAGGTAGGGGTAGATGAAATTACCCTGCCTGCGTATAGCCACCGCCACTACTGCTAGGCATTTGGTGAACACTCTCGGGGCTGAGGAGAGACTGAAAGGCAAAGCCCAGAATTGGTAATGATACCCCCAAAAGGTGAATTGCAGATACCTTCTGTGAGCTGGAAACACCGCAGTGTGCAAGTATGTGTCTTGCATGTCCAGAGAGCAAAGCCAGTCCCCTTGATGTAATAGGGGAATCAGACCCGGCAGCGTGACCATTCAGAATTTTTTATAAGTGAGGTACTGATTCAAGAAACTCAGATCAAGAATGGGCCTTAGGTCCCCAGTCTTCTTGGGAACCAGGAAGAAGTGGGAATAATACTTGGTTCCTTGTTGGCAAAGGGGGACAGGCTCTATGGCCCTCTTTTCTAGCAATGATTGAATTTCTTCTGCAATGAGAGGAATGTGGGTGGGGTGGGGTCGAGAAGGGACAGGAGGTCTGTCTGGTGGGATTTCTGCGAGCTCCAGTACATAACCCTTTTCGATGATGTCCCGCACCCACTGGTCTGAGGTTACTGCGGTCCACCATCCTGGGTAGAGGGAGAACTGACCTCCCACTGCCTCCCCCATCTCTTCCGCTGAAGGAGGGGGAAGTGGCAGGGCATCATGCGAGGGGCCTGGGGTGGGAAGGGGGGTTGCGCAGACTTAGGGTGTCTAGCACCACCGACCCCCAGAGGGAGCCTTCTTCTTGAAGGGACCTTGGAGCTGTTGATTCTTTTGTCTTTGTTGGCCCTAGCCACAAAAAGGTTTGCGCCTTTGTTGCTGGGGCTCTGATCGATACGTATGGTGTACCGACTGGACTGCTTTGCCCGAGTCCTGAAGTTCGGTGATTATTTTTTGAACTTCCTCTCCAAAAAGGACGGACTCATGAAAGGTGGCATCTAAGATGGAGTCTTGTAAGTCCTGCCTGAACCCAGAAGCTCTGAGTCAGGCATGATGCCTTAGACAAACCCCAGTGGCTGCTGCCCTGGCTGCAGTGTTTGCCAAGTCGTGGGAAGCCCGAAGGATGTGCATCCCTACATCAAGGCCTGATTGCAGTACATCTAGAAACTCTGTTCAGGAAGGATTATCTGGCTGTTTTGAACCAGCTCAATAAACTTTCTCCACAGGGACATTTGATACTAAACCATGTGGGCCAAGAAGTTCAGTGACCTAATGGAGCCGGTGGAGGAGGTGTAAACCCTTCTGCTGAAGTGATCAAGCTTCTTTAATTCCTTATCTGGAGACTGAGAACTCATATGTTTTGGTTGCTTTTTCTGCCATGGGCTGCTGTGAGAACCATTGAATCTGCCCTCGGATTCTTTGCCAGAAAGGGCTCAGCCTTGGGAGGCTTATAGAGCCTGTTAGCTTTCTTGGGGATGGCAGAGAAGGATGCGGGATGTTCCCAAGCCAGTCTTGTGAGGTCCTAAAGGGGGACTAGAGGGGGGATGACTAGTTGCTTAGGGTCACTCATCCCCAGAAAGGTGTGCAATCTCTTCCTCTCTGGATCCATCTCCATTGTGTCCCATTGATTCAGATACTGAATGTGACACATAATGTCCAAGAATGTAGTGTCATCAGGTGGGGATCTTGGAGAGTTTCGAGTCCCTCTGGTTCCGGAGAGAAACCCTGGAAGATTCCTCTGAGGATCTAGAGTGGCTTCTAGAGGAGCCTGAGGAAGAGGATCTAGACCTCTTCGACCTCTCTAACTCCTGCTCCTGTCCTTCAAAGAGGATCTGTTGGAGGATGAACGTGACGTTGGCTAGTGTGTTTCCTTTGCCTGGAATGACCAGAATCTGATCCTCTAGGCATTGGACTTTGGAAGGGGTGAGGGCCTCTGGGACGATCATCCATAGGAATGGGTTTGTTTGAGATCGGCATTGGGGGTGTTGGAGGCTGTTGAGGTGGTAGTGGGGGAGTCTCATCTCACTTCAGCAAGTCCCCCTTAACCATATTCCACCATGAGGTGAAGAGATTTCCCACCTCTGCCAAAGGAATCATAGGTTCCTGAGGGGTTTTGTCCCAAGATTCTTCTGTGTCGGAGGGAGGGTGACTGGGGCCTGGAGTCTCCTCCAGAATCTTATGAGGACTGGTGGGTGTTGCCCAGTCTGACGTCAGGTTATCTGTTATCGGAGGGTCTGCTGTCTGGTCACCCGGTGCTTTAGACTTCAGTGGCGACCTTTTGATAAGTGGCCTGTCATCGGGGTGATGTTCGGTCATACCCGACGTTGGGCCCTGAGGCGACTGTCCTCGAGGCACCTGTGGCTTAGTAGAGGTTACAGGTATCATAGGGTCCGATGCCCAGGGGGGTTATGGTTGCTTTTGGTCACCAGATCTAGCGGACGACCTGTCGTCAGGTGCAGGCATCAGGGTCTTGCCTGGTATAGCTGATTGCTGTCCTGGGGAACATTCCCAGGAGTTGGAATGATTCCGGCATCCACGGCTGTCGCCAGAGGCTGATGATTGGCTGGACGAAGAGGATGCCTCGACCTTATCAGTCGATAACCCTTTCTTAGGCCCTGAAGGATGATGGCAAGGCCTAAGAGTAAGGGATTGGCCCACAGGCCTGAGCCCCAAAGAGCTGCCAATAGAGGAAGCTGTGGTGGCTGTAGCCTTAGAAAGCGACAGGCCCGCTGAAAGGCCTGCCGGTGGGGCTCAATCCACTCGTTCACCTGAGCGGGAGTGAGGGTCTTTCTCCCTATGAGGAAAACTGGATCTGGCCTCTGACCTACTGTGCTCCTTCTCCTTACGATGGTGTTTCCCTCTGGGATGTTTCTCTTTGTGGGAGGTCGGCGATTGGGAGGTCAAGTAGCTGGCCTTCAATGGGCACTGTAGGGTGGCAAGTTGCTGCTCCATTATGTAGGCCTGGAGAGCTTTCTGGTGACGAGTCTGTGTACGTTGATTGAATTTGGCACAGTCTGGACAGGCCTTCATATCATGGGTATGCCCTAGGCACTAACGGCACTTCAAGTGGCTGTCTTTCGATGGAATCTGCCGCCTGCATGGACACTTGCTCTTTCGTCACAAAGTTGGGGAAGGTGGAGACGACATACCCTACAAAGATGGAGAAAAAAAACAGTGAAGAAAGGTACTTTCTGACTGGAAGAAAATGGCAGTCGACGAGAGCAATGGGACGTCCGAGGCACCGAAGCGCACATGTCGACAGCGGGAAAAAAAGTGAGGTGGGGCTGGGGGTGCCCCCTTTATACAGCTGGTGATGACCCGTGGGCAGGCTGATGTAAGGGGTAGGCCCCAGCTGGGTACTGCTGGCTAGAAGCTTTCCGTGGAGTCCTAGTGCCTGTTGGCATAGTCCTTATGCTGTAGCCTGCTGCAGGAGCTCTTACTCAAAGTAAAATGTAAGAATCTCAGAACAAAGAAAATGCATTGTCAGCTATATGTTATGAACAAAGAGAATGCAGCATAAGCAGAAATGCACATGGCATGATACTTTGGTATGAGACACAAATTACACATGATTATATGACTATATCAGAACACATATATCAATATCTGATGAACCGTAAAAGCCTTCTATAAGTGATAATGGTCAGAATATATAAAGGAATACACATAACCTAGGTAAACACATTACAATAAAAGATATACATATCAGGTGTAATAAACATAAAACATGTATAAAACCATAAAATGATATAAAACATGATATACTGCAGCAAGTATCAGTGGCAAGCACAGTCCTAGTACCATGCTTGTACAAGGTAGTCCTATATCTACATGTTAGTGCAATATAGCAATATCACAGTGCAGCAATAAGATTACTTATGGTATAAGCATGTTGGTCAGTATATGGGTAAAATCCGGGCATAAAAATCCCCTCCTTGTTGCCTTGCAAAACAGGCAACACAACAAAAGGAAGATGTTAGGTTATGTATTGTTTACAAGCCTGAGGAGTGCGACATTGTAAAGGAAGTTTAGTTGTTGATGTTGTTTTAGAGTGCGCCTCAGACAGCAAAGTGTTAGTATTAGAAATATGATTAAATGAAAAGCGTTTACATGTGGGATGGATAATCACAGATTGAAACTGAAATGCAGACACAAATGTATGTAGTTTGTATAAAGCAAACAGATAGTCAGGGTCACTGTCAAAAATGGGCCTGTTCAGGAGTTGGAACAGGGGTGGCCACAGATGGAATACAAATGGTGTGTTTGTAAAGCACAGGACAGAATCTAGGTATGTCATCACCACAACTGATATGTATGAAAGACAGTAAACATTCAATACCACATAACAGTGCAAGAAAAAAACCTATTGAATGCAATGTACAACAGAACAGAACATGACATAATAGCGTCCATTGATGAAGAAGAGTCCACAGAGTCCACTTTGAGAGTGGATAAGGCATGTGATGGCAGCGTACGTTTTGCTTGATTGAAGAATCTGTTGATACTGTCTCTTGACAGATAGGTCTTTATAAAATGGATATGACCAGTTTTTAAAGTTTATATTAGTAACAGTCCATAACGTTTATATGAATAACCACAAAAGTGGTCTAGTTACAAGCGAAATGTCATTTGCAGAAAGGTGGTAACCCCACAAAGCACATGGGGCTATGCAGATGTTGATTTAAAGATGACACAACAGCATAGTAAAAAAGTCAAAGTTCAGGTTACTGGCTGCTACATTTGCAGAGGCCTTGACAGGGGGTGCATTAGATTGTGCATTGAATCCTTTAATGGAATAGCCACACACACTGGCATAGCGTTTGTGTTGTAGGAGATGATCACACCCCTGCACAAAGATTAAGAGCTCATAAGAGAACAATCAGTTTGTATGAGGTGCCAGCCAGGCTTGGAAAACACCAGCAGTGAAGAAAAGTTGAATGAATTGCTTGAAGATCTTACATATGCCATTTTGTTGAAACCTGTAAAACGCTGTTGTAAACACAGTTAGTGAAACACACATAGCTATGTTGAGAATGGAAAATAACAAGGTTATTATTTAAATTTTTTTTAGCGTGATGTGACAGAGCCTAAATATCTGAAAATTGTGGAAGGAGTAGAGGAAAAATAAAGGTATCGACCATACACATGGAGGTGCAGGCCGACGTCCAATAATACCATTTGTGCAACTGTGAATTCATGACAATGTCAGGGTTACACCCTGCTTTCACGTCGCAGAAGAGGCCATGACAGTGATTAACACAATACCCCTGTATATGTTTGCTGACCGGCCTAACTGAGGCCTGTGTTATAAAATTTAGTAATAATATATTAATAACACACTTCAAACATGCAGCATATGGCAGTATACCAGTTACACCATGTAATAGTTAGGCAAATATATTTGTTGGCCTATACCAATTAGTGATAGTGCCCTATTACACCCATGTCAATTGAAAGGGGTCCAATGTAGGTCTAATTTTTGTATTGTACAGTGAAATACTTAGTAAGGTAGAGACCTGGCAAGGGCCTACTATGGAACCTTGAAATATTGGTTCTTGAGCAGAATATAAATTCTGTAATGTTAAAACAGTTGAGATTTAAAATCTCGGTACACACGTAAAGCACACATTATTTACCAGGTTACCTGGGAGTGTTGAGACAAGCAGACCACTAGTTGGTCTGGGTTTCTGCATGGAACTTAGTGTAAGGGTGGGTCACCAGTGCTGGCCCCAATATACTGTATATGTTTAGTTATGGCACATAGCCTGGAGAAGGAATTGTTTATGGGTGAAGGACATGGTGAAGCCTCTGTGAATCTAGGTTGTTGTTGGGAGGCTTAGAACATCAGATTGTGAAAACAATTAACTTGTTTTTCCCCAAAGTAGTAGTATATCTCCCCCTCCATGGGAGACTGGACAAATTAGAATACTAAATTTCCCGATTTCCAAATGGGATTACACACCCATGGTTTCACCTATAAAGTCCTAGAATGCCAACTCTGTGTCTAATTGCAATTACCTATGTTTACTATGTATTGTGCTGTTCTACTGTTCGCTGTATTTGATATTATCTGTACATGTTATTGTGCTTTATACTCTGTCTGTTTTGTAACCCCCTCCCCATTATTGAAGTGGAACCTTTGTAAATGAGCCCCACTGTGCTCAAAGGTATTTTCTAATCCTAGATGGAAGTAAATAAATAAATGGGCCTAAGGCACTAAAATATCCACAAATGTGAAGCAACTTTCTGAGTACTCCTAATAATCTGAATCAGTATATTAAAACATAAAGGCATGAACATTTTTCAGTAAGAACAATATGAGTATTGAGCAAAATGCAGAAAATGTATACATTATACAACAACAAAACAGATGTAGGCTGACAATTTGTTTCAGAATCCAGGAATGAAAATTGTAATTAATTTGTTGTGCAGCTGGACTTGGCCCCAGCTGCGGTTATTTAGATCATTGTTGTAGAAAGGTAAAGTTCTTGGAATATTGTGAATCCACTTGTGTTGAGCACTGTACTGGAATAAGTTGCAGAGGTGGGGTACAGTTCAAGTTTGTGGGTTCAAGTTTTGGTTTGTAAAAGTTCAAGTCCTTTGTTTTGGTTGAAAGAATTATTTGAGTAACCCACTACTCTATTTTGTTAACTTGAAAAGAAGGCCTGGCAGTTACTTTGTGACCAGGCATAGCACTTATAATTTGCAAAGCATATCCTGGATATGCCATACTTTGGAACTTTGCAAGTATGCCATCCAGGAAATCATTATCCTCCAGAAATTTCACCAGCCTTTCCTTGAGGATAGTCTTCATTAGCTTTCACACAACTGAGGTTAGGCTGACGGGTCTATAATTCCCTGGATCATTTTTGGGCCCACTCTTATGGAGGGGCACCACATGTGCCACCCTCCAATCCCTGGGTATGCATCACGTTTCCAGAGAGGTGTTGAACAGGTCTGCCAACGGCCCCGCCAGGACTACTGCCAACTCTCTTAGTACTTTAGGATGAATTCTGTCTGAAACAGGTGCCTTATCAACCCTCAGGGACATAAGGCCCTCCATCACCCTTCCCTCAGTGATTTCTCCATCAGTGATCTCCTCCCCTCCTACCACCCACCCCCGGACTTCCCCTTTGGTTGGCCCATCCCTCTCTTTGATGAACACTGAACAGAAGTACTCATTGAGTACTTCTTCCTACTCTGTCCCCTTTTCCGCACACCCACTCTCATTCTTGATCCTAACAATCTGATCCTTACTTTTTCTCTTCTCCTTTATATACCTGAAGTCCTTAGTGGGTGAGACTTTGGTTCCCCTCTCCAATATGGAGGGGGGAGGGTGATACTATGCCAGGAGGATGGGCAGCTACAGTACATAATAATCAATAACACAGAACAACGGTGACTTATTTTGACATTATTTGCATAGGCAATTTGGAGGGGGGTTGGATTGCATTAAGAGTGAAATGAGGGAAAATGTTGCTGGTTACTAACGATTAGGCTGGTCAGCTGAGGTGTTAATACAGTTTTACTCTGTCTACTCATTCACCAGTTATTATCACCTCATTCCTCCTCTCCATTCAAACATGCTAGCGTAGACCCAGAAGTAAGAACCTGTTAAACTAGTAGTGTAGACTACATAACGAATAATGCAGCCCTGAGTGAGAAGAACAAGCCAGTTCTCACACTGAGGAGAGGCAGTGACATCAGAAAGCACAAGAGCAAATCTTGAGTGCTCTATGATGGCACCAATCCACCTCAAAGGTGTGAGAACCAGCTTGCTCTTCACACTCAAGGTGAATATTATGTGAGCCTATTTTTTCAAATGCTGGTGGCAACTGTGGCCCAAACACTGACTGTGCTTGGGCCACAGTTACTATCAGTGTCAGAAAAAAGTCAGGACAGGATATTGATATTCTGTTTCGGTGAATTATCAGTTTCCATTTCCCTTTTCTTTTATTTTCTTGCCTTACTTTTTCTCCTATGGCCCCATGTCAGCTCCTTCACCTCTCCTCCTTCTCTCGCCGCTGTCTGCCTGTTCCGATCTCCTCTTGGGCCACCATCTTGTACTCCCCCATGGCTTACCCCGTGGCAGGAGTGAGGGCTAACTCCCTCACTAGGCATGGGTCCGATAAGGTGGTGCCCATGGAAGCGACACACACTAGTGGATGGCCATCAAACCTCGCAACCTGGTTTCCACTATTTTCTATTTTTCTCCCCTTGTAGCAGTGCAGCATACAATGACGCCTGCAACGGGGGTCGCGCATGCTCCTATGCACGCCCACATCAACCATCTGCCGCGCTCCGGCCCCATGTTCTTGTGGCTCCATGTCGTCGAGCCCCAGCCTCCACCAAGGGTCAGGCGTGCACCGACCGCTGATATCCCCCCCCTCCCCAGAGATAGAGAGCCATCTGTTGGATGCTCGATCCATCTCTTCTCTGCTGACCCACGGCAGCCTGTGTTTGTTCCCGAACATAGGTTGCTGGTGTGGCATTAGGTGTGGTGTCCTGTGCATCAACCCTCAGTGCCACCAGGGTGGCTTCCCATTTCCCTGTTCAGTGGAGCGTGAGCTTGCATCCAGAGGTTTCCTACTGGGTAGGACAAGGGATTATTAGGGAGGAAGGACTGTGTGTGGAAGGGGTATTACTGGGGAGGATGATGCTGTGTGTGAGAGGGAGGGCTATTTTTTGGGGTGGAAGGGACTGTGTGGGATGAATCTGACTCTGTAGGTGGGAGTACAGTTATAGGGGAGGAGGGGGGCTCTGTGTGGCAGGGAGTCCATTGTATTACTGGTGTAGAAAATGTACACCCTGGAAGAGAGGAGAGCAAGAGGGGACATGACAGAGGTCTATAGGTACAGTTGAACAGGGTGCATAATGGGATCAGCTTTCAAATGGAAAATAACACCACCATGTTCCAGGACCAAGGTTATGTGATGAAGCTGGATGGGGGAAAGTTTGAGCGGTTAGGATATACTTCTTAACTGAAAGGGTGGTTGACACCTGGAACAGACGACTGCCAGCGATAGTGGTGTGGCAAAAAACAGTGGGGATCTTCAAGCATGCATGGGATAAACTTAGGGGTGCATTAGAAAATAGAATTTGGGGTCTGAAGAGACAGATTAGTCAGGGAACATCTGGCCAGACTGTACGGACCAAGCTGGGAAATTCTGACTCTATTCCTATAACCTTCCCACCCACTCCCTAAACACACACATACACACACACACACACACATATGCTAAAATATCAGTTAAAATATCAGCGACTTCCCTCATACCACTGATAGCGCTTACCTATTTTATGGCTCTATGAAGAGAACCTCTCTTCACGTTTGTTCCTATGATAATCAGGTTTGATTGGGGGAAGGGGGCCACACTAGACCACCAGGGATATATCAAATGGGGGCGGGGCCGGATTATTAACAGGGCAAACTGGGCAGGTGTCCAAGGCCCCCAGAGTTTGAGAGAGGCCCCCCAGAGTCAGTGACAGCCAGTGTTTTTCTTTTTTTTTATTTTATTTCTTTATTTTTCGTGGCCATGTGCCACTGTGCTAGTGACTCGATCACCTGCGGTGGTGGTGGGGGGGTATGATCACTCAGGTGATCACTTATTTTCAGTCCTGCCCACAATGCTGCTCATTGCGATACCCTCCCCCCTCCACATGTTGGTCCTCAGCAATTCCTGACATCATTGTGTGTGCAGCATCTGTGTGTGAATGTCTTGAAATTGTCTGTCTACTGTGCAGCTGGCTGTCCCCCTTTCCCCGCCCAGCTAGTCCGACTCATCAAAGGATGAGGAGACAAGTTACCCTACTGGCTAAGTGTCAGCACGTCAGTCGTCACCTGCCTGTGGCCCACCCACCACAACCGTTAGCTGGCTGTCAATCCGACTGTACTTACTGCGGTGGGGGGAGAGGATGCACTGCATGCAAAGACACCAGTCATCCGCTTCACCTCCATGACATACACCACATGCATGCTGACCTGCTGCTGTCATCAGTGACACAGTGTGGTGTGCATAATCAGTCACAAGCTTGAAGTTCCCTCCCAGGCTGCATCGAGAGCAGGCTCATGGCAGTCAGTACATGTGACTAAGCCTACATGCAGGAGCGTCAGTGAAGAAACGCTCTTACTGAAACTTTCTGTCAGAGACTTAAAAAACATTGAGTAAAGCGTCAGTCTATGGAGCTGTCACATATCCATTAATCTCTGTCTGGCATTTATTCCATGAGCACTGGTATTAAATAAGCCAGGATCAGTATCACACAGTCTGTCTCACACAGATGTGAGATGGTCCAGGACTGGGCAGTTTACCTTTTTTGTCAAGTTTTTGCCACAGTCCATCATCTGAGGAATGTGTCACAGAAGATTATCAATAAATTCTTTCAGAGTCCTGTGACTGGCATCCAGACCACCTACCACTGCCCTGCACCTGGCAGGAGGCACAGCACAGCATGCTGACTTACACACAGAGCGGGAGGAAGAGGTCTGCTGTCAATTTATCCATTCCTACAGCATTTGTTTTTGAGGTAAATAATGTTATGTGACAACAGCTGGTACTCCATACAACACGAAATCTCACGACATGGTGTTGCTATGAAGACAGAACCTGTCCCAAACGGGCTGCTTTACATGAACATGGTACAAAGTCTGCTGTGACTTAGTGACTGCCCTCCTACAGATCGAGTTGTTTAAGGTTTAGTTTTTGTTTTTTATTCTGAAGACGCAGTGTTTTGCGACCATGCAGTACTTGTAACTTGTCAAACTTACAGCAGATTTTGACCCACGATCATGTAAAGCAGTACCTTAGGACAGGCACTGTCTACTTACAAACACAGAACTATTTTTTCTGGCAGAGTAGTAAAACTCCATAAAAGTGATGCAACCTACAGAAAAGATCTATTTTTCTTCATTTTTTTTGTCCATAAAAAAGGATGACATTAGTGGTTGCTTTTAAGGGCAAGCCAGGTTGGCAGGAGTTCCCTGGAAGGAGGGATCAAAGTTAGGATGTAGGGAGGGAAGAATAGGTAAGGGAAGGGGAGCTGTAAGGTCACAAAAGGGGGAAGACTAGCAGCTGACTGACAGGTGAGGGTATTGGCTATAAGAGTAGGAAGGGAGGGGTCAAGGGGGGTATAGGGCCTGCAGCGAAGGGAAGACCCTCTCGTCTCTGCAGTTTAACTGAATTTCCAGTTAGACAGCACAAATGACCTCAGAAAGCAGATTTGGATCAGGTAAGGTGAGGTAGGCTAAGAGGCCAAAAAAGGGAGGCTTTAAAAAAATCTTGAAAGGAAGGTAATGATGGTGATATATATGGGGGAAGGATTGATGATCAAAATGTGATGAGGGCATTAACATTGTTGTTTTCCTTATTACAGGTGGTCGCCTATGTGTGGGCTGAATTTTGTCTGTCTGGAAGGGATGTGCTATCGGCCGGGTCCCCAGCTGGTTTGATCTTTTACAGCATGCAAAAGGGCTGGTTGGGTAAGACTGAGGTATTGGATGCCTCAGATCCACAGTTAAAATGGAATGGGAAGAGGGCGTAGGTACGGTTAGTTTGTCCTGACTTGCAGGATTAAAGCCGCCGACTGGACAAACGCTAGAGGACAGCACGATGGTGCCTGGTTTGGGCTAGGTGGCAGACTGGAGGATGGGGAGACCATGAGTATTCGCAAAAGGGTAGAGTTTGGCCCTGATTTTTGGCAGGTCGTGGCAGCGGGCAGATGTAGCAGCAAAGGCTGGTTCCTTTTTGTTTTTTGTTTTTTTTTTAACTTCCTTGTGAGGCATGGTCACTTGGGAGTTTCAGCAGCATCTGTCATGGCCGGTATGGGCCAGAAGGGTCTGGCTTCAGTTTTCCAGGCAGATCGCAATAACCGCCAACCACACGGTGTCAAGTTTCCTGGTTGGGGCAAGGGTAGCAGTGGTAACACTGGAGTTCAGGTTGTCCAGGTTTGGCATGGGAGACCAGTATGCACAGAGATCAGGAGTAAGTGCCCTCGTGTAGTAGGTGTGCTGGCAGCCCACAGAGAAGCTAGTGGATGCAACGGTTGGTCAACGTGGCTACACTACTGCCGGCAGCACTGAGAGCGCCACAAGCTTCAGTGGAGCCTAAGGGAGCCTGTTGCAGGCAAGGGCAGTGGCCAGGGCATGGGCAGAATTTTTGAAGTTTAAAAACAACAGAAAGTGTGTTAACCTGATAGATTAGGGGCCAGCCCCATCGCCAATAGCTGGGGTGTTTTGCGGAAATGGTAATTTTGGTGTGGGGCCTGCAGGGGAAGTGGGCCAGCTGCAGCAATCAGGAGGGCATGCAGAACGAAGAGCACCCAAAATGGGAGGCAGATCAGCTGGCCCGCCACGCTCAGCCAAGGATGGGGATGCGAGGCCACTTCTGGGCTGGCTGTATGGGGGCATGGGCCTCCGGACCTGGGCAAGCAGGTGTATGGCCTTGCGCCAGTAGGCGCTGGGGACCAATAAAGGAAGGACCTGGGTGGGAGAGCTAGGCTGTGGGTGCAGACCACAAGGGCAGGTGAGTGAGCCTGTGGCCACAATTTATTGCGCAGAACATGAAGTTGTGAGGTTCTGCCTGGTCGGCCGGGAAAGGATGAGCTTGGCCACAGGGCTGAGCTGCAGAAGGGCATAAAAAAAAAGAAAGAAAGAAAGAAAGCAAATATACAGGTGCCAGGAATTAAAAAAGAAAAAAAAATTGAAAAACAATAAATATACCACTTTGGACAGGGACTTAGGGAGGGGTACCCATGAGAAAGGCTGCAAGGAGGAGTGGGCCAGGGGAGGGCGAGGAGAAGCCTCAAGGCTGGTGGAAGCCACAGCAGAGGCATGATACCACTCTCCCCCACTCCCCTTCCCCAAAATTGGTACAAATAAGGGCATGAGGGTGCTTGCGGGGGCACACCTCCCAGTGAGGCATAGGCAGCAGTCCAGCTACAAGAAAGGAGTGGAGACGGCAGTAGGCAAGGGAAACAGAGCCAAAAATAAAAGGGGGAGAATGAAACAAAAGGCAAGCAGTTGGGGAGTGGAGGAGCGGGAGGCGATAGGGAGGGTGTCACGAGGACTGGGGCAAAGGTCTAATGGGAACCTCCTCACACTTTGTCTTATATATAATTGCAGGATGGCACCAAAGAAAGTACCACTGAAGAAAGGGAAACCAGCAAGCAGCTGGCTTCAAAGGCAGCAGAGCTGATGGAGCAGGTACAGGCTTTTGAAGTAGTCCCGTGGAGGAGGCCCAAGAACGGCAGGAGGCCAAAAGGAAGAATCCACTCCACAGAACGAGCCACCAAAGAAGAAGGTGATAAGGAGCAACCCTGAGAGGGTAGGGAACTGATACCTGACCCTGGTAAGGAGCTGGCAGTAGATCTGATGGTGGACGGTAGACTGAAGGATTATCCTAGCAGGCATTATGGCCGAGAAAGATGACAAAGGTTGGGAGGAGATGGACAAAGCCTGGCAGGAGTAAAACGGGAGAGGAAAGGAGAACAAGAGGTGGATAGAGAAAGTGGCAACAAAGCCGCAATGGGGGCCACCAGGTATGATGTTGGGCAACCACATGCCACGGTCTATAAAAGATAAGATTTGGAAGGGAGAATATGTTGACATGTTCACACTGGTTGACAAGGACGTGGCTAAAAAGTATGAGCAGAGGGCATCAGTAGGGAAGTCTGAGATGGTGGTGGCACTAGCGATAGTAGAGGAAACTGACGAGGACATCAGTAACAAGGGTAAGACGTTTGGAGCATGAATGGAACGTTTTACACACTTTAGCGCCATCATGCTTCGGAATAAACCAGAACTAGCTATACCATTACTTACATATTCCGCGATCATCGGGAATGCTTACAGGGCAAAGAGTGGGTATGGATGGTTAGTGTATGATGAGAAATTTCAGCAAAGAATGGCATCACATGGGGACGTACATTGGAACGCCATGCTCACTGAGTTATGGTTGAGGACCTTGTCTGCTCAGGACAGAGCAGGTGCGGAGGGGCGTAAGGGCAATGGGAGCACACCCTGGAAAACTTGTTGGGCTTATAATAAAGCAGTCTGTACATGGGCCAACTGCAAATTCAAGCATGTGTGTTCAGGGTGCGGAGGGTACCACCCGGTGGCATGCTGCTATACACAGGCTGAGAAATCAGGTTTCTATAGGCAGGGTCAGTCCTTTTGGGGACGGGGATAACGGGGGGAAGGGGATACAATGGACCGGGCAGCAGCCACAGGGGGCTTTGGAGGGAGGTGAGACTACATCGCATTCTGGTGAGGGTGGGGGGGTTATCAGTTAGTCTTCTACTCCATAAGGATTGTTGTTATACAGTCATGGACAGAAAACTATCCAACTTTAGAAGCAAAAAGGTGTTTGAGGCAAGGCTTCAGTTATGGTTTCAGCATTCATTTTAGTGGGTTAAAAAACAAACATGTGGGCCAAGAACCTAGGGTCAATAAAAGGAGGAGATAGTAGGAAGATTCAGAAAGAGAAAGCAGTGGGCAGGGTGGAAGGGCCTTTCTTGGCTCCATCTTTCCCACTGATGAGAGTATCCCTGCTGGGTCTGATGCCCAAGAAACAGCCAGGGGAGTTTTGTCTTATCCACCACCTCTCTTACCCAGAGGGTGACTCAGTTATGATGCCATTGCACAGAATAGGAGCATGGTATCATACATGACTCTGGATAGTGCAGTTGACTTGATCAGGGGGCAGGAGTGGCGTTAAGGTTTTGGCACGGTGTATTCCCTTGAAAATTAGGAGCACACACTGGCAAAATTGAGACCAAAAATCTGTACTCCTGCCTATCGAATCTGTGCTCCTACACACTAAATGTTATTTTCTAAAGGTAAGTGAATTAAAAGCATCTTAGCATGTTTCTGAGTGCCCCATGTATCACTAAAATGTTCTATAACTGTTTACAGACAAAGAATAATAACTCTTTCAAATGAAATTGTATTACAATATTAATGATGTCATATGGACAGGCACTTCACAGTTATGCCTGGTACATACTCTACTCATTTTATTGTAGTTATAGTACAGGTTTCTGTACGAATTGCAAATGTAATCTGACTTATGCTTTATTTGTGGGTACAGGGAGAAGACTGCGGCAGTACTTGGTGCTTATGGTAACAGTTGAAGTTGAACCTGTTCCTGTTATGATCATGGCAATACATACAATGAGCCCCATCATGCTGTAGTGTGAATCAACAGATGGATATATGACTGACTTACTGATTACTATTGAATCAGCAAGCAAGAACACATGATGAGGTGTGGGTTATGTCCTGATAAGAGCACGCCCAGGTGCATTGTTAGGCACAAGGCACTTGCGCCGAGTGCCTTATGCACCTGGGCGTGCTCCTATCAGGAGATAACCCACACCTCAGAGTGTGTTATTGCGCTTATAAAATGGGACCCTCGTAGAAATAAAAAAAAGTGCCAAAATATAAATAAAATAGGGGGGAAAATGAGTTTTTAGTTATAAGACTAAAAATAGTTCCTGTATTTTTGCACTGTATAGAAGCAAAATACAGTGCATTTCTCTTTGTGACCATTAGAGCCCTCTAGTAACATAGTGTTTGGGTTATCAGGAGTTAGTCAGTGACACAGAAAGACATGCTTTTGGTGACGTTTGCTGCTCTAGTCACATACAGACAATGTAAACTGTTTCAGATCCCCCCCATTGCCTAGCCAGATACATGCTGAGCTTCAAAATGTGTTGTTGTTTTTTAAATTGTGAAGGATGGTTTGTGAGGGAACGAGTGTGTCATTGTTTAGCTGCCGTACTGAGGACCTTTTTGCATTGGACGTCTGTGTTTTTAAATTTTTTTCTTTTAGCGATGTGAGAGGGACTGGAAGATTTGTTTTGCAGTGAGCATGCGTTTCATGAATGTTTTCTTTTTTTATGTGGATCTATGGGTGCCAGCCATGCCTCAATCATTGCAAAGGACAGGACAAAGTTGTTGCTCAGAAGAAAAATGAGCGGCGCGGCTCCCGATGAACTTGTCTGTACTGAAGCTGTTTTGTGCAGCAGAGGTTGGTGTTTTTAATGTGTATGATATTTTACTTCACAAACAGGACAATGGCTTTGATGTTCTGACAGGGCGGGTGGACGAGGGAGCGCAACAGGAGTACAGTACTACTGCAGGAAATGCTTTTGGAAAAGTGGCACGCATTGATCTTTAGCTGTACTGTGTCTTGCATGGCATAACAAGTACCAGTTGCCATATATATCAGCTGATAAGGACACAGCTACTAGTACCTGTTAGCCAATCAGGATGCAGGTTTTGTTCTACCCATTTTATAAGTGAAATTGCTGTTCAGGTAAATACAAGTTACATTTGTATGAAAGCAAAAGTAAGATGTTCGTATAGAACTTACCAGAGTTGTGATGACATCGTCAGACCAGGGATGCAACTGGGATTCAGTTTTCAGTTCACTTCAGTGAATGAACGTTAAGCGTGCACAGAGAAATGTATCACTATAAATATTAAGCTGGTTATGAAGCATTAAGCATTTTATGTTTTAGGCAGCATATAATCGGTGTGCGTCAATTAGACACCACTCACACAAATATCCATGTCAAGCATCTTGTGCAAATTTATTTAAGATGTACTGCAAAAATGTACACCACCACATTACATACATACAGTAGTTATTTTCAGTGTCAAAGTAAATGAATGCATGTTTTTAACTTGTACATATGTAACAAAACTGTACTATCTGGCTATTGTCTATATTGTGTTACATAAACTGTTCAACCTGTACGGAAAAAATTCTGCACATTTATCGTTTGTATACAGTGACCACTGGCTCTGGACTGGTTACCTTAAAGAGGTATTGTACTGCCTGGAATTAATCTGTAACATTCCGATGTTCACTATGGCTTCGTGTACTTTAAGTTTTGATTCTGTTTGCTTTGTTAATTAGAAGATTTTCCAGATGACAGTCCTGTGGCGATGTGTGGCTCAGCACTCTGTCTGGAGGTTAAATAGTCACTTCTGTTTCTCTCACTACATCAACACTGAGACTACACTGACTCACTGACTGACATTATTAATTTACTAATAACCTTACCAGGATGAACAATGTCTCACTTGCTGTCAGCAGTCCCAGACTTTCACATGAATAATCAAGGACTGGCCATCTTTTTTTTGGTTAGTAGGCCCTAAGAGGAGAGGGATGTAAAAATTGCCTGCATTTTTATCACCATCTTGTGAAAATCACTGCTTAGTCTTCAGATACTGTGGTGCCTCAAAAGGTGTTTGATGACAGTGAGAGGATTAGAACTTTTTTTATCCTCCAAACAGAGAGCTGTTCTATACATCATCCTAGTACTACCACGTGGAATAAATCTAATTAGCAAGTAGAAACTAAAGAAATATTCAGATATTGGAAGTGACAGCTGACTGGAGCTGAAAAATTAGTACATTATCTATTTAAGTTGCATGAAACAAAAAAGTCTTAGTGCAAAAGAAGTGATGCAATGGTTATGGCCTGAGAGCCAAGAAAGAAATATCAAAATCACACTGTCGCATATTACCCCCACAGCCACTTAATGCAAATGGTTGTTACAATAATAATGCAAGTTTGAGTCAGATACAGTAGAAAAAATCACACGTATCCCCGTAATGGTAATGCAAAGCTTCATGGACTGTATATGCAAATCACCAGTTATGCTGGTTCAGCTTTAAGCAGGAATGCATGGTGCTGAAAGACTGCAGGCCTCTCACAGAATATGCAGAGGGAGCCAACTGAAGACACAGGCACGTGTTTCGTCATACCTGGGCTCTGTGTGCCTCAACTGTACAGCAACACCCCAGGAAAATGAACTAGCCATAGGTTGGTCTATCGTGTTTGAGTTGTGGGGAGATCAATAAAACAGAAAGCAATTTAAAAGACAAAGAACCCTACTGCAAATTAAAGCATTGAGAAAAATATTACCCGAAGGTTAGGTATCGACCCAGCCAGATACTAACAGCCAAGTTTCAAAGAACTACAAAATAGCACATACAGCCATAATGCCATTGCACCAAGTTTTAGTCTTTTAGCTTGTTTTGTTTTTATTAGCCTAACCACAACCCAAACCAAAAGACAAACTACGATGATTTGTTCATTTACTTGGTTGTTGTTCACTGTACAGAAAAGTCACACTGATCAGTCCTGATATGATGAAAAAAACAAGTGTCAATGACTTCTGTTAGCACCCTGTACATATAGTATGAGCAGCCTCTCATCTGGCGCAATGCATTTCTGCTTAAAGCTGAACCAGCCTAACATTTGTGGTGATTTCCATATACAGCCCATGATGTATTGCAATATGAGGGTATGTTTGATTTTGTATTTCATTAAATTGCGTAATTACCTTATGAATCATTTGATATTGTTAGATATTTATGTCTCTGTGCATGTGGGCATATGATTTCAGAGTCAGACATTTGCTGGCATTTGGATAGGGGGCATATCCTTAGAATAGCAAACTTCTGAGTGTTTAATTAGTGGGAGCACTTCATGTGGCCCCATATTTGTTTTTAAACAAATAGTCTCATTTGATAAAAACGTACATAAGAGAAATGTGCAGAATGTACTCTATGAAATAGGGTCCACAATAAAAATCTGTTTATCATTATTATTTACATGTGTTTTATTTACCTTTTTATACTGTTATTGGACAATTTGTTCTTGAAAGATGTCAGGTTACCAACTGAACAAACATAGCCTCATATTTAAAGATCTGAGTCCGTCCCACTATCTCGATTTGTGAGAATCTGCACGTCATTTGTGTTACATTCATATTTGAGTTTGAAGCGAAAATGTAAAGGCATGTCATGGCATGCACATGTGTGTGTTACCTTGCCAACTTTTATAATAATTGGTCAACAATAACCAACAGTGTGTGAGGGAGGTCTGGTCACCACTTTTATGTGCAACAGAAGAAAAGGAACATAACGTACAATACGTGTGCTGTAACTTGTATGACTGAACTTGTAATGCACCCACATTGTTTTCAATGAAAGCAGGTAACACGAAAATCAGGTTAGAGATTTACAGCATGGTTACTGAATGGACAAACACAAACTAGTTTCAACAGCTTTTAAGTTTACACCTTGCATGTCAGTCAAAAGCATGCCAACATCACTGCTCCTGAGATCTGTCATCTGCACCAGAGGATACAGCAGTGGTGGCAGGAAAATTACTGGAATCATTGCTTCTGAGACCTGTCATCTGCACCAGAGGATACAGCAGCGGTGGTAGACAAATTACTGGAATCACTGCTCCTGAGACCTGTCATCTGCACGGAAGACACACAGCGGCGGTGGTAGGCAAATTACTGGAATCACTGCTCCTGTGATCTTTGGTTGCAGCAGAGTGGTGTGTCGGACCTTCTCCCCGCTTTAATCTGTTCCCAGTCATTACGCAGTGAATGATAATCAATATTTTCAATACTACAGTATCGCTGACTTTCACAAAATAATGTTAACAGACTGCCTACATAGCATACCTTAAAGGCAGTTACAAAGTTTATTTTAATAATATTTTGTGCTGAAAAGCCCTTTCTACTCTGGCTGTAGACACCGGTACTGTCAAGGCAATGGTGCACAAAGACCTAAAATGGGGAATGCTTCAGAAAACTTGTCCAGCTTGTTCATTACTCTAGAATAATATTCTTACCCTTGATGGATTTAATTAGATCAATGTATGCATCACATTCTGTGTCATTACGACTTGTCTATCCAGTACCCTGAACAATTCTCTTAAAAAATGGTCCTTGTCTTCAAACCTTTCATGAAGTTTAAGGATCAGGTTTTCAATGTATCCATGTATTTTCCTATTAACTCTTGCTTGTTCAAAGAAATGACCACAGTGATATGCCCAATTTTCAGTGAGCACATTTTTGTATTTCTTACTACCTTATTTTGCACCTTACTCCTAGTCTCACGTACCCTGAGTGATGCCTCTGCAGCTTCAAGCTCATATACTGCGACCTCACTCATGGTTTCATTGACTGAATTTATAAATGTGGACAAATTAGAACCTGGATTTCTATGAAGTATCCTCAGTTTTTCACAACACAACCTGTACTCGGGTATGAGGTCTTCATAAGTGGCCTTCTCACTCTGACACTTTTTACTTAGCAATGAGAGAAGTGGCAGAGCATCACACAGTGCACTTCGAGTATAGAGGAAATCCAAAGTTAATATTCCACTTAGCAACTCCTGAGCCTTAATTTTTGTATCGTCACTTGCCTTTGGGTCCAGGCTATCATCCTGTAGCTCCTGGATAATGAATGGTAACATTTTCTGTACAGAGGTTACACAGGCTTCAAATGAGAGCCAACAGTTTCTATCACAGATGAAATTTCTTTAAATTTTGCTTCCTGGGCAATACAGAGTTCTCTAAGTTTACCCTTTCTATGGTCAGACATGTTATAGTAAGTTGGAAGCTTGATAAGTGTTTTCTTAAACTGAGCAACATCTTTTGCAGCATCAGATGCTGCTAAATTTATACGATGTGCTGAGTAATGAAATGCTATCAACTTAGGGCTGTCATGTTTCAGCAATGCTGCTACACCAGAGTGAATTCCAGACATGACACTTGCTCCATTGGAGCAGAATGCCACACAGTCTTCCAACTGCAATCCACACTCTGCAATTTCTGAGCAGATATGTTGAATGATACCTACAGCATCGCACCGGACAGCTTCACAGCTGATAGGAAATGTTCTTCAATGGATTTGTCTAAATAAAAACATATACAGATTAGAAGGCATGGCTCTGTTGATATGTCTGTGCTCTCATCTGCCAAAATGGCATACTTGCCTGCCATTTTGCCCTCTGGATTATGTGTTGCCTAATCTTGGTTGATAACATTTCATGCTTTTCCTGAACACTTTCATGACTACTATGAAGGGTTCTACCTTTCTCAATTTCATTCGGAACTGCAGTCATTCTATTTTTTGGTGCTAAATCCAGCAGTTCTACATTTTTTCCGTATACAGTATTTGGAAGTCTATTTTCTGCTGTGAAATGTGCCAACAGCATTTCAAAATTTCTAGTTTCACCCCTTTCCTCTTCTTGTTTCTGTTCTATAATTTTTGCAGATTGAAGTGCTTCGTCAAAATTAACACCACTCGCAGCTCAAACTCGCTGACTATGTTCTACACTAGATTCATGTCTGCAAAGTATTGACTTTTTATATATTTTGTTGTTCCAATTATAACAGAATTGACACATCATATTTTTAGTTATTAGATCAATTCATAACTATGGAAATGTGCATTACCTCTGAGGGTCATAATATAAAATGTCCCCACTTTTTTCCCTATACTGTAAGTCATGTTTCATCACCCAGTGCTACCTACAGGGTCTAGACCCCTTCCGTATAGACACAGATGAGGAGTCTGATGTATTTGTTTGATCTAATTGTCCGGCATCTACTTCTACTACTGCATCTGCTTCTTCAGTTTCGCTGTTGGCTATTGACATTACTGACACAGCAGCTGTTCTTGCAGATGAAGTTTTAATCGGATTCTGAGTGACTGATGCATTTGTGCAGGTACTCCTGACTCTGCTACACTCACGCTCTTCAACTTCAAACCGATCCTGCCGTTCTTCAAATGAAGAACGTAATTCAACTACCGGAATGCTGCTCTGGCCTATTAAATAATATAACTTAGTTAGGACTTATGTGAATAAGGGCTATTCAAGTCAATAATATACAGTATCACATCTTAACATAAATATAGTAATTTGGCTCAAATGGGAAAACATACTTATTAGGTACTAGCGTTGGCCCAAACTAAATGTGTAGGACAAAATTTAGAAAGTCTTGCAATGTAGTTTAAATATTGTAAATGCATGATGTCCTTGTCCAAATCAATGAGATAATAGAACCACTGGTGAAATTGTTTGATCATCAGCAACTTTCTGGTGGCATAGTCACGGACTAGTGTTGTATGCAGAATCATATTCCAATTTATTTTAGCCAAAATATACGCACAACAGAAACACATACAGTACTAAACCCTTACATCGGTACATCAGACTACTTATCTAATATGTCATATTAACAATCAAGGTGTGTCAGATCTTAATCTAAATGGAGAACCATCTTTGCATTAGTAACTGCAAAGTTGCAAGTCAGTCACATAACTAAGGTAGTTCAGTATTGCGATTCCATTTTCGGTACTATGAGAAGTGCTGGCACAAGTAAGGCAGTGATCTCTGTAAAGCTTGGGGCATCAGTACCCCGATGACCCCTGTAGTTACACAATGCAGACAAAGATTTTTCTACCTCACTCCTCACTCTGCAATTTATTAAGTTGGATGGGTACAGCCAGTATTTACAAAGCATGTGTGTATGGAGTCCGAGATCAGCCTGTAGACAATGTGATATGCTGACTCCACAATGCCACCACTTCCTGTAGTAGTAAGTATGCACAGATAATTTCCCTTCCCTGCCCAGCGTTATTTTCACAGAGTTTGCCCAAATAACACATGCATGACTGACTGTGGCACACATTTGGTATTTAGGCAAAAAAAATAAAAAATGCTGGTCATGATGAAACATAGGGTGATTTAAATTTCTGGGCACACAGTACTAGTAGCACAATAGAATGGCAGTTGAGAGTCACCTATTGCGTTGTTTGCAGTGTGATCACAGATGCTAGATGACATAGACAACTTGAAAGGCCAGTTCCAACACCCAGATTGCAAAATTAAAGAGTGTTGAGGTAGGATAATCCTTGTTTGCATTGTGTGACTTCAGCCCTGAACTTTGCAGTGCTTTACGCTACATTACTTGTGCCATTATTTTCCTATTAAATATCAAGTGGAACTGCACAGCAGGCATATCACAGCACAGAATTGAGACGGCAAAAATGGCAGGGGAATACTGTGTCATTAGGAATGATATTTGACACCAATATACGAGGATTAGGATTGACAGTTGGACAATTGTGTGGAATTCAAACTATGCTGTAAGACAGCCTGTGTAACTTGCCGTACGGTATTGTATATCTATCTAGACCACGGTGAGAAAAATATTGCTCAGTGTTTCAATTATTCTTCCTCCAGGATATAGGTGTCCTGTGCTATGCTTCTCACACAAAGTCAGTATGTGAGCTCAGATGGGTTCAGCTGCCCCACATGTGGGACAGCAGTCAATGATAATTAAGTTGCAAGTTGGACAATAAGAAGACTGAGTGTATGTGCTGCTGCCAGCAGTCAGCCTAGATGACTTCAGAATTCATTTTATTCTACGCTGAAGCACTTTGTCCCTGTGTGCAATATGATGCTGTTAGGTTCAGGCCAGAGACCGCAGTTCTGAAATCCTGATCATTCTGGCGCATGTGTGATGGTAATTAGGAAGACACTGACTCATCCAAGTAATGTACTCATGGCAATTAGGAAGGCAGTCTTCCGAATCCAACTTACTTGCTTCAGATCAGCAGTAGCCATTTGCTGGCGCCACAGGTGGCTCCATGAGCTAGGCTGGGCTATACAGCGGTTGAAATCCCAGGGTTTGACAGACTCTCAGACCCAAAGCTGGGGCTGAAGATGTTAAAGGTGAGTAGTAAATTAACACCAGCACTGCAACCTGCTCCCGGCCCACATACCATTGTAAACTGCTGCAGGAGTGCAAGACTGCTTTCAGTATAATTTTATAGCAAGTCTGCACATTTTAATTTGCTGTTGAAACCTTTCAGTAAACATGGAAATGGTGGCCGGGTTCTGCTCGAGAGGGCACAAGTTTACCTAGGTATTCCACCAAGATTTGTGGCGTTGCTAACACAGTACTATCTATGGAGCAGCAGGGGAGGGGCACTTTATGTGCTTATTTTATGACTTTTGCTGGTATAGGTATTAATTTGGGCACGAGGCCCCCATGAAAGTCATAAAATAAGCACAAAGTCCCCTCCCTGCTGCTCTATAGATCGACATGCTAGCAACATCACAAATCTAGGTGGAATACCCAGGTAAACTTGTACCTCTTGATTGGGGACCTGGCCGCCACATCTGTGTTCACAAAAGTTTCTGCAGTAGATTAAAATGTGCAGATTAGCTGTAAAATTATACTGAAAGCAGCCTTGGACTCCCGTGGCAGTTTACAGTTTACTGTGGTATGTTGGATGGGAGCAGGCTGCTGGAGTTAATCTACAGGCCACCTTTAACAGTCCTCTAAAAAAAAAAGTATTAAAGATAGGCTGAGTGATGACAGCTGACAGATTTTTCTTTACCAGTGTAAAGATACGCTGAATGGTTGCCGAGTGTAACGGGCCACTGCGGCAGTGTTGTTCAGCCAGCAAATAAATAATTCTTAAGCAGTCTAGGCTGACTGCAAGCAGCACACCCCTTCTTTCTCTTCAGAATGGCCAATATTTCAACTTCATGATCTCCAGCCAGGGCATCTGAAGCTAGCTATCTTACTGCTATTGTAAAGCATATGAAACAAAAGGACCCCTTGGATGAGATAAAATAAAGTACAGTTGCCGAAGAACTTACCATACCCGTGACAATGGATCTTAAGAGTGTGGCTGTTGCAGCAGGCCACAACCATAATGACTAAGCCACCAGCTATCAGGACTACATGGAAATCTAGATAGACAGCACACAGTGTACTCTGGGTAATATGCAGTTGAATGTCCAGATACAGTTTAAATTGACCCCACTTTGGGTAATAGGCAGGTGTCGTCCAGAAGGAATTTAAACTGACCTCACTTTTGGCAACAAAAAGATAAGGTTGCTTCACAAGGACACCATGTCACTGTACAAAAAATAAGTAAGGCTATTTGCACCTCATAGCCTGAAGCTCAGAAATCCTTCTAGCAGAAGTAACTGTAGTGCAAGCTCGGAAATCCTTTGAGCAGAAGTAACTGCAACTACAAAAGTAATGCTTTCCACACCAGAAAGTTTAGCTTGCAAGTAATATGCAGTTATTCAAAGGATGCAAAGTAAGCTTTGCTAACATAAACGAGGTCCCATGGAGGGACATGGTCCTGAATGGGAGAAGGGTCAGGTGCAAAATGGCATGCCAAAAAAAAAGTTTGGCACAAATACAATTTGGGCGAGGGCCTTGCCCTAATATGTGAACTGTACGCATTTCATGGAGATGGCATGGGTGCATGCATATTCAGGATTCTCATGACCCCACTTTTGGTATATAGGGCGATGGATGGTGGTGGTGATCAACAATGCCAAGAGTGCATCATTCCATGGATTCCTAAATGAAGTTTTTTTTTCTTTTTTTGGAAAGGTATGGTTCTTCTCAAGGTATAGAGAATATAACAATGGGAACAGTATAAGTACAATGGTGGCAAAATACCATTTTGTAAGATTCTATTAAAAACTAGTAGGCTGAGTGCAAAAATATAAGAGTGGTTGAAGAAAGAACATGTGGGGTGGAGGTAAAAAGATTATACAGCAGTGTTAGAAAACCATAGGGTCAGTGTGATGGATTGGATGGCGCAACATGCTAAACAATTAATGGAGATAGCACACCATACTAAACGATTAATGGGGAACACTGACCTTGTAGAGGAGCAACTCAGCCCTGAATCGGATAGAGAGGAGAGCTGGAATCGACAAATTCAGTTGGATGGACAGGTTAAAGGGTCAAGGTGCCAAGTATATGCCATGCTGTCCTGAACTGCTTCCACTTCATAGCATAGATAGGTGACAATGGTGGAAGTTGGAAGGCTTCCTTTTTTAGCGACCACTAGGACATAAGCTAAAGCTGCTCTAGGGGATACACCAAATCGGACAGAATACAGCAGGCCCTTGATTTAGTGAGTAGAACTGCACTTGCTGTTCAACTGCAGACTGCCGTTTTTATACCATTCACTGACAAGGGGGAGAGCGGACAATGGGGCAGTCCCCATTGTAGACTGGTGGTAGCTACAAGTTTTCTGTGGTGTTCTGACGCCCAGCAGATTAGTACTTATGGTATAGTCTGCAGCAAGAGCTCCAACTCAGAAGTAATATCTACCACTCATCACGCAGACATGCATTAAGCAATCTACACATTCAGCTCAACCCCTTATTCAATGGTAAGAAAAAAAAGTGTCAGTGTGAGAAGGCACATATGAATTGGTGTTTTTTAGAGAGACAAGAGAATAGCCTTTATTTAGTTTACATTACCTAATATTGTATACAATGAAGGAATAAAAGTGATGACCAGACCTCACCTCACCTGAAGTATGCTGTTGTGTGCAACAGGAGTTGTACCAGGAAGTGACTTCCTACATATCTAGTTCCGAATCCATACTCTCTTCACTTTCTCATCAGCACTGTGTCTTGTGACCACATTGACTGTCACATCACCACAGGTACAGATTACATCACGCACACTCATCCTTAGCTGTCAAGTCAGTGCTGTACTAATGTGTGCAATGCATGAGGTCACTGTCAATGTGTAGTCGCTCATCACAAAGCTGATGAAGTAGTTACGGCTGGGAGGGGGTAATAGTATAGGCATGAATTGGACATGTCACGTTGGACGTTGTTGACTGGTATTACCCACCTGCAGCATACAGTAGCATATTGGCACATACTACAGAGAGAAACCTGTATTATGCAAATTGAAACACGTAGCTGTACAATTCTTATTTTGGTCACTGTGTAGTATATCGGTCACATAATATGTTAAAAGGGTCAGGCATTGATTACTTATGTGCAGCTGCTTGTAATGTCTTTGTATTTGCATAGATTATAATATTCATAGCTGTAATGTAAAGGATTAATATTCTATCTAATCAGAGCCTGAACAAAAGCTGACAGTGACACTTGTGTTTTATATTGTTCTCTTTGTATGGACATTTCAGACTGCTTGCACACAAGTAAAATTCTCTGTCCTCTTTAATATCAAACATAGACTATGTAGTTACACACAAAGTCAAGGCATAGTAACCCAGTTTTACACCTCCGTCTCCACCAACCACTTGCCCCCCCAAGCACCCAACCCGGCCAACACACCTAATCCAACCTCTTCCCGCCAAGATCATGATGTTGTTGTTCAGAGTTGACCTGATGGTATGCCACTGCTGTGTTGGAAGCAGTTTTCCCACCCTTCTGAGACACTGTAATGCATTTGTGAATACCCAATGCAAAAGCATTACCATGGCTTTTGACATGAGTGCCATGATGCTGTATTGCAGTTTGAGAAAGATTTACAACCCACAAGACATCACTGTTTCCCATGTGGCCAACCACGTCCCATGACAAGACATGCACTGCTTACACAACAGATTGCACAGTCTACATCAAAAAACAAATAAAATACCATGTGCAACAGTTGTTTAAACTTAAGACAACAGCCATCTCCTGTAAGCGATCATGCCGGTAATCTCATGAGTATCAGCACTTGCCACAGCCGCTCCCCCCAAAATGTTGCATATTTTGGGGATCCGCATGATTGTGGCAGACAGCATACGGTGGAACTCTGGAGACATGACAATTTTAACATAAGCAGTCTAACAATGAGTATACAGTGTGTGTGTGCGGACGTGCATGTGGTGTCCAGGAGTTGTTTCCTGCCTTACATCTGGTAAACATCCATGAACACTTTGAACCGAATGCGGAGAGAGATAAAGGGAGGTGAGGCGACCTACTCTGAGGCCCCCAGCGGCCATCAAGAAGGTCGCAGTGGAGGTGCCGTGGGCTACGGAGAGCTCCAGCGGCCTCCTCGCTCAAAACAATCAGGCGAAAGAAGCGCGTGGCCCCTGCCCAGTGCAGGAGAAAAACACACAGACAATAATTTTTCCTCTCGCACCAGGCATTACCAAGGGCTGTCATGATCGCTGCTCACAAGAAGGCAAGTTCGAAGAGGTGGACTCGGCTTTTATTTTTGTCTCCTGCTGCATAAATAGGAATCCGACTGCATAATCTGAAATCCTGACTGCTACCTCCTACCTGTCCTTTGTCCCTGGTTCTTCCTTGCCGCTTGAAACCTCGGCTTTTCTATTGGTCCCTGCCATGCGTGACGTTCTCCTCAGCTCCTTAAGAAGGAGCACTGTTGAAACACCTGGACTTTGAACGAATCGGCGGAGAGATAAAAAGGAGGTGAGGGCGACCTACTCTGAGGGCCCCAGCGTCGTCAAGAAGGTCGCAGTGGAGGTGCAGTGGGCTGCGAGAGCTCCCGAGCCTCCTCGGCTCAAAACAATCAAGAGAAAGAAGCGTGGCCCTGCCCAGTGCAGGAGAGAAAAGCACACAGACAATAATTTTTCCTCCAGACTGCAGAGGTGCACCAGGGCGTAGTGATCGTTGCTCACAAGAAGGCAAGTTCAAGAGGTGGACTCCTGCTTTTATTTTTGTCTCCTGCTGCATAAATCGGAATCCGACTGCATTAACTGAAATCCTGACTGCTTCCTCCTACCTGTCCTTTGTCCCTGGTTCTTCCTTGCTGCCGAAACCTGCGGCTTTTCTATTGGTCCCTGCCAGCGGTGACGTTCTCCCTCGGCTCCTTAAGAAGGAGCACTGTTGAAACACCTGGACTTTGAACCGAATCGCGGAGAGATAAAGGGGAGGTGAGGGCGACCTACTCTGAGGGCCCCCCCCCAGCGTTGTCAAGAAGGTCGCCGAGTGGAGGTGCCGTGGGCTATGAAGAGCTCTGGCGGGCCTCCTCGGCTCAAAAACAATCAGGCGAAAGAAGCGCGTGGCCCCTGCCCAAGTGCAGGAGAGAAAAGCACACAGACAATAATTTTTATTGTCCCACCCACCACCCACCTCCCTTTGGTGAGACTGTACTTTATGTGTGGCTGGCCTCGCCTACCATCACTCTACCCTATCAAAGATAAGGGAGGTGCTTCCCGTTAAAGGTAATACTCCTGCACAAATCTCCTCCTGTGATCTGACTGGACATGGTATGTGACCATGGGCGCTTCTCTCCTCCAACTGGGTCTGTGTGCATGTTGGGTATTCTATTTCCTCTGTGCAATTTCAGCTGTTGTACCTGATCAATGGGCTAGGAATAGTCAATTTCTGTGCACTATTTGTGCTCTGGATGGTTTTTCTTTTATTATTTCAGCCTGTCATATGTTTCTGTTTTATCTGTAAGGGCCCCATGTGATAATCTCCTGTTGATACCCGCACCTGAATTTCATATGTTTGTGCTGATACCTACCCCTTATGTTTATGTTTTGCTCAAGTTCTGTCCAGGAATTGTCCTGCAATTTGTATGCTACTGAAATACTGTGCTACTGAGTTGCCCCCTTCTTGTGCTTTAGAACTGCTGTTGATACTGACTCCTAAACTAATGTTCATGCTATTACCAGTAACTGTTGTCAATGCTGCATAACTTTATCTCGGGATGTCCTGCACTTTTGAATAACTGAAATTTTGAGCTACGGAGCTGTCCTACATTACTTATAC
The DNA here is from genome assembly GCA_016271365.2 of Neoceratodus forsteri. Classification (NCBI taxonomy): domain Eukaryota; kingdom Metazoa; phylum Chordata; order Ceratodontiformes; family Ceratodontidae; genus Neoceratodus; species Neoceratodus forsteri. The sequence continues at coordinate 1,142,733,736 of CM057453.1, forward strand.
TAACGAAATAGTGGTAGTCAATGTTTGTTGATGTCCCTTGACTACTGCTCCTAATGAGGAGGGCTGACATAGGGTCATAACAGCTACTCTGGTTGCCCTGGCTGCGTTGACTGTAGTCCCTGGGGCTGCCTTCTAGTGACCAGGAATCACTTCATCCCCTGTCCCACTGGTTGTGTGGACATCCTGTCTGTCGTGCCTGGTCTTGTACCTGGCGGGACGCAGTATAGGGTCACCCAGTCTCCCTTTGGCCTGCTGGTAGCCTCGCTGCCTGGAATAGCTCAGGGGTGTGGACCCCCTCCCCTTTGGGCCATCCTTGGCTGAGTGTCCCGACAGGTCCTCCTCTGCAGGCTCCCTTGTGCCTCCATCTACGACAGGGGGGTTGTTTCTCCTTTCCCATCAATATGGATGGGAGGGATGCTCCCGGTGTAGTGCTCAGGGGCTGGCTGTCGTTTGTCCGAATGGCCACCCCACTTGTAGTGTTGGCCCTAGGGCTGGTCCTCCTACAATGTGTTACCTCTCCCCCAATATCCCTGGACGTGACTTGGAAGTTGTCCCCCCCATATGATGACTCTGACTTCTCCTTTTCAAACCTGCTCTCCACCTACGTAATGCACTACAGTACGTCCCTTAGCCTTGACATTAGATGCGTTATGTACTCGGCCAGGGTCAAGAAAATCCGACCGACAAACGGTCATGGTGGGCACCCGCTCTTTAGGCGGTGTCTCCCCTGGCTTTTCCTCCTTGCTTTACTTAGGGCAGGGGATATAGAGCTTAACCCTGGACCCTCTAATCTGCCCGCTAACTCTTCCGCTACCTGGAGTATGAGTAAGGGGCTAAGAATAGCTCATCTGAACATCAGGAGCCTGCTACCCAATCGTGATGAGCTGAGAGCGTGGGTTGAACTTTACAAACCTGACGTTCTAGGGATAACGGAGTCCTGGCTCAAACCCTCTATCCCTGACTCCGCCTGTTCCTTAACAGGTTATGAGTTCATCCGCCTCGACAGGCCAGGGGGTAGGAGGGGGATGGCATCCTCATCTACTATAAAGTCCATCTAAAAATCTCCCTCGTGTCTCATTGCCCTACTGATCATCCCCCCTGTGAGCTTCTGCACGGGCTCCTGCTGCTAGGGGAAACAAAGAAGCTGCATCTGGTATGTGCCTATATTCCTCCCAGAGAGGCCTAGAAGGACTAACCTATCTCCTGGATACGGTCAGGTCCAGTATAGGAGACAACGAACTTATTATCATGGGTGATACCAACCTAAATTGGGAGACAGGGAACATCAAGAAATATGAACCTTATCTGGCCACCCTATCCCTTACCCAACTAATTAATGACCTGACCAGACAGACCGCTAGTGGCTACTCGAAAGTCCCTGCTGGATTGGATCCTAACAAATTGCCCGAAAGAATATCAGCTTCAGGCACACTATCGGACTCTATCTCTGATCACTCCCCAGTGTTCTGTGTCTGGAAAATTCCTCCACAAAAATCCCACACAAAATTATTCGAGTCAGAACTATTCCAGGTTCGACTCAGTGAGGTTCTTGGATGACCTCAGGTCCTCTGACTGGACTAGGGTATTGGAAGCCACTGACCCTCAGTGGCAACCTCCTGCTTTATTGATACCTTTGGAGATATCCAGGACAGGCATGCCCATGATCACTCGGAGGGTGAGGGGTGACTACCTACTGGCTGAATGGAAATCTTCTAGCCAAGATGCGTGAAGAGACTGATGCTGGGCTCGTGCCAGAGGATCCAGTGATCCTCCAAACTCCAGAGATATCGGCACCTCAGGAAACCAGTGTAAGAAGGCTATCAGGGTAGCAAAAAGTGACTTCTGCAAGTCTGCACTACTTGGCTCTGTCAGAGACCCCAGGAGGTTCTGGAGGAACATTAAATCCCTAGTTAGTGGATCCTCCAGTGCGGGTGTCACGGATATGGTCATAGATGGTGTCTCTTGCAATAATCCCCAAACCATAGCTGACTCCCTAAATTGCCACTTCTCTGATCTCTCGGCCCTCACCTCTTGACTTACGACTGATGGGGGGAGCCCGCTCACTCTTCCAACCCACTCGGGTCAGGCGGGTCAACATCATCGGAGTGAGTTTAATCTCAGGACAGTATCAGTCTTCAACGTTCAGAAGCATCTTACTGCCCTCGCCCAGTACTCCAGCCCTGGTCTTGATTTCCTGGAACCACGGCTTCTCAAGCTAGGAGCGGCCTACATTGTCTCCTCGGTTGCCCACATCTTTAATCTATCCCTTAGCTCAGGGAAAATCCCTGACATATGGAAGGAAGCAAGGATAGTTCCAGTGCTGAAGCAGGGCAATCCCAAACTCCCTGACAACTATCGCCCTATTGCAATCCTCCCATCCCTTGGCAAAATTCTTGAAAAGGTGGTGGTCGAGCAACTCTCGGAATATTTGCACTCTCATGACTTGCTAACCGGGGCACAGCACGGCTTTCAAAAGGGACACAGTACCACTACGGCCCTGATTACTGTGACTTCCAGCATAAGATCTGCCATGGACCAAGGAAAACTGTCTGGTGCAATATTTATAGACCTATCAAAAGCTTTTGACCTTGTTAACTATGACCTTCTTGAGAGCAACTAATGGCGCTGGTCTCTCCTCCCATGCCTTGAACTGGTTCACGGCTATCCTGAATGGTAGAAAGCAGCAACCTGCTTCAACAAGGTCCTCTCCGAGCCCAGGGCGGTGACTATGGGAGTCCCCAGGGATCAGTGTTGGCCCTCCTTTCTCGCTCTTTATCAATCAACTGCCACTGGTGACCTCTCATTGCCAAGCCACTCTGTATGCAGATGATCTGGTGCTAGTGGCCCATTCACCCAATGTTGCAGCACTAAACCAGAGCCTGACTGATGATTTCAGCAGAGTCCTGGCCTGGGTTACTCACCATAGGCTGGTGTTGAACCTTAATAAAACGCAGGCCATGCTTTTTGGCTCCACGGCCAAGCTAAAAGCCCGTCATCCTTGCTAAACATAACCTGCGATGGTGGACCCTCGTTGCCAATGGTGAACTCAATCAAATATCTTTGGGTTACTCTTGACTCCCAACTTGACATGGGGAGTCATATCCTCAACATCTGTAGAAGTACACATTGCAAGTTGGGATTGGCCTATAGGGCCAAATACAACCTGACCCCGGGGGCGAGACTTGCACTTGCAAGAGGAGTGCTGCTTCCATCCCTCAGCTATGGATCCCTCCTGTTTGCCCGGTCCCCCCATATTCACTTTGCCTGGTGGAACACGGCATATAACAATATTTGTCGGTTTGCACTTGCTGTCCCCAAGCTTACCCATCGCTGTGATCTCTATAATAAACTCCGCTGGTTGCCTCCGGCTGAATACCTAGATTTTGGTGTTGGAAGCTTCTCCAAGAAGGTGCTCGCTTCTGGCTCCCTCAGAGTCTGGTGATCTCCTCCCAAAATGGACACCATGCCTACAAGCTTGGTCCCAGTCTGCTGGACTGCTCAAAGTCCCTTCCACTCGGACTCTTATGGGGGACCGAGACTTTGCTGCTTATGTGCCCAGACTCTGGAACTCTCTTCCCGAACATGTCCGTATGGCCCCCTCCCATGGGATCTTTCGCTCCTCCCTGTGGTCGCACTTAAAGCTATGTGTGTGACTGCTTCAAGCCTCCCTAGTGTAATGAAATGTTTTCTTAAGTATCCTACTATTCACTTATGTCATCCTATGTAATCCTGTTATGGGGTGAAATTGCTGCTTGTGAATTTGTTTTCTACAATTGTTAGTACCTCCTGTAATAAGTTGTTCCTTATAAGTTACCTTGTATGTATCTTGTATGTTTTGTACTCTCCCGGGTCGTTCCTGAAAATAGACATATTACTTGTCTAGTGTACCTACCCAGTAAACAAAAGCTAAATAAATAAAATAAGTAATAGAATGTAGCAGGGAAGGTGACAATGCATCATGTAACTCAACAAATACATCACAGAAAAACAGAGGGGAGGGAGAAAGGAGACCCACCCTCCCACCCCCTCTAGCACAGCAGTTAGCATACAATTAGGTGGCCTAATAGTCTCAGACTCTAAGAAAGTGGCTGAAATTTTTAACTAACATTTTTCTAATCTTGAACAATTCAGAGAAAGGTTTAAGAGTAAGGAGAGAGGCATGCCATCCCTGATGGTCTATATCAGAAAGTAACAAATATTGCAGTAAATAATACAATACCCAATTTTTATTTTCGGTATTTACAACCTGCTGACCTTATTAATTATGTTTCTAAATGAACCCAAAGCCAGTGTTGGGCCTGACAATGTGACTAAACTATTCAACCACTCCCTTTGTTATGGTGTCACCCTAGAACTTGAAAAGTTCTATGGTTTAACCTATTTTCAAATCTGGTCCCAGGTCCAACATCAACAACCATTGTCCGATTTCTCTTCTGGCCCCCCTTTCAAAAATCTTAGAAAAAATTGTGCTTGACCAAGTAACTGAACATCTAGAAAAGTACAATTTATGGACCGATTCCCAACATGGGTTTAGACCCCACCACAATACTGAGACTGCCTTGGTGAGGTTCACAAGCCAAGCTATTAGAGCGACTGATGAAGGGAAATATGTTGTAGCGCCCTTTGTGGACCTCACCAAGGCATTCGACTTGGTTGATCATACTGAGCTACTTAAATGTCTACCTGGAGTTTCTTTTCTAAGGATGTTATTTCCTGGTTTGGCAATGACCTTTCATTAAGAAGTCAGAAAACAGTGGTCAAGGGTTCCCTATCTGATGAAGCTCAGTTAAGGTATGGAGTCCCTCAGGGCTCCATACTTGGTCCTTTTCTATTTTCTGTTTTTCTGAATTCATTGTCAGCGGTTTTCTCCAAAACAGAACTTATTCTTCACGCAGATGATGCGGTACTGCTTTGTACAAGGACCAGCTTACCATCTCTTAAAGAGTCCCTACAAATTGATTTCAGTTCGCTGCATCACCGGTTTGATTAACATAAACTGGTCCTGAATTCAGCCAAGACCAAAACCATGGTATTCTCCACATCCAGGAAATCACCATTTTTTTAACTTAACATCTTGGACAATGATGGCTTACCAATAGAACAGGTTAAAGAGTTTAAGTATTTGGGGCTAATGTTAGATCCAGATTTCCCATTTGAAGTCCATATTCTGGACTTAATCGGCAGACTACATTAAAGATTGGTTTCTTTATTGATTAGAAAACATCTTACAATTGAAACAGAAATATGTTAACTCATAGTCTTCTATTTTCTATTATTGACTATGGTTTGATAGCATATTCATATACTTCAGAAAGATTATTAACCAAACTCCAGAAAACCTATCATTTAGCAATATGCTTTACCACTGGACAGTCTAGACTCACTCATCATTATTTATTGTATAATTCATTTAAATGTTTATCACTTGTTGAGCGGTTCAATGCTAGGTCTCTGATATTTTGCATAAAGTCAAGCTGGGGTTGCTTCTGAATAGTATTTGTAGTCTATTTCCTACAATCCCCTAACCTGTAATACATTTGCAAGTTAAAAACTAATTTCAGATTCCATATTACCGTACTGTGTTTGCACAAAATCGTTGACATCGCTAGAGCACCAAACTTTACAATGAAATGCCCTGTAATGTTGTATATTGTCTAAAGATTTCAATTTTCAAGTCAGAGCTCAGAAGGAATATGTTTGTTAACTCTGTTTGTAGGTGTTTTGCCTAATTTTAATTATGCTATAAGTGTTGTATATTGTACTGGCTAGCCTGTTAATGTTTAAATATGTTTATTGTCTTGTTACGATTTCTTTTATGTTTTAATGTGTTCAGACTGGATTTCTGTGAAAATGTTTTTTTAACCCACAGGCCTTTCAATATAAAATACATGAAATGAAATGAAATGTCACACCAGTGTGCAGTTCAGAAACCAACCAATAGGAAAAAGGATAGTTCTTGCTTAAAGCGGTCAGTTTGTGGCCTTCATACTAACACGCTTACCGAGAGCAGTGATAAACCCTCTATTAAAATCCTAATGCGCTCATGTAAGTGAAGGGATGGTAACTCTGGCAGAAGTGCTACACGGCAGGCAGCTGAACCCTCCTCCAAGTTCCCACTTCCTCGTCCGCCAGCTCAGCCACCGTGGCCTGTGCTCCCCATTTTGGGATGATTACCAGAAGATTGCTGTGTCGCCTACCTCGCATTGCACCCCATACAAGTCCATAGGGCTTGATTTCACAATGTTTACACATATCTATAGTGGAGCTTCTGATGAAAGTCAAAGTACATTTTGGTAAAAGTGAAACCCACTGCTCCAATAATAGGGAATTTATTAATGGACCCGGTGGCTATCACTTTCAGTAAAGTTCTGTAAAAAACATTCTGAAATCAATCACTGCTCCATAGACTTGTATGGGACACGTCTCTAGTCTGCACTGTCTGGTGTGCAGCAGGTATGAGTCACTAAATGGAGGAGCAGGCCCGGGGCAGAGAGAGCAGGTAGACCACAAGCGGGAAGGTATTGGTTTGCTTGGAGTTCAGGTCGGGACTGTTACTCTCCCTTCATGCTTTTATATGACTGGGGGAGCAGACTATGAAACCAAACATTTTGTTCCAAAAACTCACATGGTCACCTTACTTTAAATTGTTACTCTCATGACCAGGTACTGGGATAAATGATGACAGTGACATAAGAACAGTGGTTAACATGTAAAAGAAAACATATACATGTGATCTGCTCTGTGATTTTTTTCCATTTGTCCTAATGTTTACCTTAAACAGCATTGTTTACTCTTTTGTTCTGGTGGTCAGACATGAAAATGAAGTAGCCTGCATGGCAGTGGTCATATATTTCTTGATGCTATGACTCCCACCGCTCCACCAAAGCGTAATTACACACTGAATCTATGCGCAGACTCTGAAGCACATACTTCACATAAAGCACATAAAACTATATGCACTTTATGTGCATTATGGTGCAGGCGAACTGGTATATGGTACTGGTCTGGCTGGCATTGGCAGAGCGGTCATAGTATCAGCAAGGGAGAAAAAGGTGGAATATAAAAAAAAGGTGAAAATGTTGCGCTTTGATCTTAGAGACATCACAGGATTAGAGCCCTGGCCTGGGATGTGTAATTACTTTACTGTAACTGTATACATGTCATTTTCAGTTCTGAAAGTAGTACTGTATCCTTGGTGATCATCTGTATCGAATAGTACTTTGGTGCATGAGGGATCAGATTCCGCATTACATCGTTGCTGGTGGTGCTGGATTAGGATTTCTCGTTTCATTTTCATCTGCATCGACTTCTCTCTAAAAACAAAATAGAAATTATAACGGAACACACAGGACAGACTGTGGGTTAATTATTATACCAATACTACTAGCCCCCCCACACCCACCACAAACAGACCATTAATTAGGGCATAACACCCAAAGTAAAACACTGTCAACGACTGACCACACTTGTGGAGAATCCTGGTTAGCGCCAAAATCATCGCAGAATGATTTGGGATGATATCATCCATGGCCAAAGTAAGTCACCACAGCCAGCGGCGACTAGAGAGTACTACTCTGCTGCTGTACTACCATTACTGCTGTGACTGTGCATCACCAGTTGTAAATGGGTCTAAAAAAGTAAATAACGCAGTCTGATTCAATTTGACTGGTCTGGTCATTCGAACAGTTTAAACGCAGCTGTTAACGCTCATGTGCAGCAGCCTGGATTACCATGGCACAATTCTTCAGCTCAACTTCTTGCCAACATTCATTCCTCTCTAACACTGCTGAAATTCAGAGATAACGCATGGCGCACTGTATTGTGAGTTTGAAACAGCATTCTTAGTCTTACTGGTACTGAGTGCCACGGACTAGGTTCACGGTGATTCAAGTCAAAAAACTGTTAAACTACATTATTAAAATTCTCCCTCTAATTTTGGAAACATTCCTAACCAGCACTTTCAGACACTTTTTACAAATATTCCTACACTACATTTTTAACACTTAATTCAGACTTCAGACATGCAAAAGGGAAGTAGAGGAAGCAGACTAACTGCTGCTATCAAATCAGATTGCTGCCAGACAGAGTAATGGGAATCAGAATGAAATTAAAAAACATTAGGTACATCCGTCATCCACACAAGTTTTCAATAAAACTTAGAAAGTCACATTGTTCTTGACGCCTACCATGTCATGACAAGATGGTCTTGACAGACTATAATTGTGCATGCATAGCTTTAAAAAGTAATCACACACCAGGCTTGTTTTGTTCTTATAATTCTTTTTTTTCTGCTTCAGATGACCGGGGCATCTCTCAGGTGGGCTTACTCTTACTTGGCCTCGCCTACGCCGCCCACCTAAACCTGTTTCATGACCGAGGAATCTGGTACAGTCCTGGCTCTCAGTCCTCCCTCTCCCGCCAGCCCTCAGGAGGAGGAAGGAACCTAGGCGAGTCAAGTTGGGTCTGGGGTGGGCCAGCATTGAGCATGTGGGCTCAGCCACTGCCTGAAGCACCACCATCGCCTCACACGGCAGCTGGGGTGTTTCCATGTACTCCTGTCCCCCCCAGTGTAGGACGTGCATTGCCACCAAGCTGACCAGCATGCGATGTGTGCGCTTCCACCAACACCCACAGGAAGGCCACCTGACACTGTTCCATTCTGTCTACTCAGTCTCAGTTGCAGTGCGCTCAGTGGATCTCCACTGGGCACCACATGACTACACCACTCCACTCACGTCACAGGACTTGGACCCCCCTCCTTCCCGGGAGAGGAGAACAGTCCATCAGACACTTGATCCTCTCCTACCCAGCCAATCCCCGCCTCGGCTCCCCAGGGCTCACTCCCGAACCCGGGTCACCAGCATGACACAGGTAAGGCGGATGCTGGCCTCAACCCTCCAGCACCACCGGCGGCATCATACACATAATGTGCTATTGTGTTCACCATTTATATACTTACCAGAAACAGAAACATCATTTGCATGAGTTAGCTTGTGGAAAAATGCTCGGATGTCGCATGGTTGTAAGTGTGCAGTCTTGATGGTACTTGTGGCAGAAGAACCCTTCTTCACTTTTCCAGCAGCAGCCACAGTGGATTTGGTCTTTTCAGATCTTCTGAACCTACTTCTGCTGTTGTCTTCACCTAGAGGCACACACTGGATTTGGAATTGGAAGGTTGACACACGTCATGCTCTAGGCACAACAACATGATGAACTGAGCATAGGCCGAGTCTGGCAGACTGTGTGAGTCTTGCAATTGCCGCCATACCTGTTAAGCTGATTCCTTCTGGGGTTGTAGTCTTATTGGACTTAGTTTGGGTGGATGGACTCTAGAATCAGGCAGTCCTCTTCTCCCACACTGTCTACTGTGCAATGCGTAGCTTGCCTTAAGTTAGATAGAATGAAAAAAAAAACATACAATTGGCATAAGACATATGACCGTGGCGTGACCGCCCATCTACCCATACTACCATGTGGTACCAGAAGGCAAGTACTACCACCACTGACTGTTAGTATCCCCCACCTGCCCCTGCCCCTTCCTGCTTCTAGCACAAATGAACTGCTCCCTGAATGCCTACCAGAACCTGCGTCAATAAGCAGCAGAGCCCCCCCAACCCTCCCACCACAAGCCACGAATGGCTGCTGCCTATTCACTCCTGACTGTGCTGCAGAGCATACATACCAAATACTGTATACCAATCCATCAGGAACACCCATTGCTGCGCCCCAACATCGTATCCCCCTCTCAAAGTCTCCAGACTCTGCCAACCCACACAACAAACTGCTGTTGACTGTGCATGCAGAACCACTGCCACTCAGTGTGACACTTCCCCTCATGTCACCTCCTGCCAAACTACTGCAGTGCAATTGCATACCAGTTCCGGCAGCAGTACAGCTGGCATACCCTCCTCATTAGCCCACCCTCACTGACAAATTACTGTTCTCTACTACAGAGCGAGACTGCGACAGACTGTACCAGCCTACCAGATGGCAGTATGTACCACCACACACCACTGCCGGTGGGCTCGAAGCTGGTCCCAGACCCCCCCTGCCCCTGCCAGTGCCCCCTTGCTCACACCAACCACCAACAAACTACTGCCCTGTGTGTCACACAGTGACTGTAGTTGCTGCTGCCAGGTAACTTTCGGCTAATCAAACATGCAGAATATTACTAACCTCAATACAGGTACTGTTGCACTCGCTGATTTATGCCACTTGTTTGTTGCATCAGATGGAGGATGATTGGACAGAAATCCTCAATCCACCCCTCGAAGTAGCCTCAACAAACTGGATCTACAAAAAAATTAATAAAAAAAAGGTTAAGAATTTCATTACACATAGCTGCAGCACCATCATACAACATGAATTACAATGCCACAGTAAACTTGCAAGCAACAAAGTAGTGCACAAACTCAGTTACACAGAGTGTCCCGTTGTTTTCTGTTGTACATCTGTAGTAGTAGTGGTGGTACTGCCAAGAATTAAATTAATGTCATGGTCTTCCTTCCACCATATAGCCAGGCAGACACCCATCTTACCCTGGTCTGGCCTGCTATTACTACCCACTAGTACCTACCCACTACCTACCCGCAAAAGGCACAACATCAATTCATCAAAGTAAATAACCCACCTGGCACACCACCAACACTGTTGGTGTAGTACATGATGCACAACATCAAATCATGGCTTATGGTATCTGCCAGCTCCAGTCCTCCGCACCCCAGCGGCAGCACTAGGCCAGCCAGCTCCTGTTCCCCCATTTCACCTCGTACTCTGCTCAGAAGCAGATACTATGCTGCCAGTGCTAGGCACTGCAGGCAGCCCCCCATCAGTCAATTAGTCAGGTAAGACAAAGCTCCCCCAGCTCCCTGCTCCCCCAACCCCCAAGCATTTATTTACTCCAAAATATTTAATCGCTCCTCCTCCCTCCCCTTGTGCATGTGTAGTGACCCCCAGAGAGTGACTCCTCTTCCATCCCTTATCTGCATGTGCAGAGACTCAATAGGCTATAACACTCAGTAGCTGACATTCAAAACTGTGCGTAAATAAAATTAAACAATTTTCAGCCTTAGCGTCTTCTGTCATCATTCAGAGCCACAGTCAAGAATCTGAATTTTAACAATGAGACTAGTATCATGTCCTGCTGTCATTGTTCAGTCATCACTCCAAAATTCATACTCAGTTTGCCTTAAAGCAAATTAGCAGTGAAAGCACAACTGAAGTGCATGCAGCAGGCACCAGTTTTCCATCCTCATTGCCTGCTGGCTGGCAGTTAGTACATCAATGCTGTACTACTTGTACTTTTACAGTATTGTTACGCGACCCCTGAACCATTGTTAAATACACAATACATCAGACCAGCAGCAGCAAGCAAGCACAGCAACTACTGACAACACCACTGAGTTGCTTGCTTCCCTTAAGCCTTTTTAGTAAAGCTGCAGTAAGAGCAAGCAAATGACCCCATCTTTTCATAAGTTCTGGCATTATGACGACAACCAAAGGACCTTCCAAGAGCAAGACCACCACCACCACTACCGCACGCAACTGTGTGACATGCCATCTACTAGTACTCACACAGTGACAGGGACGGACTACTATGGGAGGCATTATTTAGCAAGCAGCTTTATCACTAGGCCCAATCATCCACCACGCAATTTAATTGTACCGCGATCCACGGAACTGCAACTTTCTAGCTCCCAGCGACTCGCGTCAACCCCCCACCCCAAATATAAACTAGCAGCACCAGACACTGCACTGAGCAATCACCAAACCGATGTCGACTTCTATCACACCAGCACCAGGCGATCCTTGGCTCAACTAATGAAAACTGAAATGGGCAGGACAAACAGTTCCAAAAAGCAAAGCAGCCACAAAACACACGCTGGTAAAAAGAGTCATTGCCAGTTTCTGCGAAGGGACGGTGCAAAAGGAGGACGAGGACAACAACTACCACCCACCACCCAAAACACAGCCCCTCTCTTCCCCCCGTATCCTCTCCCACCCAAAACAGCAACACAACACACACGTATTCACTTTCAGCTACCAGAGTGGATTCTTTTTTAATCTTTTACAGAATGGTAATGGATCTTTAGCTTTAGCTTACAGTATACAGTCGGGACCAGGACCCCACCCCACCCCCAGGACCACCCAACATTAAAGGATACAGACTGCATGGCACAGTGATAAGAAAAGCAATTAATAAATAGTTAAAAAAACAATTAAAAATAAGATTTTAGGCCGGCCGGTGGCGCTGAGGGTTGAGGTGCTGGGCGCCACACCTCGCGCCACGCCGCGGCGACCCCATGTTCGAGCAGGCATGGGTGGCCGATGTGGCGAGGCAGAGATGGATTGAGCATCCAGAGGACTGCTCTCCATCTCCTGGGGTGAAGTTTGACCGGCAGTGCTTGTCTGACCCCTAGCGGAGGCTGGGATTCACAGCACGTAGCCCGCGCCAAGACAAGGGGAGGCGGGGCGTGGCACCCAGACGTGACTAGTGCGCTGCGACGGGAGCCGCGGCGCGGTGACTCAGTCGCTGGCGCCATTGCACGCCACGCCCATTGGGAGGAAAATGGAAAATGGGTGTCCGGCTGCTGCACGTCGCTCCCCGGTGCCACTCCTGGAGGATGCCTCCCTGGCATGGATCCATTGTGGTGGGTCGAGTCATCCCTCACCACCCTGCCATGAAGGGGTAAGTCGCGGGTGCTGAAGGAGAGGGTCTCATGTCCGGGGATGGCACCGGGGAACGCACGGAGTGTGGGGGTGGTTGTAGCGGAGTCTCGGGAGAAAATAACACCCAAAAAAAAAAAAAAAAAAAGATTTTACTATTGGGATGGAGTCTTACTGTGCTGGCCTAGTCCAATACACACAGTTGATTTGGCATAGTCATGGCACGCGTAGATGTCACAAAGGTTTAAAATATAAAACGAAACCATTTCGATTTACCATAGGAGGAGCAAGGATGCAGCGAAACACACCAGTTGCATTTTACAGCCAAAAACCAAACACCATAATAGTTGAACAAGAGAATGCTAGTGGACTCAGAACATGCGGAACGAAAAGGCAAACCCTGATGTGACCCAGTACTCCCTCCCCCAACCCACCTGAACCTCCTCCTTCTCCGGCTTCTCCTAATTGAAACAACAGATCAAACCTCAGTCTCTGGGTCAAATAAGTAAAACAGTAGCAGTGAGTGTTAGAACATGTTCTATCAACTACGTGAGGACAGCAAAGTAAACCCAACTAACCATGTCCATCGAGTTCCACAACAACTTTTACAGTATAAAAAACATTTAGAGGCACATCCACATGGTATTGCAATAGTTGCATTTGCCACTGCATGAATAAACCTACCGTTTGCTTTGGGCTGAATGCTGGATGGCTCCAATGATCAGAACTCTAGTCGACGAAGCTGTTACACCACCTTCTCTTCATTCACTTGCCTTGCTGTCCCTCGTGCTTGCCACGTTTCCTCCACTAATAGTGCAGTTTCCAGCCAGTCATCAGAGGTTGCCGCCCCAGCACTACCCATGTTGACATTGAAGACAGCCATTAGATTTCTTTTAAACTCCCACTTTCAAAGTGCACTCCACTCTCTATATTTTTGCACCCCGCACTGAAAGAAAAATACACGACACTTTGATGTTTGCACTCATTTCTTTATTTTTGTACTCCTTCTTAAAAAAAACAATTTTACACTCCATTCTCCGAAAAAAAAAAAAAAAAGCGGGGACCCGTTTCAAAGCCTTTCCCCCTCCATGCTCCTAGTATACAGTAGGTGCACAGAGATCAGGGAAAATGGCTTTGAAAATGTGCCCCTCAAAATGGAAAATGTGCTTTGAGAATGGAGCACACCCTTAACATGACCCCTGTCAGAGAGAAATGGTTGTGGTTGGCTAAGATGGATATTGAAGCAGCTTTCCGTTGCTGCCAATGCAGGTGGAAGATTGGGATTTGTTCAGTTTTCAATTTCAAGGAAAATATTTTGACAAGGCCATGCCCATGGAGTGCACTGTAGCATGTGCCACATTCGAAATATTCAGCACATGGTTGCAATGGACATTTCGAATACCTTCTGTCATTGTGTAACCTTTGACATGCCTATTATGTTGTGCATTACCTACTGTTATATTATGTATCTGTCCTTCTGTCCAGTACCACTTCGGAAATGAGCTTGCTCAATGGTGTTATGCCTGGTTAAATAAAGTTTTGATTGATCAATTGATTGATTGAACAAGTATGGGCACAGAGTGGTAGTCCATTACCTTGACGATTTTTAGTTGATAGGCAAGGGGTGGGAACAGGCGGAGCACATATTGAGAGATTTTGAGGCCATGTGCAGAGAATTGAGAGTGCCGTTGGCAGGGGACAAAACAGAGGGTCCGGGAATCAGATTGGAATTTTTTGCAATTGAGCTAGACGTAGAGCAGGAGTGTTTCAGGTTTCCTGCCAGCAAGGTGGTCAAACCGAGGTCATTGCTGGGAGGGTCATAGGCAAAAGTAGGGTGTCACTGAAACAAGTGCAGCAGCTGCTGGTACATTTAAATTTTTGCCTGTAGGACAGTGGCCTCCGGCAAGAGTATTCCTGAGATGGCTGGCCAGGCCATGGCCCAGGCCAAGCTTCCCAGCATTGGGTAGATATTAATCAAGGGGACAAAAAGGATTTGGAGGTATAGGATGCTTTCTTGACAGATTTCAATGGGATCACTTTTGGCAGGATGAATGGCTACAGAATGAGTTGGAACTGTATATAGATGCAGCAGGGAGATATGGTTTAGGTGCTTAATTTCAAGGAGAATGGATTTCACAGCATTGGCCAGCAGGGTGGGTTGAGTTAGGACTGATGAAAGACATTACTTTTTTTGGAAGCATTCCCTATCTGGGTAGCCATGGTGGTGGTGTGGGGAGACAGGCTGAAGAACAAGAAGGTGATTTTCAGGTGCGACAATCAAGCGGTATTGGTGGTCCTAAACCGGCAGTCAGGGTCCCCTGAGGCGGTTTTGGAGGTGGCACAGCAGCTAGTGCTGGATGGGCTGAAGCTGAATCTGTCTTTCAAGGCTAGGCAAATAGAAGGGGTCAAGAATACGATAGGTGACAGCCTTTCATGTTTACAGTCAGACAGGTTCCAGTTGTGTGCCCCCAAGGTGGCCATCCAGTGAACGCAGGTACCGCATCACCTTTGGGAGATTGGATGGACTGAGTCCAGCTCTTGTTTTGGAGCTCCTGGGTGCCCAATATGCTGCAGACACATGAGAAAGCATGGCGGGGGTTTCAGGAGCTCCAGCAGAGGACTGGGCTAGAGATAAGTGGCCCAGAAATGGAGGATCAGATCATGAGGTACATGGTGGACAGGTGGGAAGCAGGGATGGCAGGTACTCCCATGGGGCAGCACCTCACTGGATTGCCATGGTATGTCAGTTGCAGGGCTGAGGATTCCCCACCAGGTCTTTGGCGGATAAAGATTCAGCTGTCCCACAGGAAGTACCTCCGCTCGTCTTTCAAGAAAAGCACTACCAGTTCAGAGCACTTTCATTCGGCCTTTGTCCACAGAGAGGGTCTTCACCAAATGCCTGGCAGTGGTGGCGGCAGGCCTCAGGAGAAGGGGTCATTATGTTTACCTGTACCTGGATGACTGGCTTTACAGCTTTGTCAAAAGACCAGCTGTATCACTCATTGTAGGATACTTTTGGCCATTTCAAACCTTGGACATCACTCTTGAATCTCTCAAATAGTGCCCTGCTTACCCAGAGGCTACAATACATCAGAGTGGTTCTGGATATCATCCAGGAAAGGCCTTCCTTCCCAAGGACCGAAAAGACAGACTGTGGATGGTTGCTTGCAGGGTGATGACTACAAATCCTGTTCAGGCCAAAGTGGTGCTCCCAACTCCTGGGCCACATGGCCGCAGCCATTGCAGCAGTTCCCCTCTCCTGCTTGCCCGAGGCTCATGCAGTGGAACCTCAGAGTCCAATGGGACCAAAGCATGGACTATCTCGATCGGCCGATCTTGGTCCCATTAGTGTGAATGAATGCTGAAGACTCTGTGCAAGAAGATCAATAATTAGGGTAGGTAGGTAATTTCCATATCTGGGCCTACTATCAAGTGAATCCAGAGGCTAACAAAATTTCATCAGCAGTGATAATCAACCTGCTAGAAACCTAGCTTGTAGAGCACCAATAAAAACATTGTATATTAATTGATTCATCACTAGCTTTTGAAGGACACCACTGAGTCAACACTACTCCGAGGTCTGCCTGTCACCACCACACAATTTGCTGCTTGTCCCCAATTAGCAATGCAAATCATGTATGTCTTGTCTACATCACACGTTGCTTTTCATGCACTTCAGTGTAAAGGCCATGCTAATATTCAAATAGATCCTGCCCAGGAGTCAAAAGTTGCACCAGCCCACTAGCCAAATACAAGTAGATTTTGTAGCTGGGTAGTAAGTTGTCTTTAACTAGCCCTGCGGGTTAATACTATAGAAGGTAACATTTCAATAAGTACAGTGGCTGGGCCAATGGAAAGATCTTTGGGTTAATGGATATTTGCAGACGCTAGCCTGCTGGCTAATGGCTGCAAAGTTTAATTTGACACATGGCACACAGTAGAGTAATGACACCAAACATTTCACTGGTCACTTCCTCCAGAAAAGGTAAATAGGTTGGATTGACAGGATCTTACTGTGGGCTACTCAAAATAGCTGTATGGTCATGCTCACTATACAAGACTTGCAGCTTATTTTGCAGGTGACCTTATGGCCACTCGCAAGACAACTGCTTACTGTATGTATTGAACTTGTGCTACATATTCACTGACAAGGCCTTACAGATCCATATAGGTTAACATGTTGAAACCCTCACAAAAGGGAGGTTGTGTCGCATGACAGTATTTTTACCAGTCAGTAAAACAGGCTCATGAGTGACAAAAACAGGGTCTGATTCCATAGCATGCTTCTGACTAATTTCATATATATGTAGAAGCACCTGAAGAGTCAAACTTCCATACTACCATGTGGACCACACAACTTTAGATTTAACCTATATTTATCACTAATTTGCTTTCAGAACAAGAAAGATACTAACCGAAATATAGGGTTGTAACCATAGTAATACATTTTTTCCGTTTTTGGACAAGCAACTACACGTATTGTTGAGAGTGGTGATGATACAGACAATACGAGCACTGCAACTGATGATCTCATTACAGCTGACAAAATGTTAAATCAAGGCAGTGAGTCAACATATTCATATTCAAGACATTCCATTGGCTTGTCTTCATCGCACTTAACAGATGTCAAGTACATTCCTGGACATGCCAACTGTCTCAGCATCCAGTTCTGTTATACCAAATAATTCAGGATCAGATCTCACTTTTCATTCACAGCAAGGTCAGACAAGTATGAGGCCAACACAGGTGGAAGTATGTGGTGCTGTTCCATGTGAAGTAAGATCACCCTGCCATCCACTTTTGGAACAGACACATCCATTACCCTGATTCACTGATGCACAGAACTCAACCACTGTTGCATTTCGTGCCAGCAACCAACATTACAATGGAAATAACTTAATTGCCCTCAAGTGGAGTCACAGTACCATCTGTCTGCATGGTGGGCAGGGCACCCATGGAAGGGACCATTAACTGTATTCCTGCAAACAGTGTGTCCACTGTGGTCTCAGAAATACTGTGGCAGATGCACACTAACAACACCTGTTATCCACTACAAAGTTCAAGTCAAGATTCAGACAACAGGAATCAAGGTTCAGGAACAGGTGCAGGAAGTCTCCCATACGATACCTTACAGACTGACATTCTTCATCCATCACCTAATACTTACCGTAATTATGTGAACTGGATAGATAGCGACAATAACTCTGAATTGTCGGATGACATCAGTTGTGCCATTGAGGCCAGCCTTTCTGATGACAACTTAAAAGTAAGTTCCTAGGACTGGTGTACAATAATTTTCATATTGGTTAATTTTATCTTTCAACTGCATGTTTACAGTACCATATCTTTGGTTTTAAATGGCTATCTGGATAATGATTTTTGACCTGGCGGTTTAGCCTATAATTAAGAAGGGTATTAAACAGCTGGTACAGTATAGCATAGGAAAACGAGGTAATGCTAACTATTTTCAGAAATATGTAGCAGTAGACTGTTAACCACTTTTGCATGACACCATGGCTACCACCTGGAGAAGGGCTTGTAGCCACACAGCGCCACTCACAATGGAGTGCCATATTGAGATTATGAAATGGGTCCCACTACAACTATATAAATAAAATAAAATTATTTTTTTGCCAAAGAAAGATAAAAAAGGTAAAGAAAAAGTCCAGTTTGGTCACTGTGTTGTGACCACTTCACCACAGGTGATGTCAGTGTTTGTTTCGTTAGAGCAAGTAGTAGAACTACTGGGCAGTGGCTTCGATACTGGATGTGTTTTATGATTTCGTGGTCACGTTGGCAGCAGCAGCCACTAGCAGCTACAGTCTGCCTGTCTTGGGTTTTTGGCAGGGGTTAAATAAAAAATCCCTTGTAGTCTGTCTCACGTGTCTGTGGTCTGAGACGGAGCTTGAAGGTGAGCATCGTACAGTCCGTGCACTCTGTTAGCTTGCCGGTTTTTTTTTTTTTTGTTGTTTGTTTAAATGAAAAAAAAAAAGTTTCATTTATGCGCCCTTACATATGGTTTGTGAGATGGACCTGATCCAGATGCGGGGTTTCTGAGCTCTGTTCGCCTTACTGTACCATATACAGTCTCTGTCCGTCACTCCCTCCCGTAAAACAAAACAGCAGCGTGTGCAACAATTAAAGAAAAAAAGTGCAATCACTCTGTGTGAGCAGGAAGTGGGCAATGGTCAATTTGAGAGGTGGAATGCTTTAAACATGAGTAGTCAGTCTGTTGGTCTGAGAGTACTTTCAGCTAGGCCATTGTGCTGGGATATTTACCAGGCTGAAAGCGGCCACCAATCAGCATTCAGGATTGTCAGTACCTATTTTGTACATTATAGATGCGTGTAGTGTGCTATAACATTACAGATGGGGCATTGTGTGCTATTATACCAAGGACGTGGTAGTGTGATAGCAAATTTCAAATGGGATGGAATATCTCACTACATTGCAGATGTGGAGTGTGCTAGCACATTACAGATGAGGTAGAGTATGTTATATTACAGATGGGGTGGAATGTGTTACAGCATTAGAGATGATTGTTGTAAATAAATGATCGAATGCCAAACTGAGCTTTTGTAGGTATGGGGTTATTGAGCTCCATGTCTTAAGGGTTCACCCTTCCCAGTTCATGCCAATGGCAGTGATGTAAGACCTACATTGACTCCTTCATAGCTGTGGAATAGAGCCATGACATGCACATCTGAAATTTCAACAATGGTGAATACTGTGCATGTTAATGAATGTGTTCTTTTCTTTGTTCTTTTTTTGTTTTGCAGAACAGCACAAGATGATGGACTACAGTGCAGTGAGATACTTCAAGACCTAGCCAGTCAAATAGATTCAAAGTCCAACAGTAAATTTAATATTAACTGTTCAAATGTATGGGAAGGTGCCCTAAGAGGCTTGAGAAGAAAGACCTTCAGCCCCAAAAATTGTTTAAATATAAAATTTTCAGATGATATTGGTAAGACTGAAGAGGCAATTGACCTTGGGGACCAAGAAGAGAATTTTTCAGACTCCTCATGAGACAGTTGGAGGGTTCTAGTATGTTTGAAGGGTCAATGAAAGAAAGAAATTTAGCACTTGACTCTGCTGGTAATGTTTTTAATGTATATTTTGTTCTACATTTAATACAATATGGGTGTGATCCTCAATGAAAAGGGATGTGCTATAACAATGCAAAGTAACTAGTGCAGCTTGGTGTGGTGTACCAGTTGTGGACGTGGATGCTGGTATAATTAGCACTGTAAATGTACAGGAAAGGTGTGCCGAGCAACCCTCAAAGTGAAGAGGATTCAGCATGGGAAATGTGGGTGATGTGTGCTTAACAAGTAATGACTAAATGCTGTGTGCCAAACATATTTTTTTACCTACAGATGCATATATGATATCTTCTGTATCTGGAGTCTTCTGCTTGGTTGGATGAATGTGTGCGAATGGCTCTGTGGAATGGATGGGCCTCTGTTGGTCAAACTTAGAAGTGAAGGTGTCTGTCAGCAAGTCCTCAGGGGGTGGAGTGTTGGAATCAAATGTGCACTCGTCGAATTGTTTATATTTTACTTGGCTTACATGCCTTTCATCTTGCCCACCTCAACTGTGTTTCTTTTGTAGTTCAAAAATTAACTATTTCTGGTCCCAATACACTTGCAACAGCAGCCTTACCCAGGTCGGGCACAGCCCCACCTGCCAGCACCCTCGTTACATACTTCAGCTTGCATTTCCAAAAATGGTCTTGCCCACCCCATCCCCCATGATGTGGTCTGACCAAGACAGTTCCAAACTCCCACCTCATCTTGACATCAGATGAAGGACTTCTCTGTGTGTAGTTGAGCTGGCAGTGGCCATGGTCACAGCATGCCTGGTATCATCCCATGTGGATCTGGCTCTGTAGGTGTCTTTCCTTCCTAGCTCCTAGGTCACTGGCACTCTGTGAGGACTCTGCATGTGTCAGTCTGTCATGCTCCTGCAGACATCTTCACTTCTACTCATGCTGCCATTTGCACCTTCTTCTGTCATCACTCAGGTGCCACTGCAGTAGTAACCTTGACAGACTAACACAGCAGCTCCTGCTGCACTTTTATCTTCCTCCCCCCAGGCTGGCCCTCATCCCCCATGGCCCACCTCATTCCTGAATTGTGGTTACCTGTGTTGCTAGTGTTACCTGTGTTGCGAGTGTTACCTGTGTTGCGAGTTGTAACTGTACTGGTGAATTGCTATGCTGCCTTTATCGACTGAAAATACATGCTCATAACATAAAGAATTAATATACCCTAAACAAACAGACTGGTTTACAGACATTTATGAAAACATTTCTGTTGCATGTTCATGGTTATTAACAGGTATCTGCATTTTTCTTACTAAAACATTTTTGTTGCACACGCATGGAAATTAAAAAGGTTTACAATTTCTATTATCAGTTATATGCTTTTAAATGTGAAGCATGTGATTATAATACTGGAAGTATCATTTTTGTGGCATGGAAGACTTATATTTGCACGTATGATTTACTTAATA
The DNA here is from genome assembly GCA_016271365.2 of Neoceratodus forsteri. Taxonomy (NCBI): domain Eukaryota; kingdom Metazoa; phylum Chordata; order Ceratodontiformes; family Ceratodontidae; genus Neoceratodus; species Neoceratodus forsteri. The sequence continues at coordinate 1,142,754,919 of CM057453.1, forward strand.
GCTGTCAGAGAGGACCGGTATTATGAGGCTAGGTGCATAATAGCTGTGTCAATGGTCCGTGGTGGTCCGAGTCCGGGTTTTTTCAACCACTCTATTTGGATGCCTTGTGCATGGTCCAGATGCAGTTGAGCCTAAAATGGAATATCTCAGTGACTCAGAGATTGCTGGGAAACTTAATAAGGTAATTCATGTTTGCAAGTTTCAGTGGTATACTCATAATTAACTTAAAAAAAACATTCTAACAGTGGGCATATTCAGTGAGCACTCCAATAACACGGTATGTCCCTGACCGAATTTTCAAGACATCCAGTAAAAACTTTGAATTGCCATTGAGGATTTTTTTTTGTTCAATAAACAATTAAGAAAGGCTTTGGTGAGGCCTCCCCTCTAGAAAGGCTTCCTTGTGACCTGCTTATCTCTCCCAATTACAAACCTATGTAAAACATATATTTTATTGAGAACTTGATCAAGAAGCTGGTGATGGCACAGCTAGGACAACATTTGCAGAAATATGATATCTATGAGCTTTTCCAGTCATCTTTCCAGCCTCGCCATAGTACGGAAAGTGAGGTAGTCAGGGTGCACCTCGATCTCCTCCTAGCAAGGGATACAGGAAATTGTTCTGTTCATGTCCTGCTTGACCTCTCATATGCATTTGACAAAGTTCATCATGGGGTGCTTCTTGATTGCCTAAGGCACTATGTGTTGGACTCTTGGGAATTGTTTCGGTGGTTTGAGTCCTACATGTCTGAGTCAGTGTGGCAAGTGGCACTTGGCTCTTTCTGACTAAGCAGCGATGTGCTCTGCTGTGGTGTACTTTGGTGTGCAATCCTGGCCCCCATGTTATTTGACATGTTCATGTAGATGTTATAGACACTGCAACCCATGTCTCCACTACTATGCTGATGACACCCAGTTGTATGTGTCTTGTGCCCTGATAACAGTGCATCTGTCTCGCAACTGAGTGAGAGCCTTACAGAAATCCAACATTAGAAGGCAGCCAGCTGACTTAGGCTTCATCACTCAAAGCCAGAGGTATTTTTGTGGAGCTGGTTATTCGGTACAGTGGCAATAAATGGCAGTGCTGCCTTCCTTTGGACTGTATTGCTTTTATGCTGGCAAGGGTGAGAATCTTGCAGTCATTGTCAGCTGCAGGCTGATTCTGGAATTCCAGCTGTCAGAAGTTAGTAGTGGCTTTTATCACCTTCATAACATTGCCTAGAGCAGTCCCTATCTTGAGTCGACTAATATAGCAACAGTGTTACACACCTCAGTCATGCATACCACTGGTGATCCACGAGGCTGATGTATCCTTTGTGGCTAGCTCACAGTGTGTCAGTACAGCTGTTTGCTGGGACTTCACAGTTCAAGCACATCACATTGGATCTCTATGCTCTCCAGTGGCTGCCAGTTCAGTGGTACATCAGTTTCAGTGTGTGCTTGTTGACATATGAGGCACTGCATGGTCTGGATTTGGGTGAAATGAAAGACCTCCTGCTTCCATACACTCCTGGTAATGCTCTTCGGTGAGTGGAGGGCTCATATCATGGTCATCCATACATTTTATCTGAAATCCTAGGGTGACAGTGTGCTAGGTACTATGGCTCCAGTCCTTTAGAACGCCCTTCCCCAAGGGGTGAGGTGCTCCTTCAGTTACTTTTTTTGTATGCTTAAATTCTTTTTTTTTTCTAAACGTTTTTCTCTGGAGCCATGATTTTAAATGACTTTCTCATCTATTGTTCTAATTTATTTGTTTTATTGTTGGGTGACCAGAGCCTCTGGGATTGGGAGGCATATAACTAAAATGTCCTTGCCTTTGCAGGAGCATTTGCATGTAAAACAGTTTGCTTAGGTAAACTATGGAAAAGCAGGGGTTGGCTGAGTATGGCATTTATGTCTCTGATTCTAAACAAGTGAAGAAGTTTCTCCTCTGGTGACCATGGCCCTGTATCGTGCTATCTCTCCACATCTAGGAACTAGGAATGAGCGCAGTGTTGTACACACGACAGTCCTTCCACCCCCAGTCTCTCCTGCGACCACTTCCATTCCAGATGGTCTATAGTGACATGTATGGTACTCTGCAAGATGAGGGAGGACATGCTTGTCTCCCTCTCATTGAGAGACCACAATGGTGCAGACTGCAGTATTGGATTATTCAACACGACCCTTGCATCTTGGCAACGCGGGTGATGGGCATTCAGACTGTCGTGGACTGCAATGTCAGCTGCACATGGGCTCGGCTGCAGTGGTAGAAGCGGCACACAACGGTTTTCGAAGAATGCTTCAACGTCCAGAGATGAGCAGCAGTAGCTCCCTTCTGTCCCAATCCAATGCCACTTTTCCATGTTTCGGCTTACCTTTTCTTTCAGAGCCTGATGTTTCATGACAAGACACCCCTTTTCCCTGTCTGCAGAGGAGAGGTCCCTTAACCCCCCTCACACACCTTTTTCTAGGTTCTCCAGATTTTTCCACTCACCCCTCTGCAGATAGGGAGGCAGGAAGGATCCTATAACGCGATCTTGGCCGGGTCCCCTCGACTTCACCAACAGACTATTCAGACTCATTCTTCCTGAGCCAGGTCAACTCAGTCCATTCTGATCTGAGGTCTTTTCATTTCTCTCTGCCTCCTCCTCGTGTAGTCACCTCTCAGTCTTGGGTCTTTTCAGTTGTGTTGCTGGAATTTGTTCTAGAACAATCTCCTCTGTGAGGTGGAAGCATTTGTTGTCCTAGGCAGATTTCAAGAGATGTGACCTTTTTTTTCATTTTGGTCCAAAAGTTCCTGGATTACCTCCTATCCCTGTTGGATACCAGAGTCTGACATTCCTCTTGGAATGGCTGCTTTTTTTGGCCATTCTCGTTTACTGCTTCCTGGTGGCAGGCGAGACCTTGGTACAGTTTGAAGTCTCCTGCCCTTTTTCCTGCAGGACTCCATCAGATCAGCTCCCTAACTGGGTGCTGTTGCTCCAGCTTGCCTGATTTCTGAGCATAGAGGTCTCATGCAAGAAACCTTGTTTCTTTCTCAGAAAGACAAAGGTGCTTTTGTGTTCATTTCTCAGTCCCTACTGTAGGTAATGTCTCATTTTCATTGTGCTGAAGTCTGTTAGTGTCTTATCCTAATATCTGTCATCAGGGAAAACTCTTCTCTCACTGGCTGTGTGCAGTATCGGAGGGTCTATACCCTTCAGGCCAGGGGCACTCTAAGCAGTCTGGGCCAAAATGGAAGAGCACTCCTAGCATTGGACATTGCCTGTCTCCCAGAACTGATAAGGGCCACTTCACTGGGAGGAAGCTGCATACCCAGTCTATTTTCAGACCCTTGTCTACTGCAGACATCTGCGTGACACCCACTGGGGGCCTCAGTCCACTGCTTTGCCAAGCACTACTGACTGGACATTGCTTCTGTGTTCAGAGTTGGCTTCGACTGACTGAGCTGTTTGTTTGGACCCGTCCTATTTTTGCCTACTGCAGACCTTTTCATTCTCCCTGTTGTTGTTCTGCTTGTTTTAGAAAGTACTTGGGACTCCATCCTAATGGTGTTGCCACTGCAGGAGCCACCATGAAGTAAGGTAGCACAGCTAAGAAGTTACAATAACAATATATGTTTGAGGGCTGCTCAAGTAGGCACACTTTTCCCATACTCCTCTACTCTCTTTTTCATGTCAGTGCCTTTCTATGGCTCAAGTAGCCCATCCTTCTCCTGTTGCTCCTTCTCACTGGTATCTGGGACAACTGAGGTGGGGCAGAGGTACCGTGCCTTTTGTGCCATGGGCTGCTGTCAACATACCGATATTGGGGGCTGTTGCCTGCTGTATACTGCTAGCTCGATGTTTTCTGTGTGGTCCCAGTGCCTGATGACTTAGTCCTAACATTGCCTATTGCAAGAACTCCTCTAGAACATCTACTATTACGGTTGGTTCTTGCATAACTGTACTATCCTGTGGCAATGCTGAAAGAGAGTATTTAATTTCATTAGCATCTTGTCCTAAGTACTTGTATTCACTATGAAAGGACCAGAAGCTTAACAGGAATTGATGTCTGTTGGTTTGCATCTTTATATCCCTCCACAGATAAAGAGGAATAGAAAGCATTTCTTCATCCTTTTCTAGTGGACCAAAACAGAAATAAATAATATGACATTTCCGGTAGGGACCATAGGCAGTTTTGTAATCCTTCATGGGGGGGGGGCGGGGGGCTGTTTACACATAGTAAGGCTTCTTGATAATTAGGTGAGTGTAGGCGTGAATAATAAAAATGGATTGTTACAGTTAACTGATTTGATAGATTATTTAGTTTATTATTTACTTTGTGTTTGACAACGGGGTGGGTGCACTAGACATTAAATATGCCTGCTCTCAGGACGACTCAGGAAGGCACAAGTCAAGTAGAAACTATCATGACACTTGGAACAGAGAACCAATTAAAGCGGATAAAGTGCAAGGTAACAATTATAGCATAACACTATATGTTGCTGACTAGGAAAAATTATACAGTAAGAATACAAAACCTAAACCATAAAGCAGTGTAGCACAAAAGTACAACATAGAGGGATAAGTAAATGCTTCAACACATGAAATAGGATTACAGAGTAGAGTAACAGGAGGAAACCCATTGAATTAATCAAAGGATTTCTCACTATCATCACCACGTGTTGTACTTAAGATAACGTGAGAAAGCTGTAGGCCATAACATTACAATTAGGGTTGTCAGAACTAGTTCGGTAAGATTTGAACCCTCCTCGAACCTGGTGTTAGAGTTCTAACTAGAACTCGAACACTAAACTGATTCGCAAAAGGTTCGAATCACATGAGATCAAGAGCGTTGTCTGTTTGCACTTGCGTGCCTCTCGTCTGCTGGTCAGGTGGGGTCAGGCAGCCGAGGCGAGTCACGGGATCTGTGGGGTATTTAGGGAGATGTCCTGAGGAGGAGCGCCATTTGCAGAGGATCGGAGCGGAGGCAGCAGCAGCCTAGCTAAACTGTAGCGTGCTAGCGCACTGCCACTGTTGTCCAGTGGCCACTTCCATCATCCATTTTCCTGTGAGACCGAGAACAAGAGAAAGGCTGAAAAAGCTCAAAATCGGGTGGGAGGGACTAGGGGAGGTTCAGGACAGGTGGAGGGATTAATCAAGAATTGGGAAGGGACTGGGGAATAGGGAGGATCGAGACCGAGATCAATCAATATCAGGACTGGAGGAGGACCCAGGAGGACTCGGAGAGAATAAAAAAATAAGAAGTGAAGAACCTTTGTGAAATGTGATTATTTGAAACTGCAGCACTGCTCAGTCAGTGGTGCACACTGCACACTCAGCAGCTGCCAGCAACAAGCATACAAGGGGGCAAAAAGGCAAATAAATCTGAACCCTTCCAGTGTAGTGTGTGTGTCACACAGAAGCCCAGTGTGTGCCCTTGACTGCACTGTACCCTACCCAGTGTGTGTTACAGAGAGAAGCCCAGTGGCCAGTTGTGTGGTGGCATTAACCTTACATGACAGAAATGTAGAAATATAATTCTCATTCCCTGGGTTGTGTATGTGACTCCGTCTCCTGTGGTCAGCCCATCACCCTGCTGCTGTGTGCCCCTTGACTGCACTGTACCCTACCCAGTGTGTGTGTGTTACAGAGAAGCCCAGTGGCTAGTTGTGTGGTGGCATTAACCTTACATGACAGAAACGTAGAAATATAATTCTCATTCCCTGAGTTGTTGGTTATGTATGTGACTGCCTCCTGTGGTCAGTTCATCACCCTGCTGCTGTGTGCCTTTGACTGCACTGTCACCCTACCCAGTGTGTGTTAGAGAGAAGCCCAGTGGCCAGTTGTGTGGTGGCATTAACCTTACATGACAGAAACGTAGAAATATAATTCTCATTCCCTGGGTTGCGTATGTGACTCCATCTCCTGTGGTCAGCCCATCACCCTGCTGCTGTGTGCCCTTGACTGCACTGTACCCTACCCAGTGTGTGTTACAGAGAGAAGCCCAGTGGCCAGTTGTCTGGTGGCATTAACCTTACATGACAGAAACGTAGAAATATAATTCTCATTCCTGGGTTATGTAATGTGACTCCGTCTCCTGTGGTCAGCCCATCACCCTGCTGCTGTGTGCCCCTTGACTGCACTGTACCCTACCCAGTGTGTGTTACAGAGAGAAGCCCAGTGGCCAGTTGTGTGGTGGCATTAACCTTACATGGCAGAAACGTAGAAATATAATTCTCATTCCCTGGGTTGCGTATGTGACTCCATCTCCTGTGGTCAGCCCATCACCCTGCTATTGTGTGCCCTTGACTGCACTGTACCCTACCCAGTGTGTGTTACAGAGAGAAGCCCAGTGGCCAGTTGTGTGGTGGCATTAACCTTACATGACAGAAATGTAGAAATATAATTCTCATTCCCTGGGTTGTGTATGTGACTCCGTCTCCTGTGGTCAGCCCATCACCCTGCTGCTGTGTGCCCCTTGACTGCACTGTACCCTACCCAGTGTGTGTTACAGAGAGAAGCCCAGTGGCCAGTTGTGTGGTGGCATTAACCTTACATGACAGAAATGTAGAAATATAATTCTCATTCCCTGGGTTGCATATGTGACTCCGTCTCCTGTGGTCAGCCCATCACCCTGCTGCTGTGTGCCCCTTGACTGCACTGTACCCTAGCCAGTGTGTGTTACAGAGAGAAGCCCAGTGGCCAGTTGTGTGGTGGCATTAACCTTACATGACAGAAATGTAGAAATATAATTCTCATTCCCTGGGTTGCGTATGTGACTCCGTCTCCTGTGGTCAGCCCATCACCCTGCTGCTGTGTGCCCCTTGACTGCACTGTACCCTACCCAGTGTGTGTTACAGAGAGAAGCCCAGTGGCCAATTGTGTGGTGGCATTAACCTTACATGGCAGAAACGTAGAAATATAATTCTCATTCCCTGGGTTGCGTATGTGACTCCGTCTCCTGTGGTCAGCCCATCACCCTGCTGCTGTGCACCCCTTGATTGCTATGTGTATGCCTATGCCCAGCAGCCCAATCATTCTGTAAGCCTTGAACCTGGGATCCTTTAGTTGCAAACTGTCATATTCTTCAATTACTTTCAGTCCACGGTATCACAGTGTCACACAACCAAAATAAAATTTTGGAGTTGTAGCCAGCGATCACAGATCACATTGCTTTGTTACACAGGAATTGTTTGGGTGTGGGTGTGTTCACCGAGTATACTGGTAGTACTGGTACTTACTGTCTGTTATGGCTGACAGCAACATAGATGAAGCATCTAGTGCTGGTGTTGGAGCAGGTGTTGGTGGTAGTGGTAATCCTGGTGCTAACAGAAATAACCAAAATGTTTCACGTGATAAAAATTCAACAAACAGCAAAAGAGCAACAGTGAAGTGTGGTAAAGGGGGACCTTTTAAGAAAACCTGTACAGCTGCTGGGGTCACACGGAGAGGCACCATAAGGTATGCCATTCATGCTGTTAAGATCCCTGTGACTAGCAGCAATAATGCAAGTGACAGTGAGTCCCTCTCTGACTCAGACAGTAGCTCTTTGTCTCAGTCCGACACTGTTGTGTCTTGCGACAAATCATTACTTCCTCAACAAAGTGAAATGAGCAAGTCTGCTGACAATGAATCAGGTAGTGCACTTGCAAATACATCCAGCACTGTTGGCAATGAAAAGGACATATCCATTGAATCCACCACTTCTGTGTTGGCCAGCTATGAAAATCCATCAGAGTATTCTGCCCACTTTCTAGCACCAAGGAGCATGTCCCAGGTTCTGTTAGGACAGGTGAAAAGACACAAACAGTCTTTAGCTATCTTCCTAGCACTCGAACAAAATCTGTCACATCTGAGGTGTGGAATTATTTCTCTGTCAGTAAAACTGATCCATGCAGAGCAATTTGTTCCTGTGTAAACAGAGTGTAAGCCGTGGTAAAGTTGTGTCATACCTTGGCACTACAGCTCTTAAACGCCATCTGAAAAAGCATTCGGTTTTGCTTGATCATCCAAAACCCATGTCCTCCATCTTCCAGACCGCATGTGAGAAGGGTCAGGAATCTGAAATGGATACTGAATTGTCTGAACTTGATGCGGGCAGAACCACTGCCAGCCTTAGGATCACTGTTACCACCAATGCCAGCACCATTAGTACCAGTTGCACATCCAGTGATGGCACTGAATGTATAAGTCCTAGTCCACCATCTCTGCGTCCATCTGCCCATCGAAGCACGGTGTCTAATAAACCAGCAGGGACATGTTACAAACAGCTAACACTGTCTCAGGCATTTGAAAGGAAGAATACCTTTACTAGAAATCATCCAAAGACCCTTCATCTTAATCACAGAATTGGTGAACTGTTGGCGGAGCCCTTCTCCCTACTCTTTGGTAGATCATGAGGATTTTAGGGAGCTCATGACATTAGCAGAGCCTCGTTACAATGTTCCTCATCGAAGATACTTTTCCTATGTTGAAATACCAAACATTTATCAGGCTTTAAAGCGACAGTGATGCTTGCATAAAACTGCAGAGGTGGGGTTATTCATGTCACAACAGATATGTGGACCAGCACTCAAAACATAGATTACATGTCCTTACCGCTCATTGGGTCACATTTTCTTGTGCTTCTTCAAAAACAAGACACCCCAAAAGATGGCGCTGCTGCATATAAAGAAGTTTGGGAAGTTACACTACTGCAAACATCTTGCAGGAACTAAATGACCTCCTTGACGAATGGGTTTATTCTCACGGTCTAAAATGTGGCTTCATAGTAAGTGACAATGGAGCCAACATCTTAAAAGCAGTACAGGATGGAGGATTTCTGCATGCTTCTTGCTTTGCACATTGCTTACACTTAATTGTCACGGGATTTCTCAGCAACGAAACACAAGTGGATGGTATGATTGCTGTTTGCAAAAAAATTGTGACTCACTTTTCACATTCAACCAAGGCTATACGGACATTGTCCGAACTGCAAAAAAAACACAAGCAGCCACAGCAAAAGCTGATTCAAAATGTTTCCACTCGTTGGAACTCAACGCTTTATATGCTGCAGCGCCTCTTGGAGCAAAAGCAAGCTGTACATGAGTACTGCTCCAGTTACATTATTGGAGATGGCATTATGCTGTCTGTGCTGCAGTGGAAATTAATGGAGACAGTGTGCTGTATCCTAGCTCCTTTGAGACAGCTACAAGGGATATGTCTTCTGAAGGTCATCTGTGAGTCAGTTATCCCACTCATAATGCTCATTTCACATCATCTTAGTGTTCTAAATCTACAAATAGAAAAGACAGATCTGAAGCGCAGACAACATGTCACCTGTATCATGGGAATCTCATAAAGAGAATGAGCGAGCGCTTCAAAACCAATGACAAATTAGTTGCAATGACGAAATCAAGACACTACATCCTTGCAACTCTCTTAGATCCCAGGTTCAAGGCTATATATCTTCCAAAAACAGATGATATAGAGCAGTACAAATGTATGTTGCTAGATTAGCTGCAGCACTCACAGGAGTCAAACACAGACACGCACAGTACCCTCAGGTTGTCATCACCACAACATGCAGATTCATCTTCACAAAGGGATACAGAACTGGAAAAGTCACCAAACATTAACAGTAGTTGTTCCACAACTGCCACTTCTTCAACCCTTAGTAGCAAGCTAAATCTGTGGCAAAACCTTTCCCAAATTGCTGCCATACCAGCTGCTTCTGCTGATTCCTCTTCTGAGTGGTCTCTGTCCATCATAGTAGACAGTTACCTGCAAGAACTGCCTATTCCTATTGATGCATGCCCTTTGAATACTGGAGATCAAAAAGTCAATTTGGACAGAGCTGTATGATGAAGCCTGTAAATATCTTGGTTGTCCTGCAACAAGTGTCTCTTCAGAACGCATGTTTAGTACAGCTGGCAATATTGTGACAGACACCAGAAATAGGTTGCTGCCAGAAAATGTACACACGTTAACTTTTATTAAAGTTAATAAGTCAAGATTTTCATATCCCTACAAGAGTATACAAACTGATCCTGAAGTGATTGATGTTGTGGATGTTGATGGTGATGACAACTCAAATGGTGGTGGCTGGTAAATACTGTGTGGGACGGAGTCTCTCTGCACCAAAAAGGAAACTTTTACAGACTGTGATGACTTTGGTTGTCGTCTCTCTCCTTTCTCAATCTACTACCTTGGACTATATACCCCCCAAAACTTTCACCATTTCATGGCAAACTGCTTTGTAGCTAGGGTCTAAACTAAAGTCAACAAGTTTTATATACAGGCAATTTTAACATCAGTGGAACAGGCCCAAATTTGGCATAAAGGGACACTGTCACATCAATCCTTTCTGTATCATATTATTTATAGTTAAAGTGAAAACATATATTTTTGGATTTACCTTCTGTGACTTTGTGGTGCATCAATATGGCTGGGACAGGAGACGGTCTATTTTTCAATTTTAAAGAGGACAAAACAATGAGTTCTAATTGGTAGCTGTTTATTATTTTTCAATTACAGAAATGTTAGCTATAAACGAAAAATGGATGCTAGTACATGGGTGAGGGTTGTGGGTTGGTTTTAACATGGGTGTAAGGGTGGCATGGTGCTACTGCACAGATGAGGGTGGTGGAAGAAAAGTGGAATGGGTGATGGGGTGAAAGGTGGGTGTTGTTTTAGTTCTTTCATTTACAGATTCGTGATCAGCTGGGAATGGTGAGAAAAAATGATGACAGACCGAACCTACTGTACACATAATATATATTCTTATTAAATACATTGCAAACTGCTGCCACTTAGCACAATTGTCCTGTCCTTTAAAAAAGAATAAAGGAATCAGAAATAAAATAAAATCTGCATCAGCAGTTTTCACAGAATGTGACGTATCATAAAGTGTTTTGCTTTACAAGTAGTGATAATTTGATACATAATGGGGTTGACAGACGCTGTCTCTTAAACATCACATGCCAACTGCTGCAGCTACATTAAATGTTCCTTAGTATGTGGTGAGGAAACCACTTTTTTTATTTATGTGACTGAAATACAGATTTTATTGAAGTATCAGCTGTAAAAATGCATCATCTTAGAAAGTTGTAAGTATTACTTCAATTTGCCAACAAAAATGTTGGTATATGTATGCATTACCTTAGAAAATTGCATGCATTTTGCCAGCAACAATGACTAGCATATTTTTTTATTCAAATGTCTTGACTGACTACGTTATGACATAATATGTTTTGCAACAGTTCCACATGCTGCTGCTGTAGTACTTGGCTTAACTTTGTTATAAAAGCTATCTTTTAAACATAGCAACTTTTGATTTACTCATTTAAAACAGAAAGCAGCAAATAGCTGAAATTAGGTAATATCAGTTATTTTTCTCATAATTCATGACGATGAGTATATATATAGCTGAGTACATAAATGGCTAATGTGCCTCTTTCTTTCACTAAGGAACTATGATGCAGCTGCAGCAGGAAAACTTTAACATATGGGTGGGTGGGAGGCCTGTTGCGTATTTAGTTGCTGGCTTTAGCAAACAGAAGAAACCATAGATAAACCTAGTTGTATTCCTATCAATGTCACACAAGATAATTTCTCTCCCTTATATTGAACAGTTTTCCTTTACATGTATTTTATTACTATCTTACGTTACTGGCAGCACAATAAAAAATAAGGTTCGAGTTCTAAAAGTTCTAAAAAGATTAGAACCCTAGAACTTTTCAAAAGTTCTAGACTAGAACTAGAACAGAACTTCAGAGGTTCTGACAACCCTAATTACAATGGTTTCTCTTGAAAAGTACTGTCCATTTTGGGAGGTAGTAGTCATTACAGACTTCATTTCTCACTACTCTTTTGTACTTTAACTGTAGTAGTGATTTATAAATTGAATTGCCAAGTGCTTACTGTAGGTTTGTCTTGCACCATGCAACATTTAAACAATCTGAAATCTGTTGCTGCATTGTGAATATTCCCACAGTTTTGTTAAGGCAATGATGCACAAACAAATATTTTATTATTTTCTGATTTTCTTCAGATCTCAAATTCCATGACAGAGGAGCTGCAGGCTGCTATCAATGACAGTGTAGAATTCTTGGCTCTGACTGGATGTCTCAGGCTTGTACAGAATGTGAATGATAAAGACAATCTACCGAAAGACTTGCTGAAGTTTCAAGTCATTAACAGAGTTTGTGCCCCATATGAAAGGTTTGATATTTTTCCTATCTTTAGGTGTGGTTACCGTCTGTGCTTTTCAACAACCTTTTTGCACAGAAACAGTTACAAACTAGGAAAACTGTGAGATTCTTGTTACCAAAACATGTGCTCACTGCCCCCAAAGCTATATATAGTGTTCATGTCACAGTCTTATATTTGTATTGGGATCTCGATGAAGACTTTCCAGGCTGTAATGTGGTACGTTACCAAGAAGGAGTGGCAATGTGCCTCTCTAAGTCTATGTCACCCTTCTGTTTGAAGTTCGACACGTGTCCAGTGTTCCTTTCGGTTAAAAGATTTTGTTTGTCATGTTCTCCATCCTCTTTATCTATTCCGGTTAGAATTGCCGCTACCTAATGGTTTCTCAGCAGCAACAGGATACACTCCTTGACCTCTCACTTGTGTCCTCCTTCGCCTCACTTTGAGAACTCTCAAGTATTAAAGTACAAACATAGACTTTGACAGCAGATAAGGACTGCTTGGCTCACCCAGTCTTACCATTTCCATATCTATTGAATAAGCTGCAGATCCTACTTAACCAACAGCATGTAAGTCCCATGCATTCTAAAAGTCCCACACTGATTTTTTGATCCACAACCTCCTCAGGAAGGCTGTTTCATGTGTCCACCACCCTCTCTGTGAAAAAATACTTCCTGACATTGCCCCTTATCCGACCACTGTATATCTTCAAATTGTGCACCCTTGTTCTTGCACATCTCTTTTGTTCTGAAAGATGCTATACTCTTTGACTTTGTTGATTCCCTTGAGGTACTTGACAGTTTCTATCATGCCCCCCCCCCCGAGGGCATACATATTAAGCTCTTTTAGTCTCTCTTTGTATGTCTTCTGATGCAGACCTTGAACCATTTAGTTGCCTTCCTCTGGACTGCCTCCATCCTGTCTGTGTCCTTGTGGAGATGGCTTTCCAGAACTGCATGCAATACTGCAGATGGTGTCTCACCAGCTGTCTGTACAGAGGATACAACTTCCTGTTTTCTACTGATGAGCCTCTCCCTATGCATTCCAGTACCCCGCCAGCCTTCTGTACTGCCGTCTCACATTGCTTGACCACCTTTATGTCATCTGATAAAACTACCCCCAGGCCCCGTTCCATTTTTGTTGTTAATATCTCACCCCCCATTGTGTACTCTTCGTCTTGGTTTTTGTTTCCCATGTGCATTAATTTGCACTTTTTTGCATTGCATCTAAGCTGCCGTACTTTTGACCAATCCTCCATCCTTGCCAAGTCCCTTTTCATCCTTTCCACCCCTCTTGTGTATCAACCATGTTGCAGATTTTTGTGTCACCTGCAAAGAGGTATACTTTTCCTTCCAGTCCCTCTGCAATGTCATCTATAAAGACATTAGAGGACTGATCCCAGTACTGAATCCTGCAGTATCCCCCCAGTAACCCCAGTTTGCTTGGAGTGAACTCTGTTTACCACTATCATCTGTGTCCTGTTGTCCAGCCATTTTTTTAAACAGGCTACCACATTGGGACACACTACCAGGCTGGCTAAATTCTTTATTAATTGAGTTAAAGAAGAACTACTCTCCCAAATAACAAAAAGTTAGTACAAAAACTTAAGGCCCACATCTCATGAAACACTTGTAATACCTTAGCTAGTTCAAACCGTCTTCATGGATGAAGACCCCCATTGATATACCTGCCCAGGGGTCATGTGCCTTCTTGTCCAAGAATCTCCACAGACATTTCCACCTGTCACCGGCCAGTCAAGCCCTGCGTAATAGCATCAGTAGCTGCTCACAGAGTGCTACAGCTTCCTCCAATTAGAGTGTGCAGCACTTGTTAGAAGATATCGTTAAAACCCCACTCAGCAGGTCAGGCCCCCTGCTCCCACAGTGCCAACCTCCAAGTGCAGTGTTGTGAACAGTTAACAGAACAGGGTAACCCTTCTGTCTGTTTTTTTGGTTTGAATCAACCTTTGGTCTCAAGTTCTTGGAGGGCTTCAAACTGTGAACCTCTTGCTAGCGTACCCAATGTACAGGCTCAGATAATTCTGCCTTCAAGGGGCCAGATATCTTTCGCCTATGGACACCTAACCAGGTGTACAAAATGAACCCTTAAAATCTCTATTAAAGACCTCAGAATAAACTCTTACCTTTTCCCAGTTTGGTATTACCATTAAGCTATGCACAGTGTCACTGTAACCATATATGCTTCACTTGTCAAAGAAAGAATTTCAAAGGCACACCAAGTAGTCTCTAAAATGAGATGTTTACTTAAAAATAAATAAAATGTGAAATGTACAGTAAATACAGAACAATATATCACAAAACCATACAATCTTTTAAAAGGATAAGGTTAAAAGTGCAAATTCCTACCAATAATACACTTAGACTTGCCTAGCTAATGTATTCTTATATTCTTACAGTGCTGAAAGATGTAGTAGTTTCAGAGTCCAAACATGTGTGTGTGTGTCAATGGAATACAGACTAAAAATGCTGTGTTTCAACCCTCTTCATGATGTCATCATCTAGCTCCTCCCTTTCAGGATACATAAAACAATAATATATATATATATATATACACACACACATATACGTATATATACACATATACGTACATATACACAAAACAGGAAGTCCCATCAAGGTATTGGATGCTGTGACGCCAGCAAGATTTATTTTCCAAATGATGACACTCTTAATTAAGACTGTGATTTCTCAGTCTCCTTTGATCCATGAGCAGTCTCCATTCTCAAACACATCAAAGGACTTTTTATGACACCAGGTGCAATAAGCTGACTTTTCCTGAGGCTGTCATAAAATGGATATTCCACTTCCTTATGACACCAGGTGCAATTAATGACTTTCCTGAGGATGTCCTTGAAATGGATATATTAGCTCCTGGCTTCAAAGCAAACTGACAAGTCAATTGCATTCAGAGATCTGCTGTTTAACATATATTCTGTCTTTTGAACTGATACCTGGGGGGTCATGTAGGAGCACAACCATTTCTCATGACAGACAATCACACTATATTTTTATTTTACAAAAAATCATAGTGTAATCAGAACCAACTGTCCATTCATCACAATCCTCCCTACCTAGACCCACCATAGGATAAGCTTCCCAAAACAGTTCACTCCTCATAGACGTGAGACAACCCATCTGAGTTCTGATTTTTCACTCCAGCACTGTGTAGAATTGTCATGTCATACCTTTGCAAAGTAAGACTCCATCTTAGCAATCTACCATTGTTTTTTCCCATCTGCACCAGCCAAACCAGGGGGTTTTGGTCAGTCTGTACCACAAAATGCTGCCTATACAAGTATGGCTCTAACTTCTTTAGGGCCCACACTATGGCAAGACACTCCTTTTCCACAGTGGAGTATGCCTGCTCCCTGGGAAGTAACTTTTTACTCAGATATGCTACAGGGTGAGGCTTTCCCTTGGCTGGATGTCTGACTCAGTACTGCCCCAATACCCACGTGTGAGGCATCAGTCTGAACTATAAAGAGTTTGCTATAGAAAGGACTTGTCAAAACAGGAGCACTGCACAGTGCCTCATTCAATCTGGTAAAGGCTTCCTCAGAGGCTGGTCCCCAGGTAATTTTCTTTGGCATCTGTTTTTTTACCAGGTCAGATAGGAGAGCAGCCAGGGCACAGTAATTGGGTACAAAATTTCTATAATACCCTGCTGTCCCAAGAAAACTTCTGACCTGCTTCTGCGTTTCTGGTCTGGGCCATGCCTGGATTACCTCTATCTTTATTTGGTAAGCACGGGGCTGTCCACAGCCTACCACATGCCCAAGGTATGCCACTTCTCCCATGGACACCTGGCACTTCCCGGCTTTGACAGTGAGCCCGGCCCTCTGCATCCTGCCCAGCACTTCCCTAAAGTGGGATAGGAGTTCCTCCCAGCTGGTACTAGAGATGGCAATATCATCCAGGTACGCCACGGTGTACTCCTCAGCACCACTAACACCTAGTTCACCAACCTTTGAAAAGTGGCTGGGGAGTTCTTCATTCAGAAAAGCACTACTTTAAATTCAAATAAGCCTATCGGAGTGATGAAGGCCGACCTCTCCCTAGCTCTGTCTGTCAACTCTACCTGCCAATACCCCTTGGTCAGGTCAATAGTCGTAAGGTAGGTCGCCCCTCCCAACTTGTCCAGGAGTTCGTCCATCTGGGGCATTGGGTGGGCATCTGACTTCATAACTGTATTTAGTCGATGATAATCCATACAGAAACAAGTACAGCCATATGGCTTGGGCACAAGGACTATGGGTGAGGCACTGGGGCTGTGGGATCTCTGGATGACCCCTAAATCCAGCATCTCCTCCACTTCCCTCCTAATGTCCTTTTGGACAGCCTCTGACACCCAATATGCTGTCCGCCTTATGGGCGTCTGTGTCCCTGTCTCCACATCGTGAGTCGCTAAGGGGGTTAGTCCAGACTTGGCACTAAACAATGGGGCAAAGTCTGCTAAAACCTCCCTTACTTCCTGGATCTTGCCTGGGGTCAGCTGGGGAGACAATTTAACTGCCTCCACAGAGGACTACCGCTTACTTTCTGCCAGCAAGTACAGAAGAGGGTCTCCTTCATCTGTCCCCTCCCCAGGACTACACACTGCAAACACCATGTCAGCCCTATTTGCATATGGCTTCATCATGTTGACATGGTACATCCTTTCTGTCTGTCTTCTGTCAGGCAACTCTATAATATAGTTCACATCATTTACCTTTCTAACCACTTTGTACGGTCCTGCCCACTCAGCCTGCAGCTTGTCTTTCTGGACCGGAATAAGGACCATGACTTTCTGACCCACCATGTATGAGCGAGCTCTGGCTCTGCAGTCGTATCACACATTTTGTTTCTGTTGGACAGCTGCCAGGTTGCTCTGCGCTGTCCCCATAAGCTCCTTCAGCCTTTCCCTAAACTTAAGGACGTAATCCACTGTGGGGGTTCACTGGGTGGCGTGCTTGCCTTCCTAGTCCTCGCGGATCAAGTCTAGGGGCCCACATACCTGGCGTCCATATAAGATTTCAAAGGGGGAAAATCCTGTCAACTCTTGAGGCACCTCCCTGTATGCAAATAACAGGTGGGGAAGGTATTTCTCCCAGTCCCTCCCATGCTGTTGAGCAAATGCCTGGAGCTTTGACTTCAGGGTACCATTGAATCTTTCCACAAGCCCATTGGCTTGTGGGTGATACGGTGTCATGCATCTCTGCACCACCCCACACTTTCTCCCATAAACATTTCATCAGGTCCAACATGAAGGAACCCCCTCGAACGGTGATAACCTCCTGCAGAAACCCAACACGGGAGAAAATCCCAAGTAAGGCATCTGCCACTTTGTCTGTCACCAGTGAGGATAGGGCAATTGCCTCTGGGTACCGGGTGGCATAATCCACCACAGTCAGGATGAACACTATGGGCAATGGAATCAGGGTGGCTTGGGTTTTCTTGCCCGCCTTTCCTATTTCTTGGCACCGGTGACAAGACCTGCAATACTCCTTCACCTGCTGGGTGAAGTCTGGCCAATAGAAATTCTGGGCCAACCACTGCGTAGTGCATGCGATTCTAACATGACCAGACAAGGCAATATCATGTGCAGTCTTGAGCAACTGCTCACAATAACTCTGCAGAACGACAAGCTGCCTGCCTAGCACCCCTCCCTCTGTCTGCACAGCCTGAGTATACATCAGTCCATTTTCCCCAATAAACCTTGTGTTTACTGTCACCTCCTTGTGCTCCATCAGAGTCTGCCAAAGCCCTCAGCTTCTCTAGACTAGTGTCACTTCTCTGAGCAGCAGCAAACTCCTCACACATTCCCAAGGCATGGGACAGGTACCCTTCAGTCACCAAACTAGGATCCCTAACACTAGCATCAGGGCACTCAGGATCACTCTCAATCCCAACCTTCTGACAATGGGCAAACTCTCCCTCCTTGGAGCAACGCTCTGTAGCTGTGTGGTTAACTGCTACTGGGGAAATTTCTACCCCCTTTTCGTTAGTCTCCATATCAGGAGACACAGGCCGGAGAACCAGCCTCTCAGTGGTTTCCACAATGGCTTCTGTGGGGTCCAGGGGACTAAAGTGTTCCCTTGCCACTTGGCTATGGGTAACTGCACATACCATCCCTTGTTTGAGATTGTTGCCCAGGATCACATCCACTGCTAAGGTTTTGGCTACAGCCACCTGTTGCAGAGTTCCCCCATTTCACCCCAGTCTAGGAGAACACTGGTGAGTGGCAATGTTTTCTCTTCACCAGTGAACCCTTGTACAGTGATGTATTTATTGGGTATGAGCTGACCAGGCTGTACCAGATCCCCCTTTACCAAGGTCAGGGATGCCCCTGTGTCCCATAACCCTTTCATTTGTACAGCATTCACCATGACGGGGTGCATGTGCTCCCTCATGTTCACAGGCATGCTTCCAGGGACACACAAACAACCCACTTCCTTCCTAGCCACCTGTTATGTATTGCTCGCCTTTTTGGGACACTGTCTGGCAATATGCCCAGTTTCTTTACACAACCGACATTCATTTCTTTTCTCAGAGAAATCTTTTCTCTGAAACCTGGGGCTAACTGGTTTTGGTGGAGGCAGTAAGGGTTTTAGCTGCCCTGAAGGTGCGCTTTTCCCTTTCTGCGCTGCCACACCCACCCCATTCACTCTCAGAGCAGGTCTGCTCTTGACATAGTGGTCTGAGAGTTCAGCAGCCTCTTGCACTGTTTTGGGATCTCGGTCCTCCAGCCAGGTTTTCAGCTCTGCTGGGCATGCCCTGAAAAACTGTTCTAACAAAATCACAATTTTAATTTTATCAACAGAGTTTGCTTCAATTCCTTCCCACCAACATTTTAAAAACTGACATTGTTACATGGCTAACTCCTCATAGCTCATGTCAGGGCTTCCTCTGAGCTTACGGAATTTAGCTCTGTATGATTCAGCAGTTAATTCAAATTTATTTAACAGTGCAGCTTTAAGTTTGCTGTAATCATCACTGTCCTCATTTTCCATTTGACCCAATGCATCCTGACCTTTCCCGGTAAATAGCAGGGATAGCTGGAAGCTCCAGGACTCCCTAGGAATTTCAGCCTGAATACAAACTTTTTCAAAAGAATTTAAAAAGGTATCCATATCTTCCCTCTCTTTAAATTCAGCTATCAATTTGGAATTCAATTTGTAACCCAGTCCTGTAGTCTCAGTTAAACCCAAGCCACTTACCTGCTCTGGTGCCACTGGTTGGAGTCGTATCTTCTCCAGTTCGTGTTGCCTCTGGCGCTCACGCTCCTCACGGTCAGCGTCTCACTGTTCTCGCTCTACCTCCCTCCCTCTGTTCTTGTTCCCTCTTCTCCTCTGCAGCTCGCTGGTGCTCACACTCCTCACGCTCAGTCTCTCGCTGTTCCCGATGTGCCTCTCATCTCTCTTGTTCCACCTCTCGCTGTTCTTGCTATCTCTTCTCCTGGAACTCCAGTTCCATTTGGTGCAACTCAATCTGCAGCCTGAGTACTTCTGGCTGCAGGATACTGGTGACCTTTCCCTGTTGTGGCCCTTTGCTGACAGTGGCCCTGCTGCCCTCCCCATTGGGTCTGGACACCGCACTGGTTGCTAGCCCTTCCACATTCAAGGTTTGGTCCCTTACAGTCACTGTCTGTGGCTTGGTGTTCTGGGTATCTGCTACCACCAGTGCATCCACGAGGTTCTGCTTGGTGGCTTTCACCTCGAATGGGACTCCTCTGTCCCTGTACAACTGCTTTAAGTAGCCTACAGTGTGCCTGCTGTAGTTGGAAGCTATCTTTTTCCCTAACTACGGCTACTCTGACTTGCGCTTTAGAAAAAAAAAATAAAACAGGTAGGAACTCGACTGTAAGCCAAGTGATATAATTCTGTTTCCTTTTAAAAATAAATCACTGCCTTTTTCTTTCTTTGCAAGTGAGCCAACAGCCTCAAGCCTACACACTGAACAATAAAAGCTTATAATACCAAAATTCTGCACACCGCTGCCACCCAATCTGTCACAACCCCTCTCAGCAGGTCAGGCCCTCTACTGCCACAGTGCCAACCTCTGAGCACAGTCTGGTGAACAGGAAACAGAAACAGGGTAACCTCCTATCTGTTTTGTGGGTTCAAATCAACCTTTGGTCTCAAGTTCTTGGAGGGATTCAAACTGTGAACCTCTTGCTAGCGTACCCAATGTACAGGCTCAGATAATTCTACTCTTCGGGGGGCTAGATATCTTTCGTCTAAGAGCAACTAACCAAGTGTACAAAATGAACCCTTAAAAATTCTACTGAAGACCTCAGAATAAACTCTTACCTTTCCCCAGTTTGGTATTACCATTAAGCTATTCACCGTGTCACTGTAACCATATATGCTTCACTTGTCAAAGAAAAAATTTCAAAGGCACACCAAGTAGTTTCTAAAATGAGATGTTTACTTAAAAATAGATAAAAATGTAACATGTAAATACAGAAAAATATATCACAAAACCATACAACCTTTTAAAAGAATAAGGTTAAAGGTGCAAATTCCTACCAATAATATACTTAGACTTGCCTAGCTAATGCATTCTTATATTCTTACAGTGCTGAAAGATGTGGTAGTTTCAGAGTCCAAACATGTGTGCGTCAATGAAATACAGACTACAGTTTAAAAATGCTGTGTTTCAATCCTCTTCATGATGTCATCATCTAGCTCCTCCCTTTCAGGATACATAAAAAATATATAAAGATATATACAAAAAGGAAGCCCCATCAAGGTATTGAATTCTGTGACTCCAGCAAGACTCATTTTCCAAATGATGACACTCTTAATTAAGACTATGATTTCTCAGTCTCCTTTGATCTATGAGCAGTCTCTGTTCTCAAACACATCAAAGGACTTTTTATGACACCAGGTGCAATTAACTGACTTTCCGGAGGACGTCATAAAATGGATATTCCACTTCCGTATGACACCAGGTGCAATTAACTGATGTTCCTGTGGACATCATAAAATGGATATATTAGCTCCTGGCTTCAAAGCAAACTGACAAGTTAATTGCATTCAGAGATATGCTGTTTAACATACAGTATATCCTGTCTTTTGAACTGATACCACGGGGGGTCATCCAGGAGCACAACATTTCTCATGACAGACAATCACACTATATTTTTATTTTTAAAAAGAAAATCATACAGTAATCAGAACCAGCTGTCAAAGCATCACAGGTATGACTTTGCTGTTTTGCCTGACCACCCTCCAAAGCCACCAGAGAGCCACAATGAAGGAGATCATTGCAAGACCTGCCCAGCCGGTGAGCGCATTCTGCCCAAGGCTCCGTATGGACTTCTCCTTCTCACAAGCCAGCACAATATGATTTTATATCAGCAGGAGATGCTCATGGACTGCTGCACCTTGCTGCAATCAGGGCATGTAGAGCTTGGCAGAAGATGGGACTTGACTATATACTGTAAATCGCTTGATCATCTAGTGGTGCTGCACGAGTGGTCCCAGCAGGAGTGGGAGTCCTCAAGGGGAGTAAGCAAAGGTAGATGCCAGTGGAGTATGTCCAACTTCAACCCCACAAAATGTCAATGTACTGAATTGTCTGCTATTATACTATAGAAGTGTTCCCACAGGGCTTGTCTGCAGTAAGCAATGTACCTCCTGCATGATGTACTTCATTTTCATTAGTGTCTTTGGTAATGTCTACTTTAGGCCTCAGTGCTCCACTTAGTGACTTGACTTATCCACTATACTGTATCTCCCTATTGTGTGTTACCCACTGTTCACTACCAATCTTATTAAGGTCCCCCTCCAACTGGGTCAGGCCTGCACTTGCCCTTGCTTTCACACCTTGATTGGGCTCTCATTGTCTTTTGTCTCCCGAGTTAGGTCAGGTCTTCATTACCCTTGCCTTCCTTCTGTTTGAAACTCACTCCAAAATACAGCTCCCTTGTGTTTGTACCCTTCTCATCACCCCTCCATTTTCCCTCTCCTCCATACTCACTTAAATGGTACCCTTACCCCCTTCTCCTTCCCTACCCACCTTACCTCCTTCCCACCACCATCCCCTTCTCTTTCCTCCAGTCCCTCCTTTATTCAGCTTGTTGCCCTTGGGGGCTATCTCATACAAGCTCCATGGATCAACCTTCAATCACTTTGGTACCTCTTCTCCCCTCTTTGCTGACCTCCCTCACCTCCTCTCCCTCATTGGCTTATCAAAGACCCTTAATCTCCTAGTCTCCCTCCCTTTTACAGTGGCAGAAAACATCAAACTCTGTCCTGGCACCATCCCCTCCACAATACTGCATCTTCCCAGATGACTTTGCCTTGCCTACCTTAACATCTGTAGTCTTCTATCAAATCTGGATCAGTTACAGACCCTCATCGATCTCCAGTACAATGTCCTCATCTTCTGAGATTCTTGGCTTTCTCATAAGATCCACAATTCTGCTGTGGCCAACACTGGATACCTGTACTCAGGTTGAATCAGCCCAGGAGGGGTTGGGGAGCAACATTACACAGTACCTGTCCTCTGACATCCTGTTTGCACCTGTGATATTGGTTCCCTCTCCCTCCTGAAATGGGCAGCTCCTCCTCAAGGTGTCCCTCTCCTTGTCAGTCCCTATGTTTGTTGCTGTGGTTGACTGTTGCACTGTCCTTTCCCCTGCATTGGTCAATGAAGTCACCGCCATCTGTTCCCAGTCCTTTACTAATGAGTTGCTTGTACTTGGTGATGTTAACATCAGTATGCTCTCCCACCTGAACAGAATCTGCAGAAATGTTAAATCCATCAATATTTCCCAACTGATTTAAGAACATTCCCATCTTAAATCTTCAATCACTCTCATTTGGGATGAATAATACAGGACATTAATTGCACTGACACCTGTAGTCATGTGATAATAAGAGTGAGTTGGGAAACCCTCACTTCCTTGGAGGCATATGTCCTCTGGGATACCTCTTCCCATCTCTGACAGTTGCTTCTCATGCTCTGACCCTGACCCTGTCACTAGCCTGTCCATATTCCATAACAGAGACCGTGCAAGCAGGGGAGATCACAACCCAATGACCCTGTCTCCAGAGCCAAGCCATGGAGTACCAGAAAGAGAGCCAGCTGTGGTTGAGGGTGGTTAATCAACACTTGCACATGCTCTTTATGTAATCTGAAGATGAGATAAATTGAATGTATAACAAGCATTTGTCAATGCTGAATGTTTGCTTCCTGCCGTTAGCATTGGAGGCGCAGGAGTTAGACAGATGCAGAACAGGAATTGCAGTGAATTAATGAAGTCATGCCAACCCCAACCCCACCCTGCAGAGATGGCATTGGGCTGTGCCTTTCAGTCATCGCCCATAATGATCATGCCATTTCACCTCACCCTACATTGCAGACAACGACAAGTGTCGAGGTGCGCCTTGGGGTGTTCAGGCTTTACACTCACCCCATTCCATAAGTAAATATGCTGAAATGGGTGCAGTATAGGAGAATGGGGTGAACTTTGGGGCAGAAGAGTCCAAGGCACACCTCAATGCCTGTCACTGACTGCAGGGTGGGGGTGGAATGGTGTGAGCAATACTGTCAATCCCAAGTCACACTCCTGACGCCTGTTAGCCCCTACAGGGTTGGGAGTTATGGTTGGAAACCCTAACGCCCTGGGCATTTCTTGGTATTTTCACTCCCAAGTTTTCAACATGGCCTTTTTGTGCCCCCCATCGCATGAACAGTAACACAGCCGAACAGTGATTTTGCACAGTGACTGTGCCATTTGGAGCCACAGGTGAGAAAACACATTTTGAACAGGATGTGAAAAATGACAGCTGTACTGTTCATGAGGAGGTGTCAAAAAATCATAATATTGAAAATGTGGAGTTAAAATATGAAAAAATTGGTTGTTATAAGCGTGCGTAGAAACTGTTCAACGCACACCTCTAATGCAGTTATTTGGGTGATTTTGTACACCAGATTTTCAACACAACCATTTGAGGACCTCCGCTCATGGGCACTTTGATTTTCTTAATCTGTCCTGAACATTAATTTTGCACAACGACCACGCTCATTGTGTGCCACAGGTGTGAAACATGTTTCAGGTTGGATGTCAACAATGACAGCTGTACTATTTATAAGGTAGTGTGCAAAAATAACAATGTTGAAAATCTGGAGTAAAAATATAAAAACTCTTAAAGTTACCAGCGTGTGTGGGAGCTGCGCAACGCACACTGATAACACAGTCATTTTTTGGGAATTCTCCAAATTTGCAACATGGGTTTCTTGGGACCCCTCCATATGAACACTGTCACTGTTATTTTCTTAATCTGTCCTGAACGTTGATTTTGCATAGCGACTGCGCCAGATGTTCAAAAACACATTTTGGAAGGATGTGAAAAATGACAGCTGTACTGTTCATAAGGAGAGGTGGAAAATGGCAATGTTGAAAATCTAGAGTGAAAATATTGCAATGCACTCTCATAACACAGTCATGTTCTTGACTTTTGTCACCAAATTTGCAATATAGGCTTTTTGGAAGCTCACCTCATAAACAGTGACACTGTCGTTTTGTTAATCGGTCCCTGAAGGTGATTCCACACAGTGGTTGCGAAATCACCTTTCGGGACTGAATAACGCCATGATGGTGACTGATTTCATGCAGTGGGGTCCCAAGAACCCTTTGTTGAAAATTTGGTGCCAAAAGTAGCAAAATAGCCGATATAGCCACCTAAGTTTAAAACCCCCATTTATGCCATTTTACTGCTTAGACATTTCTTCAGTTCGTGAGTACGGCTTTGAAAGGTGCAGACGTGTTCCCGCTGCAACAAAGATCGTCACATGGGGTTGCAGAGGAAAGTATTGGGTGAGGGGGTTTGTGGGGGGTGGGTTGTGCAGAATGTGGGTGTGGGTTGGGGGAAGGGCACCACAGACAACGAGGGACCGTTTTTGTTGTTTACACATTTTTAAAAAAAACTTTGCAGGAAGGTTTTCTTTTTTACAGGTACATTTGGCACACTGGGCTGGGCTCCCAGTGTGCCACCTGTATTTTTGGGGAGTGGGTACTGAAGCTGACATGGACTGGGTCCATCAGCAAAGACAGCATGTCTCTGTTGGGGGGCATGATGCCAAGGGGGATTGAGCAGCCCCCTCGGCAGACAAATAACAGGAGGGGGAACATTATGCTGACAGGGATTGGGCTCACCCATCAGCAGATGAACTGGGGATAGGGGATGCCGACAGGGGGATTGGACATCCCAACATCTGCTTCCGTGGGACTGTGAGAGGTGTATGGAGACAGCCGCCATGTTTAGAGAAATGTTACACCAGGCAAGGCACTCCCTGCAACGAGGTGGTGCTCCTCACGGGCAAATTGTTTCAAGTTTGTGACGCTTCTGGAGCAGCTGTCAGACAGCATGCTCATTCATTGGTGCAACAGAGACAGGCCCCAAAAAGCAGTGGCGGCATTGACCACAGCACAACTGCACCTCCACAACCTGCTACTCCAGCAACCTGTCACATGTTTCTTGTGCATGCGTGCAAGCAAGCATAAAAGTCTATTACTAGGAACATTTTTTTTCTGTGGAACAATAAGACTACTTTTGTATATTGTGCTATGTTCCTTTATTAGTGCAAACATCTCAAAAAGTATGTACCATATGAAAACTGTACACTTACTGTGACTTTTTGTATTTCCACTTACATCAGTTACTGCTTTTTTTATTACATATTAGATTTAAGGAAGGATTACAAACACTAGGAGTTTTTGAGAAGATACAGAAGTACCCAGCATGCTTCTTTCTGCTTCTTTGTCACAAACCTGTAAAAGTCACATCTGAGAAGTTGGACAGCATCTTTAAAATACTATTTTCTCCTGATGGTAGTAACCGTAAACAGAATGAGATGACAGTAATCAGCTTTTCGAGAGACTACCTACAAGATATTGAAGGTACCTATGAAATGTGAATAGCTTCGCATTCAAAATTTACAGATCTTGGATGGCCCAATGGCACTGAGGGTTGAGGAGCTGGATGCCACACCTAGCACCATGCTGGCAACCCAGGTTCAGAAACAAGCCTGGGCCACTGGGGGTTGGCAGGGGAGAGAGAGAGGATCGAGCATCCGGAGGACAGTTCTCCTCTCTCTGGGGAGGGATTCAGGTTTGCCCGGCACTGCAGTGGCCCCCAGTAGAGACCGGAGGTACTGCACATGTTAGGGGCAACACACAGAGGGACAAGAACTGCGGCAGGTGACCTGAGACCCATTACATGTCCCAGCTCTCATGGGGGCGGGGGGATTGAGGGCATAAACAAGCACCAGAAAAACCCTGCAGCTGCCTGGTGAGATGACGAGGACCCCTGCGGCGCGTCCACATCCCAAAGTCGGCCCAGTTTGCCTAGGAATCCCCATGGCTGACCTGGTGTCGTGATGAGGTAGGTTCCTCTAATCCTGGTACTGGCTGCCAAGGGAGGGTGGACCCACCTCGGGGGCTGGGCCTACCAAGTCATCCCGGGGGGGATGTCCTGGGAATAGAAGGGTTTAGACAGGGAGTGAGAGGCACAGCCCCATGGATACCTCTGAAGGATGCCTAGGCAGCAGTAGTGAGGGGGAAAAAAAAGAGTTTAAAAAAAATAAAATAAATTAACAGATCTTTGGGGACACACTGTCCTCAGTTCACAGCTATGTAATTTAGCCGTCAGGCACTAGAATACCATGGAAGCTTTTCTGCAGCTGTCTAGTAGGGGCAACTCAACCTGACGTAAGGCTCCAATGTTACAACCCATATGTAGGCGTGGGTGGCCACACTCTTTCTAGTGTTTTTTACCACCAGCAACCTCACTTGCACAGAACCCACAGAAGCTTTGTTATTCAGCTGACTGCCATTTTTAATAGTCAACATGTATTTTGGTTTATAGTGGAATTAAAGTGTTTGTGGGGTTTTTTTGGTGTTAAAAAGATTTTTCCTGTGTTTTTTCCATCACTGCCACTGCTGAAATGAGATCTCCAAACATGACCAAATTTGTGTTTGGTGACTCATGACTACCAACAATTTCCTCAACTGTGAGCGCTGAAGTTTACCCTTGCTACCTGGCGGCAGTGAAAGAAAGACCTGCAGTCTTGTCTTCTGGAGCAACAACTAGCCAGGATGGATCCAAGGACCTTCAAGAACTACTGCCTTCCAGGTGCCAGCCCATTCTTTGTGCTCTCATGCCCCCTGAGGCCTGTGACAAAGCTATGGGGAAACACTCATAAGGACAGTGAATGCAGCAAAACTCGTTCCTCCGGGAGATGATTCCAGTCCATGTTAGCTTGTAGTTCTTCCTCATGGCTTGTACTGTCAACTGCTTCAGCGTCGACCTCTCCAGTTCCCTGGACTTGGGATTCTTAAACCACTCCCAAGTGGCAATGAGTTTCCCTGGCCTGTGTTTGGCTGGGGAGGGGCGGCAATCTCTGATAAAATTAGTTTTTATACTTCGGTTGCTGAAGAGGATGACGATACTAGTAATAGTATGAAGGATATCAGTGTGTGGATAAAGAGTGCGTATTGTGAACTAGACTGCTGATAATAGGGCAGCTGATACAGATGGTAATGATGCTGATATGACACCAAGGCCATCTTTATGTAAAACTGTGTGCACATGCTAGGGTTTGGTTTGGAAGGTACGTGAATGTATTTTTTGTTGTTGTCTCTGCGAGTGCAAATGAAAGAAAAAAGTACAGTGACATTATTTCTAGCTTTCTGAAATGTAACAGATGTACTTTGTGTGTTGTTTGCTAATGCTGAACTAACTTATTTTTTTTCCCATCACAGAACAGCAGGCATCAGCAACATTGGAGGGAATCCTCACATTCATTACTGGTGCGGACTGCATTCCACCAATTGGATTTGAACCAGAACCAACAATTGAGTTTTTCCATTCTGAAGACGGGGCACAGCTGTTTCCAGTTGCAAATACATGTATAAACACTTTGAAGCTCCCACTTTATGCAACATATGAAGAGTTAAAAAACAAACTAGGCTTTGTCTTTTTAAACACTCAAGGTTTTGGCAGGTCTTAAGAAGTATTTGATCATTTCTAGATAAGTAATGGTGTGAATAGTAGACAGTAATTTTGAATGATATCAAGAACAAAATTGGTATTAACAGTAATATCAGCTCATGATTGGCCATAGTGTACATGCAATAACAATTGTACTTTATTTCCTAGCAGGTACTGTATATAGTACTCAAAAAAAAAAAAAATTAGTGGTTGATCTGGATTAGAACATTTGTATAGGGAATATTTTTAATTACTGTTATGTTTCATTTTCTTATGTTAATAATGCACCCCAAACCACACACGTGCAATCCTTGCAGCATGTATCAACATATTGTACAGGTAAAGAATGAGTGTGCACTAGGAAGCGGTGCACTAGAACCAAACAGTTAAGATAAAAATAAAGGTTCAGGCACTCGTCAAACTTATAAAGAGGCATGCTCAAAAAATTACCACACATGGTCCTTATTTCCATGTTCTAGCATCTTTATTCCACCATAGACAAATGTGTCCTGGCCTGACATGTTTCAAACTGACCACAATCCTTTCTCAAAGGCTAAAGGCAATACACATAACACCACTCTTAAAAAGACAATGTTCATTGCCATATGACCCATCAAACTACACTCATAGGTGAATTAATTAAAGTGCTCAATGATCAAAGTGCCAATATAATAAACCAACCACATTCAAGAGGTATATTAATTAATTAACAATGGAAATGGAGAGAAAAACAAAAAAGGATTTGAAAAGGAAGAATGAAGAAATAGAGAGGGAAGGAAAAACAAATAAAAACAAATACTATAAAAACATAGTTATAAAACATACAGGGCAATATGAAAAACAGCAATCACAAATATAAAATACTAAAGTTGACATTAAATATGATTGCAGCACGAAAACACAGACCATATAGGTAGTTGTATCTTAGCTAATCCTTATATATCAATAATGGGGGGGGGGGGAGAAGTGTCTCTACTACAACAACATTTTCTTGTTGGACTCTCACTGATCAAACATCCAACAAAGGGCAGGTACATAGTCAGTTCAACGCTTTTTTAGGTATGGAAATAATTCCAACTGGGCATTCAAACCAGGTCTAGTAGTAGCCCGCAAAGTTAAAATCCCAAAATTCTCTCTCAGCAGCATCAAACTGTCAAAATCACCACCTCTGGGGTTATGGCAAACTCTGTCTATTGCCATAAACCCAAAGGTGTGCAGTGTACTATCCGTAACTCCCATAATGTGTGCTGCTGTGGCATAAGATGGATCCTTCTGTATGGCTCTAATATGTTCTTCAATTCTAACCTTAAAGCTTCTTATGGTTTTCCCCACATAAAATGCTTGACAGCTACAGGTAGCCATGTAAATGACCCCTTCAGTGCTGCAAGTAATGCACTGCTTAATCTCGAAGCTCCTATCACTGTTGCAGCTGGAGAAATTCTTTTCCTGAATAATAAAGCCACAGTAAATACATTCCTTACATTTGAAACTCCCTTTTGTTTGATTTACCCATGTCTCTGATTGACTGGTTCTAAAATGACTGTGCGTCAGCAAATCCCTAAGGGTGGGTGATTTTCTATAGCACATCCTCACAGGTTCATGTATTAACTCCTTAAGACCTGGTTCCACCCCAGCACATGCCAATGTTTTTTTACTATGGCTTCAAAATCTCTAGTCTGTGCTGACTATTCCATCACAAAATTAAACTTACCTTGTATTGTTGTTTCAGAGCACTTCACATCTAGTAGAATATCTCTAGCCACAGTCTTAGCTCTCTCATAGGCATCCTGAATACATCTATTATTGTAGCCCCTTTGTGTCAACCTGCTAGTTAGAGCAGCAGCTCCATTCTCACAGTCCTCCAAAGTTGAGCAACAGCGTCTCGTTCTCAAAAACTGACCATACGGAATGTTTCTAGCCACATGTGGTGGATGGCAACTATTAGCCAGCAAAATAGTACTGCCATCCATTTCCTTCTGAAACATACTTGTTTTCAAAAAACCATCAGGTCCCTTTTCTAATTTTAAATCTAAGTATGTAATTGGCTATTTACTACTAGTGGAAGTGAATTTGAGATTCTGATTAGTACTGTGCAGAAAATCCATGAAATCATTAAGGCTAGAAACATTCCCCACCACAAAATAAGGACATCATCTATATATCTCTTCCATAAAAGTAACGTCTCTGAAAAAAACACAGTTTAATCCTGTATATAACACCTCCTCTTCCCATTTACCCACATATAAATTGGCAATCGATGGGGAGCATGTTGTCCCCATCACTGTTCCCTTAAGTTGTAGAAACATTTCCTGGTTAAACAAAAAAACATTAAATTTCAAAACACATTCCAAAAGTTTTATTAAAAAATCTGTGGGGGTTGTGGGGGTAGGCAATGAAGACATCACAGAAGTATCTCTGTTGAGGAAGTAGGCTGCTGCATCCAATGCCCCCTGGTGGGGGACATTGGTGTATAAAGATTCAATGTCTAAAGTCACCATCAATGTGTCTTCCTGAAGTCTCAAATTTTTAGTAATATTCAAAACTTCCTTGGTGTCCTTAACATAAGATGGTAGTTTTTGAACCAAAGTTCTTAGGAAGGAGTCACAGAATTGGGACAATGATTCTGTAAGTGAGCCAATCCCGCTCACAATAGGCCATCCTGGGGGATTATAGAGAGTTTTATGAACTTTGGTAAAACATACAAGGTGGCTCTGGTGGGATTCGAAACCATACAGTTGTCTATAGATTTCCTTCAGATACATATCTTAACTTAATAAAACAACTGCTCCTCCCTTGTCAGCCTGTTTGATAACAAGTTCAGAATCCTGTTGAAGTGTCTGAACTGCTTCTATTTCCTTTTTATCCATAGCCTTTGAGAAAGGATTGTGATCAGTCCGAAACATGTCAGGCCAGGACACGTTTGTCTATGGTAGAATAAAGATGCTATAACGTGGAAATAAGGACCATGTGTGGTGATTTTTTGAGCATCCCTCTTTATGGGTTTGATGAGTGCCTGAACCTTTATTTTTTAATGTATCAACATATCCCTGGTGGATAGGGTCAGTGAGGGACTACTCCACAGGGCACATCAAAGGGCTGCTGTGCTCTGAAAGAGGGTGCTTCAGTGATGGTGCACAAGACAATACAGAACACTGACGAGGTTGCTGGTCCTGTTGTCTTTCAGTATAAGCATGGGGAAGGAGCCTAGTACCAACTGTATCAGCAGGGAGGGTCTGAATGGCTTGATTGCATTCTATTATGTATCCATCAGTTTCAGAGTATGTTTCATATTATACTGTTTAATAAGAACAAGACCACAGCTCAACCCTGATGAGACTCACACACTTGCCAGTCTGCACACTATCATATTCCTTCAATCTATTTCTGCCAGTGGCAGTTATGGGAGGGTTTGTGCTGGTGGACCCACTGGGCACTGCATTGCCTAGAGAATGTGTAGTATACAATTAACCCTACAAACACTTGGAATCTGTAGCTTTCATTCTGCATTCAGTCTGAGTCTGTTGGATTATTGTAACTTCAAAGTCAGATGAAGTGCAAGGTAAAGCATGAGGTTAGGTATCACACGCTCAACTTAATTCTGCAACAGTACTGTAACCTGGATGCAAGTCCACCAACCAAACAAGAAAGTACATTTTTTTTTTTTTTAACGCTCTCCGAGCACAGCTTCTTCAGGAACCCCAGTGAAGGACTTGCCCCCCACTCCTCCACCTACCTGATCCTGCAGTCCATCCCCCAAGGAGCCGCGGATAATCTCTCTGGGCCGGGACGAGGTGGGGCAGAACACCCCGACAATCAACTTTCATCGGGAGACCCCAGGACCAGGCAGGCGGGAGCAATCAGGAGTCTGCCTCAGGGCTCTGTCTACCCGGAGCTCAGAGAGGTGTTTTTCCCTTTTCTTGCGGACAGTGGTGCATACCCAATCTCAAGGCATCACTGCCTGACGTTGCCACCCCCCCCGAGCGTCAGCTCTATGCTTGCCGAGCCTCAAGCTTCTGCTAAAGGCTGGTCAAGCGCCGAGAAGGAACCCCACTCCCTCCCAGGAGAAGACAGCTGTCCTCCAGATGCTCAATCTTCTCCCTCCCCTGCCGACCCCCGACAGCCCAGGCTCATTCCCGAACCCGAGTCGCTGGCATGGAGCGAGGTGTGGCGTCCAGCGCCTCAACCCTCAGCGCCACCCGGCAGGCCAGAAAGTACACTTTTCGTACCAAGGGATGGCCTTGAAAAAAGACCTGTTCTCCTTGAATGCCCATTCCATGGCCACATAACTTGAAGTGTTTTCCTCCTGGTGGTCATAGAATTCTGTTGTGGTCTGATCAGGTTGGTGGGCGCACTGCACACAGATCTGTCTACTTCCCACCTAAAGATGTGCCCTCCTGTCCAAGCATCGTGGCTGGATGCCAGCCTATTATGCCACTACCTACCACCACCCAAGCTCAGCCACTTGTTAATGGCCCTGCCTAAATTAACTGCTTCACTGCTTCACCTGATGACACAGCTCATTGACCTTAATCCAGCAAACTGAGAATGAAGAGGTTCAACTCCAAAGTAGAAATTCCTTTATGCTTTCTGGAGGGGAGGGCAGCCATTGTAAAACTGCGATCACCACCTCAGGATAAGGTTATGACAGGTAGCCAGAGCTCTTGAATCAGTTTTGTAAACACCAGCACACTTCTTACACATCTCAAGACCATATTATGTAACTAGCCAGTTATCACCGTAGTTTGGATTTGTTGTTTAGAGTCAGTTGGCTGGATTCCATGTATTGGTCAATGACTGCGAGTGGCACTGGTAGAAGCAGTCGTTTTAGGAAAGGGTAGGGGCAGTAGAGGTGGTGGTGGACAGTCTGGGTAATGACAGTGCAGCCTCCTTCTGTGATGGTTGAACTGGAGGGGACATCTTCAGAAGATGGATCACAGTGTGCAGTGCAGCCACCCACCTACCTGATCTCACCATAATATGACCTTCATCCACCAAGGGGGGAGACACAGTAAGTTATGGGTGTTTGAGGTGATTTTTATTTTAAAGGCAAGCCTGAGTATAAGTGTAATTGATAGCTGGACAGTGCTTTTGTAAGCAGTTGTCTTGTACAGTATTCAAAACAAGCCAGTTTTTAGAATAATAATTTTTAATTTAACTCCAGAAATCATATTATAAACAAGACTCTGTTTACCTGTGCTGTAGCTTACCTACTATTAATATACCACATACTACAATATTGACACTAACACAGGCAGCACAAAGGAGGAAGTGTGCATTTTTAACACCTTGCCTGTGAGTGAAGGGAGGAGGATTCACGTCATGGGTGGTAGTAGATTGCGAGTGAGTAATTGGTCAGGAGATAGACTGAGTGACATCAGTGTGTAGCCTTTTTCTGATGGAGCTTGGCTAGGGGACATTTTGGTAGGTGGTGGGATTCAGATTAGGGTAATGATGCTCCCCACAACCCCTTTGTTTACTAGAAGTATTGCTTTTTCCATGGCGTTCTCGAATACGAATATTGGCAAACTAATTTTAAAAAAATGGCTGCAGTCCAGTATATCAGATTGTGAAAATTATGATTGTCTCTTGGTACTTACATGTAAGTACTGCAACACTTTGAAGCACCCTGTGGCAGAGTCCCTCATGTATCATCCCTCACTGAAATTATGCACAAGGATACGTTATGAATTTCGACTTTTCTTGGGGGGGGGGATCAAGTAGACAGAATGCTAAAACTATCTGAATATCAAAAAAAAAGCCAATGTTGATGGCAGAATTTGTTGAAGTGCCTTCCTACTTCTACATTATTTAAGAGAAAGCCCCATTACCTCCACTTGAGGTATTTTGCACAGAAGACAGCTTCTGAAACTGTGCCCCCGGGTGAAGTTATTGTAAGCTGCCAACAAGGGGCTAGCAGCATGATCCCCATTTTTATGACATGGCAATAGGGAAAGTGCTGGGGGGTTCTACATTGCAGTGTATGGAGCATGATTTTTAAAGTGTATTTTTTGTCCGTTCCCAAACCCAGGTCTCCGGCATGGCGCGAGGTGTGGCGTCCAGTGCCTCAACCCTCCGCACCACCGGGCCGGCCAACTGCACTTTCTTAAAATTAGTTTTGATACTTTGCAGGGGTGTTGCTGAAAATGACTACAAAAAGGCATGGTTGCATTGATTTTTTATGTGTATGTAGGACATTGCACTGGAATTTGTTATTAAAGTTAGTGAATCGTTGTTTGACCATTGCTACAGTGGCAGCAGGCTGGCACTAATGACACTGTTTCACTATTAATCCCAGGGCATAGAAGTGTTACAGCAGAGTATGATCAAGGATCCTTGAGGATGGCCTTGTGTTGGGGAGGGTGGCATGTGTCTCCACTATGATACTGCCAGCTAGGTGGCCACAGGTGGCTGTGCAGTTGAAGACCTTGGGGGTTGGCAAAGACGTAGCTGACTACAGTGGCACTGACATGTTTATAGGGATCTCACACTCGAAACATACTCAGTCCTGGAGTAAAGGTACAGGAAGAGGAAACAGGACAAACAACTGAACAGTTAGAACTTTTAAAATTATTGTGCTAAAAGCCAAAGACTATAACTTCACATGTAAACATGCCTGTGGAGAAACCGAAGTTAAAAACAAAATACAGGGGAAGCACGCGATGCAGTGAGCCTGAAAGACGCTTCTCTTAACCTCTCCTGCCTACCTCCATACTAATTTCAATTTTTTACCTATCAAAACTACATCAGGACATCTAAAAATACAATTCAGGAGTGTCTGAATTACTGGACTTACAAGTTTGATCGTTTCCAGTGGGATGGAGGTGGAAATGAAGGAAATCCAGCCAAAACACACTCCTCCTGCCACGCCTGAGAAGGCCCCTTAAAAACAAAGAGCTAACACAACGTCCGCCTTACAGCCTATATCCCAACAGAAATCTGATCAAGAGCAGCTGACACTTTCTGGCTTTCTCGCTGAATTCCGACCTTTCCAGGAGGAACTTAGAGGGCTGACACCCGAAATAAAATCATTATCTCAAGCTATTGAGGACACTGCCCTAAGAACGTCCGACAGTGAAGTGCATATTATTTCTTTGGAGAGAAGGGCAGATAAGGTAGACCCTGATCTTGTGGTGATGAAACATCAAATTACCAAGATCGAACAGAAGATGGAAGACCTGGAAGGCCGTAGCCGCAGGAACAATGCTGTAATTATCGGTCTTCCAGAGGCAGAGGAAGGTCATGACTCTGTTCTCTTTGTGCAAAAGTTAATTGAAAAAATTACAGGGCCTTCTCCTTACGGCTCCCGATATGTCATAGAACGGACTCACAGGGTGCTTAGA
Organism: Neoceratodus forsteri; assembly: GCA_016271365.2. Classification (NCBI taxonomy): domain Eukaryota; kingdom Metazoa; phylum Chordata; order Ceratodontiformes; family Ceratodontidae; genus Neoceratodus; species Neoceratodus forsteri. The sequence goes on from CM057453.1 coordinate 1,142,790,417, forward strand.
CCGATTCCTCCACCTGGGGCTTCCCCCATCCCTTACTTTTTCATTTTTTAAATTATCTAGAGAAACATCATTTTTTTACTAAAATAAGGGAGATTCAAGACCTATAATGGGAGGGGACAAGAATCCGAGTAGCCCAGAACTTGCCTCTTTCATCACGGCAACATAGATCTGCATTCCACCCGTTAGTGACAAAAGTTATAGCAGCCCGATTAAAATTTAAAATGATTTACCCTGCTAGACTGCAGGTACTGATTTCCGGATCATGGCACTCGTATGAAGACTCGGAGGCGGTGACCATTGGCCTCAAGTCTGCTTTACCGGATCTGTTTAAGAGCACCTGATGGCAGAGGGCTGATTAGCCTTTAGGGTGCAAGAAGTGAAAAAGAGCAAATCAGAACAAGAACAGGGATTTAAGAGTCTGGCCAGATGAAACGGTAATTTGGTACACTGGATCAGTCCTCACGGTACAAATTTCATCAGGATCACTTATTCCGGCAGCTTCCTTGGTTTACAATGGGGCATTAAAAGCAGTCCTCGTTTACTCACACGCCGACACTGGTTATCCCTCTTGCTTTTGATGGAAGGATCGGATTCTTGATGACGTCCAATCGTGCGATCTGATCAATTCCTTTTCAACATGTAAAAGCTATACAAGAAATGCAGGACTGAAGAGAATTGTGGGACACTCTTTTTTTCCTGTTCATTGTAAGGTAGCAATCAATATGTTATATTTAGATGCTGAGAATATTGCTTAGCTGAGTAGGTCTACAATCATTTTGATGTTTTGGTTTTGGGACAGTTAGTTGTACAGAATCCCCATGTGCACTGATTTTCTCTTCATAGTAAATTCAATATGGTTTAGTGAAGGTGTAGTTTAGTTTAAAATCCACTTGAGGGCAGTGTTGTTTTAGTTTTCTTACAGCTTTAGTGTTTAGACTCCCGTGGACATTTCTGCAGATAATATTACTTGTAGTAGGATTAGTCTTTATTTTAGATGGAGAAGCTGGGGAATATACACAAGGTGGGTTGGCTGGAGGGGAGAAGCGATTTTGTCGAGTGCTATAAAATGATTCACATGACAGTAAGAGGAAGGAGGGTTGGGAGGGTATTGAGCATAAAGGGGTATGTAGATTAAGGTTTTTTGTTTTCTTTTTTTTTGAGATACGGGGGACTGTTGGGGATAATGTTAGGGAGAGAGGGAAGGAGGGAAGGGGGGCACAGTCCATTAGTCACAGAATTTATGTGATTTCAAGAAATATTTGTTTTCCTTTAAGTCATGTTTGCCTAATGTATAAGAGAGATGGCTAATGATATATGTTTTTCATCATGGAATGTTAAAGGGGTCCGTAAGAAATTAAAACAATATAAAATTTTGAAGCATTTAGATATTCTACACTCCCAGATTTCCTTTATCCAGGAATCTCATTTATTAGACTCAGAGACCATTCAGATGAGAAGACTGCAAATAGGTCAGACTTTTGCTGCCCAAGGTACCTCTAATACTGGAGGGGTTTTAATTCTCATTAACAGGAAAATCCCATTTACTCCTGTGCAGGTCCTTAAAGACCCACAAGGCAGATTTATATTAGTCCGAGGAACTGTCTACTCCGCAGACCTCTTACTTGGTAGTATTTATGGTCCTAACAAGAATGACCCACTTTTTTTCATGCACCTACTTAATAGTATGCTCCCATTATTACCTGCTTCAATAATTCTAGGAGGAGATTTGAACCCGGTATTTGATCCCTGCATGGACCGCACATCTCTGTTTCTGGAGGACTTTCCCCAGCTCAGCGTGCTTTGCGAGATCCAATGGATCGCCTGGGTCTATGTGATGTTTGGAGGGTTTTAAATCCTAAAGCTAGGGAGTACACCTTCACATCCCCTGTCCACTGGTCTTCATCCCATATTGACTACCTTTTGCTATCCCAAGCCCTTCTCTCTGGGGTTACAACCTCATCAATCCAACCTGGTCCACCATCAGATCACTCCCTGGTGCTGAGCAGGTTGTCCCTTATATCTTTGCCCATCGGAGCCCTTGGTGGAAGCTGAATGATCAGTTGCTTAAGGACTCAAAGACTTCTGATTGCATCAGAGATCATATCACACAATTTTTTGAATTAAATGCTACCCAAGATACCAAGTCTGATATCACCTGGTGTGCCTTCAAAGCATATCTCCGAGGTATTTTTATAGGGTTAGCTTCCAATAGGAAAAAACTCCAAGAATCAAAATTGAAAGCTGTGTTATCCCAAATTCAGTCTTTGAAATTAAACTTACATTCACATTCTCCCGATGTTGTCAAACAAAGGCTTACAAAATTGAAAGATTCCTATTTAAGTTTGCTTAACAAGAAAGCAGAATTTGCCATTCTTCGCACTAAGGCCTCATACACAGATCAAGGAGAGAAGGCAGGGAAATTATTAGCTCTTAGAATTAAACAGCAGGAATCATCCCGATTTATCCCCCCTATTCGTTCCCGTACAGATGGTTCTTTGAAATCCTCACCTCAGGAAATTGTTAACGAATTTATCATGTATTACAAACAATTATACGGAGTTATGACTAACCCCCCCCTTCCAATTCTACTCTCTCCTTTTATTTATCAGAGGCTCATTTACCCCTCCTTTCCAAGGCCCATAAACGGGCATTAGTATCACCTACTTCGACCTTAGAAATAGCCGAAGTGATACAAAGTCTCCCTACAGATAAAACTCCAGGACTAGATGGATTTTCGCCCAATTTCTACAAATGCTTTAAGGAACAACTTATTCTGTATCTTCTTTCCCTATATCAGTACATCTTATCAGGCGTACAATTAGACTCCACCTTATTTGAGGCACTTATTGTTCTTCTACCAAAACCAGGCAAGAATTTAGACTCGGTGAAAAATTACAGGCTCATCTCATTGCTTAACCAGGACATAAAGATTTTAACCAAATTACTGGCAGAGAGGCTCAGTTTAATTCTCCCAGATCTAACAGGATTACAACAGGTGGGTTTTATGAAAGGGAGATCCTCAGTAGACCACCTTCGCACCCTCTCACATGTCTTCTCGGTGTCAAGGGATGCCTCTTTCCCAGTAGCCTTGGTGTCTCTTGATGCCAAGAAAGCTTTTGACCGAGTTAACTGGAATTTCCTATTTCAAACTTTGAATGCCTTTGGATTCCAGCACCAATTCTAAGTTTGAGTGAAGGCTCTTTATCAAAACCCATCTGCCAGAATCTCTGGAAATGGAGCAATTTTCGAGCCGTTCTCTTTATACTCTGGCACCAGACAGGGTTGCCCCCTTTCTCCCCTACACTTTAATCTTTATTTGGAGCCTCTAATCCATAAATTGTCTTTGTGTCAGAATATACAGGGATTATCAAGCCAAGGTACCGAAGTTAAGATATCCGCTTATGCGGATGATCTTCTTTTACAGCTTTCCTATCCAGAGACTTCTATCCCAGCCACGTTACAGATCATAGAGGAATATAGTAGACTATCAAATTATAAGTTAAATGTTAACAAGTCTATTGTATTCCCTTTAAATCACAAAGTATTTAAAAACAACATTACAGGTTTAGGTCTTTCATGGTCACAGGATTCTTTACGATACCTTGGTATTGAACTTACCAGAAGTATACAGCTTACTATTAAGAAAATGTTGATTCGTTGTTATTAACTCTAACTCAGGACTTAGACCACTGGTCGATTCTCCTTATCTCGTTGTGGGGAAGGATAAACTTGATCAAGATGAATATCTTTCCCCGGTTACTTTACCCTCTTCAATTACTCAACATTTATTTACCAGGAATTTGGTTTAAGAAAGTTCAAAGATTAATAATGAAATTAATTTGGTCCAAGAAGCAACCAAGACTAGCATATCATAAATTAGCTGCCTCCAAACCTAAAGGAGGCTTACGTCTACCATGTCTTAGTTTGTATCACTGGGACAGTCATGCTTCCAAATACCTCCAGTGGTTAGATCCAAATCTCTCTACCTCCCTTCCTCCATGGCGCAAAATAGAATTAGAATTGATTCACTCATGTAACATAGCTCCTTCCACATTATTATTCTTAAATATATCCTCTTTACCGAAAAAACTTAAAATCCACTACGAAAGAAACTTCCATTAGAGTTCATTCCCAGTTATGTGCATTCTTAAAATATAAGCATTATGTGGACACTTCTCAATCGATTTGGAATTCCCCAGCTTTTAGAACTGATAATAAGAGTTTAACACCTAATTGGCTACCCCAACTTGGAGATGGAAAACTGGCCTTGTTTCTGAGGGATGATGGCTCATGGCTATCGATGGTGGATCTTATGAATAAATTTAGATTTCAACCATCTGATTATTTCAAGGTTCTTCAACTAAGGCATCTCCTCATTAAACAATTTGATAAGACATCTCCCATGTCACCTAAGCTTTCATTTCACTTAGATTTGAGTTCTCTAGCCAATTCTCCTAAAGCAACTTCTAAATTATATAGTATTCTTTATGACTGGCGTTTTCCTGAACCTTTTGGTCCCACAACCTACTGGTCAGACCTTTTTCCACACTGAAATAAAGATTGGTCTGCCCTTTGGAGTAGTTGTCACTGCTTTGTAACACAGGACCGGTTACATCTCATGCAATTTAATATTTTGCATAACCTGTATTACTCTCCACAAAAATTGGCTGCTTGGGGTGTAATGTCATCCAATCAGTGTACACGGTTTACAGGATGAAGGTACCCTTCTTCATATCTTCTGAGACTGCCCCAAGATAGCCCCCCTTTGGAAAGATATAGAGGACAGAGCAGACCCATTACTGGGTTTGTCTGATCTTTTCACACCTGAGATATGTCTCTTAGGGGATTACTCACAAATATCAGTGATCAATCGGAAATATCATAGTTCCATGATATCTATGTCTGTATACAAAGGCTGTCTCCTACTCTGAATGGCTTAACGAATTTTTAGCTAATCTCAGAACTGAAAAAACCATAGCTAATCCTAATAACAATATAACAAAATATAAAAAGATTTGGGCCCCATTACATATGTTATACTCCATTTAAACTATGTTTTGTGACCCTAATAACTCATTGTTGGTTTCTAATTATTTGGACTGTGGAGGGTGGGAAAACAGGAATGTGGGAGGGTAGGGTGGTGGGTGGGGGGACGGGATCATGGCTCCTGATTCTGAATGTGCCTGTATAATTTTGATAAACATGATTCTGTCTGATGTAAAAGTGAAAAGCTGCAATAAGCATTATATTGAGAGAAAAAAATACAGTGGTCCAGCTTACATTAGAATATCTGTAGTGTAATGTGGTGAATTTTCTGGCAATATTTTTGCAAATTAAACTGAGTTATGAGTATATAGGTTGTGTAGAAATCTGTAGCCAACTAGGACTGCGATATTTAACATTGTTCTTATGACTTTCAGTGAACAGATGTTGAACTATTACATTTTCAGATTTTGCTACATTGAGATGTTACAGATGTTGAGTCATTACGCTGTAATATTTTGCTAAATTCAGTTTTAAAATGATTTATTTAAATGTGTTAAACAGAGTACTTGTACCTTATCAAGTTTACATCCCTACTTGACACATTATAGCAGTTATGGTCTGCCACATGCTCAGCTTTGTGTCTGGACAACCAACACCAGCAACAGTAATCCTGGATCTTGCTTCGAGGGGGGCTCTTGCAGTAGGTATTAACAGGTAGGACTGCTGCCGTTAGGCACTAGAACTGCCGTCAGGCGCTACAACCACATGGAAAACATTTAGCAGGCAGCCCCCGTCACGTGACCGATGTCAGTGTAACACTATATAAGGGGTGGTCGCCACACCTGCCCTCCAGTTCCTTCCCCCTGTCGACCTGCGCAGGTCGGACATCACAGAGAAGGCTAATTCAGTCGACCACCATTTTAACAATGAGTATTTAGTTTTTTCATTTTCTTTTTTTGTTGTACTTTAGTATTTAATTTTGCATGTTTTCTCTGACATCTTCTGAGTCGCATAACAACAAGTGCGAATCCTGCATCTCGCAGATGTCTCACAAGGACAGCCATACCCTCTGTCTCTTCTGCTTGGGACCAGGGCACAGGACCAAGAACAATGCAGCCTGCCAGATATTCAAACAGTTCACATGAAAATGCCATCTGAAGGCCCTGGAAACCCATCTTCTTAAGCAAACAATGGCTTCAGTTGAGGAGTTGCTGAAGCTGGCTCACCTGAAGTGCACAACAAGGACAAGGAGAAACACCAGGACCAGTCTCCTCACCTGTGGTCTCCTGGAACCATGGACATTGAGTATTCCCCCGACCAAGCCTGTTCATGCTCCCATGGAGCAATCCTTGTCCCACCCACCCACCCCCACGGAGCTTGTCACAGTCCGGTGGGTGCCTCTCGTACTCTGGAGGTGTCAGATACCCTTAAACCCTGGGATCTTAGCTGAGTGATGCAGTCAAGAAGTCGGACCATGGTTTCACTGAGGACCACCCAACCCCGGCTGACAAGTCATTGATGCCAGCTTCTCTGATGCATGCCCAGCCACTATGCTTCCATCAGGCACCAACAGACCTTACATCAGTCCTCTGGATCATCGCCCGTTGACACTCCAGCTGCAGCCTTTCCCAGACAGTTCCCCCTCTCTGGACCTCTAGTGTCTGTCTCACTTTACGTAGACCCTGGGCTCTCCCTTCCATGGAGACCCGGGTCTGGAGAAGCCTCTGAGCACCCCATGATGGACCTCACTCAGCTCCTCTGCACGTCCCCACGGCTCTACCTCAGAACCAGGTGGAACCTTATGCTCCTCTGGGGCCAGCACCAAAACCCTTTCCTTTGGGTCCGGCACCACTCCTGACTCTTCAACCCATTCTGCTGTCACGGCCCCTATCGCATCCTTCTGCCTCTCCTTCAGTGCTTTTGCTTGGGTATCCTCCATCAGTTCTTTTGGTTCCTCCTACAGGGCCTTTGCCAGGCTACCTGATGCCACATTACCCTTGTTGGGGGTATATGCTGTCAGGGTACCAGACGCCAGGCTATCCTTCCCCAGAACATACTCCGCAGGGGTTTCATTACCCACCGCTGAGTTGCCTGATGCCAGGCTATTCTCATGGATATCCGCCCATGTACCTGCCACCTCCTCTACCTCATTTGCTTCACGTGGACTTTAGACAGGCTCTCCAGTTTTGGTGGTGGGAAACAAAGACTCAGTTGGTGTCAGAACTGAACTGACGTCCGCCCATGGCAGCTTCCATGCTGGTCCAATTCAAGCCTCCCTTGAGATCACCTTCACCAGTTTTCAACCAGCCTTTTTCCACCTTGGGACTATGTTCCCAGCCCACAGTAGTGGTGGTCACTGACCAGGGCACCACCACCACTTTCACCAAAAAGCATTCCTCTCCCAAGGGCTCTATTGTCTAACGGCAGCCCTTCATCTGACTCTGAGTCAGACTGAATTCTCCTCTGCCTCAGGATATGAGACTCCCACACATGAGGAACACAAGCCTATGGACTCTCCTAAGTACACTCCGGAGGACCCATCCTTCACAGATATACTCCGTAAAATACAGGCGGCCAATGGGTGGAAGACAGAAGAACAGGACCATCAGTGCCGTAGATTGGCTGAGCACCTGGACATGCTAGAAATGACCTCCCCCCTTATTATTCTCCTGTGGATTGGCCCTCATGAGGACTTGGCCTCCACAGTGTGGCAATAGCCTTCTTTTGTGGCAGTTGTCTCTAAGAAGGAGGACAGGCTGTATCTGGACCCTGAGGCAAGCTGTCATTATAAGGCTGACTCGGTGGTTATTAACGTGGCCCATGACTGCACAGCCAAACCTAAGCACATGATCACCTTGCTTCTTGATAACGAGTTGAGGAAGAGTGATCAATTCGGATGCAAGGTCTATCCCTGCTCCATGCTTGCCCTTCGGGCCTTAAATTATGTGGCCCATATGATTTGTCTACCAAAAGTCCATTTTGTGGCAGTTGAAGCCGGAGTTTGAGATCAGGGCACGTTGGTCCATCCAGATCTTAAAGTCCCTTGTTCACTACATAGTGTTCTGTTACAACAAAACTCTACCAGACGTGGTTAGAGCTCACTCCACAAGAGGAGTCTCTACCTCCTTTGCCTCCTTGAGCAATGTCTCTATTCGAGACATCTGTGCAGCTGCAACTTGGAATTCAGTGCACATCTTTGTAGCCTGGACATTGCCTCCAGGCGCTAAGCCAGATTCGGCCTGGCAGTCCTTCGTGGACTTTTGTCCTAATGTGCTGCCTTTCAGCCTTAGGCTTTATCATTGCTACAGTTTTTATCATCCTACCTCCTGGGGCTAGTCATCTTCTTGGTGTAGGACTGCTTACAATTCTGTCCTAATGGTTATAGCCTGCTGCAAGAGCTCCCCCTTGAAGTAATATAGTACAGTTACGTCAGAACTTACCGTAACAGTAGATATTCGAGAGGAGCTCTTGCAGCAGGTGCTGCTCCCCCCCTTCCCCTGGCCAGTTTTTCAGCAGTATAGGACAGGCTTCACCTGGTTCTCTTGCTATGGTCCATTCGTGGGTCCTTGACGGTTGAACTGAGGTGTAGGCGGGGTCCGCCCTCTTATATAGCGTGACCGACATCGGGCAGAGCCGATGTCAGTGGGTGGTCCCCGCTGGGTACTGCTAGATAACTTTTTTCAGATGGGTCCTAAGGCCTGTGGCATTAGCCCTAATGGTTATAGCCTGCTGCAAGAGCTCCTCTTGAAGATCTACTGTTACAGTAAGTTCTTACGTAACTGTACTTTTCTTCCTAAAGTGGTTTCAGAATTAAATCTGAAACAAGATGTCAACCTTCCAGTATCTTATCCTGACCATTCTAGCAAAGGGGAAGTGCTCCTGAACACTTTGATGTCCACAGGGCACTTGGGTATTATCTCAAGCGCCATGCTCCTCACCGCAGGTCGCAGCAGCTTTTTGTTGCCTTTGTGCCTTGACACCTAGGTAAATCGGTGTCGAAACAGACCGTCTCTAGGTGGTTAGTACACTGTATAGTTTATTGTTCCAATAAGTATAACAAGCCCCTTCTGGATACTTTCAGAAGTCATTCTACCAGGGGAGTGGCTTCATCTTTTACCTCTTTGAGGAATGTCTCAATTGGCGACATCTGCACAGCGGCTACTTGGAACTCAGTGCACACTTTCATTAGGCACTACAGTCTGGATATTGCTTCCAGGCACAGGGCCAGGTTCAGCCTAGCAGTCCTCCAGGGACTTCTTTCTTAGCGTGCCTTCTTTACAGCACTGGTGCCTCCCAGTGTTGCTTCGTGTTCCTTTTTGCAGGACTGGTTGGGACTCAGTCCTAATGGTAATACACTGCTGCAAGAGGTCCCACTTGAAGTAAGATAGTACAGTTACAGAAGAACTTACTGTAACAGTAGATGTTGAAGAGTAGCTCTTGTAGCATGCGTTGCTTCCCCCCCCCCATTCCCCCGGTGAGTTTTTTCAGCATCTTTTCAGCATGCTTCTGCCTGGTCCACCTGTCGAAACCTATTTACTGATCTTCAGTGGGTGGACTGAGGTGAAGCAGGGGACGGACCCCTGTCGTACCACAGCCGATGTTGGGGCGGAGCAGATGTCAGGTGGCAGCCCCTGCTAGGTATTGCTACCTAAGAGTTTTCCAGTGGGTTGTAGTGCCTGTGGTACTAGGACCTAATGGTAATAGCCTGTTGCAAGAGCTCCTCTGGAAGATCTACTGGTACATTAAGGTCTTGCATATCCGTACTTTTTCTGTACCATACTTTGTCTAAACCATTGTTTTTTTAGGATAAAAGAACATGCATGGTGGGCTATTGGTTGAGAACAAAATGAAATGCCCCTTTGAAGACTCACGATACTCGATGCGCAATGTGTAACAGCTGGACTTATGAAGCTTGCCTAATACTAACATCGTACTATAACTTTGGAAGCCATGCATTAAATTTTGGAATGGACAGCTGCTTATGCCTTTCATTTGTAGTGCATATCACACTTTACTTTTGTTCATAGTAGGAGGTAAGCCACCTCCATAGTGGTTTTCACTGGCTGACATTACTGGCTCACAGCCACTCCTTTGAATCTTTTTTGGGGGAGAAGGAGGGGAGGAAGGAGGAGAGGGGAAGAAGATAATGATGGGATTGCATATATGGTACAGATAGGTGTGGTCGATTAAGAGCTGGGGACACCAACACCTGCCTGTAATGGCAGGTGTGGGTCTATGGATGGTCATTTCAGATTCTGGTCTGCACTGGTGTCCAGGGACAGTACATGGTTGGAAGATTGGGAGGGGAGATGAAGCATCTATTGTGTGGTTGTGATAAAACCCACTACTGTATGCCTCTTAGCATTTTGTCACTGAAATGACTGATACAGACACAAACTTTAGGGAAATGAGGGGTAGGGTTCTTAACAATGTGGGATAAACTATCCAACAATGACAAGTTTAGAAAACGTAAACTAGTGACTTAACAGCACTCTATCCTTGATCCAAGCCTGGACACTAGCTAAAGTTGTAACAATGGAGTGATGATGACTTGCATTGCGTCCTTTGTGGCATCCCCTCTTGAACTGCCAGATAATTGCAACTCTTAATGAGCTATAATGTATGGTAGAACGTTGTTATAGGTAGAAATCTACCTTTTTATAACAACGTTTTACCATCGATGTGACGTCACGATGTTGTTAACCCATCGATGGTATGTCACATCGATGGGTTAACAACCGGGAACAGTCTGGGCATGTGCACAGCTGGATTGGATGGTCTTGAAATGGCCGCAGCAGTGAAGGCAGAGCAGTGGGGACATAAAAATCAGCAGTAGGGAACTGCTTTCTTTTCTAAAAAAAACGAACTGGTACCATACACTATAAAAGCTAATGTATGGTACATCTATGGTTAACCATTTTGTTAACCAATCTCGAGGTTGCCATGGCGACATAAACCTCTTGAGCTTCGCTCTCAAGGTTTACATGGTCACCCTGGCAACCTCTCGATGGTTAACAAACCGGGTTAACCATCAATGACCATATATTATCCTCTATGTTAATCTCACCATCTGGTACAGTGAGGTAGACTAGCATGAGGTCTAGTGCCCGCTATGGAGGGACTGTAACAGCAATGGGAAACCTGCACTAGTCAAGATGAACAATTATAGGGTTAGTTGCACTAGCCCTGGCCAACTTGCATAAGGTTACAGGCTACTAAAACAATGTTAGAATTGAACCCTGAGCATGCAGACAAAATAGGATACTGAGTAACAGATATATAATGTTGAATGAAAACAACTATGTGTCTGATGTGTAAGAAGTAGGAGAAGGGATAGCGAGAGGATGGAATTAGTTTTGAACTGGAGAGAATTAGAATATGATTATGAAGGAGTAACGTAGCTGTAGCGCAGTGGTTTGTAAGGGAAGGAGAATAGTGTAAAATGACAATAGGCATGGAAACAGTCTTGAAAGGCTTGATTTTGGATGTGAAATAAAATACACACCACTATTTTATATAAGCACAGTGCTCTTTAATGAATTACATGTTTTATCAGACTTAATCTTGTTGTTTTTGTGCATAATGTGCATTTAACTTTAGATCAAAAAATCTATACTGTAACATTTGAACAGTTGAAAACCTTAATTGTATACCAAACATTGTACAGATTCATGCACCATCAAAACTGATATGCTAAAATAGTTTAAAAATCACTGAAAAGAACAATAATCATACCTAACAGGAAATTGACAAACTAAGTTATTGTGTCATTGGACAGAGTGTAAGGATATAGCCTAATCTGATAACTGGTGCTTAATTTGCACATTGTGTGTCCATGTTCATCAGATGTACAGTAACTGGTGTTTCCCAAGAATATACAGTACATTAGAAATACCTAAAGTAATAACATAATAATCGCAATTGTCTATGTGGTAGTGTCACTCAGATGCATTTGCTAAGTGCACACTTAACAGTGGCTAAGGCTGTATTTCAAGTAATTTTAATGTGAATATAGGTCTTCTTGAGTGATAATTTCCACAACATTACACATGGCCTGATAAAGTTAAATTCCATTATTGTCATCATTTTCTAGTGGATTCACTGTTTCATGTATTAATTGATACAGTTCAGCAGTAATAGTAATGGAATTCTCTGGGACAGAAATGTTAATGGTTTGCAGAGGTGGCAGGGGTGCAAACTCATCAATACCAAACTTCTCAATAGTATCATTAAATATGCCATTATTAGCACTGTGGTTTGAAGCAATTTGCTATATTACACCAGAATGCCACAGTTGTAGAGGTGAATATAATCGTTCTGTTCTGAGACCATGGTTGTTCCATTGATTAATAAATAGAGAATAATATATGGGGTGGTGTGTGTAGCGAGATTTTACACACACGAGTTGTGAGATGCTACGCAAGCCGGTGACCGGTTAAAATACATCCCTAGCAGTGTGTGTAAATCAAAGTTCACCCACCTCTTTTTTATAATTGCTGGCCTGGCTTTTCGCCTCAGATTGTAAAAAAATCAGGCAGTAGATTGGCGGTGAGGCAGTGACAGACTACTCAGAGTCTGTGCTGTTGTGGTCCGTGGTATGAGAATTTACAGTAAATAGCTAATTTTGTAAGTCACAGCAAGTATGCTATTTTGGTTTAAGCTTACCGGCGAACAGCAGTTGCTGAGCTGTGGAATGCTTCCTTTATGAAGAGTTTGTTTCCCCGAATACGAGGGACCAGGAAGTGTGCTGTGCTGTGGGATTCCGTCAGTGAAGGTGAACGTCAGCGAACAGCGACTGAGGGATGGCTGTTCCAAGGGAAACCTGGTGCGTGTTTGCTATAACGGCAAATTTTAACCGGGTTTCCCTATGGGAAAAAGCGCGCGTCGGTAATTATATTCACTTAATGACTGATTAATCCTAGGCAGATAAACATAGTGCAAACTAAACATATGAACTTCATTGTGTGGATTCAAAATATTCTATACTTCCATAAACTGGAACAAATTATGATAGTAAGCAGTAACAACTCTGTTCAGTTCAGCCCATAACCGCTCAGTTCTCTGATTATGAACACTTCGTCCTGTTATGAAGCTGCCACGATTCAGGCCCCTTGCGTCCAACATGAATCGAGCGACATCAACATTTTCAACTCCATGATCACCTCTTACTCAGGATGGGAATCCATACCTCAGAACACCATTTTGAAAAATACTTGAATACTCTTAATGTTTTGTTGTTGTCTAAGCAATTCAAATAAACTATTGTGCGACTGTAGCCATCTATGCATCCATGAAAAACCATCCTCCAGGAAATCAACTTATGGTTGCTGTCAATATGCCTAGAAAGGAAAATAATTTTTAGTGTGTGTATCATCACATATTTTTATAAGTAAGTAAGTTTGCATGAAGCTATTTTTTGTCTTAATTTCACCATACCTTTACATCTGCTGAAGCCATAATTACATGTTAGTAACATGACCCATTGCTGTGGAGATGATATCAGAAAGGATTAGGACCAACAGAGAGAAAAATAGCTATAGCTCCTCACACAGTCCTATGAGGCAATGTACTGTACTGTATAAGTTGTTGCAGTAGCAACTACCAAACAGACTTTTGATGTGCACACCCTTGTGACAAGCATAATAAGGGGATACGTGATGGTAAGGGGCCTGATATGACTACTATCACAACAAGTGGCAAGTCTGTTCGGAGAGTATCTTGACTGTGATTGTTCCCAGAGCTGACTTGACACAAGTTGTGATATTACTAATTTCAAGCCCCTTGACATCACGTATCCATTTTACACAATATGGTATTTTTTTACTTTGGTATGGTTAGTTTTTAAAGTATGTATGTGGTACCTGTGGTTTCTTTTTTGGTTGGCGTTATTCCACGGTATTTGGCTCTTCAGACGTGTGACACAGAGTACTAATATTTTCTGCTGACATGTACACGGTATATATATATATATCTGGTGGCTTTTCTCACTGTGTACACGTCAGCATGCGGATATCAATATGCAGTGACAATACAACTATTTACTTAGGGGCATATCTCTTCATCCCTACTGTATAAACGTGGTTACAGCACTTCACTGAGCAGTTCCACAACATATTACAGCTTCTAGGAGAACGGTGGTGGGTGTCCACATGGAAATGTAAGGTAGGATCATTCACAAACCATGATGATCCTCCAAAACAGCATAAAAATGTTTTAAAATGCCCACTGAATTAGAAATATACTCGGAAAGTGGTAGCTGGTAATGCCACTCTGAGACTTTCCCTCGAGCAGGCAAACTACATTTTTGTGAGATCTGTGCAGAACCAACCAGCACATGAGGAACTGGGTTAGGAAGTGGGGTGGGGGGGATCTTCTTTGAAACAAATACTAAAAGCTGTGAAGGGAAGGGAGGCACCAGATCAATATAGATATACTGGGAACCATGTGACTACTCATATAAGCAATGGCAGCCAAGTAGTACTTCAAATGACAGTTGAATGGTAAGAGGAGAGTACAGTGATGGCACCATTTCCACAGGGCTATGGCCATGGTATAGCAGTATACAAATGCAGAAAGGGGACTTTAAAGCAATTTGTAATCCAAAACACCATGGAATGGAGAAGCAGCTCCGTGGGAAATCTGCATCAATAGTTCCATCAACCAAATCATGATCTTCCAAAGTCACAAGCACTGGGAGAAGGGGAAGTCATCCTCAGTGCCTCCAGGGTGCCCCTCTGCTTTACAGGTATGGCATCTACTTCGACATCATCCACTTCAGTGGTGACTGCAACTGCCTCCATGACTCTTAAAAAGTCACAGTGAGGTTGAGCCTTGGCGTAGGCACTATGGGGCACATTATGGCCCTAACATCAAAACTGATGATAGGAACACACCCACCTGCATTAACATCGCAACCGATGATGGGGACCCACCCACCCCTGATAACTCACAGTCATGTCTGCTAACCAAAGTAGAGCTGATGCTCAGCCAGTTCTCACCTTCTCAGACATGATAAGGCATCTGTTGACTGGTCTCCAAGTTCCTGGGAGTAAATTGATTGTGTTTTCTATAACTTATTCTTCTATAACACAAGGTAACCCTTGCCACAGAGTTGCCCTCTGCTCCACTGATGTTGCTGGCACAGTCACCCATTCCAATCAACCCAGGCAATGAGAGATATGAGTATGATTGAAGAACAGGAGGAAAAAGATCTCCATGCTGAGAGCCAATATGAACATAGCACCAGCTTTATAGTGTCTTGCATTGACAACTCTGTGTTGAACACACCAATGTCACCACAAGATGAACCTCCATTTTTCAGCGTAATGCAGCAGATGCAAGCTGACTTGGATTTTGCTGTCTAAGAGCAAGACACTACTAAAAAATACTTACTGGAAATCCTGGAGTTGCCAGTCTCCTATTATGATGCCTCCTATGCTTCCAGCCTTGGAGGAAGCCAAGTGTGCTGCTTGGTACAGACAAAAGGTACAGACAAAAGGAGGGCAGATGTGATTCCCCTTCACAAAAGTGGGAGCAAGGCAGAAGCAGGAAACTACAGACCTGTAAGTTTGACCTCAGTGGTAGGGAAAATGATGGAATCACTTCTGAAAGAAAGAATTGTTGAGTACCTAGAGGCCAGCGGGGCACAAGACCCAAAGCAGCATGGATTCACAGCAGGAAGGTCATGTCAGATGAATCTAATTGATTTCTTTGACTGGGTGACCAAAGTAGTATACCAGGGAGGGGCTGTGAACATGGCCTACCTAGACTTTAGCAAGGCATTTGATACAGTCCCGCACAAAAGATTAATAATCAAGTTAGCCAGCCTGGGAGTGGGTCCTAGAGTGGTAGCCTAGGTAGCAAACTGGCTGCTCAACAGGACACAGAAGGTAATAGTGAATGGAACACATTCTGAAGAAAGGGGGGTTACTAGTGGAGTACCTCAGTGTTCAGTACTGGGTCCAGTCCTCTTTAACATCTTTACAGGTGACATTGCAGAGGGTCTGGAAGGAAAGGTATGCCTCTTTGCAGATGACACAAAGATCTGTAACACAGTTGATACACAAGGGGGGTAGAAAGGATGAGAAGGGACTTGGCAAGGTTGGAGGAATGGTCAGACATATGACAACTTAGATTCAATACAAAGAAGTGCAAAGTAATGCACCTGGGAAACAAAAACCCAGGAGAAGAGTACACAATAGCAGGGGAGGTAGTAACAACAACAAAAATGGAAAGGGACTTGGGGGTAGTCATATCAGATGACCTAAAGGTGCGTAAGCAATGTGAGAAGTCAGTAAGAAAAGTCAGGGGGATACTGGGATGCATAGGAAGGGGCATCACAAGTAGAAAAAGGGAAGTGGTTATCCCTCTGTACAGACAGTTGGTGAGACCCCATCTGGAGTACTGTGTGCAGTTTTGGAGACCACATCTACGCAAGGACATAGACAGGATGGAAGCAGTCCAGAGGAGGGCAACTAAAATGGTGCAGGGTCTGCAGCAGAAGCCATATGAGGAGAGACTGAGAGAGCTTAATATGTATACTCTTGATGAAAGGAGGGACGGGGACATGATAGAAATGTTCAAGTGCCTCAAGGAATCAACAAAGTCCAGGAGGGTAGCATCTTTCAGAAAAAGAGATGTGTAAGAACAAGGGGGCACAATTTAAAGATAGAGGGGGGACGGCTCAGGGGTAATGTGAGGAAATTTTTTTTCACGGAGAGAGTGGTGGATACATGGAACAGCCTTCCTGAGGAGGTCGTTGAGTCTAAAACAGTGGGGGAATTCAAACATGCATGGGACAGACACAAAGCAATTATAGTGGGAGGTTGCAGGAAGTAGGCTGTTGGTTAACTAGAATCTGCAGCTTATCCAGTAGGTAGGAAAATGGGCAGACTGGGTGGGCCAAGTGGTCCTTATCTGCCATCTATGTTTCTATGTTTCTAAAACAATATATCAGCTATCCCCATGAAGGCAGATAACAATAATTATGCCCCTTTCAGGAGGAAGCCTTTTTATTTTACACAACCCGAGACTGACTCTGTGGTAATCACTGATGCCGGCCAAGTACAGGATGCCTGAACACCTGAGCTCCCTTCCTCCTGACAAAGAATATAGGAGGTTGGGTGTCCTTGGCAAGTTGACATATGACTCTGGATCATTGGCCCTTATAGATCTGGACACTCCTTGGACTTAGTCTTTCTCCTAGGGATTGATACTTTTGATTTGGGTGTGGAACCAGTCACTTGGTCAGACCACTAACACTGTGAGGTTCAGTTTTTGCACCCCCCTGAGAAGGCCTACCCCTGTGGAGATGGTTTGGTACCGCCCCTTATGAGATATTACTTCTCAAGGCCTCGTAGCGGTCCTTGACCTCTCATCCCCCGTGTTGGTGAGCAGTAGTTTAGAGACCCTAGTGGCAGCCTATAACATGGCTGTTACGGTGGTGCTGGATTCTATTGCTCCGGTTCATGTACACCCCTTATCCCTTCGCCCCAAGACCCCTTGGTTTGATGGGATGTTGTGCGAGATGCGGAGACAGGGGCGAAGGTTAAAGCATTGCTGGTACAGATCTGCCCTTGATACCAACCGCCTTAGATTGATGGACCATTATTCTGTCTATCAATCTGCAATCACCCGTAAGAAGGCAGAAATACCATCCACGGAGATTGCAGTTGCTAGGAACTGACCGGCTCAGCTTTTTCGAATGGTAGACAGACTGTGCAACCCAGCCTGTCTGCAGGTTCGGAAAACCTTTTCGCAATTAGAGTGCGAGGAGCTTGCTCGTTTCTTCGCAAATAAGGTGGCCGACATCAAGGCTGCTCTGCATCCAGCAAACTTTAAGGGGGATGCTGTCGGATAATGTGAGTACACAGAACCTCAATTTTCTTGGAGTTCCTTCGGTCTACCTGACTTCGTGGATGCCATGAGGAACATCCATAGTGTACGCCCTACAGGCTGTAGTTTGGATCCTGGACCACCCTCCCTATTGTTGGGTTGTAGTGACATCATTGGTCCAATCCTTGTGCGAATAGTCTGGTGCTCCTTGGAGACGGGTGAGTTTCCTAGCTCCCTGAAAGAGGCGGTGGTGGCACCTCTCTTGAAGAAAGCTACCTTGGACCCGGACTGTTTCACAAACTACAGACCAATCTCAAACCTACCCTTTATCGGGAAGGTGATTGCGAAAGTAGTGGCGGCCCAATTGGAAGACCATTTAACCATCCATGACATCTACGAATCCTTCCAGTTCAGTTTTCGTAAAAGACATAGCACCGAGACTGCGCTGGTTCGGGTGCTTAATAATCTTCTGAGAGCGAGAGATCAGAAGAGGCGTTCTATTCTAGTTCTTCTTGATCTCTCATCAGCCTTTGACACTGTGGATCACTTGGTGTTGATAGCACGCCTGAGGCAGATTTGTGGAATATCGGGAATCGGCCTTCGATGGTTCACCTCATTCCTCACTGGGAGATCACAAAGAGTTGTGTCTAGGTTTTTTTCCTCAAGCCCAACTCCTTTGTTGTGTGGGGTGCCTCAGGGGTTCAGTGCTGTCTCCCATGTTATTCGCGGTGTATATGCTGCCCCTTGGAGACATTATAAGACGGTATGAGCTGAGGTTTCACTGTTATGCAGATGATACCCAGCTATACTTGTCTTTGCCCCGACCAGGATGGAGCTCTCTCTGTTTAACAACTGTCTGAAAGAAATCCAGGACTGGATGGACTCTAGTTGGCTGAAGTTGAACTCAGAAAAGACAGAAGGTTTTATTGAAGTGGACCCTGATGGAATCAGATAGAAAGTCGTCTGTTGGTGCGCCCTCAGGAACTTTTCTTTGCGGCGTTTCCCTCCCGACCTCTGAACGGGTGCGTAACCTGGGGGTCATCTTGGATGACAGGCTGACACTACAATCACAAATGTCGGCAGTCGTCAAGACTTCCTTTTACCACCTTAGGAATATTACCAGAGTTAGGCACCTTGTTCCATCTGACACATTACCAATGTTGGTCCACGCCTTTGTGTCCTCACGTTTGGACTACTGCAACTCCCTGTACTTTGGGCTTTCTGGGGTTGAAATCTGCCACCTTCAGCTAGTGCAGAACGCTGCAGCCAGAGTTTTGACTGGGACAAGTAGGTCCTGTCATATTACCCCGGTGCTGCGCGAACTGCACTGGCTATCAATACAGTGGCGGACTGCCTTTAAAGTCAGTTTACTGACTTTCAAAGCCCTACATGATCAGGGTCCAGCCTATCTGAAAGAACTTCTGGTTTCTTATTGCCCTGGCCGATGGCTTCACTCGGCTGACAAGGGGTTGCTAGAGATTCCAAGAGTGAGTCTTAAATCATCAGGTTGTAGAGCTTTTTCTTACGCCGCACCCACTCTTTGGAATTCTCTACCACGGCGGTTGCAGGAGTGCACCTCCGTGGAGGAATTTAAGAGGGGTTTAAAAACCCATCTTTTTCAAATAGCTTTTTTGGAACATTGATTCTATTTGAGATTGTTGATCATACTGTGATTTTATTGTGTTTTTATACTGAATTTTATTATTTGTGTCATTTTATTGTGTACAATGCCTTGACAACTGAAAGGCACTTTATAAATAAATGTATTATTATTAATAAGTATAAGAACACCTTCTGGAGTCAGGCTAAGGCTAAGGCTAATGCACATGCAGCGCCTGAGGGCACCTCAAAGCAGAATTGAATAAAAAACATGACTGCTGGTGCTGATTTGAACAAACATTTGCACCACACAGCCTATGATATTTCTGATGCTTCTGCCACTGTAGTGCCCTCTGTCATCTCTCTCAGGCGAAACTAATGAATCAGAGTGACAGTATATGCAACAATTATTGATGCCCCATATAGATAGCAATAGTTGTCTCGTCATGAGGTACAGGAGACTGTGAAAGGTATCCAAACCTCAAGCAGACTCCTTATACACCAACAATCACATTTAGCTACATGGGTGGTTATTGGGGACTTACCTCTTCACCATTTAGAGTAATGACAACAGATGACTACTGTTGCATGGTTTCCAGAGTTCATAGAAAAAGGTCAAGCTCTGTAAGTTAAGGTCAACACTCTATGTCATCCCCAAAGTGCTGTCAAAATACCTTCCAGGGCACCACTCTATGTCATCCCCAAAGTGCTGTCAAAATACCCTCCAGGGCACATGCCCTTGTACTGGAATGAATTAGCTACTTGGCTACAAAAACAGAACATAGAAGTTATCCCCCTAGAAGAGATGAACACAGGATTTTACTCCCAGTGCTTCCTTGTACCCAAGTGGACAGGATACCTGAGGCTCATTCCCAATCTCAGAGATCTGAACTTCACACAATACAAGAAGTTCAGAATGCTCACTTTGCAGGGTCTACTTCCATTACTGCTAACAGGGTATTGGAAATGCTGCTTGTGTATTAAAGATGCGTACCTCCGTATCAAGTTCAAGAAAACACACATAAAATACTAGAGGATCCTGTATCCGAGGATCATTATCAATTCCGACCTTTGCCCTTCGGCTTGACTTCTGAGACACTGGTCTTAAATAATGCTTGGCACTGGTGACAGCAGCTTTTTGCAGAGAAGGCTTGCATGTGTTCACATTCCTGAATGGCTGGCTGTTAAAAGCCCACTCCAGGGACCAGCTGTTAAAAACATTAACTCAAGCCAGACAGTTGTTCGATGCTCTTGTGGTAACAGTCAACATGCCACAGTCAGTACTGTCATACTGCCAGTGACTGCCGTACATAGGGGCAGTCCTTGATAGGCGCAGGGCTCAGTTTTCCTGCCTTTGGACATTGCAAACCACCTGACTGCCCAAGCACTTAGTAAACCACATACATTATGTCTCAGCAAGGACATTTTTATGCCTGCTGGGACTCGTGGTTGGGGCCAGTGTCACAGCACCATTGTCCAGGCTGCAAATGTTGATCATCCAGTGGACATGAGTCTAATGAGACCAGACCAGCTCGTGGGCAATCTTGAACAAATGATTCTAGTTATACTCCATGTGTGCAAAGTGCTCAGCTGGTGGATACAATGCATTATAAAATGGGTAGGCAAAACCAGCCAATGAGAGCCCAAGCTCTCCATGCACAAAATGTATTCTATGCATGGGTAAAAAAAAGAGGTAGCAGTAAAAATGCCAAGATTCTGGTGCCATAGAATGTTGGCATTTTCTTTGGCAGCCATCTTTTCTTTAACCAAAGCAAGAGGCTTTAGCCTACCCATTTTATAAACTATAAGACTTCTACGGTCTCTCTGTCTTCAGTTCCTGCTCTGGGGGTACCCCACTCTCTCAGCTGATAACCTTCGTTAATTACACTGGCATCAGCATGTCAGCCTCCATCATCAAATCTGCTCTGCCACAGACTCGACACTTTACAATCACTGCAGCCAGCTTTGGTTACATGTCCGAATCGCAGCCCCAGAATCCACAATAAACCAAATACAGTATAAATGGAGTAGTGGCTTCCTTTACCTTCCTGTCACCTGCTCACTCCCTCACTGTCTTGACAGCTAGTGCTCTTCAACTGGGAATGTAAACTAGAGGAGGTGCAAATATGGGGGGAGTGATACCAAGCGGGCCAGGGCCACTGGCACTGAAGTGAACTGTGAAGCCAAAGGGAAAGTGATGGGGTGCAGTGTAGAACTAGATGAACATGCAGCCGAGGACACGGAACGGTTCCACCTCAGGCTTTTGTCATGCCAATATGTTAATTTGGTTATATGCAACATACTGGGGCACATCGTAGTGTACGAACTCATGGTGCTGTATTTGCCCAATGCCCATCGTTTAATCGCAGGGTAGGACAAGTTACACTGGTAGCAACTGTACTTTATAGAGTTCTACATGACCTGCAAAGAACTTCTACTACCATAAGGTTGGGACATAGTATTTTTTCTTTTTCATGGCAACAGGGATGATCTAGAAGGATGATGTCATTAGTGGTAGGCAGAAGGACTGTTTTATCTAAAATCAGCATGAGTAAATGGTATTTGCCACATATAAAATTAATTCTCTAACTGTAAAAAGTGTTTTTTTTAAAGTAGACCATTTTATAAGCACAATAAGACACTCCAGAGTGTGTATGGAACAGATTTTACCACACAGCAGGGGCTAAAGGCACTCAGCCAGGGTCCTCATGCTTTATTATGCCCCTGACAGTGTGGTAAAATCTGTTCCATGCACGTCCTGTCGTGTCTTATTGCTTACGTATCATGGGGATTCTGGTACTGATCCCATCTGTTGAGATTGTCACCATGGATGCTTTGGTGTTGGGAGTTCACATGGGCCCTCATCAGACACTGGGCACTTGGACCCAATTGGAATGCACTTTGCACATCAAATTTCTGGAAATGAGGTAAATTCTACGAAGAGTCTAGGCATTCCAGAAGAAGTTGTCCCTGGGTCTTCTGTTAATCCAGATAGACAATGTCAGTGTGTTGCATTACATCAATGAACGGGGGGGGAGGCGAGCAAGCAGCCCAGCCAGCAGCAGCAGCAGCAGTTTTCTGGAGCTCCCTGCCATCGAGTTAAATAAACTACATAATTGACCACAGAGACATTATTCAGCCACAGAATACTGAAGGAGAGGAGATCCTAGACCTGGATTATTGCTTTACAAACAGAAATGGAGTGCACAAAAATGAACAAACAAGATTTCTGTTTACCTCGCTCCTCGACCGCCAAACTGCCAGTTGAAGTACCAGGCCAGTCTCAAGTGTCGAGCTCCGACTCCAATGGAGCTACTCTAACAACCCTCCAAACCGCGGTCCAAGCGCTCGCTAAAATGGTCCAACAAATGGACCAAAAGCTAGTCAATTTGTCAGAACGATTCCTGACAATGGAGAACAGGCTGGACGCTCTGGGGGAAACCACAAAGTCGGCGGAAGTCATGGTGGGAAAGGCCTTAGCCGCTACAGCTACATCTCTGAAAGAGCAGGCTGGTTTTAGAAGCTGCGTGGAACAACTTGAGAACTCTGTGAGGGCCGCTAATGTCAAGAGCTCTCGGTTTGCCCTAGGAATCAGAAGGGACCTCATTACAATATTACTTGCAATCCTGGCTTGAGGGTCTGACTGACATAACAGACTTCAAAATCCTTAAAGCTTACCGCATTAATTCCAGATGACCCTCGAGCGGACTGATAAACCCCCATACAGTCCTCCTTACACTGCGCTCTCCAAGTGAAAAATATTTATTGCTGGGGGCCCTTAGAAATAGGGGCCCGATTTATGTTGATGAGGCCAGAATTTTATTTTTTTCTGATGTTGCATATGCCACCCACATGAGAAGGAAGGCCTTAGACGGGGTCAAGCAGCGTCTCTGAGAACTAGACATTTCGTACTCCCTCGCCTTTCCTGCCTGACTGTGCTTCATGATTGATTGGCACCAGTACTGATTTATGGATCCCAACGAAGTCGGTGTCTGTATTGAGAGACTGATAGCTAAAAGACTACGAGAAGAACACTCTACGGATGGGGAAGAATCAGAAGGGGACTGAAATTGTTCCAGAGACAGTGAGCTTTGTTTAGCAATTATTTAACCCCTATCCATGGACTTAGTGCCTCTGTTACTGAACGTTTGTTGTCCTCTAAGGGCTCATTAGTCTCAATCTAACCATAACTATTTATTTTTGAAGGACTAGAGACTCTACATATGACCTAATAGCATTGGGACATATAAATAGTTATATCTGGGTTTATCAGACACTCATTTCTACCAGTGTTCAGGCTGTTTGGACCTAATGTTTAACTGTACTAGTTTATTATTCTATGCTCTGCTCAAGAAGGAGTAAGAGGTGCCTTTTTGCCTATAAATGTATTGTATCTCATAATGCAACTGTTTCCAGGAGCCCTAATGACCTACTCCTTTATAATTAGGTGCCAGTTCTATGTATGTTAATGGCACGAACTGGAGTGAAATTCTTGCTTTGTAGGCACCAGTTGTGTCCTTCTGGTCTTAAAATCTTGAGGGCAATTTCCCGGTCTCCTGCAGGCAGCACCATCTACCTCCTTTGTACATCAGGGGGGCGCTTCAGAACAGAGATCTCTCTCCAATGACTAATTGATGTTACAGTCAATATAAGACATTTGGTCAGTTTACTATGTAGATGTTCTAATTACTATATGACCCATTTAGAGCATTGGCTGCACTATAGTTCTTGAAATGGATGTGATGCTTATTCTACCAATGTTGGTTTATACCCCTAATGCTGTACTAACTGAATAGAAAGTCATCATCCTAAGTGATGTAATAGGATAACTGTCAGTTGTATACCTACTCAGAAACTGCGTATTCTATATGTCTGTACTAAATACCACAAATAAAAATGTAAAAAAAATAAATAAATAAACGGGAGGACTCCTTCCTATCTGCTGAGCATGGAAGAAAGGAGAGTTGGTATCGTGCTTTTGAACATGTTCTAGAACTATCAACCGTGCATGTTACAGGCATCCAAAATGTCTTAGCTGAAAAACTAAGTAGGTCAGACTACAGGATGCACAAGTGGGAACTGGTGACCTTGGTGGCTGATGACCTATTTGGGAACTGGATTCATCCTGAGTTGGACCTTTATGTGTCCCCACAGCACTCAAAACTGCTGCATTTATGCTTGCTTACTCCAGGGTGTAGAGATTTTTGGTGAGATGTGCTGTCCCTGTCTTTAATAAGGTTTTTGTATGCCTTCCTCAAAATGGAGTTGTAACTGTAATACACATGGCTCACCTATGCCCTTGGCAGTTCCCCTCACCCCCACTGCAACAGCTGTCAGTGAAACTTGACCCCATCTGCCCCTGTGCAAGGAAGTACTGTCACAAGAACAGAGAAACTTGGTCCATCCAGAACTGAAGTCTCTACTTCTGCATGCATACTTCCTGAAGATATAGCTATAGATTGCTTTGGTGTTTCACAGAAAGTGGTTGATGTTCTGGTGGCTACTAGTAAAATTATCCACAAGACAAACTCCATGAAGCGGAAGGTGTTTCTTCTATGTGCTGCTTCTCACGACCTGGATCTGTTTACCTGTCAAGTTAATAATGTTCAAGAGTATGTGCTGTCCTTATCAGATTCAGGCCTACAGTACTCCTCAATTGATGTGAACCTGGCTGCCATATCAGCTTTCCATGTGCCTATAAATGACCGTATGGTTGCTCATTTACACGTAGCCTGTACCTTCTTAAGAGGCATTGTGGACATAAATTTTCCTATTTGAAATCCATTCCCAGCTTGGAATATGACATTTATGTTGGAAAAGTTCACCTTGGCTCCTTGTGAACAAGCCCCGACTTGGGACTTACACTTTCTTACTTAGTAAGCGTTATTTTCAGTTGCAATCACTTCTGCTCAAAAGATTTCCAAGCTGTAGACTGTAATATGTGATCCTCCTTATGTGATTTTTCACAAGGACTAGGTGCCGCTCCATGTTAATCCGAAGTTTCTGACAAAGGCGGTGTCTGATTTTACTTAAATCAAACCATCCACCTTCCAATGTATTATACAGGGCAGGGAAATCCAGGGGAAGCATTGCTCCATACCTTAGATGATCATGAGCATAGAATACACAAGGTCTATAGACACAATACAAAGGATGGCAGGACATTCTTTCAGCTTTTTGTTTCATTCACACTTGGAAAAGAGGATGCCCCAGTTTCTAAAATGTGCATGTCTAGATGGCTAGCAAACTATGTCACATTTGGTTACAGGAAGTACAGTAAGGAACTTAATGGTGTGGTTTGTGATCATTCCACTATGGGCCTGGCCACCTGTGTTGCTTGTTCCTGGAATGTATCTGCTGCAGAAATCTGTGCAGTTGCTACCAGGAGTACTGTCCACACTGTAATTAAACACTATAGTCTGCACATTGTCTCTCATAGATGAGCTGGGTCTTGCCTAGTACTACAAGGTCATCTTTCATAAGACTATAGGCTTGAGTAATACATACTGTTACCCTTTGGTGTTGCTTAGGACTTGTTCCAAAGTGGTGGGCCAATGAAAGAGCTGACCTCAAAGAAGATAAAAAAGTTATGCACTTACCATAACAGTAGATCTCTGAAGGAAACTCATCAGACCGTGTTGTTATACCCTTCTTCCCACTTTTTGACTGTGCAGCAACAGATGTGTGTGCTACTGTGCACATTGCTACCGTACATTCACAGCCCTCTGTTTTGCCTGGTATGTGTGGAGTGCTAGGTTATCTCCTGCTTTCCTAGAGGAAGACCCTTTGAGCATGACCTCCAGTGGTGAACTGAGAGGAGAGGCTGCCCACATTTATGTATATGCTGACACCTGATGTCATAGTGGGCTGTCTCACATGAACTATTTGCAGAAGATACATGTGATCCTAGACCCTGGCTGGTATAAGTTCCAGAGGCGTGGCCTGATGAAAGATAGTCTCTTGAACAGTTACTGTTACAGTAAGTACACAGCTCTTCTTTTTGCACTGACACTTTGTGCCACCATCAAGTATCAAAAAAAATCATTAATGAAGACAATTTGAAACATGGTTCAGTTATTATTAGGTTATAGAAAATCTGCATTTCATAAAATGCAAATCAATTTATAATTCTATGTTGACTGTGTAGCACGATGTGTTATGAAATCTGAGATTTAATTTAGGATTACGTGCAGAAGCTGGATGAAACATTTGGAAGAAGGGTCGGGAATGCATACTGTGTCTACGCTACATCTGTCCATGGAATGCCATGCAGTCAAGCCCTATATTCACTAGATAGGGTAGGTAGACTGGAACAGTCCCATGTGCTTTCTTGCAGCATGCTTCTGCATTTGCATTCTGAAGCATGCTATGTCCTTCATCTACCTGGCCTTCTTGCAGGTTGAATCTGTGCATACAGTACCTACTCCACCCAATATGCATGTGACTGTCTAACAAAATAAGCTGGATTGTTGCTAGAGTCAATGTTTGCACTCTTTGGAAAAACACATGAAAGAAGAGCAGAAGGGGCACAGACCCTAGGGAAGAAGCAAGTAGGAGAAGGATTGGGCAAGAAAATAAGTTAGAGATAAATGTGTGTTGGGGGTAGGGTAGAAGAGCAGGGTGGATAGTTAGACTTAACAACAACAGCATTGGAACAAGCTAAATGACTGGCACATTATGGCTGCAGAGACTGGGGCAAAGACCTGGCACTCACCGAAATTTAGGCTAATGGCCTTATTATTATACATTTTGTACATCATGTACAATTTTTATGTATTATGTAATAATTATATATGTCTTGTTATAATTGCCTGTACAGAGGGATAACAACTTCCTGTTTTCTGCTGGTGATGTCTCTCAATATATATCCCAGTATCCCTTCAGCCCTCCCTACTGCCTTCTCACATTACTTGCTAACCTTAAGGTCATCTGATATGATTACCTCTAGGTCCCTTTCCATTTTTGTTGTTGTCACTACCACACCCCCCCCTCCATTTTGTACTCTTCCCCAGGGTTTTTATTTCCCAGATGCATTATTTGGCACTTCTTTGCACTGAATCAAAGCTGCCATACTTCTGACCATTCCTCCAACCTTGCCAAGTCCCTTCTCATCCTTTCCACCCACCTCCCCTTGTGTATCAACCCTGTTGCAGACCGTTATGTAATCTGCAAAGGGGAATACTTTTCCTTCCAACCCCTCTGAGATGTCACTTATAAAGACATTAAAAAGGACTGGACCCAGTACTGAACCCTGCAGTACTCCAATAGTAACACCCCTTTCTTCAGAGTGGACTCCATTTACTATTACCCTCTGTGTTCTGTTGTTCAGCCAGTGTTTTACCCAGGCTATCAACCTGGGACCCACTCCCAGGCTGGTTAATTTGACTATTAATCTTTTGTGTGGGACTGAGTCAAATGCCTTGCTAAAATCTAGGTAGGCCATGTCCACAGCTCCTCCCTGGTCTACTACTTTGGCCACCCAGTCAAAGAAATCAATTAGATTCGTCTGACATGACCTTCCTGCTGTGAATCCGTGCTGCCTTGGGTCCATTTTCAGTACAGAGAGTCCTGAAGGGAATTGAAAATTAGAAAGTAGAGATGGCAGGAAGGCCAGACAGAATGCATCCAAAGATACTGAGTGAGCTCAGGAAGATTCTGGTTGCACCTCTGACTTCTATTTAAGTGCTCCATGGAGACGGGTGTTGTTATGGATTAGTGGAGAACAGTAGATAGTTCCATTTCATAAAAGTGATAGCAGGGAGGAGACTGACAACTATAGGACAGTCTGTTTGACTTCAGTGATGAGGAACCTAATGGAATAACTACTAAAATAAAGGATTGAGGAATACCTTGACTCCAGTTGCTTACAAGAAATGAGGCAGCATGGATTCACAGGAGGGTGGTCATGTCAATCAAATCAGATTGATTGATTGGGGGACCAGGGATTTAGACAAGGGTGGAGCAGTGGGCATAGCCTATCTAGATTTCAATAAGGCCTTCAGTACCATTCCACATCGGAGACTGTTAAGCAAGCTGGGCAACTTAGGAGTGGGAACAAACATGGAAAACAGTGTAAGAAATTGGTTACGGGATAGGCAACAGAGGGTGCAGGTAAACAGAGCTCAGTCGGGGAAAGAGAGAGTGACCAGTGGAATAACTCAGGAACCAGTACTGGGACCTATCTTCTTAAATATTTTGGATGAACTTTGCTTAGGAGATGGAAGAGGAAGTCTGGCTGTTTGTGAATGACACCAAAATCTGCAATAGGGTAGACATGGGGAGGGGGGGAGAAGTGACCTGAGAAGACTAGAGGAATAGTCAAGAGTATGTGACATTGTGCCCCCTCACCAGCCATGACTGTGCAATTATCAGTTTCAATTATATATTATCATAACCCCTTCATGATCTCCAAATGAGCAAGTACTGGTACTCCATAGAAATTAGCATGCCCCTTCATGATCACCAGTTCTGCCAGTGACATTGGTGCATAACAATATCATGCCCCCCCCCCGATTCTGCCTTTTGCAGAACTGAATAAATATTATCATGGCACCTCGATCCCCATGCCACCAGTGACACTATAGAACTGAAGACCCTCTTAATCTGGTAATCTACTGGCTCCCTGACCCCCTAGCCCTAGCAGGTAGTCACCACCACCCAGCTCCCCACTGATTCCATAATACAGACGGCACCAACACAACCATCCCCTCACCTCCATGGCCAACTAAACTGCCCTTTGGAGTGCTGTACTGTGTAGTGAACATAATGTGCATACACTGTACACCACAGCTATTATAATGACAGTTCAGTTTGCACCAACCATGGAGGTGAGAGAAGAGCTGTGCTGGCTGTATTATTGGGGGGGGTTATTATGTAAGACTGAACTGCAAAAGCCCGAGTGTCAGGAGCCCTAAACCAATTGCCTGACATTCGGTATACTGACAGTCGAAATTTTCCCCCAGTGAAATTTGTAATCTAAAATAAGAGGGGTGTAGGAGATTGGGGTTGAGGGGGCAAAGCCCCCAAAGCATGAAAAAAACCTCAGCCATTGGCAATTCTCTAGTGTCGGGATACAGAGTGTCAGGCAATCCCTATGGGGCTCCTGACATGTGTGCTTTTGCATTTCAATCATTCATTGTATATCCATTGTGGGATTGGAGGAAGCTGAGAGGTGGGCACTACCCACTGGGGTGGGGGTCTACTAGATCACCAGGTTGAGGGGGTATGTAGTTTGATAGTGACAATGGTGGCATTGGGTGTCAAGGGCCATGATAATATTTATTCAGTAGTGACAACATCACAGTCGGAATGGGGGCATGATAATTGTATGCACTGATGTCACTGGCAAAGTGGGGGATTGGGGAGATGGCTGCTAGCCCAACAGGGACTAGTGTGGCACACAGCCACCCCGTGGCTTCTGACACACACACACTGCCTGTGTGCTATTTTGCGCCGAGCCCTGGTTACTGCAAGCCATGAGACTTAACCACCGGGACCATGTCTGATTAAGAATGGGGTGCAGGAGTGTCAACACAGGCTGCTTTATTGCCACAGCTTGTGCTGCTCCAAGTACAATTTGAGAATTGGGCTCACTGTGTCCAGTTCTAGTGACCACATTTGTGGAAGGACATAAACAGAGTTAAGAAAGTCCAGAGGAGGGCAAGTAAAATTATGCAGGTTCTGAATCACAAGCCCTATGAGTAAACACTAAAGGACTTCAATATGTACACACTGGGATACTGGAGGGAGACAGACTAAATGACAAAGAACTTTACCTCACTGGAGTAAATAAGCAGGAGGAGGGAATTATGTTTCACAACAAAAAGGTGCTTAAGAACAAGGGGGCATGCGATGAAGCTGGAAGTGAGTAGATTCAGGGGTGATGTGAGGAAATACTTCCCAGCAGAGGTGGTGAGGGCAAAAACAGTGGAGGGATTCAAGAACGCATGTGATAGGCATGAGGAACCTTAGTGCAAAGCAAGTAAGTGTGTGCGTCTGTGTGAAGGTGATTGTCATATCCAAAGATCAGTTAGGATCTATGGTAATACAGTACATAGGAAATAATGGGGACACTAGGTGAACTAAACAGTCCTTATCTGCCATCATATTCTGTGCCTCTATGCTAGTAACAGCACAGACTTGAAAGACTTTGAGGGCTCCTTTCTCAAAACTCAGTGTATGCTGTGACAACAGCAGCTTGCACTGATTGCTAGTGCGCCAGGGAACGTGTACATGATTCTCTGTTGGGTAGGATCCCAGCAGCAAAGTCACACTTCTTGTGGTAACTGTGGTCGTGCACCAAACAAACAGTGCATGTGGATGGTTGCCTGCAAGCTGCAAAAGTGGACATGTGGCACCCTAGAACATCCCTGGTGGCTAGCAGAACCCCCTCATCCCTGATACCCTACGTAATAAAATTAATGGTCCCTGGTGGTCTACTGGACCCCCTGCCCAGATCCCCTCTGTAATAAAAGGAATCACATCCTTGATGGTCTAGAGAACTACCTCACCCCAGCAGCCACTGCCAGACCACCCACTTCCACCTCCCATACACAAGGCAGCAACCAGCACAGCCCTTCGCTCTCCACCATGGCTGGCCACCAACTGAGCTTTCAAGGCACATGTCCTATAGCTATTAAGTAGTGCGTACAGAAAAAGTTGATAGTACAGTACACCCTCTTTCACAGATGCAGGACATGTGCCCTGACAGCTCAGTCAGTGACTGCCCATGGTTGAGAAAAGAGAGCTGTGATGGTCACTGACTTGGAATGGGGAGAGTGGGTGGTGGGGCATTGTGTACCCGGTTGGGAATCCATTACACCTCCAGGGATGTGATTACTGTTATTACAAAGAAGATTGGGGATGGGGGGGGTCTGCTAGACCACCTGGGATGTGATTCCTTTTATTACAAAGGGGATCAGGGGCTGGGGGGTTTGCTACACCACCAGGGATGTCATTACTCTTGTTAAATAGGGAATGGGACTGAGTGGTATACTAGACCAACAGGGACATGATTCCTTTTATTACAAAGGGGATCAGGGCTGGTGGTGCCTACTAGACCACCAGGGATGTCATTCCTTTAATTACACCGGGGGTCATGGCTGGGGGTCCCCAAGACCACCAGGGTCATCATTACTTTTATTAAGTAGGGAATTTGGAGTGGGGACCATGGCACTGTACATGTTCAATCCTACCCAAGGAGAGCTCTACCGATGGTGCTTGGATCTAAACCCTTCAAGAAGACATACTTCTAAATACCCTTAAACCAGCCCTGGCTGGTCCAATAGTACTTTGAAATGTGCCCTCTGGCAGGGTTTACAGAATCCAGAATCAGGGGATGGGGGGCCTGTGTTTGCCACAAGCCCCCTACTGCCATGCCCCAGCCCATTTTGTGCTGCATTTGGTGCATGCAGTCTACTTGTGAGGGGAGGAGAAGAAGTGGCAAAAGTCATGAAGTGGAAAGGAGAGAACAGGTTACTATGAAGAGAGAGGGAGCAGGCATTTGTGAAGAGTCTTCAGAAAATGGTTTTGCACTGCTAGAGGAGAAGAAGGAGGAGAGAAATTATGCAATTGGAGGAGTAATTGATAAATGCCTCGACCAAACCGCAGTGGGGGAAGTTCTGCTGGGAGAATTGCAACAGGGGCAAAAGGGGGAAATAATGTGCAGGAGGAAGAAGAGGAGCCAGAAATGAGAGAGGGAGATGAATGGAAGCAAGCAGGGAGTAAGAGGGGTGGACTCTTAGTGCTGGTGGACTCAATACTAAGAGGAGTCAGGTGGGGTAGCAAGTGGGAGAGGCATAGTCGCATTTGGGTGGAGGCCATGCCAGGAATGACAGCAGAAAGGGTGGAACAATCTGTTTTGCAATATGTTAGAAGGGGTAGGGACAAGCCTCATTTAATTACACATCTTGGAATGAACGACCTGGCTGACAAGACAGTAGATATAGTCCAGAGGAGGTTTGAGGAACTAGGACAAATATGTGAGGGGGCAGGAAGATCAGTAACTTTTTCAGAGATACTTCCAGTGCCCAAGGCAAGCACAACAAGAAAGCTGAGAATAGAGGAATTTAACGGATGGCTAAGAACCTGGTGTTGTGCTAAAGGGTATGGGCTGTTGGGGGGGTGGGGAGGGACCTGGGAGGACAGTAGTCTCTATGCCAAGGACAGACTACACTTGAGTGAGGAGGGAAATAAAGTGTTGAAACAGAGGATGGAGGAGTACATAGAGGAAGTAGGGAATTTAAACTAGGTGCGGGGGTGGCAATTGGGCAAGAGACATGCAGAGACCACAGGTTGGGAAACCATAAGGTTCTTTGTCTTTTAAATGTTTTTTTATTTTAATGGGTTCACCACAACATATCCAAGACACACTGTCTTAGGGTAGCTGGTCCATTCCACTGGGGTGTCAAACAGACAAGGCATACTGATGAGTCCTGGTGGGACGAAACACGTGTCTATGTCTTCTGTTGGCACCCTTTGCAAACTGTGTGAGAGGCCTTTCGGCACCATGCAATTTTGCTTAAAGTTGGACCAGCATAACATTCTGTGGTGATTTGCATATGCAGCCCATGATGCTTTGCATTGTGTGGGCATGTGTGATTTTGTATTTTCATATGAGCTTACCCCCATAACAGTGACAAATGACAAATGGCAAGTACTATTGGTGATGCTAGTAAAGGAGGGCAGGATGCGGAGGTGGTGGAAGGTGGTTACCCTTAATGCTAGGAGCCTTGGGTAGAAAACTGCAGAGTTACAGGTGCTCATGGCAGAGGGAGAGGTGGACATTGCAGCCATCACAGAAACATGGGCCACCCAATACAATGAGTGGGACCTGTCTGTACCAGGGTACAGGTTATGTCGTAAAGCCAGGGTGATTGGGAAAGGAGGGGATGGCACTATATGTGAAGGAAGGGCAGAAGTGAGTAAGGGAGGACGGGGAGGAAGGTAGTAGGAGTCACTTTGGATGCAAATCCAGGATTCCAAGAATAGGATTCGGAGAATGGGAGTGGTGTACAGGCTGCCATCTCAGACGGAGGACTTAGACAGGAAAGTAGCAGGACAGATCAGGAGGACCTGCGAGAAGGGTAGTGTGGTGATTGTGGGGGACTTCAACATGCCAGGAGTGGACTGGAGTACTGCAACAACTGGGAACAGAAGGGAGCAGGTACTGCTGGATGCCTTCCAGGACAGTTTCCTGCTGCAAATGATCAGTGAACCAACCAGGTTAGGTAATACCCTTGACCTTGTGCTGGCAAATGGGGACTGT
This sequence comes from Neoceratodus forsteri, assembly GCA_016271365.2. Taxonomy (NCBI): domain Eukaryota; kingdom Metazoa; phylum Chordata; order Ceratodontiformes; family Ceratodontidae; genus Neoceratodus; species Neoceratodus forsteri. Next base: position 1,142,824,102 of record CM057453.1, read on the forward strand.
GTGAGAGAACTTACGGTGGAAGAACCACTGTCAGGGAGTGACCACCACTCAGTATGGTTCACACTGGATATGAGTAAGGAAGGAGTGGAATCTGGCACAAGAGTGCTGGACTTCAGGAGGGTCGACTTTGGGAGGATGGGGGAAGTGGTAAAAGGGTACCTGGCCAGAATTCAACCTAGTATGGACACTAACCAGAGGTGGGAGCTCATAAAGCTGGGGATAGTGGAGGCAGCCAAAACCTGCTGCAAGGCCCAGAGCAAGAAGGCTAGGGCTAAGAAACCGAGCTGGTTGAGCAAGGAGGTCATGGAAAAGGTAAGGAGGAAAAGAGCTGCCTTTAGGAAGCACAAGAAAACAGGGAGGAGTATTTGACGGAATCGAAGGAGGTGACATGGGCAGTAAGGGGAGCCAAGGCATCTATGGAGCTCTGACTGGCACAAGGTATTAAGAAGGGGGACAAGGACTTCTTTAGGTACATCAGGGAGAAAAGGAGCTGTAAGGACCACATAGAAAGGATTCGGAAGGAGGGGGGATGGGTGGAAACAGGGTGCGATAAGGCAGAATCACAAAATGATTACTTCTGCTCAGTATTTACTAAGGAGAAGAGGGGGTGACACACAAAGGGGAGGAACAGCAGAAGGGGGGAAGGGTGACAGATGGGGAAATCATGGAGGGCAGAGTTCGGGAGGGTTTGAAGGCACTGCGGGTGGACAAGGCACCAGGCCCAGATGGCATCCACCCCAGGGTACGGAAGGAGCTAGCAGAGGTCCTTGTGGGACCCTTTGCAGACCTATTTAATTCCTCTCTACACTCGGGGTGTGTACCTCAGGACTGGAGGATGGCTCATGTGCTGCTCCTCCACAAGAGTGTCCCCAAGCATGAACCGGGGAACTACAGACCAATCAGCCTCACATCCATCGTGGGTAAGCTAATGGATACTATCCTGAAAGAGAGGCTGGTGGCCCTCCTAGAGGCCAAAGGACTACAGGACAGCAGACAGCATGGCTTCATATGTGGCAGATCCTGCCAAACCAACCTGGTGGAGTTCTATGACTGAGTAACTAGGCAACTGGACAGGGGCCATGCAGTGGATGTCCTGTATCTGGACTTCAGTAAGGCATTCGACTCAGTGCCGCATAGAAGGCTGGGATGTAAGTTAGAAGGCACAGGGGCAGGTGCAAAGCTGGTGAGATGGGTAGAAAACTGGCTTCAGAGAAGGCAACGGGGAGGTGGTGGTGGGTGGGGAGTGCTCACACCCAAGGGTAGTGACGAGCGGTGTTCCACAGGGCTTGGTGTTGGGACCAGTGTTGTTAGGGATATTCATTGCAGACATATCATTGGACATCAAGAGCAAGATCAGTCTGTTTGCTGATGATACCAAGGTAGGAGCGGTGGTGGATGACCCAGGGGGATGGCAGGGGTTGCAGGATGATCTGGCAAAGCTTCAAACCTGGTCAGACACCTGGCAACTGGGGTTTAATGCCAAAAAGTGCAAGGTGCTGCATTTTGGGATGAAGGAGGGGATGCAGTGCAGGGCGACTAAGATGATAAAGGGGCTGGGGGACTTATCATAGCGTATTAAATGAACACTAACAGTGCAACAAGAATAAATTGGTGTTTTGATACCAGTGCCACCATTTTATCGTTTTAATAGAGAGAATGACAGATAACCATTTTTTAAAGCAGTCAGATTGAGTGATGTGCAGCTGTCTGTCACACCAGGGTGTGGTGTTATTTTCCTTTGTAATTTTTTCGTTTCAACCTCTCTATGTCAAACAAAGAAAACAGCACACATTACTCAAATGGTGCTTGTCTTATGTGAATGCATAGTTTCCTGCTGGCAACAAAATAAGACAATTAGTTAATTTTTTTGAATAATAACCATACTGTTTTCTTTTATGTTTGTAATTCAATATACACAAAACATAATTTCTTTAAAGGGCACTAGGGCATAGTGTTCTTTAAAAAGATATGTTTGGAATATATTGTATACACGAATAAAAGAGAACAGTATTAATATTGTTTGAACAAATTAATTGCTTGATTTTATTTACCAGTGAGAAACTATTCATTCACCTAAGGCAAGCACCATTTGGGTGATGTGTGCTGTTTTTCTTGTTTGACATACACTATTGTACCTACCGTACAGAGGCTGGAAGGTACAGTAGGAAAAAATTTAATTAAAGTCAGATGCAGAACAAAAAAAACAACACCCTGGTCTGACAGATGACTGCAACATCGCTCAATCAATGGTTAGTTGCCTTGCACTCAAGGAGACCCGAGTGCTACAAGCTCTTTACTCGGTCCATGTATTTGGGATTTGCCTTCCTTGATTGTTTCAGCACCCGGGAAATTTCCTGAGATGCACCCTCATTTTTCCATTAACATCGCTCAATCACGCTGCTTTAAAATGTTATCTGTCAGTAACTTTAATGAAATAATTCAACAGTGAACTAGTGCTGGAGGATGTCATAGCTAACTACGACTCGAGTTCACTAGAGGATTTTTGCCATCCCTTACTATAAAAAAAAAACAACAAAAAAACACGTTTTTGTATATAGGTTGGGGGGGGGGGGTGTTACTGAAGTGAAGCAGTCCCTGAGTGGATGGACTCGTCTGATGGCCCAGCGCAGTGCAGTACACCCATGAGCCAGCAAATTGGGGAGTTTATTTTTGTATTTTATTATTTTTTATTTTATTTCAGCAATTGCTACAGCCTACAGACCATGTTGATTGGGCTGGGAGGGAGTTAGCCAATGAAGTATGTGTGTGGTCAATCATGATACAAACTTCTGCTATTTATGTATGTTTTAGAAAAAATCAGTTTATGTCTCACAACAATGATTACTGTAGTTCCTTAAGTTTATTTTTGACATCGAGATCTCACTAAAAGAATAACAGACCATTAGTAAGGCTGTAAGAAAATCACGGGAAAAATTACCATTTTTCATGGCACCCGCATGGTAAAATATGTAACTTTTCATGGTCAGCATTCACGTACAACAGTGAATATAAAAAAATGTCTCTCTCTTCTGTTACCACACTGTTTTTCCTACTTTCTCCTAGGCATAATTAAATTATAACAAGTTCCGCAAGGAACTGTGGTTTGAAAACCCTTAGTTTTCATTTCTTATAGAGGACTCTTATTTCTTGTTTAATAAACTGGGGTTAAAGCTCTTTTTACACCTTTATTTATTTATTGTGCCTTATTTTAAAAAGGAAAACAGAGAGCTTTTTGTGCAAGATACCACTAGGCCCTTCTTCTACCGCCCCTTCAGATATGATGTCTGATCTTGAAGAAATGTTTGACTATAAGTCAGATTCCCCTTTTTCTTCATCCTGCAAAACCTAAAGAGTTCTCTGTAGGAACTAAGGGGAGAACTAGTGTGTTTCGTTCCTGATCTTGTAACCCTCCTATTTCCAGGGCACTGAAATTCCCCAGGTGGAGGCGTTCTATCTACTGAAACTGTTTTCTTTCCAGATACTGTTGTTTTCTCCTGGTTGGGGGGGGATCTAAGTCTGAATGAGGCCCAGTCCCTGGAGTAGACCTTTGATTACTGTCCTTTTCTGTACCTATTTGTTCCGTATTAGCATTACCCTCCCTCCTCTCTGCAGTGTTTAGGCCTGTGGGCCTACACCTTTCCTGAGCCTGAGAAATAAGGTCCTACTGTGAAGGACCTCTTGTATTTTTTTTGCCTTGCCCAAGGACACTGATGGAATGTGTGTCCTTGCTCTTTGCGTAAATTACATTTAAAGACATTATTACAAATGTAGCTGACATGGTTGAAGTCCCCACCTAAAGCACACCGCAGTTTATCGCATGTGCTACTTAAAGGAATATGAGCTCCACTTTTGTAGCGTGCCTTTGGTTGCCCCAGATAGTAACATACACCTGTCCTTACCTAGAAAGAAACTATTTGGGATTTGCACAACTTCATTCCCCACCATGTTAAGTTTCACCTTAAACTTCCAACTATCTGTCCATATTCCCTCTGAATCCATTATAGGTTCTGGTGGACCATGTACAGAACATTTTTTCCTCTAACCAAAACTGAATATCTTGCACATTTACCCCCTCATTTCTAAACATGATGGTTATAGTTTTAAATAAAGGTTTAGAAAGTGGGATGGCCCAGAAAGGCACCCATAATGAGGTAGTTTTTAAAGCTTCATACTTCCTCCAAAATTTGTTTAGACGTAGAAAGGATTTAAAACTTACATTAAAGGTATCTTCCCCTTTTATATTAATCAGTGCATAAATCTCAGAAGCTAAAAAACCCATAGATTCTTTCAACAGCCATTTTGCCACATAAACCCTGTCAGAGTGTTCTTGTAAACCCCCTCTGTACCTAAGCAGGCTGCATTCTGTCTAGGTGCTTGCTCAAGTTTGTGTAACCTGAATAATTCTGAAAAAGTTGGTCCAGTTCTGTGAGGTGGCCATGATGGGGCTGAATGAGATGGCTCATCTCCCTCTGGTTGATCAACCCCTGAAGGCCTATTTTCGTCATTTCCAACTCCTGGGTTATTTTCTATATTCAGTGGCTCAGAGCTCTGTTTCGGATTGTTTTGATTTTTTCAGTCAAAATTGTTTCGAGGGCCCCTTGATTTTGAGAGAAAGTCTCCCATGTTGGGTTCGGGACCCAATTCCCTTGTGTGGTTTGCATCCAGCCAGTATTTAGTAACGAGTCTTCAGCCGACCAGTCTTTTGTCGGATACTGAGGAGTGTTATCAGGCAAAGAAAAACTGTGTTTAATGACCTCATTTACAGTTTCATTCTTTCGTTGTACAGTAGTCCTATTCATTTGCAAAGTCAACATCTCTTTCTGACTTCCTCCTTTATGCTTTGTTCTGCTCCTGTTTATGATGCTGCAGTGAACATCAACGCTTTCTCTCTGACACGTCTCTAAAAGATCCGGGTTAGTGCCATCACTGATGCCAGAAGAATCACAGCAATTCGGCTTAGGACCCTTACCAGCATCCACGATATTCTCCTTTTCTACTGCCGCAAGAGTTTGGTCAGGCAAAACGATGTCTATTATCTCTTCCTCCTCGAGTCTTTCTCCCACTACCGAGACTGTCATAGCCCCAGAATCTCAGGTGAGCACTTCCTCCGTGTTCTCTCTCAGAACCATAGCAGACCCAGTGTCTTACATGAGCATAACCTCCTCCTCCTCCTCCTCCATCTTGATATAGAATGCTGTCCCTCAACGTTTGGACAGCAACTCCCCTTACTTCAGAATAGGGGAGTTTTTATTGAAATAATCAACATCAGGTACAACTCAAAGTAAATCATACATCTCATAATCTCCATAAATAACTCTATATTACAGAGGATTCATATGTCACAAATATATTAAAATACATGTAGTTCAGATAATCCCTGTTTGCACTCTCATTTATACTTAATAAAGTGATAAAAACCCTTCCACCATTTTTTTACATTCACAGAATCATATACTTGTTCATCCTTTAAGTATATTTTCATTAATTCTCTAGTGACCAATAAACTATAACATTCAAAAGACATTTTTCTTTGATAAAGCACACACTGACATCGTGCCTGCCAAATGTATAATCTTAGACAGCTAAATAATATTCCCAAAGTACTGTTATGATATATATGAAAACTTGGTGGGTAAATGCCAATAACTAATATATTATAAGTTAAGGTTGTAAACCATTTCAAATTCCATTTCTTTGCCAAGTAAATCCATAGGTTTTTAGCATAGGAACAGTGTAGGAAAAAATGTTCCATAGTTTCTTCCTCATTTATGCAGTCTGGATAAGGACAATTCCTTTCCTCTGTTGCTTTATACTTTGCATTACCCCTAACATTTAGTCGCCCATACATGATTAGCTATTGTGTTTCCCACATAAACCTGGGAAGTCTTAAATCATTCAGTTGAGCTAAAATGAACCTATTTTGAGCTGTCGGGCAGTTTTTAAAACAAGGATCTTTGGGGTGTATACTCCCTTTAATCCAATTATAGAGGGAATGCACGTTATTTCTTAGTATTATATCCTTAGTTATTTGCCACTTAAATAATTTTTGCACAGCTGGTTTTAAAAACATAGGGACATGGACCTGAGGATTTGCTTTCGGGGCCATATTGTGCCATACTGAAAAATACCATCCCAAAACCAGCCTTACCCATGACCCTTCCCCTTCTACAGAGGTCAGTAAGCCTTTTTTTATTGTCTGAATAAAAAATAAAGCATGAAAAAAGATTATCGGGTCTAACATGCCCAGCCCCCCCCCCTTTTTTTCCTCTAAATAGGTATAACACCTTTTAACCGGATTCAACCTGTTCCCCCATAACATCTGGAAAAAATTACAATAAATTCTGGTCTCTAAATGAGATGATAGTGGAAAAATCATAGCTACTAATTGTAAACAAGGTACTATATATTGTTTTATAATGGAAATTCATTTAAGTTTAGACAATTTCCATTGCCTCCATCTGTTTACCTTTCTTTCAACTTTCAGAATTGCTGTTTCCCAATTCTCAACAGGAAGATTTTGTGAGCCAAATAAAAGACCTAGTATTTTAATAGGCTCTCTTGATATAAGAATCCCATTTTGAAGCGAAATTGAAGTCATTTCTGCACCTATAAAAGGGCCTCTGGTTTTGTGAATGTTTAATTTAGCATTAGAAATATTTGCAAAAGGCTGGAATCCCATCAAAAAAAATATGTACTTGTATATGATCTGAAAAAATAAACATACATCATCTGCATATGCTTGCAAATGTAACTGGAATTGGAGATCATCCCCTATGATGCCATACCACTTGGGGGAGGCAGTGAGGTAACGTAAAAGCGGGTCTAAGGAGAAAACATATAATAGGGGGCTCAGGGGGCATCCTTGCCTTACCCCTGTATGCAGCTGAAAGCTTCTTGAAGACTCACCTTTTAAAAAGGGGAATACCAAATAAGATTTATAAAGCAGTTTTATAATGTTAAGCATTTTAAAGGTAATCAAACTTCTTCAATACTGTAAATAAGAAAGGGAGATGAACTCTATCAAATGCTTTTCAAGATCTGCTGCAATAATACACCCTTCAATACCTCTCAGTGATAAATTCTATAACATCTCTTATAATCATTATCGCTGTTTGTATTCGTCTGTCAGGGAGACCGCAAAACTGATAGGGTGAAATAACCATGTTGGCATAAGATTTCAAGCGATTGTTTAAAAGCATAGTAAATATCTTGTAATCTGAATTTAATAATGTGATAGGCCTCCAATTTTTTATATCATGTCTATCTCCAGTTTTAAAAATATGTATCAAGAGACCATCTGTAAAAGAAGCTGTCATTAAGTTTGAATCTATGAAATATTGAAAAACCTTTTGAAGACATTCTGCTAGTTCCTTCTTAAAACTTTTATAAAATTGGTTAGATAACCCATCTAAACCTGGTGCCACATTATTTTTTAAGTTTTGTATCACACCTTCAATTTCAGAAAGTAGTACAGGAGTTTGCAGAAGTGATGCCTCCCGTGGAAAAGAGGGTAGATTTAACTTGTTTAAATAGGAGTCAATATCCTTCTGTAAAATGGGAGCACCAGGTTCTAAAGATTTATAATGATTAGTAATTAAACTCTCTATTTGTTCTACTGAGTCAGCTCTATTCCCTTTGTCATTTATCATAAAATCAATGACCATAGAATCTTTTATTTCTTTACATGCTTCGAATGGGTCACCTATTGGAGATTTTTTGGTACTGGAGGAGAGCATGACTTGAGTAGTTTGTGCTCTATCATATTGAAATTTTTTAATTTCTGCTTTAATACAATTGATCTGAGTAGAATAGTCTAATTTAGAAGTGCAAGAGTAAGTTATCAATCTCTGCAGTTGCTACCTAAGTGACAGGTATTTGAAAATGTTTTTATTTCTTAAGGATTTTCCATATTTTTTAAACCAAGTACATAAATCCTGATTAGTGTCTATCCACCAATCCCCTAAATTTTCGTATAAAAAAACTACTGATAGACAGGCCTGAAGAATTTTTGGAATGATTAACTGTACTAGTGAGTCATATAATACTGAAGCATTCAACTTCTATCTCCTCTGTTTATGTACCCTTGATCCTGCTACTTCTAGTGTACTAACCAACATAAGATGATCTGAAAACTCAACCTGTTTAATTTTTAAAGATACTATCGGGACTAATGGAGAAACTAACATATGATCAATGGTGGTCTTTGGTTTCCCTCTTATGGAAGTAAAAGTGGGCCCATATGCCAGATATTTAACACAATTAACTAATCCAGCAGTTTTAATTATGGAATCTGAGGCATTTGAGTCACAATATATTTTTTTATTATTTTGAGGTTTAGTGATTAAACTGCAATTAAAGTCACCTCCCCAAAAAATCATGGCTGAAGTTATTAAATAAGGTTGAACAGCTTTCATGCAAACTACCCTGTCTGTTTTCATTTGTGGGCTATAAATATTAATAAATTTACAATGTATGTTATTCCATTTACCATCTAATATTAATAGCCGCCCTGGTATAAGATCTATTAGTTTAAACAGTAAAAACTCAAAAGTATTAAATAGAATACCTACACCATCTGCTTTATCGGTGCCAAAAGACCAATAGGATGGTCCCCATGGCCAATCCCTTCTAAAAATGGATATTTGTTCTATGGAATACATCCATGTTTCTTGTAGAAAACTCACTGCAGTATTTTCTTCATGAATGCACTGAAATAGTGCCTGTCTTTTAAATGGGTTTAATAAACTATGAGTATTTAGTGAACCCCATTTCCTACTAGTCATAGATACTTAACCGTGCAGAACATTGCCCTATTTTTTCCACCTTTTCTTTTTCTTTTCTTTGTAATCCTCTGTAGGTATTATAGCAGATGTTTGGATAGAGTTCTGAGAATCAGAATCTTCTAGATCCATTTCCGAATCCCCCCATGTAGTGAACAGAGCTGCATAGGAGTTATTAGTTTCAATTGCAGTGGGGGATTTGGCTGTATCCTAGAAGATTTTCTATGAGGCATGGGGGGGCCGTAATTTCTTCTTCTTTTCTGATGTCTTCTGGATCTACATAGCAGACAGGGAGCAATGCAATAGGATTAGGAGGATCTACCTGGATTTGTTCCTCCTTAACTATAACTAATGCATGAGAGGTATCTGTTGAATCCAAATTATGCTTGTCAGGTGTGTCAGTCTTAACAGTTTGTGGGGGGGGGGCTGTGCTGCTTTTTGAGCTTGTTGAATCAGCAGGTCCGGACTTATACAAGTGGCCTTATTTTTTGCTGCCCATGGGCATTCACTAAAAACATGGCCATATTCTTCCCACAGGTCACATTTAGTGTGATTTGCACATTGCATTGTGATATGCCTGATCTCCCCGCATTTATCACACTGAGGCTGATCACGTACACTTGATAGGTGAGTCCTAGAACCACATTTGTAACATGCTCTCGGCTGGCCCCCCTAGAAACAGACTCCCCGATCTCTGCCCAACATAAAGGAATTTGGAACATGTTTGATACCTGTATCAGTCTGCCTTAATTTTATTTTATATTTCCACCCCCCTGTCCAGAATTGCTCTGAATCCAGAATAGGTTGGGGGCACTCAGAACCTCGCATTTTTGTGACAACCAGTAAGTTATATCCTGTACATGGACTCCCTCATTCCTGAACATAATGGTTACAAATTTTATCAGGGGTTTAGTTACAGGAATCACTAAAAAGGTAGACCATGTAGAGGAAAACTTAACCTGACCATACCTTTCCCAAAATAAATCCAAGGCATAGGCAGATCTAAAACTAACATCAAAATTATCTTCCCCAGATATGTTTATTAAGGCACAAATGTCTTTCGGAGAAAAATGCAAAGAGTTCTTCAATAAACATTTGCCCACGAAATATCTGTCTGGTCTGTTTCCAAGCCTCCTTTAGCGGATGTGACTGCGTTTCTTCCAGGGGCTGCTTCACTTTTGACTTTAGCAAATAATTCTGACATCGAAGGCTTTTGCTAAGGAGTAGAAGTGTGGACTGAATCCAAGGAAGACTCTTTATTCTGTAAAGTAGACCCAGGATTAAGGTTTTCATTAAGAACCACTTGTTCATTTTTAGGTATAGAGTTGTGTACAGCAGATCTTGATTCTTTTTTATCACTATCCTTACTGTTCTCCCCTTGATATTTATTGTGAGAAAATCCTGGTTTCCAAGCGGGTGAAGACTGAGTGAGATCAAAATCTGAATCCCAAGTATGATCAGGGACCCATGTGCCAGTCGGGGTTTGCTTACAACCAGCCCCAGTTAACGCCTTCTGTGTAGACCATGACTCTGTAGGAAATGTAGGGGATGAATTCAGCACTATATCAGAACCCAAAGCTTCAGTTTTACTCCAGTTTTTAGTTGAAAAGGGAGTATGATGCTTTTTTGACATTTCTGCACCTGGAAGCATAAAGTCTATAGCACCTTTTTGTGAGGATGAATCCGTTTGATATATAATTGCAGAATATATATCCTCCTGCACATTTGCAGGTGCTTTAAAAATAAACCCTGCAGTTTTTGTCATCGGCATATTAATGTCTGAGGAGAAAGCTGAGTCAGGTTTAAAATGAACTGCTGTACAGCTATCATGAGGAACTAGGGTTTTAACAGCATTTATTAATTCATTCTCCCTTTCTTGCTTATTTACAGGCTTTTGGCACTTGTTTCCATCAACGATTGAACTGCCAGCCTTGCTCGGTCTCATATTTACCTCTGGGATAATCATAGTACCGGAATGCTTTGAAACTGACTCACCCTGTTCCGACACAGCCTTTGAAGTTCCTGCATCATCAGGAGCACTGACAGGCCTACCGCTGTGTTTGACAGGGAGTTCTACTGCATTTTGAAAATCGCAGAACACCGCATTTTCTTCCAGCATTACTCGTTCACAAACGACCTTATTTACCTCCAGTTTCTCCAGCATTGGTTCACTGCTTTCTTTTTCCAATTTAATATCCATTTCTTGATCCTCCTTTGGAAGATGCAAATTTTCCGTGGAAATAAAGATATCTTTGTGCTCTTCATCCGATTCCAGCATTTTGCTTACTTCATGATTAGCCTCCGTAGCTGCAGCGGTGGGAGAGGAGGCTAGCTCCCACACCAAACAGACGTCTGCCTGTTCCAACGCTTTGCTCCGAGTGGCCATCCTGCACTCTGATGACCTGTCCCCCTACTGCCGAGTAGGGGAATTTCCCTGGTGCCCTGGTCAAATTTCCCCCCATTCACTGCAAAAAATACCACCAACAGGTTAATCTGGTTCAAGGTCAGTTGGCATTCATCAGTATCCCCCTCCCCCGGGTCATGCCTGGAAATAGGTAGAATTTGTCTAGTGCACTTACTTGGTCAACAAAAACTAAATAAAAAAAAAATTGTCTGCGGCTCCCTGTTGTGTGGGCCTGGCACAGGCACTGTGTGCACCTATGGTGTACTACCGTGGGTGTGTGCCACAGGTCAGTCCCTGGCCTGTGCCATGCTGCCACAAGTACCACCAGGATACCTGGGTACTGTTGCCTCAGATGTCACCATGGGCACATGGGTGCAGGCCATGGCCCCTGGTACATGTGCTGCATTGTGGCTGTTTGCTCTACTGGTGTGCTAGGGGGCACCTTATGGCACTGGCATGTAGCTGCTGGGTGTCTGTCCTGGGTGTGGTGTGGGGGGTGGCTCTCTGGGCGGTGCCGGTAGTGTTCCTGCACCTGTGGCTTTGGGTACTTCCATCCTGGCATGGTTGCTGTGTGAGGATTCCTGGGGTACGTCCTGCTTCACCTTCAAGGGCTGGCTCAGGATGGCCTGCCTGCAGTTCTGCGGCTTGTCTGTGGGTAGCTGGCCGATTTAGGCCATCCTTTTGTCTGCCTAACTTTGTGCTGCACACTTCTGAGATGCACTGCAGATGCACCACACATTTTGGCTGAATATATGGATGCATGGCATATTCATGTACATGCCCCCTTTCTTACATGACATACATTATTTCTGCATGATCTCGCATTCTGAAATGCACAATGCATCTCTCCCTTTCAAATATCGCACTGCTGTGCATTTTCTGAGATGCGCCTTGCATCTCCATTGAATATGTGGGCCATAGACTTTATTAAGCACCTACTGCAAACTACATTCTCTCTATTCCTTCGGATTTGCCTCTGGATATGGAGAGGGTGCACAGGTCACTCGGTCGTAAACCGTCTGACCCCAGTGCCAGACACCGCTTCTGGGTAGTACGAATGTTGCATTATTAAACTAAAGAATGCATTTTGTTGGAGACATGGAGACACGGGGACTTAAAATTTGAAAACTCATCAATTTTCTTTGACCATGACTTTTTGACAGAACTGCAAACCCAAGAGTCAAATGGTGCGGGCCATAATTAGAGAAATTCAGGAAAAGAAATGCATAAAAGCAGAGATACATTATCATGCCAAGCTTAAGGTGTACCTGGATTCTGGAGTCTTTAATAAACTGGTAGCAGCTGCACCCTTGCTAACAGACTGGAAGATCCCTCTCCCAGACCTCGAAATGGAATCACTAGAAGCAAAGTTGCTGACTGGGGCCTGGGGACGTGAGGTTGTAAACAAAGCACTCCGTGGTCCTTTCCTAAACAACTGGCACCAGATCTAGCCAAGCTAATTAAGAAGATGGATTCATCTAATACTGCGGAGGTCGTAGACACAGTGACCCGGTGAGATTACCTTTTTCTGTTTATGGCAAGGTGGCATTCATTGGCTCACGTTTACTGCCTATATACTGATTCCTGCAATCTGTAGCTTTAGGCTGTTCTTGGACATTGTACTATAGATGATGGGGGTTGTTTTACCTCTGAATCAATTGGATAAGGGAGCCCCAATTATTGTTAACAACCATTGGGAGGGCGGGGGCGGCCTTTTCTGCTCACTTACTGAGCCGACTGGCGATTATTTGCTTCAATGGGGTGCGGGGAAGAGAGGGCACCATACCAAAGATTGTATACAATGGTAAAATGATGTGGGATTACAGCTAATGTGTAGTGTCCACTGCAGAAACCAGTACCTTGTTAATATCATTCAGCAAAGTTGGCATAGTTTTCAGCTGGGGGGGTCAGGTCTGTCTCTCTCTGCCTTCATGGGAACCTAGCTTGTTTCATAGGGTCCACTGTAATGTATTTTGTCTTTGCATACATCCTTAAATAACGCAACTGACTGGATAGTCTCCCTGCTGCAGAGAGATTGGATAATCCAGAGAGAGTGTGCGCAACTGTTTTAATAACAGTGAGAGATTTGGGGATCGAGAAGCTGAGTGCAATGGGGGGCACTGACTTTGTATGGGTGGAATATATGACGGCTGGAAAGGATCCCCTCTCATCTTCTCAATATGTGGGTTGATACTGGGGGTGAACATAGGGGAGGCTACTACTATTGCTCTATTTACCATACTTTAGGAGGGTAAGAACAGCCCTTCCTACTCGTCTGCTGATTTGGCTACCATGCAACTGTTTGCTTGAGTTGGTGGGGGGGGGGGAGACTCCTCGAAAGAAGTTGCAATAGTACAAAACAACTGCAGATCGGGGGAAGACATGTAGTGTGAATTGTGGAAACAGGTAATTTGTTTGACCCCCTTTTTCTTTTACAACACAAAAGAAGAAAACAAAGGTTAATAAGATTCATCATTTATGTGAAGTGTGGATTTCCTCTCCCTGGTAGGTCTGCTTTCACTGCCACAGCGGGTGCATGCGTTGATCCAGAAGCACTGAGGTACTGTTTTCTGAACTTGCAAAGCCATTCAAGGCTGTGCTTGGCTTGATGTTTCCCTGCTTCTAAGGTGTTTAATGTATGAGAGGGAGCATGACTACATATTCTCCCAAAGGAAGAGGAAAAATGGGGTTAAGATGGGGGGAGCACAGGTTTTATATGGATTGTGCTTATAATGGCGGGAAGGGTCTCCTCTTTCCATCTCCTTATGTAGATGGAAGAGGGGGCAGTGGGGGGGGCGGCTGCTACTTCTACTCCACTGGTCAAAGGAACACGTGGGTACCCTTATGCAAGGAAAAATAATTTTATCTGAGGGTGAGCTGTAGGAGCACTTATGTAATAATTACAGGCTTTCCAACTTGTACCAATCCCTGACACTATTGCTGGGATGGGAACTTATTTCTCTTACCTCCTGTTCAGGGGAGACAGAGTTTTTTCTCTGGTATTAACCTAGAGTATAGGTGGATTATATTTGTACCGCCTAGGACACGTTTACTTGTCCTGTGTATCTTTACTATTAGCTATCAGCTTTTAGCTCAAGTTACCTAGGAAGTTGTTTTTATTTGCTATTCAAGTTTTAGACAGCTCAGTTATTTATTGGAGCTGAACAATTCTGATATAACGTTTGGGTGTTTTGTCATTCTGACTCAGTTGGTACCTCTAGTTGTCCTTCTTTCCTTCAAGTCCACTGTCCTGGTGTTGAGGGGAAGGGAAAAAGGGAAGGAACTTGATCACCGATGTCAAGATGTCATAAATACTTTTAATTTTTTTCTTGCTGTGATATCATGCCTACACTACATATAATTTCATATAATGTAAAGGGAGTTCATTCACCTGTAAAGTGAACCAAAATTCTCTCTAAACTAAAAGAGATTAAATTGTGATATTGCATATATACAGGAAATCCACTTAATCCCGGAAGAGCATCTTACACTTAGGAGAGCATGGGTGGGACTGGTGGTGGCATCTTCTCACCCAAAAGATAAGAAAGCAGGCATAGTACTTTTGAATAAAAGAGGGTGTCTTTTTGTGGTAGACTCCTTGGAAATGAGTTTACTGGGCAGATTTGCCAGGGCCTATGGATGGCTATATGGAGAAATAGCCCATTTTGTGAACATTTATGCCCCAAATGAAGGAGCCTCTAAGTTATTTAAGGAGGTGTCTGGTAAGATGACAGTGTTACCACATGGCCAAGTTATTATTGGTGGAGGGATTTCAACTGCGTTATTCATCCTGAGGTAAACAGATCTTCTGGACAGACTAGCACCAATCAGAACACCACTAAAACTCTCAAAGCCCTAGTGGAAGAATTGGGTTTTCTTGACATTTGGAGGATGCAGCATCCCAGAGAAAGAGACTATCCTTTTTTCTTTTCTCATGCAGAATTTGTACTCTCACTTAGATCTTTTTTTTACAAAAAAGCATACTTGCACAACACGTCTTGCTCTAAGATTCATAACATATCAGGGTCGGCCTGGTGGCGCTGAGGGTTGAGGTGCTGGATGCCACACTTCGTGCCATGCTGGTGACCCGGGTTTGGGAATGGACTCAGGTTGCTCAGTGGGTCAGCTGGGGTGAGGAAGGATTGAGTGTCCATAGACAACTTCCTCGGGGGAGGTGGGATTAGCACTGTGTGCTGTAGCGTAACATCCAGCGATGGCTGGCTGTCAGCACCAGTGCACAGCCACACACAGGGTGGGCCCACATCCAGGGTGCTAGGCTGCCTCCACAGAGGTGGAGACAGTTGCCCAGCCCATTGTACGCACGTGGGCTTGGGGGGAAAAATCTGAGGAAAGGCTGGGAGCCGACAGGGTTCATGATGGCCCAGTGCAATGCTGCCCCTGATTTCTGGATTTGTGCTCCGGGCGTAGAAGTAAGGCAGTTCTCCTCGCCCTGGAATCATGGGGGTCGGCAGAATGGAGGACAACTGGAGCTAGGGCCAGAGCCACCTGTCAGCTCCACAGAGGAGGGGGCAGAAAGTGTAAATAATAAAAAAAAAATCATAACATATCTTATTCTGACCATGCCACTACAGAGAAAATCCTCATGGCGTCTTAATTTTTCCCTATTAAATTACAAACATTTCACTTCCAAAATTACTCAGAGTGTTAAAGATACGTATGCATAAAACTCTTATCCAGATGGCTTGGCCAGTTTAAGGTGGGATACAAATAAGATGGTGATCCGGGATGAAATCATAAGTTATGTCTCAGTGAAAAAAAGCTCACTCAGTTAATCCACACGTTTGTTGGCTAAATTACAGGATTTGGAACAGAAACATAAAACTAATACTGGGAATGGTAAGTTACTGAAAGCTTTAACAAAGGTCAAACAAGACTTAAGGGATCTGGAAGATAAATGAGCAGAAGGATATCTCTTGTTTCGCCAATCAAGAATATCATGAAGTGGGAGGTAAAGCCACCCGTCTTTTAGATTTTCAGTTAAGAAAAAAAAAATGGTAAGTACAACAGTCTCACAAATTAAAGACAAACAAAACCCCACTAAGATATGGACAACACCTAGCAACATAGCTGATAGCTTTAAGCGGTTCTATCAGGACCTTTATAAGGAGACTATGACTGAGATAATGGTAGAAACTCAGACTAACATTTATTAGCAGTGCTCTTCAACAAATCATTAAGGAGCAGGGAGGTGCCGGAGAATTGGTAGAGTGCAACAGTGGTACCACTCCATGAGAGTGGAAGCAAGGAACAGCCAGGTAACTACCGTCCATTAGTCTGTCAGTCGTGGGAAAACTGATGGAGTCCCTGCTGAAGGAAAGAATCATAGCTTTTTTGGAGCAAACTGGTCAGCTCAACAAAAATCAACATGGTTTCATGGCAGAGAGGTCCTGCCAGACAAACCTGGTTGATTTTTTCAATTGGATCACCAAAACAGTGGCTCGGGTGGGGCAGAGGATGTGGTTTACCTGGATTTCAGCAAAGCTTTCGACTCCATTCCGCACAGGAGACCAGTCAAAAAACTGAAGAACATGGGAATTGGGCCCAAGGTTACAAAATGGGTCAGAAACTGGTTACATGGGAGAACTCTGAGAGTATTAGTAAATGGCACTCTGCCTGTGGAGGGGAGGGTGACTAGCGGGGTCCCGTAGGGCTCAATTCTGGGGCCAATCCTCTTCAACATCTTCATCAGTGATACTGCAGATGAACTGGAGGGAAAGGTGTGCCTGTGTGCAGATGACACCAAAATCGGCAACAGGGTAGACACAACAGAGAGACAGCAATGCATGGACGCTGATCTCTGAAAACTGGAGGAGTGGTCCAAGACCTGGCAATTGAAATTCAATGCCAAAAAATGCAAGGTCATTCACCTGGGAAAGTGTAACCCAGGGAAACTGTATTCAATGGGAGGGGAGCAGCTGGTGGCTACGAGGCAGGAGCAAGACCTAGGGCTGATCATATCAGATGACCTCAAGGTCAGTAGACAATGTGAAAAGGCAGCACTAAAAGCTAGTGGTATCCTGGGATGCATAGGGAGGTGCATCACGAGCAGAGGGTATGAAGTAATCATGCCACTGAATCGGTCCCTGGTCAGGCCTCACCTGGAGTACTGTGTCCAATTCTAGAGGCCACACCTCAGGAAGGACATAGATAGGCTGGAGATGGTACAGAAAAGAGCAACAAAGATGGTGAAGGGCTTGGATCAGAAACCATGCGAGGCAAGACTGGATGACCTCAAATTATACTCCCTAGAACAACGCAGGAATCATGGGGGCATGATAGAAACATTCAGATACCTTAAAGGCAATAACAGGGTGCACATGCAGAACCTCTTTCAGGTAAAGGACTACAGCAAGACTAGAGGGCACAACCTTTGACTTAAGGGAGGAAAGTTCAAAAGCAAAATGAGGAAATTTTTCACAGAACGTGTTGTGGAACCATGGAATAGCCTGCCGGAGGGGGTGGTGGGAGCCAAGACAGTGGGGGAATTCAAGCGGGCATGGGACAGACACTGTGGGATACACAAGCAGGCAGCTAAGTGGGGGGGGGTAGGAAGCCAAGGGCAGACTTGATAGATCGTATGGTCCCCATCTGCTGACAACTTCTATGTTTCTATTAGAACATTTAAATCTACCTAAGCTAACCCCAGAAATTAGTAAACACTTGGACGCCCCAATATCAGAGATGGAAGTTGACTTAGCCATAAGAGTCCAAAAATGGACTCATGGTTATAGTGCAGAATTTTTATATTACATTTAAAGATACTTTAGTCCTTATTTTAACTAATGTTTTCAATGCCTAAGCGGAGGATGGAAACATATAACGCTCATGAAAGGAAGCATCTCTGTTATACTAAAACTGGGGGAAAACAAGACACACATGCTGCATATAGATGAATTTCATTACTTAGTCAAGATATGAAAGGTCTTACTAAGATTCTCTCTAAGAGACTACTGTACAGCGATATATTGAAAGTCTCATTCATCCTGTCCAATCGAGCTTCAGCCCACACAGGCATCAGTCCAACATATGCAAATTCTTAAACATTCTGATCCATAAAAATCCTACTTCAGTACCTCAACTGGCAATTTTTCTTGATGCAGAAAAGACGTTTGACTACCTTAACTAGACATATCTTAAAACAATTAGGAACATATGGGCTTGGGGAGTGGTTTCCTCCCTTGGATCACCATGCTCTATACACAGCCCAAAGCATGACTCAAGGTCAATGGCATCTTACCAGACTTTTTTCACACTGAAAGAGGAACTAGACAGGGATGCCCTTCATCCCCCCTCCTGTTTGCCATCAGTATGGAACCTTTGATGGAGGTAGTGCAGCAGGCAGAAGGGATAATAGGGATCACAGTCCAGGGTTGCACGAATAAGATTTCAGTTTATGCAGATGACACCTTAATATATCTTACTGATCCAGAAAATTCACTTCCCCCACTACTGCAGTTATTTAATACTTATGGGGAAATCTCAGGTTTTGGACCCAGTGCCGACGCATTTCTTGATCGGATGTGTCAACATTGTTGGCCCGGTGTTCATCTGATTGTCCGGTGTTCTATCTTAGAGGGGGACTTCCCAGATGCCTTGAAGGAGGCACTGGTTAGGCCTCTTCTGAAGAAACCATCATTAGTCCCTGAATCCCGTGTTGTTTTTACCTATGCTAGGACCTTCCACAAGTTTAATCCAGCGCAGCCTAGCTGTCTGCTCTCTCCAAGTGTATATTTATTATTTTTTTTTTATGTATCTAACATGTTCTGTCATTCCACTGTTCTAACCTCTTCTTTTATTGTTGTCTTCCCCCCCCTTATTGACGAGGTACCTTTGTAAACGAGTCTTTGACTCAAAGGTTGTAAAACTGATTCTCTACAATAAATAAAAAATAAAAAAAAAATGTCAAGTCGAATTACTGTCCAATCTCCAACCTCCCATTCTTAGGGAAGGTTGTTGATAAAGTTGTGGAGCAGCAGCTTGAGGATCACCTCGTGACCTTTGATCTGTACAAGCCCCTCAAGTCAGGGTTCTGGGTGAAGCATAGCATGGAAACTGCATTAGTTTGGGTGCATAATGACCTCCTTAGGGGTTGAGATTGAGGAGAGGGGACAATTCTCGTTCTCCTTCACCTCTCTTCAGCATTTGACATGGTAGACCACTGGGTGTTGCGCGATCATCTGAGGGAATTTTGTGGACTCGCTGGCACTGTCATCCATTGCTTTGAATCCTATCTCATGAACAAGAGGCAATGGGTAGTGATCGGAAATTTCTCTTCCTTCTCTAGCCCTCTGTCGTGTGGAGTACCTCAGGGTTCGGTCCTGTCACCAGTGTTGTTTGTTAAGTACATGCTGCCCCTGGGACGTCTCATTAGGAAATACAGTTTGGGTTTTCATTGCTATGCAGATGATACCCAACTGTATCTTTCCTTTGTCCCTGGGACATCCAATGCGGTGGAAGTGCTGAACAGCTGCCTTGCCGAGATTAACAACTGGATGGCCTCCAGCTTCCAGCTGGTTGCGACTGAACCCCGATAAGATGGAGGTACTGGTGGTGGAGTCGAACAGAGGGCGTGATAGGATGGCCTCTGGCACAGCAACAGAGCTATTCCTGGGCTTTGTGTCATTAAAGGCCTCCTCTAGGGTATGCGATCTTGGTGTGACCTTTCGACAGTGGATTGACATTTGAAGCTCAGGTGTCATCCGTTGTCCGGACCAGCTTTTACCATTTTAGGAATATCGCCAGGATCAAGCCCCTAGTTCCGCCCATGGACCTCCCCACCTTGGTACATACCATTGTAACATCCAGGCTTGATTACTGTAACGTGCTCTACTTCAGGGCTTCGGGAGGAACCCTCCACAGGCTGCAGCTAGTGCAGAACGCAGCTTCCAGATTGCTGACTGGGCAGTCTAAATACTGCCACATCACTCCGGTGCTGCGTGAACTGCACTGGCTGCTGGTCAGGTGGAGGATCCTCTTCAAGGTTGGCTTGCTCACCTTTAAGGCCCTACATGGGCTGGGCAATGGATACTTTCTCAGACCTTCTGACATCTGCTACCTTGGTACGCTCCCTTCACTCTTCCTCTAGGGGCCTCCTTGCGATTTCCAGGATGAGGCTTAAACTACTGGTAACAGAGCATTTAGTATCACTGGCCCTGTCCTGTGGAATTCATTGCCTCCATCTGTAAGGGAGGCCCCTTCAGTTGAAGTGTTCAAGGCCCGCGCCAAGACCCTCCTTTTCAGTCAGGCCTTCTCAGACACTGTCTGTTAGTATACAGTATATCTGTGGGATACCCTTGTTAACGACTGCTGCTATTGTTAATTGCGTTTCATATGGTCTGGTTAATTTATTTGTGTTCTATTTATGTATTGTATTTTTACGTATGGTGCCCAGAGCCTCTGGGATTGGGCACCTGGAAAAAAAAACTTGCCTTGCCTTGGTGACTTCTGTGTTAAACTCAGTTTGTTTGCTTCTTGCAGAAAGACGGTTTCACAGATTTACATAAAACTTTCAGGATTTGTTGTACATGACAGAATTCACAGTCCCTGAAGGTCTTATGTAAATCAGTTAAGTATTTCGTGAGATACTAAAGTGTGAAAAAAATACGTTTTTCTCATTGACTTCAATGGTGTTTTTTTTCAGAATTTTTGCTCTTCTCTAGGTAAAAAGCTATAAATCTTTAGATAGTGAAATTTTATGAGGTTGTAGAGGTTGGTAGGGAAGGATTTCGTGGGGGGGGGTTGATGCTTGGGAGCTTTGTATTTTTTAAGATATTTCCTTTTGAAAAATCATGCTTTTAGCATTTCCAAGTCTGTTCAGCAGTGGGGCTTGGAGATAGCTCACCACATACGCAGAGCAGTTTTAATGTTTTTGAATGGGGACCGAAAGTGAAAGGAACTGGGCAACATTAACTTCAGAGAGTTGTAAAATCTTCATTTGTTCCAATGCTCAGTGTAGACTATCATTCAGGTCATAATAAATAAAGACTGATCTCTTTACTCACTGTTTTGACGTTTTGTTTTTTTTAAACTGGTGACAATATTTGAAGAACTGTCTCCCCTACTTTAGCAGATGGAGGTAATGTGGTATCGAGAATTACAGAGTGACTGCTGAAGTGAAAGTTTTCACAAAGTATCAGTAGTGCAATGTTGTGAGCCATAATCGGAGAGCTCAGGTATTAAATACCATTCAATTTTTTTTTTGTTATTCAACACCTTTATTAAATTTACCAAAAACAGTTCCAGGTAAGAACATGAATGAGAGTGCGGGCTAAGATGATACATAACAGACAGATGTTAACTCACCCATTTGCCCAAGAAAACACAAACCCACCACCCACCCACCTCCCCTAAGGCTACACACAAAGACATAACCTAAAGAGCTGGACCTGGGATATTCCGAGAGCCAGGCATCCAAGTCATGAGGAACATTTCGAAAGGTCCCCAGAGCACCGTATATGCTTTAAGTCTGTTCTGCATAGAAGCGATATGTTTTTCCAACTGCACTGCCAAAGTACACTCACGATACCACTCCAACAGGGAGGGGGCTTTATCACTGGTCCAATGTCTCAAAATTACTAATTTAGCTACGGCAGATAAAAGAGACATGTGAGCCTTGATGAACTTGGGAGTGCCAATAGGGAAAAAGACTAATCAAACAAACTTCTGGGGTAAATAAATCTGTTAAGCCAAGGATAGGGTCTAAGCGATTATTGATAGAGCGCCAAAAGGCCTGAATTGAGGGACAAGACCAAACCATATGATATAAAGTACCATCCTCCTTCCTACACCTCATACAAAGAGGCGTATCCTTTGCACCATATCTGCACAATCGTGATTGGGATAGATATAAATGGTGCAATAAGTTATACTGAACCATTCTCAACCGGTCTTGCTTTACATATTTATACAATGTGAGCCACAGCTTCCTCCAGAGATCAGGTGCCTCAGATATACCCAGTTCCTTAGTCCAATAGAAACAGACCCCTGGAGGGAGCCTGTGGTCCCATTCCTGAAGGATTTTATATACCTTAGAGACACAGTTTGGTTGAGAGGCTATGGTGAAAAGCCTGTCGGCATCTTGGTCCCCAAAATCCACTAGAGTCCGCTGAGAGAAAGTGGAAGCCAGGGCCCTACTAAGCTGCAACCACTTGAAGAAATCCTGATCCACAACCCCAGCAGTATTGACCAACTGGTCAAAAGGCAGAGGACCCCCATTCACCCAGAAATCCGAGATTCTAGGTGACTTACCGGAGGCCAAAGGTAACAGGCAGGCCTCACCCCACCCTAATAAGGGGATTCTCAAAATGGGTTGGTTGATGGATAGGAGCACTTAACAGCTAAATAATTTTTGCAACTGTAAAAGGCCTTTAACGACCACCCCATTGGGTTATTTTTCAGTGATTTGGGTATATCCGACGGGAAGCATATAACAGAGCCCATAGAGGGCAGCTCAGCTTCCTCGCCAACGCCCGCTCGATGTCAACCCATAAAGGCAAGTAAGCCGGCTGGACCCACCTTGCACTTCAGAAGGCCAACTTGCTCACATGCTGCGCCACATAATATAAAAAGAGAGATGGTGCGCCTAGACCTCCCTTTAACTTCGGGGCGGTTAACTTAATATAGGACCTACGTGCCCTCTTCCCCTTCCAAATAAATACATTAAACAGCTTCTGTAAATGGGTAAACCAAGCCCTCGGGAGGTAGACTCCAAGCATACCCAAGGGGTACAATAATCTAGGCAAAATATTCATTTTAACAACATTCAACCTGCCCAAAAATGATAAAGTAAGCAGTTTCCACCTATCCAAATCCCCAGAGATAGTCTTAACCAGAGTGCCAAGGTTATTTTTAATCATGCCATTCAATCCGTAACTAATATTTGTGCCGAGATATGTAAGAACTCATGTCTCCCAACCTAGACCAAAATGATAATAAATCCGATTTCCTGACATTTGTATTTAAGGGAGAATCTTCGTCGCACAATTTAACTTATAGTAGGATATTTTAGAAAAGACATCTATTTCCTCCAAGATAGCTGGAACCGAGGATTCGGCCCTCAACATGCAATAATATATCATCAGCATATACCGAACACGCATATCTGGCATCCCCACCTGTATACCTTTGATCAAACGACATTAGCCAACCTATGTAATAAAGGTTCTACATAGGTTGAATAGTAACGGGATAAAGGACAACCTGCTCGCGTACACGCCTAGTCTAATGGCCGTGACATAATCCCGCTACATTTAACCCTGGCTGAAGGAGAAGAGTACAGGATTTGGACCCATCTCAGAAAAACACCGGTAGGCCAAAAGCAGAAAGGGTGGCAAAGAGGTAGTCCCAGCAAACCCTATCAAATGCCTTTTCAGCGCCTAAAGAAATAAGTATAGCTGGAAACTCAGCCTCCTTAACCACAGTAATTATGCACATTTCTCATGTGATCTTGGGCGACCTCCCTCATAAAACTGACTTGCTCCCTACTAACCAGCCTGTCCATAACCTTGGACAACCTAGTAGCCAGGATTTTTGCTAAGATTTTGATATCAGTGTTCAGGAGGGAGATAGGCCGATAACTATCCATACTGAGAGGGTCCTTCCCCTGTTTTAAGATTAAGGAAATCAAGGCTTCCAGAAAAGCAGAGTCCGAGATTCCATTGTCAAACCAGAACTGAAAGACTTCCTCGAGAATTGGGAATATCAGGGAACCACAAGCTCTGTAAAAATTGCAAGGGAACCCATCCGGACCAGGGGATTTGTCAAGCGGCATTTGCTGAACAGCTTGCTGAATATCTAAAACTGTAATAGAGCATGCAAAAATACCGCATCAGCCTGCTATATTTTTGGCAACCCACGGACCCAAGGAATAGCTCAATGTCCTCGTCAATGGCTTACACTCCAAATCCACCGTGTATAACTTCTGAAATATGAACCAAAGGCATTCGCCATTTCCTGGTTCAGATAAATTTCCTCCCTGATCCCTACGTATTCCGGGGATAAAATGGGAGGAGTCTAATTGACGGATACGAGTAGCAAGCAATTTCCCGGCTCTATCCCCTGTATCAAGGTAAAGCAGCTTAGACCTCAAAAGGGCCAACTCCGCTTTCTGAGACATTAAACTCACATATTGGGCCTGCAACTGGTGCTGCCTAGCCCAATCCGCCATTGTCGAGGCACGGGACAAGTTATTTTCTTCCACCCTAATCAAATCCAGCAAGGAATCCAATTGTGCCTGTTGCTTGCGTTTTCTCTTAGAGGCCGACTTAATCAGCTCTCCCCTCAGGGAGCACTTTAAAGCAGCCCAAAGTAAATCCTCTGATCCACAGAATTATGATCGTTGTTTAGGAAATCTTTAATGAAGTCCAGAATGTGCATCAGCAAGGATTCATCCTTCAACATCTGGCAATTTAATCTCCACTGTGAGACCGCCGCCCCAAGGATAACCTATATTCCAGACTGACTGGTGCATGATCTGATATAACTCTGAGAATATCTCAGCTCGAATAACCCCAGATATTGCAAGCTTAACTGAGTAAAATATAATCTATTCGAGAATATGATTTGTGAACAGTGGAGAAAAGGTATATTGACGAGATGTAGGACTACACTCTCCAAACATCGACCAGGGCAGCCTTACTAATAAGCTCCTTCAACGCCCTCTGAGCTGATGTTAAACCTCACCTCACTTTACATGATCTATCCATGTCATTCTGCAGCACGAGATTCCAATTCCCACCCAAAACAGTAAACTTGTCGGGATTAGATACTACTATAATGAGTAACCTTGTGAAAAAACCTGGGGAATCGTAATTTGGACCGTATACTGACCCCAGTACTATCGGGGAGGACTCTAGCAGACCATGGGTAATAATGTATCGACCCTCCGGGTCCCAAATCTCTTCTACCAATTTGAAGGGAATATTCCTAGCTATGAGAATAACCACCCCACCCCTGTTCGAAGACACCCCAGCGCCAAAAACTTGTCCTACCCATGTCCTTCTAAAATAATGAATATCACTCCTCTTCAAGTGTGTCTCTTGTAGAAAGGCAATTTGTGCTCCTAAATAACGGAGGTGCTTTAAAATAATCTGTCTCTTGACCCTATCCTTGGCCCCTTTAACATTCCAACTAATACATTTATAAACAGTACTCATACTGACCAACTCTCGAACCCCTCAAATATATAGAAAAAAGAAAAAAAAAGCAGCAATATATAAAGATATGTAAAGCTCCTGAGATAAGAGGACCATAATAAGTATAATCGTGTAGCCTTGAAACCCCACCCTCCACATAGAAATCCAAGCCCAACTGACTCATTCTGACCCACAGCCCTCTACCCTCCAACCTCGGAGCTTCTAATAGAGCCCCCAACCCCGAACCATACACTACCCCAGTTCCAAAGAAACTGCTCTCCTAAATATTTAACACCACGTGATTCACTACTAGGCAACCCAAACAAACCAACTCCAACCCCCAGAACTCCCCCACACAACCCCTACTAAATTTTAATCGTGACTATGAGGATGTTCGTGATTAACAACATTAGCTTAGCCCATACAATGTAGAAACCAATACCAGCCACCCACCCATTACCCTCCCATGACGGTATACATAAGTCAAAACTTAAATGAATAACTCTCTAAGGAGTCAGTAGATCAAAAAAATTAAAAAGGTGAGTCCATCCACAAAGGACAAGCAGGCGTATACTCAGTGATGATATGAGTTCAGATCACGAATCCAGAAAACAGTTAAACAAGCACATGACCGGGGGGTATGCAAATGTCAAAAGGCTGACGACCAATCCTGCCAAAGTCCATCCAGATGGAGATTATATGAGACTGCATCACCAACTTTAGGGAAAATCATATGCGGTCAGCCCATAGCTTAACGAAACACTTCAAAGACATCAACAGGGTGCACATTTCCACCGTGTCACCAAACACCTCCAGGCCAGTGAATCACAACTACCCCCCATTACGCCCCACTGTTCCTGCCCAAAAGGTGGGACATCCATTTAAGTCCTCCACTTCGAACAGCTGTATCACAACTTGCTGAGCTCTTGCAGTGCAATCCTCCCAACACATAATCATTTAAATAAATCAGGAAAAACAGTCTTCAACTCCTGAGCAGCTTGTGTGGGAGAGTCAAACGATATCCATTTATCCTCATGTTTCACCATCAGTAGGGCAGGATATTTGACCCTGAAGGGCTTAGAGGCTGCCACTAGCTTAGAGACATATGGGTGCAGCTCCTGTCTTCGGACCCTTACAGAGTGAGGCAGGTCTTGTGCTATACAGAATCCTCTTGCCCTCCCAACTCAGCTCTTTCGCTTCTCTACTTTGAGAAAGACGTGTTGCTTGTCTAAATAATTCAAGAATTTTAATATAATTGGTCTGGGTGATTGGCCCTGGGTGGGGGCGGACGAGTGCCCGATGGCTCCTCTCAATGATGTATCTCCGGAGGAGTGCCGCCATTTTAGTGCAGAACTTCTGAAAATGGGATGATGGCACCACCTTCCTCTTTTCTGGCAGACCAATGACTACTAAATTGTTTCGTCTGCTGCGGCCCTCCAGATCCTCCAGTTTGTCCTCCAACTTCTTAACTCTGCGCTTTAAATTTAACATCTCACTCTCGCTCCTTTCTTGCTTTCTTTCTATAGAGATCAGTTTAACCTCCGCATCTCCAACCCTCCGGATTAAAACTTCTACCGCCCCTTTGATGTCCTGCAGGTCCTCAGAAATAGAAGAGATGGCTGACTGCAACGGCTGCATGATTTCTAGGAACCTAGCTTCCGACAAGGCAGTGTCTGAAGAGGTCGACTTAGGTGCGCTTAGCCGGCTTTCAGCTGTTTGGCTCCGGCCATGCCTCTTTCGGTGACCATGAGGCGTAATGCCTCGGGGGCTTTTTATAAATACCTCCATCCGATCGATAAAAACAGAATCGGAGGTTGGACAGCGAGACCAGGTATTTATAAAACGATTTAGTCCTACAAATCGTTGGATAGGAGCTGAAATAAGGCGTATGAAATAAGAGCTCCGAGGAGAAGCTGTCTCCACTTAGGCTGCCATCACGTGACCAAATACCATTCAATTTAATCAGAAAAACTTTTCTCTTATTACAAGCCTCAACAGTCCATTACAGTGGATATGTTACATTGGATGTGCATTCATCAAGAGAGCTGCACGTTTATGTAACATCAGTCATAATAAGTAAACCTGTTTGGAATCTTCCTCAGACTGGAATGGTGGGGACTGCAATATCTGAACAGTATGGTTCACAATAAACTCAACAATAGAGTCAAGCCATACAAAGGCAAAAGTACTGGACTTCAGGAGGGCTGACTTTGCCAAAATGGGTGAGTGCCTAAGGAATGCGCTAGCAAATGGGCAGGAAGGAGGGGTGGAAGAACAATGGGGAATAATAAAAACTGCCATCACAGAGGTATCAAGCCTTTGTGTGAAGCAACAAACAAAACAAAATGATGTAAGAAACCACTATGGTTCTCAAAGGAGGTGGCAGTGAAGGTTCAAGAGAAAAAGAAAGCATTCAGAAAGTACAAGGAATCACAGAAGGAACAGGACAGAGAAGTGTATCAGTTAAAGCAAAAGGAAGCTGGGAAGGCAGTCAGAACAGCAAAGGCCCAAACTGAGGAAAAGATAGCCAACTCAGTTAAGAAGGGGGATAAAACCTTTTTTAGGTACATCAGGGAGCGAAGGAAGACTAAGGGAGGGATAGTGAGGCTTAATAAAGGGAGGGGTGGGCAGAGGGTGACTGTGAAAAGGCAGAGATACTAAACAAATATTTTTGCTCAGTATTTACAAACGAAGAGGGGGAGGTACCTAAAACAAACAATAGAAACACTCTGGATACAGAAGTTGATACCAGCCCATTTACAGAAGAAAGGGTCTTGAAAGAACTCTTAAAACTGAAGGTGGACAAAGCCATGGGGCCTGATGGGATTCATCCCAGAATTCTAAAAGAACTAAGGGTAGAACTAGTGACACCACTGACTACCCTCTTTAACAAATCATGGGAGGATGGGGTGGTACCTGAGGACTGGAGGAGGGCCGATGTGATTCCCCTTCACAAAAGTGGGAGCAGGGCAGAAGCGGGAAACTACAGACCAGTTAGTTTAACCTCAATGATAGGGAAAATGATGGAATCACTTCTGAAGGAAAGAATTGTCGAGTACCTAGAGGCCAGAGGGGCACAGGACTCAAGGCAGCATGGATTCACAGCGGGAAGGTCATGCCAGACAAATCTAATAGATTTATTTGACTGGGTGACCAAAGTAGTAGATCAGGGAGGGGCTGTGGACATGGCCTACCTAGACTTTAGCAAGGCATTTGACTCAGTCCCACACAAAAGATTAATATACAAGTTAGCCAGCCTGGGAGTGGGTCCCAAGATGATAGCCTGGCAAAGAATTGGCTGGAGAATAGGACACAGAGGGTGATATTAAATAGAGTCCACCTGAAGAAAGGGGTTACTAGCGGGTGCCGAGGGTTCAGTATTAGGACTGTCCTCTTCAATGTCTTTATGCGACATTGCAGACGGACTGGAAGGAAAAGAATGTCTCTTTGCAGATGACACAAAGATCTGCAACAGAGTTGATGCACAAGGTGGGGTGGAAAGGATGAGAAGGGACTTGTCAAGGTTAGAGAAATGGTCAAATGTATGGCAGCTTAGATTTAATGCTAAGAAGTGCAAGGTAATGCACCTGGGAAACAAAAACCCAGGGGAAGAGTACACAATGGGGGGTGAGATACTAACAACAACAAAAATGGAAAGGGACCTGGGGGTAGTCATATCAGATGACTTAAAGGTGGGCAAGCAATGTGAGAGGGCAGTAAGGAGGGCTGGGGGGATACTGGGATGCATAGGGAGAGGCATCACCAGTAGAAAACAGGAAGTTGTTATCCCTCTGTACAGACAGCTGGTGAGACCCCATCTGGAGTACTGTGTGCAGTTCTGGAGACCCACCAATCTCCACAAAGCCATAGACAAGATGGAAGCTGTCCAGAGGAGGGCAACTAAAATGGTGCAGGGTCTGCTCCAGAAAACATATGAAGAGAGACTAAAGGAGCTTAATATGTATAGCCTCGAGGAAAGGAGGGAGAGGGGGGACATGATAGAAACTTTCAAGTACCTCAAGGGAATCAACAAAGTCCAAGAGGGTAGCATCTTTCAAAAAAGAGGTGCAAGAACAAAGGGCACAATTTGAAGATGGGGAAGTGCCTGCAGGTAATGTAAGGAAGTATTTTTTCACAGAGAGGGTTGTGGACGCATGGAACGGCCTTCCGGAGGAGGTTGTGGAGTCAAAAACAGTGACTGAATTCAAGCATGCATGGGACAGCCATAAGGCAATTCTAGGGGGTGGGGGCAGAAAGAAGTAGGCTGCTGGTTAACTAGGATCTGCAGCTTATCCATTAGGTAGGGAAATGGGCAGACTGGGTGGGCCAAGCGGTCCTTATCTGCCGTCAAATTCTATGTTTCTATGTTTCTATCTGTTCCTGACATTAATGAAGAAAATATTAACATCTCATGTATTAAATGGGAATTCAGGTCTCCAAGTTATAACCCAGCAGTTACCATTTTGCAGTATATTCCACCCAAGAAAAGATATTCAAGTCCTGTCAATATTCGTTGAGGAGATCGTGTTCAATTTAATCAGGAAAACTTTTCGCTTGTACAGTATATCAAGCATCAACAGTCCATGACAGTGGATATTTTAAATTGGATGTGCATTCATCAATAGAGCTGCACGTTTATATAACATCGGTCATAATAAGTAAACCTGAACTTCTTCCCTCAGAATGGTGAGACAGACTTTTAACTGAGTTTTGGATTGGACTCATAACTGCAACAGTAGCAACATTATTATGCATTTCATGCCTTCTCTGTATATCCTGCTGTTCACGGAGATTTAAGATGGTGGAGCGATCAACAGCTAACCCGTTGGCTCGTGGCTTGAACATGGAATTATGTGAACTGATTGCTACACTGATTGAAGTAAATGGTACTTGGACCAGCTCTGTACGTGATGAAGACCATGCTGTCCCATTGGTGGGCATGTCTTTGCAGGCTACGTCAAGAAGAAACACTCTATAGTTTAAAATATTTCTATTTGTAAAATATTATTCACTTTGTAAATGAAAATACTGTGCTTCTGTTTAAGGAGTGATTTTATATTTACTGAATTAATGAAGTTTGCCATTTTAATGTGATTGTGCTGTGTTTAACACAGAAACACAGATATTTAAGTACAGAAAAAATCTTACAATCCATCAGGCCTGTCTGATTCTTTAAAAACAACTTGGCATAAAAGAGGTTTTCATGTTGGTGGCACACTGCCTCTTTGCCCCATCTGTCCACATGGAGGTTGGTGTAATTAGGGACAGTGCAGATCCCAAACAGTCCTGAAGCAGGCAGTAGAGGGACAAAGTGGAGGAAACAAAACATGTGTGCTGCACTAGTTTGAGCAGTACCAGGCGTTTCTAGAAGAGTAACCCCTGGTACAGTAGCCAATGAGAGATCGCACCGGCTTCATTTATAATTTATTAGGGTTACAACACCAAAACCAAATTCAAAACACCACACACTTTCATTGGGATTCCTTAAAGTTTCAACGGAACCCAGCGAAAGTACACTTTTAAGTACTTAATCTGTGCTACTTTTTTTAAGACTCCCCAACTGCAGCAAACAAGAAAGAAGTTTCGCTGTAATGTTTTAAACAGTCTCTAGTGTTTCTCTTCTTTTTGTCAATTATTCTTACCTTTTACTTGTAAATAGCAGTTCCTGTGCCTGTAATTCATAGGCACACAAGCATTCGCAGAACATTGGCATATAACGTGCACAGTAACAGTTTGTCAAGTAACATTTGCAGAACATTGGCATGTAAAGTGTAGAGTAACCGTTTGTCGTGTAACATTCGCAGAACATTGGCATGTAAAGTGTACAGTAACAGTTTGTTGTGTAACATTCGCAGAACATTGGCATGTAAAGTGTAGAGTAACAGTTTGTCGTGTAACATTTGCAGACTGTGCTGGTAGAGACGGAGTTCAAGTAGGGTCTGCGGCAATACAGTAAGCAGGGGAAAATGGGCAGACGAGGTGGGACAAGTGGTCCTTATCTGCCAACAAATTCTATGTTTCAATATAAATAATTAACAAAAAAATTGTGTTAATTAAATATAACTGTATTATAGGAAGTGGATCAAATGAAAACCATCAAGCAGCCATAGTTGTACCAATCATTCTGAATGCGCAGCTACCATCGGAACGAGTGTTGTAAATACACATGCATACGAGACTCTGTATTCACCTAAATGAGTTTTATAGTTTGAGTATGAAATGCACTTCAGAGTTTTGTCAGTTTTTTTTTGTATGAGTTCATAATGAACCACAGCTGCCGATCTGAATGATTTTTCATTTGTGACAAGTGGATTACAAAACCAACAATAAACCAGACAGTGAGGACTTTTTCTTGCCTTCAGTGATATGGAGGCTGCAACATTTGTTGGTTACCGGGGTTGGTTGTGAGTGGCCTTTAATTAGGCAAATGGTTTTCCGGTTGCACGAGTCAGGATGAAAATAAATGAGACTCCATGCTTGGTCGCTATGACTGATGTTAAAGGGTTGCTGCATCTGGCATACATCAGTCTTATTTGCATTTCAACACTCTTGGGGGGGGAGTCCTTTGCAACAACAGTTGTGCATAGTAGAAAATTATAACAGCCTACTGGGGGAGGCGTGGCTACCACCTGAGCCGAATGGACGCTTGAGCTCTGAGCTCCTGCCTAACCCCAAAAAATCTGCCTGTTATCCGTAGTTCTTCTACCTAAAACCGCACAACTAACTTGTATTCACGCCCGGGTAGCCTATGCACATTGAGATCTGGTGTTTTTTTTGCCCTCAGCTGATCTGTTTTGGGGTTACTATCCTTCGTGGTGCGGTGTTCGGGTACCAGGGCCTACTGTTCGACAGGATGAAGTCGGTGTTGGATCTCAACCAGCAGCAAGGTGATATGCCTGAGATCTGGCAAATGTTTTCTGAGATTTTACAACGAATGGATAAGCTTGATGTGGCAGCCAAACAAAATTCTGCAGACATTATTGATTTGGCCCAACAGGCGTGCATCACTGAGCATAGACTATCCGAAGCGGAGGATGGATGGCACAAAGCGAGCGCCGGCTCCAAGAACAAGAGTGCCTTATCCAAGTACTATGGGGCAGGGTGGAGGACTTGGACAATCGGAGCCGCCGGAACAATTTGTGGCTAGTAGGCTTCCCAGAGGGGTGTGAGGGTATTGAGACAATCAGCTTCTTGCAAAAAGAACTGCCTGGCTTACTGGACTGGCCAGGTAAGGCCCCAATTGAAATCGACAGGGCCCACAGAACTCTGGCGCCTCGCCCCGAAACTGGGGCTCGCCCACACACAATTCTGGCACGCTTCCTCTGTTTTCAAGACCGGGAGTTGATCACTAGGCTGGCACGCACTAAAAAGGACTTACAATGGAAAGGGCACAAGATACAGATATTTGCAGATTACTCTCAAGAGGTTACGAATAGGCATCGGGCCTTTACAGCTGCCCGTACAGCCTGTGCAGAATTGGGTCTAGAGTATTCGCTGAGATACCCAGCTTCACTCAGGATTATCTATAATGAGGCTCCCAGAACTTTTGATAACCCCACCACTGCGGAGAACTTCCTTTCGGAGCAAGCCCCTAAATTGTCCTGGGGCAGCCTACGTGAGCCTTCAGGCCCGCAGGCTTTCCAGAACAGGTCCGCGCAGATGGAGGTAACACCGCAGGGAACTGACCATAGCGTCCAAAGCCCCCTTATGACCCAGAGCATTCCTATCTGCCCATCCCCACCTAAACCCTCGGGTGGCAACAGTAAATGAAGAAATAGTAGGCGACAAAGGCTGGAGGGGCTACATGTCGATAAAACCCCTCGTCTCCGGTCAAGGAGCCGCAGTGGAGGCTCGGATTCATCTGCATCACAGGACTCTTTCCAGACAGATATAAGTAACAATAAATACCAGGCGTTGATGGATCTGCCAACTGAAGGCTCTCTGACTATTCCCCCCTTGCCCCCTCGATCTTCTCCCTCTAGGGATACTGGGTCTAAAGGTGCCAGGAACACTACTAGGTCAGAGGTTCAAGACCCCCAACGGGGATGCCTCACACAATTTAAGTAACCGGCATGAGTTAAAACTGATGGAGGATGCAGTCCCAGTCAAGGTGGCCGTGGGCTGATGTCCCCTCAATATACTTGCTGCTGCTCTCTATTTGGGCTGGTATATGCTCCCTGTGATCCCTTTGTATAAGGGTCGCTCTATGTAGCTTTCCCCTTGCTCTCCTCCCCCCCCCCGTGAGGGCTAACCGAGTTTGGACAAGGGGGAATACACTTAGCAACTGCTATATCATCGGTCGTTTCAGATCAAGGACTTGAGGGGTTTTACTAGGACCGCTTGAGCACACTCCCCCATATCTGGATCATATGGATTTATGTGTGGACTAAAAGATGCTAATAGTGACTATCTCGCTGCCTAGCCCCAAGTGTGGATGCTGGGGTCATCTGTGTTGTTTTTTTCCTGCAGTGATAATGTGGGTAGAAGGACTCAATTGACAATGGGGGGTTTGGGGTGGGTGATATCGGAGTTGGAGAGTCCTCCCTATCTAGTGTAGACTGCGACTACACTACCCCCAGCGACCTCCGCTGGTATCTGGGCCTCTGGTTGGTCAGTACGTTCAGTGGTTGCTGGTCTGGAATGCAACTGTTTTTGGGTTTGGGTAGCGGGTGGGGGTGGGTTCAGGGTATGGTTGTTCTGTGGTTATTTAGAAGTAGTTCATATCTCTGTTTGTTTGGGGCATTTTTTGCCCTTGGATATATTGTTGTACAATGTTGTTCTGTGTTCTATCATGGCAATCTGAAATCTAGAGTCATGCATGATATTATAGGATTAGACAGGGAGTCTGGGGTTATTGGGCACAGTGCACCTGGGTGGGGCTTCCTCATATATCTCCTTTCAGCCATGTTACCTTACTGGTCACATGGGGACTAGACTTGTCTCCTGGAACGTGAGGGGGCTCAACTCACCAGATAAGCGTAAAAAAGTATTGCTCCACTTAAAGAAGCTGCAACCTATGGTGGTGTTCCTCCACGAGACAAGGCTGACCCCATCTGAGGCCATGAAGCTCAAACGGGAATGGGTTGCCATGGAGCTTCATAGCGCAGCAAAGGCCCACAGAAGGGGAGTTTCTATTTTACTTCACAAGAACTTGGTGTGGAAAGTGAAGCGACACAAACAGGATAAGGAGGGAAGATGGATCTTGGCAGAGATAGAGACCCCAGAAGGTTCCCTGATTCTTGCTAATCTTTACGCCCCTAATCAGGACTGTCTTCAGTTCTTCTTTACTTTCAACCAGGCCCTTGCTGATTTTAATGTAGCCAACGCTCCGGTTGTTATGGGTGGAGACTTTAATTTAGTCCTAGATTTCTCTATGGACAGAAGCAACAAAACCCCTGAACCTCATAGACAAGCACTCAAAACGGTCCAGACATTAATGTCAGAAAATACTTTGCTGGATGCCTGGAGAACTATGCACCCAGGGGTCTACGATTACTCCTGCTACTCTCAGGCTCATGGCTCATCTAGCAGAATTGATTTCTGGCTTCTTTCAGCTAGCCTTTATGAGAAGGTAACCAGCACTGATATGCACTCCATTTGTGTCTCAGACCATGCTCCTATACAGCTAGGGATCCAATTGGGTTCTGACCCTAACCCTACTTTCTCATGGAAGTTAGATCCCCTGTTGCTTGAGGATGCTGATTTCTCTCGCTGGCTGGGACCTGTGGTGCAAGAATATTGGGAAATCAATGATAATGGGGAAGTGAATGACTTAACGCTTTGGGAGGCCTTTAAGGCCACCATTCGGGGTAGAATTATTGCATATGCCTCTACAAGACGGAGGCGGCGCCAAGCCGACCAACGGGCTCTAGAAAAGCAGTTAGCCACTCTGGAAGCCCAGTATAAGTCCTCAGTCCCATCTCAGTCCTTATTAGCTCAGTTGAATAGTGCCAGGATTTCTTTAAATGCCCACCTGACCCAACAAGCGGAGTTAAATCTCAGGCGGCTGCGCCATTCTTACTGGGAAGGGGGGGAAGCTAGTAAACTTCTGGCTTATCGACTTAAGCAACAACAGGCATCCCGTACTATCCATGCACTGAAAGATATGTATGGGGTCTCAACTCACTCTCACAAAGGGATAAGTAAGATCATGGCCCAGTTCTATGAGGCACTGTACTCAGCTCCACACCCTCCCGATCCTTTGAGTATTCAAAAATTTTGAGGGGAACTTCCTATTCCCCACCTAACGGTCTCTGATGCAAGACTATTGGAGGCGCCTATCACTGTGGCAGAGGTGGAACAGGCCATTTCTTCCCTGAATTCTCGGAAAGCCCCGGGAAAGGACGGCCTCCCTACTGATTTTTACAAAATAAAAGGAACTAATCTGGCCCCATACTTGATCACGATGTTCCGACATTCATTACAGGTTGGCCTTCTCCCCCCTTCCCTGAGGGAGACTACTATTACAGTGCTGCCGAAAAAGGGGAAGGACTCTCTTCTACCAGATAGCTATTGCCCTATTCCCCTTATTAATGCGGACGCTAAAATTCTGGCCAGGCTTCTTGCTAGTAGGCTAGAGCGCCTCATGGTTGATCTGATCCACCCTTCCCAAGCAGGCTTTATCCAAGGACGACTAGGGTCAGATCATCATAGAACGCTGCTGTCACTCTTGCACCATATCACGCTATCTAGCAAGCCCTCTGTAGCCTTTGCAATCGATTCTGCAAAGGCATTTGACTCCACTCAGTGGCCCTTTTTGTTCTTCACTCTCTCTAAAATGGGTTTTGGGCATGGATTTATTGCCTGGGTAAAACTGTTATATTCCTCCCATACGGCCTCGGTCTTAACAAATGGGGTTATGTCTCCGTCCTTCCCCTTACAAAAAGGAACCAGGCAGGGGTGCCCCCTTTCCCCTCTTCTTTTTGTCCTGGCCATAGAGCCACTGGCCATTGCTCTTAGAGAATCATCTAATATCCCCGGGCTAAGAGTGGGTTATAACACTTTCAAAACGTTTTTATATGCGGATGACTTGCTTATCACCACGGGGTGCTCTTCTGAGGTGATTGACAGTATCCTTGAGATTTTGGCTACCTTTGCTGAGGTGTCAGGGCTTAAGATCAATCACTCCAAAACTGAAGTGCTACTGCTGAACTCCAAGACCCCTGGGAATGACTTCATAAATAGAGGCCTCCACTGGTCCCCAAATGGCATAAAATATTTGGGTATTATCCTTCATTCCAACATAGGGAAAATGCTCGCAGCTAATTTTGTGGCTTTATTAGATTCCCTTAAACAGGACATGGGTAGGTGGAAGGCTTTAAGACTGTCGCTGGCGGATAAGATTGACTCCATCAAAATGATGGCTGCCCCCAGGATATTATATCTATTAGCTCATCTACCCGTGGTTATCCCCCAAAGATGGTTTCAGAAACTAGACGCATTAGTGGGTAACTTCCTATGGGAAGGGGCCCGGCCTCAGTTCAGTAAACTCAAACTCCGCCAACATTGGAGTAAAGGTGGATGGGGCCTGCCCTGGTTTCAGAGATACCATATGGCCTTTATTACCTCTCAAACTATCAGATGGTTTGCTAGGATTGGTCTGACCTCTTCAACTTGGCTCCCCTTAGAAGCATCACTGGCCCAGGCTCCTTCACCGGCGGTGGTGCTCTATAATAAGAAGAAGGTATCCCATGCTCTCTCCCCTCCCATGCAGGTCTCTATTCTGCATTGGAAACAAGCTTTCTCAGTTTTAGGGCATGACCCAACCCCATGGAGACATATGCCCCTGTGGAATAATCCAGCTTTTCAGATAAGGTGGTCCCCAATACACTGGAAATACTTGGAGGCCAAAGGCATTTCTAAGATCCAGGATCTGTTGCTCCCCAATACTGTCACATTAGAATCACTGAAAGAAAGATTTGGCCTCCCTCAGTCTCACTTCTGGAGATATCTGCAGATCAGGGATGCTATACTTCATTTGCCTAATGCTCCACTAGATAGTGGGGGGCCTCACCTACCTCACTCGTTAGCTGTCTGGGAGAAGAAAAGTAAGGGCAGGGCCAGTATGCTTTATTCGGCTCTTAGGGGTGCTACTGTTGACCCTTCTCAGTGGGCTAAAGCACAATGGGAAAGGGATCTCCAGGTCTCAATCTGTGACCGGCAGTGGCAGCACAGCTGGTTCAGAACACAGAAGGCCTGTTGGGACGGGCGCACCCGTCTTATTATGAATAAGACCAGTCACAGGTACTATAGGGATCCAACTAAACTCCAGAAGATGGGTCTCCTGTCAAAGGATATATGTTGGAGATGTGGCAAGGATGGGGCACATTTGTTTCATGTTCTCTGGGACTGCCCTAATCTGCATCCCTTTTGGACATCGGTTAGGAGTATGTGCCAGCAAATTTTCCCAGACATTAACCCAGATCCACCCCTTTTGCTTCTTGGATGTGCACAGCCGAATGTACCCAAATGCAACCCTGGGGCTCTATGGGTCACTGCTGCAGGGGTGGTGGCTAAACGGCTCATCTTACTAAAATGGAAATCCTCAGCGACACCATCCTTTCAAGACTTTTTATTGGCACTAGCCCATGGGGCTATATTTGAAAGGATCTCCAGCTTAGCAGCTGACTCTATTGCCCAATTTGAGAAATGCTGGCAACCCTTCCTGCAATCTAAATTTTGTCATAATGTTCCCATCCGAGCAGCCCCATAGCTTGCTAGTACCCCTGGTTCAGGTTGCTAACTTCCCGTGGAGGTGGTGCCCCCTTCCTCTCTTGATCCCAGGCTGTTCCCTTATTTTGCCCTCTATCTAGTGAAGATTGCCTATTTGTGTATAGTTGATATGGTCGCATGCTCTTACTTAGGCACACACATGCTAATACTTGCTGTGGACTTGACCTGACGGGTTTACTTACCTTACCCTGGCTATATTTGTTACTATTGGTAGTATGTACTGTATGCCCTTGAGGCGCAGATGACTCAGGCTGATCCTTCATTAAGTAAGCTTCATTGTATGACTGCTATGTCCTGTTATGTATTCCTACGGTCAATATCAATGTACTTCTGTGTGTAATGTAATGTAAGGCTTTATCTATCTATGTTATCCTGGTCTCTCCAATGGATGTGGTCTGGCTTGATTCTGACTTATTATCCTGAGACATGTGTGTGTCTTAACAAATAACAAATAATAAAAATTGTTAAACTATAACAGCCTACCAGAGTGACAGAATGCTAGTCTTGATTATCTTTTACCATGAGTTGTTCCCAGAACTAGCATGCTATCAGCTATCAGCCAACATAGATATTACCTCCAGGATAGTTTCTCAAAAAGTGAAAAAATAAAAAACAATAAAATCATTGCTTATAAGGTTTCCTTTGTCCAGCTTTGCATACATATATCTATATATATACATAAATATATATATATATATATATATATATATATACACACACACCACACTGCCTTGAGGCATATAGGCAGCTTAGATGCATCTGAGAATGCCTTATCTTTTGACAGCTTTAGAAAAAAGAATCCAGGTATTAGAGCGGCCAGCATAATGACTGAGTATGTGATTAAGCATCACTTCAATTGTGCTGTGCATCCAATGGATGTGGATGGAGAAAGATAGGTGTTGCCAATTAGCCAAACCAAAGGATTACAAGCATTGAAAACTACAGGATGCAACTGGTCTAGTGAAAATGCATTACAGTGTGTCATTGTGACCAATATTTTGGGGATGATTTAGAATAACCCTCTATTTAAAACCTTTTAATCACACAAATCATAATCCAATGGATAACTGAATTTGTATTCTAGCAATGCAATTTGGATGCACAGCACTGACAGATGATTGACAGGAATTACATAGGTTGACAGGATACACGTTTATTTATTTATTTATTGAATTGTTTCACCAGGAAAGGCATACTGAGCAAAACAATGCTCGTCTCCTGGTGTGACCTGGGGGGAAGGGTACAGAGGAGAGGATAACGCGCAGGTTATCACTTCGAGAACATTTAACATTACAGTTTGTGCATTGGAGAGGAAAACGCACAGGTTTTCAAGTAGGATACATATAAAATTCTATTTGTTACATCACATTAATGTATACACTTATTAGGAATTAAGGCTGAGTAACAGGTTAGATAGGTAGGGAAACAATTAGTCACAGACACATTGATCCAGACTTGGAGCTGATTACATGGAAAGAAAATGCAGCAAGACAGCACATGCTTAATAAGTGCAATAGGTGGAAAAAAATAACCCAGCTTCGTAGCGTATGCTGGGTGCTGTTGGTCAGGCAGACGGGGGTAAGGGGTATGAGGGGTGGGACAGGAGGATAATCATGTGCAGGCACAGTTTACCGTAAGGTAGTTTGCCAAGGTGGTAGCTAGGGAGTGAGTGGAGGAGGAGTGACGAATTTGGGGAGGAAGTTTGTTCCAGAGTTTAGGGAGGCGGTGTGAGAAGGCTGCTTGTCCCATGGAGGTCCTCCTCCTAGGGATTAGTAATTGACGTGAGTCGTGGGATCTAAGGGCATAAGTCAGAGTGGGGGGTGGTAATAGCAAGGAGGAGATGTAAGACGGGAAGGAACCGAGCCAGAATTTCGAGACAAACTTAGTACAGTGCAGTTGGCGGTGATTTTCAAGAGAAGGAAATGCAAGAGAATGGTAGAGATCACAGTGATGGGTGCGAGGGGATGCACTTGAGGGCGAAGCGGCAGAAAGCATTAAAGAGGGAGTCCAGTCTAGATAAAGTGGACTTGGAAGCGGCACTGTAGACTATATCACAATAGTCAAATGATGGAAGAATCATCTTCTGCACTAGTTCACGCCTCACTGTTAGTGGGAGGCTGCTGCGGTGCCTGTAAAGGGAATCGAGCTTAGGGTGCAGCTTTTTCAGGATTC
The DNA here is from genome assembly GCA_016271365.2 of Neoceratodus forsteri. NCBI lineage: Eukaryota > Metazoa > Chordata > Ceratodontiformes > Ceratodontidae > Neoceratodus > Neoceratodus forsteri. The sequence goes on from CM057453.1 coordinate 1,142,864,343, forward strand.
TGTCAATGTGGATGGAGAAAGATAGGTGTTGGTCGAGCCAGACCCCCAGGTACCAGAAGGAGGAGTTGTTTTCCAGTACAGTCCCATCCAGAGTGTGGAAGGAGGGGAGGGTGGTGAGCCGGGACAGGCGTTGCCTTGTGCCGAAGGTCATGGTGGCTTTTTTTTTTAGCATTTAGGGAGAGCTGATGAGAGCTGAACCAGATCTGAACTTTGTTGAAGTTTCCTGAAGGTTGGTGGTTACCTCTTCCAAGGAATAGCCAGAGGTGAAAAGGACAGTGTCATCTGTATACATTTGGATTGCTGAAGTTGAGCAGATTAGAGGCAGGTCATTAAGGAAAATGGAAAACAAAATGGGTCCGAGTACTGAACCCTGGGGGACACTAGTGGTCGGGGGGTGGATGTGGCATCCAAAATTCTGATGGATTGGGTCCTACCTGTGAGGTAGGTGCTGAATCAGTTGGTGGCTGATTCAATAAGACCAGCTTCTGAGAGGCATGTTAACAGGAGGGTGTGGGAAACAGTGTTGAACGCTTTGGTGAGGTTGACAAACATGGATGAGGTGATCTGCCCTCTGTCCATACCAGAAAGAATGGTGTCAGAGAGCTTTATAAGGGAGGAGGCAGTGGAATGGCTCTTCCTGAATCCGGACTGGAACGGCGTGAAGAAGTCGAAGTCGGAGAGGAAAGATGACAGTTGGGTGAGCACGAGGTGTTATTGTATTTTAGAGAGCGCAGGGGGGAGAGAAATAGGGCAGTAATTTTATGTGGAGGTGGGGGTTCCTCCCTTGGGGAGGGGGATGACGACAGCATGTTTCCATGTCTGGGGGATGGTTCAGTGGCAAAGGAGTGGTTTAGTAGGTTGGCAAGCGGGGTTGCAATGGTGGGGGCAGAGAGGTAGAGGAGCTTGGTGTCAAGTCCATCCGGGGATTTACCTTTTGAAGGGTTCAGAGTTAGTAGGGCATGTAGGGCACTGATTGGCAAGTTTCCCTTGAAGGAGAAGGTGCAAGGCCTGAGCGGAATCTGAGATTCTACAGGAGAAATGTGTGGAACAGGGGTGGGCAGGGAAAAGAGTAGAGCAGAAGCACACGTGGAGAAGTATGTGTTGAACTTACGGGCGACTGCACTTGGATCCGAGAGGAGAGTGTTGTTTACACTTAGGAGTGGAGTAGGATTGGCAGCAGGTGGGGAGAAGAGGGAGTGAATGACCTTCCAGAATTTAGATGGACTATTTAAGTTAGATGTGAAGGTGGAGCTAAAGTATTCTGCTTTAGCTAGCCGAGTTGCTGTGGTGCATTTATTGAGTAACACGTGGTATTTGGTGAAGTCTTGAGGGAGGTGGGATGCTTTGTGAGCTCTCCAAGCTTTATCATGGGCATTTTGACATGTTATAAGTTCTTGGGTAATCCATGGCAGGTGGTTGCCACGTACCCTAGTGCGATGCAGGGGGGCATGAGTTTCCCAGACATTGAGGAACGTGATTTGGAAATGTAGGATGGCATCATCTGTTGAGTAGAATGTAGTGGCGGGGTACCAGTTTGCTAGGGCTAGATCTTCTAGCAAGGAGGACAGACTGAGGGATTTGTAGGAGAGTTGGACTATGAATTTTGGGGGTACTTTGGGACAGTGAATTTTGCGAACTAAATAAATAATGTGGTGGTCTCTCAGGGAGTCAGGAGGTAGACCTGCCTTGATGACCCGGTGTGGGTGGGTGGAGAGAGCACAATCAATTAGTGAGCGATTGCCAGATTTGAGGTTAAGGCAGGTGGGCTCTGTGATGAGTTGTGAGAGGTTTAGTTCAGATATCTCTGTTCTGCATTGTTTGAGTGCTGGGGCTAACCAGTTGAGGTTAAAATCTCCCATGATGTAGAGTTCACCTGATGTGGTTTGGAAGGAGATATACGTGAGAAGGTCAGTCACAGAAGTGGCTGGAGGGCCGGGCCAGCAGTATATTCCGGCAATGTAAATGGGAAGTGAGAAGGGGAGTGACAACTGTAACATTAGAAGCTCATAACCATGTGGCTCAGCCTTGGTTAATACTACCGAGAAGCTTAAGTCCGAGTTTACATAAATGGCTACTCCCCCGCCTCTGGTTGCCCTGTCCTGTCAGGCCATGACATAGCCTGAGATAGCGACCTCAGAGTCTGTGATGTTAGAATTTAGCCATGTTTACCAACATACACGTTTATCAACAGTAGAAAAATAAGGACCAGCTATTTATATATAGAATATATACACAGTTGTTATCCTATTACATCAAATAGATGTTACACGTATAGGGCTCTATATTCAAAACGTAGCCCAGGGGCTAAATAGTACCTTTTGAATATAGCGGACTCAAGACTAACCCCTGCTAAACTCAAGAAACGGTTTGCGCCTAGCAAAAATTTTGAATATCTGGCCCAGACTCTTTTAAACATTTTTTCTGAAGATTACATGCCTTGCAAATATTGCATTGGGTTCTTTGTCAAGACAGATTTGTGTAAACATTATGTTGGTTGTAAAATCAAATCACTTGACAGTCAACCAGAAATTAATCCAATAAATGAAAGAAACAGAAGGTGTATTCAGGCAGCATCTGCGCTACTTCTTCCAGTAACAGAAACTGCTACTGGTGGGGTTGGGGAGGCAGGCAAGCACACTGTGTGCAGGATGAATCCATATCCAATTTCTCTAATAGTCAAGGATCCCATGATAATGCAATTTTTTGGTCTTCTATTCCTGAACATGGACATGAGAAATCACAACATGAATATATATAAGTATGTCAGAAACTGAGAGAGTTAGGAAGGTTGCTACTTTCTATTGGGCACATGCAGCCAAAGCTTCGACATATGAAGGAAGATATTCGACCAGCCTGTTTTTAGTTAAGTTGTTCAGGGAGTGAGGAAGGTTAGTGGGTATGACCCCTCAACAAATACAAAACACCATCTCTTTCCTTAAAACCTGGGTATTCACTGAAAAAACTAGCAGAGGTAATGATAGAAGAAGCATTAATGATGGATGATTTAGAGTTTAAATATAGTGCCAGGAGTTCATTAACCTGGGCTAAACATAACAGAGATACCAAGTGTCCTCCCTTGCTCTGAGAAGTCTACATAAAGTAAAATGGAATAAACCAAACATGATTCATTTGACTGAGGACATAGTAAAGCTTCAACATTTTCTGAAAACCTCAAAGGCTTTTCAGGAAAATCCCTGCAAGAAAAGCCATCAACTGCAGGTTGGAACCAGTTGAATGAAGCCATTTTAGCCAAGGTAATTTTGTTCAATGGGAGAAGGCAAAGATGCAAAAAGTTTGCAGGAGACATACAAGGATGCAAGCATGACATCACACAATGCAGGCATTTATTAAAGTTTGTCAAATCTAAAAAAAGGACTATGCAGGTAGCTTACTAGACTAGAAACAAGAGGAAAAAGAGTGAGAAGTGCCCATTTTGCTTACTAAGAAAATGAAGGCATCATTATATTTCCTGATAGAAACCTGTTTCAAACTTAGTAAACCCAAAGACAACCCTTATGTCCTTGCAAGGTTGGAAAGTTCATCTCATATTAGAGGCACGGATGCCTCAGAAACTTTGCATCTGCAAGTGGTGCAAAACTACCAGATCACCTCACCTCGACCATGTGTAAGAAGCATGTGACAGCTGTGTGCCAGATAACTAACTTAACCCCTTCATACCAACGCACCACTTTTGTGGCGCGATGTGCCACTATTCATATTTCTAGTACCTGTTCTCAAGGTCAGAAAATCCCCTTTTTTACCCCTTTTAAAGCCAACATCACGGTAGTAGTGTAAATAGCTATAAAATATTGTGCCCACCATGATTTCATGTAGCAACAACCTTTATTTCTAGGGACATGGATATGTTGTTCATCCACACTTCTTGGCATGTCCCTTTCCCCTTTAATTCTTGCCGGAAGGACTTCAAGCTGGCTCCTCCCATCTACCAGGCTGGTATAACCCTCAGCTCCACCCCATGACACCAGATCTTCCTTTCTGCTGGAAGATACAGGTTGTCTCCTCTCTGCTACCATGTTTTGTAAGCCCTGGTTTCAAATTCTTCGGATCCTATGAAGATTCGGTAAGTCTGAGCTAGTGATTGCAATTTGTGCTATTCGATCATGGAAGATTTATTTTCCCCCAGTTTTCACCGGTGACCATGCGGCCAGAGAATGTCGTGCACTGATCCTCATACCATGTGCGTGTACTGCTTGGGTGTCGGCCATGACACCCAGGCCTGCGAGATATGTCTCACTTTCCATCTGAACATCCTCGATGATCGTCACGCATGCCTCAAGTTGGGCAAACCCGAGAAACGTAATCCTCCGGTGAAATCCAAAGAAGCCCAGTGGGAGGTCTCTGCGGCTGCGGGGTCCACCAAGAAGTTAGAACAAATGCAAGCTTTCAAGGAAGAAGCGGCGCAGGCCATGGAACTCTCCTCTCAGCTGATTTTTGTTCCTCTCAACCTGGGCTCAATGTTCTCGGGTTCCTTTAGGGAGTTGTGCCAATCTCTCTCCACTAAGGGCGAGGGACCTTCGGGCTCGCATATCTCCCGGTCCCCTAAAAAGGACAAGGAACCAAGATATTCTTTGTCTCAGCGGAGACGTTCTTGGGATCATGAGCGATCTCGGTCCCAGGAAACTGCAGTCTCGACTTCGGTCAAAATTGCTTCCTCAGCTGCTGGCTTCTTGGCTTAGCCGTCTGGTCAGTCGGCCTAGGCCTCAATTGACAATGCGGTTAAGATCACTCTCGATTCTGTCGATGTGTTGTCGTCTGACAAGGCTGACAATTCTTTGACTAGGACCCCAGTCCTGCCTCTTCCTGATGAAGAGACCCAGCCAGCTGAGAATCCCATCAAGGAACCGGTCCCTGATCCTGGAAAATCACCGGTTCTCCCAGTGTCTCCTGAGCAACTGACTCGCCAGTCTGATCGAGGTCGAGATCTTGGACCCCCTTGACCGACAGGCTGAGGAAAGGGCATAAACACACTAAAAAGAGGCAACACCACCTTTCATCCATGTGCTCCTCGGATGAGTTAAGGCTTCGGCAAAAACCCCATCGACGCTTTGAGGATTTTAATGTGGCAGCAGCTGAGTCCACCCCAGCCATTACTTGGCTTTCGTCTCCTAGGCCAAAGCCAGCTCCACTAGAACTGATGAAATCGGTTTCCTCACCCGTGGAGCCAGCTAAACCTGCCCCGGTTCAGCCAAAATCGGTCTCTCTACCGATTGTGGTGGAGCCGCCACCTAAACAGCATTCGGGAGGAGCTCCTATGTAGGATGCTTGGATGGTTCTGGGTCTTCCGCGTAGGTTATCGGTCATCCTTATGCCTGACCGACCCAGGCGTGTAGAGGGGAACCTTGATGGCCAACTGATTTTTCCTGATTCTTCAGATTCGGATGACACCGACCTCCACTCTCATCTGCTGGATGATAAGCCCGTTGGCAATCTGTCGACGGTGAAGGGCCTTTCGTCATTTTGGGGGATTCTCTACCTTATCTCCGAATCTACGGAGATGCCCGTGGATACCCCCACAGAAGCCTTCCCAGTGGCCAGGGCCATTGTTGGCCTGGCTTTGGAGCTATGGCAATACCCTGCCTCCTGCCCAGAGCCATCTGCCTGGATGGCCCACAAGTATGCCGGTGCCCATTAGATCCCTCTCGGGGTTCAAGGAACATCCCTCTGAGGAGAGGTTAGTGACCGCTTCTGTGTTCAGACACACAGGAAGCTCTGCTGACACTGATATTCCTCTGGACGAGGAGTCCATAAAACTGGACCACACTGCCAGGAAGGTCTATGCAGCCTTCTCTCTAGGCCTCCATCAGGCAAGCTCAGCTATTATCATGGCACACTTCTCCCATGCCCTCCTGGGCTCCTTGGATGAAGTTCTCCTGCACCTCCCTGTGGACCAGGGCTGAGCCTTTGCCAAGCAGCAACTTCAGACGGCCTTGGATCTCGGGGATTCTTGCACCCGTTCGGTGGCAGCCACAGTTGCCATGTGCCACAGGGCTTGGCTGAGGCTTTCCACCTTTATGGCGGATACCCAGCATAAACTCACTGATGTTCCTTTCCTGGGTACCGATCTCTTTGGCCCAGGTGTGGATGGTCACCTTCAGAGAATCTAGCAATCCAGTGCCACCTTGGACTCAGCTACTTCTGCCCAAAAAGACGCCCCTGGCTCTAAAAAGCAGCAGAAGAGGACTTTTTGGCACCCTGCTCATGCAGCCAAGCAGCCCTCCTTTCAGGGTGGGCAGCAACAGCAGGTACAGACTTAGCACCCAAGTCCGGGCCTCCACTGGCTCACAGACAAGGAGGTCATCATGGATCAGGCAGTTTCCAATCTGGACCCTCTTCCTCCAAGCCTGCCCAGTGACAGAATAGGGGCTACCACCTCTATTCCCATCATGCCAGCTCTGGGCCATTCCCTTGGGGGGTTGACTCCATCATTTCCTTTCCACCTGGTCCGCTGTTACCATGGACAGGTGGGTCTTTGAAGTGGTCGGCCAAGGTCTGCCTCTAGAGTTCGATTAGTACCCTCCCAGCCAAGCCAAGCACCATGGGAGGAGAGAGTATCAGCTCACGCTCGGTAAGCTCTGAGATGACATAGCCCAACTCCTCCCCAAGGAGGCAGTGGTTCGAGTGGCAGATCCTCCAGTCAACGCAGGATTTGTTTCCAGGTACTTCCTCGTTCTGAAGCAGACAGGGGCTGGTGCCCCATTCAAGATCTGCATGACCTGAATCAGTTTCTCAGGCCATGCGCCTTCAGGATGGTAACTGTGTCCCAGATCATACCATCCTTGGAGCAAAACATGTTCTGCTCACTGGATCTACAGGACATGTTCTTTCACGTCCCAATCTGTCCATCCCACCAGTGGTTCCTCCGCTACAGAACAGAGGAAACCCTATATGAGTTCTAAGCCATGCCATTCAGCCTGTCATCAGCCCCACGAGTCTTAACCAAATGCATTGCAGTGATGGCAGCCATCTCAGGCATCGATGGGTCAGAGTGTACCCATACCTCGATGATTGGCTCTTAGCAGGTTCCACCCAACAAGAGGTGGTGAGGTCCAGGGACCTGGCCCTCCAGATCTGCTCTCAACTTGGCCTGATCAATGAGGCCAAGTTGGAGCTTGAGCCATCTCAGGTGATATGCTTCATCGAGCAGAGCTTGACTCTTGACGAGCCAGAGCACGGTTCCCGGCGGACAAGGTGGAGGTTCTCTCCTCCTTTGCCCAATCATTTATGGTTGGGCACTTCCATCCTGCCTGGGACTTTCTGTGCCTTCTGGGTTACATGGCAGCCTGCATCACCATGGTCCACTGGGCCCGGTGGCATATGTGCCCCCTTCAATTGGAGCTGGCCACCCAGTGTACTCAGCGCCTAGGTAATTTTGCCCAGCTGATCACTGTGACCCAGAAGATGTGGGATGCTCTCCAGTGGTGGACCATCCTAGATCATCTACAGGAAGGGATCCCATTTGTCTACCCCAAGCTGACGGTTGTCATCACGACAGATGCCTCTTTCCTGGGCTGGGGAGCCCACATGCGGAACAACAGGGCCCACTGGTTCTGGACTCCCAAGGAATCCCGATACCATATCAACCTGTTGCAGCTCAAAGTGGTCAGACTGGTGTTGCCAGCATTCGCTCAGCAGTTTTTACGTCAAGTGGTTCAAGTCTAGACGGACAATATCACAACCACGTACTACCTTAACAAGCAGGGCGGCATGCACTCCTGGCTGCTGTGCAAGGAAGCACTCCACATCTGGACACTTGTGAGCCAACTGGAGGTGGATCTCCTAGCGATCCATGTGGCAGGAGCCTAAAATCAACTGGCGAATGCTCTCAGTCGTGTAGGTGAGACATCCCATGAGTAGTCTCTCCATCCAGAGGTAGCTCACAGCCTGTTCTCCCACTGGGGAAAACCAATACTGAACCTGTTTGCCTCCAGGGGAAACACCAAGCTGAGGCTGTTTCATGCCTGCCCCCCTCAGTGGGGATCACTGCAGGGGGATGTCTTCTTGAGGCCGTGGACCCCAGGCCTCTTCTATGCCTTCCCGCCATTTCTCTTGGTCCACAAGGTGCTCTTCAAGGTGAGGAGGGATAAGGCGCAGGTGATCCTGGTAGCCCCAGATTGGCCCTGCAGTTCTGGTATCCAGATCTCCTCAGCCTCAGCAACGGGCTCCCAAGGCATCTTCCAGCAAGCCCGAACCTGATATCTGTCAATCAGGGGAAGGTATTCCATCCGGACCTTCAATCACTGCACCTGACAGCCTGGTACCTGAGCAGTTAGAATTCCAGGCTTTGGGTCTCCCTGAGAATGTTCTCATAGTAGTGGAAGCATCCAGAAAGGAGTCAACCAGAAAACGCTATGCCTTCAACTGGAAAAGATTTTCCATTTGGTGTCAGGGCAAGGGCCTGGACCCTCTGTTCTGTCCTGTGGCTAGCATTTTAGACTACCTTAGGTCTCTGTCCAAATGGGGTCTTCGGTCTTCGACCCTTAAGGTGCACCTAGCAGCCATCTCTGCTTACCGGGCGTGGGTCTGTCAGCAGACGGTGGCACAGGAGAAGGTGGTTTGGTGCCTTTTCAAGGTCCTAGATCACATATCTCCTCTAGTATGTGAACCTCCACATTCGTGGCATTTACTGCTGGTCTTGGCTAAACTCACAGGCAAGCCATTCAAACCAATGCACAAGTGTGAGCTACAGTATCATACTTGTCATGGAAAACGGCCTTCCTGATGGCTATCACGTCAGCCAGAGGGACTGGGGAGCTCCAGGCACTTTCGGTGGAGTCTCCTTATCTGGTCTTCCACAAGGACAAGGTTGTCCTGCGTCCCCACCTGAAATTCATCCCGAAGGTGGTGTCAGAGTTTCTCCTTAATCAGGTATTGACTCTGCCTCTGTTTACCCAAACTACACCTCAGATGCTGAGTACAGGCTCCATACCTTGAACCTGAGATGAGATCTCTCCTATTACAAGGAGAGAACAGCGGAAATTCGGGGAGAGGTTCGCCAGCTGTTTGTCACCTACACTGAAGCTGCTTCTGGCAGACCTGCAGCAAAATGGACAACTGGCAGATGGATTACATCTTGCATTGATCTCTGCAATAGGTTGGTGGGAAGGGAGCCACCCGTAGGGCTAAGGGCTCATTCCACCCGCCATACCACTGCGTAGGTGGCTGCTTCCAGAGACATCCCTATCCAGGAAATCTGCTGAGCTGCTACCTGGAAGTCGGCAAACACTTTCATCACCACTACCACACTGACCTTGAGTCACGCCAGGATGCTGGTTTTGGGGCCTCAGTTCTCCAGTCTCTGTTCCCAAAGTAGGGGGTGTGCACCTTGCCTCCCTCCTCCTGGAGAACCGCTAGGAGTCTACCAAGAAGTGTGGATGAACAACATATCCACATTCCTAGAAAAACAGGTTACTCACCTGTAACAGTAGTTCTAGGAGTGGTATAAGTTGAACTCGGAGAAAACAGAGGTTCTGGTCGTGGACCCAGATGGTCAGATTGCGAGGCCGTGTACTGACGCACCATCTGGAATTTTCCATGGTGGTGTGTCTCTCCCGTCCTCAGAACGGGTGCGTAACCTTGGGTTTATTCTTGACGACAGGCTGACCCTTAAATCTCAGGTGTCAGCCACTGTCAAGACTTCCTTTTATCACCTTAGGAACATTGCCAGGGTTAAGCACCTTGTTCCATCTGACTCCCTGCCAACATTGGTCCACGCTTTTGTATCTTCGCGCTTGGACTACTGCAACGCCCTTTACTTTGGGCTTTCTGGGGTTGAAATCTGTCGCCTACAGCTGGTGCAGAACGCTGCAGCCTGGGTGTTGACTGGGACAAGCAGGTCCTGTCATATCACTCCCATGCTGCGCGAACTGCACTGGCTTCCTATGCGGTGGCGCATCACCTTTAAAGTCATTTTATTGACTTTTAAAGCCCTTCACGATCAGGGTCTAGCCTAGCTGAAAGACCTCCTGGTTCCTTACTGCCCTGATCGATCACTCCGCTCGGCCGAAATGGGGTTGTTAGAGATCCCAAGAGTGAGTTTAAAATCCTCTGGTAGCAGAGCGTTTTCGTATGCTGCACCCACTCTTTGGAATTCTCTACCATGCCGGTTATGGCAGTGCACCTCCGTGGAGTTATTCAAGAAAGATTTAAAAACGCATTTATGGAATATGGTCTTCTTAGATAACTAAGTTATTTGATTATGTGTGGATTTTACTATAAATTTGCTACTATGACGATATGTTGTTCTTTTATGGATGTTTTTATGATTTTTATTTAGAGCTTTGAACTTGTTTTAAAATTGTTCAGCACCTTGATATTTTGAAAGGTGCTATACAAATAAAATTATTATTATTATTTATCCACACTGACTCAACCGACCTCCCCGGCTGTGGTGCACAAACCTGGCTTCCAGCAGGCTATGATCTGGCATCATGGGGCGGAGCCAAGGGTTATACCACCTGGGTGGGTTGGAGGAGCCATCTTGAAGACCTTATGCCACTCCTAGAACTACTGTTACAGGTGAGTAACCTGTTTTTTGGCAGCAAACTTTATGTTTTTAATAGCTCCCCAAACCGGAAGTGCCGCCCGATCATTCGCTGTTTTCATAAAATGTATGTTATTTGTATTGCCTCTTTTATCGCTACCACAGACAAGAACAGACTCCTATGCATCTTTATTTCTTATGTAGCCAGTGTTTAGCAAAAAAAAAAAATTAGCTCAAAATGAGTCGCTTACTCAGCAACTGCAGCGCTTCTCTCACAGCCGACAAGCTGGACAACTAGAATGTTCCCTGCAAATATTCACATGCTGCCTCGCCCTCTACCCACCCGCCTATGCTGTAGCAAATCACAAATATATCTATTTTTGTTGTGATCACATACCGATACGTTTACAGCACGACATAATATTTTAGTACAAATACTGCTACCTTTTGAAAAATTCAGTTGCACAGTGAACCAGAGAATACAGCATATCACAATGCTGACCTGCTCCAGCTGATCTCTAGAACTGTAGATTCTGCAGTTTGAGATATGCAGACATGCTTGGACTTCACAAGATTCCAGACATGACAGATTTGTTTGTGTTCATATGGCAATAAGCTATTAGTGTTGGGTCAATTATTACCTCTCACCTTGTATACATAACCTTACCCCCCAAGTATGCTGCAAGGAATGTCAAGTAGAAGAAGCAGACAGCCAGTGTTAGAGAAGTTGGTGAATTGTAACTGGCAGTCATTACATGAATCAGAAAATCTTTTACCCACTCATAACACAAGTCTATACAAGATTACAGGGTCAACAGCAAATGATATTGTGAAGCAGCAGGAATCAGATATATAGATACAGAAACAAATTAGCAAACCGTCAAAAGCCACTTTCATTGAATGTTTGCAAGTCACAAATTGCACAGAAGATTTTCTGAGCTGTGTTGCTGCTAATTTACATGTTGCAGCATGGATTTTAGCTTATTTCTGAAATATGGAACTGTTTAACCTTGCAATAAAGAGCATGCAACTCAGATAAATAAATGTCCCACCACCAATAACAATCCCAGTCTGCTGGTCTGCATGCTATATGTCTTTCTCTGAGCTGGGTCACACCTAATTTGCATGAAACTAGCTGAGCATTTTGGGATTGCCTTTTTTTACTATAACTGTTGCAAAATGCTGGATTTTAGGAGACACATGAGGCCTGATTACAAAACGCATGGCACAACTTGTGGGCATCTGCGAGTTGCACCATGCAGCACTACACTGGGGACCCTGCACTCTATTCTAAGATAAGCAGGGTCCCTGGCACCTATGCCCACAACTTGTGGCAGCCGCAGGCTAGCGCCACAGGAATGACGCATTGGACCTGGGTGTCGCAAGTCACAGCATGCAATCTACTGCCCCCCCGGAGCCCCCCCATCCCAACATGCACCTGTATGCACCTGGGGGGATGGGGGGCTGGCTGGTTAGCCCAGGTGATCAGCGGGGGCACAACAGAAAATGGACCTGGAGGTTCCTAACGTTCGGAGGATGGGAGGCATGACAGAGCAGAGGGGGGGCACAGGGCCACACATATGTGTGTTGTCCACGGTGCTGCAGGGAGGGTGGGCATCCATCATTGTGCCAGGACGGATGCCTCTTGGACCAGCTAAGTGCTGGTCTAAATCTGCTGTGCCAAGGCCTCTCCTGGAATGCTGTAAGTGGGTTATGGAAGCTGCCCTTCTGGAATGTGGCACAACTGCTGCTGTAACCCACCCTTGAGCTATGCTGCAGCAGGTTGCAGGTGCAGTGGGTGGCATAGCCCACCTTTGGCGCAACCTGCAAGCAGCATGGCAGAAGGTGCATATTGGAATCGCAACTTGTGTATCCCATGGCGCAAGGTGCGATTTACGCCGCCATGGGGTTTGGAGTAAATCGCCTTGCACCATGCGCAAGTCGTCTTATAATTGGGCCCATGTTGTTCACAAAAGCAAGCAACAAGAACTAGTGAGCCCTAGTTTGTAGAATGTCACGACAGAATTACACATCATTCAAAACTCATATTCTCAGCAATGCCACAAGATGCCCCTTTCTTCGCCTTCTGCTTTCTTACTGCATTTATTTTTTCCTCTAACTAACCTCTGTCTCTTTTATTTTTACAGGTCTGACCAGACAAGGGCTACTACCATGTCAGATAAGTATAATTTTTTTTTTTTTTTATCATGTCCCTTCTGCCCTTCTGAACTTCATAAGAGCTGCGGATCCTTTGTGACCCCTTTTCTATTTTTATTTTTACAGGTACATTGGTGTCACCCCTTTGGACTCCTACCCCGGCACCCTGCAGCAGGTAAGTCACTTTGTTTTACTTATTATGGGTGAGTAGACTGTAATGGGTGTCTGTGCCAATCAGAAGCCTAGCTAAACACTCTTTATTGTGAAGCAGTAGGCATCACATCCTCTTACAGAGAATCAGAAAGGCAGAACTCCAACTGTATTGTAGAATCAATAGGAGTTTGCATATAGTGCCTCAATTCAAATCTGGAAAATCACTGAATTAAGGCCTTCTTATCCCGAAAACTCATTTTCTCAACCATGCCACAATGTAGAGACTTAAGGTTTCCTGTTTTGGATGCAGTGGAACCTGGGCTATTACTATTGACCCTGTATGGACTGGACTGAGACCCCAAAGTCACACTGGAGGTACACAAACATCACAACTGTGATGCAAAAATGGTTTGAAAATAATTTCCGGTCACCCCTGCAGACCTGCAGAAATACAAAATATATTTTTATGTAAGCCAGGCTTGTCATATGACAACCCCCGTACACCACACCGCATGAAAAAGTATGATCTGAGTTGGTAGCACATGGTTTGTGGCACATTGTTGTGTTTTTTGTTGCTCTGCACCTCACATTACAATTCTGAGAAATCGCCAGATTGAGGCATTGCTGTACCTAAAACTCATTTTCTTAGCCACTCTATTAGGTAGAGACATATGTTTTTATTTTGTTTTTTTTTAGTGCTGGACAAATTTTGCCACCACCCCAGACCCTGTACAGAAGAAAACGAAACCACGAAGGCACACCTGAGGTGTGCAAGCAACACAAATCTGAGAAATAAAAATTGTGCCACATTCTATAATTTAGGCTCAGTGCAAAAACTGATCTTTGGACAAAAAAAAATATCATTACTAACAATTTCAATTTCCTTCTATCTCCTGCTTGTTTGCAACTGCTGAAATATTACTGCTAATCTGAATAGAAGGATCAATGAGCTATACAAAAACAAGGATACTGGACGTCAGAAGGGCTGACTTTGGCAACATGGGTGAATACCTAAGGAATGCACTAGCAAATGGGCAGAAAGGAGGGGTGGAAGAACAATGGAGAAAAATCAAAACTGTCATCATGGTGGCAACAAGCCTTTGTGTAAAACAAATAAAGAAAACAAAATGGAGTAAAAAACACTATGGTTCTCAAAAGAGGTAGCAGGGAAGGTTAGGGAGAAAAAGATTGCATTCAAAAAGTACAAGGAATCACAGAAGGAGCACGACAGGGAACTCTATCAGTTAAAGCAGAAAGAAGTGGGGAAGCCAGTCAGAATAGCAAAGGCCCAAACCAAGGAAAAGATAGCCAACTCAGTTAGGAAGGAGGATAAAACCTTTTATAGGTACATTAGAGAGCATATAAAGTTTAAGGGAGGGATAGTGAGGCTTAATAAAGGAGAGAGGAGGTGGGCAGAGGGAGACAGTGAAAAGGCAGAGATACTGAATGAATACTTTTGCTCAATATTCAAATAAGAAGAAGAGGAGGAGTTACCTAAACCAAACAATAGAAGCACTCTGGGTAGGTTTTTTATTTTATTTTTTTATTTATTTAGTTTTTGTTGACCGGGTAAGTGCACTAGAGAAATCCTGCCTATTTTCAGGCACGACCCTGGGGAGGGAGATACAGATGAATGCCAACTGACCTTGAACCAGATTAAGCTGTTGGTGGTATTTTTAGTGAATGCTGACACCAGTCCATTTACAGAAGAAAGAGTCCTGAAAGATCTCCTAAAACTCAAGGTGGACAAAGCAATGGGGCCTGATGGGATTCACCTCAGAATCCTTAAAGAACTAAGGGGGGACCTACTGACACCACAACTACCCTTTTTGACAAATCATGGGAGGATGGGGTGGTACCTGAGGACTGGAGGAGAGCAGATGTGATTCCCCTTCACAAAAGTGGGAGCAAGGCAGAAGCAGGAAACTACAGACCTGTTAGTTTGACCTCAGTGGTAGGGAAAATGAAGGAATCACTTCTGAAAGAAAGAATTGTTGAGTACCTAGAGGCCAGCGGGGCACAGGACCCAAGGCAGCATGGATTCACAGCAGGAAGGTCATGTCAGACGAATCTAATTGATTTCTTTGACTGGGTGACCAAAGTATAGACCAGGGAGGGGCTGTGGATAGGGCCTACCTAGACTTTAGCAAGGCATTTGACACAGTCCCCGCACAAAAGATTAATAATCAAGTTAGCCAGCCTGGGAGTGGGTCCCAGGGTGGTAGCCTGGGTAGCAAACTGGCTGCACAACAGGACACAGAAGGTAATAGTGAATGGAACTCACTCCAAAGAAAGGGGGGTTAGTAGTGGAGTACCTCAGTGTTCAGTACTGGGTCCATCCAGTCCTCTTTAACGTCTTTATAGGTGACACTGCAGAGGGTCTGGAAGGAAAGGTATGCCGCTTTGCACATGACACAAAGATCTGTAACAGAGTTGATACACAAGAGGGGGTGGAAAGGATGAGAAGGGACTTGGCAAGGTTGGAGGAATGGTCAGACGTATGGCAACTTAGATTCAATGCAAAGAAGTGCAAAGTAATGCACCTGGGAAACAAAAACCCAGGAGAAGAGTACACAATGGCAGGGAGGTACTAACAACAACAATAATGGAAAGGGACCTGGGGTAGTCATATCAGATGATCTAAAGGTGGGCAAGCAATATGAGAAGTCAGTAAGGAGAGCCAGGGGGATACTGGGATGCATAGGGAGAGGCATCACAAGTAGAAAAAGGGAAGTGGTTATCCCTCTGTATAGACAGCTGGTGATACCCCATCTGGAGTACTGCATGCAGTTTTGGAGACCCCATCTTCACAAGGACATAGACAGGATGGAGGCAGTCCAGAGGAGGGCAACTAAAATGGTGTAGGGTCTGCATCAGAAACCATATGAAGAGAGACTGAGAGAGCTTAATATGTATACCCTTGATGAATGGAGGAATGGGGGGACATGATAGAAACTTTCAAGTACCTCAAGGGAATAAACAAAGTCCAGGAGGGTAGCATCTTTCAGAAAAAGGGATGTGCAAGAACAAGCAGGCACAATTTAAAGATAGAGGGGGGACGGATCAGGGGCAATGTGAGGACATTGTTTTTTATGGAGAGAGTGGTGGACACATAGAACCACCTTCCTGGGGAGGTTGTGGGGTCTAAAACAGTGGGGGAATTCAAACATGCATGGGACAGACATAAGGCAATTATAGTGACGGGTGGGAGGAAGTAGGCTGTTGGTTAACTAGAATCTGCAGCTTATCCAATAGGTAGGGGAAATGGGCGGACTGGGTGGGCCAAACAGTCTTTATCTGCCGTCAAAGTCAAAGTCTATTGCAATTTGTTTATTATCAAGATTGCAAAACAATGTTCTTTATCAAACAGATACAGCTGTAAAAATCATTAGGTGTTGCATTAGAATCTCTGCTTTTCACAAATGCATTGCTTGCCATAAAGTCATTCTGCAGCACTGTCCAACATAAGTTCAAAACTCGACTCAGTAAACAGAAATGTGTCTCAATGATTTATAACTCTCTCTCGTTCTGCAAATCAGGCACTGTAAATATATTTCTAGCATTTCATGAAATAGCATACAGAAGAAATTTAAAGTGTTTGACTCACAGCATTTATCTTCTTTCAAAAATTGCCGTGCTGGTTTTCTACTGCCGAGATCTGTGTGTGTGTGTCAGTTTATCATCTTAGAAAACGGCCATGCTGATAGCCACAGAACTCGAATAAAAAGACTAGAATGGCAATGCCCCCTTCTGAGGCACGAAAGAGTGCGCCACCATTTTTTGGAGGGCAAAAAGCGCTGCCTCCGGGGGCTTGACACTGTTCTGACATAGCTTTTGACATCTTCGGTTGCCATTTGCTCTGTCCGAACGATTGTGAAAGTATAATTTCTAAAAGGCCTGTCATCAGTGGACCACAGGGTACACTTGCTGTACTTACATCATTTTGTGCCAGTAAGTGTGAAACAGTCTGGGCTCAGCACATATACATAGCAAATGTAATGGTACCGACTGCATGCTTGCTGCAGCAGCTGTGTATGAGCTGCCACATTCTCACAGCTCTTGAGCCTTAGTGATATTGGACCTGAATAATTAAAATGAAACGTAACTTTTTAAACTTGCATTGCAGGTTGTTTTCGATTGCTGTGTCCTTTTGAATAGTAAGTGAATTTAAATAGCCTAGTTTCCACTCTGCGTTATTTGTAGTCTCTTTAGCGTCTAAGTAATTTTTTTCTGTGTTTTTAACATGATTATTGTACTGTACAATTAATTCTCTATGTTGTTCTTAAATCTATTTATTTAATTATTTAGTGATGCATGTATTGCAATTTATGTATGCACATTAACTCACTAATTTGTATGTACTGTCTATGTCTATGTCTGATTTTACATAAAGAACATTTCCTCTAAGTAAATGTGTTGTGTGTCTTTATTTAACAATGATTGATGATTTGATAGCCTCACAAAATTAACAAATGTAACAAAAAGGGGTCTGACTATGTGACAGTTGAAAATGGAGGGAAAGTGCCCCATGTATAGTTCCATGTTAAAGTAGTCAACTGTGCATTTCTAAAGCTGCCCTTAAAGTCAGACATTTTCCACTTTAGAATGCTGTCCCTTATTTTGTAACCACCCTGAATAAATGCATCAGCTGCACTTTTAATAATTCAACATGATGCTTTAGCACTGGATAGTAAAGTAATAGCAGTTCACTATTGTGACAGATCCAGTGCTTACAGCTCAGTGCTGCCCAATTTCATGTATTTCAGTATTTATTTGTATCAACTGGGACCTTGCATTAACATTTGGTATTTAGCTAAGGAAATGCAGTTCAGATTGTATTTATTTTTAGGCACTATAACTATAACTGAACGTCTTCCGATGACACCGCACTGCCCAGATTAAATCGCAATGGCTGTGCGCGTACTCTGTACATAATAGTGTCATTGGACCGAGGGAGAAGTGATGGCCGGTGGTCCTGTGTGTTGCACAAAAGGGTGGCCGGTCAGGGAGGGTGGGGGTGAGGGGGGGAGACTCGCGGACTGATCAGGTGTATGCCAGCTGGTATTAAATGCAAAAAAATAATTCAAATGCACTTGGGCCATAGAAACCTGAAAGTACAGTACAAAATATACTTTCCCAGTCCTGTTCTCATCCAACTTTACCTGCCCCGTCCTGGATCCCACCCCCAACCCCTGAACACTGTCCACACTCAGGACTCACGCTGTGCTGCACCTATGTTTGGTGGGCAGAAAACAGAAAAAAGCGAAAAAGCACCCTGATCAACTGGATGAGGGACATGTATACATGGTAGCTCGGGAAAGCCCCATGCTGTTCCTCCCCGACGGTCCCAGGCTAAAAAAAAAATTTAAATAATGCACTTGGGTCATAGAAACCTGGAAGTAGAGTACAAAATGCCCCCTCCCAGACACAGGAAGTGGGTACAGCAGATAGTGACCGAGGGAAAAGTGGTTGCCGGTGGTCATGTGTGTGCATGAAAGAGTGGTTGGTTGGGTGGGGGGGTGCCCCCCAAAAATGAATCACGGTGTAGTCAAGTTTATGCCAGCTGGGCTTTAATGCAAAAAAAAAAATTTTTAAATAATGCACTTGGGCCATAGAAACCTGGAAGTAGATTACAAAATGCCCCCTCCCAGGCCCATTCGCATTCAACATTACCTCCCCTTTCCTGGACCCCACCCCTACACCCTGAACACTGTCCATGTGTGGTGTCCCTCCTCCCCAGCACCCGTTAGGCAGGACCCCTACCACCCACATGTGCTGGCGACTAACACAACCCTCCACACCCTGCCACAGCCATCTGTTGACTGAACGGCTATTGATGACACCGCACTGTGCAGCATAAGGACCCAATGGCTGTGTGCATACTCTGTACATTACATTGTCATTGGTAGCAGTGCAGTCAGCGCTGCCCATAGCAGGGTGTGGGGTCAGTGCCAGTCACCAACACGGGTGCACCTTGGGGTGGTGGCTGCGTGGAAGGTGTCTTGCCTACTGGGGTGAAGGGGGTCACTACATTATGGAAGCATGCACGGACATGGTGAGGATGACCACGCACTGACAAACGTCCACACTCAGGACTTGCTCTGTGCTGCATCTTCGCTGGGTGGGCGGGCAGAAAACAGGAAAAAGCACCCTGACCGACTGGATGAGGGACATGTGTACATGGTAACTTAGGAAAGCCCCATGCTGACCCTCCCCACCAGTCCCCAGGCTAACTGGATGTGCCTCCATGCACTTCTTCCCAGATTGGGGGGAGGCTCATCAGACAGATGTGATACATCGGATCACCTGGTGATCACTGGCAGTAGTGGGTGCAGCGGATGGCGACCAAGGGAAAATTGGTTGCCAGTGGTCATGTGTGTGCACAAAAGAGTGGTTGGTCAGGTGGGGGGTGCCCCCCCAAAAATGACTCACAGTGTGGTCAAGTGTATGCCAGCTGGGCTCTAATGCAAAAAAAAAATATTTAAATAATGCACCTGGGCCATGGAAACCTGGAAGTAGAGTACAAAATGCCCCCTCCCAGGCCCATTCGCATCCAACATTACCTGCCCCTTCCTGGACCCCACCCCACTCCCTGAACACTGTCCATGTGTGGCGTCCCTCCTCCTCAGCACCCCGGTAGGCAGGACCCCTTCCACCTGCCCCTGGTTCCACATGTGCCGGCGACTGACACAGCCCTCCACACCCTGCCATGGCCATCTGCCGACTGAATGGCTACCAATGGCACTGCACTGTACAGCATAAGGGTTCACTGGCTGTGTGCGTACTCTGTATATTACATTGTCATTGGTAGCTGTGCAGTCAGTGGCTGGCCGTGGCAGGGTGTGGGGGGTCGGTGCCAGTCGCCGTATGGGTGGACCCTGTGGTGGTGGCTGCATGGTGGGTGTCTTGCCTACTGGGTGGGGGGGGAAGGTCACTACACTATGGAAGCATGTGCGGACATGGTGAGGGTGACCACGCACTGACAAAGATCTACACTCAGGACTCACACTGTGCAGCTCCTTTGCTGGGTGGACAGGCAGAAAACAGGAAAAAGCACCCTGACCGACTGGATGAGGGGCATGTGTACATGGTAGCTTGGGAAAGCCCCATGCCGACCCTCCCGGCTGGTCTCCAGGCTAACTGGATGTGCCTCCGTGCATTTCTCCCCCAGATTGGGGGGGGGGCTCATCAGACAGCTGTGATACATCGGATCACCTGGTGATCACTGGCAGTAGTGGGTGTAGCGGATGGTGACCGAGGGAAAAGTGGTTGCCGGTGGTTATGTGTGTGCATGAAAGAGTGGCTGGTCAGATGTGAGGGGGTGCCCCCCAAAAAATGACTCATGGTGTGGTCAAGTGTATGCCAGCTAGGCTTTAATGCAAAAAATAAAAAATATTTAAATAATGCACTTGGGCCATAGAAACCTGGAAGTAGAATACAAAATGCCCCCTTCCAGGCCCATTCACATCCAACATTATCTGCCCCTTCTTGGACCCCACCCCACCCCCTGAACACTGTCCATGAATGGCGTCCCTCCTCCCCAGCACCCCGGGAGGCAGGACCCCTCCAATCCATCCCCCGGTTCCATGTGTGCCAGCAACTGACACAGCCCTCCACACCCTGCCATGGCCATCTGCTGAATGAACAGCTACCGATGACACCGCATTGTACAGCATAAGGGCCCAATGGCTGTGTGCGTACTCTGTACATTACATTGTCATTGGTAGCTGTGCAGTCAGTGGCTGGCTGTGGCAGGGTATGGGGGTCAGTGGCAGTCGCCGACATGGGTGGACCCTGGGGTGGTGGCTGCGTGGAGGGTGTCTTGCCTACCGGGATGGGGTGGGGAGGTCACTACACTATGGAAGCATGTGTGGACATGGTGAGGGTGACTATGCATTGACGAACAT
Organism: Neoceratodus forsteri; assembly: GCA_016271365.2. Lineage (NCBI taxonomy): Eukaryota > Metazoa > Chordata > Ceratodontiformes > Ceratodontidae > Neoceratodus > Neoceratodus forsteri. The sequence goes on from CM057453.1 coordinate 1,142,885,061, forward strand.
CCACACTCAGAACTCATGCTGTACTGCACCTATGCTGGGTAGGTGGGCAGAAAACAGGAAAAAGCACCCTGACCGACTGGATGAGGGACATGTGTACATGGTAGCTCAGGAAAGCTCCATGCTGACCCTCCTCATTGATCCCCAGGCTAACTGGATGTGCCTCCATGCAACTTCTTCCTCGAATGTGGGGGGGCTCATCAGACAGATGTGATACATCGGATCACCTGGTGATAACTGGCAGTAGTGGGTGCAGCGGATGGCGACTGAAGGAAAAGTGGTTGTCGGTGGTTATATGTGTGCACGAAAGAGTAGCTGGTTGGGTGGGGGAGGGTGCACCCCCCAAAAAATGACTCACGGTGTGGTCAAGTGTATGCCAGCTGGGCTTTAATGAACGGCTACCGATGACACTGTACTGTACAGCGGAAGGTCCAATGGCTGTGACCATCGTCGTTTATGTGCATAAGAAATTTATTGTACCGCATGCATGCTGCAGTATTAGAGATAGCTGTCACATTCTGACATCTCATATGTGGTAGGAATATTTAGATAAAGTAATGGAAATTAAATGTTAATTTTTTATACATGCATTGCAGGTTGATGATTCTTATTGCTGAGTTCTTTTGCATAGTAAGTTGTGAATATTTAAATAGCCTAGTTTCCAATGTTCATTAATTATCTGTAGTGCATGTAGTATCTTTGTAATTTATTGTAACTTTCTGTTTAATATGCTTATGGTACTGTGCAATTAACTGTCTATGTTTTTTGTAATTCCATTAAATTAATCATGTAGTGTTCACTGTTTTGACATTTATGTATGTGCATTAAATCACTAACTTTTATGTACTATGTTTGTTTTTTGTAAAGAACATTCACTGTAAGTAAATGTGTTCTGTGACTTTTTTTATAGGATGGATTGTTTGTTATCCTCACAAAATTAACAAATGTAAAAAAGGGTGTCTGTATATGTGACAGTTTAAAATGGTGGAAAGTGCCCATGTATAGTTCCATTTTGAAGTGTACATCAATGGTGGTGCCCTCTAAGTAATACACACTTTTCCACTGTAAAATGCTGTCCCTTAGTATATAATAACCCTGAATCAATGCATCAGTTGCTGTGTACCCTGTCTGCACAAGGTAGAGGTAGAGTACGACAGGAGGGAAGCAGGTTGTAGGCAGCAGAGGTAGAGAACAACAGGAGGGAAGCAGGTTGTGGGCAGCAGAGGTAGAGAACAACAGGAAGGAAGCAGGTTGTAGGCAGCAGAGGTAGAGCACGACAGGAGGGAAGCAGGTTGTAGGCAGCAGAGGTAGAGAACAACAGGAGGGAAGTTGGTTGTAGGCAGCAGAGGTAGAGCACGACAGGAGGGAAGCAGGTTGTAGGCAGCAGAGGTACAGCACGACAGGAGGGAAGCAGGATGTAGGCAGCAGAGGTAGAGTACGACAGGTGGGAAGCAGGTTGTAGGCAGCAGAGGTAGAGTATGACAGGAGGAAGCAGGTTGTGGGCAGCAGAGGCAGAGAACAACAGGAGAGAAGCAGGTTGTAGGCAGCAGAGGTAGAGCACGACAGGAGAGAAGCAGGTTGTAGGCAGCAGAGGTACAGCACGACAGGAGGGAAGCAGGTTGTAGGCAGCAGAGGTAGAGCATGACAGGAGGGAAGCAGGTTGTAGGCAGCAGAGGTAGAGCACAACAGGAGGGAAGCAGGTTGTAGGCAGCAGAGGTAGAGAACAACAGGAGGGAAGCAGGTTGTAGGCAGCAGAGGTAGAGAACAACAGGAGGGAAGCAGGTTGTAGGCAGCAGAGGTAGAGCATGACAGAGAGAAGCAGGTTGTACGCAGCAGAGGTAGAGCATGACAGGAGAGAAGCAGGTTGTAGGCAGCAGAGGTAGAGAACAACAGGAGGGAAGCAGGTTGTAGGCAGCAGAGGTAGAGTACGACAGGAGGGAAGCAGGTTGTAGGCAGCAGAGGTAGAGCATGACAGGAGGGAAGCAGGTTGTGGGCAGCAGAGGTAGAGTACGACAGGAGAGAAGCAGGTTGTAGGCAGCAGAGGTAGAGCACGACAGGAGAGAAGCAGGTTGTGGGCAGCAGAGGTAGAGTACGACAGGAGGGAAGCAGGTTGTAGGCAGCAGAGGTACAGAACAACAGGAGGGAAGCAGGTTGTACGCAGCAGAGGTAGAGCATGACAGGAGGGAAGCAGGTTGTGGGCAGCAGAGGTAGAGCACGACAGGAGGGAAGCAGGTTGTAGGCAGCAGAGGCAGAGAACAACAGGAGGGAAGCAGGTTGCACGCAGCAGAGGTAGAGCATGACAGGAGAGAAGCAGGTTGTACGCAGGAGAGGTACAGCACGACAGGAGAAAAGCAGGTTGTGGGCAGCAGAGGTAGAGCATGACAGGAGGGAAGCAGGTTGTAGGCAGCAGAGGTACAGAACAACAGGAGAGAAGAAGGTTGTAGGCAGCAGAGGTAGAGCATGATAGGAGGGAAGCAGGCTGTAGGCAGCAGAGGTACAGAACAACAGGAGGGAAGCAGGTTGTACGCAGCAGAGGCAGAGCACGACAGGAGGGAGGTAGGAAGCAATGGGGAGTAGGCTTCAGAAGGACCAAGAGAGAGGGAGGTGGGAGAGAAGAAGGGCCGAGACCAAGCACTCACAGGAAAGAATGGGGTGGGTGCAGGAGTCGAGGAAGGTGCTTGCCCATGTTCTGGATCCCTCCAGGATGCAGAGAACCCTGCCAGTGGCCTAAGCCAAGCAACAGCAAGTGAGCAGTGAGAGTAAGGTGTTTCTATAGAGGATGGAACGGGGGGTGAGAGTAAAGTGGAATATAGAGGATGGAACGGGGGGTGAGAGTAAGGCAGTATATAGAGGATGGAACGGGGGGTGGAGTAAGGCAGTATATAGAGGATGGAACGGGGTGAGAGTAAGGTGGAATATAGAGGATGGAACGGGGGTGAGAGTAAGGCGGTATATAGAGGATGGAACGGGGTGAGAGTAAGGTGGAATACAGAGGATGGAACGGGGGGGTGAGAGTAAGGTGGAAAATGAAAAGGTGCTGGGGGGATATGGGGAAGGGTTTTGCAGGAAAGATGTGGGCGTAAAGCTGAAGCAGGCTTATAGGGGAACAGGTTAAGGAGGATTGCAGCAGGAGCAGCTAGCAGAGAGAGAACATTATGTAAGGCAGAGGTAAGGGAGTGGGAGGAGGAGAAGTTTCGTATTTGAGGTGTGAGGGAGTTCCAGAGTTTGTGGAAGTGATGGGACAAGCCTGATTGGCAGATGAGAGTGGTATGACAGGGGACTAGCAGGGTGAGAGTGTCGGAAGATCTGAGTGAGTGGGAGGAAGGCAGGGGGTGGAGGGAGGTAGCATGATAGGTATGAAGGAAGTACACAAAGCCAAAGTTTGGAAGTTAGCTTGGCACAGTGGGCCAGGCGTCTGTTAGCAAGTGGTGGGGGGGGGGACAGGGCACAGTAAAGGTTACAATGATTGATTTGAGATGGGGTGTCAAGAACAAATCGACTGAATGAAGTCCAATCTGGTAAGGGAAGATATGGAAGCGACACCATAGACTACATCACAGTTGTCAAAAATGGGGAGGATCATCGTCTGGACAAGTTCTTGCCTGGCCGTAGGAGGGATGAAAATACGGTCAGTATAACTTTTCAGAAAGACATATAGCAAGCACTCTGATTCTGCCTGTCCCTGAGTGATCTATTGAATGGCCACCAGTATTACATGCAGTATTCCAGGTGTGGCTTGATCAGTGACTTGTACAAGGGAAGGATCATCTCTCTACTTGAAGAGGAGATCACCCTCGCCATACAGCCCAGCATCTTGTTGGCTTTCACTTCTGCCTTCCTGCATTGAGCCAAGTTGTTCATATTCCCCATTATAATCATCCCCATGTCCTATTCATCCTCTGTACTCACCATATGCTAAGTAAGCAATAAGACATGGCTGGGTGTTGGTAGTCCTGAGATACCTGCACATCCAGAGGCGTCCTTAGGCACAAGACCGCAGGTCAAGTGACTTTAGCCTCTGGGTATGTGGGTATCTCAGTACTACCAACACCCAGCCGTGTCTCTTATTGCTTATATAAAATGGGTCCATAGGTAACTTTGAAAAAAAAGAACATTCTAAAAGTTTTCAAAGTCACAAAAAAAAAAACTAAAATGTTGCTAACTAATCTAAAATAGTCCTTCCACAGATGTTTTTCACCTGTCTGTCATCTGTCTTTCTTCACACTCAATACATTGTGTCATTGTTTACGCAAGCGATAATGCCCGACAGGGTAGGCGGTATTGGGCAATACTGGACCGACCGGGGCCTTATAGCTCCTGGCCGGTCCGGTATTGCCCATACTGCCCACCCTGGATTGCATTATTGAGCTTAGAAAATGGGCTAACTGTTGAAAAATAAATAGACAGAATTGTAATTTTTGTGTGAATAAACAATTTATTTTTAACTTTGTTTTAAAAGTTGAGAAAAATTAGTCCATTTTTTGGGATGCTTTAAAATACAGTAAACAGAATGCTTCAAAATACTGTTAAACATTTAAGAAACATGTTGAGGGTAGCATTTATTTCTGATAAGTTATGAAGTTTATTGGTGAATTAAAAGTACAGTTGCTAGGCTGGAAAATGTTCTGTGTTGCAGTTTGTGTGAGATCACTAGGTGGCAGGCTTCTGTTACTGCTGCTGCTGGGGTTTTGGTCATCTGTGTTCTGCTGTGCTGCCTGATTAGATGTTTTTCCAGTTCCAGTTTGCTTGCCTGCTAGTATGAAGCTCCATATTTTTCGGTCAGTAGTTGAAGGGGCCCAGTATGACGCCAAACTTTGTTTTGATCGATGTCTCGTGACTGCTACGATTTCCTTGTCGGTAAGTCCTTCTCTGGATAACAGCTGTACTGCGGGTGCATGAATGCTGTGGTTTGTGTAATGCGGGGACAAATCTGCTTCTTTGCTGAATTGAGGAATGAGGGAGCCCAAGTGATTTTTCCCCATGGCCTCCGTGGAATACCAGTACTGTTGCTGGTTAAGGATCTGTTGTGGTAGCCTCTTCGGATGAAGATAGAAGCTTGCTGCAGTTGGTGGACATTTTTCTAGGTATTTTAAGAAGGAGCTAACAGGGCAGAGCGGGTCATTTCTTTGCTCAGAAATGTAGCCGCATGTGTTTTCTTTGTTACGCCCTGTGGATCTTTGTGGTTTTTAGTCTGTTGATTATGTGTGAGGGTTCATATTTATGCCCAGTTTCGCCTCTTTTATTGTGAAGCTGTCTCTAGTAGTTCATGATCCTCCAACCGCCGCCTGGCCATGTGAAGCTGGATATCAACCAGACTTTTACGCATTTCGTCAGGGCAGTTTCAGGATTTAGTGCTGGGCTGTTCTTTAGTTTTCTAGGTCTGATGTATTTATTGGTGGATAGTGGCTTGACATGTCTTTTTGTGCTTTTCTAAGTCGTTTCAGTACTGCTGCCAGCACGTTGTTTGACGAGTTAAAAGCTGGGTTTGTAATTATGCTGGCAGGCCAACGGAGATCTGTGCTGCCAAGGTGGCGGTTGATGCCCGCGTGCAAGGCGCAATACCCAGCTACAGAGTAATCTGTGCCGCTGCTTGTTCGGACCTCGGCGTAGAATAGCCTGAGGAGATCATTTAACTGTTCAAAAGTTATGGTTTGCCAGTCGATTGTTAGGTGACTGTGAGTTAACCACTGTTCAAAAACGTAGACTTCCCATTTAGTATTTTTTACTGTATTCTGTTCCTGTCTTTCATTTTCTATGGTATCTAGCTGCTTATCTGTCAGAGAAACGAAGCGATCACTTACTTCTGCTTTTTCTGGTTTGTTTTTTACAGGACAACTTCATTTTGGTTCTTGTGCTGGCTGCTCATCTTCTGTAAGTACATTGTGGCACTTTAAAATGCTTATGAGGTCAAAATTTATTGGCAGCTGGTCAGACATGTTTGCTTTTTTTAATCTCAGGTTCAGTATTCTCAGCTGGTTGACAGAAGTGGTCAGCTGGGCAGCAGGATATGCACCAAGTACAGTGGTCAGCTGACTGGCACTTCTTACTTGATGGTCATCTATTGAAAGTTAATGTACCCCTATGTTAAGGGTACTGACCAATCAGAGTTCAGCAAGTAAGAAGCCCATTTTCTAACACAGAACAGAAGAACTGAAAGCTCTGCATTATTCCAGTAGTAGAATGCCCCCCCCACACACACACACACAGAATGGTAAAATGGAATACATGAATTCAACATTCTTCAGAGTTTATCTGGCATACAAACAAAGACACACACACACACACACACACTCACACAGGCCTGAAGTGGAGCCAGAACCTCAGTGTATCTGTTGCCAAGTAAGGAGCACAGAGTTCTCTAACAAAGTGGTTGGGATAGGAGGGGGATTTTTCATGGTCATCAAAGAAACACCAGCAATGGAAACTGTGAATAGTACTTTGATTTTTAAAATTTGTGTATGTTTTGTGGGGAGAGCTCATGAATGCAAGTAACATGAAATTATTTGCTTACTTTATTTAATTTAATGGACTTTTATTTTTAGGCCTAGTTGGAGTTTTTTTTATATACAGTATGAGTAAATACTATAGCCATGTTTGTGATGGAAACTAGGAACTAAGTGGCATATGAATTCTGTGATTTGCCCTGGTTGGCAGAGACTAGTTTTAGCAAGTGGTGGTACTCTCTTACTGCAATGGCTAGAACCAAGTCTCAGCCAATCAGGACACAGGGATTTCTTTGCCCATTTTATATTGAGCTCACTGGGCATGCATGGCGCAAATTGGCATCATGCATGCCCATGATGGGTACATCGGTGCTACTGAAGGGGAGGGGGGTACCACTAAACTACCAGGGAGATCACACTCATTACAATACAGCGATCGTTGGTATGGGATGGGGTGTGTACTACTGTGGTCCCTGGTAGAGGGACCGTATGTTGTGCAGGTTGCCAGGAGCATTTCGCTGGCCAACCCTGCAATTCACATGCAAATGGGTCCATAATGTTATGCAAATTGACGCCACGTTATGTATTTCAACTGATGTTAACTTTATAAGCAGTGTTATCGTAATTAATAGGATACCTAAAGACACAAATAATCATCTACTTTTTCAATGTTTACAGGTAAGCTACATCATCTAACAAGTATCTTCAATGGATATTACAGCATTAACAATAAAACACATTCACTGCAATGTGTTATTTTAAAACTGTTATCATTTTAACGAATATAGATTGACTGAAGAACATCCTTTGTGAAGTGCCTCTTATTCGGTTACAGATATAAAGGTGATTATTTAGCAATGAATGAATATGATATTATTTTATTTGTAATTGTTGAAATCGGTTTCACAGTCTCAATACATAATCTGTTGATGTAAATTAATACATATAACTTTCAGACTATTCTTCAGATAGTTCTACTTTACAAAATCTGCAGTTTGTAAGTTATCATATTTCATGTAGTTATATAGTCTTTTTAATATTTATTATGTATCTGATAATACACTGTTTTGCCACTGTTAGGAAAATATATTAAAAATGCCGGTGTCATGGGCTGCCTTTGGATGCACTTCAAGAAATGGTCTGGAAGCAAAGCAACTTGGAGTGACATTCCATAGGTTAGTAACTAAAAGTTGTAAAAGTAGGGCAAGTCAGGTTGCGCAGAGGGTTGAGGCGTTAGACAACACCCAGTGTGTCACGCCAGCACAGCGTGTTTGGAAGCTAACTATGGCCATATAAGGTATGCACGGGAGGAGTGGACTGTCAGGAGGACTGCTGTCCTTTCCTGGGGTTGGTTGCTGTGGACTCTCAGCCTTGTACCGGCTTCCACTGGAGACTGTGTTTTAGGAATCCTAAGATCCAATCACACTGTACCATTTTGGAAACCCTTTATGCAGTGAAAACCAAAAAGATATAAGGGTTACACAATAACAACTGGCAATCAGAAAGCTCTAGTTCTCATAGCTTTTGTTTTTACTGTTGGAAAACACCACATGGATTATTGCTTGCTTAAATGCTTATGTTACTGTATATAGGTTTCCATCATCCAGTCCAGGACTTCTAGAGAAATGGAGAGTGGCCACGAAGAGGTCAAAAGGTAAAGGCGGACTATGGATGCCATCACAATACCATCGTATTTGCAGTCTACACTTCAAAGAAGAGGACTTTGACAACACCGGTCAAACGAGAAGATTACGTAGTAACGCTATTCCAAGTATTTTCAATTTTCCTGCAAAAATTCAGGTACTGACCATGTCTGAATGTTGACTTATCACTGGACTGAAGATTTGCAACACATATTAACATTTTGCTATCTTAACTTCTGTCTTAAATTTGGCTTTTGAAGTCTTGTTGCACTGCTGCAGCTCACAAACAGTGCTGTGGTGTTTCTCACATCATCTCCCTTGGGTAAGTTTTCCTATTATAGTAAACAGTTTGTAAGGTAGCTTTCTACTATTGATCAGTCATAACGGAAAACAAGGATTTTCTTTTACTGTATTTATATTATTTGCATTAAATATTTCTAATTACAAAGTTGTCCAAGGTGTCCATGTATTACTTGTTAAAATTACTAATTTAATGTCACAATAACATCAAACAGAATGAAGAACAAAAAAGACGAGCTCCAAAGAGGAAAATGCAGAGAGACGAAGAAGCAACAATGCATGTTGAAGTGGCATCAGCCTCTGCTGCTAGTGAAACAAATCAACGTTTGGTAGGAGACTGCATATTGCTATCCATTTATATATCATGCTACTGTACTGTGTTGGACGTTGTATTGGATTTAACTGCAGCGCCGCTCACAAGCGGCTAGTTGTGCTGGATGCTTTGGTGAAAGAACTATGCACTCCCCTGCCTGCTGAGATCGGAGCCCCTGATTTGCACTCCCGACTGGCCAGGACTTTTACAGTGTGAGAGACTGTACTAGTGAGTCCTGCCATTCCGTTTGTTTGGAGGTGTGGGGGGGAGCCGATACCTGTCTGCTGGAGGGGCAGGGATTGTGGAACAGTTAAATTGCAGCACCGCTTGCAAGCGACTTGTTTGTGCTGGACGTTGTATTGGATTTAACTGCAGCGCCGCTCGCAAGCGGCTAGTTGTGCTGGACGCTTTGGTGAAAGAACTATGCGCTCCCCTGCCTGCTGAGATCGGAGCCCGTGATTTGCCCTCCCGACTGACCAGGACTTTTACAGTGTGAGAGACTGTACTAGTGAGTCCTGCCATTCCGTTTGTTTGGAGGTGTGGGGGGGAGCCGATACCTGTCTGCTGGAGGGGCGGGGATTGTGGAACAGTTAAACTGCAGCACCGCTGCATGGCGGCTAGTTTTGCTGGGCGTTGTATTGCATTTAACTGCAGCGCGCTTTCGTAGCTTCAGTTGTGTTAGACGGTTTGGTGAAAGAACTAGCGCTCCTCTGCCTGCTGAGATCGGAGCCCCTGATTTGCCCTCCCGACTGGCCAGGACTTTTACAGTGTGAGAGACTGTACTAGTGAGTCCTGCCATTCTGTTTGTTTGGAGGCGTGGGGGGGAGCCGATACCTGTCTGCTGGAGCCTGGAGGGGCGGGGATTGTGGAACAGTTAAATTGCAGCACTGCTTGCAAGCGGCTAGTTTGTGCTGGACATTGTATTGGATTTAACTGCAGCGCCGCTTGCAAGCGGCTAGTTGTGCTGGATGCTTTGGTGAAAGAACTATGTGCTCCCCTGCCTGCTGAGATCAGAGCCCCTGATTTGCCCTCGTGACTGGCCAGGATTTTTACAGTGTGAGAGACTGTACTAGTGAGTCCTGCCACTCCATTAGTTTGGAGGCGTGGGGGGAGCCGATACCTGTCTGCTGGAGGGGCGTGGATTGTGGAACAGTTAAATTCCAGCACCGCTCGCAAGTGGCTAGTTTGTGCTGGACGTTGTATTGGATTTAACTGCAGCGCCGCTCGCAAGCAACTAGTTGTGCTGGACGCTTTGGTGAAAGAACTATGCGTAGCACGTGTGTGTGAGTGGCGTGAGCGCCACTCGACGTTGAAAATCCCAGTTGCCGAAAATGGTATAAGGGCAAGTTATTTCCTGTGTTTTTCCTAGCATTGTGAGAGTAAATGTTTTTACATCCTGCTGTTTAATTTATTGCTGGTGTGGGAATAGCCTAGCTGGTGAGCATTATTGTGAAGCAGTTTGTCTTGCACATAAGTGTTAGTTAATTGTATTAGTTTGTTTATTTGATTAGGCTAGGCAGACTTTTTAGCTGTTGTTTAAATTATGTTTGATAAATTCTGATAAAGTCATTTACTGTAACTTGAATTTAATTCTTAGTGATGTGTAGGGGTTATACAGGAGGACCTAGGAGGGCCAGGATTACGTATGGGAGCTCACTGTTACATGATCTGCGTCCCTTTATCCCCCCCCCCCAGTTTCAGACACTACAGCTAGACACTGTTGGGAAGTGGGGATTGGAAGGAGTCGTGTTGATTGTGGGGAATGGGGCGACCCATGCACTTCAGATGGTGGTAGGATAGAGGTTGTTGGGTCCAGAAGGTGCCCTGGGTTATGACGGGCACCTGGGAGAGGCCAGACATGGTTGGTGCCCATCTCCAGGGAATCCACCAGACCGAGTGGTCAGGTAACCTGAGGAGCTGCCTCAAACTCCAGTCCCCTGAGGGCAGTGCTTTGCAATGCCAAATTGATTAGAAACAAGACAGCAATTATTGCAGACTTGATTTCTTCGGTCAATCTGGCTTGCATCATGGAGACTTGGGTGGAAGATGATGCGGGCCCAGTTTTTGAGGCCGCAGTTCCTCCTGGGTATACCGTGGTGCACTGCCCCAGAGTGGAACGCAGGGGTGGCGGTGTAGCTATCTGTTTTAGATCCAGCCTGGCCTTCTCCATGCACCCAGTGGGAACTCCAGGTTCATTTGAATGTGTGGCTATTCATGGGGGACCAGGCATGGGCTGCAAGATCTTCCTCATCTATCGCCCTTCTGGGCCGATGGGGAATTTCCTGTAGGAGATCACTGAATTCATCACTGATGGAACGTTGGAATCCCCCAGATGTGTTTTTCTGGGGGATTTCAATATTTGGGTCGATAATGGGTATCAAAGGTGTAGTTATGACTTTTTACAGACTACGTCCTCCTTAGGTTTGACACAAGCTGTTACTGCAGCGACTCATCAGGATGGCCACATGCTGGACCTGGTGTTCTCACTGGGGCTTGAGATCGGTGATCTCAGCATTGATCGAGTACTTTGGTCCGATCACTGCACGGTGCAGTTCATGCTTGGGGCTCCCGCCAGAAGCCCTTCCCCTGCTGAGATGATGAGTTGTCGCCCTTTATGGGGTTTGACCCCTGAGGGTTTTTTGGCGGCAGCTAAATTATCTAGTGTGGGTGTTGCATGCATCGGAGGTGTTGGTGCCGGGGTTGACACCTATAACAGGGTGTTATCTGACACCATCAACTCCCTCGCACCTGTCCGTGTATGACCCAGAACTTCATACCTTAGGTCCCTGTGGTTTGACGAGGATCTCAGAGAGATGAAGAGGATGGGTCAGAGGTTAGAGTGCTGCTGGAGGAGGTCTGGCTTGGAAGGGGACAAACTAGTCCTGCGTATGCATTATAGTGTGCACCAGGAGGCAATCAACCGTAAGAAGGCAGTGTTCCTGTCCAGGGAGATTGCTGCCGGGAAGAACCGACCAGCTATACTCTTCCGGGCTGTAGACAGGCTACTCCATCCTGCTTGTCTGCAGCCCGGGAAGGCTTTTTCTAATATAGAGTGTGAAGAGTTTGCTCGTTTTTTCTCGGACAGAGTGTCCATGATCCGGCAGTTGGCTTCTTCAGCCAGCAATGTTATAGCTGACATTGGTCGCCTTATGTGTTCTGAGTGCACTCCACCTAGTTGGGGGGAGTTTAGACCAGTGGAGGTTAGTGAGGTCATTGAGGTGGCAGTTAATCTGAAGCATACCTTTTGTGAGCTGGACCCAGTGCCAACGCGTTTCTTAATGAGATGTGTTGACTCTGTCAGCCCGGTGTTTGCCTTGATTGTCTGGTGTTCCTTATCTGAGGGGGTCTTTTTGGATGCCTTGAAGGAGGCACTAGTGAGACCCCTCTTAAAGAAATCATCTCTGGACCCGGAGGTCAAGGCAAATTACCGTCCTATATCCTACCTTCCCTTTTTGGTGAAGGTGGTGGAGAAGGTGGTTGCGCTTCAATTGGAAGAGCACCTCGTGACTCACGAGTTGTATGAACCTTTCCAGTCAGCATTTCGGGCTAGACATAGTACAGAAACTGCGCTTGTTTGGGTGCAGAATGATCTCCTCAGGGCAAGAGATCGGGGGGACAAGACAATTCTTGTTCTTCTTGATCTCTCTCTTCAGTGTTTGACACTGTGGACCATTGTGTGTTGCTTGATCACCTTAGGGAGTTATGCAGACTCACCGGTACTGTCATCCACCGGTTTGAGTCCTTTTTTACCAACAGGAGGCAACGGGTCATGATGGGGAATTCTTCATCTACACCCAGTCTCCTATTTTGCGGAGTCCCTCAAGGAACGGTACTGGCCCCAATGTTGTTCACAGCGTATATGCTGCCCCTGGTAGGGATCATTAGGGAGTACAGTCTGGGTTTTCATTGTTATGCCAATGATACCCAACTGTATTTGTCCTTTGCCCCAGGAACATCCAACACAGTGGATGTGCTAAATAACTGTCTGGCTGAGATCAATGACTGGATGGCCTCCAGCTGGTTGTGACTGAACCCTGATAAGACGGAGGTATTGGTAGTGGAGTCGAACAGAGTATGTGGTAGGATGGCCTCTGACTCAGCAACTGGACTTGTTCTTGGAGCTGTGTTATTGAAGGCCTCCTCTTGGGTGCGTAATCTTGGAGTGATTCTGGACAGGAACTTAACTATTGAGGCTCAAATATCCTCCACAGTTCATACCTGTTTTTTCCATCTCAGAAATATCACCAGGATTAAGCCCCTTGTTCTGCCTCTGGACCTCCCTGCCTTGATACATGCCTTAGTCACATCTAGGCTTGACTACTGTAATGTGCTGTACCTCGGGGTCACAGGGGGATCTCTCCGCAGACTGCAGCTGGTGCAAAACGCAGCTGCCCGGTTACTTACTGGGCAGCATAAATTTTGCCATATTACACCGGTGTTGAGTGAATTGCACTGGCTGCCAGTCAGGTGGAGAATCCTCTTTAAAGTGGGTCTTCTCACCTATAAGGCCCTACACGGGCAGGGCCCTGGTTATCTGTTGGACCTTCTGACACCTGCTCTCTCTATCCGTCCTCTCCGTTCTTCTAGTGGGGGCCTCCTGGCCATTCCCAGAACGAGGTTTAAATCTGCTGGCGATAGAGCCTTCAGTGTTGTGGCTCCTGTTCTGTGGAATTCTTTGCCGGCTCAGGTCAGGGGAGCACCCACTGTGGTTACATTCAAAGTGCTCGCCTGAAGGCACTCCTATTTTCCCAAGCTTTTATTGGATGAATTATAAATTGTAGTAGAATCTGAGACTATTTGTGGAGTTATTTATTTTATTTTATTTTTAGTTTACTTAATTTTATGATGTTCTGTTTTGTTTTTCATGCTGTTTTACTAATATTTTCGTACGGTGCCCAGAGCCTCCGGGATTGGGCATCTTTTAAATAAACTTTGCCTTGCCTTACTCAAATTGTTGGAAAATAATGTTCACCTGATGTAGCAATGACGGGGGTTAAAGCGAGATAATGTGAATGCATTGATTTATTTTATTTTTATTTAAAATTTGGCTTTATGTGCCAGCCACAAAACATCCTCATGTCAATCGTTCCTCTACCAGGTCAATACTGAATGGTCAGCTATCATGTTCTGACCAATGGCATGTCAGTATTAGATCTTTCATTAATGCCCATTTTATAAATAGTTTTTGAAGTTGTTTACTGTTGAATACTGGGAAATAATATATCATTTTTTCTGTGAATTAACATTGGGAATATTTTTATGTTGATGTGATTACACCGTGACAAAACATAGTGATAATGATACAATGTTGTTAAATATGTGTTGTGTAAAATATGAAAGATTTAAGATCATGCAATCTTGTCACGCCTTATCCGTAGGAACACAGTTATGCAACTCTAGACGTGGCGATTCTTAAAAAAAAACTACAGAGAATATGAGGGTAAACAAATTAAAGGAGCTAAGAAATGCCAGAGATAAAGAAAGGCGTCTAAGAGAAACATATAGTAGCATCAGCAAAGAGCTTGCTAAAAAAATTTAATTACAAGACAGCTTGAGGAGAAACTGCAGGCTTATGGAGGTATTATGAACTGTTGTTATATAACTGTTGTAAAACAAAAAGATGATTGTTAGTCAAATGTCAACCCAACTGTGGAACAAATAGATGATGAAATACACAGTCAAGTGATGTTGTGTGTGCCAAAATCATCTTCCCTCGTTTTGTAAACACAACTGTATAAATGTATATAACCTATTGTGAGAAGTGTCCAAGATGTGTCTGCATTACTGTTCATCACAATGAATGACAGATCCAGTTTGTTGTGATTAGTGTGAAAATCAATTTTTGTTGTATGATTTCAGATGTTCCATTGGAATTGTTCAAGAAACCATCTTGCGAATGTTCTATGCAGCAACGCTCATTCGCACTAACACTCCACCTTTATGGGCCAAAGGCATATGAGTACTTAAAAAATGAAATAAAACTTCCTCTACTGAGTCCACGAACACTAAGACAGTAAGTTAATCAAACTATGTTTTATAATTACTTTATATGGGCTGGCAGTATAGCCTGGAGGTTAGACTAACGAGCTGTGAATGAGCTTGCTACGTCCAGCACACCTGTGTTTGAGTCCCACAACATCCACTTGCATGCTGTGCAACTCTGAACAAGTCACTTAACCAACCAGTGTTCTTGTGAGGCCCATTCCTGGCATTACCCACACCCTCTCTTGGTATATTACGTAAATAACAGATTTTGAATAGTGTAAAAATAGTGAGTACGAACCACTAAATAATGATGATTTTTTATTTTTTAGTTGGCTTAAAACAATTGATGATACACCAGGCCTGAACACTTCTGTTACCAAGACACTAAGTGATAAGCGAAAAGAAAATCCATACAAGTATACACGGGCAAATCTAGTGATCGATGCAATGTCTATTTAGCAGCACATTGCATATGATGCACGGCAACACAAGATGGTTGGTTTTGTCGATGTTATAAATGGGGCAGAAACAAGCAGAGGATGTCGCCACTGAGGCACTAGTGTTCGTGGGCATTGTGGGTAGCTGGAAGGCTCCGACTGCATACTTCTTAACTAAGACATTGTCTGCAGAGGCACAGAAGGAGCTTGTGACTCATGCGTTGCAAGAGCTGACAGAAAATGGATTTAACATTGTATCCATTACCATGGATGGACACCAAACAAATGTTGGATGTGTACTTTGTTGGGCTGTGATTTCAGTGATGCTTCATGTTTAAAAACGTATTTCACCATTACAGGCACAAATAAAAATTGTCACATCATATTTGATGCCCGTCACGAAATTAAGCTGATGCACAACATGCTGGAATCATATCGAACCATAAATAGTACACAAGGAAACATAAAATGGCAGTTCATCGTGGACTTAAATTCAGTACAAACTAAACCTGAACTACGGGCTGGTAACAGGTTGTCTGATAGGCACGTACATTTTTCATTGCAAATCATGAAAGTCTCACTGGCAGCACAGACATTAAGCAATTCTGTTGCAAAAGCATTAGTAATGCTGCATGATTTGGGATATCAACAGTTTTCAGACTGTTCTGCAACAGCTTCATTTATACAGGTTAGATATAGTTGAAGTTCATGAATGACATTCACAAGCCTCCAGTGAGATGTAGTGAAACTATATATATGTATACTATTTAAGCAATAAGGCATGACAGGGGTGTGTTATGGTGGGATAATGGCCCACCTGGGGATGGGTTGAAGCATGAGGCATAGCCGAAGACTTCCACAACCCGAGAAGGGCTGTTAGCCCACCATAACACACCACCTTGAGTGCCTTATTGCGATTATGAAATGGGTACCTTTTAGTAACATTCATGCATTTTTAAACGTAATACTTTCAGGTGGGCTATTGTGCTGGGATAACGCCCCAGCTGAAAGCAGCTCTCATCCAATCAGAATTCAGCATTAAAAACATGTAACATGTGACCGAACCACGACAGGCATGGGCAAACCCAGCATCTCCCACACCCTGTTATGGTTCATTGCTTAAATTAAATACATTTTTTAATTTATTTCACACATGGGTCCATTGTATAATCGCAATAAGGCACTAGATGTTGAGGGTTATTTGGTGATTGAACCACTTCTTGTGTGATTAAGACACTGGGCTGCACATTGTGACATACAATACAAGGCGTGGGTAAATCACCAATAACCCACAGACTGTTGTACCTTATTGCTTAAATATACACTGCTGTGTCCTCAGTGTTTCTTATCATTGTTTGATAACCACACATTTTTCTGTTTATATTGTCCATATTTGTAGAGAGTTGGCAAACTATTTGACGTTCTAAACAGCTGTACTCCAAGGGCGAAAGGTTATAAATCAGCTGTACATGGCAGCAATTTACAGAACAAAATTGATTTTGTACAAGACACTAGGGACTATCTACTGTCACTGACTACAGCTGATGGAAAGGCTCTGTACAAAAGCCCTAGGTAAATAGTTCTATAATTACCTTATTTGTTTTACATAGATAATCATAAATGTCAAAATGTTGGTACATACTCAAAAAAGTCACTGAAGTCACTACTGAGGATAACAGCCGTGTATAAGCGGTTTGATATATTCCACTCAGCATGATGTTGATCCATGTTCTTTAACAAGGTAATGTTGTGGAATGTGGGGGGGTGTTCAGGATAGATTACATGACAGATCACTCTCATCTATCACAGTGAAGAAAAATAACACCGTGATACTTAACTGCCACCTGATATATGCCGTGTTGCGGCCTCAAAGCAAAATAATTATCTCGCAAATCAGTAATAGCAAATTGACTAACATTACAATTTATGTTAACTTACAGGAAAATGTGCATAGTTGGATTCCTCATAAATATTAACTCGTTTTGTGCAATGCTACCTGATTTGCTTAATCACCAGAAATATGTACTGATGTACAAGTTCAGCCAGGACCATCTGGAACTGTTTTTCAATGCAGTACGCAGATCGGGTAAGATGTAACTGTAATGAAGTAATTATTGACCAGGAATGACTGTATCTTATACTGATATTTACTTTAATTGGCCCAGCAACAAAGTACCATGCCCTTTTAACGACAGCAGCATCAAACTGAACGATCATGATTATACGTCTGAAACACTGGACTTGTTGCTGCAGAATTCTGCAGTATGCACTGCAGGCTGGGTTGTCCGAAAAGCAATGAATCAGGTAGCATGCGAGAAATGCCGATATGCACCAGTCACTGACACAGTTCCGTCAGATTTCACAGATGCCAACCATTTATTGCCGCTAAAAGATAATGGAGGTCTGGTTATTCCATCTGAAGGAACGGTGAAAATCATTTTGACAGCAGAGCAGAAACTTAGATGATGAACGTCCTCAGTGCAAAGAACATGGTCAGTTTATTACGACTGCAGCATGAAGTGGTATACACAATTGGCAGTAGTGAGATATTTCGTCCTAAATAATGGTCATCTCCTCCTACCTTAGCCATTAGTGAGCTGTAACCGGCCGAACTTCCTCACTCTCTTCTTCACCAGCCTCCACCATCCCACCCTTTACCCACCCCTCCCCTCTCAGCTGACATAAGGCCTCAAACACTCCCACACCAATCTCTTGCTATCCACCACTACCCTCCAACCATGGCCCTTTGCCTGCTGACTCCATTCTGACTCCCTCCTATCCCATATATAGTTCACCTTGAAAACTGACTCAACTGGCTTTTGCTGTCTCTCGCCACTATTTACTGTATATAACATGTTTAAGTCAACTATGTGTGTTAAGAATGTAACTGTTGTTCTCCTTTGTATGTATGTTACCCTACATCCTTTGACGTGGAACCTCTGTAAATGAGCAGTTCCTGCTCAAAGGTATTCGTAATCCTAGAGTTTAATAAATAAAAAAAAATAAAATAAAAAAATGTGGACACATGGATCAGAGTCAGTCAGGAATAGATAATCATCATTATCATTTGTTACGATTGATGATGGCTGTATACTATAACATCAGGCAACATCACATTGCCAAGATTGAGAAAATGAAACTCCACAAATGCAGCATACGACAGAAACTGACCAAAACTATTTTACTCAAGGGACAGTAACTTAATGAACAAAGCTGCTGACTTGAATACATGTTTAATACATTGGGGCGGTAAGTGCCTGATCCACAACCACTGCCACTCAGTAACTGTTGCAGCACTAACAGTAACTTTTCTTCCTTGTGTTGACCTGACAGTTTGCCAGTGTATTGGAAGACGCCACCTACCAAGACATAAAATAAGATGCTTCCTGAAAGACAGATGCAATATATCGGGGTAGTAAGTGCCTGATCCACAATCACTGCCAGTCAGTGACTGTTGCTGCATTAACAGTAATTTTGCGTCCTTGTTTCCATCTGACAGATTGCCAGTGAATTGAAAGATGACTAACTGCATATAACAAATAGGAGTGGTAAGTCTGTGGCTATGGAGCACTAGTGCAATTTCAGTTGTTTGTTATATTGAGGGGCTGCAGCCAAGCACTAGCACCCTGCCCTGGCCTGAGTGCGGGCACTTCCTGGTTGTTTGTAACTGTTAGTCTATAACTGTTGACGCACTAACAGTAGCTTTTCAATCTGTATTTCGGATGTACCTTCCTGCAATGTGCTTGATGTAGGCAAGTATAAAGTAATAAACTATTTGTATACATTAGTAGTGATGTAAATTTGTGTTGATTACAATTTCCAGAGCATACGGAAGAAACAAGTGAAAAGTAATCATCAAAGACAAGAAGTGAAATCAAACATGACCGCAAATAAAGTATGTTTGCATATGATGTATTTTGTTAATCTGCAGTGCATTGATTTCAGGATACAGTGAATGACAACATTCAACTGGTACATCCTTTTTTTTCCTTTGTTTTCCACAGCAGATATCATTTGAAAGTTATGGAAGACTATGCACAATCACCACATAAAAAATTACTTTAGTCATGGGTATTTGTATTGTCGATGTGTTCATAATTAATGACAGTGTATAAAAATTAGACATACTTAAGTAAGCAGTATCACATGACTTGTAAAATTATTTGATTACGCACATTTTATCAACATAATTACTGTGATGTGACATTTGAAATTTAAGCAATATAGCACAACAGTGTGTGGGTTATGATATTATTTAGATACACCTTGTGTGTTGTTTGTTCACAAGGCCGCAGGCAGAGTGAGCAAAACATGCTATGCCATGCATTGGTAAATCATACCATGACCCACTACCTGGTGTGGGATATTGCAACTGTACAATGGCCAAGTTCATGTTTTGTGAAACGAAAATTAAAAGAAAGAAATACCATTTTCCATTTTATAAGATTTGTTATTGCATTTATTCATGCGTTAATTAAAATATGATCTCGAAATAAAGAAATAAAAATGCTGCTAAATAACATATTCATGTTCACTTTCAGTTTAATTTAATATGCTTAAGAAGAAGGAAACAGCTGCAATACGTGACAAGAAAGAAGGCATGACATCCATCATCACCGGAACCTGCAATGAATGGTTCCATATATAAATGCAATTAAATAAATGTTAAGTGGACTTCTAAAATAATATGATGTTACAGTAACAGAAGACGAGTTATGTGAATACAGTAATTTAATGTGTCACAAGATGACAAATTAACATAGTACATCCCTGGAGTGTATCTCCATCGTCACTTGGGGTCGGAAGGGAATTTTTCAGAGACACTGCACAACAGTGAACTCTGTTTTTTTGGCCTTCCCAGGGTTCATTAATACAAAATGTTTGTGAACAAAAAAATATTTTGCCTTTTTATGTTGTCGTGCATTAATGTTAGTACGAAGATGCATTATGAACTTAGCATTTTATAAATACATGTAAAATCGAATATTGATTGCCTGACTGTTAGAAGATGTATGAACATGTGGTACAACAATACATGTCAATGAATACCATGTGCCCGATATTCATTATAGATCGAGGGAGCGCCCCCGACCAATCAGAGAGCTCCTTTCCCCTGCACGTGAGGCACTCCTATTCTGTGAAGAGCATCTCATGCACAGATGCCCTGGAAATGGGCACATTCTGGGAACAGTTTTTTTTTTAATATATTATTGATCCCTTTCGATCAATAATGTATTAATATGTCCCTCAGAGCCCCTCGTTGCTGAAAACAAGTGGTTTCACTTGCCTTCAGCTTAAACTAGAACAGCTCAGCTTTGCTGTTCTCGCTCAGCTGAAGGCGCATGAAACCACTCATTTTCAGCAACGTGTGGCTCCAAGGCATATATTAACACATAAATGTGCACCTGACAATGGCAAAAGTGGGTGCACAGTGCAACTGAGGTGTGCTGGAGAGACTGATGGATATATTCAAAAGAAATGACCCTTGGCGCATCTCTTCCGAATATATCAAGTGATTCACACTGCACAAATACAATGCGCTGGTGCATCAACTGAGACAGGGCTGAATACCAGGACTGGGAATTGCAGCACTACATCAGAGATGGACTGTGTGCAAAGTCCTAATATTCAGCCACCAATATGCAAATGGTTCCATAATGCATGCAAGGTGCAAATGGGGGTATTTGCATATTATTATGGCCCCATTTGCATGAGTTGTACATGGCTGGCTGGTGAAATGCACCTAGCGCCCTGCACACCTTGCAGTGATGGCAGTGTAGGTCCAGAGTCCAACCCAACATCCCGTAGCAGCGATCGTCGTGTATGAAACACTGCCCGCATCCCTGGTAGGCTAGTGGAACCCCCATCCCCATCTTGACCCTCCAATTATCAGCACCATAATGTAATAATTATCCCTGGTGGTCCATTGGTTACCTCTACCATGCCTGTACCTCCGATCACCGTATTATGCCATTATGAATAGCCCTGGTGGTCCAGTGGATCCCCCCCACCATGCCCATACATCCAATCACCAGTGACATTGCAAAGTACACTGCCTTGGTGGGCCAGAGGTAAATCCCCCTCTGCTTGTGCATCTGATTGCCGAACTATACCTATATGAATAGCCCTGGTAGTCTAGTGGGACCCCCGCCCTACCAGTACCCGTGATCTCCCACAGAGATGTCCAAACCAACCCCCTGGTGGTCCAGTGGCACCTTCCACCCACAAAGGACCCCCAGCCAACCCAGCTCCCCCCCGGTCATCGGCAGCCAGCATACCTGTCCGCATACCACCACGGATGCCCGATGAATGACAGTTTATAGTAGGAGCACACTGTGGACCAATGGGCTTGCAGTACATACTGTAAGTAAGCAATAAGACATGACAAGGTGTGCATGAAACATATTTTACCGCATGGCCAGGGGCGTAATAAGGCATGAGGCCTTGGCCGAGTGACTCTAGCCTCTAGCTTGTGGTAAAATATGCTCCATGCACACCTTGTCATGTCTTATTGCGCTTATAAAATGGGCTCCTATCTTTATTTTAATTTTTATAGTTAGAAAAATCTTGCTTGGATGTAGAAAAAAAGGTTTAATGCTGCTAATCTATGATAAAATAGTCCTTTCACAGACATTACATTAATATTCATGACGTCATTTGCATTTATGTGACTTCACATTGCTATGTGTAGTGTGCACAGCCTGTGCTGCAACTGAGTGCTTTATTCCTGTGACACGCTCTTCTGATTTAAACAAGAAAAAGCGCACATTCATTTTATATGGTTGATTACTTGCCCACCTTGACCGGTTTGCCTTGAATCTCTAAGGATTTCATTGTCAAATCGACCCCAATCGGGTTGCCTTGCTTTTCCATGAAAATTCCTGCCTTGAAGCGCTATACAATGCAAGTTTTACCCGCACCGGCGTCCCCGATCAAAACTAAGAAAATCAGACTCCAGCGTGGACTCCTGAGCTGGGGATGCTGCCATCCATTTTGCTGCTGCTGTGCCTCTGTCACCAAGCAAAACCATCACGTCATGGACAGCGAGCAAATGAGCGGTGGCAGGTCTCCAATGTGCCAGGCAGGTAGTTGGAGTCTGACAGGAGCATTAGCGAGGGAATAAAAGATGGCAGCATTTAAAATGCCAACGTTCTAACGCTCCTGATTTCGTTTGGAGAAGCGGTTCTGCTTCTCT
Source organism: Neoceratodus forsteri (assembly GCA_016271365.2). Classification (NCBI taxonomy): domain Eukaryota; kingdom Metazoa; phylum Chordata; order Ceratodontiformes; family Ceratodontidae; genus Neoceratodus; species Neoceratodus forsteri. The sequence continues at coordinate 1,142,907,374 of CM057453.1, forward strand.
GAACCTTTTTTTAGCCATGCATGGAGCAGATTTCATGCATGGTGATCTTGGTCTGTGACTGGCTGGTTTAGCCTACTCATTTTATATTATGTCACAACTTTGTTGATGAAGTCATTCACACAGTTGTGAATTATTATAGTATGCACTGCAAGCACATAGGTCCACAGTGTGGACCAATGAGCTTGCAGCTCCTACTGTATCTATTGCAGTTTTGACAATGCTGTACACAATTCAGTGCTTTGCTGTCTTACATATGATTGCACATCTTTGTAATTTGACTAGTGCCACCTGTTCATTACGTCGTGATGTGAGCAAAATCAAAGACAATACTGTATAACTCAATAAGTGTTGTGTTAATTACTATAAAAGTGTAAAATATGTAATAAAATAGTATTTTGTATTTACAACATTGTACTATATTTTTTTCAGTAACTACAGTCATAATGTTTGAAGTTTTATGAAGTTAGTCTGCAACGACAGATACAGGATCGATGTTATATTTTTTCTGTATATGTCAAAATAACCTTGCCAAGTCCATTCACATCCTTTTCAACCCCCTTGAGTATCAACCCTGTTGCAGATGTTTGTGTTATCTGCAAAGAGCCATACTTTTCCTTACAGTCTCTCTGCAATGTCACTTATAAAGATATTGAAGAGGACCATTCCCGTCACTGAAACACATAGCACCATGCTACATACCAACCTTTATTTGGAGAGAACTCTGTTTGCTATTACCCTTCGGTGCAGAAAATGTGGGTCTGGGAGCTTAAAATGGTGATGGTGTGCTGGGGAGGGGTGAACAGTCTAAAGGCTAAAAGGGTGGTACCGCTGCAAGGTGGGTGGTCGGCATGGGTGTCTGGCAAAGAGATGGGACAGGTACAGAGACAGCGATCTGCTGAGCGGAGGCTTGTCTGGAAGCTTGTCAGGGAGTGATCTAGCTGCAGAGAGGTTGCTTGGCATGTGGAGTTTTTATCAGTCTGTGCATTAAATGGCAACATTTAGGGCAGTTTGTGAAGGAAGGGGGACAGAGTGGAGAATCAGTCATCCATTACTACTGCTGACTTCACGGGAAGTCCCCAACCCCCACCCACCACAGACTTTTATTTACATTTTTCATTGCTTTTATACCACCCGGAGGGCACCCTGTTGACACAGATACATACAGCCTCTTACAACACAACATAAGTACAGCCCAGATGGGAGAGGCATTGCTGGCACTGCCCTCCCTGGATGACTGCACTTGTACCCCAACCCAGACAACCACCCATACTGCAACAGGACACTCGATCATGATAATCCTTCTCAACCACACCTTTCATTCACTGCACCCACAGACCACTGGGCCTGAAACTCAGGAAAGCTTGACCACCCTTCAAGTACCCTGACCATCATCCCTTACGCTTCTCCCCACCACATCTTGAGCTGGAACTCCACCCATACTCTGGACAATGCTCCTAGAACCAACCAGAACAGTCTCCACCCCGAGATGAACACAATCTGTGCCTCTACCTTTACGGTACATGCAAGTCAAGTCTCAAACATTTAACCCCCCTCGCCCACGGTATGTTCCATAGCCCACCTTCATCACAGCCATTGTTGCTGGCTACCAGTCCCCACCCGCCAGAACACCCCCCCAACCACCCACACAACTCTCGTCTGCAGCCCCACCCACCCATCTCAGCCACACGTTACAATGCCCACTTTCAAGAAATGGATAGCATACTGAATGAGAGCCACTCCCATAACAATGGCTAATTAGTGTGCACACTGCAGCAGTAAAGACATTCATGAAAAATACATAGTGCACTGTATGTATTGTGTATTTAGTATACTTAATATGCAAACACTGATATCAAATACATTAAAACACAGTTTTATTTAGTTTGGCGTCATACCTACTGCTGAAGACAGTAATCCCCCCCCGGCACAGCAGAACACGTTAAAAGTACTGTGCACATTTTAAGTGATTCATAAAAAAAAAATGCATGTGTACTTTTAATATGCACACATTGATATTAAATATATCAGAACAGGTTTAGTTTGTTTTGCATTATACATTCTGTTGAAGACATCGATAAGCAACCCCCCAAACAGAGCAGAACACCCCATTTTAAAAGCACTGTCTGTGTACATGTTAAGTTATAAAAAGGAGTAAACGGCAGTGCTACCTTGGCCCAGCAATGCAAATTGCAGCAATTATTCTCTGGCACTGAAAAAATTCAATCCACACGTGTTCTGCAAATTAAGATAATTTTATTACAGTTCCTCTGCTCGCAACCGCATTGGCTCCTACACTAAGCCAGGTACTTCCAGCACTGTTCTTGCCCTCCAATAGATGGTGGCACACTGGACGTACTCACGCTAGGCACCACTGATGGGTGTTGCCATTCTAGTCTTTTTATTTGAGTTCTGTGCTGATAGCATTGCCTCACTTCCTCTTCCCCTCCCCTCCCCCATTGTGCCTTCTATACTCATTCTCTCTAGCTCTCTCTCTGTCTCCGTCTCCATGGTGAAATATTAAACAAACATCCCCACATCTGCCTTCCACAAGTAATTTCATCTGCAGTGTGAAATGTGTATGTCAGTCTACAGCTGACTAAGATGAAAGCAGGAATTTAGGGCCAGCCTGATAAATGGATATCATATTGTCACAAAAGACATTTTTTTTGATTTTCAAATAATCAGTTATGTACCCCTCACCCCCAAAAAAACATAAAAATGAGTCTGTTTCAGTTATAATTCATGGCCAATAGCAAGATTACAGTTCATATATTTTCAGATACACATTATGCCCAGGTAATGTCCAGCAATAAATAGGTCAGATTTTTTATTGTTGTCCCTGTCATCTGTTATGCTGATCCAAACAGGAAGTGACAACTGATGTGTTATTTTGAGGAGTCAGTCAGATATAGCTTATGACTAAAAACACTTGTAACAATCATTTGTCAATGCCGAATGTTGCTTGCTTCTATGTGCTGTTTAGGTATTTGGAAGTCATTGGAGTGCAAATATTGAAAATTTGCGAACTTACGAGTGTGCGTAGGAACTGCGCAATGCACGCTCGTAAAACAGTCACTTTTAGGAATTTTTTCACCAAATTTTCAACATAGCCATTTTAAGACCTCTGCTCATGCATAGTGTCACTTTGATTTTGTTAATGTGTCCCATACATTGTTTGCACACCGACTGCGCCAATGTGCGCTACATGGGCGGAAACATGTTTTGAGCAGGATGTGAAAAATGACAGCTGTACTGCTCATAAGGAGGTGTGGTAAAATGGCAATGTTGAAAATCTGGAGTGGAAATATTGAAAATTCGCAAACCTACGAGCGTGCGTGGGAACTGAAACAACGCACACTAAGTAAAAACAGTCATTTTAGGAATTCTTTCACCAAATTTCAACATTGCCATTTTAAGATCTCTGCTCATGAACAGTGACACTGTGATTTTCTTAATATGTCCCATACACTGAGTTACTTTACGACTGCGCCATTGTGCGCTACCTGGGCGGGAAACGTGATTTGGGCAGGATGTGAAAAATGACAGCTGTACTGCTCATGAGGAGGTGGTAAATGGCAATGTTGAAAATCTGGAGTGAAAATATTGAAAATTTCAAACTTACGAGCGCATGAACTGTGCAACGACACCTGTAAAACAGTCATTTTAGGAATTTTTTCACCAAATTTTCAACACAGGCATTTTAAGACCTCTGCTCATGATCAGTGTCACTGTGATTTTCTTAATGTGTCCCATACATTGATTTCGCACACCGACTGCGCCATTGTGCGCTACATGGGCGGAAACATGTTTTGGGCAGGATGTGAAAAATGACAGCTGTACTGCTCATGAGGAGGTGTGATAAAATGCCAATGTTGAAAATCTGGAGTGAAAATATTGAAAATTCTCAAACTTACGGCCGCGTGAGGACTGCATAGCACGACGCTTCATGAAACAGTCATTTTAGGAATTTTTTCACCAAATTTTCAACATAGCCATTTTAGACCTCTGCTCATGAATAGTGTCACTGTGATTTTCTTAATTTGTCCCGATACATTGATTTAGCACACACCATGCCATTCTGCGCTACATGGGTGAAACACATTTTGGGTGAGATGTGAAAATGACAGCTGTACTACTCATAAGAAGGTGTGGTAAAATGGCAAAGTGAAAATCTGGAGTGAAAATATTGAAATTTTGCGAACTTACGAGCCTGCGTAGGAACTGCATAGCTGCGCTAAGTAAAACAGTCATTGTTTGGAATTCTTGGCACCAAATTTTCAACATGGGTTTTGGGACCCTTCTCATGAATGATGTCATTGTCATGATGGTGTTCGGTCCTTAGGGTGATTTCGCAGTCACTGCGTGAAATCACCTTCGGCCCGGCACAACGCCATGACAGTGACATCATTCATGAGAAGGATCCCAAACCCCATGTTGAAAATTTGCAAAAATTCCCAAAATGCCTGAGATATGCAACAAGTTGAAACCCCTATCTAGCCCATTATACAGCTTACCGGCATTTCTCAGTTCGCGTCGGCTTTGAAGAGTGCAGACATGTTCCCGGTCCACGAAGATCGCCGTGCCGGAGTCCGGAGGTAAGTATGGGGTGAAGGGGGTGGGAGGCTGGTGCGCAGTGGGTGGGTGCGGGTTGTGGGAGGGGGCTGGAGACGTGCGTGGGACCTGTTGCTTTACAGGTTTCAAAAAAAAAAAAAGATGTTGTGGGACGTTTGCCATGCTGGGGTGGGCTCCAGTGTGCATAGGGCGTTGGGGCGTTCAGCCGACGGGGATTGGGCACCCTGTCGGCCATAGGACTGCTTGCCACGCTGGGTGGGCTCCCAGCGTGGCACCACTCTGGGGGGGCATGGCTCAGCCGGCGGGGTTGGGCACCCCGGCTATACAGTGCGCAAGGGGCTGCATGCTCAGGGGTGGGGGAGCTGCGCGAGCAGCCTCTTATCGGTGCTCACTGAAGCGTAGTTCCTTTTCAACTGAAGTGTTACTGCATTTTGGAGCATGTCATAGACAGCTCCAAAATGCATTGGCTTCCAGGGGCCACGTCTGCCAGCACACTGACTGAATTGGAGGAGGAGGTGACACACCTCTGAAATCTCCGATGATGGCACTATGTTTCTTGCACATGCGTGCAAGCAACATAAAAATGGCATCAAGGAAATTATTCACAAGAGCAGATGAGAGACTAGCTTCAATTAAGGATGAGGAAAATGTCTCAGCCTCAGATTCTGAGATCAGCATAGAATCAGAGAATGAAAATGAGGTAATGTGGCCATCATTTCTTGTCAGTGACTTCGAGAAAGAAATAGCAAAGAACTAGTAGATGATCACACTGTTGTTGGCACTGATTCCACAGTTCCTAATAATTTCACATTACCCTCCACATCAACTGGAGAATGTATAATGGAAAATGTGATAGATGAAAGAGAGACAATTAAAATAAGGAAATACTTACCAAAAGTCACCCACAGACAATTAGTAAGGAAAGGTTCTTAAAAACAAATGTATGGTCCCTGCACAAACAAAATCATGTAGTAAACATATTAATACATGTGCAAATACAGATGCAAATAAATGTAGAAAAAACTGTGGGATGAATATTGCCACCACAGCAAAGTCACAGAACAGAAACATTAATGTAAGAAGCACAAGGCAGAAAAGAACAAATGTGACTGTGGAAAAAACACAAAGCAGGATGTGTGTCAAATGTTAATGTAAATAACCGGCCCGGTGGTGCTGAGGGTTGAGGCGCTAGACGCCACACCTCGCCGGTGACCCAGGTTTGGGAAAGGATAGGCTCCCCTCGAGGGTGCAGTGGTCGCGAGGGAACGGACTCCCTCCCCGGAGCCAAACACAATTTCGGGGGTATCGGCAGCTGGAGGGGCTAAGGAGACCGGTGTTAAACCAGTATTGCTAGCAGACAGGCTCCCCTCGAGGGTGCAGTGGTCGCGAGGGAACGGACTGCCTCCCCGGAGTCAAACACAATTTCGGGGGTATCCGCAGCTGGAGAGGCTAAGGAGACCGGTGTTAAACCAGGTACAGTGGGATCGCATCTGCACTGAAAGTCAGCTCCTGCCATTCATTCATTTCCTGGACTTTAATTCATTTATTGCCCCCATACATGTGGAGATAGGTTTTCTAATGAAAATACAAGAAAAATGTCCCAATTTTGGCGTTTTCTCTGGCACCTTTAAGAGCCTTAAGGAAATCAATCTGAATGCATACATTGACCAGGGCTTTTCTTACACTGTACAGAACGTGGGCTGTAAAATGAAATCCAGTGTCTTGTTGTTAGCTGCATTTAGGTCTCAAAATTGCTTGTAACTTGGGTTGCTGCAAACTGCATAGGAAAAGTGGACTAAATACTGATAAGACTAGGGCTTAATGTTACCGCATTTTGAAAGTAGATGCATTGTTCACTCAATTACCTGAGTCGTGGAAATAGTATTTTTGCTTGTTAGCTGCATTAGGCAACAAAATTACTAGTAACATGGTTCCTTGCAAATTAATTCATTTCTCACACAAGTCCTGAGCTTTTACTTTAAAACAGCATGACAAAGTGGTCTGAATGCCTACCTTAAACTGCATTTGAAAGTGCAAAAAAGAAAAAGTTTTTTGTCCATAGCTGCACTATTCAAAAAATTACCAGTCCTTAGGAAACAAAGTTGAATCATTGTCTCGTTTTCCCAGAACCATAGCCATTTTCCTGTTGTGAACGCCAGTTTTTTCCTTTGCCTCCCACGCGGTTTAAAAGTACCGTGAACATACAGCCACTGCTCTCTGCACCATCCCCCGAGCGCCTACTAAATCCCTGTCTCTTTCTTCCCCAACAGTATTGCTAGCAGACAGGCTCCCCTCGAGGGTGCAGTGGTCGCGAGGGAACGGACTCCCTTCCCGGAGCCAAACACAATTTCGGAGGTATCCGCAGCTGGAGGGGCTAAGGAGACCGGTGTTAAACCAGGTACAGTGGGATCGCATCTGTACTGAAAGTCAGCTCCTGCCATCGCTGGAGCCCCGCTGACGCTGCGCTGGCCAGCTGCCCCTGCCTCCCCACCACCACCCTTGGTCGTGGCTCTCCTAATATAATGAGGGTGATCAGTTTCTGATTGGTGGAGACCCAAAAACCTATCAGGCAACTTCTCCACCAGCAGGTTATCAGCACCTGCCACTAGAGGGCTGCTGCTTGCCTCCACAGCCTATCTCGCACTCTCTGCTCTTATGCTACAGCTTGCTTTACCTCATGGTGTGAGTGTGTGATTTAAAAAAAAATAAGGGAACACTCCCTAGGTTATATTAATCTCTGCCAACATATCAAAAAGGTATACTCTAACATCTTTCTCTGTCCACAAAATGGTGTTAAGTGTAGCCCTCCTCATTTTTACCCTATCTCAAAATCCACATCCCTACTGCCTTCTTCTTAATAGCTCCAGTGCTACTACTGCCTCTGCCCCAATTTTACCTCCAGTGTTAACCCGACCTATAAAAACTCCCTTTTCTGTTACTATGTCCAATATCCCCTACCCTCCTCAGATACCATGTCATCTGAACTCTGTACCCATGACCACCCCATTTCTTTATGGTCAGGAATTACTTTGCTTTATGTGCACCCATATTTCCAATAAAACGCCCCAACATGTTGTCTCATCCTGTCATCCCTCCAAAAAGATAAGAAAAACTTCCCTAACCAGGGCAGCAATCATCCTCCTGTTACTTGTGGGCAATATCCACCCTAACCCAGGTCCCACTCCCCATACCCCACGGAAACCTGCTGCTATGAAGGGACTGTGGCTGGCCACCATAAATGTTTGTAGTCTTCTAAATAAACTTGACGCATTTCAAGCCTGGGTCTGCCACCACTGCCCTGATGTAATAGCCGTCACTGAAACATGGCTAGCACAGCATATCCCTGACTCAGCTGTAAGTGTCCCTGGTTACAAGCTGTTCAGGTCAGATAGAATAAATAAACGGGGCCGGGGTAGTGCTCTCTATATCCGTGAACACCTACATGGTATAAACATTGCTACCATAAGCTCTTCGAAAGGTGCACAGACTCTAACTGTCAGGGTTGATATTGGAAACTCAAATAAATCCCTCTACATAATGTCTGTATACATACCCCCTCGTAACCAAAGGGATGTCTTCTCATCCGTCCTACACTCAATTGAACTCCAAAAAAATTTGGAAGTCATAGCGCTAGGAGATTTCAACTCAAACTGGCTTGCCCCCCAATCATCCCCACTCAGGGATGCGGCAGCAGCCCAAAATCTGTCCCAAATGGTCCTCACCCCCACTAGAGTGAACAAAAATATGAACTACAGCTCCCTCCTTGACCTCATACTTACTAACCATCCTGAACACATTCTGGATGTCCAGGTTCTGTTGGACTCCATCAGTGATCACTCCCCAGTAACTTGTCTCTGGACAAATAGCTGGAAACCACCTCCACCTAGGACTACCAAGTGTCGCCAACTGAAGAGGGGGGCTCTCAAACACCTTAGAAATCTACTTCGAAATTTTGATTGGTCCCCCCTTGATCATCTGAAATCAGTTGATGCCTCTCCGTCCTTTTTCATAAGTTCCTTCCAATCTGCCTGTGACATCTTCGCCCCCTATGTCACGCGGGTCAAAAAGTCCAAATCATCCCCTTGGGTAACACGGGCTCTGCTCGAAAAAATGAAGGCGCGTGATGACCTGTGGTGCAGACCCCTTCAGTCAGGTCAGTCTGCTGACCACCAATGCTATCATGCTGCTAGAAATACTTGCACTCTGGGAAATACGGCAGGCAAAGGCAGCCTATTACCAAAATAAACTCTGCACACGGGGTGATGGAAAAGGTTCTGGGAAAATATAAAGGAACTCAGTGGAAAGTCTCCCTCCCCTGATGTGCTTATCCTTGATGGTATCCCTACCAAAGAACCCAGCAAAATTAGTGGAGGCTTTTAATATGTCTTTCTGACCTTAGCACTATTCTCCCTCTGACTTTTTCAGTACTGACGCAGGATATTTCCTAACACCCCTAGTGTACCACCATTTCGTCTCAAAACAATCTCTGCAAGGGAAGCCCGTGCATATATCTCCAGGTTCCTAGGAAAGTCCAGACACAGTGGCGACTCACTTGATATAAAATTGCTATCAATAACCCTAGATGATGTTCTGGTTCCTCTCACTAAAATTTTCAACAAGTCCCTATGCCTGGGACAATTCCCGTCTCTATGGAAACATAGAAACATAGACTTTGACGGCAGATAAGGACTGCTAGGCCCATCTAGTCTTTTCATTTCCCTACCTACAGGATAAGGCCGCAGATCCTAGTTAACCAACAGCCTATTTCTTCCTACCCCCCACAAGAATTGCCTTATGTCTGTCCCATGCATTCTTGAATTCTCCCACAGTTTTAGACCCCACAACCTCCTCAGGAAGGCTGTTCCATGCATCCACTACCCTCTGTGAAATAATACTTCCTCACATTGCCCCTGAACTGCCCTCCTTCTATCTTTAAATTGTGTCCCCTTGTTCTTGCAAGTCTCTTTTCTGAAAGATGCTACCCTCTTGGACTTTGTTGATTCCACTGAGGTACTTAAAGTTTCTATCATGTCCCCTCTCCCTTCTTTCCTCAAGGGTATACATATTAAGCTCTTTAGTCTCTCCTCATACGGCTCTCTTGCAGACCCTGCACCATTTTAGTTGCCCTCCTCTGACTGCCTCTATTCTGTCTATGTCCTTGGCGGAGATGGGGTCTCCAGAACTGGACACAGTACTCCAGATGGGGTCTCACCAACTGTCTGTACAGAGGATAACAACTTCCTGTTTTCTGCTGATGATGCCTCCCTATACATCCCAGTATACCCCCAGCCTCCCTAATGCCTTCCTCACATTGCTTGCTAACCTAAGGTCATCTGATATGATTACCCCAGGTCCCTTTCATTTTTGTTGTTGTTACTACCTCCCACCCATTGTGTATTCTTCCCTGGGTTCTTGTTTCCCAGGTATTATTTTGCAAGTTGGATATTTTATATCATAGAGCAATATGTTCATTACAGATCTGCCATCTACTCATCATTGCTCTCTCTTTATGCTGCAGTTGGGTGGGTTTCCTTCACCTCAGAAGGAACAGAAATGCAGCACTATGGATTTACAGAGCGTTGTCAAAAAACTTCCAAACTATATCCTGGACTGCTTCACCCAGACCTCTTAGCTCCTATGCCCTAAGAAGCAACAACATCATCCTGCTCAAATTGCCCAAATTCAACACCAGGCTAGGAGGGCAGCAATCAGCTATTCTTAGCTATAGCATGGAACACCCTACAAAAATCCCTAAAACTGTCCAATACCATTCCATTTGCATCCTTTAAACAGCATTGTACAGTCTCCTTCAAAGAGAAATGCAATTGCTACCACTAGAGCTAGCATTGTCATCTCACAAATCTCCTTCCAAACCATATATGGCATATTCCTTCCAGACAGACACCCCATCTTATGGCACCCAGTAATACCTTCACCATCCTAGTATTACATTATGTTGAGGTCTGCATGCCCCCACTGGATATGTATATACTGTACATACTGTAAATATTAGCTTAACTCTTCCTGTAAACTGTTTTTATCATGTGAATTTACTGTACATCACTGTGTTTATAAACGTTATTTCTCCTGTATGTATAACTGTCTTATATATGTATGATGTATCTGTTGTGTATCAACTATTGAACCTTGACCTTATCAGGTCCATCTTGTAAATGAGCCTTGCTCAATGATGTTCGCCTGAATAAATAAAGATTTGATGATGATGATGATGATGACTTTTGCATTGAATCCTAGGCTGCCATACTTTGACCATTCCTCCAACCTTGCCAAGTTCCTTTTCATCCTTTCCGCCTCCTTGTGTATCAACCCTGTTGCAGATCTTTGTGTCATCTGCTAAAAGGCATACTTTCCTTCTAGTCCCTCTGCAATGTCACTGATGAAGACATTAAAAAGGACTGGACCAATACTGAACCCTCACGGTACCCCTATGTAACCCCCCTTTCTTCAGAGTGGACTCCATTTACAATTACCTTCTGTGTCCTGTTGTCCAGCCAATGTTTTACTTTAGGTACCACCCTGGGTCCCACTCCCAGGCTGGTTAATTTGACTATTAATCTTTTGTGTGGGACTGTGTCAAATGCCTTGCTAAAGTCTAGGCCATGTCCACAGCCCCTCCTTGGTCTACTACTTTGGTCACCCAGTCAAAAAAATCTATTAGATTTGTCTGACATGACCTTCCCACTGTGAACCCATGCTGCCTTGGGTCCTGTGCTCCACTGGCCTCTAGGTACTCAACTATTCTTTCCTTCAGAGGCGAGGATTATCCCAGTACATAAAAAATGGTGCACGTACCTCAACTAGTAACTACCGGCCGATCTCCACACTCCCCCACTCTCAAAAGCCTTAGAGAAAGTAGTGGCAGATCAACTCACTAACTATCTAGATGCACGACAACTAACCTGCACTCAACAACACGGTTTCAGGAAAGCCCACAGCACCACCACTGCTCTACTGGAACTCACCTCCTTTGTTCATGACGTTCTAGACCATGGAGACCTGGTTGGTACAGTCTTTATTGATCTCTCTCCAAGGCATTTGATACCGTCAATCACACCATGCTCATAAACTCCCTCCTCTCCATTGGGCGTCGCAAAAGAAACTGCTTGCTGGTTCTCCAGTTATCTCTCTGACTGCACTCAACAGGTGATGACAAGTAACATCCTCTCTCCTAACCTACCCATCAGATCTGGTGTACTGCAAGGGTCTATCCTTGGACAGCTCCTTTTCTCACTTTACCTGAACTCACTACCCCAGGCCTCCTCTGGGCGTCTTCTTCTATATGCGGACGATGCAGTGATCTTCAGTCGGCACCCTGACCCCACTCAACTTCAGGAAGCCTTGCAGAGCTCCTTTGCTCAAATTGAAGCCTGGCTCTCCTCACACAAACTTGTTCTCAACACAAAAAAAATGAAAGTCATGTTATTCGCCCACCAACAACACAATCACAGCTCTGAAAAATTAACTATACACAATGTGATGGGCTCCACACTTGAACAAGTTCCCAACTTTAAATATCTTGGAGTTACCCTTGACTCTGCCCTCACCTATCGTGAGCATATTGCATCAACTTGCACTGAAATTAATAAAAGAATTGGTCTCCTCTACAGGCTTAGACCATGTCTACCTCCAGAGGCTATGTGTTTAGCTATCTCCAGCTCCATTCTTTCACTGGTAGACTATGGCATAATCTTTTATGGTGCCACCTCCGACTCAGCTCTGTCCAGCATCAAACGTGCCCTTAACAAAGCCTCCAGATTGGCGATAGATGGTGATCGTCTCACTCACACCTGTGACCTCTATCTACGCTCTTCATGGCTTAACTTCCAAGGGCGACTTGTTTACCAGACCTGCCTGATGGCCAAAAAAATTCAGTTGGGCTTAGCTCCTCCTAAAGAATCTCCCAGCCCGCTGCACAAGACACTCAGACACCACCACATTCCGTGTCCCCTGTGTTAATTCCACTACTGGCCAAAGGTCCTTTTGCTTTAGAGCCCCACTCTGGATGAACTCAATCTCAGACTCCATCTTAACAATTCCCAGACTTGGACCTTTTAAACTTGCGCTACTTAATCACATTATGTCAAACTCCCACTGTGACTGCAAATGAAACCTGGAATAACATTAATGCACCTTTGTTTCACAATTGTTGATGTTCTTTATCTGTGTAAATTGTTATATTTCTTTCTGAAAGTTACTGTCAATATTTGCTTGACTTGTGTCTAAATTGTGTATGCATGTAATACTGTGTTCTAACCCATTTATGTTCGACGTGGAGCCTTTGCAAATGAGTCTCTGACTCAAAGGGTTGTAATTCCTAGACCTTCAATAAATAAATAAATAAATAGGGGGTCGCAGGAGGAGAAGGATCGAGCGTCCGTAGGACTGCTCTCCTTCTCCGGGGAGGGGGGTGGGATGTCCCGGTGTCCTAGTGGCCTCTAGCGGTGGCTGGGGGCGACGGCAGGTCACAAGCAGACGTGGGGGATATGTTACAGCACGCGCTGGGAGGGAGTGCATGCGGTAGCGTGCACGCTCCTGTCCCTTGGCATCATTGCATGCTGTAGATGTCATGGGGAGAGAGAGAGAACATGGGAAATTTGGGCACCAGTCGCGGCGACATGATGGCTGTCCCCAGAAGGACTAGCTCAGTGCCGAGGGTGCGTGGCTTAACTGGATCCTGGTCTGGTGTGACAGCTTGAGAGGGGGGCTCTCCACCTCCCCGCCGAGGGGCAGCGGGGGTTGCCACGGGCCCAAATGTGGAGCCAGGGAGTCCTCGGGATGGTGGCCGGATATAATCCTCAGAGGAGATGCCTGGATGTACAGGTAAGCAGACTGGTGGCCAGGGAGAAAAAGTACTAACCAAAAAAAAAAAAATGTTATTGTAAGTTAAGATGAGGAATACACACCCTCATACCATTCAGATACATCTCAGGGAATGATATGTACGAGGAAGAATGGAGACCACAAAAAGACAAATCAAGGTCTGCGTGTGATTGATGCCACATCAGAAAGTGGGTGGTCTCACACAGCAACAAATGCTGTCATTGAATCCTTTAACAAACCAGTTGGTCCAACCCACAGTATCTGGGGCAATATTGATGAATATCCATGTATGAGAAGATTTTTCTCAAATGAGATGTTTGATAATCTGTTCACAATCTGCAAGAATGATTATGCAGAAGAAATTAGATGTGCACAGCCAGAAAAACACAAAATGGCACGTGAGTCAGCCACAGCAGATGAAGTAAAGGCATACATTGGACTCCGCATAATAATGGGCATTGTTCGTCTACCAAGAATATGTACATATTGGTCTGCGGACACCTTCATTCACCAACCAGATGTCTGTCAGGTCATGCCAAGGAATAGGTTTTACATGCTGGGCAGGTATTTGCACGTCGAGCAAGACTCGGTTATTCAAGGTGACAACAAACAGAAAGATTGTCTAAGAAAGGTCCAAGGTCTTCTTGTGTGCTTAGTGCCAAAATTTAGTAAAGAGTATAACTGCAACAGGGAACTCACTGTGAATGAGGCAATTGGTACCCCACAACGGCCGGTTATCTTCTGTGCAGTACATGAAAGACAAACCTCATAAATGGGGTATAAAAGTGTGGGTCTTGTCTGAAGCAAAAACTGGGTACATTTCCAAGATCCAGATATACACTGGTAAGAAATACGGATGAATACACAGAAATAGAAGATGCGACATTGCCCACAAGAGTTGTTCTAAATCTAACCAGTGACCTGGGCAACACACATCATCATATCTACAGTATATGGACAATTACTATTCTAGTACCGAACTGATGATAAACCTTTATAGTAAAGGTATGTACGCATGTGACACAATCAGAATAAACCAAAAAACTACCCAAAAGAAATAGTTTCCCCCATAAAAGAAGTCAACAGAATGACTTGTGGAAGCATTGACTGGAGGCAGAAAGGACTAATGCTGGCAACTCAGTGGGTTGACAAACATGACATATACTGCTCTACAATTCATGTGCTGCATGCAGATGGAGAAAAGCTTTCCACAGTGCAGCGAGTTCAAAAAGATGGATCAAAACATGATGTTCCTTGCCTATCCTACTTGGTGGACTATATGAAGTTTATGTGGGGAGTCAAGAGAGGGGATCAGATGATCTCTTTATATAATATATATCAAAGGGCAAAAAATGGTGGAAGAGACTGTTTAGGTATATGATTGAGTGTTATCTGCTGAACGCATACGTTATTTTCAATGCACATACAAAGGAAAATGGCAATTCCCTAATGGCAACCACCCTCCACACACGGAACGGATTAGCTGGCCTTCCACCTCTCTGTTGCTAGGGAACTTATTGGAGGATTTACATCGAGGAAAGCACCTGGATGACAGTCATCAACTCCACACCTAGCATGCTTGCTAAATGCTGGACACATGCCAGTAATGGCAAGTGAGACAAACCAATGCATTGTGTGCAATGAAACACACAAGAGAGAAGGAAAAAAGCTACAGGGAAGGCTGTCGCAGATCTCGAATTATGTGCAGTGACTGTGGTGTCCATCTTTGCTTGATGGCTGAGAGGAACTGCTTCCAGAAGTACCACACTAAATCAAAATACTGGCAGTAAGAAGGTATGTACTTTATTAAACAAATTTAAAAAACTACCAGCAGATATAGGCCTATTGGTCTATCTAGTCTGCTTGAATGTGCAGCACTTCAGTCTTTCAGACTGCAACTGCTCACCCCTCATTGCCCCGTTGATAATTCCTTAGTATCCATCATGTCCAATCCCATCTCTCATATTGGTCTGAACACTCACTCTAAACCTGTCCCACCCTCCATTTTGAAGTTGCCCACTGTCTACAGTGATATCATCTCCTTCAGCAGCATGTTACAGACTTAACAGTAGCTCCTCATTTCCCTCCTGAATCTGCCTCCTTCCAGCTTCAGGCTGTGACCCCTGGTTTCCCTTCCACCTTTCACTTTGAAAATACATCCGGTGCTTACTCTGTTCATATTCTTCAGGTACTTGATAAGATACCTAGTTTAGTTTATTTATACTTTATATGTTTTAAAAAATATTTTCAGTGTACTTTCTTGTTTGTTCATTTGTAGGTCTGTACAATTTACATACATTGCTTCTAAACGTGATACATACCATGAAAGGAATTCTGGAATTGAACTTCCTGGCTGACTACCAGAACACGAAGATTACAACCCACCCATTACAAGTGTGTAAATCTTGGTAAAAACAAACAAACTTGACAACAGCAGTGTATTTGAGAATGAGGACATGTCCAGACTTCTGATAGTGTAACTGGAGAACCAAAGAGGCTGATATAGTGCATTGATATTAGTATTTTATTTGTATAGTACGTTATTACAGTAAATAGTCTTGAATTGTCTCTATATTGAGAGCTTACTATGAACTGTTTCAAAAAAACCAAAATACTAGCCATCCCGGAGGCACTGAGGGTTGAGGCGCTGGATGCCACACCTCGTGCCACGCCAGCGACCTGGATTCGGGAACGAGCCCGGGCCGCCTGGGGTCGAAAGGAGGAGAGAGAGGATTGAGCATCTGGAGGACTGCTCTCCTCTCTCGGGGAGGGATCCAGGGACAGCACGACACCGCAGCAGCCCCTGATGGAAACCAGAGGCATTGCAATGCGCAGGGCTAAGTAATGGGGACACAGAGCCACGACGGTTGTCCCTGTTGTTATTGCACGCTCGAGCTCTGCAGCGAGGGAGGGAGGAGGGAAAAGGGACGTAACTACTACAAAAAGCCCCTATCTCACGAGTGAGGCGACGGCACCAGGAGCTCAGGCCCACATGCCCAATGTCAGCAGCATCCCCAGCACTCCCCCTGGGGATTCTGGGGCCTCTCCAAGGAGGCAGGAAAACACAGAATCCTGATAGCGATGTAGCAGTCGAGGATCGGTTCTGGCGGGTGGTATGGTGCCTCAGCTGAGTGTGGCTGCTTGAGAGATGCCCCGTAGGTAAATAAACAGAACTGGAAAATGAAAACAAACAAACAAAAAAATATTACAACAGTTGTATATTCTTGATAATTTATGCCTTGCAGTTTTTAGTGTTCTATAAGTACATACACTATCCTCTTACAAAGTTCAACATGTGTATTGTATGTGTACCTGTGGTGTTACTTTTGGGATTGTTTTCGGTCACTTTACTGTCTACCCACTCATAATACGTGAACAAAGGGACTTACCTACTGCAGGTTGCTGGGGTAGGAGTCCAAAGGGGTGATGTCAAGGTACCTGTAAAAATAAAAAACAAAAAAATTGGTCACAAAGGATCAACAGCTCTTTGGTACTCCAGACTAGTGGAAGGGTCAGAATAATAAAAAAGATAAACTTATCTGATAAGGTAGCAGCCGTCCTCCAGTCATACCTGTAAAAAAAAGAATGAGAAAGAGGATAGACAGAAGAAAAAAGAAAAGCAATAAGCATAACATTCCTGAGGTACACAGGCCTACATTTTGTATATTTACAGACCAACAGGGGTGCCAGAATTCGATTTTGACACCATTTTCTGATCACAATTGTGTTGTTTGTGTACCTGTGGTGTGTCTTTGGGGTTTCAGATCAGTCAATACAGGGCCTGCTGTAGTATCCCAGTCCATCCTGCATCCAAAACAGAAAACCTTATGCCTCCGCCATGTGGCATTGCTGAGAAAATGAGTTTTTAGTATTGCAAGTCCTAACTTTGGTGATTTTCCTGAGTTGTGTTGAGGGGTCTAGAACAACACAAACAAACAACAATGTGTCATAAACTACGTGATACCAACCCAGATCATACTTTTTCATGCAGTATGGTGTTGAGGTGTTGTCCCATGACGTGCTTGAGGTACACAGGACTACATTTTCTATATTTGCAGACCAACAGGGGCACCAGAACTTGATTTTGACACCATTTTCTGATCACAATTGTGTTGTTTGTGTACCTGTGGTGTGTCTTTGGGGCTTCAGATCAGTCAGTACAGGGCCCGCTATAGTATCCCAGCCCATCCTGCATCCAAAACAGAGAACCTTATGCCTCTACCATGTGGCATTGCTTAGAAAATGAGTTTTTGGTATTACAAGTCCTAACTTTGGTGATTTTCCATAGTTGTGTTGAGGGGTCTAGACCAACAAAAATGCGCAACATTGTGTCACAAACTATGTGATATCAACCCAGATCATACTTTTTCATGCATTATGGTGTTGGGGTGTTGTCGCATCACATTTCTGAGGTACACAGACCTACAGTTCGTATATTTGCAGACCAACAGGGGTGCCAGAGCTCAATTTCGACACCATTTTCTGATCACAGTTGTGTTGTTTGTGTACCTGTGGTGTGTCTTTGGGGTTTCAGATCAGTCAATACAGGGCCTGCTGTAGTATCCCAGTCCATCCTGCATCCAAAACAGAAAATCTTATGCCTCTACCATGTGGCATTGCTGAGAAAATGAGTCTTAGGTATGGCAAGGCCTAAATTTGGTGATTTCCTTGAGTTGTGTTGAGGGGTCTAGACCAACAAAAACATGCGACAATGTGTCACGAACTATGTGATACCAATGCAAATCATACTTTTTCATGCAGTATGGTGTTGGGATGTTGTCACATCACATTCCTGAGGTACACAGGCCTACATTTGACATATTTGCAGACAAACAGGGGCGCCAGAACTCGTTTTTGACACCATTTTCTGATCACAGTCGTGTTGTTTGTGTACCTGTGGTGTGTCTTTGGGGTTTCAGATCAGTCAATACAGGGCCTGCTGTAGTATCCCAGCCCATCCTGCATCCAAAACAGGAAACATTATGCCTCTACCATGTGGCATTGCTGAGAAAATGAGTCTTAGGTATGGCAAGGCCTAAATTTGGTGATTTTCCTGAGTTGTGTTGAGGGGTCTAGACCAACAAAAACACACGACAGTGCATCACAAAATATGTGATATCAACCCAAATCCTACTTTTCATGTAGTATGGTGTTGGGTTGCTGTCCCATGACATGCCTGAGGTACACAGGCCTACATTTTGTATATTTACAGACCAACAGGGGTACCAGAACTCGATTTTGACACCATTTTCTGATCACAATTATGTTGTTTGTGTACCTATGGTGTGTCTTTGTGGTTTCAGATCAGTCAATACAGGTCCTGTTGTAGTATCCCAGCCCATCCTGCATCCAAAACAGAAAACCTTATTCCTCTACCATGTGGCATAGCTGAGAAAATGAGTTTTTGGTATTGCAAGCCCTAACTTTGGTAATTTTCCTGAGTTGTGTTGAGGGGTCTAGAACAACAAAAACATGCAACAATGTGTCACAAACTATGTGATACCAACCCAGATCATACTTTTTCATGCAGTATGGTGTTGGGGTGTTGTCCCATGACATGCCTGAGCTACAGGCCTATATTTTGTATACTTACAGACCAACAGGGGTGCCAGAATTCGATTTTGACACCATTTTCTGATCACAATTGTGTTGTTTGTTTACCTGTGGTGTGTCTTTGCAGTTTCAGATCAGTCAATACAAGGCTTGCTGTAGTATCCCAGCCCATCCTGCATCCAAAACGGAAAACCTTATGCCTCTACCGTGTAGAGAATATGAGTTTTTGGTATTGCAAGTCCTAACTTTGGTGATTTTCCATAGTTGTGTTGAGGGGTCTAGACCAACAAAAACACACAACAATGCATCACAAACTATGTGATACCAACTTATATCATACTTTTTCATGTGGTGTTGGGGTGTTGTCCCATGACATGCCTGAGGTACACAGACCTTCATCTGGTATTTTTACAGACCAACAGGGGTGCCAGAACTCGATTTTGACACCATTTTCTGATCACAATTGTGTTGTTTGTGTACCTGTGGTGTGACTT
Source organism: Neoceratodus forsteri (assembly GCA_016271365.2). Classification (NCBI taxonomy): domain Eukaryota; kingdom Metazoa; phylum Chordata; order Ceratodontiformes; family Ceratodontidae; genus Neoceratodus; species Neoceratodus forsteri. The sequence continues at coordinate 1,142,926,834 of CM057453.1, forward strand.
TGGTGTTTCATTTCAGTCCATACAGTGTGTGATGTAGTAGCCCAAGTCCCACTGCAACCAAAATAGAAATCCTTATGTCTTTATCTTGTGGGATTGCTGAGAAAAATTTTTTTTATACTACATACACAATTTATTAATATTCTAAATGAAAAAAAAAATCAGGTGTGAGGGTGTTAAAGGAAAATAAGATGGACCAGGTAGCATAATTCCTGAGCCACGATATAAGGGTGGATAGAGAATTTTACTGGTTGCCAGAAAGCACTTTACAGTACAGCTTGCCAAAGTAAGCAAGATACAATATTACTTGTTTTTGAGAGAGAAATCATGCATTTAAGGGCAGATCACTTGATGATCTGAATTTGGCCTAAATGGTAAGCATATTTTCTGTTACTACGGGCTATCTGAATGCTTTTATTTGTTGTAGTATAATTTTGCTTTTAGAACAAAAACAACAGATACTTATAGCATAATATTTTTTCATACTAGCCCTCATTGTTTGAATTTACCTGGACTTGATTACATACTAAAATACCAGCAGAATAGGCCTAATGGTCTTTCGTGTCTGCTCGTTTGGTCAGCCCCCACCCTGGGTGCTGACCTTGCTGCCACCCTCGTCTTCTCTGGCTTCTTCCTTCCCAGTTCCGGATATTCTCGCTGCATTGGATTTTGCTTCCAGAACCCTTCCCCTGTACCTGTTCCACCCCCTCTTGAACCCCTCCACCATCTCTGCCTCCACCAGCCCCGTAGGCAGCGCATTCCATGGCTCCACCACCCTCTCAGTGAAGTAGCACCTCCTCCTCCTCCTCCTTTCTCCCTGAATCTTCCCCTCCAGCTTCCACCCATGCTCTCTAGTGGCCCCCTCCTCCTTCCTTTGAAGCACCCTGACTGTTCCTCCCCATTTACCCTCTTCATGTACCTAAAGACCTCTATCATGTCCCCGGTCCTTCTCTCTTCCAATGTGTACATATTTAGCTCTTCGAGCCTCCTCATAGGTCCTGTCCCCAAGCCCCAAATAATTTTGGTTGTCCTCCTGGACCCTCTCCAGGAGTTTAATGTCCCTCTTATGTGGCTCCAAAACTGCAAGCAGTACTCACAGCGGCCTCACCAAGCAGTTATACAGAGGAAGTATCACTTCCCTCCTTCTGGAGGTGATCCCCCTAGCGATGCATCTCAGCATCCTGTTGGCCTTGGCTGCTGCCCTCCTGCAAGTCTCCAAGTTGTTCACCTTGACATCCACCACCACCCCCAGGTCCCTCTCAGCCATCGAGACTTGTAGCATTCCCCCCCCCAGGGTGTACACTTGGCCCGGGTTTCTGGCCCCCAGGTGGAGTACCTTGCATTTCTCTGCATTGAACCTCAGCTTCCACTTTCTAGACCATCTTTTCAGAGCCTCCAGGTCCCCCTGTAGGGCCACCCTCCCCTCCTCCCCATCCACCACCGCCCCCAGTTTTGAGTCATCTGCAAAGAGACGCATCTCACTCCTGATTCCTGTCCTTATGTCAGAGACGTAGGCATTGAACAGGAAGGGCCCAAGGACTGATCCCTGTGGGACCTCACTAATGACCCTCCTTGGAGATGAGACTATCCCGCCAACTACGACCCTCTGGTCCTGGAGCCAATTGCCTATCCATCTGATCATCTGGTTCCCCACCCCCATTTCTCCCAGCTTATCCAACAGGCCCACGTGAGGAATAGAGTCAATGCCTTGCTGAAGTCTAGAAAGAGGATGTCCACTGGTCTACCCAGGTCCAAGGCACTCGTCACCCAGTCATAGAACTCCACAAGGTTCGTCTGACATGATTTCCCCGGGACGAATCCATGCTGTCTGCTCTCGTCCCGGCACCCTGACTTTTCAGGTCCCCCCCAGCCTCTCCTTGACAATGCCCTCCATCACCGTGCCCACCACCGATGTCAGGCTGACAGGCCTGTAGTTCCCTGCCACCTCCCTTGATCCCCCCTTGTGGATAGGCACTATATGCTTCACCTTCCAGTCCTGGGGCACCCACCCTGTCCTCAGAGAGATAGTGAAAAGCTCCTCCAGGGTTTCGCCAGGACATCCGCAAGTTCCTTCAGCACTCTGGGATGTAATTTATCCGGCCCCGGAGCTTTCTCCGTCTTAAGGGAGCAGGGGGCTTCCCTCACTCTCTGCTGTGATTTCCACTTCCGTCCTCTTCTCCCTGCTTGCCCTCCCCTCCTGCCAGTGATGCCTCCCCTCTCCCCAGACCCGCCCGGTCGGTGGGGCCCCCTCTAGTATCACTGTCTTCTCCCTTGTATATGCAGCACCCCATTTTCCTTAGGTGAAAACTGAGGTGAAGTACTCATTTAGTACCTCAGCCTGCTCCCCGGGTCTTGTGCCCATCTCTCCCTGATTTAATCTTGCTAATCTGCCCTTCATCCTTCATTTTTCCCAATGATCTAAGAACCCTTGTTCCTCTCCTAATTTCCTGGCCAGGTTCTGCTCCTTCCTTGCCTTAGCCTCCCTCACCACCCTAGTGGCCCTTCTAGCCATCAGCTAATACTCCCTCAATCTTTCACTCCTCGAGCACTTGAATTGCCTATAGGCTGCCTTCTTTCCCTGCACCACCTCCTGGACCTCTCTGGTCCACCAGCAGGGTTTTCGGGCCCTACCGCATTTTCGTCTTACTCTTGCACAGGTGTTGGTAGCATCCTGCACCCCTCTCCTGATGATTTCCCACATACTATCAGCGTCCATGTCTGACCCCATCACATCCAAATGCTCCTTAAGGATCCTTCCCATTTCCTCAAAATCCATCCCCCTGAAGTCAGTTACCTGCGTCTTTGTGCAGCTTTCTAGCCCTCCTAGGTCCAGGCAGAACCAGACCGTGGCATGGTCACTCCCCACCAACGGGTCCCTTACCTCCAGGCCCCTAATCTGGTCACTGTCTACCAGGACCACATCCAGTACTCACGCCTCCCTGGTCAGTTCCCCCACCTGCTGAGTTAGGAACGCGTCTTGAAAGACATCCAACAACCTCTGTTCCCTGGTCACAGAGGATGTCATAGTCTCCCAGTCTGTTCCTGGCATGTTTAAGTCCCCAACACCACCACCCTTCCTCTGCCCAGTCTGCAGTGTCTCCCAACATCTGCCACCAGACTCTCCTCCAGCTCCTCCGCCAGGGCAGGGGTCTCTACACCACTCCCTATTTTTACCTCTTGCCACCCTTGTTATCAAGGTGACCCAAATCGCCTCCACGGTTCCCTCCGCCTCTACTCCCCTATGCCAATGCAGTTTTTGACTATCATTGCTACCCCTCTTCCCTTCCTCCCCTGTCCCTTGAACATAATGTAACCTCCAGGTTCAGGTCCCAGTCGTGTCCTGTAGTGGCCCAGGTCTCAGTGACTGCTGCCACATCCACTGTTCCCTCAGTTAGCATCGCCTGAGCTCAGGCATTTTATTGCCCAAGCTCCTGACATTTAAGCGGGACTACCTTCCACCCTTTCCCTATCTTCCATTTCCCCTGCTCGTGTTCCCATGGGGATTCTATTTTCCCTGGTCTGCACTTTACCAGTCGGCTTTTTCCGCATTCCTCCAGCTCCCGGGGTGGAGACAGAGTCCCTCCTTATCGGCACCCCTGACAGCCTTTTCTCCCATCCTCCCCCTTCACAAGTTCAAACCCCACTTTCACCAATGAACCCTCTATTTTCAACTTAAGGATTCCCTCCTCCAAATTGAGATGGAGCCTATCTCTAGCATACAGCCCTTATCCTCCCAGGTCTCCCCCAATCCCCCATCAACCCATACCCTCTGGCCTCACACCACCCCTGAGCCACTGGTTTATCTCCCTAATCTTCCTTGTGCTCCCCACTAGCCCTTGGCACCGCAGGATTTCTGAGAAGGAAACTGTGCATCCTATGTCATGACAGACCCTGGCAAGCTCCCTGAATCTTGCCTGTATCTCTAGCTCCGCTATTTCCTCAATGTCATTTGTACCCAGGTGGACCAGTATGTCCGGGGAACCCCACAATCCTTTGCCAGCTGATATACCTGGTGCTTAGCCCTGTGCACCGTTAGTCAGGGAAGCATTTTGTTCCTAACTGGCCAGGCTTCTCCTCCCTATCCCATTTGATACCCCTGATCATAGAATCCCCAACAGGAGCACTCTGACCTCCTTTTCCTCCATTTCCTCTCTTCCATGTCTCTCATCCTTTCTACCGCCCCTCCACCCAGCCGGCTCCTTGTTCCTCTCCCTCATCTGGGTGCCACATGCCACCCTCCTTATTTACCCTGGCCACCCCCCCCTCCAATCCTATGCCTCTCCTCCTCCTGAGTATCCTTCTGTACCTTGCTAACTCCCCCCTCACTGCTCGCGACTGGTCCTTCTCCCCTATCTGCTAAACTAGCCTGGCTCATCCTCCCTTCCTTCCTGTCTCCATTTAGTCCCTCCTTGCTTGTCATGCTCCCCTGGCCTAAACTCTCAGCTCCCTTTACTGAATCCTCCTTGTACTTCTGGTCCTTCTTTACGTTTCCTCCCAACTGGTCCTTCTCCTTGCACTTTCCTCCCTCTTCCCCTGCCCCTCCTGCTCTGATTCACTGCTCCCCCCATTTTCCTGCATTCCAGTTTCCCCTCTGTTCTTCCTGCTATCTGGCTCCTGACTCTTGCCCCCCATTCCCTTTCCATCTCTAACCACCCCTGTCGTGGCTACATCACCCCCTCATCCTCGAGCAGAAGAAGAGAATTGAAGTGGTTATTGAGTGTAAGGTCTGATCCACCTCCCCGCCTTGCTTCCTTCTGTCCAGCCCCGGCCATCTGCCTACTTCCCTGAGAATGTTGTCCCTCTGTCCCTCCTTTGTGAGGGTCCCCAGTTACCTGCCTGCTTCCTTGGTAGTGTCCTTTTGGACCCCTCTGCCAGGGTCCCTATGTGACCCATGAGTATTCTCCTGCACTCCCTTCCCTATGTCCCCGCCCCCAGTGCTTGGTGCAACCCTGTGGGAGATCCCCTGCCCCCTAACCTAACCATACCTCCCCTCCTTCCCCCAGCTGTCTCCTAATCCCCACAAACTCCTCCCTAAGCTGTGCCAGCTGGTAGCACACTGGACAACCACCAAACTTCCAAGCCCAGTCTAGTATCATGGCTGCTCCACACCCTGTGCACCCCACCACCTTCCCAAAGATGCCGGCCCTAATGACGTGTGGTTCCATCCCCTTCCAAGTATTTTTCCTTGGGTAAGCCATCAGGTTCCCCCCTAGTCCAAGATACACCCCTAGTGCCTAATCAGGTCACCCACTAATCTTAGATACAGTCCCACAGTACAGCGGTAACCCTGTTACTAGGTGCAGTACAACACAGTAAATTTATAAGAGAAATGAACAACTCCCTAAGCTCCTCTCTCCCAGCCTTTAAATCCAACCCCCAGTGGCTGGAACTACATGAGCTGCACCTGCAGCCTTTTCCTCCAATTGCAGGGCAGGTGTTCCCCTATAAATTTGCAGAACTCTGGGGAGGGAGGGGTGGAGGAGGGTGGGTATTGGGCAGACACCCAACTCGAGAGAGAGTGTATCATCCCTGTGTCTCCCCTCCAAGCCCAGCAGCCAAAGAATCAGGCCCAAGCAAATCCCACCAAATAGGTTTTAAATCAGAAGAAATAGGCCTCCACCAACGCAGCCGGTTACACAGTGAAACATCCAACAAATGAGCCCACTTACAGCCACCAAACTAGTTTTCAAACTTCCAACAGCCACCAAAACAATACCTTGCTAGCCCCTTAGAAGTAAGAAAGAAAAGAAATAACCTTCTACCAAGTAAAATCCACAAGAACCCTGTGAAAACAACAAGAAGCAGCTACTGTCCTGGAACACAACTGATCCTGTCCCTTTCCAGTTCCAGTTCCTTCTGTGGATTACTTGAAAGAATTTCCTCTTTCTCCCTTCACCAACCTCCTCAGTTTCTGACTGGAGCCATGCCACCTTACTTTAGTTGCGAGGGCATGGGCAAGCAGCTTTTTCTAACAATGGAGCCAAGTCATACTTGTATATCAGTCACAGAGGGTACTTGAGAGATTCTTTGCCTAAAGGTCTCTTAACTACACTCAGCCCATGCAAGGCACTGATGACACACTTACGTCTGAGACACAAACCAAGGTCTTGGGGTTAGTTAAAAAATTTCTTTGAGCAGGCCAATTTTTAGAGGTAGATTAGAAAGCCGTTCTTTCATCTTTGTAGAAAACTAGGCATGGATGAACCTCTCGGTATCCCGTCAATGGAGTGATGGCATTAGGGTAACACAACCAGTTTGCCTGTCACAGTGGGGAACTGGCTGTTGGTGCACCCTGCAGTAAGAGCGCCACATGGGTGTTGCATCCCCTTCTCCCATACACCTCTGCTGTGGAGATGATTATCACACATTTCGGGGCAAGTAGTGAGGCCCTGCATGGGGAGGTGCTGGGGTTGCAGTCCCTCAATGACCACTAACGTGCCCCGCTGCATTTTGCCCACTCGGAGTTGGGTGACATTGCTCACTTGGGGTTGGGTAACACAATGTCTGGTGCTGCGATCGCCGTTGGCATTCTGCTGTCACCCTAATGACAGTTGCCCAGCGGCTGTCGCCCTGAAGTGGGTAAACCAACCTCTCAAGGTTCAGTTTGGAACTAAAAAACAAGACAAAAGCACACGCCTGACATTACCAAACTGCAGCTTACAGGCACAACTCACTACTTCATATACAAGACTGAAGACAGTTTTAACCCATCTCAGTGAGCAAAATCTTTACTTTTCTCCATGAAGGTGCAAAATGAAGTAAGAGTACAATTGCAAAATAAATTAATTGTCCATGCAGCTGAGGTAGTTCTAAAGTAAAGGATCTCTAGATAGTCCATACAGGAAGCTGCAAACAGAAATCTAGCAGTGCATCCACGATAATATCCAATGTTTTAATAATGGAAGGGAGTCTAACTGCCACACAAGTCCCAGCGCTTCACTCCACCAGAACTTTTTCAAGGGATGTGACTAATAGAGTTTACATCCTGGTTCTTTTATACCGGTCAAGTGATGTCATTATAAAGTGAATATATTTAATAGAGCAAAGTACTGTACAATTAATAGAAACATACTGTAAACATAGACAATGACGGCAGAAAAAGGGCAGTGATCCATCCAGTCTACCCATTAATCCTAACAAACCAGGACATATTAAAGTTTTTACTGACACTATCCACCCCCATACTACCTGCTGTTCCACTACCACCCTGAGCAACCACTGAGGCCTTCACTCTGTCTCAGCTGTGTTTAAAACCATGGATAGTTTTGGTGCCCACCACATCAGCTGGCAGGTTGCTCCACAGCGCCACCATCCTTTCTGTGAAATAGAACTTTCTCACTTCCCTCTTGAATCTCTCCATGTCAGTTTCCACTCATGCTCCCATGATCATGATCTGCTACTTATGCTAGAGTTCCTCGCAGTTTACCTTGTTCATTCTTTTCAGGAACTTGAAGGTCCCTATCATATCTCCCTTCTCTCGTCTGGCCTCCAATGAGTACATGTTTGGTGTCTTAAGTTGATTCTCATAAGATCTGCTCTGCTGGCCCTGAATCAAATGTTGCCCTGAATCAATAGACCAGGTGTGTGCATTGCACAAATCAAGACAGAGTTATTGCAGTAAGTTAACATCCATATTTATTATATGAGTCTGCAGAAAGGTAGAATGTAGCTAAACCTGAAATACACCATCATACACCATCACCATTACAACAGGATAAATGAGCTATAATGACTGAAAACATCATTTTTTAATCCACTTACTTTTTATCTGGTTGATCCTGTGACTCACCTCCAGATATGCCACTGTACTAGATTTCCCAGTGTCCCTCTTGGATAGCTCTCCTGATGCGTAGCTCTCATGACATGAACTGGCTTAGTCATAGAGGACGTCTATGTGCATGTTAAAATGTTAACAGTGATGTAGAGCACATTGTACTAATATACTAAAATGCCAGCAGAGTAGGCTTTATGGTCTATCGTGTCTGCTCGATAGTCAGCACTCATAAAGGACACTGATTTTGCTGTCCCCCCCACCTTCTTAGGTTTTCCTGCCCCCTGTCCAAGATATTTCCCCTGTGCTGAACTTACTCAACTTCATCCTCCCTCTATATCTATCCCAGCCCCTCTTGAACCCTTCCACAGTATCTGCCTCCACCAGTCCCTTGGGTAGTGCATTCCATGGCTCCACCACCCTCTCAGTGAAGTAGTGCCTCCTTCTCTCTCTCCACTGAGTCTCCCCCCCCAGCTTTCACCCATGTCCTCTGGTTGGCCTCCCTCCTTCTTTTGGAACACCCCATCCGAGTCTACCTTATTTATTCCCTTTATGTACTTGAAGACCTCTATCATTTCCCCCCGTCCCTCCTCTCCTCTAGAGAGTACATGTTCAGCTTCCCAAGGTTCTCTTCATAGGTCCTCTCCCCCATGCCCCAAATCATCTTGGTTGCCCTCCTCCGAACCCTCTGCAGGAGTGCACTATCCCTTTTTAAGTACGGCCTCCAGAACTGCACACAGTACTCAAGGTGTGGCCTAACCAGGCAGTTATACAGAGGGAGAATCACTTCCCTCCTTCTGGAGGTAATCCCCCTAGCGATGCATCCCAGCATCTCATTGGCCTTGGCCACTGCCCTCCTACAGTTCTGAGAGTTGTTTATTTTGACATCCACCATCACCCCCAGATCCCTCTCCCCCTTCGAGACTTGTAGCGTGTCTCCTCCCAGGCTATACACTTGGCCAGGGTTTCTGGCCCCCAGGTGAGGATCCCTACATTTCCCTGCATTGAATTTCAGTTTCCACCTATGCAACCACTTCTCTAGAACCTCCAGGTCCTCCTGCAGGGATACCTTCCTCTCCTCCCCATTCACCACTGCTCCCAGTTTTGAGTCATCCGTAAAGAGACTCATTACACTCCTGATACCTTTCCTTATGTCAGAGACATAGGCGGTAAGCAGGCGTTGCCCCAGGACCGATCCCTGAGGGACCCCACTGATGACCCTACTAGGAGATGAGACTACCCCCCCAACCACCACCCTCTGAGTATGCTCTGATAGCCAATTTCCTATTGATCTGATCATCTGCTTCCCACCCCCATTTCCCCCAGATTAGCCAGCAGCCCACTGTGAGGTATGGAATCAAATGCCTTGCTGAAGTCTAGAAAGAGGACGTCCACTGGCCTACCCTGGTCCAGGGCACTCATCACCCAATCGTAGAACTCCACAACATTTGTCTGACATGACCTTCCCGGGATGAAGCCATGCTGTCTATCGTCCAGGTAACCCATTTCCTCCAGTACCCCCGAGCCTTTCCTTGATAATACCCTCCATCACTTTGCCCACCGCCGACATCAGGCTAACAGACCTGTAGTTCCCCGGCTGCTCTCCTGATCCACCCTTGTGGAAAGGAATGACATGGGCCACCCATCATGTCTGCAGAGAGATGTAGAAAATCTCTGCCAGAGAGGTTGCCAGGACATCAGCCGATTCCCTCAGCACCCTGGGATGTATTTCATCCAGCCCTGGAGCTTTCTCTATTCGTAGGGACCTGAGGGATTCCCTCACTCTATCAACTGGGATTTCAACTTCCCTGGCCCCCTCTCCCCCCCCCTTCTGCCTGCTCCCCCAATAGTGCAGGCCCACCACCCCACCAGACTTGGCAGGGATCCCAGTCTGTAAGGGTCCTGCCACTTCCACAGGTCCACCTCCTCTCCCTCCATGTGGTGCAGCCCCCCCCCCAGTAAAAACTGATGCAAAGTACTCATCTAGTACCTCAGCCTGCACCCCGGCATCCTCTGCCCATCCCTCCCCTGTCCTAATCCTGATAATCTGCTACCTTACTTTCCTTTTTCCCCCAATGTATCTAAATAACTTTTTTCCCCCTCTCTTGATTTCACTAGACAAGTTCTGCTCTGTCCTTTCCTTAGCCGATCTCACCACCCTGGTGATCTTCCTGTTCATCAGTTCATACTCTCCCTGGTCCCTCTCACTCTATGAACGCTTGTAGCACTTATAGCTAGCCCTCTTTTCCCTCACTACCTCCTGAACCTCCCGGTTCCACCAACATGGTTTTGTGGCCCTACCAAATTTGTGCCTCACCCCTGCACAGGACTTGGTAAGCTCCTGTACCCCCCTCCTAATAATCTCCCACCTGCTGTCAGCATCCATGTCTGACCTTATCTCATCCAAATAACCCTTAAGGATCCTTCCCATACCTTTGAAATTTACACCCCTAAAGTCAATTACTGCCGTCTTTGTGTGATTTTCATTCCCCCTTAGGTCCAGGGAAAAAACAGACCATGGCATGATCACTCTCCGCCAGTGGGTCCCTCACCTCCAGGCCCCTAATCTGGTCACTGTCCACCAGGACCATGTCCAGCATCCAGGCCTCCCTTGTTGGCTCCCCTACCTGCTAGCTTAGGAATGCATCCTGGAAGGCATCCAGCAATAGAAACATAGAAACAAAGAATTTGATGGCAGATAAGGACCGCTTGGCCCACCCAGTCTGCCCATTTCCCTACCTACTGGATAAGCTGCAGATCCTAGTTAACCAGCAGCCTACTTCTTCCTACCCCCACCCCCTAGAATGGCTTTATGACTGTCCCATGCATGCTTGAATTCCACCACTGATTTTGACTCCACAACCTCCTCTGGAAGGCCGTTCCATGCATCCACAACCCTCTCTGTGAAAAAATACTTCCTTAAATTACCTCTGAGCCGCCCCCCCCCCATCTTCAAATTGTGCCCTCTTGTTCTTGCACACCTCTTTGAAAGATGCTACAATCTTGGACTTTGTTGATTCCCTTGAGGTACTTGAATGTTTCTATCATGTCCCCTCTCCTCCTCTTTCTCGAGGCTATACATATTAAGCTCCTTTCGTCTCTCTTCATATGTCTTCCGTGCAGACCCTGCACCATTTTAGTTGCCCTCCTCTGGACGGCTTCCATCCTGTCTATGTCTTTGTGGAGATTGGGTCTCCAGAACTGCACACAGTACTCCAGATGGGGTCTCACCAGCTGTCTGTACAGAAGGATAATAACTTCCTGTTTTCTACTGGTGATGCCTCTCCCTATGCATCCCAGTATCCCCCAGCCCTCCTTGCTGCCCTCTCACATTGCTTGCCCACCTTTAGGTCATCTGATATGACTACCCCAGGTCCCTTTCCATTTTGTTGTTGTTAGTATCTCACCCCCAATTGTGTACTCTTCCACTGGGTTTTTGTTTCACAGGTGCATTACCTTGCACTTCTTAGCATTGAATCTAAGCTGCCATACATTTGACCATTCTTCTAACCTTGCCAAGTCCCTTCTCATCCTTTCCACCCACCCTGTGCATCAACTCTGTTGCAGATCTTTGTGTCATCTGCAAAGAGACATACTTTTCCTTCCAGTCCCTCTGCAATGTCGCTTATAAAGACATTGAAGAGGACCGGTCCTAATACTGAACCCTGCGGTACCCTACTAGTAACCCTCCTTTCTTCTGAGTGGACTCCATTTACTATTACTCTCTGTGTCCTATTCTCCAGACAATTCTTTACCCAGGCTGTCATCTTGAGCAATCTCTGCTCCTTGACCACTGGGGACATCATAGTCTGCCAGTCAGTCCCCTGGCATCTTTAGGTCACCCAACATTATCGTGCTTATTTTACTGGTGCCTATCACACTGCGCTAGCACAAATGGTATCTGTCAAATAAGCAGGATAAAGGTGGCCTTAGATGCCTTTTATCCCTTCTTTGCCGTGCCAAACAGGATGAACAAGCTTTCTGACTTTCTGAATTCCTCTATTCTTTTTTAAGCATGTCTGGACCAGTCTGAGTAAATACAGTTTATGAAAATCCTTTTTCTTTGAATTTGTTGACATTGGAAGAAGGACAGAAGGCATACTTCCTGGTTCACAGGAAAAGCTCTATGACCCCTGGGAATAAAAGAAGGTACTCTCTTCAGCAGACATACTCACTGTACACATCTGTGTATAGTTTTTCTGCGTCAAATCATATACCTTTTTGTTAACATTATCATTCTAATCCGTACTGTTAAAGTTAGTGCAGGCCACTGAGTAGTGTCTCTGTTTAAACTTCTGTTGTTTAGGGGACAGATATGTGTACAGCCTGTTTAGACCTAGCGGTCCTTATCTGCCGTCAAAGTCTATGTTTCTATGTTTCTATATCTCTCACTGCACGTTCCATTAGAGATTAGATAAGTCATCTAACAACCATCTAATTTGTTTGTTATGGGAGCAGCATTTAGAGACGATGTGTACATGTTTATTTTTAATGGGGAAGGAGGCAGCAGTTGGAGAGTGTGAATACAAAATGGAAATGTCTGGCTACACCCCTGCTACCACTCTTTCAGAAAACCCGTTTCATAGAATCTATTTTTTGTTGTTGTCAGCGATAAGGTCTGCTTGGTTCACCCAATCTGCCAGGAACCTCCTCTCACAAACCAGGCCACCAACTGCATCATGGGTTGGGATGCAGAACTTGTCTTTGACCGAGTAAGCCTTTTAACCCCCAAAGTAAAAGTTTCTCCTTTTTCAACACCTCCACCAAAGCTACTTCAGAATAGACTTCTCATAAAAAGTATTTTTCATCAGCTCGACAATGCCCAATATGCTTCTATACTCAAGTCAGACTATGCAAACAGTATTATTAGCTATTTATTTGGAACTAAAAATCATTGGAGACCTAGGATGGAAATCAAACCCAATTATTCTAAATGATACTGGTAGTGAGAATCCCCCCATTTTTCTGCTCAATATCTTTCCTGATAACCCTAAATACAGTATGGGGCACAATTAAAGCAGTGTTTGAGGGGTATTGCCATATCGCACTCCGCATATAACCCCCTCTCCCTAAACTGAATCATAAAAAGCAAAATAATGGATATTGAAATATTAGAAACCCACCATGCTGCTGCTGCTAACAACAGTATACACTGAACTGTTATGGGTAAAGGAAAGATATGACCAGCTATCGACATCTGAAGCAGAAAGTCACATAAAAGGGGTGCGGTGGTGCCCCTATATTTAGGGTTGAGCAGGTCTTTCTATGTTAAACTTCAAAATCTGCAGTTTAATATCTTCACAACCATTCAACAGTTAACCCATGTAACATATCCCTTTACCACACCACTTCCTTCCTCTCACCCTTCTTCTCACCACATCTCCATCCACCTCTCCTCTCTTATCAACCCACTGTAACATCCTTCACACCAAGGCATACTCACAACCACAGTCATATAACACTACGCTTTCACCACACCACCACTGTCCCACTATACTCCCAAGTCACTTGCAAAAACAACATTTATAATGCACCTGTAATTCTACACTCTGCCAACACCACTACATTTCCTACCACTCCCATTCCTTTCACCAACTCCTCGCACAACTCACCTAAACTGTACTCCACTCTCCAAAACACTACACTAAACTTCCTTTCACTGCCTACAAATACCCTACATTACCTTTCCTGCCTTTTCACTCCTCCTCCTCCTCCACTATCAACTTCTTCACATGCATACTTTTCCTTTCTCTTCCATTATCTCTCAATTGATCCACCTCCAACCCATGACAAGGTGCACAAAATAAAACACTATCTCATTCTTTCTCTCCTGATTCCTATGAAAATCAATTTTAACCTCACCAAAACTACCAATGTTGTATTACACTAAGTGAACCACAACCTAGCAGCTCTCTAAAGCATTTTCTCTGACTTCAGAAGTGCTGCCTTCTTAGCTAGCAGATACATCAGGAAACCATAATCAGACTGATAAACATTACTCATACAGGCAATCTTTACTTTGTTGTGTTCTTACTCAAGCAGTTTTTATGTTTTCTCAACAGACCTAGACACAAACCATGCCCCTCCCTGCCTGGTACTAAAACTCATATATGCACTTCTCTAAAAGATCACCATGCTATCTCCCAATTCTTACTGCAACCCCTAGGTGGTGCTATCCCAAGGGCTACTACCCCTGCCTGCTTGACTAGTAGCAGGTTAAGGGGCCTGAGTTCTGGAACGGGTGCCTCCACCTGGAGGTCAGGGTTCGTAGTGGTCAAGCTAACCTGGGCACAGCCCTCTGGGACACTGTAACCCCCCTCTTTCCTTACTAGTGGCTTGAACACTACACAATAATCACTTTCACAATACCCCTGATACACCACATAAGTACCCACACTGTTTGCACTTACCACCAGGGCTTTCCTCTCGCCCGGCCCTGGGGGACCCCCTGTAAAACAAGGTTATACACAGCAAATAATAGCAGTACAGTACTCTTGCACAAACTGGAACCACAGTCAGGGTAAATGCAAAAAAGAGTTAGATCTGATTTAGTTAAGGGGCTTGAACAAGGGAGGGGCGTAATCAGGTTAATTTGCCTAAAGGCTCTATCAATCAAACAGTTATGCATGCACTTCAGGGTCCATAAACAGTCACACACTCTGGGTACCCAGATGGAGAGTGGTGGGCTAGCCAGGAACGTTGCAGCTGGTTGGGGCCCTGTGATGGAAAAAAACAACATGCACAACACACACTATTTGTAATCCGGAACCGGGGGGCTCAGTTCGTGAAAAGAAAACAACAAGACAATCAGATGACACATTTTTAGATTAGGCTGTTGTTGCAGGGAGCTCCCCTGATGATTACTCATGAAACCTAAGACTGGACACAGGCTGGACGAAAATCGAGACAGCAGGTGGTTAATCTGGAGTGCCAGGAGAAGGAGGGCCAACATGATTCACCGAGGCATCATTCCTATTCAAGCGTGGAGCAGGGGGCTGATCCCCAGGCAGGTCTCTTGTTGGTGGCCATCTCTGTGCAGTGGGGTAGTCTGGTAGGGCCAGCGTGGCATGGCCCAGGCTGAATGGAGATGAAAGCGGATTCAGTCCGATTAGGCTGGATAAAACTTCCAGCAAGCAGAACATAGTTCACACAGTGGGGAACCAAATCACGACCCACTTTCAATACACAGCACATTTACATGTAAGGAAATTCTACTGTACCAGGCAAACTGCTCTCCGGTCATGATCACAAAGTCTCTGCACAAACCACGGATTCAAAAGCAGCTGGAAATCCTGACAGGCCAATCGCATTCAGCGAATCTTTGGTCTTCTTCAGGTATGAGCCTGGTAAAAACTCAGTGGCTTACTTTGTTCTCACAAACTTGGATTTAGTCCAAAATAATTCTCTTCTTTCCCTCTCAGGGGCAGCAGGCAGACATGCAGGCCACAACTCAGGCCTTTCCACAGTTCTCCCATGCGAAACTACTCAGACAGCTGCTTGACTGTCTCAAGCTTTTGCTCATTCAGCTCCCAACTCAGATCTGACTCAACTGCCAGCAAGCCAGGGACTTTCCCCAGAATCCAAAAGGTTTGGTTGGCTGATCTGTCTGTCAGTCACAACAAAGGCTCCTCCTTCAGGTGCAAAAAGGCGCCAAAAGCCCCAAACTACAATTCCTACAGATCTTGACTCCAGACAGCTCCTGTAGTCTGGCTCCATTTTAGGTCCCACCAGAACTGATTGGTCCAATTTGCAGTCCAGGAACAAGATAGTGGAGATAAACAAAACAGTCCTTGCTGCAAAGAAGGCAGGTTAGACAAACTACATTATCATTATCACTCTAAATGATTTTCAGCAAATAGTTACATCTTTCAACAGAGCTCCCTCTCAGATTACTTATGACTGCAATCCAGGCAGCTCTTAAAGAGACAGTACACAGAGGCTATACAGGCACTCTCTGGCAATCACATTTAAACTGCTAAAACGCAGGACACCAGCCTGGCAATCAGCATTTAGGTAAGCTTGAGGAAGACTTTTCGGGAACCCCCCATTTGTAGGGGGGTTACACCCTTCCCTGCCTGGAGAAAACCTGGCATCCACGACAAGTCTGTACCATCATGCATCAGTTAACATAAACTTATTACTTTACTATACATATTCACTACACTTCATGATACTGTATCCATTCTGACAACACATTGTGCATATTTCACACAGGTAAATTGAACATTACTATACTGAATCAGGTAATAACTTCTTGTACCTTAAACAATGCAAGAGGGGGCCCTTCCCTATCAGCTAACTTGGGGCTAGAGGGGGCAGGGGGCAGGGGCACCATGGTGAGAGGGAAAGACAAGTAACCTGGAATTGGCTGTCAAGCTCAATTTGGGTAGTGAGCTTGGTGAAACATAAACACCTCTGTGCACCACATTGAGAGGCAAATTCACTGGCCTCCCGGGAGAATCATAACTGAGGTGTACTACTGGCTTGACAGCTCAGCCAGTCTTTCTGAGGGGGACGACTACAGTCTCTGTACTCTCAGCACTGGTCTGGGGACTCTCGACACTTGTGAGGGGTGCCTCTGCCTGGGTGGGAACATCCAAACTTGGGGCACTGTCGGCTCCAGGCTCTGTCTCTACAACACTTGACTCATTTTGAGAAGGCTCAGGCACAATCATTCTTTGAGGCACGGAAGGGGGGTGGTCAGCACTCTCATAGTGTTCTTCAAGTTCTGGTATGTCAACGTCACCAGAAAGACTCATTCCATCAGCCCCTCCTTCAGGCAAATCATACAGTTCCACAGTACACACAGACTCAGCATCTTCAGACGTGATACTCTGCACTTCACTTTCAGGGAGCACTGGCTCCAAGGACAAAGCGGGGGGAGGGGTTGGCAGTCCAGAAGGTCCAGCTTCATCCCCACAATTAATCATGGGGTTACCTCGAAACAGCTTACTCAGTTCATAAGAGAGGTAGTAGGCATAGTCGCACTCACTTTCATCAGAAGTGGACTGACAGTCACTATCATTCTGGGTCTGCTGCGCAGGAAACCTTAAATCTGTGACCACTAGGGTAGGTTGACTCTGTCTCTTTCTTGCAGCAGCATGAGTCACCGGCACAGGGGGCTCAAGTTCTTGGGGTTCAGCCTCAATCATGACTTGGCCGATAGGTAGCAAGTGGTTACGGTGCATGGTCTTGACAGCTTTGGAGTTGTTCTCTGCGAGCACCTTGTACACAGGTAAATCATCCAACTTTCCAACTACTACATGGGGAAGATGATGCCACCGATCTGCAATTTTGTGTTTACAATGCAGTCCCAAATTGCGTAACAACACACGGTCTCCAGGTCGAAGCTCTTGAGCCTTTACTTTTTTATCATGCCTCTCTTTGTTGGCTAGATTTCTCTTGGCGGCCATTTTCTGGGCCAGTTGATAGGCATGGTTCAACTGAGCTTTCAGTTTTTGTACATATTGCAAGTAGTTTTCGTCTTGGACCCCATCTGGAGAGACTCCAAAACAGACATCAACTGGCAGCCGGGCCTCTCTCCCGAACATGAGGCAGCAGGGGGAGAACCCAATAGCATAATTTTTTGTGCAAATGCATGCGTGTACCAAGGTGCTAATCTGCTGGCTCCATTTATGCTTGTCTTTTGGGTGGAGTGTGCCCAGCGTTTCTAGAAGGGTGCAGTTAAAATGTTCTGGTTGAGAGTCTCCCTGTGGGTGGTAGGGGGTGGTTCTTGACTTTCGTACCCCCCCATAGAGAGAGCATTTCTTTGATTAGCCGACTCTCAAAGTCTTTGCCTTGATCAGAATGAATCCGCTGGGGGACACCATAGTGGACGAAGAAATTTTCCACTAGCACCTTGGCCACAGTAGATGCCTTTTCATCTTTTGTGGGAAAAGCTTGTATATACCATGTGAAATGATCCGTAACCACTAACACATTGCGAATGTTCCGTTGATCAGGTTCTAAATACAAGAAGTCTATACAGACTAGTTCCATGGGGGTGCTGGTAGTAATATTAACAAGGGTGGCAGCCCTCTGAGGCAGGGCTTTTCTTTGCAGGCAGCGACTACAAGTGTTCACATGGTGCTCAACATCGTCCCCCAGTTTGGACCAGTAGAAGCGAGGTCGTACCAGGTCAAGGGTTCTGTCAATACCGAGGTGCCCCATGTGATTGTGGAGGGACCACAGTACCAAATCTTTAAAGGCTGTGGGCAGAACCAATTGTTGCTTGTCTGCTTTGCCACTATGATCTACTGTCTCTCTATACAACAACTGATTGAGCAACTTCAATCTGGGGACTTCTTTAAACAGTAAAGCAATTCGCAAGTCAGTGGAACGTAACTTAGACACATCTTTCCCCGCTCGCAGGGCATCAAGTGCTGGCTGAATCATAGGGTCTTGGGATTGAGCCCACTGAATGCTGTCATTGTCAAATTGAGGTAGTGCACTAATATCTAGAGCAGAGAAGTGGCAATAAGCAGCTGGTATGCAGTTGTCAGAAGGGTCCAAGCAATCTACTAACCAGTCCACTGTGTCCGCAGACATCTGTTCATCTCTATCAAACTTTTGGCACAATGCTCGAATGTCAGGTTCAGACAGCCTGACCCAGTCACTCTTGGAAGTGGGCCTTCATGATAGGGCATCAGCATCAATATGGTTCAGGCCCGGTCTGTATTCGACAGCATAATCATTGGTTGATAATGCAGAAACCCACCTGTGCCCAGTGGCGTCTAACTTAGCTGAAGTCTGTACATAGGTCAACGGGTTATTGTCAGTCTTCACCAATATCTTTGCCCCATAGAGGTATTCATGAAACTGGTCAACGATGGCCCATTTTAGTGCAAGGAACTCCAACTTATGCACAGGGTAGTTTTGTTCGGACGGGGTCAAGCTCCTACTGGCGAAAGCTACTGGTCTCAGGCCATCCTCATGGTCTTGATACAGCAGCACTCCTAGACCCTGCAGACTAGTGTTTGTATGCAGCACATAGGGTTTGGTGGGGTCAGCATAGGTGAAGATGGGGTGTGAGTGAGCTGGTATATGATCTCATGGAAGGCTGCTTCACAGTCGGGTGTCCAGCAGGGTCCGAAGAGTTCACCTGGGCAGAATTATACTTTTTCTGGTTCTTTAACGGCTCCTTTTTTGTACTTACGATTGGTAGGAGGGTAACCCAGGGTAAGGTTCAAGAGTGGGCGAATCACCTTGGAGTAGTCTTTTATGAACCTGCGGTAGTAGCCACAGAACCCCAGGAAATGTTGTAGTTCTTTGCTTCAACCTTACTGGGATCAGTCTCTATCTCTTTTGTAGATACTATGTGCCCCATATACTTCATGGAGGTTTGGAAAAACTGGCACTCGTCAATGGACAGCTTGAGGCCAAAGTCTTCCAGTCAGTCTAAGACTTTAAACTGTTGGTTCTCATGTTCCTCTAAGGTGCTCCCAAACACAATGACACCGTCTAAGTACACCAGGCATTCCAGCAAATTCATTTATAGACAGGATAGAGGCAGTCCAGAGGAGGGCAACTAAAATGGTGCAGGGTCTGCAAGAGAAGCCGTACGAGGAGAGACTAAAGGAGCTTAATATGTATACCCTTGAGGAAAGAAGGGAGAGGGGAGACATGATAGAAACTTTCAAGTACCTCAAGGGAATCAACAAAGTCCAAGAGGGTAGCATCTTTCAGAAAAAAAGACTTGCAAGAACAAGGGACACAATTTAAAGATAGAAGGAGGGCGTTCAGGGGCAATGTGAGGAAGTATTATTTCACAGAGAGGGTAGTGGATGCATGGAACAGCCTTCCTGAGGAAGTTGTGGGGTCTAAAACTGTGGGAGAATTCAAGAATGCATGGGACAGACATAAGGCAATTCTTGTGGGGGCAGGAAGATAAAGGCTGTTGGTTAACTAGGATCTGCGGCCTATCCTGTAGGTAGGGAAATGGGCAGACTAGATGGGCCTAGCGGTCCTTATCTGCCGTCAAAGTCTATGTTTCTATGTTTCTATATCTCTCACTGCACGTTCCATCAGTTGCTGAAAGGTGGCCTGGGTACCCGATATCCCCTGTGGCATCCTCAGAAACTCATAGAACCCCAAAGGACAGATGAAGGCTGTTTTCTCATGGTCTTCCAGGGCCATCAGGATCTGCTAGTATCCGCTGCGAAGATCCAACACCGAGAACCATTTGCTCCCATTCAAGCTGTCCAGGGCATCTTGTATACGAGGCATAGTGTATTGGTCTGGGACGGTCCACTGGTTCAGGGTTCGATAATAAACACACATCCACACAGACCCATTCTTCTTAGACACAATCACAATGGGAGAGGCGTATGGGCTCCTGGATTCTTGTATCACGCCAGCAGCGAGCATTTCCTGCTGGAGTCTTCTCACATCATCTATGTCTGCTGGGGCTAGGCGTCGGGACCTCTCTCGAAATGGTCATTCATCGTGCAGGCGTATGTGATGCTCCACACCCTGGACACATCCCACATCCCATTCCTTCAATGAAAACACTTGGTCTCTCTGGGCAAGTCTCTTGCTAATTCTAGCCTTCCATTCAGCTGGCAACGGGGAGTCACCAAAGTCAAACAAGTCTGGGATCACTCTCTCCTTCTCACCAGGGTGCTTGTTGCTGGGCAATACTGCAGTGTCTGCACAGTGTACCATAGCTAGGGTGCATCCTCTGTTCACCCGGATCTCCCGATCTGACACACTGTAAATCTGGACCATCACTCATTGTGCATAGGCATGGGCACGAGCAGGTAAGATGCTGGGCTTGACCAATAATCCTTCTGGCAATTTTCCATTGCCTGGCACATCCAACATCAGTATTTTGTTCTTGACATCTTTCTGGAGGCAGACCTCCCCTTGAATGGTACACTGGGCATTAGGGGCCAGTACCATTGAATCGGGATCCTTCTTCCACACGATCCCCACCAGTTCATCCTGATCTACTTCCTTGGGTTTCTGTTGCAAATCATAGGCCCTCTTGATCAGAGCCAGAATTCTCAGGGCCCTCCCAGTCCATCGCCCTTGTTTCTCCTGACAGAGTTGCTCCAGTCTCCCAAACATATGGGCGTTTGTCCCAAATTAACAGGGGGACCCCATCATACAGTCCGGTGTGGGGACACACTAGGGCTAATGTCTCTACTCACTTCTCTACACCCATTACAGTTACAGGAAAAGACAACCAGAGGCAGACATACCCTAGGTAGGGATAAGACTTGTCACTCAGGCCCCACACATGTAGGCCTTCCAGGGATTGCAAAGGCACATCAGATAAGTGTTTGTCATACCAGTCCTGGAACACAATGGTCACTTGTGACCCACTGTCAAGCACAGCCCGAGTATGAATTTCTTTGACACTGTTCATGAGGAGGGGTCCAAAAAGGCCATGTTGAAAATTTGGTGAAAAAATTCCAAAGATGACTGCGTTGCGAGCGTGCGCTGCGCAGTTTCTACGCACGCTTGTAACATTGCTAATTTTTAATATTTTCACTTCACATTTTTAACATAGCCATTTTTGTACACTTCCTTCACAAATGTATAGCTGTTATTTTTTACAACCTGCCTGAAATGTTTTTTCGCACCTGTGGTGCAGAATAGCATGTTTGGTCTGCGCAATCACCTTTCGGGACAATTGAACAAAATGACACTGGCACTGTTCATGAGGAGGGGGTCCAAATAAGGCCATGTTGAAAATTTGGTGCAACACCTCCAACACATGGCCAAGTTAAACCTGGATGTTGAATAATTTCTATGCACATGTGTAACTTTCATCACTTAGTAGTGCTTCACAGCCCTATTGGCTCTGGCCAGACTTTGTTTCTGTCTGCCTGTGCTGTTGTCTTATCTGCTGTGAGTTATTGTAGGTCTGACAGCTTCACAGTCACTGTAGTCTCAACTGAAGGGCCCACTATTTTGGACCAGTCTGGAGAGGCAGTAGCAGAGGCCTGGACAGATGACTTAGCCACAAAGAAATTTGAGTTAGGGTTTCTCGAACCCTCACTGCGGTCATTTCGGACACCCCTTGGCCACTGATTTGCTTTTCGGAGCTCCCCTTGGAGTCTATTTACTACTCTTTCTAAGTCCTTCTGAGACTGGCATTCTCTTTTCATATGGCCATCCTCTCCACAGTTGTGACAAATGATAGACTCCTGGGTCATCATGGGAGAGAACATCGTATGAGGAACTGAAGCAGTAGTAAGAGACTGGGGTCTAGTATCTGCTTGCAGCGGTGAGAGTGGTACAACGTGTCTTAACAGTTCCTTTAGAGTGGTAGTCACTCCGGTGATCTCAGCCTTGGAGCCACCCTCGGTAGCGGATGCCTGAGGGTGCACCCCCACCCCCATGGCAGTCACATCCTGAAAGGGACCAGAATCTTGTTCCATGGGGGAAACCCTTGCAGAGGCACCCGTCTTCAACTGTCAGACTTCCTTTGGTAGCTCATCTTTCCAATGCTGGGCCCAGGGCGGGAAGTCCTTTGCATTCTCAGAGTGCTCGTTAAGTGTCGAGTTTTGCACCTGAGCCTCACTTGGCTAATCACTCTCGGTCACTTGCGCAGCAGCAGCAGATATGGGTGCAATTCCTCCATGGGGTCATCTTTGCTCAACGTCCCCTGAATTTCTTTCATTAGCTCGTCATTGGAGGGGGGCGATTACAGTCGGGTGGCAAGGCGTAACTGAAGCAGCAACAATTCTGAAAAAGAAGCAGACTTAAGGATCCAGCCTAGTTCGATCTAACTCATTTGATGGCAAACTACCCTTTCTGAGGCACTCTTGTAGCAGCTTTTCAAGCCGAGGTACATACACAGAAAAAGGCTCCCCTGGGTACTGCTGAGCGTTTCTTACTCTTCACCACAGATCCTCATCTGAATCCAGGCTCCCACACACATTTTCCAATGCATCAAGACAGTCCTGTGCAGTTGCTTCGAGGTTATTGGCCCGCTTGGCATGGATGGTAGCCAGGGCAAGACTTCGGAGGCTCTCACTCAACCTCTTTCATTTCTCTGCTTCTGAGCATTGCCATTCAAGTACTAGAGGGGCAACATAGTCTATCCAGGTCTCCCAGTCATCCTCCCCCTTGGGGATGGGGAGGGTGCCCAAGAAGATTCTCAGCCTTCGGTAGGAGTCGTGACTAATGGCAGGTACAGATATGGGGGCAAGCATTGGCATGGGTACAGAAGGCGGGGCAGTAACAGGTGCTGGAGTGGGAGGGGATGTTGGGGAAGGAACACCCCCAGGTTGCAGGAATAGTTTCTTAAAGTCCTCTACAGTTTTCCCTTCCTCCAGCAGCAACTTAGGAAATTTCTCCTCAAAAGTCTCAGATAATGGTGGGAGCTCATCCTCCCTGGGGTCTTTACTGTCTTTTATTATCACTTTACAGGCAGCTGGAACCCCTTCTGGGGCAATAGTCTGTGGCACTTTAGAGCTGTCCATGAGGTCACTACACTCTACCAAGTCTATGAAAGTTTGGGCAATCAAATCAGCCTGTCGACCCACCACCACAGGGTTTTTTAAACATTCAACTTTGGAGAGTGCTCCCTCTACAGTGTCTTTACTGGTACCCAGGGGGAATATCCAGTATAAGTAGAGCATTTGGGGGGTCGATCTCCTGCCCAGTACATCACCCCACCAACTGGTATACAGCCATTTCTACTGGAGGTAGCAATTAATCTTTAACAATAATTCATAATTTTTGGCCACTAGAAGGCACAAAATCCCAGCGGTGAGCCTCAAAAAATGTAACGCCTAGGTGGCACTATCCCAAGGGCTACTGCCCCTGCCTGCTTGGCTAGTAGCAGGTTAAGAAGCCTGAGTTGTGAAACAGGTGCCTCCATCTGGAGGTCAGGGTTGGTTGTGGTCAAGCTAACCTGGGCATTTTTGCACACCTCCTTCACAACAGTACAGCTGTCATTTGCCACAACCTGCCCGAAACATGTTTTCGCACCTGTGGCGTAGAATAGCGCGTTTGCCCTGCACAATCACCTTTCAGGACAATTAAACAAAATGACACTTACACTGTTCATGAGGAGGGGTCCAAAAAAGGCCATGTTGAAAATCTGGTGAAAAAATTCCAAAAATGACTGCGCTGTGAGCGTGCGCTGCGCAGTTTCTACGCACGTTTGTAACATTGCTAATTTTTAATATTTTCACTTCACATTTTTAACATAGCCATTTTTGTACACCTCCTTCACATATGTATAGCTGTAATTTTTCACAACCTGCCTGAAACGTTTTTTCGCACCTGTGGTGCAGAATAGCATGTTTGTCTGCGCAATCACCTTTCGGGACAATTGAACAAAATGACACTGGCACTGTTCATGAGGAGGGGTCCAAAAAAAGGCCATGTTGAAAATTTGGTGTAACACCTCCAACACACGGCCAAGTTAAACTTGGATGTTGAATAATTTCTACGCACATGTGTAACTTTCATCACTTGGGTAGTGCTTCACAGCCCTGTTGGCTCTGGCCAGACTTTGTTTCTGTCTGCCTGTGTTGTTGTCTTATCTGCTGTGAGTTATTGTAGGTCTGACAGCTTCACACTGGAACACAATCTGTCTGCAGCCACGTTACAGAATTAAACTACTGAAAATATTCACAGAGCTTAGACGTTGTGAGGCATTCATTTAAGTTCTAAATAAAAAAAACAGAGGGAAGCTATAATGTTCTTTAACCACACAGTGCATTTTCACCAAGCAGGGTGCTATGCAGGACTGCTGGCTTCACAAATCTGCTGACCAGTAGAGCAATCACTTAATAATCTTTGAATTAAGCATGACCACTGTATTGGAAGCGTTTTCTTGTCTGTGCAGGTGTCAGAGCATAACCTGTGGCATAGTTGTTGTGAAATGGAATCCTCTGTAATAGAGAGCATCTAGTTCTTTACTTTATTTTGTGCTAATTGGGTGAGGCCCACTAGGCACAATGCCTGTGTTTCGGGATGACCTAGGAGCACTAGGAAGGCTGAGAGACTTACTCAGGTCACACATTAGCAAGTTGAATTAGTGGGAATCAAACCCAGGTCATATGTATGTAGCAAGCTCATTCACAGTTCATTACTCTAGCCTTTAGGCTGTACTGCCAGCCACAAGTTTGCATAGCTTCAGCCTAGTGCATTACTATATGTGCTGTATGATTTGCATACTCAATGTGGACTATCAGATGCATTGACTATCAGGACAGGGCTGGCAGTATAGTCTAGTGGATAGAGTAACAAATTGTGACTGAGCTTGGTACATCCAGCAGACAGACTTGGGTTTGATTCCCACAGCCTTCACTTGCATACTGTGTGACCCTGAGCAAGTCACTTAACCTCCTCAGTTCTCCCGGGCTGCTCCTGAAAAAAGGCATCTGTGCCTAGTGGGCCTAACCTGGTTACCAAAAAATAAATACACTGTAGCAACATAGAAACATAGACTTTGATGGCAGATAAAGACCATATGGCTCACCTAGTCTGCCCGTTTCCCTACCTAATGGATAAGCTGCAGATTCAAGTTTACCAACAGCCTACTTCCTTCTACCCCCCCACCATAATTGCCTTACGTCTGTCCCATGCATTCTTGAATTCCCCCACTGTTTTTGACCCCACAACCTCCTCAGGAAGGCAGTTCCATGCTTCCACCACTTTCTCTGTGAATAAATACTTCCTTATACTGCCCCTGAGCCGCCCCCCCTCTCTATTTTTGAATTGTGCCCCCTTGTTCTTACACATTTCTTTTTCTGAAAGATGCTACCTTCCTGGACTTTGTTGATTCCCTTGAGGTACTTGAAAGTTTCTATCATGTCACCCCCTGTCCCTCCTTTCCTCAAGGGTATACATATTAAGGTCTCTTAGTCTCTCTTCATATGGTTTCTGATAAATGCAGCAGCTAGCCGGCCCTCCTCTGGGACCACCTCTATCCTGTCTATGTCCTTGTGGAGATGGGGTCTTCAAAACTGCATGCAGTGCTCCAGATGGGGTCTCGCCAACTGTCTGTACAGAGGGATAACCACTTCCCATTTTCTACTTGTGATGCCTCTCCCAGTGTCCCCCCAGTTCTCCTTACTGCCTTCTCACGTTGCTTGCTTATCTTAAGGTCATCTGTTATGATTACCCCCAGATCCTTTTCCATTTTTGTCATTATTAGTACCTCCCCCTCCATTGTGTACTCTTCACCTGGGTTTTTGTTTCCCAGGTGCATTAACTTGCACTTCTTTGCATTGAATGTAAGCTGCCATACGTCTGACCATTCCTCCAACCTTGCCAAGTCCCTTCTCACCCTTTCCATCCCCCCTTGTGTATCAACTCTGTTGCAGATCTTTGTGTCATCTGCAAAGGGGCATACTTTTCCTTCCAGACCCTCTGCAATGTCTCCCATAAAGACATCAAAGAGGACTGGACCCAGTATTGAACCCTGCGGTACCCCACTAGTGACCCCCCTTTCTTCGGAATGAGTTCTATTTACTATTACCCTCTGTGTCCTGTTCTGTAGCCAATTTGTTACCCAGGCTAGCACCCTGGGACCCACTCCCAGGCTGGCTAACTTGATTATTAATCTTTTGTGCAGGACTGTGTCAAAAGCCTTGCTAAAGTCTAGGTAGGCCATATCCACAGCCCCTCCCTGGTCTACTACTTTGGTCACCCAATCAAAGAAATCTATTGGATTCATCTGACATGACCTTCCTGCTGTGAATCCATGCTGCCTTGGGTCCTGTGCCCCTTCAGCCTCTAGGTACTCAACAATTCTTTCTTTCAGAAGTGATTCTATCATTTTCCCTACCACTGAGGTCAAACTAACAGGTCTGTAGTTTCCTGCTTCTGCCTTGCTCCCACTTTTGTGAAGGGGAATCACATTTGCCCTTCTCCAGTCCTCAGGTACCACCCCATCCTCCCATGATTTGTTAAAAAGGGTGGTCAGTGGTGTCACTAGGTCCCCCCTTAGTTGTTTTAGAATTCTGGGGTGAATCCCATCAGGCCCAATTGCTTTGCCCACCTTGAGTTTAAAGAGTTCTTTCAGGACCCTTTCTTCTGTGAATGGACTGGTGTCAACCCCCCTGCCCAGAGTGCTTCTATTGTTTGGTTTTGGTAACTCCTCTTCTTCTTTTGTGAATACTGAGCAAAAGTATTCATTCAGTATCTCTGCCTTTTCATTGTCTCCCTCGGCCCACCTCCCCTCCCCTTTATTAAGCTTCACTATCCCTCCCTTGACCTTTCTTTGCTACCTAATGTACCTATAAAAGGTTTTATCTCCCTTCTTAACTGCGTTGGCTATCTTTTCCTCGGTTTGGGCCTTTGCTATTCTGACTGCCTTCCCCGCTTCCTCCTGCTTTAACTGATACAGTTCTCTGTCCTACTCCTTCTGTGATTCCTTATACTTCCTGAATGCTATCTTTTTCTCACTAACCTTCCCTGCCTCCTCTTTTGAGAACCACAGTGGTGTTTTACTCTGCTTTGTTTTCTTTCTTTGCTTCACACAAAGGCTTGCTGCCTCCATGATGGCAGTTTTGATTTTTCTCCATTGTTCTTCCACCCCTCCTTTCTGGCCATTTGCTAGTGCATTCCTTAGGTCTTCACCCATTTTGCCAAAGTCAGCCCTTCTAAACTCCAATACTCTCGTTTTTGTAAAGCTTGTCTCCATGGTTGTGCTTATCGTGAACCACACTGGTCGCTTGTTCCCAGATGGCTACCCACTTCTAAATCTGTGATCCTCTCTCCATTTGAGAGTACCAGATCTAAGATTGCTAACTCCCGAGTGGGTTCCAACACTAGCTGTCTAAGGCATGCTTACTGTAAGGCATCGAGAATGACCCTGCTCTTGGATGTGGCTGCAGTAAATGTGTTCCAGTTAATATCTGGCATATTCAGGTCCCCCATCAACAATATCTCCCCTTTTTCTGGCATTCTGAGAATGCCTTCTATCATTTCCTTGTCCATTTCCTCCCATGAGATGGGGGTCTGTATACAACCCCTATGTGGATTGTGGTGCCACTCCCTGTCTCCAAGGTGAGCCACAGTGCCTCCTGTCCTTCCCCTTTACCCTTTAGTTCTGTAGCTTTGATCCCTTCCCTTATGTAGAGAGCTACTCCTCCTGTTCAATTATTAGACAGAGATGACAGTGATAAATAATCCAATCTTTGCTCTAAGCTTTTCTAATATTGAGTTTATATATGTATCCCATTTCATGTATATAGCCATATTCCTAGTTATTTATAACTTAGTGTTAGCCACAGTGAACAGTTCTAATACTGCAATGCACAGTACAGCCTACATAATAGTTTGCTTGTAAGCACAGCAGAAAATCATTACCTAGGTTTTGTCTACATTTAGGGCTTGGTGGTTAGTTAATAGATAACTCTAATTTATCAATGTTTTTTGAAGGGTAACCTGTACTTTAGATACCCGAAATTTTCTGTTTATAAGTATGGCGCTATTAACATAATGATGAGTTGAGATAGCTTTATGATTGTGGTTCAGATCAGTTACATAACGGGCAAACAGGAGTTGTCTGAATATAGAGCCTTGTAAAATACCCCTTGCCACTATGTGTATTTTTATGTAATCTTCTGCAAGTGAGACTAATTGGCATCTCTTGCATCAACCAGGTACTGCAATTCTGTATCTAGGGTATATGGAGACTATACAAGCCATGTCTAGTGACCCTGTAGAGTAACTGCTTGTGATCAGTTGAATTAACAGTTTATTATATGTCTACACAGATGACACCTATGTAGTGAATTAACAGTTTATTATATGTCTACATTGATAACACCTATGTAGTGAATTAACAGTTTATTATATGTCTACACGGATAACACCTATGTAGTGAATTAACAGTTTATTATATGTCTACACAGATGACACCTATGTAGTGAACTAACAGTTTGTTATATGTCTACACGGATAACACCTATGTAGTGGCCTTTGGTGATGACCACTTGCAACTCATTAGTGATAACTGACAAAGGTGTGATGTTTCTGTGATGCCTTCTAAAGTCTGACTGATTTTTATTTTAGAGACCTCGGGCTGGATTTTCAAATGGGTCAGGGACGAAGTCCTGACTTGCAGCCCCACCCCAAGGATGAAACCTCTGCACCTGAATGCAGGATCATCTTGTGAACAGGGCACAACTGCCCTAATGGTGCATTGTCAACCTTTCCTATTTAGAAAAATAAATAATTCTACTACTAAATGTACTTCATTGTAATATTCAGTCTTAATAATACAATGAGGTGGGGTCTCCCTTTTCCAGTTTTCCTCTGTCTTTGTGGTTTGGCCTCCATGCACAAAGGGGTAGCAGGCAGGACATCTGCTGAACAGCCAAACACACAGAACTGTCTGTATCACAGTATGAATCTAAGAAAGCCCCTTGACCTCCCTGTGTTTCATTTATATATATATAACTGCCTCCCCCTCACTGGTGGGAATTCAACTGGAAGACATTGATGTGCTTCTTCTATACCCCAGTCATTACAAAACACTTTGGTTCCACTCACTCAGCTCTGTGCTGGCGGAAGTGTGGGTCAGTAGGGACTCACTGGCATATTTTTGGTGGCTGTCCAGTCTTAGGGGAATTTTGGCAGCAGGTGCAGCACATACACACATACAAACACTTCTTGGCACCTCTCATCCATTCTCATTTAAGGCATTGATTCTGGGTATCGATGAAAGGGAAGAAGGGAGAGATCAAATATTGGGAAATAAACTTTACCTTATATTAAAACTGCTGCCCTCAAATGCATTACCATGAGGTGGCTTTCCCCAGACTCCCCTGATCTCACTCAGTGGAAAAGGTTGATCTCTGAGATAGAAATCATGGAAAGAATTACAGCAGGAGACATTTTTAGAGACCTGGCACCCATGGTGCCTGATGGAAGTTAGGGACCGAATATAACTTTTTATATACTAATTATACTCATCCATATATTAACTTAATAACATCTGTTGAACAAAAAAAAGGAACAGCGCACTGCACAATCCAATGGTTGTGAACTTGTTTTTGTTTCATTTTTTTTGTTTGTTTTTGGAATGGTGAATTTATTTGCAAATTGAAAGCTACAAACACTGGTTCTATTTGTTCCTTAAAGACAAGAAAGCGGCCTGGTGGCGCTGAGGGTTGAGGCGCTGGATGCCACACCTTGTGCTACGCTGGCAACCTGGGTTCGGGAACGGACTTGGGTCGGCTGGGAGAGGGAGGATTGAGTGTCCCAATGGATGCTCTCCTCCCTCTGGGGTGGGATACCAGGGGTGCAATATGCACCAACATCCTGAGAGAGCCGGTGGAAACACAGGCTCTCGAGGGGCTGGCGCTCCTTCCCAGAGTCAGGGAGGAGAGCGCTGTTGGGCTGGAGAGGCGTCAGCCAGCATCCCGCTCTGGATGTATGTCCTTCGCCGGCATCTCAGGGGGCTGGGAAAGGGGACCACAGAAAAAACGGATAAACCCTCTCAGTGGTCCTAGATAACAACCGTTCCACCCAGACCACCAATATCAGGACAGAACCCGCTGTGCAGGACAGAAGGAGGAAGAGGCACTCTAGGGGCAGATCCTGGAACGGTGGACTGGAGTGCATGAGCAGTCCAAAGGAGTGGACATTGAGGGTAGGAAGAAGGGATAAATAGAAGAGTTAAAAAAAAAAAAAGACAAGAAAGCTACAGATGGAACTGTCATTTGTTTTCCGCCAGGAACTTCGGGATAATTGTCTTTATAATCTCTCTTAGTAAGATTTCCTTACTCCACTTGACACCATGGAAAGGTAATGAAACTGACAGGAACAGTTAAGTTCATAAGGACATATTAATTATTCTATATTTAAAGTACATTTGTGACCCAATTGTAACTGTCCACTGTAACTCGTGATCAAGAGAAATAAAACTAAAGTTTGAAAAAAAAAAAGGTTTGCACCATAATAATAGATTTCAGATGGATTATTTTGTGACTTTATTTTTTCTTGAAACATCAAGTGAATCTCATATATTTTATTTTAAGCAGGGTGATTTTCTTAGATGAGCACATTGGAAGAAATGTGCTATCTGGTTCTCAGAATGATGATCTCGGGTACTCTGAGTATACTCATAGAAAAACATTTCCGGCTGGGGGCCCCCACCTTGGGGGGCACATCTCCCCAAACCCTCCTCTTCTTGAACTTTAAGAATAGTGTCAACATCATAGCCTGAACCCGCCCCTGCCTGTTGTAGTTTATTGCAATTATACATTGTCATTGGATTCCCTGGAAGTAGCCACAGCACAGCTTCTTGGTTCAAATGACCTTTACAGAGCAGATTTCAAAGTTTACAAATTAATTATCACATCACCAATTCCGCATTTTACCACCACTATTTTGGCTTCACCCATTATATTTCCAGTATATACATTGTTTTACATTCAGTCCATATTTACACTCATTTCCTTTTTCCTGGCTCAGGTGTATATCCCGGACACCTCTCCATAACTCCTGGTTCTCTTCTTCTGGGTTCAGCTGTCCCCACCTGATGCCCACCTCTGTCCCTCTCCCAGGGGTGATTACCCCTCGTCCTATCCACCAGCTATCTTTCCTGGCTGGGCCCTGTTTTCCCCTTGCTCTCACCAGTAACCCAATATACATGCAGCAACCTGTGCCCGTTGCCCTCAGTTGGCAACTCATACCCACATCTCTAAATCTGCTCATCTGGCCCTTCCTGTTCCCAAGGTGGATGGGTGGGATTTTAGTTAAACTGCAAAAAAGAGAGAGTCTCACTTTCTCTGCAGGCCCTCCATCTACCCCCATTGACCCCTCCCCTTCCTTCTTCTCTAACCAGTCCCCTCACCCATCAGACACCTGCTAGTCTCCACCCCCGTTGTGACCTCACAGCTCCCCCTTCCCCATCCCTTACCTATTCTTCCCCTTCCCTACATTCTAAACTTTGATCCCTCCTTCCAGGGAACTCCTGACATGCTGGCTTCCCTTTAAAAAGGCAACCCTGTTGTCACTGGATTTCCTGGAAGTAGCCACACCACAACTTCTTGGTTCAGATTCACTCAGTTCACTGAGTTGTAGGAGTGAAAAAAAGGCCGTAGCCCAATAGTTAGCTCCTGTTTAAGAATGAATGTAATAATTTAGGTTGGCCCCTGTTGCAATATGCTTGTCCAAGTTATTTTTGAATTATTTGTTAGAACTACTTATTACATTTAAAAGGAAGCCTATTCCATAAATTGGATGCATGTATAGTGTAAAAATATTTTCTGCTAGTTGTTTTAAACAGGTTTTTGCTTGTAACAGATGCCCTCTCGTACCTATGCTGTCTTCTTTGTAATCAATATTTAATTCTGTCATCAATCAGGGTCATTTAGAATATCATAGAAAAGAAGCATGTCCCCCCTTTGTCTTCTTAATTCTGAACTGTGCAGACCTAAGTTATTTAGTCTATTAATATAGGTTTCATTTTTTTTGCGTATGTAATATTTTGGCAAACCAACGTTGAACCTTTTCTAATTTATTATTTTCTGTTTTTGTATATGGAGACCATAACTGACTTCCGTAGTCCATTATAGGTTTAACATAAGTATAATGGTAGACGTGCTTCCTTGTTTCTACTTTTAATGTTTCTCTTAATGGCAATAATTGTTCAGTTTGCTTTTGCTATTACTGCTGTGCATTGTTCTTTAAACATGAATTTATTATCTAGAATGATTCCTACTGTGGGTCTTTTTCAGAGTTTTTTTTGTGGTAGTGCTATTTTGTTTAAGTAATAAGGGTGATATTTGTTGTTTTTACCCATACATACTGTACAACATGTGTCTATGTTCAGCTTCATGCCCCATTTGTTTGTTTATAATACAACTTTATTTATGTCTTGTTGTAATGATTCTATATAGGTATCAATTTCACATGGTCTGCGCAGTTTAGTGTCATCTGCATATTTTATAATGTCATTTATGATTCTGTATTCTAAATCTGCAATGAAACTTTGAAAAATAATCAGTCCTATGACCAATCCTTGTGGGATGCCACTGGTCACTTGACCTTCATTTGAGAGATGACCACGTATTGTAACAATCTGTGTTCGATCCTGTAACCAGTTGTTGATCCATTGTATAACGTGTGGGTCATTACTGTATTTGTGTAATTTTTCATGTATAGCCCCATGTGGGACTATATTAAATGCTTTGCTGAAGTTGAAAAAGATAATGTCCGTGAGTATACCTTTATCTAGCATGTTACTTACTTTTTTGTAAAAGCATATTAGATTAGAAGTGCAAGAGCGTCCCTGTTTAAAGCTGTGCTGACCTGAATCAAATAGTGGAATTGTTTTCAGCGGTTCTTGTACTTTATTTTTTACTAAAGATTCCAAAATTGTACATGGTAATGATGTAAGACTGATGGGTCCATAATTTGAAACATGACTTTTGATACCTTTTTTGAAAATTGTAGTTACTTTTGATTTTTTTCCATTCAGCAGGAATCAGACCACAGTTCAAGGATCTTTCAAATATTTTGAGAGGGATCCAGATGTGGCTTTTGGTTAATTTGGTTAATAATCTTTATTGAGCAGATTTGAAAGTTTGCAAATTAATTATCACATCACCAATTCTGCATTTTACCACCACCATTTTGGCTTCACCCATTGTATTTCCAGTATATACATTGTTTTACATTCAGTCCATATTTACACTCATTTTCTTTTTCCTGGCTCAGGTGTATATCCCAACACCTCTCCATAACTCCTGGTTCTCTTCCTCTGGGTTCAGGTATCCCCATCTGATGCCCAGTCCTGTCCCCCCCCAAGGGTGATTACCCCTTGAGGGACCCTCCCCTTGCCCACCTGCTATCTTTCCCGACTAGGCCCTATTTTTCCATATTTAGTCCATATCCGTATCCCAGACAATGGACTTCCCCCACTGAAAACTAGCCCCTACCTCCAGGTCCCCTCCAGTCTTCTATGGCATCACGAAAATCCCACATGAAAGCTGTGTTCCCTACTGTGGACATATGAACCCCATCCTGTCTATACATGCCTCGTGTGTCATGTGTAATGAGCTCATGTTGGATGTATCAATTGCCCAGAGCCCTAGCCCATGCCTTCATTTTCCTCTTAAACCTCTTATGGGCCTTTTTCACCACATTTCGTTCCCTGGCCTGACGTCATACTATCCTGGGACTTACCTCCGACCAGGCTATGGTCTCTTGTGGCCACTAGGTTCCCATAATCCATAAATCAACATGAATCTGGTGAACCAGAGGCACCCATGGGTGTCCCCCCAAATCATTCCCCCCAGTATGTATAATCAATAAGTCTGGTCGCGGTCACATATGGCTCTCTTCTTCCAGCAAGGGTAACAGCTGCACCCAGCGCAGTCCCCACAGCCCGCACTATTTTATCCTCATTTTTTCAGGTCTTGCCTCAGCTGCCTGCCCCCCGGGGTTGACATGGCCCACTTCTCAGCCCAATGAATAAACAAATGTCCTGCGATCCATACCACCCTGCACCGTGTGCCATCTGTAAGATATGAAGGAAACACATGTTAGAATTACTTTCTGAGGTATCTCTTATATGCCTGCAATGTCCATCTCCCCGCCTTTTTTACATCTGCTGTGCTGTGCCCTCATGCTGCCAACTCAGCTGCAGTCCCTATCCTAAAACAGTGTGATGCATAAAAACTGGAGTGTTCCCCTATAAACCCAATCCCATTCTTTATTGGTGGTTGGGAGGAGGGGGCAAAGAGTGATTTGAGGACCTTCCAGAAATTAGTTTTTGTTGCACTGGGCACAGCTGTTACTCTTGCTGGAAGAAGTCCTAAATAAAGTAGGAGCTCTAAATCTTTCTGAAATGATCACTGAGCACACTTGCCTAAATCACAAAATGCTACATCACTTTCTCCTTGACTGGTCACTCACCTCCCACTTGCACCGGATATTAGCCGTGAGCCTGCTCTCCGACTCCCTTAGTGATCACCCCATGACTTACATGGTCAGGAATATTTACAGGTCCAAGGCGCCCCCCCCCCCACATCCTTATAACCAGGTCAAACAAATCCCTGGACCTCGCCTCCCTTCTACACGACTTGGCCTCTACAGACTAGTCCTTCACCCACCATGCCTCCTCCACTGTATATGTTCTGGAGGGTTTCAAAACTAGGTTCCTTGCTGTCTGGTACCACTATGCCCCACTTAGACGGTCCAGGGAGCATGATGCCCAACTCCCCTGGATCACAGCTGATGTCATAGCCAACCTCAAAGCAAGAGACCTGGCCTGGAAAGTATTCAAGGAATCAGGCTTACCCCAAGCCCACCTAAAGTACCATGCTCTGCGCAACACTTGCACTAGGCTAATCCGCCAGGCAAAAACTAAATGCTTCAATACTGCCTTTTGCACAAACATAAATCGTCCTGCTAATTTCTGGAAGGTCCTCAAATCACTCTTTGTCCCCTCTCCCAACCACCAACGCCTACCCTAAACATAGGCACATCCATGGTTACTGAACCTCCAGCTGTAGCCACAGCTTTCAACTGCTACTTTACAAGCTGCACTGCTGCTCTAACATCCTTACTCCCTTCCCCAACCCCTCCCATCGCAACTGACCAAGCCCCACCGCCCACCTACGCCTTCTCCTTCCGTCCAGTTACACCACTAGAGGTGTACAATGTCCTTCTTGGTCTCAATCCAACCAAGGGCAAATGCCCCTCACCCTTGACTCCAAAATGTTGTACCTATCGGCCCCTGCCATTGCTGCCCCCCCCTCCCCCGGCAGCATTTTTCAATTAATCCTTCTCTTTAGCCTCAGTACCAGCTGAGTTGAAGCACACCATGGTCATCCGCTCCCTAAAGGAGGTGATCCATCTGCCTCGGGAAACTACCGTCCCATTTCCCGCCTTCCCATACTGGCAAAAATCCAAGAAAAACTTGTCCTCTCTCAACTCTCCTTCCTCGACTCCTCTTCCTTCTATGCCCCTTACCAGTCTGGTTTCAGGAAGTCCCATTCCACCACCACCTCCCTACTGAAGCTCTCGGACTCCATCCTCTCTGCCATGGATAAAGGACACATCACCTCAGCCCTCTTTGTCAACCTAGCAAAGGCGTTCGACACAGTAGCTCATCCACTCCTCCTGGCAAAGTTCACCAATGCAGTGCTCTCTAGTAAGGCCACTGACTGGTTTCGTTCCTACCTGGTTGGTTGGATGCAATCTGTCAGTACTAGTAACTCTACCTCCGCTTCCCTCCCTGTCTCGTCGGGGGGGGTGCCCCAGGGCTCTATCCTGGGTCCACTCCTGTTCTCCATCTTCCTAAATGACCTGCCCTCTGCCTGACCACACACCTCCAATGACACGTATGCAGATGACATGGTGTTGTATTCTTCTGGCCCCTCTTCTACTGATGTGGCTACCACACTGCAGCAGGACTTCAAGCAGTGTCCAGCTATGGTTTTGCTCCAATCAGCCTCACCTCAGTGTCAAGAAGACAGTCTCCAAGACCTTTGGCACGAGGCAGAAACTCTTGTGGCTCCCCTCCCCCCCCTATTTTCCACACCCTGGATGGGACTTGACTGGAGGCCTGCCCCTCCTTCGGATAATTCGGGGTCTGGCTCGACCAGCATCTTGACTTTTCTGTACACATTGATGACCTCCACAAAAAACTCTACCCAGATTGGGAGCACTTAACCGTAATCGCGGTTGCATCCCCTTGCCGGTCCACCATGCAATTGTACAGAAAATGATTCTGCCAATTTTAGACTATGGAGATGTGGTCTACAGTGCCGCCCTCAAGTCCACCTTGACCAGACTGGACTCCCTCTTCCATTCCTTCTGCTGTTTTGGCCTAGACTACCCCAACTCCATCCATCACTGTACCCTTTATCAGTCCCTCAGCCTGCCCTCCCTACAGGACCGCAGATTCTCACATTGCGCACACCTCACTGCCAAGTTCTGGGACCAGTCCTTGCCCCCCCTACCTCGCCTCGGTCCTGTCCATCCACTCCCTTCCCCCGCCTACAAGCTCAGGCAAAAAGACACGTGTCTTCTAAATATTCCCCTTAGGTCCCCCTCAAAGGCCAGGCTGTTTTCAGCTACCAAATGCCCCTGCTATGGAGCTCCCTCCTCCCTCCCTCAGACACTGGGTACACCTCTCCCTCCCAGCACCTCAATGGTCTTCTCTCAGTGCATTTCTTCTCCACCTGCTCATGTGCCTAAAAACTCATCAGCGCCTAGGCTAATTATGCCATCCTGTGCTTGCCCTGAGTCACTACCTTTATCAAGCCAAGGTTGTCAAGTGCTAGTCTCATGTTGCACCTCCCTCTGTTTTATGTGCCTCACTGTTATGGCTGCACTATTTTGTTTGTGAAAGACTGCATTTGTCCCAATTTTCACTGCTGTAACTTTACTATGTTACCATATTTGACTACTGCTGTATTTATTATTGTATTTCTCTGTGCACTGTTGTTCTGTCCCCAAGACGCATCTGGAATCGAGCAGCACTCTGCTCAGCATGCCTTTTTGGTAAAACTCTTAAATAAATAAATAAATAAATACAAATTATTATCGCTGTCACCTGGTATGCAGTGCTGTGGCCCCATCCTCATGTAGGAATAGGTGGCCTGCCCCACGTAGCCTGACCTCCCAGTATGCCCACAAGCAGGAAACTGGGCGTGGTCCCGCCCTCCACCTGGATCTCTACCCTAATGCCCTTACCTGCCTGGTCCATTCTGGACTGGCGCAGCCAGATAAGCACCCTGTCTGCCTCCCAAATAATGTCATGCCAATGTAACACCCCCCCCGCCGGGTTATTCTTATTCTGGGCAACTACTTCACATTGATCCTAAAAGTCCCCTACGCATTTTCCAAAACATTGCTTCAAATAACCTCACCTCGAAATCCGATGAACATATGCATTTGAGGCTACTTAACAATCTGGTGAACAACTTTCACCCCTCCCCCTCAACGATCTATGCCTATCTATCTATTGCCTTGCAATCTAACCCACCCAAGTTGCATCCTTCTGACCGCCAAAGACCTGGTGGGGAATCCTCAGCCCTGCAACTGACATACCATGGCAATCCAGTGAGGTGCTGCCCCATGGGAGTACCTGCCATCCCTGCTTCCCACCTGTCCACCATGTACCTCATGATCTGATCCTCCATTTCTGGGCCACTTATCTCTAGCCCAGTCCTCTGCTGGAGCTCCTGAAACCCCGCCATGCTTTCTCATGTGTCTGCAGCATATTGGCACCCAGGAGCTCAAAACAAGAGCTGGACTCAGTCCATCCAATCTCCCAAAGGTGATGCGGTACCTCGTTCACTGGATGGCCACCTTGGGGCACATAACAACTGGAACCTGTCTGACTGTAAACATGAAAGGCTGTCACCTATCGTATTCTTGACCCCTTCTATTTGCCTAGCCTTGAAAGACAGATTCAGCTTGCCCATCCAGCACTAGCTGCTGTGCCACCTCCAAAACCGCCTCAGGGACCCTGACTGCCGGTTTAGGACCACCAATACCGCTGATTGTCGCACCTGAAAATCACCTTCTTGTTCTTCAGCCTGTCTCCCACACCACCACCATGGCTACCCAGATAGGGAATGCTTCCAAAAAGTAATGTCTTTCATCAGTCCTAACTCAACCCACCCTGCTGGCCAATGCTGTGAAATCCATTCTCCTTGAAATTAAGCACCTAAACCATATCTCCCTGCTGCATCTATATACAGTTCCAACTCATTCTGTAGCCATTCATCCTGCCAAAAGTGATCCCATTGAAATCTGTCAAGAAAGCATCCTATACCTCCAAATCCTTTTTGTCCCCTTGATTAATATCTAGCCAATGCTGGGAAGCTTGGCCTGGGCCATGGCCCTGGCCAGCCATCTGGTGAATACCTTGCCGGAGGCCACTGTCCTACAGGCAAAATTTAAATGTACCAGCAGCTGCTGCACTTGTTTCAGTGACACCCTACTTTTGCCTATGACCCCTCCCAGCAATGACCTCGGTTTGACCACCTTGCTGGCAGGAAACCTGAAACACTCCTGCTCTACGTCTAGCTCAATTGCAAAAAATTCCAATCTGATTCCCGGACCCTCTGTTTTGTCCCCTGCCAACGGCACTCTCAATTCTCTGCACATAGAAACATAGAAACATAGAAACATAGAATTTGACGGCAGATAAGGACCGCAAGGCCCATCCAGTCTGCCCATTTCTTTTTCTACCTTATAAATGTGCCATCGGCCTTTGCTCTGTCAGTGACCTATCTATTCATAGTCATTTGTATTGCTCCTTATGCCTATCCCATGCCTGTTTGAAGCTCCTGCACTGTATTCATAGCCACCACTTCTTGTGGTAAGCTATTCCATGCATCTACCACCTTTCTGTGAAAAGAATTTCTCATATTCCCCTTAATCGGCCTCCCCTAATCTCATGCTGTGTCCTCTTGTCCTGCTATTTTCTTATATTTAAACATGTTAGACTCTTTTCACCTTGTTTATGCCCCTCAAGGTGTTTAAATGTCTCGATCATATCACCTCTCTCCCTCCTTTGCTCAAGGGTATACATATTGAGCTCCGTTAATCTGTCCTCATATGTCTTCTGATGCAGTCCCTGCACCATTTGGTTGCCCTTCTCTGGACTGCCTCAATTTGAATTCATGTCTTAGCAGTGTGGCCTCCAATACTGCACGCAGTACTCAGATGGGGCCTAACCAATGTCTTGTACAGAGGATTATTACCTCCCTCTTCGACTTGTGATACCCCTACTAATACACCCTAACACCCCCTAGCCTTACCTACTGCTTTAGGGGTCTGCTTGGATGATTTTAGGTCATCAGTGATGATGATGCCCAAGTCTCTTTCTTCCTTTGTGACTGCTAGCAACTCCTCCCAGCCTATAAGTGGCTTCGGGTTTTCTTCTCTGTGCATGATTTTGCACTTCTTGCATTAAATCCCAGTTGCCACTCTTCTGACCATTTTGCTAGTTTATCCAGATCTCTTCTCATTCTGCCCACCCATCTGGATCATCTACTCTGTTGCAGATCTTGGTGTCATCTGCAAACAGACAAGCCTTTACCCTCTAGTCCATCTATGAGGTCACTAATGAAGATGTTGAATAGGACTGGCCCAGGACTGATCCCTGAGGTACCCCACTTGTGACTTGCATCTCTTCTGACTGTATACCATTTACCACCACTCTCTGTTTTCTGCCAGTCAACCAGTTTGCCACCCAGTTGACCAACTTGACCCACCCCGAGCCTACCTAGCTTATTTATCAATCTTCTATGTGGAACAGTGTCAAAAGCTTTGCTGAAGTCAAGGTAGGGACATCAACTGCCCCCCTTGGTCCACCACTCTGGTTACCCAGTCAAAGAAATCTATGAGATTAGTTTGACAGGACCTTCCTTTGTAAACCCATGCTGTCTTGGATCCTGTGCCCTATGGATTCCAGGTGTTGCACTATCCTTTCCTTAAGGAGTGCCTCCATAATCTTGCCCACTACTGAGGTAAGACTGACTGGTCTGTAGTTTCCCGCCTCCTCCCTGCTACCTCTCTTGTGGAGCGGGATCACATGAGCCCTTCTCCAGTCTTCTGGGACCTCTCCTGTGCTCAGAGACTCACTAAACAATTCTGCTAATGGCTCTGCTAGTTCCTCCTTTAGCTCCTTAAGTACCCTGGGATGTATGCCCATCAGGTCCCATTGCCTTATCCACCCTGAGCTTAGCAAGCTCTTGTAGGACCCTTTCTTTTGAAGGGAGTAGTGCCACCTCCCTCCCCCCTGTGTCCATGATGTTGAGCTGTGGGCCCTGCCCTACCTTCTCTTCAGTAAATACTGAGCAAAAGTATCTATTTAGGATAGATGCCTTTACAGGGTCCTCCTCCTCACATGCTCCCTTTTCTCCATTAAGCTTAGCAATACCCCCTCTGGACTTTCTCCTTTCACTAATGTATCTATAGAAAGTCTTGTCACCTTCTTTTACTGTTCGTGCTAGTGTTTCCTCAGTTTGGGACTTTGCCTGCTTACTGCCTTACCTGCTTCCCTTAGGGCAGTTTGGTATGCCTCCCTATCTTCATCCCGCTGTGTTCCCTTATATTTCCTGAAGGCCAGCCTTTTGGCTCTGACCTTTTCTGCTACTGTATTTGGCCTCATGGCCTCAAAATCTCTCAATATGTGCTCCGCCTGTTCCCACCCCTTGCCTATCAACTAAAAATCGTCAAGGTAATGGACTACCACTCTGTGCCCATACTTGTTCAATCAATCAATTGATCAATCAAAACTTTATTTAACCAGGCATAACACCATTGAGCAAGCTCATTTCCGAAGTGGTACTGGACAGAAGGACAGATACATAATATAACAGTAGGTAATGCACAACATAATAGGCATGTCAAAGGTTACACAATGACAGAAGGTATTCGAAAATGTCCATTGCAACCATGTGCTGAACATTTCGAATGTGGCACATGCTACAGTGCACTCCATGGGCATGGCCTTGTCAAAATATTTTCCTTGAAATTGAAAACTGAACAAATCCCAATCTTCCACCTGCATTGGCAGCAACCGGAAAGCTGCTTCAATATCCATCTTAGCCAACCACAACCCATTTTCTCCCCCTGACAGGGGTCATGTTAAGGGTGTGCTCCATTCTCAAAGCACATTTTCCATTTTGAGGGGCACATTTTCAAAGCCATTTTCCTGATCTCTGTGCACCTACTGTATACTAGGAGCATGGAGGGGGAAAGGCTTTGAAACGGGTCCCCGGCCTTTTTTTTTTTTTTTTCGGAGAATGGAGTGTAAAATTGTTTTTTTTAAGAAGGAGTACAAAAATAAAGAAATGAGTGCAAACATCAAAGTGTCGTGTATTTTTCTTTCAGTGCGGGGTGCAAAAATATAGAGAGTGGAGTGCACTTTGAAAGTGGGAGTTTAAAAGAAATCTAATGGCTGTCTTCAATGTCAACATGGGTAGTGCTGGGGCGGCAACCTCTGATGACTGGCTGGAAACTGCACTATTAGTGGAGGAAACGTGGCAAGCACGAGGGACAGGCAAGTGAATGAAGAGAAGGTGGTGTAA
Organism: Neoceratodus forsteri; assembly: GCA_016271365.2. NCBI lineage: Eukaryota > Metazoa > Chordata > Ceratodontiformes > Ceratodontidae > Neoceratodus > Neoceratodus forsteri. Next base: position 1,142,968,591 of record CM057453.1, read on the forward strand.
CAGCTTCACGACTAGAGTTCTGATCATTGAGCCATCCAGCATTCAGCCCAAAGCAAACGGGTGTTTATTCATGCAGTGGCAAATGCAACTATTGCAATACCATGTGGATGTGCTCTAAATGTTTTTTATACTGTAAAAGTTGTTGTGGAACTCGATGGACATGGTTAGTTGGGTTACTTTGCTGTCCTCACGTAGTTGATAGAACATGTTCTAACACTCACTGCTACTGTTTTACTTATTTGACCCAGAGACTGAGGTTTGATCTGTTGTTTCAATTAGGAGAAGCCGGAGAAGGAGGAGGTTCAGGTGGGTTGGGGGGAGGGAGTACCGGTCACATCAGGTTTGCCTTTTCGTTCCGCATGTTCTGAGTCCACTAGTCATTCTCCTTGTTCAACTATTATGGTGTTTGGTTTTTTGGCTGTAAAAAATGCAACTGGTGTGTTTCGGCTGCATCCTTGCTTCCTCCTATGGTAAATCGAAATGGTTTCGGTTTTATATTTTAAACCTTTGTGACATCTGCGCGTGCCATGACTATGCCAAATCAACTTGTGTGTATTGGACTAGGCCAGCACAGTAAGACTCCATCCCAATAGTAAAATCTTTTTTTTTTTTTTTTTTTGGGTGTTATTTTTCTCCAAGAGTCGGCTACAACCACCCCACACTCCGGCTGCCCTCCGGTGCCATCCCGGACATGAGACCCTCTCCTTCAGCACCCCGACTTACCCCTTCATGGCAGGGTGGTGAGGGATGACTCGACCCACCACAATGGATCCATGCCAGGGAGGCATCCTCCAGGAGTGGCACCGGGAACGACGTCAGCGCAGCGACACCCATTTTCCATTTTTCCTCCCAATGGGCGTGGCGTGCAATCGCGCTAGCGACTGAGTGCGACGCCCTGCGGCGCCGCACTCAGTCAAGCCGGGCCTGCCACGCCCCGCCTCCCCTTGTCTTGGCGGGGCTACGTGCTGTGAATCCTCAGCCTCCGCTAGGGGTCAGACAAGCACCGGCCGGTCAAACTCTCTACCCCAGGAGATGGAGAGCAGTCCTCTGGATGCTCAATCCATCTCTGCTCCCGACCCCTGGCCACCCATGCCCGTTCCCGAACATGGGTCGCCGGCGTGGCGCGAGGTGTGGCGTCCAGCACCTCAACCCTCAGCGCCACCGGGCCGGCCTAAAATCTTATTTTTAATTGTTTTTTTTAACTATTTATTAATTGCTTTTCTTATCACTGTGCCATGCAGTCTGTATCTTTAATGTTGGGTGGTCCTGGGGGTGGGGTGGGGTCCTGGTCCTGACTGTATACTGTAAGTAAAGCTAAAGATCCATTACCATTCTGTAAAAGATTAAAAGAATCCACTCTGGTAGCTGAAAGTGAATACGTGTGTGTTGTGTTGCTGTTTTGGGTGGGAGAGGATAATGGGGAGAGAGGGGCTGTGTTTGGGTGGTGGGTGGTAGTTGTTGTCTCGGTCTCCTTTGCACCGCCCCTTCGCAGAAACTGGCAATGACTCTTTTACCAGCGTGTGTTTTGTGGCTGCTTTGCTTTTTGGAACTGTTTGTCCTGCCCATTTCAGTTTTCATTAGTTGAGCCAAGGATCGCCTGGTGCTGGTGTGATAGAAGTCGACATCGGTTTGGTGATTGCTCAGTGCAGTGTCTGGTGCTGCTAGTTTATATTTGGGGTGGGGGTTGACGCGAGTCGCTGGGAGCTAGAAAGTTGCAGTTCGTGGATGCGTACAATTAAATTGCGTGGTGGATGATTGGGCCTAGTGATAAAGCTGCTTGCTAAATAATGCCTCCCATAGTAGTCTGTCCCTGTCACTGTGTGAGTACTAGTAGATGGCATGTCACACAGTTGCGCGGTAGTGGTGGTGGTGGTCTTGCTCTTGGAAGGTCCTTTGGTTGTCGTCATAATGCCAGAACTTATGAAAAGATGGGGTCATTTGCTTGCTCTTACTGCAGCTTTACTAAAAGGCTTAGGAAGCAAGCAACTCAGTGGTGTTGTCAGTAGTTGCTGTGCTTGCTTGCTGCTGCTGGTCTGATGTATTGTGTATTTAACAATGGTTCAGGGGTCAGCGTAACAATACTGTAAAAGTACAAGTAGTACAGCATTGATGTACTAACTGCCAGCCAGCAGGCAATGAGGATGGAAAACTGGTGCCTGCTGCATGCACTTCAGTTGTGCTTTCACTGCTAATTTGCTTAAGGCAAACTGAGTATGAATTTTGAGTGATGACTGAACAATGACAGCAGGACATGATACTAGTCTCATTGTTAAAATTCAGATTCTTGACTGTGGCTCTGAATGATGACAGAAGACGCTTAAGGTTGAAAAATTGTTTAATTTTATTTACGACAGTTTTGAATGTCAGCTACTGAGTGTTATAGCCTATTGAGTCTCTGCACATGCAGATAAGGGATGGAAGAGGAGTCACTCTCTGGGGTCACTACATGCACAAGGGAGGAGGAGGAGGCGATTAAATATTTTGAGTAAATAAATGCTTGGGGTGGGGGAGCAGGGAGCTGGGGAGCTTTGTCTTACCTGACTAATTGACTGATGGGGGCTGCCTGCAGTGCCTAGCACTGGCAGCATAGTATCTGCTTCTGAGCAGAGTACGAGGTGAAATGGGGGACAGGGCTGGCTGGCCTAGTGCTGCTGGGGTCGTGGAGGACTGGGCTGGCAGATACCATAAGCCATGATTTGATGTTGTGCATCATGTACTACACCAACAGTGTTGGTGGTGTGCCAGGTGGGTTATTTACTTTGATGAATTGATGTTGTGCCTTTTGGGGGTAGGTAGTGGGTAGGTACTAGTGGGTAGTAATAGCAGGCCAGACCAGGGTAAGATGGGTGTCTGCCTGGCTATATGGTGGAAGGAAGACCATGACATTAATTTAATTCTTGGCAGTACCACCACTACTACTACAGATGTACAACAGAAAACAACGGGACACTCTGTGTAACTGAGTTTGTGCACTACTTTGTTGCTTGCAAGTTTACTGTGGCATTGTAATTCATGTTGTATGATGGTGCTGCAGCTATGTGTAATGAAATTCTTAACCTTTTTTTTATTAATTTTTTTGTAGATCCAGTTTGTTGAGGCTACTTCGAGGGGTGGATTGAGGATTTCTGTCCAATCATCCTCCATCTGATGCAACAAACAAGTGGCATAAATCAGCGAGTGCAACAGTACCTGTATTGAGGTTAGTAATATTCTGCATGTTTGATTAGCCGAAAGTTACCTGGCAGCAGCAACTAGTCACTGTGTGACACACAGGGAGTAGTTTGTTGGTGGTTGTGCGAGCAAGGCACTGGCAGGGCAGGGGGTCTGGGACCAGCTTCGAGCCCACCGGCAGTGGTGTGTGGTGGTACATACTGCCATCTGGTAGGCTGGTACAGTCTGTCGCAGTCTCGCTCTGTAGTAGAGAACAGTAATTTGTCAGTGAGGGTGGGCTAATGAGGAGGGTATGCCAGCTGTACTGCTGCCGGAACTGGTATGCAATTGCACTGCAGTAGTTTGGCAGGAGGTGACATGAGGGGAAGTGTCATCACGTAGTGGCAGTGGTTCTGGTATGCACAGTCAAGCAGCAGTTTGTTGTGTGGTTGGCAGGAGTCTGGAGACTTTGAGAGGGGGGATACGATGTTGGGGCGCAGCAATGGTGTTCCTGTATGGATTGGTATACAGTATTTGGTATGTATGCTGCTGCAGCAGCACAGTCAGAGAGTGAATAGGCAGCAGCCATTCGTGGCTTGTGGTGGGAGGGTTGGGGGCTCTGCTGCTTATTGACGAGGTTCTGGTAGGCATTCAGGGAGCAGTTCATTTGTGCTGAAGCAGGAAGGGGCAGGGGCAGGTGGGGATACTAACAGTCAGTGGTGGTAGTACTTGCCTTCTGGTACCACATGGTAGTATGGGTAGATGGGCGGTCACGCCACGGTCATATGTCTTATGCCAATTGTATGTTTTTTTTTTCATTCTATCTAACTTAAGGCAAGCTACGCATTGCACAGTAGACAGTGTGGGAGAAGAGGACTGCCTGATTCTAGAGTCCATCCACCCAAACTAAGTCCAATAAGACTACAACCCCAGAAGGAATCAGCTTAACAGGTATGGCGGCAATTGCAAGACTCACACAGTCTGCCAGACTCGGCCTATGCTCAGTTCATCATGTTGTTGTGCCTAGAGCATGGCGTGTGTCAACCTTCCAATTCCAATCCAGTGTGCCTCTAGGTGAAGACAACAGCAGAAGTAGGTTCAGAAGATCTGAAAAGACCAAATCCACTGTGGCTGCTGCTGGAAAAGTGAAGAAGGGTTCTTCTGCCACAAGTACCATCAAGACTGCACACTTACAACCATGCGACATCCGAGCATTTTTCCACAAGCGAACTCATGCAAATGATGTTTCTGTTTCTGGTAAGTATATAAATGGTGAACACAATAGCACATTATGTGTATGATGCCGGCCCGGTGGTGCTGAGGGTTGAGGGCCAGCATCCGCCTTACCTCGTGTCATGCTGGTGACCCGGGTTCGGGAGTGAGCCCTGGGGAGCCGAGGCGGGGATTGGCTGGGTAGGAGAGGATCAAGTGTCTGATGGACTGTTCTCCTCTCCCGGGAAGGAGGGGGGTCCAAGTCCTGTGACGTGAGTGGAGTGGTGTAGTCATGTGGTGCCCAGTGGAGATCCACTGAGCGCACTGCAACTGAGACTGAGTAGACAGAGATGGAACAGTGTCAGGTGGCCTTCCTGTGGGTGTTGGTGGGCGCACACATCGCATGCTGGTCAGCTTGGTGGCAATGCACGCCCTACACTGGGGGACAGGAGTACATGGAAACACCCCAGCTGCCGTGTGAGGTGATGGTGGTGCTTCAGGCAGTGGCTGAGCCCACATGCTCAATGTGGTCCCACCCCAGACCCAACTTGACTCGCCTAGGTTCCTTCCTCCTCCTGAGGGCTGGCGGGAGGGAGGACTGAGAGCCAGGACTGTACCAGATTCCTCGGTCATGAAACAGGTTAGGTGGGCGGCGTGGCGAGGCCAAGTAAGAGTAAGCCCACCTGAGAGATGCCCAGGTCATCTGAAGCAGAAAAAGAATTATAAGAACAAACAAGCCTGGTGTGTGATTACTTTTAAAGCTATGCATGCACAATTATAGTCTGTCAAGACCATCTTGTCATGACATGGTAGGCGTCAAGAACAATGTGACTTTCTAAGTTTTATTGAAAACTTGTGTGGATGACGGATGTACCTAATGTTTTTTAATTTCATTCTGATTCCCATTACTCTGTCTGGCAGCAATCTGATTTGATAGCAGCAGTTAGTCTGCTTCTCTACTTCCCTTTTGCATGTCTGAAGTCTGAATTAAGTGTTAAAAATGTAGTGTAGGAATATTTGTAAAAGTGTCTGAAAGTGCTGGTTGGAATGTTTCAAAATTAGAGGAGAATTTTAATAATGTAGTTTAACAGTTTTTGACTTGAATCACGTGAACCTAGTCCGTGGCACTCAGTACCAGTAAGACTAAGAATGCTGTTTCAAACTCACAATACAGTGCGCCATGCGTTATCTCTGAATTTCAGCAGTGTTAGAGAGGAATGAATGTTGGCAAGAAGTTGAGCTGAAGAATTGTGCCATGGTAATCCAGGCTGCTGCACATGAGCGTTAACAGCTGCGTTTAAACTGTTCGAATGACCAGACCAGTCAAATTGAATCAGACTGCGTTATTTACTTTTTTAGACCCATTTACAACTGGTGATGCACAGTCACAGCAGTAATGGTAGTACAGCAGCAGAGTAGTACTCTCTAGTCGCCGCTGGCTGTGGTGACTTACTTTGGCCATGGAGTGATATCATCCCAAATCATTCTGCGATGATTTTGGCGCAACCCAGGATTCTCCCACAAGTGTGGTCAGTCGTTGACAGTGTTTTTACTTCTTGGGTGTTATGCCCTAATTAATGGTCTGTTTGTGGTGTGTGGGTGGGGCTAGTAGTATTGGTATAATAATTAACCCACAGTCTGTCCTGTGTGTTCCGTTATAATTTCTATTTTGTTTTTAGAGAGAGAAGTCGATGCAGATGAAAATGAAACGAGAAATCCTAATCCAGCACCACCAGCAACGATGTAATGCGGAATCTGATCCCTCATGCACCAAAGTACTATTCGATACAGATGATCACTAAGGATACAGTACTACTTTCAGAACTGAAAATGACATGTATACAGTTACAGTAAAGTAATTACACATCCCAGGCCAGGGCTCTAATCCTGTGATGTCTCTAAGATCAAAAGCGCAACATTTTCACCTTTTTTTATATTCCACCTTTTTCTCCCTTGCTGATACTATGACCGCTCTGCCAATGCCAGCCAGACCAGTACCATATACCAGTTCGCCTGCACATAATGCACATAAAGTGCATATAGTTTTATGTGCTTTATGTGAAGTATGTGCTTCAGAGTCTCTTGATAGATTCAGTGTGTAATTACGCTTGGTGGGAGCGGTGAGTCATAGCATCAAGAATATATGACCACTGCCATGCAGGCTACTTCATTTTCATGTCTGACCACCAGAACAAAAGAGTAAACAATGCTGTTTAAGGAAACATTAGGACAAATGGAAAAATCACAGAGCAGATCACATGTATATGTTTTCTTTTACATGTTAACCACTGTTCTTATGTCACTGTCATCATTTATCCCAGTACCTGGTCATGAGAGTAACAATTTAAAGTAAGGTGACCATGTGAGTTTTTGGAACAAAATGTTTGGTTTCATAGTCTGCTCCCCAGTCATATAAAAGCATGAAGGAGAGTAACAGTCCCGACCTGAACTCCAAGCAAACCAATACCTTCCGCTTGTGGTCTACCTGCTCTCTCTGCCCCGGCCTGCTCCTCCATTTAGTGACTCATACCTGCTGCACCAGACAGTGCAGACTAGAGACGTGTCCCATACAAGTCTATGGAGCAGTGATTGATTTCAAGAATGTTTTTACAGAACTTTACTGAAAGTGATAGCCACCGGGTCCATTAATAAATTCCCTATTATTGGAGCAGTGGGTTTCACTTTTACCAAATGTACTTTGACTTTCATCAGAAGCTCCACTATAGATATGTGTAAACATTGTGAAATCAAGCCCTATGGACTTGTATGGGGTGCAATCACGAGTAGGCGACACAGCAATCTTCTGGTAATCATCCCAAAATGGGAGCACAGGCCACGGTGGCTGAGCTGGCGGACGAGGAAGTGGGAACTTGGAGGAGGGTTCAGCTGCCTGCCGTGAGCACTTCTGCCAGAGTTACCATCCCTTCACTTACATGAGCTATTAGGATTTTAATAGAGGGTTTATCACTGCTCTCGTAAGCGTGTTAGTATGAAGGCCACAAACTGACCGCTTTAAGCAAGAACTATCCTTTTCCTATTGGTTGGTTTCTGAACTGCACACTGGTGTGACATTTCATTTCATTTCATGTATTTTATATTGAAAGGCCTGTGGGTTAAAAAACATTTTCACAGAAATCAGTCTGAACACATTAAAACATAAAAGAAATCGTAACAAGACAATAAACATATTTAAACATTAACAGGCTAGCCAGTACAATATACAACACTTATAGCATAATTAAAATTAGGCAAAACACCTACAAACAGAGTTAACAAACATATTCCTTCTGAGCTCTGACTTGAAAATTGAAATCTTTAGACAATATACAACATTACAGGGCATTTCATTGTAAAGTTTTGGTGCTACGAAGGTCAACGATTTTTGTGCAAACACAGTACGGTAATATGGAATCTGAAATTAGTTTTTAACTTGCAAATGTGTATTACAGGTTAGGGGGATTGTAGGAAATAGACTACAAATACTATTCAGAAGCAACCCCAGCTTGACTTTATGCAAAAATATCAGAGACCTAGCATTGAACCGCTCAACAAGTGATAAACATTTAAATGAATTATACAATAAATAATGATGAGTGAGTCTAGACTGTCCAGTGGTAAAGCATATTGCTAAATGATAGGTTTTCTGGAGTTTGGTTAATAATCTTTCTGAAGTATATGAATATGCTATCAAACCATAGTCAATAATAGAAAATAGAAGACTATGAGTTAACATATTTCTGGTTTCAATTGTAAGATGTTTTCTAATCAATAAAGGAAACCCAATCTTTAATGTAGTCTGCCGATTAAGTCCAGAATATGGACTTCAAATGGGAAATCTGGATCTAACATTAGCCCCAAATACTTAAACTCTTTAACCTGTTCTATTGGTAAGCCATCATTGTCCAAGATGTTAAGTTAAAAAAATGGTGATTTCCTGGATGTGGAGAATACCATGGTTTTGGTCTTGCTGAATTCAGGACCAGTTTATGTTAATCAAACCGGTGATGCAGCGAACTGAAATCAATTTGTAGGGACTCTTTAAGAGATGGTAGCTGGTCCTTGTACAAAGCAGTACCGCATCATCTCGGTGAAGAATAAGTTCTGTTTTGGAGAAAACCGCTGACAATGAATTCAGAAAACAGAAAATAGAAAGGATCAAGTATGGAGCCCTGAGGGACTCCATACCTTAACTGAGCTTCATCAGATAGGGAACCCTTGACCACTGTTTTCTGACTTCTTAATGAAAGGTCATTGCCAAACCAGGAAATAACATCCTTAGAAAAGAAACTCCAGGTAGACATTTAAGTAGCTCAGTATGATCAACCAAGTCGAATGCCTTGGTGAGGTCCCTAAAGGCGCTACAACATATTTCCCTTCATCAATCGCTCCTAATAGCTTGGCTTGTGAACCTCACCAAGGCAGTCTCAGTATTGTGGTGGGGTCTAAACCCATGTTGGGAATCGGTCCATAAATTGTACTTTTCTAGATGTTCAGTTACTTGGTCAAGCACAATTTTTTCTAAGATTTTTGAAAGGGGGGCCAGAAGAGAAATCAGACAATGGTTGTTGATGTTGGACCTGGGACCAGATTTGAAAATAGGTTAAACCATAGAACTTTTCCAAGTTCTAGGGTAGACACCATAGCAAAGGGAGTGGTTGAATAGTTTAGTCACATTGTCAGGGCCCAACACTGGCTTTGGGTTCATTTTAGAAACATAATTAATAAGGTCAGCAGGTTGTAAATACCGAAAATAAAAATTGGGTATTGTATTATTTACTGCAATATTTGTTACTTTCTGATATAGACCATCAGGGATGACGCCTGCCCTCTCCTTACTCTTAAACCTTTCTCTGAATTGTTCAAGATTAGAAAAATGTTAGTTAAAAATTTCAGCCACTTTCTTAGAGTCTGAGACTATTAGGCCACCTAATTGTATGCTAACTGCTGTGCTAGAGGGGGTGGGAGGTGGGTCTCCTTTCTCCCTCCCTCTGTTTTTCTGTGATGTATTTGTTGAGTTACATGATGCATTGTCACCTTCCTGCTACATTCTATTACTTATTTTATTTATTTAGCTTTGTTTACTGGTAGGTACACTAGACAAGTAATATGTCTATTTTCAGGAACGAATTCGAGAGTACAAAACATACAAGATACATACAAGGTAACTTATAAGAACAACTTATTACAGGAGGTACTAACAATTGTAGAAAACAAATTCATAAGCAGCAATTTCACTCATAACAGGATTACATAGGATGACATAGTGAATAGTAGGATACTTAAGAAAACATTTCATTACACTAGGAGGCTTGAAGCAGTCACACACATAGCTTTAAGTGCGACCACAGGAGGAGCGAAGATCCCATGGGAGGGGCCATACGGACATGTCTGGAAGAGAGTTCCAGAGTCTGGGCACATAAGCAGCAAAGTCTCGGTCCCCATAAGAGTCCCGATGGAAGGGACTTTGAGCAGTCCAGCAGACTGGGACCTAAGCTTGTAGGCATGTGTCCATTTTGGGAGGAGATTCACCAGACTCTGAGGGGAGCCAGAAGCGAGCACCTTCTTGGAGAAGCTTCCAACACCAAAATCTAGGTATTCAGTCGGAGGCAACCAGCTGAGTTTATTATAGAGATCACAGCGATGGGTAAGCTTGGGGACAGCAAGTGCAAACCGACAAATATTGTTATATGCCGTGTTCCACCAGGCAAAGTGAATATGGGGGGACCGGGCAAACAGGAGGGATCCATAGCTGAGGGATGGAAGCAGCACTCCTCTTGCAAGTGCAAGTCTCGCCCCCGGGGTCAGGTTGTATTTGGCCCTATAGGCCAATCCCAACTTGCAATGTGTACTTCTACAGATGTTGAGGATATGACTCCCCATGTCAAGTTGGGAGTCAAGAGTAACCCAAAGATATTTGATTGAGTTCACCATTGGCAACGAGGGTCCACCATCGCAGGTTATGTTTAGCAAGGATGACGGGCTTTTAGCTTGGCCGTGGAGCCAAAAAGCATGGCCTGCGTTTTATTAAGGTTCAACACCAGCCTATGGTGAGTAACCCAGGCCAGGACTCTGCTGAAATCATCAGTCAGGCTCTGGTTTAGTGCTGCAACATTGGGTGAATGGGCCACTAGCACCAGATCATCTGCATACAGAGTGGCTTGGCAATGAGAGGTCACCAGTGGCAGTTGATTGATAAAGAGCGAGAAAAGGAGAGGGCCCAACACTGATCCCTGGGGGACTCCCATAGTCACCACCCTGGGCTCGGAGAGGACCTTGTTGAAGCAGGTTCGCTGCTTTCTACCATTTAGGTAGCCCGTGAACCAGTTCAAGGCATGGGAGGAGAGACCAACCGCCCTTAGTTGCTCTCCAAGAAGGTCATGGTTAGCAAGGTCAAAAGCTTTTGATAGGTCTATAAATATTGCACCAGACAGTTTTCCTTGGTCCATGGCAGATCTTATGCTGAAGTCACAGTAATCAGGGCCGAGTGGTACTGTGTCCTTTTGAAAGCCGTGCTGTGCCCGTTAGCAAGTCATGAGAGTGCAAATATTCCGAGAGTTGCTCGACCACCACCTTTTCAAGAATTTTGCCAAGGGATGGGAGGATTGCAATAGGGCGATAGTTGTCAGGGAGTTTGGGATTGCCCTGCTTCAGCACTGGAACTATCCTTGCTTCCTTCCATATGTCAGGGATTTTCCCTGAGCTAAGGGATAGATTAAAGATGTGGGCAACCGAGGAGGCAATGTAGGCCGCTCCTAGCTTGAGAAGCCGTGGTTCCAGGAAATCAAGACCAGGGCTGGAGTACTGGGCGAGGCGTAAGATGCTTCTGAACGTTGAAGACTGATACTGTCCTGAGATTAAACTCACTCCATGATGTTGACCCGCCTGACCCGAGTGGGTTGGAAGAGTGAGCGGCTCCCCATCAGTCGTGAAGTCAAGAGGTGAGGGCCGAGATCAGAGAAGTGGCAATTTAGGAGTCAGCTATGGTTTGGGGATTATTGCAAGAGACACCATCTTATGACCATATCCGTGACACCCCACTGGAGGATCCACTAACTAGGGATTTAATGTTCCTCCAGAACCTCCTGGGGTCTCTCTGGCAGAGCCAAGTAGTGCAGACTTGCAGAAGTCACTTTTTGCTACCCTGATAGCCTTCTTACACTGGTTTCTGAGGTGCCGATATCTCTGGAGTTTGAGGATCACTGGATCCTCTGCACAGCCAGCATCAGTCTCTTCACGCATCTTGGCTAGAAGATTTCCATTCAGCCAGTAGGTAGCCGCTCCCCTCACCCTCCGAGTGATCATGGGTGCATGCCTGTCCTGGATATCTCCAAAGGTATCAATAAAGCAGGAGGTTGCCACTGAGGGGTCAGTGGCTTCCAATACCCTAGTCCAGTCAGAGGACCTGAGGTCATCCAAGAACCTCACTGAGTCGAACCTGGAATAGTTCCTGACTCGAATAATTTTGTGTGGGATTTTTGTGGAGGGAATTTTCCAGACACAGAACACTGGGGAGTGATCAGAGATAGAGTCCGATAGTGTGCCTGAAGCTGATATTCTTTCCGGGCAATTTGTTAGGATCCAATCCAGCAGGGTACTCGAGTAGCCACTAGCGGTCTGTCTGGTCAGGTCATTAATTAGTTGGGTAAGGGATAGGGTGGCCAGATAAGGTTCATATTTCTTGATGTTCCCTGTCTCCCAATTTAGGTTGGTATCACCCATGATAATAAGTTCGTTGTCTCCTATACTGGACCTGACCGTATCCAGGAGATAGGTTAGTCCTTCTAGGCCTCCTCTGGGAGGAATATAGGCACATACCAGATGCAGCTTCTTTGTTTCCCCTAGCAGCAGGAGCCCGTGCAGAAGCTCACAGGGGGGATGATCAGTAGGGCAATGAGACACGAGGGAGATTTTTAGATGGACTTTATAGTAGATGAGGATGCCATCCCCCCTCCTACCCCCTGGCCTGTCGAGGCGGATGAACTCATAACCTGTTAAGGAACAGGCGAGTCAGGGATAGAGGGTTTGAGCCAGGACTCTGCTATCCCTAGAACGTCAGGTTTGTAAAGTTCAACCCACGCCTCAGCTCATCACGATTGGGTAGCAGGCTCCCTGATGTTCAGATGAGCTATTCTTAGCCCTTACTCATACTCCAGGTAGCGGAAGAGTTACGGGCAGATTAGAGGGTCCAGGGTTAAGCTCTATATCCCCTGCCCTAAAGTAAAGCAAGGAGGAAAAGCCAGGGGAGACACCACCTAAGGCTGGTGCCCACCATGACCGTTTGTCGGTCGGATTTTCTTGACCTGGCCAGTACATAACGCATCTAATGTCAAGGTTAAGGGACGACTGCAGTGCATTACGAGGGTGGAGAGCAGGTTTGAAAAGGAGAAGTCCGAGTCATCATGGGGGACAACTTCCAAGTCACGCCCAGGGATATTGGGGAGAGGTAACACATTGTAGGAGGACCAGCCCTAGGGCCAACACTACAAGTGGGGTGGCCATTCGGACAAACGACAGCCAGCCCCTGAGCACTACACCGTGAGCATCCCTCCCATCCATATTGATGGGAAAGGAGAAACAACCCCCCTGTCGTAGATGGAGGCACAAGGGAGCCTGCAGAGGAGGACCTGTCGGGACACTCAGCCAAGGATGGCCCAAAGGGGAGGGGGTCCACACCCCTGAGCTATTCCAGGCAGCGAGGCTACCAGCAGGCCAAAGGGAGACTGGGTGACCTATACCATGGCCCCGCCAGGTACAAGACCAGGCACGACAGACAGGATGTCCACACAACCAGTGGGACAGGGATGAAGTGATTCCTGGTCACTAGAAGGCAGCCCAGGGACTACAGTCAACGCAGCAGGGCAACCAGAGTAGCTGTTATGACCCTATGTCAGCCCTCCTCATTAGGAGCAGTAGTCAAGGGACATCAACAAACATTGACTACCACTATTTCGTTAGTATAAGTAATGTAGGACAGCTCCGTAGCTCAAAATTTCAGTTATTCAAAAAGTGCAGGACATCCCCGAGATAAAGTTATGCAGCATTGACAACAGTTACTGGTAATAGCATGAACATTAGTTTAGGGAGTCAGTATCAACAGCAGTTTCCGAAGCACAAGAAGGGGGGCAACTCAGTAGCATGGTATTTCAGTAGCATACAAATTGCAGGACAATTCCTGGACAGAGCTTGAGCAAAACATAAACATAAGGGGTAGGTATCAGCACAAACATATGAAATTCAGGTACGGGTATTAACAGGGAGATTATCACATGGAGGCCCTTACACAGATAAAAACAGAAACATATGACAGGCTGAAATAATAAAAAGAAAAACCATCCAGAGCACAAAATAGTGCACAGGAAATTGACTATTCCTAGCCCATTGATCAGGTACAACAGCTGAAATTGCACAGAGGGAAACAGAATACCCAACATGCACACAGACCCAGTTGAAGGGAGAGGTACGCCCATAGGTCACATACCATGTCCAGTCCAGATCACAGGGAGGAGATTTGTGCAGAGTATTACCTTTTAGACGGGAAGCACCTCCCTTATCTTTGATAGGGTAGAGTGATGGTAGGCGAGGCCAGCCACACATAAAGTACAGTCTCACCAAAGGGAGGTGGGTGGTGGGTGGGACAATAAAAATTATTGTCTGTGTGCTTTCTCTCCTGCACTGGGCAGGGGCCACGCGCTTCTTCGCCTGATTGTTTTGAGCCGAGGCCCGCTAGAGCTCTCCATAGCCCACGGCACCTCCACTCGGCGACCTTCTTGATGACGCTGGGGGAGGGGGCCCTCAGAGTAGGTCGCCCTCACCTCCCCTTTATCTCTCCGCGATTCGGTTCAAAGTGTTCATGGATGTTTACCAGATGTAAGGCAAGGAAACAACTCCTGGACACCACATGCACGTCGCTCACACACACACTGTATACTCATTGTTAGACTGCTTATGTTAAAATTGTCATGTCTCCAGAGTTCCACCGTATGCTGTCTGCCACAATCATGCGGATCCCCAAAATATGCAACATTTTGGGGGGAGCGGCTGTGGCAAGTGCTGATACTCATGAGATTACCGGCATGATCGCTTACAGGAGATGGCTGTTGTCTTAAGTTTAAACAACTGTTGCACATGGTATTTTATTTGTTTTTGATGTAGACTGTGCAATCTGTTGTGTAAGCAGTGCATGTCTTGTCATGGGACGGGTTGGCACATGGGAAACAGTGATGTCTTGTGGGTTGTAAATCTTTCTCAAACTGCAATACAGCATCATGGCACTTGCTCAAAAGCCATGGTAATGCTTTTGCATTGGTATTCACAAATGCATTACAGTGTCTCAGAAGGGTGGGAAAACTGCTTCCAACACAGCAGTGGCATACCATCAGGTCAACTCTGAACAACAACATCATGATCTTGGCGGGAAGAGGTTGGATTAGTGTGTTGCTGGCTGGGTGCTTGGGGGCAAGTGGTTGGTGGAGACGGAGGTGTAAAACTGGGTTACTATGCCTTGACTTTGTGTGTAACTACATAGTCTATGTTTGATATTAAAGAGGACAGAGAATTTTACTTGTGTGCAAGCAGTCTGAAATGTCCATACAAAGAGAACAATATAAAACACAAGTGTCACTGTCAGCTTTTGTTCAGGCTCTGATTAGATAGAATATTAATCCTTTACATTACAGCTATGAATATTATAATCTATGCAAATACAAAGACATTACAAGCAGCTGCACATAAGTAATCAATGCCTGACCCTTTTAACATATTATGTGACCGATATACTACACAGTGACCAAAATAAGAATTGTACAGCTCGTGTTTCAATTTGCATAATACAGGTTTCTCTCTGTGGTATGTGCCAATATGCTACTGTATGCTGCAGGTGGGTAATACCAGTCAACAACGTCCAACGTGACATGTCCAATTCATGCCTATACTATTACCCTCCCAGTCGTGAACTACTTCATCAGCTTTTGTGGATGAGCGACTACACATTGACAGTGACCTCATGCATTGCACACATTAGTACAGCACTGACTTGACAGCTAAGGATGAGTGTGCGTGATGTAATCTGTACCTGTGGTGATGTGACAGTCAATGTGGTCACAAGACACAGTGCTGATGAGAAAGTGAAGAGAGTATGGATTCGAACTAGATATGTAGGAAGTCACTTCCTGGTACAACTCCTGTTGCACACAACAGCATACTTCAGGTGAGGTGAGGTCTGGTTCACTTTTATTCCTTCATTGTATACAATATTAGGTAATGTAAACTAAATAAAGGCTATTCTCTTGTCTCTAAAAACACCAATTCATATGTGCCTTCTCACACTGACACTTTTTTTTTTACCATTGAATAAGGGGTTGAGCTGAATGTGTAGATTGCTTAATGCATGTCTCGTGATGAGTGGTAGATATTACTTCTGAGTTGGAGCTCTTGCTGCAGACTATACCATAAGTACTAATCTGCTGGGCGTCCAGAACACCACAGAAAACTTGTAGCTACCACCAGTCTACAATGGGACTGCCCCATTGTCCGCTCTCCCTTGTCAGTGAATGGTATAAAACGGCAGTCTGCAGTTGAACAGCAAGTGCAGTTCTACTCACTAAATCAAGGGCCTGCTGTATTCTGTCCGATTTGGTGTATCCCCTAGAGCAGCTTTAGCTTATGTCCTATTGGTCGCTAAAAAAGGAAGCCTTCCAACTTCCACCATTGTCACCTATCTATGCTATGAAGTGGAAGCAGTTCAGGACAGCATGGCATATACTTGGCACCTTGACCCTTTAACCTGTCCATCCAACTGAATTTGTCGATTCCAGCTCTCCTCTCTATCCGATTCAGGGCTGAGTTGCTCCTCTACAAGGTCAGTGTTCCCCATTAATCGTTTAGTATGGTGTGCTATCTCCATTAATTGTTTAGCATGTTGCGCCATCCAATCCATCACACTGACCCTATGGTTTTCTAACACTGCTGTATAATCTTTTTACCTCCACCCCACATGTTCTTTCTTCAACCACTCTTATATTTTTGCACTCAGCCTACTAGTTTTTAATAGAATCTTACAAAATGGTATTTTGCCACCATTGTACTTATACTGTTCCCATTGTTATATTCTCTATACCTTGAGAAGAACCATACCTTTCCAAAAAGAAAAAAAACTTCATTTAGGAATCCATGGAATGATGCACTCTTGGCATTGTTGATCACCACCACCATCCATCGCCCTATATACCAAAAAGTGGGTCATGAGAATCCTGAATATGCATGCACCCATGCCATCTCCATGAAATGCGTACAGTTCACATATTAGGGCAAGGCCCTCGCCCAAATTGTATTTGTGCCAAACTTTTTTTTTGGCATGCCATTTTGCACCTGACCCCCTTCTCCCATTCAGGACCATGTCCCTCCATGGGACCTCGTTTATGTTGGCAAAGCTTACTTTGCATCCCTTTGAACCAACTGCATATTACTTGCAAGCTAAACTTTCTGGTGTGGAAAGCATTACTTTTGTAGTTGCAGTTACTTCTGCTCAAAGGATTTCCGAGCTTGCACTACAGTTACTTCTGCTAGAAGGATTTCTGAGCTTCAGGCTATGAGGTGCAAATAGCCTTACTTATTTTTTGTACAGTGACATGGTGTCCTTGTGAAGCAACCTTATCTTTTTGTTGCCAAAAGTGAGGTCAGTTTAAATTCCTTCTGACGACACCTGCCTATTACCCAAAGTGGGGTCAATTTAAACTGTATCTGGACATTCAACTGCATATTACCCAGAGTACACTGTGTGCTGTCTATCTAGATTTCCATGTAGTCCTGATAGCTGGTGGCTTAGTCATTATGGTTGTGGCCTGCTGCAACAGCCACACTCTTAAGATCCATTGTCACGGGTATGGTAAGTTCTTCGGCAACTGTACTTTATTTTATCTCATCCAAGGGTCCTTTTGTTTCATATGCTTTACAATAGCAGTAAGATAGCTAGCTTCAGATGCCCTGGCTGGAGATCATGAAGTTGAAATATTGGCCATTCTGAAGAGAAAGAAGGTGTGCTGCTTGCAGTCAGCCTAGACTGCTTAAGAATTATTTATTTGCTGGCTGAACAACACTGTCGCAGTGGCCTGCTACACTCGGCAACCATTCAGTCGATTCTTTACACTGGTAAAGAAAAATCTGTCAGCTGTCATCACTCAGCCTATCTTTAATACTTTTTTTTAGAGGACTGTTAAAGGTGGCCTGTAGATTAACTCCAGCAGCCTGCTCCCCATCCAACATAC
This sequence comes from Neoceratodus forsteri, assembly GCA_016271365.2. Lineage (NCBI taxonomy): Eukaryota > Metazoa > Chordata > Ceratodontiformes > Ceratodontidae > Neoceratodus > Neoceratodus forsteri. The sequence goes on from CM057453.1 coordinate 1,142,986,215, forward strand.
CACAGTAAACTGTAAACTGCCACGGGAGTCCAAGGCTGCTTTCAGTATAATTTTACAGCTAATCTGCACATTTTAATCTACTGCAGAAACTTTTTGGCGAACACAGATGTGGCGGCCAGGTCCCAATCAAGAGGGCACAAGTTTACCTAGGTATTCCACCTAGATTTGTGATGTTGCTAACGCAATACGATCTATAGAGCAGCAGGGGAGGGGGACCTTATGTGCTTATTTTATGACTTTCATGGGGGTCCTCGTGCCCAAATTAATACCTATACCAGCAAAAGTCATAAAATAAGCACATAAAGTGCCCCTCCCCTGCTGCTCCATAGATAGTACTGTGTTAGCAACGTCACAAATCTTGGTGGAATACCTAGGTAAACTTGTGCCCTCTCGAGCAGAACCCGCCACTATTTCCATGTTTACTGAAAGGTTTCAACAGCAAATTAAATGTGCAGACTTGCTATAAAATTATACTGAAAGCAGTCTTGCACTCCTGCAGCAGTTTACAATGGTATGTGGGCCGGGAGCAGGTTGCAGTGCTGGTGTTAATTTACTACTCACTCTTAACATCTTCAGCCCCAGCTTTGGGTCTGAGAGTCTGTCAAACCCTGGATTTCAACCGCTGTATAGCCCAGCCTAGCTCATGGAGCCACCTGTGGCGCCAGCAAATGGCTACTGCTGATCTGAAGCAAGTAAGTTGGATTCGAAGACTGCCTTCCTAATTGCCATGAGTACATTACTTGGATGAGTCAGTGTCTTCCTAATTACCATCACACATGCGCCAGAATGATCAGGATTTCAGAACTGCGGTCTCTGGCCTGAACCTAACAGCATCATATTGCACAGGGACAAAGTGCTTCAGCAGAATAAAATGAATTCTGAAGTCATCTAGGCTGACTGCTGGCAGCAGCACATACACTCAGTCTTCTTATTGTCCAACTTGCAACTTAATTATTATTGACTGCTGTCCCACATGTGGGGCAGCTGAACCCATCTGAGCTCACATACTGACTTTGTGTGAGAAGCATAGCACAGGACACCTATATCCTGGAGGAAGAATAATTGAAACACTGAGCAATATTTTTCTCACCGTGGTTAGATAGATATACAATACCGTCACGGCAAGTTACACAGGCTGTCTTACAGCATAGTTTGAATTCCACACAATTGTCCAACTGTCAATCCTAATCCTCGTATATTGGTGTCAAATATCATTCCTAATGACACAGTATTCCCTGCCATTTTTGCCGTCTCAATTCTGTGCTGTGATATGCCTGCTGTGCAGTTCCACTTGATATTTAATAGGAAAATAATGGCACAAGTAATGTAGCGTAGCACTGCAAAGTTCAGGGCTGAAGTCACACAATGCAAACAAGGATTATCCTACCTCAACACTCTTTAATTTTGCAATCTGGGTGTTGGAACTGGCCTTCAAGTTGTCTATGTCATCTAGCATCTGTGATCACACTGCAAACAACGAATAGGTGACTCTCAACTGCCATTCTATTGTGCTACTAGTACTGTGTGCCCAGAAATTTAAATCACCCTATGTTTCATCATGACCAGCATTTTTTATTTTTTTTGCCTAAATACCAAATGTGTGCCACAGTCAGTCATGCATGTGTTATTTGGGCAAACTCTGTGAAAATAACGCTGGGCAGGGAAGGGAAATTATCTGTGCATACTTACTACTACAGGAAGTGGTGGCATTGTGGAGTCAGCATATCACATTGTCTACAGGCTGATCTCGGACTCCATACACACATGCTTTGTAAATACTGGCTGTACCCATCCAACTTAATAAATTGCAGAGTGAGGAGTGAGGTAGAAAAATCTTTGTCTGCATTGTGTAACTACAGGGGTCATCGGGGTACTGATGCCCCAAGCTTTACAGAGATCACTGCCTCTACTTTGTGCCAGCACTTCTCATAGTACCGAAAATGGAATCGCAATACTGAACTACCTTAGTTATGTGACTGACTTGCAACTTTGCAGTTACTAATGCAAAGATGGTTCTCCATTTAGATTAAGATCTGACACACCTTGATTGTTAATATGACATATTAGATAAGTAGTCTGATGTACCGATGTAAGGGTTTAGTACTGTATGTGTTTCTGTTGTGCGTATATTTTGGCTAAAATAAATTGGAATATGATTCTGCATACAACACTAGTCCGTGACTATGCCACCAGAAAGTTGCTGATGATCAAACAATTTCACCAGTGGTTCTATTATCTCATTTGGACAAGGACATCATGCATTTACAATATTTAAACTACATTGCAAGACTTTCTAAATTTTGTCCTATACATTTTAGTTTGGGCCAACGCTAGTACCTAATAAGTATGTTTTCCCATTTGAGCCAAATTACTATATTTATGTTAAGATGTGATACTGTATATTATTGACTTGAATAGCCCTTATTCACATAAGTCCTAACTAAGTTATATTATTTAATAGGCCAGAGCAGCATTCCGGTAGTTGAATTACGTTCTTCATTTGAAGAACGGCAGGATCGGTTTGAAGTTGAAGAGCGTGAGTGTAGCAGAGTCAGGAGTACCTGCACAAATGCATCAGTCACTCAGAATCCGATTAAAACTTCATCTGCAAGAACAGCTGCTGTGTCAGTAATGTCAATAGCCAACAGCGAAACTGAAGAAGCAGATGCAGTAGTAGAAGTAGATGCCGGACAATTAGATCAAACAAATACATCAGACTCCTCATCTGTGTCTATACGGAAGGGGTCTAGACCCTGTAGGTAGCACTGGGTGATGAAACATGACTTACAGTATAGGGAAAAAAGTGGGGACATTTTATATTATGACCCTCAGAGGTAATGCACATTTCCATAGTTATGAATTGATCTAATAACTAAAAATATGATGTGTCAATTCTGTTATAATTGGAACAACAAAATATATAAAAGTCAATACTTTGCAGACATGAATCTAGTGTAGAACATAGTCAGCAGTTTGAGCTGCGTGGTGTTAATTTTGACGAAGCACTTCAATCTGCAAAAATTATAGAACAGAAACAAGAAGAGGAAAGGGGTGAAACTAGAAATTTTGAAATGCTGTTGGCACATTTCACAGCAGAAAATAGACTTCCAAATACTGTATACGGAAAAAATGTAGAACTGCTGGATTTAGCACCAAAAAATAGAATGACTGCAGTTCTGAATGAAATTGAGAAAGGTAGAACCCTTCATAGTAGTCATGAAAGTGTTCAGGAAAAGCATGAAATGTTATCAACCAAGATTAGGCAACACATAATCCAGAGGGCAAAAATGGCAGGCAAGTATGCCATTTTGGCAGATGAGAGCACAGACATATCAACAGAGCCATGCCTTCTAATCTGTATATGTTTTTATTTAGACAAATCCATTGAAGAACATTTCCTATCAGCTGTGAAGCTGTCCGGGTGCGATGCTGTAAGTATCATTCAACATATCTGCTCAGAAATTGCAGAGTGTGGATTGCAGTTGGAAGACTGTGTGGCATTCTGCTCCAATGGAGCAAGTGTCATGTCTGGAATTCACTCTGGTGTAGCAGCATTGCTGAAACATGACAGCCCTAAGTTGATAGCATTTCATTACTCAGCACATCGTATAAATTTAGCAGCATCTGATGCTGCAAAAGATGTTGCTCAGTTTAAGAAAACACTTATCAAGCTTCCAACTTACTATAACATGTCTGACCGCAGAAAGGGTAAACTTAGAGAACTCTGTATTGCCCAGGAAGCAAAATTTAAAGAAATTTCATCTGTGATAGAAACTCGTTGGCTCTCATTTGAAGCCTGTGTAACCTCTGTACAGAAAATGTTACCATTCATTATCCAGGAGCTACAGGATGATAGCCTGGACCCAAAGGCAAGTGACGATACAAAAATTAAGGCTCAGGAGTTGCTAAGTGGAATATTAACTTTGGATTTCCTTTATACTCGAAGTGCACTGTGTGATGCTCTGCCACTTCTCTCATTGCTAAGTAAAAAGTGTCAGAGTGAGAAGGCCACTTATGAAGACCTCATACCCGAGTACAGGTTGTGTTGAAAAACTGAGGATACTTCATAGAAATCCAGGTTCTAATTTGTCCACATTTATAAATTCAGTCAATGAAACCATGAGTGAGGTCGCAGTATATGAGCTTGAAGCTGCAGAGGCATCACTCAGGGTACATGAGACTAGGAGTAAGGTGCAAAATAAGGTAGTAAGAAATACAAAAATGTGCTCACTGAAAATTGGGCATATCACTGTGGCCATTTCTTTGAACAAGCAAGAGTTAATAGGAAAATACATGGATACATTGAAAACCTGATCCTTAAACTTCATGAAAGGTTTGAAGACAAGGACCATTTTTTAAGAGAATTGTTCAGGGTACTGGATAGACAAGTCGTAATGACACAGAATGTGATGCATACATTGATCTAATTAAATCCATCAAGGGTAAGAATATTATTCTAGAGTAATGAACAAGCTGGACAAGTTTTCTGAAGCATTCCCTAATTTTAGGTCTTTGTGCACCATTGCCTTGACAGTACCGGTGTCTACAGCCAGAGTAGAAAGGGGCTTTTCAGCACAAAATATTATTAAAAATAAACTTTGTAACTGCCTTAAGGTATGCTATGTAGGCAGTCTGTTAACATTATTTTGTGAAAGTCAGCGATACTGTAGTATTGAAAATATTGATTATCATTCACTGCGTAATGACTGGGAACAGATTAAAGCGGGGAGAAGGTCGACACACCACTCTGCTGCAACCAAAGATCACAGGAGCAGTGATTCCAGTAATTTGCCTACCACCGCCGCTGTGTCTTCCGGTGCAGATGACAGGTCTCAGGAGCAGTGATTCCAGTAATTTGTCTACCACCGCTGCTGTATCCTCTGGTGCAGATGACAGGTCTCAGAAGCAATGATTCCAGTAATTTGCCTGCCACCACTGCTGTATCCTCTGGTGCAGATGACAGATCTCAGGAGCAGTGATGTTGGCATGCTTTTGACTGACATGCAAGGTGTAAACTTAAAAGCTGTTGAAACTAGTTTGTGTTTGTCCATTCAGTAACCATGCTGTAAATCTCTAACCTGATTTTCGTGTTACCTGCTTTCATTGAAAACAATGTGGGTGCATTACTAGTTCAGTCATACAAGTTACAGCACACGTATTGTACGTTATATTCGTTCTCTTCTGTTGCACATAAAAGTGGTGACCAGACCTCCCTCACACACTGTTGGTTATTGTTGACCAATTATTATAAAAGTTGGCAAGGTAACACACACATGTGCATGCCATGACATGCCTTTACATTTTCGCTTCAAACTCAAATATGAATGTAACACAAATGACGTGCAGATTCTCACAAATCGAGATAGTGGGACGGACTCAGATCTTTAAATATGAGGCTATGTTTGTTCAGTTGGTAACCTGACATCTTTCAAGAACAAATTGTCCAATAACAGTATAAAAAGGTAAATAAAACACATGTAAATAATAATGATAAACAGATTTTTATTGTGGACCCTATTTCATAGAGTACATTCTGCACATTTCTCTTATGTACGTTTTATCAAATGAGACTATTTGTTTAAAACAAATATAGAAACACATGAAGTGCTCCCACTAATTAAACACTCAGAAGTTTGCTATTCTAAGGATATGCCCCTATCCAAATGCCAGCAAATGTCTGACTCTGAAATCATATGCCCACATGCACAGAGACATAAATATCTAACAATATCAAATGATTCATAAGGTAATTACGCAATTTAATGAAATACAAAATCAAACATACCCTCATATTGCAATACATCATGGGCTGTATATGGAAATCACCACAAATGTTAGGCTGGTTCAGCTTTAAGCAGAAATGCATTGCGCCAGATGAGAGGCTGCTCATACTATATGTACAGGGTGCTAACAGAAGTCATTGACACTTGTTTTTTTCATCATATCAGGACTGATCAGTGTGACTTTTCTGTACAGTGAACAACAACCCAAGTAAATGAACAAATCATCGTAAGTTTGTCTTTTGGGTTTGGGTTGTGGTTAGGCTAATAAAAACAAAACAAGCTAAAAGACTAAAACTTGGTGCAATGGCATTATGGCTGTATGTGCTATTTTGTAGTTCTTTGAAACTTGGCTGTTAGTATCTGGCTGGGTCGATACCCTAACCCTTCGGGGTAATATTTTTCTCAATGCTTTAATTTGCAGTAGGGTTCTTTGTCTTTTTAAATTGCTTTCTGTTTTTTATTGATCTCCCCACAACTCAAACACGATAGACCAACCTATGGCTAGTTCATTTTCCTGGGGTGTTGCTGTACAGTTGAGGCACACAGAGCCCAGGTATGACGAAACACGTGCCTGTGTCTTCAGTTGGCACCCTCTGCATATTCTGTGAGAGGCCTGCAGTCTTTCAGCACCATGCATTCCTGCTTAAAGCTGAACCAGCATAACTGGTGATTTGCATATACAGTCCATGAAGCTTTGCATTACCATTACGGGGATACGTGTGATTTTTTCTACTGTATCTGACTCAAACTTGCATTATTATTGTAACAACCATTTGCATTAAGTGGCTGTGGGGGTAATATGCGACAGTGTGATTTTGATATCTTTCTTGGCTCTCAGGCCATAACCATTGCATCACTTCTTTTGCACTAAGACTTTTTTGTTTCATGCAACTTAAATAGATAATGTACTAATTTTTCAGCTCCAGTCAGCTGTCACTTCCAATATCTGAATATTTCTTTAGTTTCTACTTGCTAATTAGATTTATTCACGTGGTAGTACTAGGATGATGTATAGAACAGCTCTCTGTTTGGAGGATAAAAAGTTCTAACTCCTCACTGTCATCAAACACCTTTTGAGGCACCACAGTATCTGAAGACTAAGCAGTGATTTTCACAAGATGGTGATAAAAAATGCAGGCAATTTTACATCCTCTCCTCTTAGGGCCTACTAACCAAAAAAAGATGGCCAGTCCTTGATTATTCATGTGAAAGTCTGGGACTGCTGACAGCAAGTGAGACATTGTTCATCCTGGTAAGGTTATTAGTAAATTAATAATGTCAGTCAGTGAGTCAGTGTAGTCTCAGTGTTGATGTAGTGAGAGAAACAGTGACTATTTAACCTCCAGACAGAGTGCTGCCACACCATCCACAGGACTGTCATCTGGAAAATCTTCTAATTAACAAAGCAAACAGAATCAAAACTTAAAGTACGAAGCCATAGTGAACATCGGAATGTTACAGATTAATTCCAGGCAGTACAATACCTCTTTAAGGTAACCAGTCCAGAGCCAGTGGTCACTGTATACAAACGATAAATGTGCAAATTTTTTCCGTACAGGTTGAACAGTTTATGTAACACAATATAGACAATAGCCAGATAGTACAGTTTTGTTACATATGTACAAGTTAAAAACATGCATTCATTTACTTTGACACTGAAAATAACTACTGTATGTATGTAATGTGGTGGTGTACATTTTTGCAGTACATCTTAAATAAATTTGCACAAGATGCTTGACATGGATATTTGTGTGAGTGGTGTCTAATTGACGCACACCGATTATATGCTGCCTAAAACATAAAATGCTTAATGCTTCATAACCAGCTTAATATTTATAGTGATACATTTCTCTGTGCACGCTTAACGTTCATTCACTGAAGTGAACTGAAAACTGAATCCCAGTTGCATCCCTGGTCTGACGATGTCATCACAACTCTGGTAAGTTCTATACGAACATCTTACTTTTGCTTTCATACAAATGTAACTTGTATTTACCTGAACAGCAATTTCACTTATAAAATGGGTAGAACAAAACCTGCATCCTGATTGGCTAACAGGTACTAGTAGCTGTGTCCTTATCAGCTGATATATATGGCAACTGGTACTTGTTATGCCATGCAAGACACAGTACAGCTAAAGATCAATGCGTGCCACTTTTCAAAAAGCATTTCCTGCAGTAGTACTGTACTCCTGTTGCGCCCTCGTCCTACCGCTCTGTCAGAACATCAAAGCCATTGTCCTGTTTGTGAGTAAAATATCATACACATTAAAAACACCAACCTCTGCTGCACAAAACAGCTTCGGTACAGAACCAAGTTCGCCGGGGCCGCGCGCTCTTTTCTTCTAGCAACAACTTTGTCCTGTCCTTTGCAATGATTATGCATGGCTGGACCATAGATCCACATAAAAAGAAAACATTCATGAAACGCATGCTCACTGCAAAACAAATCTTCCAGTCCCTCTCACATGCTAAAAGAAAAAATTTAAAACACAGACGTCCAATGCAAAAGGTCCTCAGTACGGCAGCTAAACAATGACACACTGCTCTCACAAACCATCCTTCACAATTTAAAAACAACACACATTTTGAAGCTCAGCATGTATCTGGCTAGGCAATGGGGATCTGAAACAGTTTACATTGTCTGTATGTGACTAGAGCAGCAAACGTCACCAAAAGCATGTCTTTCTGTGTCACTGACTAACTCCTGATAACCCAAACACTATGTTACTAGAGGGCTCTAATGGTCACAAAGAGAAATGCACTGTATTTTTCTCTATACAGTGCAAAATACAGGAACTATTTTAGTCTTATAACTAAAAACTCTATTTCCCCCTATTTTATTTATATTTTGGCACTTTTTTATTTCTGAGGTCCCATTTTATAAGCGCAATAACTACACTCTGAGGTGTGGGTTATCTCCCTGATAGAACCGCCCAGGTGCATAAAGGCACTTCGCGCAAAGTGCCTTGTGCCCAACAATGCACCTAGGCGTGTTTATCAGGACATAACCCACACCTCATCATGTGTTCTTGCTTGCTGATTCAATAGTAATCAGTAAGTCAGTCATATATCCATCTGTTGATTCACACTACAGCATGATGGGGCTCATTGTATGTATTGCCATGATCATAACAGGAACAGGTTCAACTTCAACTGTTACCATAAGCACCAAGTACTGCCGCAGTCTTCTCCCTGTACCCACAAATAAAGCATAAGTCAGATTACATTTGCAATTCGTACAGAAACCTGTACTATAACTACAATAAAATGAGTAGAGTATGTACCAGGCATAACTGTGAAGTGCCTGTCCATATGACATCATTAATATTGTAATACAATTTCATTTGAAAGAGTTATTATTCTTTGTCTGTAAACAGTTATAGAACATTTTAGTGATACATGGGGCACTCAGAAACATGCTAAGATGCTTTTAATTCACTTACCTTTAGAAAATAACATTTAGTGTGTAGGAGCACAGATTCGATAGGCAGGAGTACAGATTTTTGGTCTCAATTTTGCCAGTGTGTGCTCCTAATTTTCAAGGGAATACACCGTGCCAAAACCTTAACGCCACTCCTGCCCCCTGATCAAGTCAACTGCACTATCCAGAGTCATGTATGATACCATGCTCCTATTCTGTGCAATGGCATCATAACTGAGTCACCCTCTGGGTAAGAGAGGTGGTGGATAAGACAAACTCCCTGGCTGTTTCTTGGGCATCAGACCCAGCAGGATACTCTCATCAGTGGGAAAGATGGAGCCAAGAAAGGCCCTTCCACCCTGCCCACTGCTTTCTCTTTCTGAATCTTCCTACTATCTCCTCCTTTTATTGACCCTAGGTTCTTGGCCCACATGTTTGTTTTTTAACCCACTAAAATGAATGCTGAAACCATAACTGAAGCCTTGCCTCAAACACCTTTTTGCTTCTAAAGTTGGATAGTTTTCTGTCCATGACTGTATAACAACAATCCTTATGGAGTAGAAGACTAACTGATAACCCCCCCACCCTCACCAGAATGCGATGTAGTCTCACCTCCCTCCAAAGCCCCCTGTGGCTGCTGCCCGGTCCATTGTATCCCCTTCCCCGTTATCCCGTCCCCAAAAGGACTGACCCTGCCTATAGAAACCTGATTTCTCAGCCTGTGTATAGCAGCATGCCACGGGTGGTGTCCTCCGCACCCTGAACACACAGCTTGAATTTGCAGTTGGCCCATGTACAGACTGCTTTATTATAAGCCCAACAAGTTTTCCAGGGTGTGCTCCCATTGCCCTTACGCCCCTCCGCACCTGCTCTGTCCTGAGCAGACAAGGTCCTCAACCATAACTCAGTGAGCATGGCGTTCCAATGTACGTCCCCATGTGATGCCATTCTTTGCTGAAATTTCTCATCATACACTAACCATCCATACCCACTCTTTGCCCTGTAAGCATTCCCGATGATCGCGGAATATGTAAGTAATGGTATAGCTAGTTCTGGTTTATTCCGAAGCATGATGGCGCTAAAGTGTGTAAAACGTTCCATTCATGCTCCAAACGTCTTACCCTTGTTACTGATGTCCTCGTCAGTTTCCTCTACTATCGCTAGTGCCACCACCATCTCAGACTTCCCTACTGATGCCCTCTGCTCATACTTTTTAGCCACGTCCTTGTCAACCAGTGTGAACATGTCAACATATTCTCCCTTCCAAATCTTATCTTTTATAGACCGTGGCATGTGGTTGCCCAACATCATACCTGGTGGCCCCCCATTGCCGGCTTTGTTGCCACTTTCTCCTATCCCACCTCTTGTTCTCCTTTCCTCTCCCCGTTTTACTCCTGCCAGGCTTTGTCCATCTCCTCCCAACCTTTGTCATCTTTCTCGGCCATAATGCCTGCTAGGTAATCCTTCAGTCTACCGTCCACCATCAGATCTACTGCCAGCTCCTTACCAGGGTCAGGTATCAGTTCCCTACCCTCTCCAGGGTTGCTCCTTATCACCTTCTTCTTTGGTGGCTCGTTCTGTGGAGGTGGATTCTTCCTTTTGGCCTCCTGCCGTTCTTGGGCCTCCTCCACGCGGGACTACTTCAAGAGAGCCTGTACCTGCTCCATCAGCTCTGCTGCCTTTGAAGCCAGCTGCTTGCTGGTTTTCCCTTTCTTCAGTGGTACTTTCTTTGGTGCCATCCTGCAATTATATATAAGACAAAGTGTGAGGAGGTTCCCCATTAGACCTTTGCCCCAGTCCTCGTGACACCCTCCCTATCGCCTCCCGCTCCTCCCTCCCCAACTGCTTGCTTTTGTTTCATTCCTCCCCCTTTTATTTTTTGCTCTGTTTAGCCTGCGCCGTCTCCACTCCTTTCTTGTAGCTGGACTGCTGCCTATGCCTCACTGGGAGGTGTGCCCCATAAGCACCCTCATGCCCTTATTTGTACCAATTTTGGGAGGGGAGTGGGGAGGTGGTATCATGCCTCTGTGTGGCTTCCACCAGCCTTGAGGCTTCTCCTCGCCCTCCCTGCCCTCCTCCTTGCAGCCTTTCTCATGGGTACCCTCCCTAAGTCCCTGTCCAAAGTGGTATATTTATTGTTTTTCAATTTTTTTTTCTTTTTTAATTCCTGGCACCTGTATATTTGCTTTCTTTCTTTCTTTCTTTTTTTTTATGCCCTTCTGCAGCTCAGCCCTGTGGCCAAGCTCATCCTTTCCCCGGCCGACCAGGCCGGAACCACTGCAACTTCATGTTCTGCGCAATAAATTGTGGCCACAGGCTCACTCACCTGCCCTTGTGGTCTGCACCCACGCAGCCTAGCTCTCCCCACCCAGGTCCTTCCTTTATTGGTCCCCAGCGCCTACTGGCGCAAGGCCATACACCTGCTTGCCCAGGTCCGGAGGCCCATGCCCCCATACAGCCAGCCCAGAAGTGGCCTCGCATCCCCATCCTTGGCTGAACGTGGCCGTGGCCCAGTCTGCCTCCCATTTTTGGGTGCTCTTTCGTTCTGCATGCCCTCCTGATTGCTGCAGCTGGCCCACTTCCCCATGCAGGCCCCACACCAAAATTACCATTTCCGCAAACACCCCAGCTATTGACGATGGGGCTGGCCCCACAATCCTATCAGGTTAACACACTTTCTGTTGTTTTTTTTTAAACTTCAAAAAATTCTGCCCATGCCCCTGGCCACTGCCCCTTTGCCTGCAACAAGGCCTCCCTTAGGCTCCACTGAAACTTGTGAGGGATAGCGCTCCAGTGCTGCCGGCAGTAGTGTAGCCCACGTTGACCAACCGTTGCATCCACTAGCTTCTCTGTGGGCTGCTGAGCACACCTACTACACGAGGGCACTTACTCCTGATCTCTGTGCATACTGGTCTCCCATGCCAAACCTGGACAACCTGAACTCCAGTGTTACCACTGCTACCCTTGCCCCAACCAGGAAACTTGACACCGCGTGGTTGGCGGTTATTGCGATCTGCCTGGAAAACTGAAGCCAGACCCTTCTGGCCCATACCGGCCATGACAGATGCTGCTGAAACTCCCAAGTGACCATGCCTCACAAGGAAGTTAAAAAAAAAACAAAAAACAAAAAGGAACCAGCCTTTGCTGCTACATCTGCCCGCTGCCACGACTGCCAAAAATCAGGGCCAAACTCTACCCTTTGCGAATACTCATGGTCTCCCCATCCTCCAGTCTGCCACCTAGCCCAAACCAGGCACCATCGTGCTGTCCTCTAGCGCTTGTCCAGTCGGCGGCTTTAATCCTGCAAGTCAGGACAAACTAACCTGCATCTACGCCTCTTCCCATTCCATTTTAACTGTGGATCTGAGGCATCCAATACCTCAGTCTTACCCAACCAGCCCTTTTGCATGCTGTAAAGATCAAACCAGCTGGGGACCCGGCCTAGCACATCCCTTCCAGACAGACAAAATTCAGCCCACACATAGGCGACCACCTGTAATAAGGAAAACAACAATGTTAATGCCCTCATCACATTTTGATCATCAATCCTTCCCCCATATATATCACCATCATTACCTTCCTTTCAAGATTTTTTTAAAGCCTCCCTTTTTTGGCCTCTTAGCCTACCTCACCTTACCTGATCCAAATCTGCTTATTACGAGGTCATTTTGTGCTGTCTAACTGGAAATTCAGTTAAACTGCAGAGACGAGAGGGTCTTCCCTTCGCTGCAGGCCCCTATACCCCCCTTGACCCCTCCCCTTCCTACTCTTATAGCCAATACCCTCACCTGTCAGTCAGCTGCTAGTCTTCACCCCCATTGTGACCTTACAGCTCCCCCTTCCCTTACCTATTCTTCCCCTTCCCTACATCCTAAACTTTGATCCCTCCTTCCAGGGAACTCCTGCCAACCTGGCTTGCCCTTAAAAAAGCAACCACTAATGTCATCCTTTTTTATGGACAAAAAAAATGAAGAAAAATAGATCTTTTCTGTAGGTTGCATCACTTTTATGGAGTTTTACTACTCTGCCAGAAAAAATAGTTCTGTGTTTGTAAGTAGACAGTGCCTGTCCTAAGGTACTGCTTTACATGATCGTGGGTCAAAATCTGCTGTAAGTTTGACAAGTTACAAGTACTGCATGGTCGCAAAACACTGCGTCTTCAGAATAAAAAACCAAAACTAAACCTTAAACAACTCGATCTGTGTAGGAGGGCAGTCACTAAGTCACAGCAGACTTTGTACCATGTTCATGTAAAGCAGCCCGTTTGGGACAGGTTCTGTCTTCATAGCAACACCATGTCGTGAGATTTCGTGTTGTATGGAGTACCAGCTGTTGTCACATAACATTATTTACCTCAAAAACAAATGCTGTAGGAATGGATAAATTGACAGCAGACCTCTTCCTCCCGCTCTGTGTGTAAGTCAGCATGCTGTGCTGTGCCTCCTGCCAGGTGCAGGGCAGGTAGGTGGTCTGGATGCCAGTCACAGGACTCTGAAAGAATTTATTGATAATCTTCTGTGACACATTCCTCAGATGATGGACTGTGGCAAAACTTGACAAAAAGGTAAACTGCCCAGTCCTGGACCATCTCACATCTGTGTGAGACAGATCTGTGATACTGATCCTGGCTTATTTAATACCAGTGCTCATGGAATAAATGCCAGACAGAGATTAATGGATATGTGACAGCTCCATAGACTGACGCTTTACTCAATGTTTTTAAGTCTCTGACAGAAAGTTTCAGTAAGAGCGCTTTCTTCACTGACGCTCCTGCATGTAGGCTTAGTCACATGTACTGACTGCCATGAGCCTGCTCCTGGCGCAGCCTGGGAGGGAACTTCAAGCTTGTGACTGATTATGCACACCACACTGTGTCACTGATGACAGCAGCAGGTCAGCATGCATGGTGTATGTCATCGGGGTGACCAGGATGACTGGTGTCTTTGCATGCAGTGCATCCTCTCCCCACAGTAGTAAGTACAGTCGGATTGACAGCCAGCTAACGGTTGTGGTGGGTGGGCCACAGGCAGGTGACGACTGACGTGGCTGGACACTTAGCCAGTAGGGTATTTGTCTCCTCATCCTTTGATGAGTCGGACTAGCTGGGCGGGAAAGGGGACAGCCAGCTGCACAGTAGACAGACAATTTCAAGACATTCACACACAGATGCTGCACACAATGATGTCAGGAATTGCTGAGGACCAACATGTGGAGGGGGAGGGTATCGAATGAGCAGCATTGTGGGCAGGACTGAAAATAAGTGATCACCTGAGTGATCATACCCCCACCACCACCGCAGGGTGATCGAAATAATAGTACAGTGGCACATGGCCACGAAAAAATAAAGAAATAAAATAAAAAAAGAAAAATATTGGCTGTCACTGACTTGGGGCCTCTCTCAAACTCTGGGGGCCTTGGACACCTGCCCAGTTTGCCCTGTTAATAATCCGGCCCCGCTTCCCATTTGATATATCCTGGTGGTCTAGTGTGGCCCCTTCCCCAATCAAACCTGATTATCATAGGAACAAACGTGAAGAGAGTTCTCTTCATAGAGCCATAAATAGGTAAGCGTTATCAGTGGTATGAGGGAAGTCACTGATATTTTAGCATATGTGTGTGTGTGTGTGTGTGTATGTGTGTGTTTAGGGAGTGGGTGGGAAGGTTATAGGAATAGAGTCAGAATTTCCCAGCTTGGTCCGTACAGTCTGGCCAGATGTTCCCTGACTAATCTGTCTCTTCAGACCCCAAATTCTATTTTCTAATGCACCCCTAAGTTTATCCCATGCATGCTTGAAGATCCCCACTGTTTTTGCCACACCACTATCGCTGGCAGTCGTCTGTTCCAGGTGTCAACCACCCTTTCAGTTAAGAAGTATATCCTAACTGCCAAACTTTCCCCATCCAGCTTCATCACATAACCTTGGTCCTGAACATGGTGGTGTTATTTTCCATTTGAAAGCTGATCCCATTATGCACCCTGTTCAACTGTACCTATAGACCTCTGTCATGTCCCTCTTGCTCTCCTCTCTTCCAGGGTGTACATTTTCTACACCAGTAATACAATGGACTCCTGCCACACAGAGCCCCTCCTCCCTATAACTGTACTCCCACCTACAGAGTCAGATTCATCCCACACAGTCCCTTCCACCCCAAAAATAGCCCTCCCTCTACACACAGCATCATCCTCCCCAGTAATACCCTTCCACACACAGTCCTTCCTCCCTAATAATCCCTTGTCCTACCCAGTAGGAAACCTCTGGATGCAAGCTCACGCCCACTGAACAGGGAAATGGGAAGCCACCCTGGTGGCACTGAGGGTTGATGCACAGGACACCACCTAATGCCACACCAGCAACCTATGTTCGAACAAACACAGGCTGCCGTGGTCAGCAGAGAAGAGATGGATCGAGCATCCAACAGATGGCTCTCTCACTCTGGGAGAATATCACTGGTGGTCTGCACGCCTGACCCTTGGTGGAGGCTGGGGCTCGACGACATGGAGCCACAAGAACATGGGGCCGGAGCGCGGCAGATGGTTGATGTGGGCGTGCATAGGAGCATGCGCGACCCCCGTTGCAGGCGTCATTGTATGCTGCACTGCTACAAGGGGAGAAAAATAGAAAATAGTGGAAACCAGGTTGCGCAGTTTGATGGCCATCCGCCAGTGTGTGCCGTCTCCATGGGCACCACCTTATCCGGACCCATGCCTAGTGAGGGAGTTGGGGGCTCCCTTACCTCCCTGCCACGGGGGGTAAGCCATGGGGGAGTACAAGATGGTGGCCCAAGAGGAGATCGGAACAGGCAGACAGCGGCGAGAGAAGGAGGAGAGGTGAAGGAGCTGACATGGGGCCATAGGAGAAAAAGTAAGGCAAGAAAATAAAAGAAAAGGGAAATGGAAACTGATAATTCACCGAAACAGAATATCAATATCCTGTCCTGACTTTTTTCTGACACTGATAGTAACTGTGGCCCAAGCACAGTCAGTGTTTGGGCCACAGTTGCCACCAGCATTTGAAAAAATAGGCTCACATAATATTCACCTTGAGTGTGAAGAGCAAGCTGGTTCTCACACCTTTGAGGTGGGATTGGTGCCATCATAGAGCACTCAAGATTTGCTCTTGTGCTTTCTGATGTCACTGCCTCTCCTCAGTGTGAGAACTGGCTTGTTCTTCTCACTCAGGGCTGCATTATTCGTTATGTAGTCTACACTACTAGTTTAACAGGTTCTTACTTCTGGGTCTACGCTAGCATGTTTGAATGGAGAGGAGGAATGAGGTGATAATAACTGGTGAATGAGTAGACAGAGTAAACTGTATTAACACCTCAGCTGACCAGCCTAATCGTTAGTAACCAGCAACATTTTCCCTCATTTCACTCTTAATGCAATCCAACCCCCAAATTGCCTATGCAAATAATGAAAATAAGTCACGTTGTTCTGTGTTATTGATTATTATGTACTGTAGCTGCCCATCCTCCTGGCATAGTATCACCCTCCCTCCATATTGGAGAGGGGAACCAAAGTCTCACCCACTAAGGACTTCAGGTATATAAAGGAGAAGAGAAAGTAAGGATCAGATTGTTAGGATCAAGAATGAGAGTGGGTGTGGAAAAGGGGACAGAGTAGGAAGAAGTACTCAATGAGTACTTCTGTTCAGTGTTCATCAAAGAGAGGGATGGGCCAACCAAAGGGGAAGTCCGGGGGTGGGTGGTAGGAGGGGAGGAGATCACTGATGGAGAAATCACTGAGGGAAGGGTGATGGAGGGCCTTATGTCCCTGAGGGTTGATAAGGCACCTGTTTCAGACAGAATTCATCCTAAAGTACTAAGAGAGTTGGCAGTAGTCCTGGCGGGGCCGTTGGCAGACCTGTTCAACACCTCTCTGGAACGTGATGCATACCCAGGGATTGGAGGGTGGCATGTGGTGCCCCTCCATAGAGTGGGCCCAAAATGATCCAGGGAATTATAGACCCGTCAGCCTAACCTCAGTTGTGTGAAAGCTAATGAAGACTATCCTCAAGGAAAGGCTGGTGAAATTTCTGGAGGATAATGATTTCCTGGATGGCATACTTGCAAAGTTCCAAAGTATGGCATATCCAGGATATGCTTTGCAAATTATAAGTGCTATGCCTGGTCACAAAGTAACTGCCAGGCCTTCTTTTCAAGTTAACAAAATAGAGTAGTGGGTTACTCAAATAATTCTTTCAACCAAAACAAAGGACTTGAACTTTTACAAACCAAAACTTGCAACCCACAAACTTGAACTGTACCCCACCCTCTGCAACTTATTCCAGTACAGTGCTCAACACAAGTGGATTCACAATATTCCAAGAACTTTACCTTTCTACAACAATGATCTAAATAACCGCAGCTGGGGCCAAGTCCAGCTGCACAACAAATTAATTACAATTTTCATTCCTGGATTCTGAAACAAATTGTCAGCCTACATCTGTTTTGTTGTTGTATAATGTATACATTTTCTGCATTTTGCTCAATACTCATATTGTTTTACTGAAAAATGTTCATGCCTTTATGTTTTAATATACTGATTCAGATTATTAGGAGTACTCAGAAAGTTGCTTCACATTTGTGGATATTTTAGTGCCTTAGGCCCATTTATTTATTTACTTCCATCTAGGATTAGAAAATACCTTTGAGCACAGTGGGGCTCATTTACAAAGGTTCCACTTCAATAATGGGGAGGTTACAAAACAGACAGAGTATAAAGCACAATAACATGTACAGATAATATCAAATACAGCGAACAGTAGAACAGCACAATACATAGTAAACATAGGTAATTGCAATTAGACACAGAGTTGGCATTCTAGGACTTTATAGGTGAAACCATGGTGTGTAATCCCATTTGGAAATCGGAAATTTAGTATTCTAATTTGTCCAGTCTCCCATGGAGGGGAGATATACTACTACTTTGGGAAAAACAAGTTAATTGTTTTCACAATCTGATGTTCTAAGCCTCCCAACAACAACCTAGATTCACAGAGGCTTCACCATGTCCTTCACCCATAAACAATTCCTTCTCCAGGCTATGTGCCATAACTAAACATATACAGTATATTGGGGACAGCACTGGTGACCCACCCTTACACTAAGTTCCATGCAGAAACCCAGACCAACTAGTGGTCTGCTTGTCTCAACACTCCCAGGTAACCTGGTAAATAATGTGTGCTTTACGTGTGTACCGAGATTTTAAATCTCAACTGTTTTAACATTACAGAATTTATATTCTGCTCAAGAACCAATATTTCAAGGTTCCATAGTAGGCCCTTGCCAGGCCCTACCTTACTAAGTATTTCACTGTACAATACAAAAAAATTAGACCCACATTGGACCCCTTTCAATTGACATGGGTGCAATAGGCACTATCACCAGTTGGTATAGGCCAACAATATATTTACCCAGCTATTACATGGTGTAACTGGCATTCTGCCATATGCTACATGTTTGAAGTGTGTTATTAATATATTATTACTAAATTTTATAACACAGGCCTCAGTTAGGCCGGTCAGCAACACATATACAGGGGTATTGTGTTAATCACTGTCATGGCCTCTTCTGCGACGTGAAAGCAGGGTGTAACCCTGACATTGTCATGAATTCACAGTTGCACAAATGGTATTATTGGACGTCGGCCTGCACCTCCATGTGTATGGTCGATACCTTTATTTTTCCTCTCTTTCCACAATTTTCAGATATTTAGGCTCTGTCACACCACTCTAAAAATAATTAAAATAATATCATTTTATTTTCCATTCTCAATATAGCTATGTGTGTTTCACTCACAGTGTTTATAACATATTTACAAGTTTACAGGTTTCAACAAAATGGCATATGTAAGATCTTCAAGCAATTCATTCAACTTTTCTTCACTGCTGGTGTTTTCCAAGCCTGGCTGGCACCTCATACAAACTGATTGTTCTCTTATGAGCTCTTAATCTTTGTGTGGTGTGATCATCTCCTACAACACAAACGCTTTGCCAGTGTGTGTGGCTATTCCATTAAAGGATCAATGCACAATCTAATGCACCCCTGTCAAGGCCTCTGCAAATGTAGCAGCCAGTAACCTGAACTTTGACTTTTTACTATGCTGTTGTGTCATCTTTAAATCAACATCTGCATAGCCCCATGTGCTTTGTGGGGTTACCACCTTTCTGCAAATGACATTTCGCTTGTAACTAGACCACTTTTGTGGTTATTCATATAAACGTTATGGACTGTTACTCACATAAACTTTCAAAACTGGTCATATCCATTTTATAATGACCTGTTGTCAAGAGACATTATGAACAGATTTTTCAATCAAGCAAAATGTGCGCTGTCATCACATGCCTTATCCACTCTCAAAGTGGACTCTGTGGACTCTTCTTCATCAATGGACGCTATTATGTCATGTTCTGTTCTGTTGTACATTGCATTCAATAGGTTTTTTTCTTGCACTGTTATGTGGTATTGAATGTTTACTGTCTTTCATACATATCAGTTGTGGTGATGACATACCTAGATTCTGTCCTGTGCTTTACAAACACACCATTTGTATTCCATCTGTGGCCACCCCTGTTCCAACTCCTGAACAGGCCCATTTTTGACAGTGACCCTGACTATCTGTTTGCTTTATACAAACTACATACATTTGTGTCTGCATTTCAGTTTCAATCTGTGATTATCCATCCCACATGTAAACGCTGTTTCATTTAATCATATTTCTAATACTAACACTTTGCTGTCTGAGGCGTACTCTAAAACAACATCGTCAACAACTAAACTTCCTTTACAATGCTCGCACCTCAGGCTTGTAAACAATACATAACCTAACATCTTCCTTTTGTTGTGTTGCCTGTTTTGCAAGGCAACAAGGAGGGGAATTTTATGCCCGGATTTTACCCATATACTGACCAACATGCTTATACCATAAGTAATCTTATTGCTGCACTGTGATATTGCTATATTGCACTAACATGTAGATATAGGACTACCTTGTACAAGCATGGTACTAGGACTGTGCTTGCCACTGATACTTGCTGCAGTATATCATGTTTTATATCATTTTATGGTTTTATACATGTTTTATGTTTATTACACCTGATATGTATATCTTTTATTGTAATGTGTTTACCTAGGTTATGTGTATTCCTTTTATATACTTTCTGACCATTATCACTTATAGAAGGCTTTTACGGTTCATCAGATATTGATATATGTGTTCTGATATAGTCATATAATCATGTGTAATTTGTGTCTCATACCAAAGTATCATGCCATGTGCATTTCTGCTTATGCTGCATTCTCTTTGTTCATAACATATAGCTGACAATGCATTTTCTTTGTTCTGAGATTCTTACATTTTACTTTGAGTAAGAGCTCCTGCAGCAGGCTACAGCATAAGGACTATGCCAACAGGCACTAGGACTCCACGGAAAGCTTCTAGCCAGCAGTACCCAGCTGGGGCCTACCCCTTACATCAGCCTGCCCACGGTCATCACCAGCTGTATAAAGGGGGCACCCCCAGCCCCACCTCACTTTTTTTCCCGCTGTCGACATGTGCTTCTGTGCTCGGACTTCATTGCTCTCTGCCGACTGCTATTTTCTTCAGTCAGAAAGTACCTTTCTTCACTGTTTTTTTCTCCATCTTTGTAGGTATGTCGCTCCACCTTCCCCAACTTTGTGACGAAAGTGCAAGTGTCCATGCAGGCGGCAGATTCCATCGAAAGACAGCCACTTGAAGTGCCGTTAGTGCCAAGGGCATACCCATGATATGAAGGCCTGTCAGACTGTGCCAAATTCAATCAACGCATTAACAGACTCGTCACCAGAAAGCTCTCCAGGCCTACATAATGGAGCAGACTTGCCACCCTACAGTGCCCATTGAAGGCCAGCTACTTGACCTCCCAATCGCCGACCTCCCACAAGAGAAACATCCCAGAGGGAAACACCATCGTAAGGAGAAGGAGCACAGTAGGTCAGAGGCCAGATCCAGTTTTCCTCATAGGGAGAAAGACCCTCACTCCCGCTCAGGTGAACGAGTGGATTGAGCCCCACCGGCAGGCCTTTCAGCGGGCCTGTCGCTTTCTAAGACTACAGCCACCACAGCTTCCTCTATTGGCAGCTCTTTGGGGCTCAGGCCTGTGGGCCAATCCCTTACTCTTAGGCCTTGCCATCATCCTTCAGGGCCTAAGAAAGGGTTATCGACTGATAAGGTCGAGGCATCCTCTTCGTCCAGCCAATCATCAGCCTCTGGCGACAGCCGTGGATGCCGGAATCATTCCAACTCCTGGGAATGTTCCCCCAGGGACAGCAATCAGCTATACCAGGCAAGACCCTGATGCCTGCACCTGACGACAGGTCGTCCGCTAGATCTGGTGACCAAAAGCAACCATAACCCCCCTGGGCATCGGACCCTATGATACCTGTAACCTCTACTAAGCCACAGGTGCCTCGAGACAGTCGCCTCAGGCCCAACGGCTGGTCAAGGACCGAACATCACCCCATGACAGGCCACTTATCAAAAGGTCGCCACTGAAGTCTAAAGCACCGGGTGACCAGACAGCAGACCCTCCGATAACAGATAACCTGACGTCAGACTGGGCAACACCCACCAGTCCTCATAAGATTCTGGAGGAGACTCCAGGCCCAGTCACCCTCCCTCCGACACAGAAGAATCTTGGACAAACCCTCAGGAACCTATGATTCCTTTGGCAGAGGTGGGAAATCTCTTCACCTCATGGTGGAATATGGTTAGGACTTGCTGAAGTGAGATGAGACTCCCCACTACCACCTCAACAGCCTCCAACACCCCAATGCCGATCTCAAACAAACCCATTCCTATGGATGATCGTCCCAGAGGCCCTCACCCCTTCCAAAGTCCAGTGCCTAGAGGATCAGATTCTGGTCATTCCAGGCAAAGGAAACACACTAGCCAACGTCACCGTTCATCCTCCAACAGATCCTCTTTGAAGGACAGGAGCAGGAGTTAGAGAGGTCGAAAAAGGTCTAGATCCTCTTCCTCAGGCTCCTCTAGAAGCCACTCTAGATCCTCAGAGGAATCTTCCAGGGGTTTCTCTCCGGAACCAGAGGGACTCCGAAACTCTCCAAGATCCCCACCTGATGACACTACATTCTTGGACATTATGTGTCACATTCAGTATCTGAATCAATGGGACACAATGGAGATGGATCCAGAGAGGAAGAGATTGCACACCTTTCTGGGGATGAGTGACCCTAAGCAACTAGTCATCCCCCCTCTAGTCCCCCCCTTTTAGGACCTCACAAGACTGGCTTGGGAACATCCCGCATCCTTCTCTGCCATCCCCAAGAAAGCTAACAGGCTCTATAAGCCTCCCAAGGCTGAGCCTCTTTCTGCAAAGAATCTGAGGGCAGATTCAATGGTTCTCACAGCAGCCCATGGCAGAAAAAGCAACCAAAACATATGAGTTCTCAGTCTCCAGATAAGGAATTAAAGAAGCTTGATCACTTCAGCAGAAGGGTTTACACCTCCTCCACCGGCTCCATTAGGTCACTGAACTTCTTGGCCCACATGGTTTAGTATCAAATGTCCCTGTGGAGAAAGTTTATTGAGCTGGTTCAAAAACAGCCAGATAATCCTTCCTGAACAGAGTTTCTAGATGTACTGCAATCAGGCCTTGATGTAGGGATGCACATCCTTCGGGCTTCCCACGACTTGGCAAACACTGCAGCCAGGGCAGCAGCCACTGGGGTTTGTCTAAGGCATCATGCCTGACTCAGAGCTTCTGGGTTCAGGCAGGACTTACAAGACTCCATCTTAGATGCCACCTTTCATGAGTCCGTCCTTTTGGAGAGGAAGTTCAAAAATAATCACCGAACTTCGGACTCGGGCAAAGCAGTCCAGTCGGTACACCATACGTAGTCGACAGAGCCCCAGCAACAAAGGCGCAAACCTTTTTGTGGCTAGGGCCAACAAAGACAAAAGAATCAACAGCTCCAAGGTCCCTTCAAGAAGAAGGCTCCCTCTGGGGGTCGGTGGTGCTAGACACCCTAAGTCTGCGCAACCCCCCTTCCCACCCCAGGCCCCTCGCATGATGCCCTGCCACTTCCCCCTCCTTCAGCGGAAGAGATGGGGGAGGCAGTGGGAGGTCAGTTCTCCCTCTACCCAGGATGGTGGACCGCAGTAACCTCAGACCAGTGGGTGCGGGACATCATCGAAAAGGGTTATGTACTGGAGCTCGCAGAAATCCCACCAGACAGACCTCCTGTCCCTTCTCGACCCCACCCCACCCACATTCCTCTCATTGCAGAAGAAATTCAATCATTGCTAGAAAAGAGGGCCATAGAGCCTGTCCCCCTTTGCCAACAAGGAACCAAGTATTATTCCCACTTCTTCCTGGTTCCCAAGAAGACTGGGGACCTAAGGCCCATTCTTGATCTGAGTTTCTTGAATCAGTACCTCACTTATAAAAAATTCTGAATGGTCACGCTGCCGGGTCTGATTCCCCTATTACATCAAGGGGACTGGCTTTGCTCTCTGGACATGCAAGACACATACTTGCACACTGCGGTGTTTCCAGCTCACAGAAGGTATCTGCAATTCACCTTTTGGGGGTATCATTACCAATTCTGGGCTTTGCCTTTCAGTCTCTCCTCAGCCCCGAGAGTGTTCACCAAATGCCTAGCAGTAGTGGCGGTGGCTATACGCAGGCAGGGTAATTTCATCTACCCCTACCTAGACGATTGGCTACTAACTGCTCCTACAAAGGAACAGCTGATTCACACCCTCTCGGATACCTTTCAGCTGTCTGCATGACTGGGAATTACAATCAGTCTCCCAAAGGCCTGCCCTTGGCCATCCCAACACCTTCAGTACATTGCAGCAATTCTGGATACCCAGCATGGAAGAGCCTTTCTTCCCTCCTGACAGGGCCAGTCGGCTGAAAGACCAGGCCTCCAGAGTGAGAACAGCCAACTCAGTTGCAGCATGGACAATGTTGCAGCTCCTGGGGCATATGGCAGCAGCCATACCCACAGTGCAGTTAGCACGTCTACATATGAGAATTTCACAATGGAACTTGAGAGTGCAGTGAAACCAAATGGACGACAGCCTAGACGATCCAATCAAGGTGTCAAATGTTGTCAAACAGGAACTCTCTTGGTGGCTGACTTCACCTACACTAGAAGTGGGAGTTCTATTTCAGTCAGATTCACTGACCCAAATCCTCACAATGGATGCTTCAGGTCTCGGATGGGGAGCTCATTTTCAGAGTCATCATACTCAGGGCACTTGGTCAGAGCTAGAAGTGTCCCTGCACATCAACATTCTGGAGATGGGGGCAATTCTGTATGTTCTGCAAGCTTTCCAGGCTCAGCTATCCCAGGGTCCCCTGCTTATTCAAATGGACAACATGTCCATGGTCTTCTACATCAACAAGCAGGCAGGGACTCTCTCCTACCCTCTGTGCGGAGAAGCCATGAGAGTGTGGTATTGAGCAATAGAGCACAAGATTTCCATCACAGCAGTCCACGTTCCAGAATATTCCGGCAGACAAACTCAGTCACTCACGCTCCAAAAGCCACGAATGGGAGTTGTCTCAAGAAGTGGTGGATGACCTCTTTGACAGATGGGGAAGTCCAGAGTTGGACCTCTTTGCGTCCCCATGCAACACAAAACTGACCAATTTTTGCTCATTAGATCCACAGCATGGAGTTTTCTGTCGAGACGCATTGTCCCTTTGCTGGACAGGGAGGTTCCTGTATGCATTTCCTCCTTTTCCTCTCATTCAGAGAGTTCTTCTCAAACTGCAGGAGGAGCATGCTACAATGATTCTGGTGGCTCCTCTCTGGCCACGATAGATTTGGTTCCCATTGCTTCAGCAGCTGGCAGCAGAACCTCCTCTTCAGCTTCCAATTTGCCCAGACCTTGTCTCCCAGGAGATGGGAACACTGGTCCAGCCAGACCTGCAGTCCTTGCATCTACATGCCTGGTTCCTACAGACCTAGTCATATCCAGGCATGGGGTTTCTTAGAGAGTAGAAGAAGTCCTCATGGAGGCTAGGAAGCCCTCCACGAGAGCTACTTATGCCATGAAGTGGAAGTGTTTCAGCATTTGGGCAGCAGCTCACTCCCTGGACCCTATGCACTGCTCGGTGAATCAGATTCTCGAATATCTCCTCTCACTCTCAGATAAGGGGCTGGCTTACTCTTCAATAAAAGTGCATTTCTGTGCCATTTTGGCATATCACTCGCCGGTACAGGGCAAGATGATAGTACAGCTGGATCTCATGTGTACCTTTTTGAAAGGTGTTCTCCACATCAAACCACCCATTAGGGATCCGGTTCCACCTTGGGATTTGCTTTTCGTATTAGAAAAGTTAACTTTGTCCCTCTTCGAACTGGCAACTCAGTGCAATTTACGTTTCCTCTCTTGGAAGGCACTGCTTTTAGTTGCTGTCATGTCAGCCTGAAGAATTTCGGAGCTGCAAGCCCTTATGTGTAAAGAACCCTACGCAGTTTTCCACAGAGACAGGGTGTCTCTGTGTACCAATCCCAGGTTTCTTCCCCAGGTAGTTTATGAGTTGACCCTCAACCAGGACATTTCCCTTCCAGTCCTACTTCCCAGAGTACTCTAACAAAGGGGAGACTCTCCTTCATACTCTTGATGTCCACAGAATCCTTAGACATTACCTGGACAGGACTAAAGACATCAGGCAATCTGATCAACTATTTGTCTCATTCACTCCCAAATCCTTGGGAAAGCCAAAAACGAAACAGACCATGTCTAAATGATTGACTAACTGCATCACCTTTGTCTACGACAAGTACGACAAAACCTTACCGGGACCGGTGAGGGGGCATTCCACAAGGGGTCTGGCTGTGTCCTTTGCAGCCCTTAAGAATGTTTCCACAGCAAATATATGTGCGGCAGCAACGTGGAACTCAGTACACACTTTCATCAAGCACTACACCCTGGATGTTGCTTCCAGAAGAAGAGCAGGGTTTGGCCTTGCTGTGCTTCAAGGCCTTTTATCCTAAAAAGTGTATTACATTTTTAGGTTTACAGACACTGTTTGTCTCACAGTTTATTCTTTTACAAATGCCTCCCCCCTTAATTACCTGAGGGACACTGCTTGGGACTCTGTCCTTATGGTATAGCCTGGTGCAGGAGCTCTTACTCAAAATAAGATAGTACGGTTACGTAAGAACTTGCCATAACAGTAGATCTTCGAGATGAGCTCCTGTAGCAGGTGCTATTTCTCCTCCTCCTTCCCCTTTAAGTCTCTCTTTTTGGGATTTACTTGGCACCTGCTTCAGAGCTCTCCTGCTGAGTAACCTTTGGGTCTCTGGGGGGGTGAACTGAGGTGGGGCTGGGGTCCACCCCTTTATACAGCTGGTGACGTTGGTGGCGGGCTGACGTAAGGGGCGTGCCCCAGTTCGGTACCGCTGGCTAGAAGTTTTCCATGGAGTCCTAGTGCCTGACGGCATAGTCCTCATGGTGTAGCCTGTTGCAGGAGCTCATCTCGAAGATCTACCACTACGGTAAGTTCTTATGTAACTGTGCTTTACATTGCAACTTTATTTCCTATGTAACTGCCCAAGGGAGCCACCTTATTTACATGCCTTATCCAATGCTGTATGTTTACCATATCTGTAACTGTACACTTACCAGTCACATATAATTGTATACACACCAGCTCCTCGGAGAGAAAGAGACCATACTCAAGGAATGGTAGGAAATCTGCTCCCTTGTGACTGCTTTGTCACATGTCTGACGTGAGTGTGTGTAATAAAACTGCTTTTTATTACATATTGCTTGTGGTATATTCTTTGAATAGCCAATCCAACATACAAGAATCTGATGGTGAGCTGGACTCCACCATAACAGAAGGCAGCAGCAAAAGTCAACAGAATTCTGGGGTGCATTGCAAGGGGAATTACCTCTAGGAGAGAGGAAGTCATCCTGCCTCTGTACAAGTCCCTGGTGAGGACACAATTGGAGTATTGAGTGTAGTACTGGCACCCCTATTTAAAAAAGAACATCAAGTTGTTGGAGGGGGTGCAGCACAAGCAATGAAAATGATCCTGGGATTAGGAGATAAACCTTATGAGGAGAGACTGACAGAGCTCAATATGTATTTCCTGGAGGATAGAAGGGAGAGAGGGAACATGATTGAGCTCTTCAAGTACCTGAAGGGTATGAACAGAGTAAGCACTGGAGATATTTTCAAATTAAAAGGTGGCAGGGAAACCAGGGTCCACAGTCTGAAGTTGGAATGAGGCAGATTAAGGAGGGAAATGAGGAGGAGGCACTATTTCACCGAAAGGGTGATGGTAGGGTGGAACGTGTTACCGAAGGAGGTAATATCACTGTGGACAGTAGGCAGCTTCAAAAGGGGGTGGGACAGGTTCAGAGGTAGTGGTTCACACCATGGGGGGCAGGGGGTGGAAGTAAAGGATACACGGGCAAAATCAGTGGTGGGGAGGCAAGGGAAGGGGCAGCTGCACTCTGAAAGACTTAAGTGCTGCAGACTCGAGCAGACTAGATAGACCGAACACCGACTTTAAAGTCTCACCGAACACTAACTTTAAAGCGAGACCGCCCTCTTCCCGGTCAAGACTGAAGTCAAAAAGCATAAGACTGACCTCCTGTCAAGGGAAGTTTAACTACTGCAGGGTAATATCCTGAGGTGATGGCATTTGGTGGGGGGGGATCCTAAAAGATACAGGGGAGATGCATTCACTAACCCTGGGGCCTGGTAGACTCCCAGATTGACGGGGTAGTGATGACAGGTCAAACTGACCACAGATAGGCCCAGACAAGGCATTTTGATTTAATGAAACCTCCCCCTCCAGTGCTGGGGGCAATCAGGGCAAAGGTGATATGCAGGGTATCAAGAAATGTACGAAAAATAAAAATATTGTGCCAGCGATTGTTGGGGGGGATGGGGACATTTAGTTAAGGTGAAGTATGGGTACTTAATTTGAGTTACAGCTGGATAGCTAGAAGAGTTACAACCCTACGAGGAAAAGTAAAAGAGAAGCATACTCAAAAGCAGGGGGTGGGGGGAGGAATTGAGATCTGTAATAAACAGGCAAAACAAGGCTAAAAAGGAGACAGTAGTCCTAAAGGATACCACGAGTATAGAGTAACCTTTAATACAGACATGGTAGAAGCCTGGCCTGGTGGCGCTGAGGTTAGGCACTGGATGCCACACCTTGGCATAGCGCCAGTGACCCATGTTAGGGAATGAGCACAGGCCACCAGGGGTTGGGCGGGGGAGGGAGAAGTTGAGCATCTAGAGGACAGCTCTCCTCTCCCGGGAAGGAGGACTGGCACTCCCGCCAAATCACTACCCCCAGGTGGAGGTCGAAGCGTAGTGCAGGTCAGAGGGGCCAGAAGAAGGGAGGGTGCTGCAGGACTTCTGCAGCCGTGCATACACCTCTATGTGCGAATGTCCTGCGTGTGCACCCGAGCAATGGGGAAGGGAGAAAATGGAGGAAAAACACCTCTGGCTGCAAATGATGACTAACCTCTCACAGGCTCCATGCCAGTGACCGGGCAGGGGAAAGTCCTCGTGATACCGGGGTGACAGAGCTGGGGAGGTCAGTCAGAAAGGGGCAGCTGGGGGCAGAGGAGTATAAAGTACACATAAAAAAAAAAAGATACAGACATGGTGTCAGTGGCTCAGTAGGTAGCATACTTGCTTCTGAGGCCGGGAGATCAGAGGGCAGTGGGTTCAGTTCCCACATCTGGCACTTGGGTTAATATCCCAATACTGACACTGTACTGCAGCATGAGGGGGGTATTGCACTTCTGAGGTGCTGTCTTTCGGATGAGACGTTAAACTGAGGTCCCATCTTCCTGGATTCATGGTAGTTCAGGTGGATGCTAAACATCCCATAGCACTTATCGAAAAAGAGTAGGGGAATGTTTTATTTAAAGAAAAATTAGTGCAGTACATTCAATAAACAAAATACAATGTCAACTTTACAGAAACTGTAAATAAGGTTTGCAAGAAAGACAAAATGAAATCAACCCACAAATAAAACCAATAAACAAGGGCGGGGAAAAAAAGGAAAAGAAGTCAAAAGAAACATTTCAGTTTAAATGGAGCAAAATAAATGCTTACTAATACAGAGAGGAAAGGAAAACATCTTCAGGGTACTGCAGTTTCAATCCATGCACAATTGTTCCAATATGAACTGTATACAGCAGAAGTCAACAACTTTTTTTCCACATTTTGGATTAACACAAGGCTAGAAACAATCTGTGCAACTATTTGTGTTGCAGAAAACACTTTCTGTTGCAGGAGAAAGGCGCACCTGGCCTGCCATAAATAATAGCGGCAGGATGCAAAGATGAGACGTAAGGTCCCTGTGTGATATTTCTATAATCCGGGGGGTATATCCCATACACCAGGATATCATATGTTACATTCTGAAGTGCCTTTTCTTTCCATTTATGTAAAAGGAGGGTCCAAACAACTTGACTATATGGGCAATCAATAAAAAATTATGCATGGTTTCCAGTACCGTTGTGCAAGATTCTCGGGGGCATATTCGCTCCTCTACTGATTTATGTTTTAGGTTGTTTTTGACACCCAGTCTTCCATGACAAGCTAGTCAGGAGATATCCCAGAATTGTGTGGATATCCTGGGGTCAGTTAACTGAGAGAAGGGCGTTTCTAATTCCAGAAGGGAGCCTTGTGTAGATACTATCTGTGGTAAGTCAGAAAAATGGGTATCTAAAATAAAGTTATAAAGCTGTCTCCTGGTTTTAGTCAATATATGCGCAGGGGAGAGTTTCCATTGCCGGATCTTCAGAAAAGGGGGGAAGAGGAAGCTGGGGATACCTAGTTTTCTGAAATTCCTAGGGATGTCATGCTGGAGTTGTTGCCATATTTGGCATACCTTAATGGTAAAAGAATATATAATTAAATGCCAAAATAGGGGTGGATCATGGAGTAAGTGGGGTATCATGATTTTCAGGAATAGGCTATGGAAAAATACTATCGGGTTCAGCATCCTTACCCCACCATGACAATAATCCATGTATGTGTATGATCTTTTTATGGGATTTAAACAGCTGCCCCAGAAGCCTTGAAAAAAAATATTGTAAACTCTTGCCTCCAGAGAAAAAGGGACCAGAAACACTGATGCCACGTGTAAGAAAAGGGGAAGTATTAAAGTTTTCAATAAAAACACTCTTTTCCGTTTTGCAATGCTATGTCCTTTCAAAAGGAAGGAGTGTGCTACTCTATTTAATACTATATTCCAGTTATAGCGACATCATCTGAGGTGCCGTAATGTAAGCCCAGGATTTTTATTGGGCGATTGCCAGAGGATATCTACAATATCGTTGGTAAGTCTATGCTGGCTGAAACTGGGCCACTAGTGCTGTGCTTTTGCTATATTTATTTGGGAGCACAAGCTGTCTCAAATGCTTTGAAAATAGGGGGAAGTACTATCTCCTGAAGATAGGGGGTAGTACAAATGCACAAATCATCAGCATATGCACATACTGGAGGTAGAGGTCTTCCAATGGGGGAAGAGATTCTAGGTAAAGATGGGTGCAGCAGTAGGGTTCGTAATAAAGGGTCCAGTTGGAAAATATATAAAAGAGGACTTAAGGGGCAGCCCTGTTGCACTCCTCTAAGGCCTAAAAAAGGGGGTCATGGAGAACCATTTATATGGGGTTGTATCCAAGCAGTACTATATAAGAGTTTAAGCCAAGAGATGAATTTCGGGGAAACATGGTAGTGTGCAAAACCTGGAACAAATAAACATGGCTGACCCGTCAAAAGCCTTTTCTTGGTCCAATGGAGAGTAACAGGGCAGGTGAAGAGGGGACTGTTTGAAATAATGTCTCGAATGAGGATAGGTTGGAAAGGATAGATCTGCCGGAAGGGCACAAGTCTGCACCTCAGAAATAATCTGAGCAGCAACAGGGAGCTTCCTATTGAGCAAAATTGATACGAATATTTTATAGTCTACGTTTAGCAGACTTAGTGGTCTCCAGTTCCGTATATCGGCTCTATTCCCTTTCTTGAATAATAAAATCATATTAGCATCAGAAAATCCTTTAGGAGTAGAATTAGTGCTTATGATGGTATTATATATTAACGTCAGAAAGGGGGCCAAAAATAACATAAACTGTACATATAATTCTGCAGTAAGGCCATCGGATCCAGGGGAAGTGCGTTTCTTTTGGCGTTTTATAGCCTGCTGGGTTTTCTCTGGTGTTAGAGGTTCAAGGAGATGTTTCAATGTATTTTGGGATGGAGGAGGAATAGAAATACCTGAAAGGAAAGGTATGATACTATCCACAGGAGCTGTGGTGCCAAACATCGTAGCTAGATAAGAGCTGGCGATACGCTTTATGTCCAGCAAGGAATTGTGGGGGGTACTGGAAGAAGAATCAAAATGTTCCTCTATGTGAGTTGCATTTACCTTGTCAGTGCAACTTTTATAGATATCTAAGGAGGGACTGGAGCCTTGTGTCCCATGTTGAGCTTCCATCCGTTAAAGAATGTGCTCGGTGATACTGGAACTGTTCCATTTCTTCCTTAATGGACTTTATTGTGTGAGAGTAGCCCATGTGGGATGTGAAACAAAGAGATATGACCTGTTGTAGTTTTTGTCTGAGAGTGAGGTATCGAAGATATGAACTCAGTGTTCTCTTCCTCCCTGTATGTAGGAAGAAAATCTTGATGTCACTCTTAGTGTGTTCCCACCATTGTAGAGGGGAATGATATGCTTCCAATATGGACAGCTGGGCCCTTAGAAGGTCTGTGCAATGCATTGAAATGGCCGGGTCTGTCAACAATGAACTATTCAATTTCCACCTAGAGTGGGGTTGACCAGGAAAGGAGTTCCCTGAGGGGGAGCAAACCAGAGAGATCCCCAGATGGTCTGAAGTCTCACAGGGTATGATTCTTGCCTGTGTGACTGAAAAAATATTCCATGAGACAAAAGAAAATCTATCCTGGTGGCGTATGGGCCTCTAAGATGAGGTTTGGCACCTGAACCATGTAAAGCGTTATGTCCATCTATGAAGGCCACAGTCTGAATAATTTTGTTTAGGGCAATTGAATCTGCGAAAAGTTTTTGGGTGGAGCCACCCCGATCTGAGAGAGTAAGATCACAGTTGAAATCGCCTCCCATATAGATTTGCTGGTTGGAATACAGGTATGGGTGTATTTTGTTAAATACGTCTGTTCTGGAGGCAATGCTCTGGGGGGCATATACATTAATGAGCCTGAGTTTGTGTTGTTGGTATGTACAGTCTACAAGCATGGCTCGGCCTGGTATTATGTCTACCAACCAGGAAATTTGGAAATTTAAATTTGCAAACAAAATACCTAGGCCATCACACCTATCCTCTCCATATGACCAGAAGGAAGAGCCCTGATGCCAACGAGTTTTAATTTGAGAAAGCTCATGAGGAGATTTCAAACAGGTGTCCTGGAGAAAATAGATGTCATGGTGTAAGTCAGAAAGGTACTGCATTGTAGAGAGTTGTTTTCTATAGGATTTAACGCTGCATGCATTTAGGGTCAAGCAGCGGAGTCCTTGGTGGTGGTTCATCCCAGAAAGTACAGTGCCATTCTGGAGGAGCTAGTGTCAGGTAATGTTAGCATGGGTCATACCTCCATCTGCTGAAGGGGGGATCAAGCTGGGAGTCAGAGAAGAAGTCCATATGGGAGGAAGAGGCTAGAGAAGAATCCGAGTCTCCATCTTCCCCTTCCGTGTCTCCCCATTGTCGTCTCTTGGCTAAGGCCTGAAATTTATTCCTCGTGATAATTGTTCTCTTGGGGGTGGAAGCCTCTGCTTTTTGTTTGCCTTTACCCCGTTTAGAAGGGGGATTACCACAAAGTGGTCTGAGTCCTTTGGTGGGGGAGGAGGCATGGTAGCCTGAGTACTAGCAGGGGCTGATTCAGAAGGGGGTACTGCTGCTATAGGGGTTTCAGGGGACTTGGGAATGGCCCCTTGTCCGGCCGTAGGTTCAGGCGCTTGCGGGAGAGGAGATTCTTGTGCCAGGGTAGAAGTGGCAGGGCCGGGGCCTCCCTGCGGCATAAGACGCTGGTCTGAGGAATCGTTATAAGTGCTATCTGGTCCTGGGGAGGCGGTCAGGAGCCTATTATGATCCACTAAGGGCACTGGTGATAGGAGTGCCCGGCTCATCACACAGATTGCAGTATAGAGGTTTGGACAACCTAAACTCACATGTCCATAGGATAAGCACAAAGTACATCTCGGCTTGTAAATGCTGCTCAGGTGAGTGCGAGACCACACTTATGACAGGTCCGTGGTTGTCCAGGGTAAAACATAAGCCATGGTCCCTGCCTATGTGAAAGCTGCCTGGTAAATGAGAGATACCTTTATCCGTGTTTTAAGTTGTACCTTTACTTTCCATCCCCAGTCCTTACTGGGTCCTCGACCAAAATAGATTAGAGGACCTCTAGTATATCATAGCGCTGCCTGAGCCAGTACTGGACATCCGCTATGCTCACCTCCTCGCTACGAAACAGTAAGGTAACAATTTTCACTGTTGGTTTCGTGAGGGGGATAACCATAAAGGGAGCCCAAAGTGGCAGATGTTTTACATGCTCATATTTCTTCCAGAATTTCTCCAAAGTGTACACATTTTTAAAACTTAAGTCATACACAAATTCCCCATGCACATAAATGAAGGCAAATAATTCTGTTGCCCCTATCCCTAAAGAGTCTCGCAACATACTATGCAATACAGTTCTTCTGTCAGGGCTTGTAGCAATGTCCCCCATGAACTTCATACGTACAGCATTCCTTCACTGTGCTGGCTCACCTAAATTTTGTGAACAGATCTCACTGAGTTTAAATGGGGTGAGTTAGTGCCTCACCTGCAGGCTGTGGACCAAATGGCTCAGATGTACCAGCTAAATTAGGTTCTGAAGTCGAGGAGGATGAAGTAGATTCATGTCTGGCTAGGTTGGGGTCCGTGACAGTATCTGTGACATCAGGTGTTGTTCGGGAGATAGCAGGTGTGCTTGAAGCATTACTAGGGAAAGATACTGGTTCGGGAGCTTTTTTCGTCGGTAATGGTGTGTCTCCTGAAGATCGGAGTTTGTTGCGAGCCTCAGAGATGATTTCCTGGGCTGAAACAGCCTTGGGAGGTCAGGGTGCTCCTTCTGAAAGTTGCTGCCAGCCAGCTGCATGGAGCGCTGCCGTGGGTGACCAAATGCTGTCAATGTCCTCTGTGGTGCGATGACTGTCCCGTAGATGCAAAGAGAGAGGAGCTCCCAATGCAGAGTTTGTGGCATTTCTGGTGCTAGGAGTTATATCAGAAGTGGCTGGTGCAGGGTAAGTTGACAAAAAAGGCTGTGAGGAAAACTGTGGATCAGAGTGCATTAGACCAATAAGAAAGTCCTTGTGTGCAAAGTACATGCTTCGCAGATAATTTTCTGTGTCTTTAGAAGTGCTCTGAGTTCCTGAAACTGGGTAAAGTGGTGTCTGAGGCAAGTCTTCTTGATGATTGTCTGGCAATTCATTTAAAGTGGTACCTTCAGTATTTCTTTCTGCAGGTTGCAGCCTTGTAGTTTCTTCAGAGATAATGTCAGGTATTCTTGACTCCATGGGTGAAGTTGTAGTCAGGTCAGAATCCAAAATATCTCCAGCAATTCCACCAGCAACCACACTGTCATCCGCCATCTTGGTACCGTAGACAAAAGGGTCCCCTCTGCTCACAGGAAGCAAGGCCCCCTGCAGGCAAAGAGTAGGGGAATTTCCCCAGTGTCCTTGCCAAATTTCTCCCATTCACTAAAAATACCACCAACAGCTTAATCTGGTTCAATTTCAGTTGCTTACCATCTGTATTCTCCCCCCCCGTCACCCCTGAAAAAGGGACTTCTAGGCCCAGTGGGCTTGCTGGGTCAACAAAATTCAATAAATAAATGGTAGTCTGATGAAGTGAAAAGCGGAACAAGGTGGAGAAGTTTTGCCACCACAATGTCCCAAACAGAAAAAAATTGGTAAAGGCAACCACACCCAAGGAATGTAAGGGACGGGGAGACAGCCTCAGCAGGACCTACATCACTGCAGTTACCTGACATGCACAGGTAGCAAAGGTTACTACTAACAGGGTAGTTTCCGTGATAGTGGCCTTGTATATGGGGATGAAGTTACCCACTATCTACCAGGGAAGAGAGTGGGAAACCATCAGACCACTGACTCTTCAGGGCACAGAGAGATAGAAATAGAGCTCGCCACAGTTGGAAGGCATGTAAGGGTAAGTAGTTGCTGGACCCAGTTAGTCCCCAAACTTTATAGTAAAAAGTTTGTTAGAGCCAGAGAAATAGCAATGCATCAGTTTGGTCACTAGGTGGCATTAGATTTCAACAATAGAAAGTTAAACCAACAAGGGAAAGATAAGCAGCCACCATGAATAGAATTACAGCTAAAATACTGTCATATAATGTTAATGGTCTGCCCCACCCTGTGAAACGAGAAAGAGTGACGGCTTATATAAGGAAAACAGCAGCAGAATTTATTTTGCTGCAGGAGACACACCTCTCTGAGGCAGAACACCAGAAATAACATAAATTTGGATATGAAAATGTATGTTTCTCCTCCTCTAGTTCCGGGAGAAGGAGGGGGGTGGCAATACTAATCCCCAGGAGAACCCCCTTCACATTGCATAATACGTGTAAAGATAAGGAAAGGGGATATGTAATAATCACAGGGGAATACGAAGGACAAGCCATCACTCTCGCCTCAACCTACGCCCCTCCGGGAGCTGACTAGTTTCTATAGATGTTTTTTATCAACTCTGTTAGAAAAAAGGAGTGGGGCAGATAATCTGTGGGTGAGACTTCAATCTTACACTGACCCCTAGATGGGACACAACCTCTGGCATCCCTAGAAAGGAGCAAAGAGTAGCTTGAAAGGTTAAAACACTGCTTAGGGAATTGGGAATGATAGATGTGTGGAGACACATAAATGGATAAGTGAGAAAATATACATTCTATTCAGCAGCACACAAAATATACTCTCGGATAGATCTTTTCCTGGTCCCCAGAGATCCAATAGACGGACTACAGAGATGTGAAATAAGCACATTTGGTGTCTCAGATCAGGGCCCAATAACCCTGACATATGATCTAAGTGCTTTCAGGAAAGCATCCTTTTTGAGGCTGAATGTCTATCTACTTCATGATAAGGACATCCAGAAACAAATAAAAGAGCACCTTAAACAAGCCATTATAGATAATAACATACAAGGAGTCAAACCAGGAGTTCTATGGTACAACATCAAGGCTATGGTTGGGGGAAGATAATAGAAATAGCCTCAAGAAGGAGGAGGAGAGAATGACAGCAGAAACAAAAGGAATTAGAAATAGAATAAATGACCTGGAAGGGCAACAAAATGCCAGACTAGCCAAGCAAAGTGGAATAAGGCTAGGAAAACTAAAAAAAGAATTAAACTAGATTTTAGATTATAAAGTAGAACAAAACCTCAGATATCTAAAACAGAGGTATTATGAGGGAGGGCCCAGAGCCTTAAGATTACTGGCCTGCAGAATTAGAGCAAAAAGGAACCGAGCACATATCAGCCCAGTACTACGTAAGAATAAAGACCAAAAAGTGGTTAGGATGGAAGACATAATGGATGTCTTTAGGTCTTACTACTCTAAATTGTATACACCCAACCCACCATTCCCAACACACGAATTAGACAACATTTAAAAAAATCTATCCCTACCACAGGTCACCCAAGATGAAAATAATAAATTACAACAGCCAATAACACAGGGAGAATTAAGGCAGGCAATCCTAGAGGATAAGAATGGGAACTGTCCAGACACAGATGGATTCCCAGCTGAATTCTACAACAATTTGGTGCTTAAGTCCTACCACTGCTTCAGGGGGCGTGTAATGAGGCAATGGGAGAAGAGGGCAAACTTCCTCCATCCTGGAATTATGCCATCATTTCAGTCCTGCCCAAACCAGGCAAAGATCCCACACAATGCCCCTCCTATCGCCCCATATCTATCCTCAATGTGGATTATAAATACCACACATCAGTCATCACAAGGAGACTCCAAAACATAATCCCAGAACTAGTGGGTCTCGACCAGACGGGTTTAATACTGGGCAGACATGCCCAACACAGTACTCAAAGGACCCTACACATAACTGACCATCTTCACTCGAGGGTAACCCCATCTATCATCATGAGTATGGATGCAGAAAAGGCCTTCCACCAGGTAGACTGGGAGTATTTAAACAGGGTATTGGTGGGGTTCGGTTTCTCCCAGACTTTCTGTAAATATATACAAAACATCTACACATCCCCTCAGGGCCTACGTTACGGCTAACGGACACTTATCACAGAGCTTTAAGTTGGGTAGGGGTACTAGACAGGGATGTCCCTTATCCCCAGTTCTATTCACCCTGTACATAGAACCCTTGGCACAGATGATAAGAAAAGATAAAAGGAATTACAGGGGTAGCATTGGCACATGGGGAACATAAAAAGGCCCTACATGCAGATGATGTCCTGGTGTATCTAATGGATCTAGATAACTCTCTCCTTAGATTAATGGAATTAATTAAATGATTCTCAGCCATGTCTGGATACACAGTCAATACAAAACAAACAGAAACAAAAAAAAACAGAAATCGTAACAATAACTTACACCTCAACAATAGAACAAAGAAAACTATTTCCCATGAAATGGGGCCTACCAAAACTTAAATACCTGGGCATCTACTTAAGGGCAACAACCAATCACATTTATGAGGATAACTTTGTCCCCCTCCAATACAAGAAGCCATGAAAAGATGGGCACTTGTGCCCCTCCCTCTCCACTTTAGAATACAAGCAATAAAGATGAACATACTCGCAAGATTATTATACCTTTTTCAGTGTGCACCAGTTTATCTAAGTAAAACGTGGTTCAACAAAACACAAAGAATGTTATATACATTTGAATGGGCCAATGCTAGACCTAGAGTTAAAAGTGGAGTATTACTAGCTAGAAAGGAGTGGGGAGGCTGGGCATTCCCAGACCTCACAGCATACTGGACGTCTGCACAACTGAAGAATGCCTTATTGTGGCTAGATAACAAACTCCAGGCCCACTGGAAAGTAACAGAATTAGATATTATGGGTGGTCATTCAGGACAGGCCCTGTTGTTTGGGGTTGGGGGGAAGGATGGGGAACCACATGTATAGGGGCCATGCAGGTCTAGGGGCTTAGGAGAGATTTATCAATACCCCCCCACACCAAACAAAAGGCATGGGTATTTAGATGGCTGGGATAGGACCCAGACTTCCAGCCAGCCCTCATGGATCCATGGGATAAAAACAATCCACTGCAGGGTTGCAATACCCAAGGCAAGTGATAGATGGGGGACGGTTTCCACCTTTGATAAGTGTTGCTTTCAGTTCAGTTTGAAGTCAACGGATAGATTTAGATATTTCCAAATAAGGAACTACATCTTGGCAAAACTCAAACATCAAAGAGAGGAGGAAGACGGGGAGAGGGAGGAGGCTGCATCCCTAATGTGTCTGCTGACAGACTTCCAACAAATGAGAGCCATAACCAATATTTTATCAGTCTATCATACAAAAACATGCAGGACAAACAAAATACATAAGGGAGAAGTGGCAACAAGAGTCTCACTCCCAGATCCCTGCCCCTCAGTGGGAGAAGAGCTGGAATAGAACATTTAAGACCTCATCCTCTCCACAGTGGTGAAAATTTGCATGGAAAACCCGAATCAGATATTTCATAATACCACTTATACAGGCTAAATGGGATAAAAACATTGCACCAACCTGTTGGAGACATTGTGGGGAGCCCAGGGCCAACCAAACACATGTGTTCTGGGACTGCCAGGAACTACAGGGATTCTGGACACACATCACATGTAAACTCCAAGGGATTTTTTCTCTAGAGGAGCCCTTAGGCTTCCAGCACCTAGTACTGGGCCTTCCAACTAGTAATAGGAAAAATAAAGAAACCCTATATTTATGGGACAAACGTATAGTGGCAGCAGCCAAAGTCATCACCAGGAAGTGGCTACAGGCTACTCCTCCTACTATTCTGGACTGGGAAGGAGTTTTAGACCAGATATCAGAGATGGAAAGGGTGACCTTTGCTGTTCAGGACAGGACCCAGACCTTTCTTGTAAGATAGACCAGGTGGGAGATGGAGAAGGACATAGATGGAGAGGGGGAAACTAGTATAGGGACAGCAGACCAGCTTCTGACCACACAGAAACTGATCAGGAGTGGAAACTGCTTGTCCCTGGTGTAGGGACAAATGAAGAATCAGAAAGGGAACAAATGACAAAAGGTGGCAGAACTTACACAAGGATACATAAAAATTTACCCACAAAAGGAAGTGCATGCAAATTCTCTGGCTCAAAAGTTCACAGTTCAGTTCAAAAGTTATTATTCAACATACCAACCCACTGTTTAAAGAGTTGGCAACAGGTGGAATATACAAGACTACACAGATTACTATATTGTAATCTGCTACATAAAATATAGGAAATACTGACACAAGAATAACAGGAGACCATATTAACCTAGAAAAGACACATTTTGTTAGATTGATCAAATAAATTACACAACAGATTGTACAAGGAATGTGAAGGAAATCTGTAATAGACAAGGCAGACAAGGGAAGAGGGGAAATGAAAAGAGAAATAAACATGAGGAAAATCAGTTGAAAGTATAAAACCTGATGCCCTGTAGGAGACAAAATAAAACAAATCAGAGTGGTAGTTTACTCTACAGAAGCCAACTGGCAACTCACACTAAACCAAAAGGCCTAGAGCCTGGTAAGTTAATTCTGGAAATCCCTAGAGTTCATTAATAATATATCTTGTCTTGTATACATCCATTTCTAGGCTGGGGTTGCCTTGTTAAACCAGATGAGCCTGATATATATAGGAGATGATTCCAGGATCCCCTTATGTGCCAAGAAAACTTGTAAAGGAAGGACATGCTGGACTGCACTCAGGTGGGATCAACTCAAACTCTGACTTGCCCAAGGAACACAGGTGAGACAAGACTGTAAGAAGACATAAAAGTAGATTTCAGGTAAGGTCTTGTCACACGAGTGGAGAGGGGTAAGTCCATAACTATATACACTATTGTATACCGATTAAATGAGAGAATATCAAAGTGTATAAACTTCAAAGGCCAATGGATAGATTACAAACAACAAATATACAGGTTACAGACAATGGTGTAAAGAATGTGTTTATTTTTTAATTACAACTGGTATTCATAAGTGCCAAAGCTTACCCTGTAAAGAATAACTGCCTAATATTAATAAGTACAATGTACAACTGAAATATCAATAATTGTAATGTGCAACAGAAATTTTTATACAAATAAAAAGTTAAAAAAAAGGAAGGAATAGAGGTTGCCACAGAGTACATTATGCTCAGCAGGAAGAACACAAGGGCCAAAGCGCCCAGCTGGTTCAGTTCTGGGGTTGCCCAAGCAGTAAGGGAAAAGAGGCTGGCCTATAGAAAATTCAGGAAAACCAAGACAGAGGTGGATAGGGAAAATGAACTAATGTGAGTGAGGCAAGTAAGGATAAGGCTGATAAGGAGAGTCTCTTTAAGCAGAGTGGCAACCATAACACGAGGGGGCACAGTCTTAAGGCTGGAGGGTGGGAGGCTTAGGAGGGAGGTTAGGAAGCACTTCTTCACAGAGAGGGTGGTGGACACTTGGAATGTGCTGCCAGAAGAGGTGATCTCATGGATGACAGTGAGCAGCTTTAAAGAGAGGCTGGGATAGGCATAGAGAGAAGGTAAGGATCATGGTAGGGAGGATAGAAGGAGTGCAGAGGTGGGGTGGGGACAGTAGTCCAAGCTGTGGACATCGCAATACCAGCAGACTAGATAGACCAAATGGTCTTCTTCTGCTGGCTTCTTCATATGTTCACATGTATGATAATAAAAAATAGTAGCAAATAACAAATGTGCAGTTTAACATTTCTGCATTTCTCAAAGAACAATTGTTGAATACTTAATGAAAACTTGATTTACTTTTCCATTGCTTTATCACATATCACAGCAGAGAGTATTTGCCCTGCCTTAGAAGCCATACATGTTGAAGTAGAAGATGATGTATCCCATGAAACAGCCCATGTAACTGAGACATCAGAAAACTCTGATGGAAATGAGGACAGCAATCCAATGTTGGAACATGAAGATCATGGCACTTTGCAACAGGGAACATCACTTCCATCTTGAATCAGGTATGTATATGTTCATATGTAATAAAGATGTGTAATACTGAAAATTATAATTGGAAAGGCTTTGCCTGAAGTTCAGTGGCCAAGCAGCCAGCCACTCCCACTTCCTGAGCTATATAAGCAGTTCTTCTCAGTCTCACTGTGAAGCATTTTTTCTTTGCAGCTGAAGGCTCTACTGGTTTGTCCTCTGAGCTGATTGGGCCTCCCTGGCTGGCTGGGGCCTGCCCCCACTGCTCCTGCTTGTTTCTGCTGGGCTTCTGTGTGTATTTTCCTGCTTCTGGTTTGTATTTTGCCTTCGGCTGTGTGTGCATCCTTCCTTTTTTTTTGGGGGGGGGGCTTTTCTAAGCTCCTAGCATACTGCTACTTCAGCGCTCATACTGCTTGCTTTCAGTTACTCACAACTCTCAAATTACTTGCACTGCAACTGCAAATCTGATTTGTGTGTTTCAGCTCAACTATAGCTGTTCCATGGCATACTCTATTACTTTCACCTTACTTAAATTCACTGAACCTAGCTCTACAGCTCACTCATGCTTGTTCTAATTACCTCATTGCAGCATTTTCATTGCACTGCCTGGTGACAGTGCTTTAAGAGCATTATGCTTCTTTTTATTTATTGCAATTACAAAATAAGTGTACTCATTTATTTTTACTACTGCTGCACAGGTCTATTTGCTTCCTGCTACTGCTTTGTTTACTCCCATGCTATTGTACATTGTTTTACTCTGAGGTTAGCTAAAGCTCCTGCTGAGGCTATTAAATTAGCTTTATATCTGCATGTGGTTCACGGCCCTTCCATCACTTTCTTGTTTGTCCTATGGCAGGGACTGGGAGGCATTTGGGGGTTGTGGCCCATATGGCTAATTAATTCTGTTCTAAATCCTGTCACCACCAAAAATCCTCAGAGTTTGTCACCTTGATTTGGCTTTGAACTTCTCTGGCTGGCTTGCCCCCAATTCAGTGCTGTTAATGCTATACAGTATGTTATGCAGACCTCCGTGTAGGTCCACCTATCACTACTGCTTACTGACCTACGTGCAGGTCCACATTTGCTTACGAAACCGTTGCTCCTTGCTTACGCAAACCATTACTTCATGCCTACTGCCATCCCTCGGCTTCAGCCTGTGGATTCTGCTGCACTCAATCTGTATTCGACTGTGCAAGGTCTGGGCACTCAATCCTCATTACGATCTCAGCACGCTGTGCTCATTCAGCTTACCAGCTTTTCAGTTCTCAATCAATTTCTGGGGCACTCCAGCCATTCTATTCTGGCACAGGGTTCCTGCAGCCGACGGTCTCGCTCTGCATTTAGTCCGCATCTTGAGCTTTTCCAGCTTGGGGTGGGATCCTTCTCACCTGGCCCATAGCTGGGAATGTTCTTGCCCTGGGCTTGGCTTTAGCTTCCTGCTACGCGACAGCAGCTCCTGGTGTAGAATTTAAGACTAGCGGTGAAGGGTGGAAAAAGTTCTACTATAACGGTTAGCCATTGCCTTTAGTGGTTTCCCTAGCGAGGCACCTTCACTGCATTCTCCCTACGACTGCCTCTGGTTCACCTGGTTTGATTTAGGGCAGATAGGCCAGGTAAGTGCCTCAGCAGT
Organism: Neoceratodus forsteri; assembly: GCA_016271365.2. Classification (NCBI taxonomy): domain Eukaryota; kingdom Metazoa; phylum Chordata; order Ceratodontiformes; family Ceratodontidae; genus Neoceratodus; species Neoceratodus forsteri. The sequence goes on from CM057453.1 coordinate 1,143,029,262, forward strand.
TGTTGCTCTCCTCCTGCGCCTTAGATGCACGTATTGTTGCAGAGTTGTCTTGCAACCTTCCACGGTGTTCCCGCTAGAGGGTTTGAGTGACAGCCTTCCTCCAAATTGGAATATTTTCCACCTCCCATTAATTGGGTTTCCAAATTGCAGCTGCAGAGCCGTCACTAAATAAACCATCCCAAGCCTGGAGGGAAGGCGACCTAGGCCTTGGATCCTCAGAGATTTCCTCCTCATAGGGTTTTTTTTTCCTCTCCTCTGTTGCCTCAGGTCATAACACTTAATTAGCATAGTTGTTTCCCCTAGTTTCTTTAGATAGGTTCCATTGTTGGATGGAGGTGGAGGATGTCCTGCCGTTCCCTCTCTCTTTAGGGGATCCCCTCATCTCAAGGGAAACCATCAGTATCATGTTACGCAAACCTGGGCAGTTATTACTTTATCCAACTGAGCATCTCATTGCATTATCAACTGCCTATGCTTTTCTACTACTACATTACAGTTGCTGCTCCTACGTCACAGTTGCTGCTTGAGCATATGCTTCATGTTGCCTCCTTTTTGGGGATGATACTACATTTTGGGGCATTCCTAAGGTACCTTTAGCCACGGGAACTGTCCTGTGGCACCTCTAGGGGCAGAACCCTCTCCGAGAGTTCCTTGCTTTCGTACCCCTACAGGGTGGTAATTCCTCTGGAATAGAGAGTGCGAATGGCCACAACCAAAACTAACACAGTTACACAAGCATAACACTATACTGGCTGCATAGGTCAGTGAGTTGGAAAGGCTTTGCCTGACGTTCAGTGGCCAAGCAGCCAGCCACTCCCACTTCCTGAGCTATATAAGAAGTTTTTCTCAGCCTCACTGTGAAGCATTTTTTTTCTTTGCCCCACCATCCTCCCCTCCTCCTCCAGTGGCAGCACTCTCTCCTTAGGGGGATTCCTAAGGTACCTTTAGCCACAGGAATCATCCAGTGGCACCTCTAGGGGTGGAACCCTCTCCAAGAGTTCCTTGCCTTCATACCCCTATGGGGTGGTAATTCCTCTGGAACAGAGAGTGCGAACGGCCAAAACCAAACTAACAATAGTTGCACAAGCATAACACTATACTGGCTGCGTAGGTCAGTGAAAATGGGTTAAATAAATCACATAAGCTGATTGGTCATACTGTTTTTTTAGCCGTGTGTAAATCTGACAACACACACATGGCTGAAGTCCCAGCTGACCACTGCCTGCCCCATAACATCCGCACAGTGTCTCCTCAGGGCATCCGAACATTTGCGCGGTCAGAAACCGCCATTTGCTTCAAAATTAACCAACAACTGTAGCAGCTTAATACCAAAAGCCATACCAAAGCATCAGAGTGCCTTAGAATTCCAAGTAAAGTTTATTTAAAAAATGGAAAAAACCTTTTTCCAATTGATCATTGGTTCCCTGGACAAGTTTCTCTGCATAGCTGAAATTGGCACCCCTGAATTTCTCTCAGCGACCACTTCCGAGATCCACATTGACAGTGCACAGACAGGGGCAATGGTAGCCGCTGACATGGCAACAGAAGAAAACTCGGAAGCCGTGCAGCTAACAAACAGTGAAGGACAGGTCTTTGAAGTCCTTCTTCCTGTTCTGCCGTATCCACTTCTCCTTGGGGGCAATGTAACTGGCGAAACGGCGAGTAGCCCTCTCACAGACGCTCACCCAGCAGCAGCTGGCCATATTGGGGGAATGCCTCCAATAAATATGCAGGCTTCACCCGAGGTAAGGCCAGTTTCTCCCTCTGTAAGCAGAAACATTAGTTTAGAAGTCAGTGGGGCATGACTGTGCACAAAGATAAACACGCCCACAGCGTGTCATCCTTCAGTTCACATCTTGTTTTTTTCTGGTGACAGAAATAAAGTTGTTCACTCCCCCCATTTAAAATGAAACCTGCAATTAACAAAGTAATTTTCTTTCAGAAGGGCTGATCATTGTTAGATGGTGACATTATGAACGAGAAAGATATAACAAGGTTAAAGTTGAACTGTGCAGCCTATAGATTAATTTAATGTCAGTGTTTTGTTTTTTTGTAGTGCCCAAGTAATTCTGCCCATGCTCAGCAGCCTAAAAGATTTTTTTAAGTATTTCAAAAATGTAAAATTCTGTGACAATCTGGTTGCTGGACCATTCCCCCACCGTCAGCAAATCACTGTACCGTGAGCCTTCCCTGCTCAACTGTGTTGTCAAACTCGCACACTCATGCAATATGGATGAAATAAACATACTAGCAATATTCAGTATCCTGAACATGACAAATTGGTTGTCTTATTAAAACGATCATGGGAAAGTACTAAAATTGGGTTTGAAAGCTGAAGCCATAACATAGAGCATGCGCAGTTGTACAGTGCAACAGTGCATGCTCTAGGTTACAGTATCAGATTTCAAAGCCAGTTCTTAGTACTTTTCCATGCTTGTTTTGATTTCACAACTACCTTATTATATTCAGGATGCCAAATACTGCAAATATGTGTATTTACTCCATATTACCTCAGAACAAAAATAAACAAGCACACAACAGACTACCACCAAAACTGAGCCCAGAACGCACACGGTGCCGCGTTTTTGCTGACGGGGGTGGTGGTGGCTAAGTTTGTGTAATGTAATGAACGCCAGTAAATAACAGATTTGGCTTTTTTTTTAAAATAAACTGTAAAGAAATTTTTTAACAGAAGATAATGTACAGCATTAGACAAATACTGTTAACAGAACAGTTGTCAAACTACTGACAAAAATTCCCCCATAAGCTGATAGTGTCCTTTTTTAAATGTATAGATGCTTGTACACAGATACTTAAATCTTCATTGTCTGCATGATTGTTTTCCATAGGATGACGTGGACGATTGCTGTAATTCTTGCCTTCTTATAGTTCAGGGGGCAGTAAGATAATTTGTGACTTGTGCTTACAGAAAGCATAACAGGGAGAGTTGAAGAATAGCAAAAATGTAGCTGGGTCTGTTCACAAGAAAGGGGTACCAAAGTGTGACATGGAGGTAATTTTTTCAAACCCACAGTAGAATAATTTTGATAAGCTTTTCTAAACACTCTTACCCAAAGTTGAAAATGTAACCATGTAGTAAGATAACTGCCTAACAGTAACTTGAGATAAAAGCCACTCAGTGTGGCGCATGCAACAGGGGACACCAAACAATGTGGAATGTGCAACATTGGACACTAAACAGTGTGGCGCGTGCAACACTGGACACCAAAGGAGTGTGGCGCATGTAACATTGGAAACCAGTGTTCTTTTCAGCATCTAATCATTATAATACTAAAAGCATTTTATAACAAACATTGCATGACTAGCATATTTACATTTATGACCATTTTGAAGTGTTCCAAGGTATAAATCCACCAACCCCTCAAAATCTTCTATTCCAATATTGTTATTTTGTCATCGTCTTATGCTGTCTTGCCCTGTTCCCCCATTCCACCCAAACAAACGGAGACACACACCAAGCACTGCAGAGAAATGGCCACTGCCATGTATTTATTTGATAAAAAAAACCAAAAAACATTAACAAGTCTGCGTGATGTGGGCAGCCAGGTAGTCTTGAACTGTATTCTACTTCATAAAACTGGGCTTTCACATGAGGTAACCGGCCATGCTCTCAGTTGGATTTTTCATTAGGGGGTCTGCTACTTTCTTTTAAAAACATTGGGGTGCCATATCCCAAAAGTGGAAGTCCTTGTTAAATTTCTGGGGTTCCTCATTTAAATACATGCGAGTCATGGCCCTACACCTGCATGGCTTGTGATGTAAGATTCTGTAGAGCACAGGGGTGTGCTCCATTGTTCTGTATGAAGCCATGTTTGAATCTGCCATTTCTAATGTTAATGTGTGAGTTCAAACAAATTACAGCCACCAAGCTACTAACAGTGGCCTTGTTAGTTGAGCTGCTGCCATAATTTGTTTGCAGTCACCATCTGTAAAACAGCCCTAGAGTAAACCAATGGAGTATGCCCTTAGGCTCTACAGATTCTTTCATTACAAGCCATGTGGCCACGGGGGCACAGCTCACTCTCCCTAGGCACTGCAAAGAAGATTTCTCTGGGAACTTTCACCCAAAAAAAACATGAGTGTACAGATGCACAAAATGGGCATAAAGGATGCTGGTACCTTCCCCTCTTCTGCATCAACCAAGACTTCTATGCCACCCAAGACATAACAGTAAGTAAATTAACTGGTCCTGCCTACTGCCTAACCTGATCTCACTGGAGAAGGCAAACAACCTGGAAAAACCCTGTGGGAAAACTGGGAAAATTCCTTTATGACCCCAAAGATGAAGTCCTCTACAGGGACAGCGAGACCGTACTGACCCACACCTGCTTTTACAATAGTGGGGTATGGTGGGTGCACTACTCACTGGATGTATTCTAAAAACCTATCTAAACCTATGCTACACAAATGCACACCACACAACAATGTCTCTTTAATCCCAATACCTTCTTTTCTTATCACAACCACCCACCCAATAGTGTCCACAAATGTTCTCATTGCTGCATTCTTAAGCCAGCGGTCATTCTTCATAGTTTTATAGAACAGTTCATAGTTCATCAGAGTGCCATTGCAAAAGAAATCGATTTTCACCTCCCTGGAGTTGCCTGGAATTCAAACTTCATGGACAACCGCACACCCAAAGTAGTTTCTTCTTTGAACTATCACCTGCCAAAACAAAAAACCCAGATTGAAATCAGTTCCCACATCACATAACATTCAAAATCCAGTGATTGTCAGTGCCTGCATCCACTGACACCTGCCAAAACAAAAATAGGTTTATCATGTGCCACCACACATAACCAAAATTGAGCTCTGCCGATACCCGAGGGCCAGCATCCACTCATCCATGAGCCCTTCCACCCTGGCATTCTTCACTTCCTTCACAACTTTCCCTTTTCTCCTCTTCCTGCACACCTTTTTCCACACCTTTCACCTTACTTTACACCTTCCCGAACTAATCATCCCATCTTTCTTCCATCAGCACCCCCTTCCACTTAATTTCACCATAAGACAACCTCCACTTGGCCACCCCATCTCTGTCGACCTTCAGCAGCCTTTGTGTCCACCAACATTCTTTAAATTCTTCCTAGACACCTGTCCACCTGCAGCAGTCGCTGGCCAACAAAATGGCTGTCCACTGTCAGCATGCCCTGTGTCACTATGCTTACATCCATCTACTCACCTACTGCTGTCCATCATATCTAGCTTTATACGTTCCCCTACCAGCCCACCTTTCCCCTACCTGCCCACCCTCTTACAGGACCATTCAGAAATGTTAGAAAGACAATACTTCCTTCAAATTCTGTTAATTCCAATGTTGTTGCAGTTGTTTATGTTTGTTGACAATGGTTTTCAGGTCATCTGGCGATATGTCGAATTTTCCTTGTCCTTGCACTGTTACCAGTCCATAAAAAAGTCATCTTCCCTTTATGACATCGATGTCCGGATGCCGTGGACAATAGAATTTGCCATCCCTGCTCCGTTGCAAAAATTTACATTCAAATTCTTGTTTCATTTCATCAAATGATGTTACTTGTCCAATGTAAAATGTGTTCAAGTAATAGACTGCATAAAACTGGCTTGTCTGTATGTGGTCATAGTTCTTTTGTCTTCTGGTAGATGTGCTGGCAACAGATGTATTGGTTGTTGGCTGGCTGTGCTGGCAATAGATGCATTGGTTGTTGTGCTGGCTGCAGAATCTGTCAAAGTGGCAGCATGTTAACTAATCTAGTTCACAACAGTAGACGTACTGGTCATCACTGGAGGTGTGATATCAGAAGTGGGGGTTGGTGTGCTGGTGATTGCATTGGAGATGGGAATTGGCAATGTAGAGGGACCATGAGTCTCAATATCCGAAGTGGGAGTGGGTGTGCGAGTGATTGCACTGGAGACCAGAATCGGCAATGTAGAAGGCCCTGAAGTTTCTTTTTCCATCATTGAAGACACATAGCCAGGTGCAGTCTGAAAAATCCTCTTCTTCCATTGGTCGACGTATCTTGAAGTTTCACAGTGACCACCCTCCTTTCTGCATGGCCCGCAGAAACAGCTGTAGTCTCAGACTTCAACACCATCCGCCGCTGGCCGGACACTGAAGCTTTGTGTGCCAGCTATTGTTTTAGTTCTGGTCCTGCATTTTTGCTAATTTTCCGTCACCAACCCAGAAGAATGTTCTGTGGTAATGGAGTGCAATCTTGATGGAAGGTTCCTTTGTTAAATTCCTCTTGCAGTACTGAGAGAGGTGCGCAGCATTTGAAATGATAGCCTGCCAGGACTGCACAGCTAGGCTTGCACGTGACTTCACCACCACACTCTCACCACCTGAGGGTCCTTTTCCATACCTGGATCCAAAAAATGCACGCTATATTGGGAATCTATGTAGTGATGGAGACAATGATATATTCTGGAAGGTCCATTTCGATTTGTACTGACTCCCATACCCATCACTAAAGTGCACCTATTTTTCAATATTGATGCCACGGATATTTCTGAGGTGGGAACTGGGCATGTTAATGAAATGCAGAACTGCATGGTGTTCATGTTTGAGATCAGGGTTTTATTTAACTCTAAAAATTGATTAGCGTTTTGCTCATAGAAGTGCTAAAACATTGTGAAAATGCACAGCACTTGCCTCACTTTGTTGAACAAACATAACACTTCTAGAAAACCTATACAAATACCTTCTTTACAGTTAGTATTGTCCAGTGATGAAAGTGAACAGGAACGCACAGGAACTCAGTTCCTGTACCTTTTTTGCAGCAGGAATGGAGTTCCTGTACTTCTTCCCACTGACACTTGAATTGAAATTCTTAAACCAGCAACAAAATGACAGTTTATGGCCTTGTGACCTGAAATCAAGGTTTCCATAACAACATTTGACTTGTACAACAGTACTATTTTAGTAGAAATACTTCAATATCTCTAACTGAATCTACTAGTGTCTAAACAGATAAGACGTGCCTTCACACACCTATCCTTCAGATTGAAGATCTTCATTTTGCATTTCATATTTGCCAGTGCTTGAGTTCCTGTACTTCTTGTCTACCACTTGCACCACTGGTATTGTCCCAAGAAAAAAGTGCTAATCAATTATTTAAAACCCTGGAGATCACTAGATATGAAGGCAAGTGACTCTGTAACTAAGTCTTTACATCTTTCACACTTGTAGTATGTCACTACAGGGTGAACAGTGGCTTGCTCATGGTGCCAATGGCATGACTGAATTTCATCCTGGTACTTGCATGTGTAGTTCTCTGCCAAGTCTAGTACCATCAATACCCAGTTGTTGGGAAGGTTATCTTTAAATTATTTGAATTGGTGGTGTTGCCAGGATGCCACGTGTAGATGTCGACCCAGAAACAGGAGGTCCTCCTTCAAGACTTCAACCAGACATCGAAATGTGGCAACTTTTCGCTTCATGACTTTTCTTGTTTGTTTACTTTCTGATCCATTTATGACCCTCGGAAATGGTCACACTGTCTCACTGTTGCTATTTCACCTCCTCAGTTCCGTGTGAACGTAAAAGTTCTTCCAGCGATTTGTCCATTGCAGAAGTGCTACACTTTTTCAATTTTTTTCAATACAGGACTTTTTAAAGAATTTCTCACCTTCCTTCTTTGGGCACATTGTCAGCTCTACTGCTTCATAAATATTGGTAATTTTGCACTCCAGTCTTTTCTGCTCGGCAAATCACTTTATTGCTAACAGCTTTAGTTTACTATTGGTACAATACTCGCATAGACACTGGTCCAGTTTTTGATCCTATGCAAGTTTAATATTATCGGGGCAGAGACTGCTGAATTTAGTTAGTCCAATTTTCTCATCTGGGTTTTGCTCACAGAATTCTTGGTGCAGCCTTTTCAGAGTTTTGTCTAGGAATGATCTGGCTTTTCCAGTTCATTTAGAAAATGCCTTCATGTGTGGAAGCGGTGTTGCTGATATATTGAAAAAATCTTCTACTTTCTTCTGCAGCTCCTCAGATATTCCTAACTTGTGACTGGTGCTCCTTTTAACTTGTGCACTCTTCGATACCCGCATCGTTCTTCTCCAACTGATCCCCAGGCATGGGCTTGCTCTTCGTAGTAGGCGGTACTTTTTCAGAACAAGAAATGTGCTGATGAATTATTTTTTCAGTTCTTTGTCTGCCTTCCTGTTGCACTGTTTAAACGAATGTAAATTTTGTTGAAGGACTTCCACTAACTTATTGTCCAGTTTGGTGCGACATCTGAACCTTGAGAGGGCAGCCTGTTTTTTTGGAGTGGCCAAGGAGATAACTTTTGAGATTGTCACAGCAAACCTGGTCGGGGATCTGGGCAGTCCTTCACGTGCTCTCTGCATTGCCTAATTGTGCTTTCTGACCTTGGGTCCATCACTGGTGTTGCACTTTCGTCCAAGGCAACCGATGTCATGATTGTACTGGTAATGATGGTTGTTCCCATTTGTGTTTCCATTGTGTTGGATGGTGTGCTTACTTGGGTTTCCATAGTTTGTGGTGTTAGTGGCTGTGGTCATGGAATTGGTGGTCCGTGTTTTCTTTACTTCATGGTATCCTTGTCGTCGTCTTTCATTGATTCTTCTGCGTTTTTGGGAGGTCATCATCATGCGTTGTTGTTCTCTTTTTCTCTCTCTCTCCAACATTCTCTTTTTTGTGCTGCTGCTGTTTGTTTAGTTGTTTCTTTAGTTACAGAACGGTTTACAGAATTCGGTGTCATGTCCCTCTTTCTTTTCCTGGCTTCCTGCATTCGCAATCGACTTTTCTGTCTAGCAAGTATGCGTTGTTCTTCGGTCATTTTCTCTCTGTGCTTCCATGCACATCCTTTTGCTTTTTCTTTATACTCCTGGATGCATTGTGGATTCTTTCTTAAGTTATTCTGGTACTGCTGACTTCTTTCTTTTACTGTGAGAGGTACTGAACAATTCTTCAGAGCCCCACGGAGTAAGTCAGCAGCAGACACACATGGTATTTGACATCTTGTTTCACATTGATCCATCTTTCCAAAACTATTCAAGATAACAACAAAAAAAATCCATGATGCCATAATAAAAAACAGCACAGAATATATTAATAAATTCACTCGCGGAAAACAACAAGGAGGGCACAGGACAAAATAGAGTAGCGCAACATGAGGTAGAGCAGAGCAGCACACATAGTGATGCTGCATGAGGTACAGTAGAGCAGTACGAGGGTAAAGCACAAATGGTGATGCTGCACCAGGTACAGTAGAGTAGCACACATGGTGATGCTGCATGAGGTAGAATAGAGCAGCACGAGGGTAGAACATACATGGTGATGCCGCACGAGGTAGAGCAGAGCAGCACACATGGTGACGCTGCACAAGGCAGAGTAGAGCAGCACAAGGGTAGAGCACACATGGTGACGCCACACAAGGTAGAGTAGAGCAGCACAAGGGTACAGCACACATGGTGACGCCACACAAGGTAGAGTAGAACAGCATGAGGGTAGAGCACACATGGTGATGCTGCACGAGGTACAGTAGAGCAGCACACATGGTGATGCCACACAAGGTAGAGCAGAGCAGCAAACAAAATGGAGGCATGCCCGCACTTTCCTTGCAAACAAAATGGAGGCACGCCTGCACTTTCCTTGCAAACAAAATGGAGGCACACCCGCACTTTCCTTGCAAACAAAATGGAGGCACACCCACACTTTCCTTGCAAACAAAATGGAGGCACACCCACACTTTCCTTGCAAACAAAATGGAGGCACACCTGCGCTTGCCTGCAAACAAAATGGAGGCACACCCGTGGCTTTCCTTGCAAACAAAATGGAGGCACGCCCGCACTTTCCTTGCAAATAAAATGGACGCACACCCGCATTTTCCGTGCAAACAAAATGGAGAGTCTCAGAGGGCCGACAGGGGGCGATGGTATGAGTGTCCAATGAATAGATATGTTGGGTTACTCAGAGGAAGCAATGTGGGGTTGCTGGTTAGCGGCAGGGGGGAGCCAGTGTCATGCTGGATCAGTTCCGGGACCAATAATGGTTCTGGGGTGTCAATGCGCATGCGTGTGCATAATAGTAACGCGTGCAGAAAAAAATGCTCAATCGGTTCCGGGTGGGCATGCAGTACTTCTTAGAGAGCCTTCTGCAGTGTTCTGCAAGTGGTCATTTCTCGATGCTCAGTAATTAATAAAAAATAAAGAGATCTTTGTGACAGAGCTGTTCAGAATGATTAAATAATAAAAAAGATCTGTGTGAGAGTGCTCTTGTTCAATGCACACCACATGTCAAATGAAAAAATAATAAACACATCCTTACTATATTTACACAGCACGAAGTTGTGAGCTGCATGTTATTCCTATATACAGTTGTATTTTGCCCTTTTGAGATTAGACAGTTATCACAGGAAGTAAAAGTTACAAAGTAAAAAAGGTGACTAAAAGCACGTAGTCTTACTTGTGTACTGTACTACTTCTCATGAGAACTGTCAATGCAGAATGAGGAACTACGCATACCAGAATGCAATTGTGTATTGCCTCCTGGTTTGATGAATATATATATTTTTAATAAAGTTGTATATTAAACTCATTCTGTCAGTGTTGTGTTATTTTTTATAATTTGATGTGGTTGAACCATTCAGACAATATAAATAAATCAATTTAAAAATACCACCAACAGCTTAATCTGGTTCAAGGTCAGTTGGCATTCATCTGTATCCCCCTCCCCCAGGTCGTGCCTGAAAATAGGCATGATTTGTCTAGTGCACTTACCCGGTCAACAAAAACTAAATAAATAAAATAAATAAATTAACAGCGCACTCTATCAGGTCAGACATTCCTCAGCTGTCACCTCTTCCTATGCTGCTGTGTGAGAGAGGTAGTACTGTGAATGAACAAGGATCTTGAGTGGTCTGTAGTGGTTGACTGTGATCTATTAATTGACTTTATTTAATTAGGGGTGCTATCCTTTGGTCTTATATTTAAATAATACAGTTGACAATATTTATTTTTATGTGTTTTTTCCTGTGTTTACTATCATACTAACATACTAATTGCCAGCAGATTAGGCCTTACGGTCTATCGAATCTGCTTGAACCTCAGATCCCTAGTTGGGTGCCGAGGCCCCCCGCCTCCGTGTTCCAGAAACCCCTATCATCCATCCCCACCCCCTGGGCCAGGCCATCATCTGATGCATCTGCTTTCTGTGTCTGTCCCACCCTCTCTTGAAGCCCTCCGCTGTGGATCTCTGAACCAGCTCGCCAGGCAGCGCATTCCAAGGGTCCACCACCCTCTCAGTGAAAAACCTCCTCCTCTTTTCCCTCCTCACCCTTCCACCTTCCAACTTCAAACCATGCCCTCTGGTGATACCTCCCTGCTTTAGTCTAAAGATCCCCTCCGTGTTTACCCTATTTATTCCCTTGAGGTACTTGAAGACCTCAATCATGTCCCCCATCTCTCCTCTCCTCCAATGAAACAGGCAGAGCTCCTCAAGTCTGTCCTCATATGTCAAATCCCCTAGTCTTCGTACCATCTTAGTTGCCCTCCTCTGTACCCTCTCCAGGAGCTGTATGTTCCTCTTCAAGTGTGGTCTCCAGTACAGTACACAGTACTCAAGGTGTGGTCTAACCAGTCCATTGTACAGCGGCAGAATCACTTCCCTGCTCCTAGAGGTGATCCCCCGTACGATGCATCCCAACATCCTGTTTGCCTTGCTAGCCACTCTCCTGCACTGCTCAGAGTTATTCATACATGCATCCACCATGACCCCTAGGTCTTTTTCCCCTGTTGGGGCCTCCAGCGCCTCCCTCCCAGGAGGTGTACCTGTGTTTAGGGTTTCTCCTCCCAAGATGTAACACCTTGCACTTGGTGATATTGAAATTTAATTTCCAAGTGTAAGCCTAGCTTTCCAGGGTGTCCAGATCCCCTTGCAGGGTCAACCTCCCCTCTTCCCCCTCAACTACTGCTCCCATCTTGTAGTCATCAGCAAAGAGACTCATTTCATACCTTATACCCTCCCTGATGTCCGATATGTATGCATTAAACAGGATCGGAGCCAGGACCGAGCCCTGTGGTACCCCACTACCGACCTCTCTAGGGTTTGAGAGTTCCCCACAGACCACTACTCTCTGGGTGCGTCCAGCTAGCCAGTTTTCAATCCATCTGACCATCAAAGGGCCTACTCCCAACCCCATCAGTTTCTCCACCAGACCATAGTAGGGGACAGAGTCAAACGCCTTGCTGAAGTCCAAGAATAATGCATCCACAGGCTTTCCCCTGTCCAGTTCTGATGTTACCCATTCGTAGAACTCCGCAAGATTGCTTTGACATGATCTACCTGGCACAAACCCATGTTGCCAACTATCCAGACCTCCCACCTCCTCCAAGTACACCCCCAATTGTTCCTTTAATATACTCTTCATTAATTTTCCCACCACCGAGGTCAAACTGATGGGTCTATAGTTACCTGGTACTTCTCTCGACCCCCCTTTATGGATTGGCACCACATGTGCCTCTCGCCAATCCCTAGGTACCCTCCCTGTCTCAAGCGACCTGTTGAAGAGATCCGCCAGGGGTGCAGCCAGTATGTCCAATTCCCATAGTACTCTCAGATGAATGCCATCCGGCCCAGGAAATTTATCTTTCTTTAAGGCCTTGAGGGCTAACCACACCCTTTTGGTGGAGATAGCATCATCCGTCCCCTCCACTTTACTGGCCTTTTTATCCTTATCCTGATGTGACACCCCTGGGGTACCTCTCCCTCCTGTTCCATTTCTGTTGCTCCCCTGATCCCACTCACTACCGCTTCTATCCTCATTGTGCCTTGCTTTGTAGATATCCCATCCCTCTCCCTAGTGAACACAGAGGCGAAGTACTCGTTTAATACCTCTGCCTGGTCCCTCGCCTCTTCCACCCACCCTCCTTCTGATCTCAATCTGCTGAGATGGCCCTTAGTTTTTCTCTGCTCCCCAATGTACCGGAATAACCCCTTTTTCCCTCCATGTATCCCCTGTGCCAGCCGCTGCTCTTTACTGGACTTTGCCCCCCTCACCATCCGGGTGACTTTTCTAGATGCAAGATGGTACATTTCCTTTTCCCTATCCCCTCTTGTTGTTTTATATTTTTTGTAGGCTGCCTTCTTTTCTCTGACCACTACCTGAACCTCACTGGACCACCAGCATGGTTTATATGACCTTGCTCCCTTACGTTTCACATTAGAGCAGGTCCTGACTGCCTCATGAAGTCCCCATTTTATGACCTCCCATCTCTTTTCCACACTTGTCATTGATGTAATCCCCTTCAAGTGATCCTTGAGAATATTTCCCATGCCCACAAATTCTGCCCCCCTGAAATCCACTGCCAGTGTCCTAGATCTGTTTCTTCAGTTTCATTGTATTTTAAATAATTATAGTCTGCCGTCTTCAATTTATTCAAATCACACTTATATTATTTGATTCAGCAATTAAATTTCCTTAAAAATAAAAGTTAAATTTGGAGAAATAATGTGTGCTATGAGGTTTCAGGATATTTTTAGATATCTGACTGAAGATGTTTATCCCAACGATTTCTCCAAAAATAAGAAAAGAGGTCTGAGGAAGTATGCATCAAGATTTATTATTGAAGGTAACATTTCTTTATAGTGCTACACATGTTCCGATTAATTTATGTAATCTCGGTGTCATGGTTTACTACTTGGTGGGATGGGAGTGACATACAGATGGTGTTGAAAGAGTGAATTTATCTGGTGGTTTGGGTGTTGGGGTGGGGCGGTATTAGTACCTGAATAACTAATGTGGGAATAGACGCTAGGGTTGTTTTTTATTGGCTCTGCCCCCTTCTTTTTTTTATTTTATGACAACTAGGATTACAAGTACCTTTGAGCCAGGCTCTTTTACAAAGGTTCCGTGTCAGAGAACAAATACAATACAAGTTACAGAAATAGGAAAAAAACAATTAATAGGTTGGCATATTAGGTTACAATGGTAGATCAATACAATAGCTAGAATAAGTAGAATGTATACATGGGAACACACAGTAACAGAGGGATAAGTAGGAGGGAGGGTAGAAGATGAAGTTAAACGTGAGGAGCAAAGTTGGAGAGGGCAGGAACTGCAGCCAAAGGGCATAGTCATCAACTGGGAGCAGGCTGAAACTAGTCAACAAAAAAGGAAAGATCACTGAGGGCTCAGAAGAGGCGGGAGGTGAAGGGGGAGAGTCAGGAGTGGTGAAAAGAAAGAAGAAATTAAAAAGTAACATAGAGGAAAAGGAGGGAGTGGAGATGTGGTAGGTGATAGTTGGAGGGAACAAAAATGAGAGGACTGAGGAGATTATAGGTAGCATTCACAGGAGCTACAGTTAGTAAGGTGGAGGTGGAGTTTATGTTTGAAGGAGCCAAGGGTGGTAGTAGAGGACTCCACAGTTGTTCCCTTCCTGGTATCCTATGATGGAGATCCCCTGGTACCTCCCTTGGAGCCATCAGATCTATGTCTATCATGTCTCTTTCTGCCCCCCCCCGCATGGGCATTGAGGGAGGTAGGACACCCTTTTTCCACCATCCTAATCCATTACAGTGTGTTTTGTCTGGTTGTTGCTGCCTCTGATGGGATCCTGGTCTCTTCTCCAAGTGAGGCTGCATGGTATTTTTATGTGATCTGATTTGTCCCACGTTACATCTGCTTGCAAGGGGATACCGGTGTTGGGCATGTATTGACGTGCTACCGCTCCGACCACCAGCTGATGTCTATCCATCCTGGAGGTGGATAGCAGCCCAAGTCCATCCCCAAGTATTGGTAATTGGTGTCTTAAGTGGTAATTCTACCACTGCTCTGGCATGTCAACTTCTGCGATGCGATTTTACAAATAATTGGGGTGAGGGGCACCATCCCAAAAAAGGGGATATTACCAGGTTAATTATTTTTGGGTCCCCATGTATATGTTTGTGTATGTAGCCTATATGCTTGTAACTGTTGTGATTAAGCAATAGCTCTCTTCAGGTTGTGTGTTGTGCTTTTATAAAGCTACGACTCAGGCTGATGGGCACGAGTCTGCAAATTGAGTGCGTCCAATACCTGAGGCATGGTGCTATATCATGACACACACCCTGGAGAGCATTATTAATATTATATAATTGCTTGTATTAATAGAGTAAATAAAAAAAAAGTGAAAATGTTGATGTTTTTGTGGCAGTATATTTCTGTTCCATAACAGTACTAGCTCAAGACCAACAAATATTAGTTGCCCTAGTCCTACAGACAGGGTGTAAGGACTGGTCATGGGGGGTTGGGGGGTTGGTGATGCAAAAAAGGGATACTCAGAGGGTGGGAGAGGCCCATGATCGGAGGACAGTGGGGTGGCCATGGTAAAAAGAGAGAGGGCAGCATACGACAACCTGATAGAGGGAGGAGCAAGGTGCTGGCTTGGGTGGAGGGGTCAGAATAAATGAAGAGAAGCTGGTCCCGCTGGTGCTGATGGTTAAGTCACCGGAGACCACACCTCCCAGCATGCCACTGACCTGGATTCAGGAATGAGCCGTGGCCGTCATGGGTCAGCAGCGTTGGGAGAGGATTGAGCGTCCAATGGACAGCTCTCCTCTCATGGGATGGAGGGTGATTTGTGCTTGGTGCCTGCCTTGTCTCTGGTGGAAGGTGCTGGCAATGTAGGAGCAGAACCCAACTCTAGGGGTTTGGGGAGTGTTGACATTGGCATTGATGCCATGAAGCCAGGGTGCGAACAACTCATCCAGTAACAGTGGAAACAATGCGCCTGGTCTCCTAGATGACAGAGTATTGAGCAGTGACAGCGAGCTTATCAGAGCTCTTGGACTGACCATTTATTTCTCCCTCTCTATTACAAGGGGCGAGAAAGATGGTGTGGTGGTAGGGGAAATGATATGGGCCACGATAGATGGCTCCGATAAGAGAGGGTTAAAGGGGACACTTATTGGGGGGGCCGAGTTAAGTTTGCAAAATAATAAGGGATGCAGAAAGGTGAGGGTGACAATGTGTTCTCTCATAATAAGGCAGGAAAACTCCCATGGAACTGAGGTCATGGATAATTGGTGGAGGGGGTTGAGAGCGCATAGTGGTGGTAACCGTAAGGATGATGGTGTGGTTAAAGTTCTGTTCTGTTCTGTTCTCTCTGTTCTTTGGCCTAGTAGGTACAGTACCCAACTGTGTCAGGAGACCCTCCTGCATCGCGTCCAGGAGCACTTGCTCCCTAGCACTGGATGTGACCGGAATGCTCTAGTCAAACCCGACAAGCTGAAATCCCCCACGATGAGCACCTTCCATTTTCTACATACCTTTTGTATTTGTCCCGTTAACTCGCTATCAAGCTCCTTAGATTCGGTGGGCGGCCTGTATATCACCCAAAACCTCAATTTCCTACCTGTTGAGTCCATGAGCTGCAGCCAGATTGCCTCTGTTCTCCTTTCTTATCCCTCGTTCATTGTGCATTTGACCCCGATCCTCATATAGACTGCCTCTCCACCCACCCTCCCCTCCTTATGGTCCATCCTGAATAATTTGTATCCTGGGATTGCCAGATCCCAGTCCCGGTTCTCAACTGCCCGCATTTCTGTGACAGCTGCAATACCCATCATCCACAATGTTAAGAGTGCCTGTAGCTCAAACGGATTTGTTTCCTAGGCTTCTTGCATTCAGTTAGACCACCCTCCATTATGCTCCCTTCCAATCACTAGCCTCCATCTCCTCCCTTCTACTCCCTCCTTTTTTGGCCATCCCGAGTCATTCGCTGCTGTGATTCCACTCTGTCAGATCCCTGCCTATCTGCTGTCCACTTGCCATCACCACTATCTAGTTTTAGAAAATGGGGAAAGTAAATCCTCATCTGTGACTGGCTAAACTCACCAATTATCCAGTCCAGTATGAGACAACAGACACTGGCAAATAACTAGTGCAGTCTCTGTTGCCGCATACCGTTCTAAGTATCAGGGGGCCAATAGAACGTTGAACTGGCCAGTACTGCCATCTTGAATCATGTCCCTTAGTGAGCGACCCCCCACAAACAGCAGTATAACCACAGCAAGGAAGTTTCAGGAATCAAATTTATAATATCACACTGTTAACAAATGAAAGCAAAAGTTAATTGTACCTCCAAACATCAGATCATATACGCGATCTCCACGCTGCCGATGCTCCGATCTGTTTTGCCACTACTAGCCGCAAACCTTCACCTGTCTCCTCCAGTCAATTTCCTAGTGGTAGTGTCTTGGTGGACAGAACCACTTTTCCCCACTCGCTCAGGCTGAAGTGCTACTACATCCCCAGTCTGCCACTTTCGGCACAAATCTAGCAAAATACTGTAAAAAAAAAAAAGGTTCCCTTTAAAACTGCTACTGCTAGCATGTCACGTGCTCACTGTCATACATGGCACTTCGATTCTGTAACTCCCTGTCTCAACCCAGCTCCACTCCCGCTCATCAAAACATTACCAGATCTGTTTTTGAATATTATTATTTCTTTCAAAAATTCAAGAGCAGACACAAAGAATAAAAAAAGAAGGAAATCACAAACAAGCAGTTATTCTGATCGGCTTCTTAGCAGGTGAGTCTTTGGCTGGCCAAGACGGAGAGTTTACAATATTTGTGCATACCAAGACCCCTCTACCCCCATGGATCAGTCTCACTTTTATGCACCAAACTGCTACTGTTAAAAAGACACACATTCACCTGACATTTCCTTTATCAACTGCTTCACAGACCAACTCCATTATGAGCAGACACAACCCCAATACCACTCCACTGTGACAGACAGGGAAACGCTATGCAGGTTACCAACAACTAAGATGTTACCTTGTCATCATAAATTTAAAATGTAAAATGGTACAGTGTAACTCTTGCTATGCATTTCCTCCTTTTAGGTTGCAGGATCTTGTTCTGGAGGAGGTACAGTGGGGGGGTGGCAGTGAATTAGTACAACAGAGTGGCGCTGTGTGTGGGGGGGGGTGACAACACCAGATGGAATAGCACAGAAAGGGAGGGACTACTTTACAGCACAAAGACTGAAACTTCATTTTTACTCTATTTCTTTAATTTTGTTTTATTTTTTTTAAATCTCACATAAAAGTGCCACAGGTAGCCCATTTTCTAAGTGCTATAATACCCTCCAGGGTGAGCGGTCTGGTATTGCCCAATACCGCCCACACTGGAGGGTATTATTGCTTACTAAATCCACCCTTGTCGCAATATAGTTCCCCAATCCTTGCTTTATTACCTCCTTTCACTCCTCACTCAGGTTCAGCCTATCCCTTGCAAGCAGATTTTTATTATCCCAGGTACTGCCCCAGCCGCCCACGACCCCCTACCCTTTAGTTCGACACCATTCTACCAACCATGTGTTCAACTCTAATCCTCTCCTTTCTCACGGTGCTTGTGCTTGGTACTGTGAGCACTTTGGAGAGGCCATAGATTCCCTAGTCTCCTCACACAGCCCTCCCACTTCTTCAATCCTCTCCACTGTTGCCTACACCATTTCCCCCGCTAGGTCCTTTGTCCCCAAATGTACCACAATACATGGTTTCCTCCTACCCCTCTTTACACACCTGTTTCACATGTGTTGCTAGTAAAGTAAACATGTTCCCTATCCCCTTTGCCTTACTATGTGCTTTATCCTCCCTCCTGCCTACTGCTGCTCCTCTTTTTCTAGGTCCTACTACAGTCCACCCTTCATCAGCTGGCTTCCTGACTAGTTTGCCCCCTCCGACCTTGCCAAGTCCCTTCTTATCCTTTCCACGACCCCTTGTGTATCAACCCTGATGCAGATCTTTCTGTCATCTGCAAAGAGGCATACCTTCCCATCCAGTCCCTCTGCAATGTCACTTATAAAGACATAAAAAAGCACTGGCCTAGTACTGAACCCTGCAGTACCCCACTAGTAATCCCCTTTTCTGTGGAGCGGACTCCGATTACTATTACCTTCTGTGTTTTGTTGTCCAGCCACGGTTTTACCCAGGCTACCACTCTGGGACCCACTCCCAGGCCGACTAACTTGTTTATTAATCTTTTGTGTAGGAATGTGGCAAACGGCTTGCTAAAGTCTATGTAGACCATGTCCACAGCCCCTCCCTGATATACTACTCTGGTCACCCAGTCAAAGAAATTGATTAGTTTGTCTGACATGACGTTTCTGTGGTGAATCCGTGCTGCCTTGGGTCCTGTGCCCCACTGGCCACTAGGTACTCAACTTCCTTCCACAACCAGTGTAGCTGCCAACTGCAGCATGTACTATTTTCTACCTAAACATAACACTGGTCAGTGATCCCCAACCGTAACAGCAACTGAGCATAATCTTTCTCAAATTTGAAAATGGGCTTTTTATTTCCTGGCATCTGATTGGCTAGTACAGTATCCTTGCGGGGGGTACATTAATTTTCAATAGATGCCCAGGAAATAGAAAGTGCCAGACCAAACCTGCAAGGGGAATCAAACTGCCCTCATTATGGTATAAACTTTTATGAGACCCTCTTAAGATGTGTTGCTACTATCATTTTTCAATTCTATAAGTGTATATTCATTTTATAGATGCGTCTCTGTACTGATCCAAAAAAAACTGGTAGTAAGCATCTTGTCATCAACGATCAAGAAAGGAAAAATCAAATTTTTAATGAGTGCCACAGCTCTCAATTTGGTGGGCATCTAGGTGAGAAGAAAACACTATCTAAAATTCAAGAAAGGTTCTACTGGCAGGGACTTGTAAAGACATATGTCAAAGGATAGGTAAATAATTTAGTGAAATACTTATTAATCAATTAAATATCACACTTTACTAATGACAAGCTATATTAATAAGAGTTTGATAATTTTTCTTAGTTATATTTATTTAACGCTTAGATGAATAATGCACACATTTTTTGGTGGGTGGAGGCAGGGACATGCCATGACATCTAACGTCTGACCCGCCCCCTGATCATTCTGGTTTAATTTGAGGATGCTCAGACTCCTATATAAGTATAAGTGACATGTACAGTCATTTATTTTATAGAGAATACTGGCTGGGTAACCATGCAGAACCAGTGTGTTCTGCCACATAGAGGTCTGATTCCCTTTGACCTTGAGAGCAAACACTGGTTCTGCATGGGGTTACCCAGCCAGAATTTTTTATAGCGTATGGTGCCATTCTAATCTTTTTTTCATGTTAAAATAAATTGCCGTCTCCCATTTCATCCTTCGGTAGCTATAGCTTGTTCCTGTTGTGAGTTGTGTGGTTGCTAGGGACTGAGCTTCCCCACGTTAGCAGCGCACACTCCCATTGGTGGTTGTTCTTGTGTGGGAGGGGATTTTTTTTTAAAAAAGACATGGCGACCGGACGCCTCGCTTAGCGAGTTTACTAACAAACTGGAGGGCTAAACCTTTTTGTAAGTGCTACAATTATATTTGGTTGATCCTGAATAAAGAACTGCGCTCTTGTTAAAAAAAAAAAAAGCCACAGCCATCCTCAGTGTGGTTTCCAATAATAGTACCACGCCACGGTTTGATTTTGAAAACACTGCTCAATCTTTTCATTCTAAATGAATGGAATGCTGTTCTGCACGTATGGTCAGTGCAGCATTCCATTCATTTTTGTGAATGTGGATGAACAGCATTTCAGTGTGGTGGAATTTTGAGTTAGTATATATTCCACCATACACTATAAGTACAAATGTTTAAATGCCCGACTTGCATAATACTAATTGTGTTTGCCTACATAGATTTCAATTTGCGATAAGTGCCAAAGGGTGAAGCCTTTAAAGACAATTGCACCAGAATTAAAATCTATCCGAGTTACTGCTCCTTGGGACATGCTGGGAATGGATTTAATAGGTATTGAAACATACTAATATTACTTTCATAATTGTATATATTGAATATTCCATTGTGATAGTTTGCATATGTATTTGTCATCTCAGTGCCACCCCAACCTTCCTCACCCACACTCTCGCCTATACCGTCTCATGCCCTTATGGTAGTGCGTTCCATTTTGCTACTACCATCCCTGGGAAAGAGTGTCTCCTCATTACCTTCCTAAATCTTCCCCCCTCTATTCTTAGTCCATGTCCCTTGGTGATCCTTCCCCTCCTTAACTTAATGAGCCATCTTCCCCCATCCTTATTGATTCTCATCAGATGCTCGAATGTCTCTGTCATTTTACCTTTGTCCCTTCTATCCTCCAGTGTGTATGCTAGTTGAACAGCGAGGTAGTGGAGGTGGTGATAGCAAAATGAGAGGAAGCACCAACCCTTGCCACGCTGTTCACCCCTCGGGTTCCCCCTCCTTCCATGCCCCTCCTCATCCCTTCGTGCGGATTCTCCAGTTGCATGGCAGGTGTTTCCCTATAAATGAGCTGTGATCTGGGGAGGGAGGGGTGGGGGAGAGGATAAGGACCCACAGCCAACTCTCATGAGAGAGTGTCAGCCTTGTGTCTGCCTCTCACTGCACTTCCAAGCACTACAACCTCCTCCGGAAGAAGGTCCCACACAAACACTGTATTAAACAAGTCAGGTATGTCTCCTGCTCAGTTCCCCTCTCACCACCACCTGTTTCCGCCTTCAACTCAGCCAGCTTGTAATCCAGTAACTAGTTATTGCTTACTTATCCAACATTCTTTTTTGTTAAGGATATCTACTATGGGGCTCATGTGTGAACTAACATTTATGTAGTACTGTTGTTATACTTACTGATCAATTTTTCTCTCCTAATCTTCAAAGGTCCATTCAAGCAAACCTGTGATGGCAATCAATATAGTCTAACTGTGACAGATTATTTTACGAAGTGGATGGAGGCTTTTCCTATTCAAAGAAAAGACGCGAACAGTGTTGCATCTAAACTTGCATCAGTTTTCTTTAGGTATAGCAATCGATGTCATTTCTTTATAATATTATATTAACTGTATGTTATTCTTTTCATTGCATACATGTACAGCATAGTCATAAACTGCTTAATTGTGAAACCATCCCCTCAACTTGCAGCTTTCCAACTATCCCCCCCTTTTTAACCACACCCCTCACTCTGTCCCAAACTCTATTGTGTGCTAAACAATACATTTTCTCACATCTGTCACAACAGTGTCAGGGACTTGGTAACAGCAGTTAGGACTGAATTAATAGTACGACTTACCTGTCAAGATGGATGTCATTCCGTGTCCTTTATTTTATCTTGTCAAGATTTCATTTTTCATAGAAATGGACTCTGAGAACATGAACAAGAATATATGTCATAAAGCATTGTGTATCTGTAATAAAAAAAAAAACTTGAACAAAGAAAGTAAATGTTTATAAATGCAATACATATCTGATGCATGGACAGAAATGAGGTGTTGTTACCGTGGATGATAGTCATCTGTAATGAAAAAAGGAAAAACAAACTGGCAAACACTACAAGCTACTATTGCTTTTTTTTGTTCATGCTACCCCAAATAAAAATATAATAGTCTAAGATGCAGGTTTTGCTTTCAAAAATTAATGCTCAGGTTCCCTTCTTTCCATTTCTCAAACATAGGGCACCACAAGACATACTGTCTGACCAGGGTTGAGAGTTCTGCAATGAGGTATGACATGACATAATTATATAAGAAGCGAATAATTTGTTAACGCAGACAATACTGATATATTAAAAATTGTATATTATAAAAAGAGTCTTGAACATGCTGTAACTTGATTGGTCACAGTATGACACATGAATGTATGTGAATCATGGAACAGACAACTGGTAGGAATAATGTGTCATGAAATGATAACTTGCTTAGAAATTAATAGCTAATCTCGAATGACTGCTGTTATGGTAGGATCATACATAGCTGTACTTTCTATATTCAGTGTGCGAAGGTTTATGATTAGAGTGACTTAATGATTGTTTTCAACTTTATATTAATATAAAATATTTATAGGTCTCAAAGGAACTGTTCCTCAAATGGAACATACGACACAGGATTTCAGCTGCCTACCACCCGCAAACAAACGGCCTCGCTGAAAGAACAAATCAAACATTGAAATCTGCACTTACTAAACTAGTCAACAGTAACCAGGATGACTGGGACAATTACACTGATCCAGTATTGTTTGGATTCAGAACAGCAGTACACTGTTCAACTAAGTTCTCACCTTTTATTTTGATGTACCATAGGGAAGCAAGGCTGCCGTGTCAGGTATTGACCTATAATATAATGTACGTTTGATTATACCGAAGAAGGGAAGGGGGTTGCTCTTTCTTCAAAATGTTCAACATGTGTGCCTTTATATATCTTATTGGTTTTCAAAACAGCACTGTTTCATTCCTGGCAGCCATAACTGATTAATGAATAATTTACACTGAAACGATAATTATATCCTGATTTGATAACCTTTACCTGTTTTCCAGAGAAGGTATTGTATTAAAAAAAAGAAAACACTACATCAATAAGTATTCATACACAAAATATACATGTTATTCTTTTTAGACATCAGTGGTTGATGAGTTTGAGAATGCAAATGAAGAGTTACCTACGATAACGCCAGAAAGTGTGGCCAAATTTCCAGAAAAACGTGAACAGGAAACCCAAAAAATACATGACAAGGTTAGTTTCTTTCATTACCCGCAGGTAGATCATTATATAACAAATTTTGTAGATTCTACAACCTCATTAGTTAAATCTTGTCACATGCAGGTTTTGTTCTGTATTGGTATGTTATTTCTTGGCCAGTCAATCCCCACTCCTGTGCTCCTTTTCCTATGCCCCCACCCATAATGCTTAGTGCAACCCTGTAGGAGAGCATCTGCCCTTTTCCCCACCCATATCACTCTCCCCGGGCACTTAATAGAGGCTGGGGCCAGGGTGGGTGGCGAGGGATGAAAACTCCGGTGCCTTGACATCTCCATTCGGCCGGGATTGCTCCCCTGATCTGCCACTGTCCCCCAGCACCCTGACCCGCTCTGTGCGGCCGGGAAACAAATGATTCAAAACCAAGATTTCAGGTTCACAGCTCTATACTCAAACCACTTGACCAAACTGACTCCAAGCCCTCCCAAACTGTCCACTAAATGCCCCTGCTGTCAATTACGGATGTTTCCTCAAGCTCCATATAGAGAAGACTAAGGGTGTTTGGAACCTTGCTATTTTACCTGCTGCCACATCAACTGTTGGTCAGGTGATTACATTTTCCTACCACCATCTTGGTGAATGATAACTTTCAAATGCTTCACCTAAAATTGTCATTGATGGTTGCTATTTATTTATTTCATCAGGTTATTGAGAACATAGAAAATAGTCAGACAAAAGATAAAAAAGAATTATATGGACAGACTGAGTAAGGGATATAAAATCTTTAATTTCAAAGAAGAAGACTTAGTTCTTAGAAGAAATGCCAGAATGTTGGGGCATAAAGGAGACCGGCTAATGCCCGACTGGAGTGGACCATATAGGTGAATATTATAAATTGTAGTTAAAAACAACTTACGCAGGTTCAGAAAATCCAGTTTCATGTTACTGTATATAATCTTGGTTACTCTAAATATTATTTGAACATTACTATTATAAATAGATGATTGGATATTTTAATGACTACTGGTTTATAGTGTATAGTGGAGTGTTCTGTATAGAATTCCACCCCTTTCAAAATGCTTTTCTAACACAGTTCCAAGGTCATGGAATGCTGTTCTATCCTACTGTGATAGAACAGCATTCTAGAACCTCTACAGACTGCATAAGTCAGTCTCATTTTGAAAGCCAAAGAACTCACAAAACACATTTTTCACACAGTACTATGCACAATAAAAAATACAGGATGAGCAACTCTATGCACAACCAGTGTGTTTTGCCACCTCGGGGGCCTGATTCCCATGGACCTCTCGAGCTTCGCCCTCAAGGTCAAAGGGAATCAGAATCCCTCTGAGGCAGAACACACTGGTTCTGCATAGTTGCCCACATCAATATTCTCTGTGTTGAATATTCAAAGGGTTGCGCATGGCGCAACAGTGTTCGCCATGCACAACCCACTGATGCGCCCAGTGCGATATTTAAAGGAAAGTCGCTGCACAAATTCCGATGTGCTGGGCGCATCAGTAATGTGTGCAGGCACAGGTAGGCGTGCCCATGCATAAACTGCATAGCCGATGATATTCAGCCTGGGCGGTGCAGAGTTATGCAGGTGCCTTCCTCGCCTGCACCTGAGGCTCTGATAAAGGAACAGATTAGGGGCCACCCACAAATGAGCTGCCGCATTGCGGGTGCAACACAGCAGCTGCCACCTGTGGGTGGCCATCACCTATTCCCGCCACCTGGCGGCACCCTCCCATGCCCCAATCGCGGGCATCAGTCATCCCCAGTCCAATATCCCTGGTGGTCAGTGGACCGCTGAAACCCGATCGCGGGGCATTCCTCCCCCAAGTCAAAATCCCTGGTGATCTAGTGGACCCCCCCACCTGCCCTGAGCCCCACCACCCTGATCCCCGTCAGCCGGGCAGCAGCACCACCCGCCTGCAGCCCCACCGGCTGACAGCTCGGTGGGCTGCCGCCCATTGGTTCAGAGCATGAGCCAATGGGCATGCCAACCCGTACTATCAGTCCAGATATGAATGAATTCATTCACATATCTGGACTGACTAGTCGCATATGGGCTACCGCCAGTTGGCTCATGCTCTGAACCAATGGGCGCAGCCCCCTACCGAGCTATCAGCCCATGCGGCGGCAGGCAGGGTGGTGCTGCTGCCCGCCGCTGACGGGGAGCGGGGTGGGACCCAGTGGTGGTGGGTGGGGGTCCACTAAATCACCAGGGATTTCGGACTTCGGGGGGTAAGGAACGCCACCCGCGATCGGGCTAATCGCAGTCCACTGGACCACCAGGGATAGGAGACGTTCTTTGTCCCTTATGGGATGGCCCGCAATCGGGCTGCAGGGGGCGTCGGTCCCCGACGGCTGCTGCCTGGCAGGGTGCCGGGTGCCAGGTGCAAGTCATCGGGGATTGGTACACCTGCATGCTAATGGCATGCAAATGGGGCCATAATCAGATGCAAATGGCCCCCCGTGCGCCTTGCATAAATTATGGCCCTATTTGCATGTCACCTTTTGAATATCGCGGGGTGCTGTGCATGGCGCAATGGCACTGCCGCCACCGCATCTCAATGCTCACTCCTGACCACTTGCGCTGGCGCAGTTGCACTGTGCCATGCACAGTGGGGGTGGCCAGGGTGCGATATTCAAAGAAGTTGCGCCATAGCACAACTCCATTGAATATTGCCCTGGCCACACCCCTGCGCAACAAATTTGAGCAGCGCACAGGCTTGCGCCACAGCCTGGCGCAGTTTGAATATCTGGGCATATATCTTTATAGTATTAACAAAATTATAAGATTGCTAATTTCTTTTTTTTGTGTGTTTTTTGATTGAATATCCACTATTTCATCAAAGGGGATTTTTCTAAAAACAATGAAAGAACAGCCAATCAAACAACGAGTGCCTTTCAAGCACTTAAAACCATACTATACACACCATGAAAAATGAGCGTACAATGAGTCAAATTCAGATGAAGACAGTGATTTAATGGATATAACCCAGACAGAATCAATAAGCAATACTCAATGTATAATTGAATCAAACGCCCAAGATGAAGACCCATGTAGTAGCCAAACAGTGATTCTAACATCACAGAGTTGTGGACTTCCCACTTTCAGCAATGAAGACAAAGGAGAAGATGAATTAATCCTTGTTGGAACAACACAAAGTCAAGAAGACAGACAGCGCTTTACGGCACGCTCAATAAAGCCACATGTGTTAAAAAATACAAATATTATTGTAAATCAGATTAAAGACAGTGAATCATGGATCGACAGTGATGTAATAGATTACGTAATGTCATTATTACAAATACAAAATAAAAATGTTTCGTTTCAAAGCTGTCTCAATTTTCAGAATTTCCATACAGTTGGCACAGCAGATAAAAATGTTATTCAGATAATTAACAGAAACGGGAACCATTGGGTGACAATCAGTGATGTCAACGCAAAAAAAGGAGGAATTAATGTTTACGATTCCTTGCCAGTGAAATGCAATAACTCTTTTTTTGAAAATCTGGCATGACTGAAACAGCCTGATGAAAGCAGCATGGATGTAACTTGGCCATCTGTCCAACTACAGAGTGGATCGTCTGACTGTGGCTTGTTTGTGATTGCATTTGCTGCAACTATACATCTCGGACTAAACCTTGAGAAATATTTATTCAGTCAAAAACTGATGTGCGCCCACTTGGTGAAATGCATACAGAATGGATGGATAACTATGTTCCCTTTTGAAAGATACAAACGAGTTGAGAAAATACGAAAATGCAAAAGTATTGAACTGCACTGCAAATGTTTTTTGCCACAGCTTGATAATGTAGATGTGGCAAAATGCAACTGTTGTGGGACATGGTTCCACTCAGGTTGTGCAAACATACCATCAAGAGTATGGACAGATAAAGACTCAAAATTTGTGTGCGACTTATGCAATGTAAAAGAATGAGGTACTACTGTAGTTGCGTGGATGACAATTACATGTAAATAACAGGATTATATATATAAGAATAGATTCCCCACTCCCAATCAAACACAGTTATATATTTTTTAAGCTATCTTTTTCCCGCCTACTCACTTGATCCATGTCAATCACCTCAACCCTCATCGTCAATGGGCCTCTCAACCACAGATATTAATAAATAAAATGACAGACATGAGCAACTGGTGTTTATATTAGGGTCAATCAAAACAGAGAGCATAGATAAGTATTTGGAAAACAATGTAATGATATGCTACTCCAATCAGTATTCAGTTATTGTAAATTATAAAAAGGGTCTGTGAAATAGAGCTTCTTGATTGGCTGTAAACATTCTAACAGCCTTATGTTAATCTTTTATTAACATACATGTAGAGCTTAACCATATGCTGAACAAGATTTAACACTGTTTAAAAACATTTTTTATTATAATAGCAATAAGGCACCCCAGGGATTATGTTAATTGTCAGTTAATCACCTTCTAGGGGCATGGCGCACTCGGCTACACCTCGTGCTACAGTACACCCCTAGAAGGTGATTAACAGACCATTAACATAACCCTTGGTCATGCCTTATTGCTTAATAATTAACAATATATTCTTGAATATTTGTATATTAATTTAATAAATTGTTTACTAATGTTTACACCTCCTTTGTATATGTTCCATTAAGCATTATAGAAAATATCTGAGAAATGGTGCTTTCTGATTGGCTGTAAACATTCTAACAGCCTTATGTTAACCTTTTATTAACATATATGTGGAGTTTAATTATATGCTGAACGAGGTTTAACACTATTAAAATAAACACGTTTATTATAATAGCAGTAATGCACTCCCAGGGGTTAAGTTACTGGTCAGTTAATCACCCTCTAGGGGCATGTAGCACTCTGCTATGCCTTGTGCCACATTACACCACTAGAGGGTGATTAACAGACCATTAGCATAACCCCTGTGAGTGCCTTATTGCTTAAGTAAGGCGTGACTAGGGGTTAGATTAACAGTCTGTTAATCACCCACTAGGAGTGCAAAGTGGACCGAGACGCAGTCGAGTGCCATATTGCCCCTAGTGGGTGACTTACTGACTGTTAATCTAACTCTTGTGAGTGACTTAGTGCCATTATATACCTCCTCATGAATGTTGATCCATGTATCCACAACCCTAGAAATAAAAAAATATATATATTCTCAAATTACCACTGAGTCGTCCCCATCTATCTTCACATTGTGCATCCTTGTCCTTGCACATCTTTTTCGAAAGATTGCAAACTCTTTGACTTTATTAATTACCTTGAGGTACTTGACAGACTGACCAATCAGAGCCCAGCATTCTTTCTTGCCAGTTTATGTGCTGTCTGGGACCTGAGCTTGAGTAGTACTGCAAATACCAGTGGAAAGAGAAGAAAGGCAGAGATATTTCCCTGACAAGTCCAGATCCAGGGCATCCAGAGGCAGTGCATCCTGATCTGCTGTCCTGCAGCTATGCAGTGACAGGTGTTGGTTCTGGTGGGATGCGAATGAGTCTACCTCTGGAGTGCACCACCTTCTGAAGATTACTTGCACTAATTTTCTATTCAGTGTCTATTCATAATGAGACTAGCTGTTTAGACTGTGGGTGTCTGCCAGGGTATTGTCTTTTCACAACACATTTATAGCTTGCAGGAAGACTCTCAAAGAGTAAGCCATTGTCCAAATGTTCATGGTTTGTGGGCAGAGAGGATCGATCCAATACCACACATCTTGTTTATGCAGTTCCAGATGTCATAGTGACCCAGCGGTTTCAGCAAATTTATGTGCTGGTTGGACTCTGCAGCCAACCTAGTGCTTCCACTCAACTTGCCACCTCACTATATGTACTTCTGAGCCAACAGTTGTGAGGAGGGGGAAAAAAAGAAAGGAAGCAGATACAGAGGGGCACAGGCAAAGAAGAACGTGTCTGGCAAAACCAGGGCAGGGAACAAATGAGAAACTGACGGAAATGATAGAGAGGTTTGAGATACTTGGACAATTATGTGAGGGGGCAGGAAGATCAGAAACATTTTTAGAGATACTCCCAATGCCCAAGGCAAGCACAACAATAAAGCTGCGAATATAGTAGTGTAATGGATGGATAAGAACCTGGAGTCATGCTAAAGCGTAGGGCTGGTGGGGTGGGAGGGACCTAGGTAGACACTAGTCCTTATGCCGAGGACACACTACACTTGAGCGAGGAGGGAATGATACAGCTGAAACATAGGATAATGGCGTATATTGAGGAAGTTGGGAATTTAAAGTAGGAGTGGGTAATGACAAGTGGACAAGAGATATGCAGAGACCACAGGTTGAAAAGCCACATGAGATTACCCCCCTTCCCAACAGTAACATAAACAAAAGACAAGTACAACTGGTGATGCTAGGAGAGGATGGCAGGATGGAAGGTGGTCACCCTTAATGATATGGGCCTGTGAGGAAAACTGCAGACCTACAGGTACTCATGGCAGAGGGAGAGGTGAACACTGCAGACATCACAGACACATGGGCCTCCCAATACAATGATTTGGGACCTGCCTGTACCAGGGTACAGATTATTTCGAATGGATAGGGTGTTCAGGAAAGGAGGAGGTGTGGCACTATATGTGAGAGAAGGACTAAATTGTGTAAGGGATGGGGGGAAGGGAAGGGTAGCACACAGGCACCTTTGATACAAAAATATATGATTCCAAGAATAGGACTCTCAGAATGGGAGTGTTGTACAGGCCGCCCCCCAGACGGAGGAGTTAGACAGGGAACTAGAAGGACAGAGAAGAAGGACATGTGACAGGAATAGTATGGTGATTGTGGGAGGCTTTACCATGACATGAGTGGACTGGAGTACCACAACAACCAGCATCAGTATAGATCAAGTACTGCTGGATGATGCATTCCAGGACAGCTTCCAGAGGCAAATGGTCAGTGAACAAACCAGGTTAGGGAATATCCTTGACCTTGTGCTGGCAAATGGGAAGTTTGTGAGGGAACTTACGGTGGAAGAACCGTTGTCAGGCAGTGACCACCACTCATCATGTCTCACATTGGATGTGATCAAGGACGTAGAGGAATCTGGCACAAGGGTGCTGGACTTCAGGAGGGCCAAATTTGGGAGGATGGGGGAAGTGGTAAAAGGGTACATGGCCAGAATTCAACCTAGTATGGGTACTAACCAGAGGTGAAATCTCATAAATCTGGGGATAGCAGAAACAACCAGAACCTGCAGCAAGGCCCAGAGCAAGAAGGATAGGGCTAAGAAGCCGAATTGAGTTAGCAATTAGGTCATGAAAAATGTAAGGACTTCTTTAGGCACATCAGTGAGAAAAGGAACTGCAGTGACCACATAGTCAGGATTAGGAAGGAGGGGGTTGTGTGGAAGCAGGGGGTGACAGGGCAGAATCACTACACGATTGAGGGATGGAAGGAAAATCCTGGGGATCGCTGGGGAGGCAAGACAGGAGGGTGAGCTGGATGTCATTATCCACCTAGGTACTAGTGACCTGGCAAATGGGGAACCAAAGGAAGTTCAGGAAGAGTTTAGGAAATTGGGGAGAGGTCTCAAGCAAGTAGCTACTTCCGTCACCTTCTCGGAAGTAGTACCTGTGAGAGGCATGGGAGAGTATAGGGGTGCATGCACCAGGAACTTTAACTCATTGTTGAAGAACTGGTGCTGTGAGGAAGGGTTTGGATTCATTGGTGACTGGGGACCCACCTGGAGGGATGAAGGCTTGTTCAAGCCTGATGGCCTGCATCCATCCTGGAGGGGAATTCAATCACTCAATGATAAGTTTAAA
Source organism: Neoceratodus forsteri (assembly GCA_016271365.2). NCBI lineage: Eukaryota > Metazoa > Chordata > Ceratodontiformes > Ceratodontidae > Neoceratodus > Neoceratodus forsteri. The sequence goes on from CM057453.1 coordinate 1,143,060,530, forward strand.
TGCTACATTGACAAGCATTTAAACTAGCCAAGGGGGGGTGGCAGGCTAGCAAGGAGGGTATCTAATTGCCCACCTCCCACAGCTAGCAGTGTAACCAGTGAACCGGATGAGTGGCTATCTCTACAAAGCAGTATGCAAAAGATGGAGATAAGCGCCCAAGAGGTGGATAGGCAGAAAAGGGGCAAATTTCAACAGAAGGCCAGACAGCAAGAAGAACCAGGGATAAAGGACAACCAGGGAAGGGGCTGGTGTAAAACAGATAAACAGTCTTGGGAGGTCAAATCATGGAAAGCCATGTGTGCCAATGCCAGGAGCCTTAGCAACAAGATGGAGGATCTGGAGGCTGTCATGGTACAGTCAGACCTGGACATTGTGGCCATCACAGAAACCTGGTGTAATGGCAACCACGACTGGGAGATGGCCATACCTGGTTACAGCATATTCAGAAGAGACAGGTCAGGTAGGAAGGGAGGAGGAGTGGCACTGTATGTGAAAAATGGCATAAGGGCCACAGAGATCCAGGAGGAGCAAAAAGGGGGAGAGATACTGTGGGTTAAGCTGGAAAGAAAAATGGAGCCAGTCATCCGCACAGGTGTGGTCTATAGACCACCAGCCCAGGAGGAAGAAACAGATAGGGAGCTGATGCTAGCCATCCAAAGGATGGCAGACAAGGGTGAGGTAGTGCTGGTTGGAGACCTCAATATTCCAGACGTGGACTGGAGCATCCCAGCAGCAGCATCAACTAGGAGCAGATTTATCCTGGACTTCCTTCAGGGTGCCTCCCTCAAGCAACTGGTCATGGAACCAACTCGGCAGAAGACAATACTAGACCTAGTGCTCACAAACAGTGACAGTGTGATGGGGGTAACAGTGGTGAAGCACCTGGGGAACAGTGACCACCAGTCATTGTGGTTTGAAATCACAGAAGGAGCAGAACCAAACCACATAAAAACACGTATCCTGGATATTGGAGGGCAGACTTTGGGAAAATGGGGAGATGCTTGAAAGAGGCATTAAGGAAAATGGGGAAGGAATCAGGGGTTGAGGAACAGTGGGCAGTATTTAAAACGGGGATTACAAGAGCAACAGAATTATGCATTAAGCAAGTTAGCAAGGAGAAAAGGGAGAGGAGGCCATTATGATTTTCCAAGGAGGTAGCGGAGAATGTGAAAGCCAAAAAGATTGCATTCAGGCAATACAAAAAGGCACATGCAGAAGGGGATAGGGAGAAGTACCAGGAGAAGCAAAGGGAGGCAGGGAGGTCAGTAAGGGAAGCCAAAGCTCATACAGAAGACCACATTGCAAAATCAGTGGGTAGAGGGGACAAAACCTTTTACAGATACGTAAGTGAAAAAAGAAATTCAAAGGGTGAGAAAGTGAGAATGAAGGGGGAGGATGGGGGCTGTGTGTAGAATTACATATTGAACAGGTATTTCTGCTCAGTCTTTACTGAGGAAGAGGAGGGTAATGGGTCTGAAGGGAGTACAAGGGGTGGGAATGGTGCAGAAATGGACACAAGTCCCTTTACACGAGAAAGGGTCCTGAAGGAACTGGAAGTAATAAGAGTTGATAAAGCAATGGGGTCAGATGGGGTGCACCCCAGGGTCCTTGAAGAACTAAGAGAGGTGGTGGCTGAACCTCTGGCAACCCTGTTTAGCCGATCACTGGAAACAGGGGAGGTACTCAAAGACTGGAGGACAGCAGATGTAGTCCTCTTGTACAAAAGTGGGAACAAAGAGGAAGTGGGGAACTACAGACCAGTCAGCCTCACCCTGGTAGTGGAGAAGATCATGGAAGCACTACTGAAGGAGAGATTGGTGGAACATCTGGTTGTCAATGGACTACAGGACTCAAGACAGCATGGTTTCACCAGGGGGAGGTCATGTCAGACCAACCTCATTGAATTTTTCGACTGGGTGACTAGGGAGGTGGATCAGGGGAGGGCAGTGGACATGCCCTATTTGGACTTCAGCAAGGCCTTTGACACTATGCCACATAGAAGACTATTACACAAACTGGGGAATATGGGTGTGGGCAGGACAGTAGTGTGGTGGGTAGGTAACTGGCTGGGTGGCAGGACACAGAGGATGGTGTTAAATGGCTGTCACTCCACAGAGGGAAGAGTGACCAATGGGGTACCGCAGGGATCAGTGCTGGGACCAGTTCTATTCAACATCTTCATCAGTGACATTGCACAGGACTTAGAAGGCAGAATTTCCCTGTTCGCTGATGACACAAAGCTCTGTAACAGAGCAGACACACCAGAGGGTGTAGACAGAATGAGAAGGAACCTGTAGAAACTTGAAGAATGGTCAGGAGGTTGCCAGTTGAAATTAAATGCAAAGAAGTGCAAGATAATGCATATGGGGCACAAAACCCCTGGCACAATATATCAGTTGGGGGGGTGAGGATATACAGTAGCATGTACCAAGCAGGAAAGGGATCTTGGGGTTAGGATCTTGAGGTTATCATCTCTGATGACCTCAAGGTAGGGAAACAGTGTAACAAGGCAACAGGTAACGCAAATAGGATGCTTGGATGCATAGGCGGGGCATCACCAGCTGGAAAAGGGAGGTCATAATTCCACTATACAAGACACTAGTGAGGCCCCACCTGGAGTACAGTGTACAGTTCTGGAGACCTTACCTACCGAAGGACATAGACAGGGTAGAGAAGGTTCAGAGGAGGGCAACAAAGATGGTACAGGGATTGCATCACAAGTCCTTTGAGGACAGGTTGAAGGAAATGAGTATGTACTCCCTGGAGGAGAGGGGGGAGAGAGGGGATATGAAAGAGGCATACAAGTATCTTACAGGGAGGAACAGGGTGCAGGAATACACTATTTTTAAGTGAAAAAGATGTTCCAAGACTAGAGGGCATGGGATGAAGTTGGAAGGAGGACGATTCAGAGGAAACATGAGGAAGAATTTCTTCTCAGAACGGGTGGTGGACAAGTGGAACACCCTGCCAGAGGAAGTGGTAGGGGCTGAAACAATCACGGGATTTAAGAATGCATGGGATAGACATATGAATTCTGGAGGTCAGGGATAAGGGGCAACAGACTTCTAGGAAAACATAAAGTGAACTTGCAAGCTCAAATGGGTAGACTGCGTGGGCTGTAGGCCCTTATCTGCTGACACTGTCTATGTATCTATGTATCTATGATTACTTCTGCTCTGTATTTACTAAGGAGAGGGATGCACTGAGGAAGACAAGGCTCCATTCCCAACTAGCATACACCCAGTGTAGAGAAAGAGCTGGCAGAGGTCCTTGCGGTACCTTTGGCAGACCTATTTAATGCCTAACTACACTCAGGATGTGTACCTCAGGATTGGAGAATGGATCATGTGGTGCACATCCTCAAGAGTGGTCCCCAGGATGAACCAGGAAAATACAGTCCGGTGAGACTCACAGCCAATGTATGTAAGCTGATGAAGACTATCCTGAAAGAGACTGCATATAAACTGCCCATCTATGAAGACACTCCAGAGGAGCAAAATATTAACAGGATGTGTTTTGGCGAGCTGAAACTTTTGAAGTTGATGCATTCTGACAAGAGTTAGTAAGTGGACATGCTGGAGCTGCAAGTCGGGAGGGGGGAGCAAAAGACTCTGGGTCTCTTTTGAGGCAGCGAAGGGAAGAAGTGCTGCGAATGGATGTGATGGGAGGTGGACTTCGTTGGCATGGGCAGGATTCTACGGGGGAGCTTGGACAAGATTAGGCCAGACATTGATGCTGGAAGCTTATGGGAGACAATCAAGAAATGGGTGCAGGAGGCTACTAGCTCCTGTACAAGGGTAAGGCATGAGAATGGTAGCGCCTACAAGCCGTGTTGGGGGAACCGGGAGGTGCAAGATGTGGTGAGGCATAAAAATGCTGCCTATGCACATTTTAAGTGCTCCGAGGGGATAGGGAGAGAGGTGAGCACGAGTTGACAGCTAGAAGGGTCACAAGAGTGGTGAGGGGAGCCAAGCCGAGGATGGAGCAAAATCTGACTAGGGAGATCCGGAGGGGGCGAAAGGGATTCTATATATATACATAGGGGAGAAGAGAAAAGGGATGGCACGGATCTCCAGGATTATGACTGGGGAGGGATGGGCTCAGGAGACAGGGGATCCATTCAGTCCAACGAGAGGATAGGAGAGACGGCAGAGCCAAGAGGTCTGATGGAGTCGAGAGGACCGGAAGAGACTGGAATACAGGCCGGTCGAGACTAGAAGAGGATGAGTGCTTAAATGAGAGTGTGGATTGGGAGAGAGAAATCACAGTGGATAGGGTGAGGAAGGCCCTTCGGACGCTAAAAACTGATAAGGCACCGGGACCGGATGGGCTGCATCTGAGTGTTTTGAAGGAAGTGGCAGACGAACTAGCAGCTTCACTAGCTACACTCTTTAACGCCTCTCTGCAGACAGCATGGGTGCCTCAAGACTGGAGGGTGGAGCATGTGGTGCCTATTCACAAAGGGGGGGTCTAGGGAGGAGATGGGAAATTACAGGCCTGTCAGCCTAACATCTGTGGTAGGCAAACTAAGGGTTCCCCAATGTTCGGTACTGGGGCCACTTCTGTTCAATGCCTATATATCAGATATGGGGAGGGGGGTTAGGAGTAGGATAAGCCTCTTCACGGATGACTAAAAACGTGGAGGAATGGCAGATGGGGATGAAGCAAGAGAGACAGTCCAGAGGGACCTGAATACCCTGGAGGAGTGGTAAAGGAGGTGGGGATTGAGGTTTAATCCAAAGAAGTGGAGGGTGCTGCATCTGGGGGTCAGAAACCCAGGCAATGCATGCACCCTGTGGGGGGGGGGGTCTCACTGCAAACTACAATGAGTGAAAATGTCCTGAGAGTGGTGGTAAATGCATAAAAGAATAACACTGAAAACTGCAGAAGAACTGCAGCCAAAGGAAACAAGATTCATGGCTGCATAGCCTGGGGAATTATGTCCAGGAGGATGGAGGTGATACTCCCTCTGTATAATGCCTTGGTCAGGCCACATCTTGAGTCCTGTGTGCAGTTCTGGAGAACTCACCTCAAGAAGGACATAGCACTGCTGGAGAGGGTCTAGAGGAGGGCAACCATGATGATTCAGGGCATGAGAGAGAGAGAGAGGACCTATGAGGAAAGCCTGAAAGAGCTTGGACTGTATTCGCTGGAGGAGAGGAGAGACAGGGGGACATGATATGGGTCTTCAAATATGTAAATGGATAAACTGGGGTGGAGCCAAAGAGATGTTCAGACTAAAGAAAGGTGGCACAAACAGAGGGAATGAGTTGAAGCTGGTGGGGTGAAATTACAGAGGAGAACAAAGGAGACACTACTTCACTGAGAGGGTGGTGGGGTCATGGAATGCGATGCCCGGGAGTATAATAGAGGAGAGCACATTGAAGGGCTTCAAGAGGGGGCGAGACAGGTGCAAGGGTAAACTGAAGCCGAAGGTGACCCACTCTGGGGCTGGGGGGCGTGGGAGAGCGAGCACCAAATAGGGGCTGGCTACCGAGCAGACATGACAGACCATCAGGCCTAGTCTACTGGTTTTTAGTATGTTAGTATGTCCTAGCGGGGCCTTTGACAGACCTATTCAATGCCTCACTTGATTCAAGGTATATACATCAGGATTGGAGGATGGTCCACATGGTTCCTCTCCATAACAGTGCCCCAAGGATGATCCGGGGAATTACAGTCCAGATACACTCACATCCATTGTGGGTTAACTGATGGAGACAATCCTGAAGGAGAGTCCATTGTTACTTCTGGAAGCCAGTGGACTGCAGTATAGTAGATGGCATTGGAATTGTCGATGGACGATCCTGCCAGACTAACCTGGTAGAGTACTATGGATAAGTAACTAGACTACTGAACATGGGCCATATGGTGGATGTCCTTTACCTGGACATCATGAAGGCATTCGAGTCAGTGCCACATGGAATACTAGAAGTAATCTTCCCGCCCTCCAACCCACAGTTTTTCATGGCCAGTTTAAAGTCACACTCCTTCACTTGCAAGATATGCTTCCCGCTGTATTTCTTTATTTTATTTATCAATTTGTATTTCGGATGACACCTTTGAACTGAGGGGCTTGTTCACAAATGTTCCACGTCAAGACAATAATGACAATAAGGTACAAAACATAACATGATCATTACAATGGAACTTACACAAGTTCGCTTGCTAGGGTTCCCATATCGCTACTTTCTCATTCCTTCACCGCAGGGATACTGACATAAAATCCAATCCCCCACATATCAACATTACCTACCCCCTGTACATTACGCATGGTCAATTTCCTATCTCATTCTTTCCCATAAGATTTCCTAACGTACCCCCTCCAAATAAAATAACATTATCTCATTGTTAACTGCCCCCTGTACATCATTCCTGATCAGTTTCTCCATCTCACTCCTGCCAAGTAGGACATTCTATAATGTAAATTTTCTAGCCAACATGTTCAATGTATGCAGCAGAGAGTATACTAGCCATTGCAATTACAGCTGCCATGTATTAAAACAAAAGTATGGCATAAATAATCTAAATAAATAACTGCACTGGACTGATACCATGTTTCACAGAATCTGTACCCCCTAGATGGGACCCATAAGTGCTTGAACCACAATTTCTACCAACATCTTTTATACAGTGCTCAAAGAAAACCCTCTCACCCAGTGAGAATACCATCTCAATGCAAATTCTTCCTGGGTCAGAAAGTTTCCTTGCAGGAAAATATTACAGGTCTTCAATCAAATTGGTACTACAACACTATTAACTACTCAATTTTCAAGCCACCACTCAAGCCACAAGAACCCCCCCCACACCATGTACAGCGCCACACACCTTCTATCTCCCAGACCTTCTTCACAAACTAGCCCAACTTGAATCCAAAACTATGGTTTCCACAAACGTGAGATCCAGTCTCGCAGAACCCCCCTTCATCTTCCTCCTTATTACCCAACCGTGCAATTGTCAAAGCGTGGAATTAATATCACAGACAGAACCAAACTGGCACGTTAGCCATGCGGTTTTGGGTCCCGATGAGTTTTTCAGAAGCTTGCGCATGCGTGAGTTAAAGAGACACGCATGTGCATTGCCACCCCGGAACCATTATCGGTCCCAGAACCGATCCAGCATGACACCGGCATGGTGCCCTAGGGATGCGAAGGTCTCACTTTAAACAAAAAAAGCTGGCAATCACAAAATAATTAAAAATGATCACATTTAAACACATTTCATCTATCACAGAATTCAGCAGGAATACGACAAAATGTTGCATAAAACACCAGGTCCAGATAATGTATCTTTCCAGGTGTGCTTCTCAGCCTGGACCCTTCCACCAACCCGCCCTTCCCCAAACCAAGAAAGCATGTTGCTCAAGATGGACAAGCACACCAGGAAAGAAGCAAATCCCTCAGTGTCTCGCTTTTCAAACTTGCACCCTTCAGCATCTCGCTTAAAAAAAAAAACAACAAAGCAAAACATTTCAACACACAAGTTTCAGATGATGCATCTTTCTAGGCGTGCTTCTCGGCCTACACCCTTCCACTAACCCACCCTTCCCCAAAACAAAAAAGCATGTTGCTCAAGATGGCCAAGCCTAAAGCAGGCCTGGAAAAATGCATCACCTGCACCCTTCCCCCAAAAACAGGTATCGCTTTAAACAAGGCCACAATCACAAAATTCAGCACAGTACTCATGGCAAAGCGTCTTTCCAGGTGTGCTTATCCACCACCCACTGAGCAAAGAAAGCATGGCGCTCAAGAAGGCCGAGTGAGCCTCTGTGGACAAGCACACCTGGAAACAAACGTTGCCTGCACATGCAACCCCTCAGCGTCTTGCTTAAAAAAATTAAAAAGTATCACATGTAAACACATTTCATCAATCACAGAATTCCGCAGGAATACGACAAAACGATGCATTAAACACCAGGTCCAGATGATGCATCTTTCCAGGCGTGCTTCTCAGCCTACACCCTTTCATCAACCCACCCTTCTCCAAACCAAGAAAGCATGTTGCTCAAGATGGCCGAGCCTAAAGCAGGCCTGGAAAAACGTATCACCCCAACAACATCACTTTAAATAACAAGGCCACAGTCACGAAATTCAGCACAGTAGTCATGGCAAATCGTCTTTCCAGGTGTGCTTATCCACCACCCACCAAGCAAAGAAAGCATGGCACTCAAGATCTCCAAGCCTCTGTGAATAAGCACAACTGGAAAGAAACGTTGCCTGTATGAAACCCCCTCAGTATCTTGCTTGCTTTTAAAAATAAACATCCCTCAGCATCTCACTTTAAATAAAAAAAATTAATTTCAACACACAAGCTTCAGATGATGCATCTTTCCAGGCGTGCTCCTTGGCCTACACTCTTCCAGAAACCCACCCTTCCCCAAACCAAGAAAACATGTTGCTCAAGATGGCCGAGCCTAAAACAGGCCAGGAAAATGGCAAGGCAGAGGAAGATGAGAATCTGAAGAAACAAACAAGTAATGGAAAGCGGAAGCAAAACTGCAAAAGGAATAATACAAGGGTATCGCAGTGAATCTTGGTCAATCCTGTATGCAAATACCAACAATCTAATAATTAAAAAATCGGACCTTGCAACTTTGATGACAGATGCAAACCTGAATACATTATCCTTACATAGGTCAGGCCTCAAACAGAATGACAGAAATTATGTATTCTTATTTTGAACCATTATTCTTAAACTCATGGCAGTAGTACTGCTAAAAATCAAACACTCTAAAAGTTTGCAAAGCCACAAGTAATATAACAAAATGTTGATAAAGAAGGTATAATAGTCCCTCCTCAGATGTTTTACACATATCGGTCATCTGCCTTTCCTCACATTTGAAACGTTGTGTGACTGTTTACCATGGAACAATAGGATTCAAAGCTCTGCATTGTTCTACTAGTTAGAATGCCCCCTTCCCCAACACACACATGGAATGGCAACATGGAATACGTGAACTCAAAATTCTTCATAGTACCATTAGCATATACACACACACACACACACACACACACACACACACACACACATACAGAGGTCTCATGTGGAGCCAGAACCTGTTGTATCAATGGCCAGAAAAGGAGCAGGAAGTTCTCTAGCAAACTGGTGAAGATAGGAGATCCATTTTAAATGTGCATCAAAGACGCATCAGCAGTAGAATCACTGAGTAGTACTTCATTTTTTCACATTTTTGAATGAGTGTAAAGAGGAGCTCTTGATTGAAACTGACAGTAAAACACTCACTTACTTACAGTGCTTAATATACTGGACTTTCATTTGTAGGGCCTACTTGCAGGTTTCTATATATGAGTAAAGGACAGACATGTATGTGATGGAAATTAAGCAGTAAAAGGCTTATGACTTATGAGAGTTGCCCTGGTTGGTAAGGACTTGTTTTAGACATTGGCTGTACTCTCATAGGGCCATGGCTAGAACCAAGTCTCAGCCAAACATGACTCAGGAATTTCATTAACCATTAAATATATGTAAGCAGTATGACCTGATGAGATGTTGGTGGTAGTGAGATACCCACACATAAAGGGCCATAACAACACATGAGGACGCAGAATGAGAGCATTCAGCCATCTGCTCTGGTGGCATCTCATTTCTTCCAGCGCCCACCTATAGACAAGGCTTATCTATAATGTGATCATGGTCATCTTCTAAAAAAGCCATCAATATACGGGTCTTGCAAAGTCTCCAAAAATAGGATAAATGTTGCTTAGTAATGTAAACTAGACCATCCACATATGTCATCATAAGTCAATTATTTGTCTTTCTTCATATACTTTATGTTCTTTTAATGTACAACATGGAATGGATCACTGCCAAGATATGCTTTATTCCAGTGTTAGAATGTTTTTCTGACCCCACACCCTACAAATGGCATGGAATCACAGAATACATGAGATCCAAGTACGCAATAATACCCAACAGGGTGGGCGGTATTGTGCTATACACGACTGCCCAGGGGCATAATGAGGCCCAACGCCACAGGTGGAGGGCCTTATAGCCCCTGGAAGGTCTCGTATAGCACAATACCGCCCACCCTGGAGGGTATTATTGTGCTTAGAAAATGGGTTATGGCTAAGATTTTTAATAAAATAAAGTTTAAAAAGAAATCAAATAAATGTTAAAAAAAAAAAACAATAAAAATACAGTTTGATATAAAGCAGTCCCTCTCACTTGCCAGTAGAGGGTGCTGCTGGAGGACCTGTTGCAGTCACTTTTATTTTTTGCTGTCCTGACTCCCTTCTTTCCTGGTGCCTGAATTGTCTGCCCCCTCTTCTTTGCACTGTCTGAACTGTCTGCATCATTCCCCCCCCCCAACTGGGATAGCGTTATTTATGATTGATTGAATGAGGCAGTTTCTCTGTTTGCCAATGAAGTAATGTCTGTTGTCTTCAGCTCTCCCCCACCATCAGGATGACAAAGCATGGAGGAGACAGACGTGTTAATAACGTCTACATTTCTTTTAAAATTATGTTTTACTTTGTTTTAGTTCGGGGTCTGTTGCGGTCTGAATGGAAGGCACAAGTGTGAACAGGACTGACTTCAGTTCTCCGACGTGTAGTCTATAGCGGGGCATACATCAGAGATACTCGAGCTGCTGGCTTGACACAGGTATGCAGGCAGCAGGAGTAAGGGGGTGCAAGACCACCGTGGTTGGGAGAGTGGAGCTGCAGTGAATCAACGCAGTATCGGGGAGGTGCTCAGTTGCTATCACTCTTCTTTTGACAGCATACTAGTGTGTGATTTCAAAATACTATGTCTCAGGTTTCAGAAAAAAGGGGCAAATTTGCGGTCGGGAGAGCACGGCAGATTTAGGATGGTATTGCAGGGATCGCTCAGCAGCAGGATACTTAAGACACAAGGCTTTTTTTTTAACTGTTGCAAAGTCAGTCAAGCGGGATGGATTGGCGGTTTCACCTGACACTTGGCATTCAGTGTGTTGGAGGGGCTGTATCAATCGCTTAGCGAGAGAAACAAAAATGGTGGCATTTTAAAAATGAAAATTCTATGGGTACTTTACTTTCAGTAATCAGGTCGGTTTGGGACTGGCACTTTTAATACCTGGGATCTGTTGTCTGATGGACACCCACCTTGCCAGGGTTATCAGCCAATCAGAACCCGGGAATTTTCAAGCCCATTTTCTAAGGTCCCCATAGCGCAACTGTCATATAGTCACAGACACACAGAGAGGCCTAATGTAATTGCATGTAAAATAAGCAAGGAAATCACTGTGTCCTGATTGGCTGAGACTTGGTTCTAGTCATGGCCGTAAGAAAGTGCCACCAGTGCCTAAAAACAAATTCTCACCAAACAGTGCAACTCACAGAATTCATAAGCCTCTTAATTCCTAATTTCCATCACTAACCTGGCTGAAGCTTTCACTCATATACAAATCCTCAGCTAAGCCCAAAAAATAAATGTCAATTAAATTATATAAAGTAAGTAAATCATTTAATGTTATTTACACACTTGAGCCCCCCCCCCCACACTCATACATTAATTAAAAAAATCAAGCACTATTCAGAGTTTCCATTGCTGGCGTTTATTTGATGACCATGAAAACTCCCCTTTCTAGCCCTACCACTTTGCCAGAGAACACCCTGCTCCTTACCTGCCAACAGATAAAATTGAGTTTCTGGTTCTACTTCAGGCCTGTGTGGGTGTGCCTTTGTGTGTATGCCGTTGGAACTCTAAAGTATTTAGAAATTGTGTATTCCATGTTACCGTACTGTGTGTCTGATGGGGGGGGGGGGACATTCTACTACTAGAGTAGTGCAGAGCGTTGAATGTTTCTATTCCATGGTAAGCAATCACACAATGTATTAAGTGTAAAGAATGACTGACAGGTGAAAAATATCTGTGGAGGGACTATTTTACATTATTATAAGGTAAGATTTGTATACACACTGTGATTGGTGGAAATAATTCTAAGAGGGTTACATTAATCCACGTAAACCTATCTTCTGCAACCTGATCATGGTGCTTTGTTCTATACTATGTGGGAAAAGCAATGCCAGTAAGTGTCCAGCGCCCAAAAACTGTAAACATGGCTGTCACTGTTAGCTGAACCATCAGAGACAGTACTCTGTCTTGTGTCAAACTAGCATCTGAATAACCATGCCCTCCGAGTGTCACCACACCAAGTCAAAACATAGTTTTGTTATTTTTTCAAAACAAAGTGTTTAAGAGGAAAAAAAAGCGATCCGCGCCATGTAGTGTAATCATGGCAATGTGAACACCCACAAAGTAGTCACGACGCGCGTCTCAGTTCCGATTTAGGTAACACTGCTAAGTTGCAGCAAACAGCACAGAGAAAAATATGTAAGAGTGGCAGAGTCTGTAAAGAAAGTCTATAAATGTAAAACAAGATGTAAATTAAAGACTGGAAGTCTAACGGGCAAGTCGCACTGTACTCTGCTCCATGACATGTCAAGATTACAGCTAAACAAAGAAACATTGTGGTGAATGACCTGAAAAGTGATCTAGCTTTTTAAAATAGTAAAAAAAAAAAAAAAATACAGTCAAGTCAATTTTAACTTATCAGAGTTAACAATAATGTAAACAGGCAGATCAGCTGTCAGAATCGTACATGTGAACTTCAGATAGTGAATGTGGTGCGTTTCTGAACGATGTCCAGCTGTACAGTTGTTTTTGGGCGGGGTAGGGGTTGCAGTAGATCTCACCGTAGTTAAAAGTGTAAAGTTATTGTTAAGTCCGTAAAGCTGAAATAAACTTTCCTTTTTATGCATGTTAAAAGCCTGATCCCTATTTCGATCATACAGTACAGCGGTTCTTAGCTTTGCTGCAATTTTGTCAGTTCATGGAGCAGTGTGCAGTACGGCAAGACCATACCAGTGACCAGCTTGAATTTAAATATTGTTTCTCATGAATTTCAGTTGTTTAACATACTGTGACACTCTTAAATATCTTGTTCTGTACTGCCCTGTTAAATTGTCCTGTCCTAAAAAATAGAATACACAGCTGCAACCACATACATTAGCAGCAAAGAGGTGTAAAAGTAAGGGATTCCAGCATTTGCATGAAAAATCTCGCCAAGCTATAGGAATGTCAGTGGCAGCCTGTAGCTGTCTGTGCTGATCGCAGACCTCCGTGCTGCAAAGATCCATTCCTTTAGCTAAACTGCTTACACTGAATATGTTGTACACCAAATTAAACACAGCAATGTACAAATGTATCTGGTTTTATGTGTTTATTTATTGTCTTCCATTTTTTGTGCTACTAAAATGTGTCTGTGCACACCTCCACACCCACACACATTAAGTAAAGCACTCACACCTTGGAATGTAGTAACTAGCGTCTCCCTGTAAAACTGGCAATGCATTCACAGTAAGAACTGCGATGAAAAAAACTGTACAAAATGGCAATTTAAGAACGATTGTATCAAAGGAATGACTGCACATCTTGAGACACCAAAAACACAGTTATTCTAAAATGGACTGCCCCGCAGCTAGGTACTGCTATCACCCCTTCTGCAGCAGAACATTGTTGATATGTCACCATAGTAACTAGAGACTCCCTGATGCATTCAAACATGTACAGTGCGGAAGGACTACTTAACCTAGATTGTAAAATTAAACATTTAAAATACCTTTCAATGAATTCTATACACAATGATCTTGTAATAATAGCAATAAGGTATGACCAGAGGTTAGATTAACAGTCAGTAAATCACCCTTTTGTAGCAATATGGCACTTGGCTGCACCTCGTACCACATTACACCACAAGGGGGCGATTAAAAGACTGTTACTCCAACCTCTGGTCATACCTTATTGCTTAATTGTTTAGCAACATTTGACTACATTTCTTTGTGGCTTTGAAAGCTTTTACTATTTTTTTTTTTTTAAGTTGCCAATGGGCCCATTTCATAAACGTATTAAAACATGACTGGGTGTTGGTAGCAATGAGACATCCACGCACCTAGTGGACAGTAGAGGAGTCCCAAATTTTAGCTGGTGGGCAGGCAGACAAATATGAAATGTGCTCACTGAAGTGTTTCAACTAACTTATGAATAGCTTGACTTAGGCACCCTGAGGCAATGTAAGACTCTGGTACACAATGTTCATTAGCTATAACAATAATAATTAAACCTTGATTTTCTCACTATGTGACCAACTGTATTAGACGTTGCTATATAATTATACAGTATGATACAAATACACATAGTATATCTGTATTTTCATCTTTTTGTCTTGACTACTGACCCACCCGGCCTCTCACTGGGGTGGGGGGGGTTTGCCCACAGCCTCCATAGATGATGGGGGATGGGCTGCCCAGGTCCTGAGGGCCATAGAAGGCAGCCGTGGCACAAAGTGCCAATCAGTGGGCCAGGGACAGAGTGGGCCAACCCAGGCCTCTAGGAAGAGGCTTGGCCTGGGAGAGGCATTAAAGGGCTGGACTAGAGGGGGTGCACCCTCTTGGGACCAACCCACAAGACTGACATCATTGCTGCCATGCCATGCTCATCTTGAGGCAAGCCCCGAAGCTGGCCTGAGTTGTTTCCTCCCTCTCTCTTGGTGGACGGTCTTCCCACCCCCCCCACCAGGGGTTTTGCTTATGCTATAATAATATAAAAGTTGTATAAGTGCTGGGGGTGGACGAGGGGCTTGGCCTTGCCATGGCCCTCCCTCAGCGTTCTTGTGCTCCAGTGTTTTTGGTTTTATCCCACAGGCCTCCAAGTCCCCCCCCCCCGGGCTTCCCCCTCTCCTTTTCCCCCAGTTTTGGTTCCTCTCATGGGCCCTGCTTTGCAACCTGCCCTCCTCCCAATTCGCCTACCCCGTTTCGTCCGAGTGCCGCCCGCTGCTTCTTGATGGGGGCCTCTGCCCCCACCACGTAGGTGCTCCTGGTGCCACATCGTGCTTTTCCTTGGCTGCTCGTGGGCGGAAGATCCCTTCCGATATCCCCTCTCCTCAAAAATCAAAAAATAAATACATAATCAAATGTGTTTTGCTCAATTTTGTTTATTTCCCCCTTCCCTTGCCCCTGCTTCCCCCATCATCCATCTCCCCTTTCCTGCCTCGTGCCGGTGGGCTTCCTGGTGGGGGTTTGGTCCTCCCCACTTGCCTCCTCTGTGTCACTTCAGCCATTACTGCCAGCCCGCCATTTTGTTTTCCCTTGCCTGAGCTGTGCACTTCCTCCTGCTGGCCTGCTGGCGGCCTGCCCACCTGTGCGCTACGGCCGTGGCTCCCTTATTTTTGTTTCTCCGGTTATCCCAGTGTCCCTCATTTCCTTCTCACTCTGCCCTGCCATTCCCAGTCCCCCTTTCACCTCTGTACCTGCCATTTTGTTTTTTCCTCATGGCCCCCTTCCCTGCGCTGCTCACTCTTCCACGTGGCCCAACGCTGGCCTGGTGACATGCGCGCAACAAGTACTCTTTCTTGTTAAAAAAAAAGAAAGAAAGAACAAATAAATAATCAATAAAATAGAGAGCCTCCTTCTCTTTGGCTTTACTTCCACCTCTTCCAGGTGCCTTCCCCTGTTTTGACAGGAGTCCCCTTCAGCTCCCCCTCCCAGTCCCCATTGTTTTTTTCTCCTTTTCCCCATGAGTCCATTACCTCTCCCCAACACTGGAGTGTCCTCCTAAGTGGGCCCCCTAGACGTTTTTACTCCCCCCCTCCACACAATAAATTGAAGTTTAATCCCTTGCTTTTGTTCATGTTTTTGAAGGGTGCGGAGGGGCTGCATTGCTGTATATCGGAGGGGGAACATTTAGATGTCATGGAGACTCTGCAGTGCAATCGGGGGGGGGGCGGTACTTTTAGATTTCATTCAGACACTGCAGTGCAATCCCACAATACAATTTTGTCTGGCATCTTTTGCACAAGGGCCTCCCACAGGATTCTGTTGTACAGACTGGGGATCAGAACAGCACCCAGGTCCCAACTTTTAGGTGAAGCATTCAGCGTGGGGAATTTAAATAAATGCATTTATGTATGAGTGTATACATGTTTTGTATTCTTTAATTAGGGACAGTAATATAACCTAGGAGAGTAAAATGAATTATTTACTAGGATAACAAGGTATGTTCTTTCTCTTTTCCCTTAGATCAGGTTTCTCTGTGGTTGGTATTGCTTTGCCCTAGGTCTTTTAGTAGTTACAGTATAGCATCCCAAAGGGTGGCCCGAGTACAAGGTAGTTAGGTGCCCCCTGCATCCCCAGTACCTCACACGAGAAGTCAGGACCAGACTTTTCATGATGCTTCCCAGCATCTGAAGGATCTAGGGGGTCAAGACTGGATGCTGGCAGTGTCCAGAATGGAACCCGGTCTACAAGTAGTCCAGGATGATGGCCAGCTGGCTAGTCTTGGGGCTCCTTTGGATGGATGAGGGAGCAGTGGCCCGGGTAGGGTAGTACAAGTGGGAGATACTCCGAGAGACGGGGACGATCCAAGTGGCTCGGAGATGGTGGAGCTGGGAGGCTATCCTCCCAGATGCCGGAAGCTTTTGACTCACTTGCTCGAGTCGGTAGTACAGGAGAATAGAGTTAGGAAGAAGTCGCAAAGTGGGCTGACTAAGCAGAGATCGCAGACAATGGTGGAGGAAAGATGGATGCCAGTGGCTGTAGTCCAGAGGGAAGATGAAGGTGCGATGCCAGAGGGGCCGAGTCCAGAGTCTTGCAATGCAGAAGGCCATGTGGACGGACAGACAAGCAGACCTGGTGGAGCCAATAAGTGCAGGTGAGTTGGTGGGGTACCAGGAAAGTGACGTGCATAGGGAGGAAAGCATTTTGGCATATGTGACTGACAATGAGCCATCGGGGGACTGGGAGGATTGTGTCACACCTGGGGGGACAGGCCCAAAAGGTCTAATCCTGCCACCCACAACACACGGCATATGACATGGGGTCCTGGACATGGCTGCCAGGGAGGCCACTCAGCACAGGGGTGAGCCGGTGTCATCCCGATTGGGTTCCAGTTGCAGAAACAGTGACGGCCACGTAAGACGCATGCACAGAAATCTCAGATGACAGATCAAACCCATCTTGTTTAAAAATGCGAAAAGAGTTCCAGAAATGGATGCGGCAGTATCAAGAAACACAAGTTTGCAATACAAGGAATAAAATAATTGAAAATCTAACTGTGTGTGTGTGCTGAGTGGGTGGGGGGGTTGTGGAGCGATTACAAATCGGATAAAGGATAAGCATTACTCTCTCTATATATATATATATATATGTCTGTGTGTGTGTGTGTGTGTGTGTGTGTGTGTGTATGTGTCTGATAGGCTCAAAAACAAATCCTGTTGTAATGATTGTTTGATAATAAGAACATACAACTCTAACTGAATACGCTTCAAGTTGTAAAAAAGAAGTAAAATAATAAAAATGTTTATTGTTCATTGCTGCCATTGTCCTGCATTGTTTTCTTTGAATTGCTTTGAATGAATGTTGCATCTATTCATTTAGGTAGTAGTACTACATGTTCCATGATACCCCTCTTGTAGTACCCTGTAACTACTCATATAATTACGTTAAGTTAACACATTTATTTAAAGTACATTCTCTCATTGTTCTGCTTATTAGTAATATTGGTATACATTTCTCTGTTCCTTAATTAAAAAAAAACAGCTTTGTATGTCACACTATAAATAGCTTGAAAACTGAAGTCTGCCATCTGTTCACAGGCTGATGAGTGAGAGAGAAGTTGAGCAGGACAGAGCAGGATATCTAGTGGTCATTTTATGATTAATATTTGTTTTCAGAAAACCTGAGTGACTTTCATTCTGGTTGTATGAACTTATAACTTATTCCTGTGTACATACTTTGGAAAAAAAATATTTAATTGTGAAGTGGTAACTTTCCGTAGTTTAGATTACTGTTTCCTCTTTCCTAAATATTTTTTCTGAGTTAATTCTGCTAGTTTAATTTTCAATTTTTGTAACTTTAATCATACCAATACCTATTTAAAGAAAATGTCAGGTACCATGAGATTACTGGAAGTTATCTCATACCTCAGTGATGGTGCTTATCCTGAAGGATACAATGATAATCAGAAGCGAGGTCTGAGGAAATATGCACAGGTGCTGTCTATGGGGGCTGAGAGGCCAGCCCCCGGAAGTTATATTGGGGCTCTGCCCCCAGCCAGAGTTGTGTGTTTTTATTTTTATTCATCAGGTACTGCTGGACAACCAAATGGGATTTTTCCCCCCACTTTGGAGGTTTGAGCATGTGGGTCCGGTCACACCCTCTCAGCAGCACCATTTTGTCTGTTTGGGTGTCTGGGGCATTAATATTCATCTACATCTTCCTTGGTGGACCAAACCATTGGTTAGGAGGACAACACAGTGGCCCGGGTTCAAGCATGCAGGCACAGCACACAGCACGAGCACCAATGCTGCCAATGCTGCCATTTGCCATATTTTTTTGCTTGGCTCGCATAGTAATACTGAAGAGCCAGTGGCAGGAGTCAGGAGGGTGGTCACAGCACTCACGCCATGGTCCACCAACGTTATCCAGTGGGACTCAGCGCAGAGCACGAGTGACTCATCAGTGAGACTGGAGCTGGCACTACGAGTGAACGCATCAGGAAGGTCAAGGAGATGGCCCATCATCATCGGACGGACTCAGAAGGGTTGAGGACTCTGAGGAGACCGGATTGTGTGTCGTCAGCAATGAGGGGTGAGGCCTGGTCCCTGACTCCCTGATGAGCTTTCCAAGCTTCCTCAAGAAGATGAAAGTAATTTTCATTGAAATACAAATTCACAAAACTCCCTCCTTCCCTCCCTCTGGCCTAGTCTAGATGAGCACGTAGGGGACAGCGGAGGAGAGGATGATGTTAGTTCCATCGGTACGCAGGAGCTAAGCAAGATGCCAACTCGCAGCAGCAGGATCCAATGGCAGCTAATCTAAATTGAGAATAGAAAGAAACTATCCAATTTATAATACTCTCTCCGGTCTCTTTTTGTTATAATTGTAACAGAATATTTTTACGACTAGAGCCATTAATGTCGGCATGTCAAAACATATTCACCAGGTAAGGGAACTCACCAGACAATGGAGGCATCAGAAAAAGAACATACAGCAAGATACATAATCTAAAATGCCGAAACAGAATCCGCACTCCCCAGCCCAGAAGCATTTCAGGTGGTAAGTTGACCTCCAATCTCTCTTCTCCCAGACACTCCAGTGAAGCAAATACAGTCACAACCAGTTAACATACACTTCTCTCTATTGGAATACAAGAAAAGTGAACAAAATACAGGGGTTAGTATGGGTAATAGTGTAAATATGCCTGCTAAAAAAGTATTGGCAAAACAACAACAGGCCACTATCAGGAAAACGGTGACTAAAACATTAGACACTATGATGTTTTTTCCTGAAATAGACACAACAAAAGGGGACCAAATATTAGAGGAGGAGATGGAAGAAATTGAGGCGGGGGGTTGGAAAACAGAAGGGAATATGCAGCTGGATATGTCTTGGCGATAGACACACAAGCCTTGCAAACAGGCTCAGTAGAAAAGCAAAAAGACAATTCACCACTTCAAGATTAGCAAGCTGATTTAATGAACATTATGGGCCGGATATTCAAACTGCGCCCAAAAAGTGCGCAACAGCAGGAGCAAGCACAAGTCAATTGCGCATATGCGCAACAGACGCGATATTCAAACATGGAGCAAGACAAACTGCGCAAGCAGCCAACGTCTGAATATCGCACAAACTGCGCCATAGCGCAACCAGGAAGGGGAAGCTGAGCAGAAATGATGTGCCATAGCGCAACAAGGCTAGCCCAGCTGAGCAGTCCAGAGGTGCCATAGCGCAAGCAGAGCCCCCAGCAGAGCAATGGAACTGCACAACCAGGGAGGCAGGCTGGGGCCCACCACCAGCCATGCCACACATGGGCACAGGAACACACTGCAGAACCAACAATACACCCGCACACCCCAAGCACAGCATCACTGGGGGAGGGATGGATGATCCACCGGCCCATGGGGACAAGCCAACAAAGCACAGCAGGGCCATGTCGCCCCAGCACACCCACTGGCAGGCTGAGACTGCCACACACAGGGGGTCGACAACCACAGTGCACATCAGCCCCCCCTTCTGTACAGCACACCCTGCACTGTGACCCCAAGACACCACCCATGTGCAGTGACTGTCACTGCAGTTAACACCATGCACCCCCCCCGGCACACTGCAACCTCGTGTAGCACAGAACCATACAAGCCAGACCCACCCTGGGCACCCAGCAGTGGGCGGCAGCAGATAGCAAGACCAACTGAAAGTCACACCCACACCGGAGACACCTCCCCATGCACACACACACACACACACACACACACACACACACATACCCAGGACCATACCACCCCAGATGCCATGCACACCTCTGCAACTGAGCAACCATAGCCAGCTGCAAATCAGAGACCACCACAGTATTCATAACAAAGTATATACATATTGGAAAAAGATATGTACAACATCAAGACCAATAACATAACTATATACATATATGTACAAGACAAGGGGGTAGGGGTACAAGGTAGGGTAGGTAAGGACAAGGAGAGGAGGCAGGGGTAGGAGGCTGAGTAGTAGAGGAAGAGGCAGTCAGCGCCCATAGTGGTCCCGTGCTGCCGTTGATCTTCCCGGTTCCTCCGGCGTCGCCTGACCCCATGGCGCTGCATGTCTGTGAGGAGGTCATGTGTAGCGACTGACACCTGCATCAGCCGCTGGAGGGCACGGTCCATCCTCCATAGGATGCTGAGACCTAGGAAAAGGGAACACAGTCAATGGCTGTGACTGTCCACAACCCTGAACACCACCCATCCTGCAAGGCATATAGCCTAGTGCCCCGCACCTGTGATGGTATGCACCCACCCACAGTGACCATGCACATGATATGCCCAACCAGGCAGCACCAGCTATGTGCACCACTGCACACACACACTGCCCATGTCCATCACAGCACAAACAAGGCTGTCAAGTGACATGGCAATGTGGTGGGATGCCAGTTCCACAGCCATGTGCCCAGTGCATGCATGGACCACCAGTGGCGCACACACAGACGTGCAGTGACACTGGACAGTGATGACTGTCAGCCAGTCGCATGGTTGTGTTGTCCATGACTGGTGGTCATGCCCCACCCCAGCATGCACAGCATCCATGATGTAATGACACTCACACTCATCAAGCAGCTGTGGCTGCTGCTGCCACTGTGGCCCACCCCTCACGCCTCCTCCGGCTACCACCTGGGCCCCGCCATGGCCCTCCTCAGCCTGGGCCTGCATCCGCTCCGCCAGGCCTGTGGGTGACAAATGTTGAGAAAAACATCAGTGTGACCCCAAAGCAGACTGCCCCCTGCCCCAATGAGTATGCCTGCCCACACAGCCAGACCCATGCATCTCACACCTGCACACACTGACACACCCAACCATGGCAGAGCCATCCCCCATGCACCGCCACCAAAACACAGTCACACCCCTATGGAGAATACAGGTGCACAGATGGTACACACACCTGGCCTAGGCACAATGCCCCTCCTGGCACGTGACCTGAGGCGTTGCAGCACGTCCGGCTCTCTCCTGCGGAGGTCACTATATCTGTGCCTGCACTGGTCAGCAGACCGGCACCGCCCTGTGACCCTCTCCAGTTCAGTGGCCACCTGCAGCCACACATGGGTGCGGGCCATGGTGAGGGGCTGATCCCCAAACAGTGCCCCAAAGTGGAGCTCAGCCACTGCCACCAGGTTGGCCACCTCCAACTGACTCCACTGGGGAGCTATCCTGCGTGCCATAACTGTAGTAGAGCAGGCAATATGGCGCCCGCAGTGCGGCAACCCCACGTGGAAATGTTGCGCAATAGACCACCATAGGTTCCAATCGCGCTGTTCGTATAGCGCCGTCGGTTCACATAGCACTGTCACGAAACAGCGCAACAGAGCCATACACATGGCAGCCGAACAGCGCCAGGGGGCAAAGGTCGGACACCAGGTCAGGGGTCTATGACGCAAGGCCACACACAGCGCCATCTGACGTCTACGCATCCTGCGTGACTGATCACCTGCATGCCAGTGCCACAGTGGACTACTGCGCAGTAGTGCCACAGCGCCATATGGTGCCAAGTGCTGTAGCGCCACTGGCACAATGGTGGCCATGGCCTGAATTGCCGATCGCGGACAGCACGTCATCAGCGTGGCAGATGCCTGCGTAAGCTACCTGGGCATGCGCAATGCAGTGTACCACACAGTCACAGATCTGCGCCATTGGATCAGCTGGCTCAACTGTATTGCGCAAAGCGCAACGGCGCGATATTCAGCCGACACATGCAAATCATCTGATCAGCCATTCAAAGGTGCAGTGACGTGATTTGCATCTCATTACAGTTGCTCCACTCCTAATTTGCATGCATTGCACTATAAATGTGCGACATTGGGCTGCTCTGGCCAGATTCGGTTACTGCAGGTGAGAGGTGGGTTGCATGCTGTGTGATGTACTGGACAATGGTCATGGGATAACGCTGTAGACTGCACAGTGACAGGTGTCCACTTCCACCCATACAGATCGACATGACCTAGCAGAGCCAAGGTGAGGGTGAGGATGGTGGGCAGAGGAGGAGGCCCAACTTCACCACGGCAGAGACAGAGGCCCTCTTCCAGACCTACCTGGAGGAGGAACCACTACTGAGTGGACAGCGGGGCACCCCTCAGGCCCGTGTGGCTGCGTGGGAGGGGGTAGCTCGGGCAGTGAACCTGCACAGAAGCCACCAGCGCTCTGTGCAGGAATGCAAAAAGAAGATGGGGACAGACCGCAGGAGGGTGAAGGAGAAGGTGGCAGCCCTCAGGGCGGCACGTGCTGGCACAGGCGGGGGCCAGCCAGCGGTGGTGGAGCTGACCCTGGCTGAGGACCGACTGGCTGCATCAATGCAGTGGAGTGCTATTGAGGGCGTACCAGGAGGTGGATTCCAGACAGGTGGAAGCCCATCACTGCACGGTATGATATGGTGGTGGTGTTGGGGGGGGGAGGTTGTTCACATGCACTCACATGTCCTCTCTTTCTGTTACAGATCCTGTTCGTCTTCAGAGGACGGTGGTGGTGGGTCCAGGCAGTGAGGAAGACCTGCTGGACATGGAGGAGGATCCATCCACCTCTGTCACCAGCCAGCATGCACTGCACCAGCATGCACGCCGGGCTGCCAGCTCTGGTGTCGGTGAGTTGGGTGTGGGGGGTGCACAGCCTGTGTCTCAGCAGTCTGGCATACAAGCATGCCAGCACGCTGTGACTATGGCTGTAGCACGTACCTGCACCATTGATGATGTAAGGACTGCAAGGGGCAGTGACGTTGTGTCCCATGGACGGACACACAGCAGGCCAGCATGTGCCCTGGGCTAGCTGGTTCCAACGTGTGTGCCAGCATGTCGGCACAGTCCCAGGCTGTGCCTGTCAGCACCGGTGGGGCAGCACCGGTGGCTGTGCAGGTGTCTGGCACTGTTGCGGCCACAGCAGTGGAACGAGTGGTCCCTGGGGCACAGCGGTTGGAGGGGCAGCAGCAGCAGTCACCCACCAGGTCTGGGGGTACAGTGTCCAGCGGTGGCACATGCCCACCGCCCTTTGATATGCCCATTCCTGGTCCTGGTGAACAGCGTCCACCCTCAAGGGGTGTTGAGCATCAGGACCTCCCATACCCTGGGGGACAGGATGCCGTGGTGGCAGAGTACCCATTTGAAGAGCACACCTGCCTGCTGTGGGAATCAGTACAGCAGCAAAGGCGGGTTGCAACGTCCGTGGAGGCACTGTGTGTGGCTGTGGAGCGGCACAGCAGGGACTGTGCTCTGGACTGTGCAGAGATGGTCCATATGCGGATGGATGTGACTGCCGCCATTGACAGGCAGACCCAGGCATTGGTCGCTGTCGTGGCTGAACTGGGCACACAAGCAGGTGCCCGTGTAGCGCGCACCCCACACAGTACGCTCTCCACTCCCCATTCCCGGCGTCGTGCGACGCAAGCCTGTCGGCGCGGGTTCTGCTGATGGGATCCCGGAGACCCCTGGTGCAGGTATGTTTGGCATACTACAGACCCCACTGTGGACAAGGTCGCGATCGCGCAGTGGGACCCCTGGTGGTCCATCGGTGCCACCCCATGTAGCCCCTGCTCAGCCTGCCAGTGCTGTTGGGTCACGGCGGGGCCACCCACGTATCCGCGGTGGTCGTGGAATGGTGCAACATGACTGACCTGTCTCCCAGTGCGGGCCCTGTCTGGTGCTGCCCTGTGTGCACTGTGCGTCATGGTGGGCAGTGCACTGGTGGGTGCCCTGTACATCACGCTGACATACGGACCACCTGCACACCATCCCGACTGCTGTCCACAGGTGCGTGTGCATGATGATGCCTGCATTGTACTGTACACCAAGGTGCAAGGGTGCCCAGCATCTGACACACGTACTTGGACAGTACAGGCGGTGGGTGTGGTCTGTGGATCTGTGTGTTTGCCATGTCTGTTCCTGCTCTGCTGTGCACCTGCCCATGTACGCTTTGTGCCTGGTGTGTGTGTGTGTGTGTGTGTGTGTGTGTGTGTGTCTCCATATGACTGTTCGCCCCTCCCTGATGGTGTGTTTGTGTGCCTGGTCCCTTCCACTCCCCTTGCCGTCATGCACCCCTGGTGTGTTACTCTGTGTGCCTGTGGGTTGCGCCAGGACAGTGTTGGTTGCACATGGCCCCTTGACTTACCTGTGTCATGCATAATGCTCCTCCGTGATGGTGTTCCGGTGCAGCTGGGCCTGCCGGATCTGTCGGGAGTCCCGCCCGTCCAGGGGGCTGCTCACTCATCATCACGCGCCAGCTGGTGTCCCCATCGCTGTCCCCTCCTTGACCTGTATGGCTATCCCACAGTCTTTGGCCATGTTGTGCAGGATACAACAGGCCAGGAATATCCCACAGGCCTTTGAGGGGCTGTACTGTAGGGCACCACCGGAGGTGTCTAGGCATCGGAAGCGTGCCTTGAGCATCCCAAACACCAGCTCAATGATGTTGCGTGTGGCGGCGTGCGCCTCATTATAGCGTTGCTGCGATGGGGTCATGGGGTGCCGGTAGGGTGTGAGCAGCCAGGGACGGAGTGGGTATCCGCTGTCACCTGTGTGGAGATGGTGGAGATGAGTATCATGTTCAGGTCCATATGGGGAGGTCACGTGATGCAGAGGAGCTGAACAGCAGCTTTCTTTGGAGCTCCCGCTCTTCCCCTCTTAATTAAGTTTTTCTTTGCCTTTAATTCCACTTTACTTACCTGAAGGTGGGCTGAGAAGTCTCTCTATTACTGCAGGACCCCCAGAAGATCGCGACTGGCGTCCCGACAGTGATTTTAACGCTATTCGCGATGTCCGATACGGACATGAAGGCCGCGGGAGTTAAACATACTCCCCCAACTACACCTGAGAAGGCCTCAAAAAAGGCAAGAAACACAAGTACTCCAGCCAGCTCTGCGCCTAGACAGCATTCCGGTTGGGTTACTGCTCCTACACAGGGCACAGTCTTAACTGAAGAACGTTTTCTTGAAGAGATATCTCCATTTAAAGAAACCCTCCAGGAAATCACGAAAGAGATTAGATCTTTATAGTGGACTTCGACCTCTCATGGAGAGTCAGCGACTCAGAAGCCAGAATAGTCTCAATCGAGCAGTGGGAGCAGAAGATGGATCCTGAGATTGTTAAGTTAAGACAGCAGCTTCAAAAACCCAGGCTAAGACCAAGACCTGGAAGGAAGGAGCCAAGCAATAATGTGCTTATTTTAGGCCTTCCAGAATCTGGAGGAGGGGGTGACATCCTACTGTTCGTTCAGCAACTCCTTAACAAAATAGTAGGCCCCTCACCTATCCATCAAAAATACCATATTGAACGAGCCCACCATCCCTCAAACCGAAACCGCCACGGTGCACCCCCAGGCCCATCATCGTGAAGCTTTGAGCTACCTGGAACGTCAACACATCCTGGATAAAGTTAGAAACTGGACTCTGTTCTCTGGGGAATAACCGGCTTAGAATCACCCAGGATCTTCCCTCGAGGTCCGCCAGTGACGTGCAGCTTTCCTGGGTTGTCAAAAAGCTTGCTCATGACTGGGAGACCCTTCAGATGCTATACCAGCAGAGTTGCTGGTTCAAGTGGATGGCTCCTGGTGCACCTACGAGAACCGGAGGAAGCTTTAAGTGGCCTTAAGACCCTATTGCGGACTTATTTAAATGACTTTTATGGCTTGGGGACTGCTGGGTCTCTTTTCTGGCTGGTCCTTTATTTTAGTCTATTTTATACTTGAATTTTCCTAAATGATGTGGCCGTTGTCTCCTATGTGGTCCTTGCTACGGTGCTCTCCCCCCCTTTTTTTTTCTTTTTCTCTTTTAAATTAAAAAGTCATGTAGTTACCTGGTGGTCTTTCTCCCTCGCGTGGTCTCCTGTCCGGGATCCGTGCTGGTATAGGCCTCTGGGGTAGTAGGCCGCTAGGCCTCTTTCCTGTTGTCGATCGTTGTCGGTGTCTGGTCCTCCTCCTGTTCATCATTGGGTACCGCTGTGCAGGGGCGCTGTTTCGGGGCACGCTTTGTCGGACCGTTGAGTCTGCCAGCGGAGCTCCCCACGCCTTCTTCCTCCTGCATTCTCCGGATTGGCCCTGGAGCAGCGTGTGTGATGGATGGAGGACTCTCCTTGCCGTGATCTCTCCCAGGGATCTTCTTCCTCTCCTTGAGGTCGAGTTCGACCTCAGGTACTGTGATGCTTACTTCCTCAGGCCGCGCGGAGGTAGGGGGCAGGGAGCTCGCATGGGTTAGCTGCCTCGGAACCCTGCTTTGCACCTGCTTGGCAGTTTGTGGGTACCCGTGGTGGCTTTTGCTGGGCCCTTTTCAAGCATCAGGTTATGTTCACTACATGTTTTGACCTATTGGTTGTTATGTTCCATGGACACCTCTGTCTTTCAAGGTCCTTATGTGGTACCGGAGGGCGGGTGGGGGTTTGTTAATGTTTCTCCTTTGTTTGTTTGGTTTGATGTTATTGGGTTGGCTGTTAGGAGGTTAAGATAAACGGGATACCTATTTCTCGCTGTTGAGAGGTAGTGGAAGGTTATGGTTTGGGGTGGGGCGGCCGCCATTAGTTATGTCTTTCTGATGTGTGGGGCTTTTATGCCTCTTTTCTCCAATTTATAATGTTGTGGTGTTTCCATGTTGTTTTTGGATAACCGTTTTTGTTGGTATTACAGGGGTGGTTGTGTGGGGGCCGGGGGTTTGTGAGGTGTCACCACCGATGGGTTCAAGTTGGGGTTTTCAGGCAGCTCTGTTTTATTATTTCATTGTTTACCAGAGATGGCCTCAAATTGTGTTAAACTTGCCAGCTGGAATGTAAGGCATAAGGATTCCAAGAAAAGATCCCGTATACTGTTTAACTGTTCCCTATTGGGGGCTGATATCTTGTTCCTCCAGGAGACGCACATTACAGTCATGGATATTAAATTGCTACAGGTTAAGGGGTTTTCACAAGTCTTTATAGCGGGTGCGTCCTCCGACGCTAAGGGGGTGGCAATTATGATTAAGAAAAATATACCTTTTATTCCGATGAAAGTCACCCAAGACCCCGGGGGTCGGTACATTTTTGTACAGGGCTCTCTTTCCAGTTCCCCCATAATTCTCGGTTCAATCTATGGCCCGGTGGGAGGAGATGCTGGTTTTATTATGCATCTAATAGATAAATTAAGTGGGTATTTGCAATACCCTCATCTTGGGTGGGGACTGGAATATTGCCCCATCACAAGATTTAGATAAAACCTACAGACGTTGAGGCCCCCGACCCTCGCAGCTCGCCCTTCATGTGATCTAGGCGGAATGTTAGGTCTGGTGGATCCTTGAGGACTTTTGTTCCCTTAATAGGAGTTACACCTTTTTTCCCGCTTCACAGTTCTTGGTCCAGGTTGGATTACTTTTTGGTAAGCACCTCTGTTATGGCACAGATCACCCAGGTAGGCATTGAACCTCATCGAATTTCTGACCATGCCTTAATATGGCTTCGGCTCAATCCCTGCTCTTGTAGCAGAGGACACAATATGGAAACTAAATACTCAGATTTTGAAGGATGAGCACCTTCACACTCAGATTAAATCCTTAATCAAAGAATACCTGGATATTAACCAGGGTCAGTCGCCCGGTCGACATCCTTTGGTGTTCTTTAAAATGTTTTTGAGAGGGAGCTCATCAAAATCTCTGCCAGGAGGAAGAAACTTAGGACTCAAAGTTTCTTCTCTAGCTGGTCAGATTAAAGTGACAGAGGACTCTCTTGCGTCCGATAGGTCCCTATCGGGGTTGGAACACCTACAGAAACTTAAGAATGAATACAAAGGATTAATCAGGGAAAAGACCGAATTTGCACTACTGAAATCTAAAGCCATCTACCTAGATCAGGGGGAGAAGCCAAGTAGGCTTTTGGCTCTAAAACTTAGGGAAGTAGAAAATTCAAGGTTGGTCCCTGCTATCATGGCACAGGATGGCTCCATCAAGACGGGGCCTAGAGACATCGTTGAGGTCTTTAGATTATTCTATCAAAATCTTTATGAGGCTAGCCCAGTCCCTCCTTCTCTCTCTGCTATTGAGGCCCTCTTTAACCTAATCTCCCTACCCAGCCTTTCCAAGGATCAAGTATCCTCTCTTTCTGCCCTTTCCCTGAATGAGATTGAGGAAGTCATTCATAACCTTCCGTTAGATAAAGCCCCCGGCCCTGATGGCTTACCCTCCAACTTTTACAAGGCCTTTTGCAAAGCATTGGCTCCGATACTTCTGGACTTTTTCAACTATCTTCTTGCCTCGGGCCCAATCGACCCTTCTCTGTTGGAAGCCATCATAATTCTGATTCCTAAAACGGATAAACCCTCTTTAGACCCGTCTAAGTTTAGACCCATTTCACTGCTGAATTGTGACATCAAAATCTTGTCCAAAATTTTGGCCCTGCGTGATTAGACAGGTCTGACAATCACTTTTGAGCAGAGAGCAAGTAGAGCTTTGTGCAAGGCAAATCAGCTGCTGACCACATGAGAGTCCTGCTTATGTTTTCCAAACAGCCAGACCTCTCAGATCCCCATGGCTCTGGTGGCTTTAGATGCCGAGAAGGCATTTGATCGGGTAAACTGGGACTTCCTTTGGATCGTTCTGACCAGATTTGGGTTCCCGAGTAAGTTTGTTCAGTGGACTAAGGCTCTGTACAAAGTTCCCTCGGCTAAAATTTACTGTAATGGCGTTTTCTCATCCTGTATCCGGCTTTTTTCTGGTACACGTCAGGGCTGCCCTCTCTCCCCTTACCTTTTCAACCTTTACCTGGAACCCCTACTCCTCAATCATAAAGGCTGCCCCGGGCTCCGCGGAGTTCAATCTCCGACAGACCTCCACTATATCTGTTTTGCAGGCGACATTTTATTACAACTGGCCTACCCGCCAATTCCCTCGAGTGGCCCTAAATTTAATAGAGCAATTTAGTGGGTTTCCAACTACAAACTTAATCTGGCCAAATCAGAAATTTTTCCTCTTAATGTCCATACCTCCCATTCCAGTATGTCCCACTTGGTATAAGTGGACATCATCTCACCTCAAATACTTGGGTATCTACTTGGCCGGGACCCAAACCAGATCCGGAAATTAAACCTAGATGATCTTATAGACAAAATTCACTTAGATTTGCAGAGATGGGGTAAGCTTCCATTCTCATTGGGGGCCCGAATCAGTATTATTAAAATGAATATTTTGCCTCGTCTGTTTTACCCCCTAAGTCTCTTGGACATTTGGCTACCCAAATCTTTCTTTAAGAGGCTCCAGGCAATTTTGACTCGTTTTATCTGGAATAACAAATCTCCCAGGCGTACCTTTATAAGCTCTGCCTTCCCAAAGATATGGGTGGCCTCCGTCTTCCCAATTTTGAATATTATCATTGGGCCAATCACCTAGTTAAAGCTGGTAAGTGGTTGGGGAGTTGGGAGGACGACTCCTTACCTTTATGGCTAAGTTTAAATTTAGACCTCATTAAGCAATGTAATACTGACCCCTTGAGCCTGTTTTACTGCCGCTTTTCTTCTCTTCCCTGCCCCCTTCAAGATTCGGCAGTGGGTGTTTCCGTGAAGGTGCTGAACCAATTCTATGCTACTGCCAGAATCCGATATACAAAGGATCCCGGGCAACCGTTACTTCTAAACCCCAATATTAAAATTGGTGCTAAAGTGTTACCTTTGCAGTGGCTGCCCCAAATCCAGGGACTCTCAGTGCACGACCTATATGTGCAAGGAACCCCGGGCTTAATCGATGACCTCCTTTTTGTATTAAAGATCCCTTCCCGCATGTTCTTTAAACTATACCAGTTGCAACACCTTGTCTATAAGGAATTTGGCAATACTGTGTCTGTGTCGGTTATTCAGCCCTTCCTAAGGGTAGTTAAAGAACTTGCGCCCAGACCTCACGGGGTATCTAAACTATATCTGCACCTTCTGAAGGCCATTTTCCCGACCCCTTGGCTGGCTTCAAATCCTGGTTCCCTCCCTCCCCTGACCCCTCCTTCACGTGGAACCAGGTTTGGCAGGACTTGCACAAATACAATACACTGGACAAGAATAGGCTTATCCAATACTTTATAGTCAATAACATGTACATCACGCCTGTTAAAAAAGCGAAATTCGCGCGCTCTAGCTCCCCTACATGCCTTAGATGTGGTGTAGACCCAGGTGATATCCCTCACATTTTCTGGTACTGCTCCAAAGTAACCCCTCTTTGGAAGGCTATTCGAGACAACTTAGACCCCATCTTAGGCCTACAGGATTTATTTACATTAGAGATTTGTATTCTGGGCATCTTTTCTGGAATCTCCGTCAGAGAGAGGAGATATCATATTGCTCTCATTTCCATGGCGGTTAAGTGATTAGTGCTTCGTCACTGGTTGGATAACCTAGAAATCTTGTACATGGACTGGCTTGAGGAATTGTCCCTGTGTTTTAAAATTGAGAAACTGACTGCCAACTCCAGACGTTCTCCTTCATCCTTCCAGAAAAGATGGGGTAAACTTTATGCCCTATACCTACACTGATTGGTAGCTGTAGGTCTACTGATGCTTTTGTAGTCTGGGATCTCTTTCTCCATGGTCTCCCTGATGTAACCCTTTCCTATACATGAATCATTGCTTGTTGTTGCAGCTTTTCTTTTCTTTGGACTAGTAGCTCAGATTGAACTCTAGCCCCTTTCTCAGGCTTGTAAGTTTCTCGTTCCCTATCTTTTTACCTTCTGGGTTTCCTTCTCTTTTTTTCTCTCTCAGTGGTGACACCCTCTTGGGGGAGGATGGTGGGTTTGGGGGTTCTTGTTTTTGTTTTATCCCATGTTTTTCCATGTCTTGCACTATGCCTTGGACACTGTTACTGTTTTTTTTGTTCCATTCCTGTTCTCTGCATGGTTGTTGTTATTGTTATTGTTCTCTTGAAATTTAATAAAAATTTCAGAATTTCAAAAAAAAATGTTCAGGTCCATATTACCAATATCCCTGTGTACTACTACCATAGCACCTGTGGCATTCCCAACCCTGCCCCACGTTTGCAATTCCTACATGCGTACTCACCCACTAGATGGCCTGTGGGGATGTCCCCACTCTCGAATCGATGGCACAGTGCGGACTGATACCATATAAAGGCATCATGTGCTCCGCCAGGGTGTGTGGCACAGACATTGATTATGCGCCCAGTGGCATCACACACCACCTGGCAGTTGACACTGGAATAGCCCTTCCTGTTCCATATGCAGCCCCATCGGGCCAGGTGGTGTGTGAGCACACATGGGTGCAGTCTATGGCCCCAGCACGCCAGGCATACATGCTACCCTGTGGAACTCCTGCATGTTTGCTGTACGCCTGCCACGGTGCTGGGGAACTGGATGTGCTCCGCAGCATGTGGCAGCAGTGCGCTGAGGAATTGGGTGAGGATCGTGGCGTGGCCGACTGGGTGATGCCTGTGGTGTCCCCTGTCGGCCTCTGGAAGGTGCCCGTGGGCGAGCAGGCACATGCAGGCTGTCACCTTGGTCTCCCCACCGACAGAGCGTGACTCTGTCGTGAGGGTGCCTGCATCACATCACTGCACAGCTCACAGAGCTGTCTCAGTATTGCCCTGTTCAGCGGTGCGGCCCACGTCTCTACATCTGTGTACAGCTCAAAGCTGATGCGGGCATGGTACTGCCTGTTGAGGCGTACTGCCCGATGGGCCTTCCGGCCCGTCCCCTGCAGCATGCATTCTCACCCCCCTCATTACAGCTTCCATGTGGAAGCTGTCACTATCCATCTCCCGCACTTGTGACCCCCCGGCTGATGTTGCTCTGTTAGCCCCGCTGTCCTGACTGCTACCTCCACTGCACCTGGTACACCTACTGGCCTCTGCACTCTGTGACCCCATACACCTTCCCTTGCCCCTCTTCTGTCCTGTGCATTCCCTGGCCTGCACTGTATGTTACTCTAGCCTTCTCTGTCTCTCTGCCTCATGTGTCTTCCCTGTCACGTTCTTGCACCTCTTCCTTGAGCCTTTTTATTTTGGCTCATTTCCGCTGGGGCACAACTTCCGGCTGTTCGGCTCTTGCGCATTGCGCAAGTCTTTGAATATCGCATTGCGCTCTTTATGCATGGATCCACCCCCTTCGGTTGTGCATGCCTTCATTTGCATTGCGCTGTTGCTCAGCCTGTTTTTGGTGGCGCAACTGCCTCCTGCTGAATATCGCAGAATGGCGCACTTTCGGACTTGTGCATGCGCAACCCTTTTGAATATCCGGCCCTATGTCTTCTTTCAAAAGTGAAATGCTCAAAGCACTGCAGGAAATAAAAGGAGCAATTAAGGGCATTTCAGATTCTGTTGGGGCTTTAACAGAAAAATTAGAAGGTCTTACAATACGCACAAATGAACTAGAAAGAAGAGTCTCTCAATTAGAAGATATAAATAAGTCATTATTAAGGACTCAGACCCAGCATGATAGACAGCTGCATATACGAATGCAGAAAGTGGCAGAGATGGAAGATCGCTCCCTGTAGAAGTAACCTGAGAATATGTGGTGTTCTGGAGGGAGTAGAGGGAACTGGGGACCTGAAGATGTTCTTTGAAATATTGGTAACATCTGCAATGGGCCGAAACTATCCAAAACATAAAATTTTATAGGACAGGGTCCATAGAGGTGGGAATAGATTCTCTGGTAATATTCAAACCTATCCCAGAGTCATCGTCATAAAGCCTCATTATCATCAGGATAAAGAGGTGATCTTGCAGAAGGCAAGAACCAAAAGTGGTCTAAAGTTTCAAGAGATTTCTTTTCATGTTTATCCTGATTTATCTGCAGATACAGTAAACAAAAGGAAAACATTCAATGTAGTCAAAGAAAAACTTCATAACAAAGGGATAAAATTTACAATGCTATATCCCACAAAGCTAAGGTTTACGGTTAATGGCAAAGTAATGACATCTGATAATGCAGAAGATGCACTTGAGGCCTTTAAACTAGCCTATGGTGAACAACAAACACGGAACCAAATGGCAATAATAAGGAAACAAAGAACCCAACCATACCAGACCGGGTTGAATGATATGAGAGAACAACCTAACCAAACCTGAACACTTCATTTATGAATACTGCGCAATGAAGCTCAAATCTGGTTTAAAGTGAGTGAATTAGTTTAAAAAAACAAAACAAAAAAAAAGATCTCTGCTACGAGACATGACGTGAGAGGTGACATAAAAAAATATCATCTCGGCAAAAGGGGGGGCGGGGGTTTCGGTTAAGGTATATCACAATGGTGTTATTCTGGAGATGGGTAGGGGGTGCTGGGAGCAGAGCAGTAAATGTAAATTATATTCACCACGGGTCCAAGATCTTAAACAAAAAAATAGTGTAAAAAAATAAAGAAAAATAAAATATAATACCAATCACATTAATATTAGACTAAAAGACGATTCTTGGGAAGTAAAATTAAAACAACACAAATGGGGTCAAATATGAAGATAGTAACATGGAATGTCAAAGGTTGGCAGAACAGAACTAAAATCAACAAAATAATAAATTACTCGAAGATTAAACAAATCTCTTGTATTCTGATGCAGGAAACACACTTCTTGGAAAAAGACTTCCTGTGGTTCCAAAAACGATGTGGGTCAGGTGCTTACTCCTCCTTCAGTCAGGCTTCACGTGGGTTAGCCATTTTCTTTCATAGAAAATATCTTCCTGTGGAACCAATAATAAACAATATAAAAACAGATGCACATGGCAGATATGTGATATTAGAAATAGAATTAGGTACGAATAATTTCGCAATAGCTTCCATTTCTGGTCCTAATGTTAACAACCCTGCTTTTTTTCTGATTTTTTTTTTACAAATATTAACTTGCAAAGCCCCTTTTATAATTGGTGGTGATTTCAATCTTACTCTAAGGAAGGCTGATCATCTCTACAGTTATAAACACTTTCAAATCATCTATAAAAAAAAAATAATTATAAAGCATATTTAAAATTAACTGATCCATGGATAGAACATAATTCAAAACCTAATACATTTTCTTTTTTCTCAGCAAAACATCAGTCTTACTCAAGAATAGATTTCTTTTTAGTATCTGAATCAATATTGTACAGAACAAGTCAAATAGACTATCCGGGTATATTTATTTCAGATCATTCTCCTTGTATATTAGTTTTACAATTAGAACATGACAAATTAACTAATTGGTATTGGAGAAGGGATACCACTCTGTTAAAACATCAAGTGGTTAGTAATTAATTTGTAAAAGAAATGGAATTCTTTTTTGAAATAAATATAGAAAATTATACACACCCTTTTATTACTTAGGATGCCTTTAAAGCCTGGGTTAGGGGCTACATAAAAAAACTCAAAAATCACAGAAAAAAACCCTGGGATAAGCAACAATAAATCCTAGCGCTAGAAATTCAAACATTAGAACACATACATAATTCAAATTACGACACCAGAATCTATAACAAGCTATTGAAAAAGCAGGCAGGATATAACATATGCAATAATGGATGGGGAAGTGTGTTTAATGAGAAATTAATGGTTGCCGAGGTGTGGGATGCTACATAAACCCCAAGGGCGAAGCCCAAGGGGTTTATTAAAGCATCCCACACCGAGGGCAACCATTAATTTCGAATTTAAGCTCACTTCCTCATCTTTTATTATTTATAATTGCTGGTAAGCAATTGTTTGCCACACTTGATTTTTCCTATGTCTGAGACAGACACACACACACAGGCACACACACACACACACATATAGACATACACACAGCACCAATTTGTTTTTGATAGCATTTGTTTTCATTTTTGTCATAATTTTACATTTATTTGGCTTCTAGTTTGTCCCTTCTTGTTTGGCGCTTACCTCTGAAGCGCATCCGAGGAAAGTTTTTCTCCGTTTATTCTCCGGTGCGGCTGCAAACTGCTCGGTGCAATTTTTGAACAGCAAGATCAACCAGATGGAATAAAGGAGGAGAGAACT
Organism: Neoceratodus forsteri; assembly: GCA_016271365.2. Taxonomy (NCBI): domain Eukaryota; kingdom Metazoa; phylum Chordata; order Ceratodontiformes; family Ceratodontidae; genus Neoceratodus; species Neoceratodus forsteri. The sequence continues at coordinate 1,143,096,008 of CM057453.1, forward strand.
GTTTAAAAATTAAAAAATAAAAAGACGTGCACTCGCTGTGGTGGCTCCTCATTAAGTGGGATGGAGGAGTCGCCATGTTTTTTTTTCTGGTAAGCCCACCCAAGGGAAGTAACAAACCAATTAGGATGCGGCTTTTCTTTGAGTGGCATGGCGTGTGTTTGCCGTTATAACCCGCAGGTTATAACGGCAAATTATAACTGGCTCAAGCAATGGGAAAAATTGCTTGCCAGTTATTATAAACTTATAACCGACAGGTCAGAAAAACAAATTCTACAAACAAGGAAAAACTATTATATTTTTTCAGATAAGCCACTAAAATTATGGCATGACAACTTAGAAAAGAGCAAGAACAAAACAACAGAATTCTAATTAAGGATCAAAAGGGGTAATATTCATAAAAATCCAAAGGAAATTAATAGGATTTGTGTTGAATATTATAGAAATCTTTATGCTACAGAAATGGAATCAAATGATAATTCAGTAGAAGACTTTCTGAGTAAAATACAAACCAAACAAGTAACCAAAGAAACAAAGGACCTTTTGGACAAACCAATAACTCAGGCGGAAATGGAAAATGCAATAGATAATCTTTCATCAGGCAAAGCATCAGGCCCAGATGGCTTTCAAATAGAATTCTTTAAAAAATACAAAACTAAGTTAGCCCCTATGCTTACCAAAATCTATAATGCTATCAATACACTAAATGACATTGTAAAATGGGCAAGATCAACCAGTCAATCAGAAAAGCTCCTCACCACGCATGAAATATGTTCCATGCATGGGTAAAAAAAAAGAGCTGTCAGTAAAAAGGTCAAGATTCGCATGCCATGGAATGTTGGCATTTTCACTGGCAGCCATCTTTTCTTTACCCATCACAGTGAAACACACAAAATCACTTGCAATGTCCTTTTATTTTTAACTCCGATCTTTTGCCTCCTTCCAGCCGCATCACTTCACTCAATCAGAGCCCCTACATGCCTCACTAACCTCGGCGTCCCGACACACAGGAGTCTGCCCCTAGAGTGTTTTCACCCCCTCAATACTACTAGGTATCCCGGATATCCCCCCCGGGGTGGGGTGAGGAGAGGTTCCCTCCTACCTTCTCCCTGCATAACGGAGGAGTGGGTGCTGCACAGCGGAGTCTGCTCCCATCTTGGTGGTCGCTGAGGCGCTCAGCAAGGGGTCATCACCTAGGAGTGACGGGCCACCATTTTCCCGTATTCCATTCCCGCAGATGTCTGCACTCTAGGAGAGCCAATGGGTGGTGTGCGTGAAGACGCAATTCCTCCCAGGGCTTCTCGGCCGATGTTGCCCCCATACCTTCTGCGTGCCCCGATCTGCACTGTCAACCCCGGGTTCACCCGAGAGATAGCAGTAGAGCAGCAAGACTTGCATGGAACCCTCCCCAGAGAAGAAGAGCCACCAATAGGTGCTCAATTCTTCTCTCACCCTGCCGACCCCTGGCGGCCCGAGGTGTGGCGTCCAGCACCTCAACCCTCAGTGCCACCGGGCCGGCCCGCTTGCAATGTCTGATTAATCAATTCCCAATTTCAACGTAAGCCTCACAGACAAGGAACTAGAGAAAATATTCAACATGACAGATGACAACTTCCTTCCAGTGAACCAGACAACTCCATGTGGCACAGTGAGTGCCATAATTAACCACAAAAAACTTGTGCCCACTACATCACGGTACCTGTCACTTACAACCGACGCACTAAATGACCTCAAAGATGCTAAAAACTAGCCCAATACAAAAAAAAACAACCGCTTGGGCTGTCAAGGTATTTCAGGACTGGCAATCTGTTAAACAAGTACAGTTCGATTTTAAAACTTCTACTGATAGTGAATTAAACGAAGTGTTCAGGCGCTTCTATGCTGAAGTGTGGAATAGTGATGGCCAGGAATACTCCATCTCAAGTTACTGCAGTCTGTGAGCCTCACTAAACTGCCACCTAAACTCTGCGGCAGTGGGTCAAAAAATAAACATAATAAGCGACCCAGCAACAACATTTTTGTTGCTGTAACAAAGCGTTACAGATGAGCCCAAAAAGACACCTCAAAGCACCATCCTGCCATTACCAAATCTGACCTGCTGAAACTGAGAAATGCTCCCACTTTCATCTCCTGACACTGTGCCTGGCCTTCTATGCAAAGTATGGATAGATGTACAGCTCTATATGGCCAGGAGCAGTTGGGAAGGGCTCTGTAATCTTAAACCTGACAGTTTCCAATTTAAAGTGGTTGAGAATGGGAAAGAGTATGCCACCCTTGCTTTCAGTGAGGCAACAAAGAATCACAGTGATCTCCTGGAGTTAAACAAGGAGTCCCATCGTGGGTTCATAGATGCTGAACCTGACTACCCGCTGTGCCCAGTGTACAATTAAAAAAAATACTTAAGCAAGCTCCTGCCTGCAGCACCAGTGCTATATTGTCATCCATGGCACCTCCCTCAGCATTTCCTGAACTGCAGTGATGTGTGGTACACTGAGCAGCCCCTCGGCCTAAACTACCTGTCATCACTCATGACCAAAATCAGCAAAGAAGCAGAATTAAGCCACATTTACATGAATCACTCTATCAGAGAGACCGCAGTTACCTTACTGTTCGAGGCTGGTCTCCAAAGCCGTGAGGTAATGGCAGTTACTGGCCATCGCTGCGAGGGCAGTCTGCACTCCTACTGGGCTGCGTCTTGTACCAACAGACAGCGCTGGAGCTCCATACTAGGCCAACATAACAGCGCCGAGACATCTACAAATGAAACTGAACCTGAACACATCGAGAAAAAGAAACCAGAACCATGACCAGAACCAGAACTTCAGACCACCGGAACAGTGCCATCAAGAGGAACAAACACAGCTTTCAGCCAAGGAACATTCACATTCAATGGTCCTATGCATTTCAATGGGACAGTTAACTTCTACAGTGGCAGCAAGTGATTTTTTTTATTTTACAATTTCCTACAGTCTTAAAACAGTGTGAAACGGGGTAAACTGCATTTCTGTTAATTTTTACTCAAGTATTTGTTGTTTTCACAGTTCTAAAAGTTCCAAGTTAAAATAACTATTTTATGTTGCAGATGAATTTTCTAAGAAAAGAAATGATTTTAAGCAACAAATATATGTTTCCTCTGAATTTTTTTTACATAATATGCTAGATTCCCATTTTATAAGCGCAATAAGACACTCCAGGGTGTGAATGCACTCATCCTGTGGTCTCATGCCTTATTACACCCCTGGCCGTGCGATAAAATCTGTTCCATGCACACCCTGGAGTGTCTTATTGCTTACTTCCACAATCATTTAAGTAAGAAACTATTCTTCTTTTCCTTAAGCAGGGTAAAGATCCTAATAGTTGCACATCCTACAGACCCATTTCTCTGCTGAATGCCAATTATAAAATGTTCACAAAAATATTGGCAAGTAGGCTAGAGGGGGTACTCCCCACCTTAATCGCCCAAGATCAGAATGAAATCAGAAAAGGATGAACTATCAATGAATAATCTAAGAAGAACAATTCATATAATTGCAAATAACACTTCTCAAGATGCCGTCTTATTAGCAGTAGACGCCGAAAAGGCTTTTGATAGAGTGGAGTGGAATTTTGTATTTCCATTATTAAACGAAATGAATTTTGGTCAACAATTCATTAACTAGATTAAAAACATATACCAAAAACCACAGGCAAATATAAAGATTAACAATCTAATAACTAGCTGACCTGGTGGTGCTGAGGGCTGAGGTGCTGGACGCCCTACCTTGCATCACGCTGGCGACCCGTGTTCGGGAACGGACATGGGGCACCAAGGACTGGCAGGGAGGAGAAGGATCTAGTGTCCCTAGGACTGCTCTCCTTCTCCGGAGAGGGGGTTTGCAGGGCTCACCGACTGCCTGCCACCTACTGGAGGCTGGGAGGTGGCACGTCAGCACTGGAAGTAGACGAGAGTGCGGCAGGTGCTTGGCGGGATGTGCACAGGAGCATCAGCGCACCTGCCGCTGGCGCCATTGCACACCGCACCTCAAGAGGGAGAATACAGGAAAAAGTGGAGTCCTCTGCATATGATGATGGTCCCCCTTCGTGATGGACTGGGAAAGAACCTCTGCGAAAGCTAATCCGGACCAGTGGGTTGAGTTGCTCCCCACCCCCTGCCACAAACGGTAAGTCGTGGGGTTATGGGGAGGGGATCTCATACCCGGTGCCTACGTGAGGGGGGAGTCACATGCTGGCAGAGGACTCCAGGGGGAGAAAATAGTAACTGCAAAAAAAAAAAAGGAAAACAAACTAATAACTGAAGCCTTCCAGATGACTAGGAGAACAAGGTAGGGATGCCCCTATCACCACTAATTTTTGCTCTAGTAATGGAACCACTTGCCATAGCGGTAAGATAAAATTCAAACATATCTGGAATAAAGATTAATAATTACATTCATAAAATAAGCTTATATGCAGACGACGCCCTATTATACATAACAGAGCCACAGCAGTCTTTAAAGGAATTTATGACTCTATCACTACAATACGGTAAAGTCTCAGGATACAAAATAAATTGGCAGAGAACACTGACACTAAAATTAAATAAAAATTTCAATTTGCAAATACCAGTAAATTGCCTTTACCAACAAACAGAAGTTCTTAGATATTTAGGTATAACATTAACCCAACAATATGGGATGCTTTACAAAGCAAATGTCCCAAAGCTGATAGCAGAATTAAAACTAGATTTACAAATATGGCAACACCTTCCATTAACATTGATTGGTAGAATTAATGTAATAAAAATGAAAATACTTCCTAAATTGTTGTATATTTTTCAATCAATACCAATTGTAATACCTAATACAGTATTTAATTTATTAAAAAAAAATAACAACCAACTTCATTTGAAATAATAAGAAACCACGCATTTCATACAATAAATTAACACTACCCAAGAAAAAAGGAGGATTAGCATTACCAGATTTTAAAAAAATATTACCTTGCAGCACAATTAGTAATACTGTGGCATTGGTTAAAAGATGAAGAAAGTTAGTTAATATCTGTAAAAAAGGAACAGGATGGGCACAATTTCAAATCTTTAAGAAATGTATTATTTTCAGGATATTACTCTAATAAAAGTAACTAAAGGAAAGAAAATCTGGTCACATACACTACAATTCCTAGCTGGCAAGAATTACATAAGATAACCAAAACTAAGATACCTATCACCAAGTACACACCAATTTATAACAACTACCATTTGTTCCCATCCATTAATGACCCCATACTAAGGCAATAGCAAGAAATGGGATTACAGGAATTTGACCAAATATGTCTAAACAATCACCTTAAACCTTTCTTCCTACTATAATTACAATATAATACCCCAGTGAATCATTTATTCAAATACCTGCAGTTAAAAAGTTATCTATTTAGAACAAATGGGGGTTTACAGCTAAAAAGTACATCATGTTTTGATGTACTTGATCAACAAACAGATGGTAAGAAATTAATTACTAAAATATATGCTAGTGTTAATAATTATAGTATTAATAAGGACATAATTAAAGTGAAAACCAAATGGGCAAAATATTCAGGTCTCAATATCTCAGAAGAACTATGGAATGAAATGCTAGCAACACCAATAGCTATTGTTAAATTCTGTAAACTACAGCGAATGTAATAAAACACGTTGCATAGAACATATTTTACACCATTATAAACTTCATAATATTAATAATGCTATACCTGCTCTGTGTCCCCGTTGTACCCACACTTAGGGAACTTTGATTCATATGATATATGATTGTCCATATCTGACCAACTTCTGGACAAAAAGTTTTTTGACAATTAGTAAAACATAAAGGACAGGATTCACAAACCTCAGAGAAATACCCGCAGCTGCGGGTAAACCGCAGCGCAAGTCAGGTGAGACTTGCGGATCCGCAGGGCTGACTTGCCAGCGCGGTATTCTCACAAAGGGAGCTGATTACGCACCGCTCCACGATTCACGGCCGCCTGTGGGTGGTGTTGTCAGGGCAACAGCCACAGCTGCAGGAATGGGTTACGGCTGCTGGAAGCAGCCGTAATTCCCTCCGCAACTGCTGTGGCTGAGAATCGGAACCGCCGCAGCTGCGGGAGATTCCAGTCCGCAGCAGCAGTTGTGGAGGAAAGCTTTGATATAAAACATTTGTGAATCCTGCCCATAGTTTGTATATTCATAGAGAACCACTGTTAACATTATGGACTTACTCAGAACAAGTTCTATAATTAGATCATTATCAAAGAATCTTTTTAATGATAGCAATGTTTCTAGCAAAAAAATGCAAATTAATAAAATGGAAGGATACAGCTTCCCCGCTTACAAAACCTGGCTAAACTTAATGATTGATATTGTAAAAATAGAAAGAATTCATTATCTACAAAATGAAAATGATACTACTTTTGAAAAAAATATGGACCCCATTTCAATGCTTAATTCAGTTAGGAATACAACAGAATAACTAATGCAAAATAGCTAAGTTTATACCAACCAACCCAGGAGCCAGTACAAACCAGCAGCCATCTCCCACCACCCCTGGCATCCCCTGCTTTCACTTCAAGACCATATCTACGCAGGACACCATCAAGCTCCTAAGGAATCTCCCTAATCAGGGTAGCCCGGGCTTGGATGGCCTCTCAAAAGCACACAATTCCGTGGTTGAGGAGAAAGCAAGCTGGAGCCACGGCCACCAACTGTACTGCAAGAAGAAAAACTCCATCTGGCTCAATGGCTCCATGAAACAGATCCAGTCCACATGTTAGGACACAATAAAAAGGGCTTTATTTATTACAACTGCCCTATAAAGTGCATTACAAAAAGCACATAAAAACGGAGTAGCACCCCCACACAAGCACAATAACGTCAATGTTTCACACCACCCTGGCACTTTTTCAAGATGTCATAATAGCCAGGAGCAATGATTTAAATAGCTCCCTGAAAGCATGGCATCTATCTAATTAATTAAAGGCATAGGAACACCTTAAAATAAATTATTGTTATGCACTTTTAAAAACTGCTCAATCTGTATTCAATATAGCAAGGCAATATCTCACACAATACCTTCTTGATGAAAAAACTGAACTGAATCATTGGAGGAACAAGGTCCAAGATTTACATTTAGAAGAGCCAGTAACCTTTCAGACCTTTTGGTGCACAGGACAAGAAATTCTGTTCTTGAAAAAGGACCTACTATGCCTTGGGGTAATTATAAGTGTGGCGTGTGACTACATTCAGGTGGGAGCATCTTTTCAAATTCCAAATAACAGTTGTGAACACAAAGTAAACAGTTTTATATCATGTGGCACTGAAGCTGTTATTTACTTGGCAATCTGCACATGCCAAAGTTTCTATGTGGGTATGACAGGACATAAATTTAGGAACAGGATTCTGGAACATTTATCTTGCATAAGAACCAAGAAAATTGAGAATGCTATGGCTTTGCATCTTTCAAAAGCAAGTATAGGACAGCATTCATTTACCTTTCAAGGTTTGGAACATGTGACAATGGGTCCGAGAGGGGGAGATTTACAAAATAAGTTGCAACGTAGAGAGACTTTCTAGCAATATAAATTGAGAGCAGCTTTCCCACCTGGTTTAAATGAAGTATTTCAGCTATCACCATACTTGAAAAAACGACAATAAATTGTTAGAATAATGTACATTTTTAGGGCATTCTTGTAAATATTTATCTGGATATAGGATGTAGTTTATATTATGTGCATAACTGCTTTTTTAAAACACTATCTTTGCATTTGGTGCAGTATGGTAGCCATTTGGGCTACTAAAAATGTTTTGTTTTTTTGGTATTTAATAAAGTGTAAAAATTGAAAAAATGGCAGGCTTCTATCTCACACATACTTCTTGTAGGTATTTTTCTTATATTGCCAATAATATATTTATTTTTGTATTCAGTGCATGATGGCAGCCATTTGGGATACTACATTGTATTGGCTTGAATATTTGTTAAAAGTTCCATTTTTTCATGAAGACGGTATTGTGAGATATTGCCTTGATATATTGAATACACAATGAGCAGTTTTTAAAGGTGCATAACAATAATTTATTTTAAGGTGTTTCTGTGCCTTTAATTAATTAGATAGATGCCATGCTTTCAGGAACCTATTTAAATCATTGCTCCTGGCTATTATGACGTCTTGAAAAAGCGCCAGGGTGGTGTGAAACATGGAAGTTATTGTGCTTGTTTGGGGTTGCTACTCCATTTTTACGTGCTTTTTGTAATGGACTTTATAGGGCAGTTGTAATAAATAAAGCCCTTTTTATTGTGTTCTAACGTGTGTACTGGATCTGTTTCATGGAGCCATTGAGCTGGATGGAGCTTTTCTTCTTGGATGGCCTCTCACCTGTCCTGCTCAAACTCATCTCCCCTGCCGTCTTCAAGCCTCTCATTTTCAACTCGGCTCTGACCACCTCCTCAATGCCTGATATGTGGGACCCCCACTCATCCGATAATTACCGCCCCATTTCTATCCTACCTCACCTAAGCAAACTTCTTGAAAAAATTGTCCACTGCCAACTGTTGGAACACATAAATACAATCTTACGTGTAGCCAACAGCATGACTTTCACAGATCTCACTGTACCGTCTCTGCTCTGGCACTCTTTACTGACCATGCCCTTACTAGCAGGGATCACGGGCAAGCTACTGGGGCTGTCTTTGTGGATCTCACAAAGGCCTTCGACATGGTAAACCATGCATGCCTCCTCTCCAAGCTACACCTCCTCGGTTGCTCCACCAAGACAACTAAGTGGTTTAAGAGCTACCTCTCGGGCTGCTCACAATCAGTGTGCATTGGTTCTGCCATCTCTCTGACTCTCCCTTTCTCAACTGGTATCCCCAGGGTTCCATCCTGGGACCACTGCTTTTCTCCATTTTCATTAATTCACTCCCAGCTGATAGCCTAAACTGTAAATCGCTTCTGTATGCAGATGACCTTGTCATTTACCACAGCAATAAGTCCCTCACCCATGTCTCCTCAGTTCTTACCCAGAACTATGGCAGTGCTTTTAGCTGGCTCACAGCCAACCTGTTGTTGGTAAGCGGGAAAAAGGCCAAATCTATGCTATTAGCATCCAAACTGCACCTCACAAAATTTCACAGTTTTTGCTCCTCCCTCAAATTACTATCCCCTGATGATCTGACTCTCGAAGATGTTACCTCGTTCAAATATCTGGCGGTGACACTTGACCCATCAGTAACCTTTTCAGACCATATCAACACTGTGATTCGCAGGGTCAATCACAAACTTGGGTTCACTTACCGTCTACGCTACCTGCTAACCCCTGAGGCTCGAATAGCAATTGTCCAAGGTAACCTACTTCCTATCTTTCACTACTGCTCCCCCATCTACTCTTGGACATCCTCGGCCCTCATAACCAGGCTCACATTGGCTTATAACAGTGCCTGCCATTTTGCGCTTATGGCACCTTTCTCTACTCACCTCTGCAACCTCTACAACCTCTACAGTTCCCTTGTCTGGCTACCCATCCAAGGCCGCTCTGATTTTACCCTTGGTTGTATCGTGGATAGCACCATCAGAAGTGGTGATGTGTCCTCTCTCTTTCCCCTACTCAAGGTCAGAACTCTACCTAGGTGTCTCCGCTCCTCTACTGTCCCTCCCCTACTTGTACCGAGGGTGTCCACTGGTATGGAAGGGAAAGCACTCTCCGTCCCCACCCCTACACTGTGGAATGGGATCCCTGCTCCCCCCCACTCCTCTAGCACCCATTCAGCTTTCAAATCCCTCTACAAATCCTGGCTTGTGGATAGAGCAAATTGCTGTTGCCTATAAAGGGTAGACCTCCCCACCAATCAATCTCTACCCTGCACTAACCTGTCTTCTCCGGGAAGTTCTTAGCTGCTCACCCTAAGCTTGTTTCTGCCTCCTGTTCTCTCTCTCTCTCTCTTCTCTCTGTCCAGATGTGACTTTCAAAGGTGGGATGAATCTGGGGGGAATGGTAAGGTTTGTTTATACCCTCTTATTGTCTCACCTATTGTAACATGAATTCCACCATTTGTTCCTGTATTTATTATTCCCTGTATAAAAAAATTGCTCTTGACCTCCACTCATCTGTAACATCACTGTGCCTCGTGATTTAAATTGTTGCCTATCTATGCCATCTTTTATGGGCCGGTCTTGCCTGAAAACGGTCCCTCCGACCTGTGCACCTACTCGGTAATCAAAGACATAAATAAATAAACAATAAATACAAAAAGCAGAAATATATATATATATATATTAAAATCTTAAAATAGCTTAAATAGGTAAAATCTTGGACCCATTGATAGCAGGGTAATGATGATGGGAAAAAAAGAAGGCATTGAATAACTGAAATACTAAATTCGGTGATGATCTAGCCTTCATATTACAGTCTGAACCTAAAAGAAAAAAATAGATGAGCATGTAGGATACATACAACACAGCCATTGAATAGTGCATTACTGCAGCCTACACATGATTTAGAAAGAAAAGTGGATTTTTTTTGGGGGGCAGGATTGAATCCATCAGCTTTGGATTGCAGGGTACTGTACAACTTGTATTGGCCTGGTGGACTTCTCCTCCATTTTTGGAACCATCATATTTACTCTTTGTGCTAATTCACCCTCTCTGCCCTTCCTCCCTCCCTAACCCCTTCCCCATATTACACTATCTCTTAGTTGGTGGTGTCTCTTTTACACTAAATTAATTTTGGTTTATAGTTAGCCTCTGTATAAGGTCTCATTATCTATAAAATACATTTAAATGTGCCTGCCCCAAGTGAAGTTTTTCTAAGTTCATACAGTACAAAAAAAGTGTGTTCCACAGAATATAATCCAGGGATCTACATCTTTTCATTGTCTTTCAGTACACCTTCTTAACACTGATCAAGGCTATGTTGACTGTTTTTTCTGGTTCTTTAGGTAGCTGTTGCTTGGAAGAGGTCCCCAGGAGATACTTCTGGTTCATATTGTAGTTCTACATTAGGAATTTTATTTAAAGTATTAAATATATTTTGTCATGGAGGAGTAATTGTCTTTCATGTAGCAATTACAAGAGTTAGCATTAGCACAGCACACCTCCTTGTGTACCACCGCTATTGCACATTGGCACAATATCCATATCCATTTTATTTAGTAGATATGGGGTATAGTTTATCCTGTGAAATATGCTGAATTTAATCCGATTAAGTATCTCTCCATTTAGTCTCTGTAAATCTAATATTCAGTTCCATCTCCCTGCTACTTTTTAACTTATTTAATCAGGGGTTACTGTTCCATTTAGTTTATGATATATTTTAGAGGTAATTTTATCCATTTTTTCCTTTTACATATATCCATTCCTGGGCTGATGTTACAGTTGGCTGAGTTTATTCCCTAATATTTTCACATGGATTTACTTGAATTGTAAATACAAAAATGAGTCAATTTGTGTTTGGTTACACTTGTCTTGTAACTCCTAAAATGACATAAATGTGTCCCCTATGTATAAGTCTCCAAGTTGAAGTATACCTTTGTGTTCCCACGGGTGTGTGGATACTTTGAATACCCAGTTTACTTCTATGGGTGAAAACCTGAACTTGTTGCTTCGATGCAAACAGTGCCAGTGACTCTCTGAATAAAAGGCTGCAGCTGTGCCAGGCATTATCAGCTAAAACAAGGTATTATGACTGGGTACTGAGCAGCTGAAAAATGGTGCTTGACAAACCAGCATTAGACTGCTCAGAGTGCCAGAGAAGAGAGATGGACCTAACCTCACTGCCTTCATTTCTGGCCTTTTTTTTTTTGTAAATTGTTGACTCTGGATGTTCAGGGACTGATTTATAAGGCATGCGGCATCACTCCCTGCCCGAATACTAACTTAGACCAGCCAAGAACCACCTTGTGTTGGAGGATGGCACAAAGATTTACTGCTTTTGTACTCCACCCATCAGTATTACAACAGTTTTGATGCTGTTTTGGCTAAGGTAAGGTCACTGGGGAATCTTACACCCACTCCAGCTTCCAGCAACACTAAGAACTGCTTATGCTGGAAAAATGTATCTGTATAATGACCCAACTGAAGCCTAGAAAAGAAGGTTGGATATTATTCAAAAAGGCTTTGCTGAGCATATGTCTGGAATTGGAGAATGAAGACTGAGAGGGGACTATTGTTTTTTCCAATACCATTGAAAACACTGAGGTTTTATTACTGCATTTTCTGCCCTCCTTTTATTGATAGATTGTGTCTGGAGGGTTAACTGGAGGAAGTCTTTATTTTGACATTTCTAGGCACTGGAAGTGCCAGATATGGTGTGGGATGAGCCATAACTGTTTTCTGTAATTAGCCTTTACCTGTTGTGCCATAACTGGAATTTCTACTACTTAACAATTGTGTGGCATGGCTGGAATTGTGGGTGCCAAGATGGCCATGGCCATGTGTGCACAGTGGGAGACTGTGCTAAATGCAAAGAGGGTTCCCTCATACTATATGCAGTCTGTAGGTAAGTCCCCCCAATACCTTTGCAGATCACTAACCTGTTACTTTGAGGTCCAATGTTTAGCAGATCCATCATGTAGGGTTGCCACCTTTGGATGAGGCAAAAACGGATCCTAAGCTCGCCCATAGCCTCACCCCTTTTCATGACTCATCATGCATTGCTCCTCCTAGGAAGCCATTTGTTATATCAATAAAAGGCGTTATTTAAAGCAGCAGTTCAACAAAAATGTTAAGATACTGTACCCGTTAAAGTTACTTTCCTAGGTTCCTTCTAGTTATTTATTTACTTATGTATCTATTGACATTGGTTTACCAGATAAACACACAGAGATAAAAGAAATCTCATTTACTGATATGATCTGGGGGAGACAAGGGAAATATTGTAAATAGCATGCTATGAAATAATACATAATAAAGGAATTGTTTCCTGTAATGTGTACTTTATATCTTTTTCTGGCTCCACTTCCTTTTCAGGGCCACAATACTACTTCAAAGCCAACAAAGTAACCATACTTTTTTCTTGAGGGAAAAAAAATAATTGAAAACATTTACAAATGCCTAAATTATGTTACAGATGAAAATGTTTACCAGAAAATGAAAGTGGAAGACAGCGGGAAGGTCATGCCAGACAAATCTGATAGATTTCTTTGACTGGGTGACCAAAGTAGTAGATCAGGGAGGGACTATGGACATGGCCTACCTAGACTTTAGCAAGGCATTTGACACAGTCCCACACAAAAGACTGATATACAAGTTAGCCAGCCTGGGAGTGGGTCCCAAGATGGTAGCCTGGATAAAGAATTGGCTGGAGAACAGGACACAGAGGGTAATAGTACACAGAGTCCACTCTGAAGAAAGGGGGGTTACTAGAGGGGTACCACAGGATTCAGTACTAGGACCGGTCCTCTTCAAAGTCTTTATAAGCGACATTGCAGATGTACTGGAAGGAAAAGTATGTCTCTTTGCAAATGACACAAAGATCTGCAACAGAGTTGATACATAAGGTGGGGTGGAAAGGATGAGAAGGGACTTGGCAAGGTTGAAGGAATGGTCAAATGTATGGCAGCTTAGATTCAATGCAAAGAAGTGCAAGGCAATGCATCTGGGAAATAAAAGCCCAGGGGAAGAGTACACAATGGGGGGTGAGATACTAACAACAACAAAAATGGAAAGGTACCTGGGGATAGTCATATCAGATAACCTAAAGGTGGGCAAGCAATGTGACAGGGCAGTAAGGAGGGATGGGGGGATTCTGGGATGCATAGGGACAGGCATTACCAGTAGAAAACAGGAAGTTGTTATCCCCCTGTACGGACAGCTGGTGAGACCCCATCTGGAGTACTGTGTGCAGTTCTGGAGACCCAATCTCTGCAAAGACATAAACAGGATGGAGGCAGTCCAGAGGAGGGTAACTAAAATGGTGCAGGGTCTGCACCAGAAGACATATGAAGAGAGACTTAAGGAGCTTAATATGTATAGCCTTGAGGAAAGGAGGGAGAGGGGGGACATGATAGAAACTTTCAAGTACCTCAAGGGAATCAACAAAGTCCAAGAGGGCAGCATCTTTCAGAAAAAGAGGTGTGCAAGAATAAGGGGGCACATTTTGAAGATGGGAGAGGCAGCACAGAGGTAATGTAAGGAAGTATTTTTTCACAGAGATAGTTGTGGATGCATGGAATGGCCTTCCAGAGGAGGTTGTGGAGTCAAAAACAGTGGCAGAATTCAAAAATGCATGAGACAGTCATAAGGCCATTCTAGGGGGTAGGGGTAGGAAGAAGTAGGCTGTTGGTTAACAAGGATCTGCAGCTTATCCATTAGGTAGGGAAATGGGCAGACTGAGTGGGCCAAGCGGTCCTTATCTGCCGTCAAATTCTACGTTTGTATGTAACTGGCTCTGTTACTGTTACAAAAAGTGTGGGCAGCTGTGCTGTTATGCCCCTTTAAAGAGCAACTGACACATCTTGGTAGAGACGTGCCGGTACTGTCCTATCCTGCCTACAGTACCTTCCGATTTTACAGAGGGTACATAAACAGAAGGTACTGTAAGACGTATTTACTGTAAGATAACGGCGGAGGCGCAATGCATGCCCGGCCACAGCATCAGGTCCCTTCGATTCAGCCAGAGGATGATGTCAGGTCAGGATGGGGACCTGGCAAAATTCCATTTCACCAGTGAAAGTGCCGCGGAATTAGCATTTCACCAGTGAAAGTGGCATTTCACCAACAAAATGCTAATTCTACAGCACTTTCGCTGGCAAAATGGAATTTCGCCAGGTCCCCATCCCGACCTGACATCATCCTCAGGCTTGGATTAGGAAGGGGACCTGATGCTGCGGTGGAGGTGCGCATTGCACTCCACCACATCTTTACAGTAAAATATTGCCTTACAGTACAGTCCGCCCCACATATATCACCCACGGCTAATTCGGGCATTCGGTTTTAGCGGGCAATTTCTTTTTTCCAAATGCCTGCTCCATTGAAAGCCATTAGAGACATTAGCGATATAACGAACACGGGGCGCTGTCTTTTTCGACCGATTTGTGTTAGCTATAACACCTTTGAAAAGGTGTTGTACGGTGTTAAGTACCCTTATTATCAGCTGTAGATAGTTCACCCTACATCCGTTTAAGCACACCTGTGTTGTTTTCTACTCATTCCTCGCTATTCCAACCATGCTGTGTAATAATGTCCTGCAAACGTAAAGCCATGACTGTTAGTGACAAGGTTGAACTTCTACAAAAAATTCATAATTTACCTAAAATGAGTCAGCAAGACTTATTTCAGCATTTGTCCTTGCCTAAATCAACGCTGGCTGACCTTTTACGGCAGAGAGAGAAAATCCTGTCCGATTGGCATACCAATGTTAATCCTGATCGGAAAAGAAAGCGTGAAGGAAAAGACGGGGAAGTAGAAGAAGCATTAGTGAGGTGGTTCAGTAATGCCAGGGGTCATGATGCCCACATTAGTGGCCCCTTGCTAATCTAAAAGGCAACTGAACTTGCTGCTGCTCTGGGCCACAATGATTTCATGCCTTCAGAGGGCTGGTTGCACAGATGGAAGGTGAGACATAACATCACTTTCCGCAGACAGCATGGAGAGAAACAAAATGCTGACACGGCTAGTGCAGACCACTGGCTAGCTAATGTTCTCCCAGGTCTCCTGTCATCATGTCCCCTAAAGACATTTTCAACTGTGATGAGACCGGGCTATTTTTTTCGATGCATTGGACATGGGACATTAGCCTCTAAAACCGAGACATTAATGGGTAAAAAAAAAGCCAAAGAAAGAGTATCTGTGCTTGTCAACTGTAATATGGAGGGGACAGAAAAAACAGAGTTGGTTGTGCTAGGCAAATCTGCATGTCCACGCTGCTTCAGAGGGATTAATCACCTGCCTGTCTTCTACAGATCTAATAGATCTGCATGGATGACTTCAGTTATTTTTACTGAATGGCTTCACTTGTGGGACAGGAAACTCCGGGGAAGAAAGATCACCGTTGTGTTAGACAATTTCTCTGGTCACCCGAATGTCCCCGGACTGCATAACATAACCTTAATTTTTCTCCCACCGAACACTACCTGTCTTGTCCAACCCCTCAACCAGGGTATCATTTACAGCTTGAAGTGGTATTATTCGCTGTATGCGTAAGAGAGTGTTGGATGCAATTGACAGCAGCCAAGAAACACTGCTTACTTCATCCGAATGTGTTAAAAAAATAACTTTGCTGGATGCTGTCAGACTATTGAAGCAGTCATGGGATGCTGTGACTGCACAAACAATTCAACGTTGTTTTCCGAAAGCTGGATTCACTCACCCTATTGCCCAAAATGACTCAGATGAGGGTCCTTCGACTGCAACAACTGCAGAACTAGACCTCATTGCAGAGATCAAGGACAGAGTGTCAGCTACTGATGGAACGACACCAGATGAGTTCCACGAACAATGTATCCTAGGAGATGGGGGGGAGGAGGAACCACTGAGCGATGACATCAGCGAGGTTGTGGGCAGTATGCACACCGAGGATGTAGAAGCGAGGGATGGTGATAACAAGGATGATGAGGAGCCAGAGGCGACAGTGACAGCTGATGATGTTGATGAAGCACTGCTTACTCTGAGAACAGCCATGGAGCAGAACGCTGAGGCAGAGACGGACTGGTGTGCACTCTCTACAGCCGACAGGGTGTGGGCTCCGTACCGCAAGAAAACAACACGGCAGACCATGGAGCAGAATGCTGAGGCAGAGCCGGACTGGTGTGCACTCCCTGCTGCCGATAGGGTGTGGGCTCCCTACCGCAAGAAAACAACAAGGCAGACCCATGGAGTAGAATGCTGAGGCAGAGCCGGACTGGTGTGCACTCCCTGCTGCCGACAGGGTGTGAGCTCCCTACCGCAAGAAAACAACACGGCAGACCCATGGAGTAGAATGCTGAGGCAGAGCCGGACTGGTGTGCACTCCCTGCTGCCGACAGGGTGTGGGCTCCCTACCGCAAGAAAACAACACGGCAGAGCCATGGAGCAGAATGCTGAGGCAGAGCCGACTGGTGTACACTCCTGCTGCCGACAGGGTGTGGGCCTCACCGCAAGAAACAACAAGGCAGACCCATGGAGTAGAATGCTGAGGCAGAGCCGACTGGTGTCACCCTGCTGCCGACAGGCTGTGGGCTCCCACGCAAGAAGAAAACAACACGGCAGAGCCATGGAGCAGAATGCTGAGGCAGAGCCGGACTGGTGTGCACTCCCTGCTGCCGACAGGCTGTGGGCTCCCTACCGCAAGAAAACAACACGGCAGAGCCATGGAGCAGAATGCTGAGGCAGAGCCGGACTGGTGTGCACTCCCTGCTGCCGACAGGCTGTGGGCTCCCTACCGCAAGAAAACAACACGGCAGAGCCATGGAGCAGAATGCTGAGGCAGAGCCAGACTGGTGTGCACTCCCTGCTGCCGACAGGCTGTGGGCTCCCTACTGCAAGAAAACAACACGGCAGAGCCATGGAGCAGAATGCTGAGGCAGAGCCGGACTGGTGTGCACTCCCTGCTGCCGACAGGCTGTGGGCTCCCTACCGCAAGAAAACAACACGGCAGAGCCATGGAGCAGAATGCTGAGGCAGAGCCGGACTGGTGTGCACCTCCTGCCGACAGGCTGTGGGCTCCCTACCGCAAGAAAACAACACGGCAGAGCCATGGAGCAGAATGCTGAGGCAGAGCCGGACTGGTGTGCACTCCCTGCTGCCGACAGGCCGTGGGCTCCCTACTGCAAGAAAACAACACGGCAGAGCCATGGAGCAGAATGCTGAGGCTGAGCCGGACTGGTGTGCACTCCCTGCTGCCGACAGGGTGTGGGCTCCCTACTGCAAGAAAACAACACGGCAGAGCCATGGAGCAGAATGCTGAGGCTGAGCCGGACTGGTGTGCACTCCCTGCTGCCGACAGGGTGTGGGCTCCCTACTGCAAGAAAACAACACGGCAGACCATGGAGCAGAATGCTGAGGCTGAGCCGGACTGGTGTGCACTCCCTGCTGCCGACAGGGTGTGGGCTCCCTACTGCAAGAAAACAACACAGCAGAGCAATGGAGCAGAATGCTGAGGCAGAGCCGGACTGGTGTGCACTCCCTGCTGCCGACAGGGTGTGGGCTCCCTACTGCAAGAAAACAACAGGGCAGACCATGGAGCAGAATGCTGAGGCAGAGCCGGACTGGTGTGCACTCCCTGCTGCCGACAGGGTGTGGGCTCCCTACTGCAAGAAAACAACACAGCAGAGCAATGGAGCAGAATGCTGAGGCAGAGCCGACTGGTGTGCACCCTGCTGCCGAGAGGGTGGGCCCTACTGCAAGAAAACAACACAGCAGAGCAATGGAGCAGAATGCTGAGGCAGAGCCGACTGGTGTGCACTCCCTGCTGCCGACAGGGTGTGGGCTCCCTACTGCAAGAAAACAACACGGCAGAGCAATGGAGCAGAATGCTGAGGCAGAGCCGGACTGGTGTGCACTCCCTGCTGCCGAGAGGGTGTGGGCTCCCTACTGCAAGAAAACAACACAGCAGAGCAATGGAGCAGAATGCTGAGGCAGAGCCGGACTGGTGTGCACTCCCTGCTGCCGACAGGGTGGGGCCCCTACTGCAAGAAAACAACAGGGCAGAGCAATGGAGCAGAATGCTGAGGCAGAGCCGACTGGGTGCACCCTGCTGCCGACAGGTGTGGGCCCCTACTGCAAGAAAACAACACAGCAGAGCAATGGAGCAGAATGCTGAGGCAGAGCCGGACTGGTGTGCACTCCCTGCTGCCGAGAGGGTGTGGGCTCCCTACTGCAAGAAAACAACACAGCAGAGCAATGGAGCAGAATGCTGAGGCAGAGCCGGACTGGTGTGCACTCCCTGCTGCCGACAGGGTGTGGGCTCCCTACTGCAAGAAAACAACAGGGCAGAGCAATGGAGCAGAATGCTGAGGCAGAGCCGGACTGGTGTGCACTCCCTGCTGCCGAGAGGGTGTGGGCTCCCTACTGCAAGAAAACAACACAGCAGAGCAATGGAGCAGAATGCTGAGGCAGAGCCGGACTGGTGTGCACTCCCTGCTGCCGACAGGGTGTGGGCTCCCTACTGCAAGAAAACAACAGGGCAGACCATGGAGCAGAATGCTGAGGCTGAGCCGGACTGGTGTGCACTCCCTGCTGCCGAGAGGGTGTGGGCTCCCTACTGCAAGAAAACAACACAGCAGAGCAATGGAGCAGAATGCTGAGGCAGAGCCGGACTGGTGTGCACTCCCTGCTTCCTACAGGGTGTGGGCTCCCTTCCGCAAGAAAACAACACAGCAGAGCCATGGAGTAGAATGCTGAGGCAGAGCCGGACTGGTGTGCACTCCCTGCTGCCGACAGGCTGTGGGCTCCCTACTGCAAGAAAACAACACGGCTGAGCCATGGAGCAGAATGTTGAGGCAGAGCCGGACTGGTGTGCACTCCCTGCTGCCGACAGGGTGTGGGCTCCCTACTGCAAGAAAACAACACAGCAGTGCCATGGCGCAGAATGCTGAGGCTGAGCCGGACTGGTGTGCACTCCCTGCTGCCGACAGGGTGTGGGCTCCCTACTGCAAGAAAACAACACGGCAGTGCCATGGAGCAGAATGCTGAGGCTGAGCCGGACTGGTGTGCACTCCCTGCTGCCGACAGGGTGTGGGCTCCCTACTGCAAGAAAACAACACGGCAGACCATGGAGCAGAATGCTGAGGCAGAGCCGGACTGGTGTGCACTCCCTGCTGCCGACAGGGTGTGGGCTCCCTACTGCAAGAAAACAACACGGCAGAGCCATGGAGCAGAATGCTGAGGCAGAGCCGGACTGGTGTGCACTCCCTGCTGCCGACAGGGTGTGGGCTCCGTACTGCAAGAAAACAACACGGCAGACCATGGAGCAGAATGCTGAGGCTGAGCCGGCCTGGTGTGCACTCTCTACTGCCGACAGAGTGTGGGCTCCGTACTGCAAGAAAACAACACGGCACAGTAAAATATCTGATTTCTTCAGTAAACTAAATGGAGCTGTAATCGCTAATTGTTGTATAGTCTTCTCACTTAGGTGTATGTGGTAGCATTGCTTTTCTGTGTCTGTTGTGGGCTTTGCAATAAAACCGTTTCTCACAAAGAAGTTTTTTTGTTTTTTTTTGCATACAGCGACCAATGCATATAACGGGCAGTTTGAGTATGCACATTAGTGCCCGTTATAAGTGGATTAGACTGTACCTCCATTTGTGGTACCCTCTGTACCGGGATGGACTGTAAGCAGGATAGGGCACTAGTGTCACATCTCTACCGAGACGTGTCAGTTGCTCTATAAGATGCAGTGGAAAAGATTAGGTTAAGTAAGTGCTAATGGTGTTAATGGCCATACTTTATACCTCCTAGGCTGACTGCTTTCACAAAGAAAGGGCTATATTGACAACAGAACTTGTTTGTAACCTGGACATGTAGCTGAAACAATGAATGATATGACAAAATGTGTTTCAAAAGTATGTGAGCACTTAAAATGGATCAAAAACCTGACCAGCACAGAGCAAAACCAGATTACCTGATAGGGACCCTGAAAACCTGATCACCAGGTCAAAAACCTGACAGGTGGCAACCCTACCATCATGGCATTTAAGGGTGTCAGTGCCTCAGTGGGTAATCTAAGTTTTTGAAATTTGTATAAGTATGTGAGATTCACCCCCCACCCCCACCTTCCAAATATATCAAAAGAACTAGCCTAGAATAGAATTATTATGCTTTTTAAAACATGGGCAGGGACTCAGCTCAGGGAGGGTGCATTAATAATAAGGTAGGGCTGCACGAGGGTGGGGGTTCAATCTCCATTCTGTTTTGCCAAACCGAATGTGAACTGAGCCGAACACCCTTGCAGCCTAGCCCCATTGATCCACCATCCCTCTCTGAGTCCCTGCCCATGTTTTAAAAATGCATAATAAATATAATCCTATCCTAGCCTCGTTCTTCTGATACATTTATTTAGAAGTTGAGACAGCCAGGGTGTGCAAAATCTAAGGTCCTAATTGAAGATGAGTTGTGTTTCACTACTGGTTAAACGTCTGTTTCCGAGGAGTTGGAGCACAATTGTGGTAGTAATTTAAGTTGGTAACTAACAATTCACAAATGAAAAAATGATCATCCCAATCAAACAGAAGTATAGCAAGTTAGAAGCTGCAACCGTATGGAATTCCCATCACCTATACAGTGTTAGCTCTATGTCTGTGAGCTTACATTTTTAGCTGGAAGTTTGAAACTAGCATGCTACTGATGGAAGAAAGCACTACAGGATGAACTACTTTACTGCAAGGCATGCTTGACTCCCTAATAAAATGGAAGATAAGGCCCTTTCTCTCTTTCTATTAAGGAGTCAGAATGCCTGCAGGAAAGTAGGCAAATGTGGGTGCTGTGCTATGATTTTAATGGTGTTTGTCAACACTGTGCCATCTCTTCAGTATAACCCTCAAAATGCACCAAATAACACCAAAAACCCCAGAGCTTCTGGGGGCCTTGGCGTCCCCTAGATCACCGGCCATTAGTTGAGCCCCCAGAAAAATAAAAGTTGTCTCCTATGGAAATATGCATTCAGATTTATCATTAAAGATATTTCTTTTTTTAAAGGGACACTGTCAACCCCCTTAGGTCTCAAAGTGTCCCTAGTTTGAAAAACATATTTCATGATTGCCAAAATTCTGTAGACTGTTGATGTAACTGTAGTTTGATTCTGACTCTTATTTTCTTTAAAAAACAGACTGCCCAACATACTGGTGTTATCACACCAAAACAGGTTTGTTTACATTCATTGAACAACTCCAAATGCATCTTTCCTGGACTTGGGATCACCCACAAAACAGTCTAGCCCCTCATGATGCATTGGGGGATTAGGAGGCTACTGTCTAATGAGTGACTGCACTGTCTGTGTGTCTTTCTAATGCTCAGAACATATGCAGTAAGAACAGGACCATGACTGTAAACAAAAACAAAGTTGTTTATAAATATTCATTGCCATGCATTTCAGTTCTACTAAGCAAGGCTACAGACAAAACAAACAGCAACATCAGTGAATTTTAGAGAGGGTAAGCAATCATAAAATGTGGGGTTTCAACTAGAAATAATATGATGAAAAACAGGTTGACAGTGTCCCTTTAATTATTTATGACATTTCAATATAAGGGTTTGAAAATTAGTAGTATTGGTTTGATTCTGATTTAGTAAAAAATTTCTTGATGATGCAATTAAGACTAAAACAATTAAGTGATATGGTGTTTTGATTTTTCAATTCCCAACATTCATGGTAGGCATGACATCCGGACATGGGAAACAAATTATCTTACCACACTAGGTACCCATAGCAGCATAGACACGGTAAAATGGGGAAGGATCAGGGGAGGCAAGGGAACAAGTTGGAGAGTGGTCTCACTGAATGTGAGAAGCCTATGAAATAAATCAGCTGACCATCTGATCTCACGATAGTGTGCAGTGTGAATATCACGGCCATAATGGAAATGTTGCACACCTAATGCCTTGAATTAAATATTGTGATCCTAGGATATTATGTTATTCGGAAAAAAAATGGCTAAGGGGACAGGTGGTGTGGTAGCACTTTATGTACAGGTTGGGATAAGGTTTATAAGGGAAGAAGGAGAGGAGAGGATAGTATGACAGAGGCCATCTGGATGAAGATTCAGGACATGAAAAGTAGGTCACATAGTGACCCCGTAGAGGAGTAGATGGGAGAAGCAGAGGATGAACAGCAGGAATCAATCTCATGAGGATGTAAGGGGGGTGCAGGGGTAATGAGAGCAGAAGGGCAGTAAGTGGATGGAAGACTCTGGGCAGGGGGGGAAGGATGAGATGGGGACCACTGCGGGGGTAGCAAGTAATAGGTTTGCAGTGCTGGTATTGAAGGTAGTAGTTAAGGTGTTGGAGATCGGTGGGGGAGGATGAGAAGTGTGGTGAAGGCCCAGAAATCAAAAGTCAAGCTGGGAAATGAAGAAGGAGGGAAGGGAAGAGCATGGTAGAGGCAGATGGAGTGGCCAATACAAGGGGATAAGATGTAGGAGTAGCAAATGTAACAGACAGAGGCAATAAGTTCTACTAAGCAAGGCTAGGGGATTTGACTTATGAGGACAGACTTGAGGAGCTCTGCCTGTTTTCATTGGAGGAGAGGAGAGACAGGGGGGACATGATTGAGGTCTTCAAGTACCTCAAGGGAATAAATAGGGTAAACATGGAGGGGATCTTTAGACTAAAGCAGGGAGGTATCACCAGAGGGCATGGTTTGAAGTTGGAAGGTGGAAGGGTGAGGGGGGAAAAGAGGAGGAGGTTTTTCACCGAGAGGGTGGTGGACCCTTGGAATGCACTGCCTGTTGAGCTGGTTCAGAGTTCCACAGTGGAGGGCTTCAAGAGAGGGTGGGACAGACACAGAAAGTGGATGTATCAGATGATGGCCTGTCCCGGGGGGGTGGGGATGGATGATAGGGGTTTCTGGAGATCAAGGGATGGGAGGGTCTCGGCATCCAACTAAGGATCTAGGTTCGAGCAGACTCGATAGACCGTAAGGCCTAATCTGCAGGCAAATAGTATGTTAGTATGTTAATAAGGAGCAGGGCAATGTGGACTCTGGAAATGAGGACAGCGAAAATAGGAGGAGGAGGGGTGGTACGGGACAAGAAGATGGGGGGTATTAGTGTGGTGGAATTTTATACTGAAAGGGGTCATGTGTGACGGAAGGGGAGAAAGGCATAGTCATATATTGGTGGAGTCTATTCCAGAGTTGACTGTGGGGTAGGGCGGTGTAGGTAATCATAAAGTGTGCACGGAGGGGGATGATGGAACCTCACATAATGATGCACGTGTGTACAAATGACTTGGCTGGGGAGACGGCAGAGCTGGTAAAGGGGAAGTTCGAGGATTTGAGTAGGCAGTGTGAGGAGGTTGAGGGGGTCGGTAGCATCATCTGAGGTACTCCCAGTAACGTGTGATAACAGAGAGGAAGAAAAGGATTAAGGAGTTTAAGGAGTGTTTGAGGATTGGTGCCATACCAGGGAGTACGGATTTGTGTCAGACCAGTGCAGGACCTGGGACAATAGTGAACTATATGCAGGAGACAGGCCACATTTGAACAGGGAAGGGAAAGGAGTACTAAAACGGGGAAAAGAGGGGTATATATCAACAAAGGTAAACATGGACTAGGAGGGTGGGATGGCGAGGGGACCACTGATAGGAAAATAGTCAGGAAAGGGGAGCCTAGTTAGCTCACCACCCTAGTTATGGGTAACAGTAGTGGGGAAGCAGCACATGAAGGGATGAAGGGGTGGGAAGAATAGAGGTAGGGAAGGGGGGGAGAGACAGGCTGGAGGGTGTTCTCATGCAATGCAAGAAACCCAAGGACTAGAACAGTGGAGCTACAGGCTGTCTTGACTGTGGAGGAGATGGATATTGCATCCATCACAGAAAGGTGGATCACCCTGTACCAGGACTGGGATATGATGAGCACAAGGTTCTGGTTATTCAGAAAGGATAGTTCTAAGGCGGATGGGAGGGGAGTGGCGATATATGTAAGTAAAGAGATAGAGTGTGTAAGGGAGAGAGAGGACAGAAGCAATATGGATGCAGTTCCAAGATGCAAAGAACAGGACACTGAGGGATGGGGTGGTGTACAGGCCACCAGTTGAAGGTAGTGACCTGGATAGGGAATTAGCTGAACAAATTAGGAGGATTTGCAGGAAGGGAGCACAGTGTTGGTGGGATTTCAATACAACAGGGATGGAGTAGGGCACCCTATCCACCACGACTGCAAGGGAGTTGGACATGTTAGGATCATTTCAGGACATCTTTCGTACACAGCTGGTCCAGGGGCTGATTCTGTTAGAAAAGACCCTGGAACTTATTCTGGATAACGGTGAAGTGGTAAGGACTCTGAAAGTGGAAGAACCACTGGCTGTGAGTTACCACTGTTTGGTGTGGTTAATACTCAACATTGGGAGGGTAACAGGGGGTCCGGGTGCAAGGGTGATTTAGTTTATGAGTGTGGACTTTAAGAAGCTAGGGAAATTTTGGGCAGGCACCTTGCAGGTACGCAATCACACATGGGTACAGACCGGAAATGGAACATCATAAAGGAAGGGCTGGAGGAGGATACAGAGTTTTGCACCAAGAAGAAAAGCAAGAAAGGAATGGCAAAGAAACACAGTTGGCTCACACATGAGGTTATGGAAGGGATGAAGGCCAAGAGGACAATGTTTTGAAAGTGCAGGAAATCGGGAGGGGTTAAGATAAGGATATGTACACGTAGAAGTCCAAGGTGGTTACCAGACTGGTCAGGGTGGCCAAGGGAATAAACAGATGGGGTCTGTGATGGTAAGGGACTGGGGAGCTATGTGGGATGATGGAAATCTCTATGCCGATGACAAGCTTCACCTTAAAAAAGGGGAAGTCATACTAAAATGTGGACTGGGTGATTTTTTTTGGAAAAACCTATCAATTATACTAGTTAAGCGTGGAGGTGGGGTGCTGTTGATAAAACCACAGGTCACAGACAATAACAAGGAGCTCTCTATGCCCATCCACAGAGACAGGAATGATAGATTAGACTCTGGCATGACTACAAGAAAGAGAAAGGATGGGGAATCTAGGTGGAAGGGAGTTGTGGTTCACACCAGGAGTATGTCAAATAAGATGGATGAACTGGGGGCCATCATTGTGCACGAGGGTCTGTACATAACTGCAGTTACAGAAACATAGTGGGATAGGAAAATACATGTGAGAGACAACTATGCATGGCTTCAGACTGTTCAGAAGAGATAGACTAGTCAGGAATGGCGGAGGGGAGGCAATATATATTAGGAAGGATATTAAAGTCACAGAAGGGCTGGAGGGGGAAGGGGATACTGAACTGGTTTGGGTAGCTCTGAGCAGACGGGATGGGGACTACATGATGATGGGAGTGGTCTACATGCCACCAACGCAAGGAGAGGAACAGGACAGTGCAATGTTACAGGCAGTTGGGAGGATGAAAACAAAAAGGGAACTGCTCCTGGTAGGGGACCTAAACCTTCTCGATACAGAATGGTCACTTCCAGATGCTGCCTTGGCAATGAGCAGGGAGATTTTGGGAGAACTGCATGGGATGCTACTGAGGCAGTTGGTCAAATAGCCAACTAGGGATAACAACCTACTTTATGTAGTATTGACCAATGAGGAGAGTGTGGAGGAGGCAGAATTAGGGGAAAAGTTGGGTAAAAGCAACCACTAGTCTATCAGAATCAGGGTGAAAATGGGGCAGCATACAGGAATTTTCCTGTCCTGTTCAGGAAAAGTGCATCCAGAGGAACTGTGCCTACTGCTGGAGTCCTGCAACAGGACATAGGCAACTGGTGATAGTCTGGGGCTGCAAAGAGATCCATCTTTGGTTAAATGATCGGTTTAGCGATCTGAGGGAAAACCGAATAACCAATGCATTTTTCTCAACCAAAGGCCACTGGATCCAATTTATTTACAAAAAAACTTTAGCTTTACCTCAAAAGTAAGTAAAAATATGTTTGTTTTCCTCGCAGTTTGTGAAAACTGCTGATGAACCGAAAACATAACAAAACTGAGAAACAAACTAGACTAGTCTAACCTGTAACCGAAGGACAGTGGTCTGAAATTAAAATAAAATAAACAGTAGTTTGAAAAAACAGCAAAAACTACTTCAACCAATGAGATGCTGAGGAGATTCTTCCGAGGCGTCTTCTGAGGTAGGCAGAGTAAAGAATCTGTGGTTACATGGAATGTACCAGGGCCAGTGGTTTAAAAACTGAGTTTGAGCCTATTGAACGTTCCACTATTAGTATACAGGCTTTTAACTCTATCCTCTCCAGTGCAGTTCAACAAGATGGACTTACTGCATAAGTCAGAATATATTAAGAATCGTGCAGTATGAAGAGCACTAGAGAAGTGGGCTGAGACATGATAACTAAATTTCAATGTCACGAAGTGTGCAGTCATGCACCTTGTTATGGAAACCCTAGGGCAGGGTACTCATTCGGGGATGCGGAGATCAGGGTTATGGAACAGGAGAAGTATCTGTGGATAATGGTGACAAATAACCTCAAGGTGAGCAGGATATGTAGCATGGTGGTGGGGACAGCGTACTGGATGTTGGCATGTATAAGCAAGGAGATCACTAGTAGAAAGAGGGAAGTCCTGATGCCTCTTTACCAGATCATTGTGAGGCCACTCCTGGATTAGAGTCCAGTGCTAGAGACCATACCTCCGTAAAAACATAGATATGGTCGAAATGGTACAGAGATGAGTGACGAAGATGAATCAGGTGATGGAGGGCAAACTGTATGAACAAACGTGCAGGGAATTAGGGCTATATACAATAGAGGCCAGGAGAGAGAAGGAAGACATGATAGAGGCCTTAAAATATGTCAAAGGCATCAACAGAGGGTGTACAGGACAGCTATTTCATGGGAAGGTAGACACCAGAACAAGGGTGGCATGTGCTGACATTACAGGGCGGTAGATACCGGGTGAATGTGAGAGGATGTTTCTTATATGAGAGGGTGGTGGTGGCTTGGAACAAGCTTCTGGAGGTAGTGGAGTCCCAAACAGTAGTTAGCTTCAAGAGGGCCTGGGACAGGTGAATGAGTCTACAGGGATGAGGGTGGGGCAGCTTGGAGTGGAGGGACAGGGTTTTATTGGGGAAGGAAACTGGGCAGACTGGATGGGCCACTCGATCATTTTCTGTCATCACATTCTATGATTCTATTATTCTATGATGATCCAGGGATTGGAGAGCAAGTCCTACGAGGACAGGCTGAGAGAATTGAATATAGGAGAGGAGGGATAAGGGGGGATATGATTGAAACCTTTAATTATCTGAAGGTGATAAACAAGACTAACACAGAAGGGATTTCCAGATGAGCATTGGGACGGACACAAGAGGGCATGGACTGAGATTGGAGGAGAGAAGATTCAAGAGGGTCATGAGGAGACATTTTTTCACGGAAAGAGTTGTGGGCCAATGGAACACCTTACCAGATGAGATAATGCCCTGTAAGATGGTGGGCAGTTTCAAGCAGGGTTAGGACAGGGTAATGCTAAGGGATAATGGGAAGGAGTAAGGGGACGGAAGGGGCAGCTGCGAGATGAGGGTCTAGCTGCACACTTGAGCAGACTCTATGGACCATGCGGCCTGTTTCTGTTGGCAAATTCATATGTTCATATGTTCATACAGTATAGAGTTAGTGTACAAGCCACTAGCGCAAATGGATGTCATGACCATGAAGTTAAAGGATCAAATTAGGAGGTTCTGCAATACTGGGAACACATTATTAGTGGTGGCTGACTTCATCATGCATGTTGTGTATGACATCAGAATTACTCTGGGTTGGAGCAATAGACGAGTATAGGAGATAGGACGGCCCGGCAGCCGTGATCACTGGATCATAGGATCGCCAGGATAGTGAAAGGGGATGAGAGTGAATTTTTCACCACCCCGACTAATAAAAAAAAACAATCTTGTCCTGGGACTGCTGTCAGATTGTGGGGCTGTTCACATATGGCACGGAGTGAATAAGTAGTTCCTCACGTCTCCTCTTAGTCTCCCCCTCCAGCTTCATAGTGTGACCCCTTGTCCTTGAGCATCTTTTTATATGTAAAATGCTGTCTTCCTGTACCTTATTAATACCTGTGAAGTATTTGAATGTTTCTATCAAGTCCAACCTTCCCTCCTTTCTTCTAGAGAGTGTACAGTACATATTTAATTATATGAGTATTCACTCATAGGGCTTCAGATGCAGGCCATGCACCATTTTTCTTGCCCTATTCTGTATATGTACAGTGGATGAGTAAAGAGTGGGACAAGGGCAGACTGAATAGGCCACTTGGGTCATTTTCTTCCATCAGATTTCTATTATTCTGTGTCTTTCTGGAGATTGGACCTCCAGAACCGGATGCAGAACTCGAAGTGGGGCCTAACCATCGATCTATACAGGGGTAATACTGCCTTCGTTGTTCTCCTGGTTATGCCCTCCCTATGCCCCCTGACCATCCTGCTAGCTTTCCTCACTGCTTTATCACAGAATCATAGTAATCTGACAGAAAGCTGAAAAGGACCATTTTTGGCCCTTACCCCGCCTCTGTACTTGTCTCTTTTGTCCAGAGATCTCCCACTCCATCCACTGGTCAACCCTTTGATTCTGTCCCATGCCCATTTTGAATCCTTCCACCGTTTCGGCCCACACCACCTCTTCTAGCAGGCTGTTCTATGACTCCACCACTCTCTCAGGGAAATAATGCCCCCTCACATATTTTCTTTGGCTGCCCAATACAGGAGGCTCTAGCCGACATACAAGCATGTTAAATAATAAAACACATAAAACATCAAATAAATATTACTAATAAAGCCTAATACTAAACTAAGATTGTAATTAAATTGTTTAGGTACGTGATTAAAGCATCAGCCCAAATGCAGGACTTTCACACACACACAGCCCCGCCACCAGAAAGTCAGCCATCCATCGCAGACATGGCAAACACCAAACTGGACTGTATCATAACCGTACGCCGACATACAGATATTGTTTCAAACCTTATTTCAGGAGGCAAAATCACACGTATCAGATAGGTTTCTGCATACTTTTCCTGATCTGACTGGTTACTGCAAGTTTCCAGTTTGGTTACAGAACTGCATGTGGAATTCAATTAGCCCAGCACATATGTTGTCCGTCCGTGAATGCAAAACATACATGAATAGTTACTTTATGATATTGTAGTTGGTTTGCCAAGAATGTAGTAGTTCAATCAGCAAATTAAGCAGCATTTTAAAAATATTTCTTTTTTTTAGACACTACACTGTACTTTATTGTATCAAATAGATCTGGAGATAAAAGAAGGGCTGTCCAAGACATAAGTTTAATATATTCAAAGAGTGCCATAATTCTCATTTCGGAAGGTAAATGGGTGAAAAAAAAACATTGTGAAAATTCAGAAATGTTTTTATTGGTTTGGATTGGTCACGGACGTGTGTTGATGGATATATGGCCATTTACACATAAATATTAATCACAGTTCATTATCTTATCAGTTGGTTATTGATTTAATGTTTTCAGAATATTTTTTCTAAGATTTAAAAAAAACATCTCGACACCGCTTCCAACAGCGCAAGTAACCACCACCCAACTATCCACACACCAACTGGAATTGGGTGTGTCATGGGTAATCAGGCCTAGCTCACACTCCATTCCACATGTAATCAAGCTGACATGGTACAGTGTATGCGACTGGGATGAGTGTGAGGCAGGATGACCCCATGGCATACCACAAAGCCAGCTGGTGGGAGGGGGGATGTGGACAACTCAGTGTCCCACAATATCAGGGGATGTGAAGGATCTATGGCTGACATGCAAAAATTGAGATTTAATGACAGTCTGATTCCCCCCTAACTATAAGGGTGCTATTGCGTCTTTATAATATTTCTGCATGCTATATAAACATTATTTATTAATTACTATGTATAACCTTAACAAAATTGTTCCTTTATTCACAGGTCCATTTTCCATTACTGCATCTGGAAATCAGTACATATTGACTATTACCGATTACCTCACCAAGTGGGTGGAGGCATATGCTATCCCATGAAAGGATGTGAAAAGTGTTGCTCAATCATTAGCATCACTATTTTATAGGTACAGTTAATGTTATTTACATAAATTCAAGTCTCTCATTCAGAATAATCTGAACATAATGTTTGAATGATTGATATGAAACTGGTTTTAAAAAAATGCTGGTTACTGCTTAGATGAGATCTGCTTTAAGCAGGATTGTTATTCGAGCATAACGACATATCTAAAAGTAATACAGCCACATATTACCTAAGAAGAATTACAAGGTAAGTGTGCACTACAAGTTTGTGTTTCCGGTATCTCACCATAACACGCCCCTATCATGCCTTATTGCTTAATTATTAATATATGATACAAGATTATATTGCCATGAAAATGCAAACTACCCTCATGTAAACAGAAACAGCATTTTATAATGAGCAAGAGAAATGTGTATTACTGCCGAAATACATGTAGAGGTAGCACGGTGCCTTCATACAACACAGCAAACCCAGGTTCATGTTCTAGGTACAGTGAGTGGGGTTTGAAGTTAACAGGATAATCTAGTAATCCTACAGTTAGCAGTTGTCATGTTTACTGTGAGATGTGATTACGTCCATGATTGCCAATCTAACTCATGCATTGTATTTTATATTGTATACAGAAAATTATACAATGGCAAGGAAAAATCTTGCTTCCTGATTGGTCAGTCTAGCACTCAAGCCACGATGTTACCCTGGCATAACATCACAGATGTAGTGCCAACCACACAGAAACCTAAGAAAAGCCACAACACAGTGACGTATCACTACATTAAAACGTCTCAAAACATAAACATCAGCACTGTCACAAAGCTTTCCTCCGATCATCTGACAGACTATCTGACAGGAGTACCATAAAGAACTGATGTGCGACTTACCAGCAGTCAATTTCCAGCTCTTCACAATGTCCTCCTTAGCAAACGTCTTCCCTGAAGAAAAAGAAAATCAGCCGACCGCCAGTTAGCCTAAAATAAACGGCAGAAAAAAAAAACACATTCAGGTGGAAGAAACCGCCTTAGATGCCATGGAATGCGACTGTAATGAGCCGTCAACTAAAAGGCAGACACAGTGGCCAGTTAGGGTATTTTCTGACTGGTTAGCAGCATCTGACACAGAGATAGACCTGAAAACAGTAACTGTACCACAGCTAAACAACATTTTGTGAAAGTTTTATGCTTTTGTGCGATCAACAGTGGGCACACAACATGGAATCAGCAGTTTCGTCGGATTAAGAGCAGGCATCAATAGATACCTCAACGAGCCTCCTCTAAGCCGAAACATAAATTTGCTCTGAAACCCTGACTTCCACAGTTCCAATAACATTTTTGCCCCTCAAATAAAAAAACCTAAAAAGAGAAGGCAAAGACAAGGCCAAACACCATGAGCCCCTCACAATTTCAGATCTTCACTTCCTCCGCCACTCTGAAGCCTTAAGTACCAGCACCCCAGAAGGACTGTTACGCCACGTCTGGCCTGAACTGCAACTCCACTTTGTCAGATATGGCTGCAAGGGGCAACGACAGTTAAAACCTTTCAATTATGCACTGCAGAAAACAGCCTTCAATATGTAACCCTCACATTTAACGAAAAAACCAAGAACCACAGCGATCCTTTAGAGAAAGACCGCAATAAGTACAGAGGGTGCATGTTTCAAATAGCTGAGCACCCACACAGTCCAGCTGCAGCCCTACAAAAGTATTTAAGCAAGTTACCCCCAAACCTTCCGTGTCTCTTCTGTCACCTCTGCAGACTGCCAGCCAAACCATGGACCGAAAAAACTGTTTGGTTCACCCGAGAGCCAGTAGAAATCAATTCTCTAGCCACCATGCTGCCAAAAATATGCAAGGCTGCTGGCCTCACCACAACATACACAAACCATTGCCTTGAAGCCACCGCAATTTAACTCCTTAGCAATGCAGGGCTCAAAAGTTGTCAAATCATGTCCGTCACAGGACACAAGCAAGAATCATCCCTAAAAAGTTACTGGGGACCTACCATGTCTGAGCGCAGTAAATGGAGTGCGATCCTCTCTGGAGCATCACAAACCACCAAGCAGGCGACTCGAACCCACGCATTTGTTGACCTACACACAGCCATCTGCTATGTGACTGAACCAATTAAACAAACTGCCACAACCTCTGAACCTCAAAGTTCAAAGGCCACTGCAACCCGAGAAGACAGCAACAATCAAAGAGCCGACAACGAAGCAAGCTGCGGCTACAGAAGCAACAGTACACTGCGAGAGCAAAACACTAACACACAGTTCACGATCCAAGGCAACACAATGTGTGTTTTTAATATATACAAGCCTTAAAACCCAAATGTCAGCAAATGAAAAGCAATAAATGAAACTATTAAATATAAAAAATACAAAAGTTGTTTAAGACATGATTGAACACATTGTTTAACAATACTTTGAACTTCAAGTTAATGAAATTGTTCTCTGCTTTACTGCCATATTTATTAAAAAAAATATATTTATGAACAAAAAATATTTATTATATTAACTAACATACTTTATCTTTCTTCATACTTTTGATCACTTTAACAGTGAAACTAATAAAAACTACAAGTCATTTAACAGTTTTAAAACAGGACTATTAAATGTTGTGGAAGGTTATTTTAACATATTAATTAATTAAAATCACTTTAAAAATCAAAATTTTACTCTGTTTCCTCACTTAAACAATTTGAGCCATTGTATAATAGGAATAATACACTCCAGGGTGTGTGTCATGCTGGGATAACGTCACTTCTGGGGTGATTAGTTGTACTCGGCCTGCGGCCTCGTGCCTAATCACCCCACGCGTGATGTTATCCCAGCATGACACACACCCTGTCGTGCATTATTCCTTTATTACGACATAGCTAATCAGTGTAGAAAGCATACTGATCAAATAGAATCACATGAGAATTTTTGATATTATACATCATGTAATGTAATATTCATTACATTTTTATTCTCGACGTCTACATTACAGGTACGGATCCCCTTAAAATATGCTATCAGACCAAGGACGAGAATTTTGCAATTGGGTCTTCATTCTTCTTTATAAATTTGTGGAAACAAATATCTGATTAATTCTCATTGAAAGTAAATGGTTTCTGTTTTATCTGTAATTAAGCAAAAAGGCCTTACTAGTGGTTACAGTACATTAACTGTCTGTTAATCATCCCCTAGGGTGTAATGTGGCATGAGGTGCCTCAGATTGCCATATTGCCAATAGGGGGTGATTAAATGACTGTTAATCTAACTTCTGGTAGTGCCTTATTACTATTATAAAAACAGTATTCCAAAAGAAAAGTGTTAACAAATGTACTTTTTGAATGTTTTCTTTATTTAGATGGACATTTTTAATAAAATAGTTCTTGCTCAAACAGTTTAAGAATAATGCTTCACAATCAGAATGCAGCATTTAAGTAAATCAACAGTGTTAGAGGATGGAATACTGACAGGAAGAATCCATGTTCCACGCTGATCAGTTGGTACATGACAGTATAACACAGATTACTGTAAGGCTGTTGGAATACTAACAACCAAGCATATAACACCATTTCTGAGACCATTTTTATAATTACTGTTCATATAATCGACACCTTTAAATGTGTATATGCGTGATATCACCACACCTATGTGACGGAAGCACTCGGCCTGCAGACTTGTGCTTCTTTCACCCTATTTGTACTGATATCAAAATTCTATTCAAACGGCAATATTATTCAGTATAGTATTCAGACAGAAATAGTATTTAACAATGTTTATGTTTACAACAATATCGATTATTTTGTTTTGCATCAAAGCGAAAAGGCAATGTGAACAATTGCATTTCTGAAACAGGTAAACAAGCAACTTTTCGATATATGGGGCATTCAACATCGAATATCAGCAGCAAATTATCCACAAACAAATGGATTAGCAGGAATGACCAACCAGACTTTGAAGAGCGCACTTAGCAAGCTGGTAAAGAGCAAGCAAGATGACTGGGACAATTTTATTGAACCAGTCTTATCTAGGTATTGTACATCAGTACAATCCACCACAAAGTATACTCCTTTTTTTTTAATGTACAACCAAGAGGCACAATTGCCATGTGAGGGTAGTATAAGTAATGTGTATAATGAATATATTGACACTAGACAATGACAGAGTAACATATGCACAGTGTATTATATTATGTATTTATACAGTAGGTGCTTGTTTTTCTTGCATGTTATAGTCATTCATAAAAAGGGCATTATTATTATTTGGCAAAATATGAGGTGTAACATCAATTAAATGCTGTTATCATTGCCTTAGTAAGAGTTATGTATGCCGCTAATATAAGACTGGATATACGTAAGATTCAGTGTCGAACACTGTAAATTATGAACTGTTAAAATCTATTCCATATATGTTTGAGAATGATGAAGAAATAGAATTAGAGGTTGACGTAAACAGTGTAGATGACTTTGTTACAGACGTAACTCATCTAGCTTCGTAAACTGCTAGCAGGGTATGGTATGGTTATGGATATATAATCAATATATTTTTTGATAACTTCATCCATATCGCAATGATGGGTATGTGAGTACTGGATTAAAAATCTTTGCACAAGATATTTCTCCGAGCATTGCAAGTGTTTCTCCTGATGTGCCCTACCTGGTTCTGACCTTCTGTGATCAACCTATTGTGCCTTATTTGCTCTCTATCTATCCCTTCCTTTTTTTTCTACTTTCCACCCTTTCCTAGGTTTTCCTCTGCCTTTACTGCTCTTCTATTTGCCACGGTATAGAAATGTCATGGTTATTACTGACATAACATGTGTGAATATTGTACATCCTGCTTGATTATCCCTTGTGGCTCCTGAGGGGGTTCCCTCGCCATCTCCAGACCCACCCACTGGGGCCGGTCCCTGGACCGTCCAGTCCCTCCCCTGCTACAGTGCTTTCCCCTGCCTAGTGGTTCTCCCTGGTTCTAGCCCTATATTTGCCCACTGCTAATTCTCGCTTCCTACCCCTTCCCACTACTGCTTCGTTATGCACTTTCGCTTTTGAGCCTGTAGTCGCTCTCTAGTTTGTTGATCAGAATATGTATTATTGTCCTTATGCTGTTCCCACCTGTGTGTGGGTGAGATTGTTCCTTGTCTATACATTGTGCTGTCTACTGTACCCCATCCTGGCCCACTTGTAGTTGCGGGCCTGTATGTCACCCTGCAATGTACTATTGTTCTTATGTACTGTAACCTCCCGGGTCGCACCTGAAAATAAGCACTCGTTGTCTAGTGTGCTTACCTGGTTAACAAAAACAAATAAATAAATAAATATCCTTCTTATGATATAGTATTCACTAATGAAAAGGGGGAAGTACCGAAACCAAACAGTAGAAACACTCTAGATACAGAAGTTGATACCAGCCCATTCACAGAAGAAAGAGTTCTGAAAGAACTCTTAAAACTGAAAGTGGACAAAGCAATGGGGCCTGATGGGATTCATCCCAGAATTCTAAAAGAACTAAGGGCAGAACTAGTGACACCACTGACTACCCTCTTTAACAAATCATGGGAAGATGGGGTGGTACCTGAGGACTGGAGGAAAGCAGATGTTATTCCACTTCACAAAAGTGGGAGCAGGGCAGAAGCAGGAAACTAGAGACCTGTTAGTTTAACCTCAGTGATTGGGAAAATGATGGATTCACTTCTGAAGGAAAGAACTGTTGAGTACCTAGAGGCCAGAGGGGCACAGGACACCAAGGCAGCATGGATTCACAGCGGGAAGGTCATGTCAGACAAATCTAATAGATTTCTTTGACTGGGTGACCAAAGTAATACATCAGGGAGGGGCTGTGGACATGGCCTACCTAGACTTTAGCAAGGCATTTGACACAGTCCCACACAAAAGATTAATATACAAGTTAGCTAGCCTGGGAGTGGGTCCCAAGATGGTAGCCTGGGTAAAGAATTAGCTGGAGAATAGGACACAGAGGGTAATAGTAAATGGAGTCCACTCTGAAGAAAAGGGTGTTACTCGTGGGGAACCGCAGGGTTCAGTACCAGCACTGTCCTCTTTAATGTCTTTATAAGTGACATTGCAGAGGGACTGGAAGGAAAAGTATGTCTCTTTGCAGACAACATAAACATCTGCAACAGAGTTGATACACAAGGTGGGGTGGAAAGGATGAGAAGGGACTTGGCAAGGCTGGAGAAATGGTCAAATGTATGGCAGCTTAGATTCAATGCTAAGAAGTGCAAAATAATGCACCTGGGAAACAAAAGCCCAGGGGAAGAGTACAGAATGGGGGGTGAGATATTAACAACATCAAAAATAGAAAGGGACCTGGGGGTAGTCATATCAGATGACCTAAAGGTGGGCAAGCAATGTGAGAGGGCAGTAAGGAGGGCCAAGGGGATACTGGGATGCATAGAGACAGGCATTACCAGTAGAAAACAGGCAGTTATTATCCCTCTGTACAGACAGCTGGTGAGACCCCATCTGGAGTACTGTAACTGGAGTTCTGGAGATCCAATCTCTGCAAAGACATAGACAGGATGGAGGCAGTCTAGAGGAGGGCAACTAAAATGGTGCAGGATCTGCACCAGACGACATATGAAGAGAAACTTAAGGCGCTTAATATATATATATAGCCTTAAAGAAAGGAGAGAGCGGAGAGACATGATAGAAACTTTCAAGTACCTCAAGGGAATCAACAAAGTCCTAGAGGGTAGCATCTTTCAGAAAAAGAGGTGTGCAAGAACAAGGGGGCACAATTTGAAGATTATGGGGGGATGGCTCAGAGGTAATGTGAGGAAGTATTTTTTCAGGGAGAGGGTAGTGGATGCATGGAACAGCCTTCCTGAGGAGGTTGTGGAGTCAAAAACAGTGGTGGATTTCAAGAATGCATGGGACAGTCATAAGGCAATTCTAGGGGGTGGGGGTAGGAAGAAGTAGGCTGCTGGTTAACTAAGATCTGCAGCTTATCCTTTAGGTAGGTAAATGGGCAGATTGGGTGGGCCAAGTAGTCCTTATCTGCCATCAAATTCTATATTTCTATGTTTCTATGTAGCGTATACATTATATGTTGCTACAGTTGTGCTGCTGTGCAATAAGAGTATCTATGCTGTACCTGTAAGTGTATTATTTATCTTTTGACAGTTCTGTATGACCGACCAGGCCCGGACCAGGCCCATCTTGGAATGAGCTTGCTCAACGGTGTTCCACCTGGTAATAAAGATTGATTGATTGATTGATATTAGAACAATACTACGTTACACGAGGATGATGAAGAAATAGAATTAGAGGTTGACGTAAAATAATATAGATGATTTTGTTACAGACGTAACTCATCTACCTTCGCAAACTGCTAGCAAGGTATGGTTATGGCTATATAATCAATATATTTTTTGATAACTTCATCTATAACACAATGATGGGTATGTGCGTAGTGGTAGTTCACGATTGTAAACTTAACTAAATTGCTGCATAACTTAGTTTATTCCTATTGTATTTTTTTGGGCATAGTTGGTTATGTTTATATAGAGGATAATGTATGGTCTTCGATTGTTAACTGGTTTGTTAACCATCGAGAGGTTGCCAGGGTGACCATGTAAACCTCAAGAGTGAAGCTCGAGAGGTTTAAGTCGCCATGGCAACCTCAAGATGGGTTAAAAAAATGGTTGACAATCGATGTACCATACATTATAATTTATAGTGTATGGTACTGTTTATGTTTAAAAAATGAAAAAGTAGTTCCTTACTGCAGTTTTTTTGTGCCACCGCCGCTCCATTTCATGGCCACCCGATCAAGTTGCACACATGCGCAGCTTGTTCCCAGTTTTCAATCCATCGATATGATGTACCATCGATGGGTTAACAACATTGTGACATCACATTGATGGTAAAACGTTATAAAAAGGTAGATTTCTACCTATAACAACGTTCTACCATACATTATATATACAATAATGGATGGGAAAGTGTGCTTAATGAGAAATTAATGGTTGCTCGAGGTGTGGGATGCTAAATAAACCCAGAGGGCAAAGCCCGAGGGGTTTATTAAAGCATCCTACGACTAGGGCAACCATTAATTTCGAATTTTAACACACTTTCCCATCTTTTATTATTTATAATTGCTGGTTAGCAATTTTTCCCACACTGATGCTGTTTGTCTGTGATTCACACACACACACACACACACACTGTCTCACACACACACACACACACACACTGTCACACACACACACACACACACACACACAGAGTATCTTTATTAGAAAAATAGCTTTTTGTTTGTTAGGCATCTTATTTTTACAACCATTTCTTTGTGCTTTGTTCGATTTTAGTTTCACTTGTTGCAATGGCGCTAACCTCTGTTAAGCGCTTTGGAGTTGTTCCAGCACGGTGCTTGTTTCGGAGGGATTTATCGGGAGATGGTGTGATGTGCAGGTTATGTACAGCAGGATCAACCAGATAAGAGGATTTAAAACAAGAGGTTTTAAAACAGGACGTCCGGTGTGACGGCTGGTCTGTGGCAGCTCATCGGTAAGCGGGGATGAGGAGCCACCATGTTTGTTAATGTGCTTAGCCCGCCCATGGGAAGTGGAGAGCCAATCAGGATGTGGCTCTTTTTTGATTGAAGTGGTGCATGTTTGCCGTTATAACCCACGGGTTATAATGGCAAATTATAACTGGTTCAGCCTATAGAAAAAATTGCTGACCAGTTATTATAAGGTTGTAATCTGCTTGATTTTAGTTAGTAATAAGGACCCCTATACATTATATGAGTATTAATCTAATTGCTTGTTCATAGTCATCTGTCTGAGACTATAGCCAATGAGACTGAGATAATATGCCAGTGTGTTTTCCTTGCATGAGAGTTGAATTACTGGGAAACTGACACCCAGGGTATAGCCAAGAGGCCAAATCTTTATAGACTCTGAACAGAGCATTACTGATTTGGTACCACCCTATTAG
The DNA here is from genome assembly GCA_016271365.2 of Neoceratodus forsteri. NCBI lineage: Eukaryota > Metazoa > Chordata > Ceratodontiformes > Ceratodontidae > Neoceratodus > Neoceratodus forsteri. The sequence goes on from CM057453.1 coordinate 1,143,135,579, forward strand.
TTTAAGTAAAACATTTTAGTGTTGTTGCCTGACTTTATATGTACAGTCTGTCCCCCTGGTGTTGTCTGACTTTATATGTACAGTCTGTCCCCTTACATTATGAGCAAAGGCATTGAGTACCAGAAAAATTGCTCTGAGCTCCATGGGGTTGATGTGTGACTGTGACTCTTGAGGAGTGCAGATTCCTTTTACTGAGACACGGTCTAAATGAGATCCCCATACTTGAAAGGTGGCATATGTTGCAATCACCTTTAAAGGAACAGGAGTCTGTAAGGGGACCTCCATAGAGAGGTTTGTGAGATCATTCCACCAAAGCAGAGTCTGCATCAATGCTTTTCTAACTGGTACCAGATTTGACAATTTGTTGCTCCTTTGTGATCAGCGAGCTCTTAGGTAAAACTGCAGGTCTCTCAGTCTGAATAATACTCTTGGGACCACTGCATGAGTTGATGCCACTTCCCTCACGAACCACAGAAAGTGTCTTGCAGGTCTTGGCTGACACAGGACAAAGAATCTGCCACTGACATGAAATGTTTAATTATGTCCGGACGGAGGAATGCAGATCGTCTCAGGCTTACCAGATGAGCTCATAAGAAGGTGAGTAAGGGAAAGGGCAAGGGAACATTGTTTAACCAGGAGTAGCACACTAAGCCACAGCTTGTTTCCAGATTGGACCTGGAAGCACAATAAAGTTAAATGACTTGCTCATGATCGCACAGTATGCACTGAGGCTGCTGTGGGTTTCAAACCCAGATCTCCAGATCACAGAGCCTTGAAACACTATGCTATACTGCTTGATTAGCAGTTGTACTAGTAGCTGAGTGGGTTCTAGTTGTGATCTTGTTAGATTTATCAGAAACCACAGATATATCAGGATATGCTCTGTGAGGGAAAGGGTTCCATTCACTTGTTTCAAGTAATAGGGTGTCAGTTTCAATGAGGTCAATCTACATACTCTCATCAGTCTCTCTTTCTAAAATCTTTTTTGATTAATTCCCTAAACTCATGCGTGGTTTGTAATCACCAGCTTACACTGATTAATTAATTTGTGTTACTATAAATAATAGAAATTTACATTTATTTTATATCAGATTCTTGACAAAATTGAAAAGGGTCAATTGAAGGAAAAAAAGATGTACCAAAAAAAAAAAAAAAAAAAGAGTATAAGCTGCAAGTGTTTCCCCTTTAAGATTGGGGATCTTGTGGTAAAGAAAAATGCTAGAAAATGTGGATGAAAGGGGAGATCGTTTGATGTCAGACTGGAATGGTCCATACAGGTAAATACTGCCTCACTGTGCTATACTGTATTTAGTATGTTAGTAGTGTTTTACACCACAGGAAGGTGAATGATCTGTCCGAATGGGTGGTTTCAGCTGGCGGATTTGGGCTCACAACCAGTACAATATGCAGAGTGTGACAGTGTCCAGCCTGTCTATTCTCATGCTACCTACCATCACACACACATACACACACACACACACACACACACACACACACACACACACTCTCTCTTACACCAATACACATTCACACACACCTTTCCCTTATGTTGTCCTATCATTACATTGACCCTAACTCTTTACATCATATTCACTGCACACACAGCTGTCACTCAAGCCATCCTCCCATTACATGCACCCGCCCTTCAAGCTGCCATATCATCACAAGCACACCTTCATCATGCATACATACCATCACAAATGCTCCACACGCATGACAACATGAAATGGCTTCTGCAACCTATCAGAACGGCCACACACTTGATCTGTTGTTCCAACTGTGTCTTGGGATTTACAACCTCAAGATTGAACAGGTCTATTGGTCTGATCATTGTACCATGTGGTTCACGTTTGGAGCCCCCCCCAAAAGTTCCTCCCATGTGGAGATGGTCAAACTCCGTCCTTAAAGGGGCTTGCACCCAGACAGATTACTGGTGTTGACTGACCTGTCTATGATTGATGCAGCATGTGCAATTTGCACCGGAGAAGCTGTTGCCATTTATATTACAGTGGTTTCCGAGGCTCTGGATGCCATCGCTCCATTCCATATTTGACCCAGATCCTCTCACTTAACATCCCCTTAGTTAGATAGGGATCTCAATGTAATGAAGTTCTGGGATTGCAAGTTGGAGCGTTCTTGTCGGAAGACCCACCTGAAGGCCAACAAACTGACCCTGCTTGCACACTACTGTGAGTATCAGGATAAATTTCCCTTAAACTCACCTATATATTTGTGCATATCAAGGATTTTAATGCACGCCCCAGGGATGTGCTAAGGCACGACAACGAAGGTCGAATGGCCTTACGCACCTGGGAAGTACTCTAAAGTGCTTGATATGCACACCCTGTCATGGCTTATCACACTTATAAAATGGGCCACCATCATAAAGGAATTAGTTTGAGTCACTCTGATAGGGATTACAACTTCTTTACTATTTTCAAACAAGTGTACAATACGTTAACTTTAAAACTGTTAAAAAAAATGAAAAAGTAGTCCCCAGTAATTCATAAATAGCGCATTTCAGCAATAGATTAACTAGTACTTTGCAGTAAAAGTATTTATTAGTGTTAGCTGAAAATATATACTTTCTCTATAACATGTAAATTCTCATATAAATGCACTGCAGCATACATTTGTAAAAATAAGCAGTTTAAAACTTTATTTTCATTACACTGTTGTAGTATAGTTTCTTTGAAGGCAACATTCTCTTGATTTACAGGATTGAGGTGAAATGTGATAAGAAAAAAATCGTTACCTTGCATTTCAAATCAGTACAAGTACTGTCTCTTAATGGAAATGTGTTCAAAACTTCGAACCTGCCAGGTTGCCTTTTTTGGTAGAGGTGGGAGGGGGAGTGATAGATTTCACTCAAAAATACCTATATATGATTCAAATGGACATGCTTTTATAAACTTCAGGAATGTGCCTAAGTAGTTTGGATCTGCCTCTGCCTATATAACTGTGTTTTGCCACCATTTGTCTTTTTTTATAAAGTATCATTGCCTACTTTCTTCTTCTTCTTGCTTTTTTTCCTCCATTGTTCTCCACATTCAAGATATGAAATTCTTAGCATGGAATGTTTACCATGGAACACAGGGATTCAAAATCCCTGATGGAATGTTCCTCTCTTAACATACTGTACACACACACAGAGACACACAAAAGCCCATTCTACAGCCACAGACTTAATTATCTCACTGTCAGGGCAAGCAGAAGAGCTTTTCCTGGTGAGCAGGTAAAGATAGAAGGAGGATTTTTCACCGGCAGCAAAGAAACAGCTGTAAGGAAAACTATAAACAATTTTTAATGTTTCTAATTTATATGCGTTAGGAGAGTGTGGTGATCAAGAAAACATCATTTAATTAATTAATTTGTTTTATTTTATATTTAAGGTAATTTTATTGTTAAGGCCCAGCGAAGGTATTAACAGTGTAAAGGTAGCAGCCACGTTTGTGATGGAAGATCAGTTCTGGTGGTAGGTGGACTGATGGAAGATAGTTCTGGTTGTAGAAGGACTGATTTGCTCATTGTTTGATGTGGTTTAGGACCAGGATGACTGTGAGTATCTAGAGATTTAATGTACGGTCAGCTGATGTCTCTTGGCCAATGAGATTTCTAGATTTTTTCTTGCCATTTTACAAAAGTAATAAATTCATTTTTGCCCCACACAGGATATTGTCCATTTCTGATAGAGGAATATTCCAGGTAACACCTGATGACAACATTGAGCCTAGCGTATGCCATATACGCATCTGAAACCATGCTTTAAAAAGTTAATCTTTGATGAATGTGAATGTCAGAATGATTCCCTGATTGAGTCCACATACGCAAACAATTATCAAGATGGCCATGATGTGTATATGGATTTGTCCAGTTCATCTGACATCACAACGTGTGGAAAAACTTTGTCCAACTTAACCAATGTACCATTCAAATATGAAAATGCCCCGACCATCAAGAACACTTCAAATGAACCGGACAGTAATAAGGTGTCACGAGTTAAGGCAACACCTATTAAAACACACAGATTGAACAACTTGCAAACAACTGTGGAGTTAATTAAAACTGATCAGTTGTGGATCGACAGTGATACCATTGACTTTGTGTTATCTATCCTTATGAGTCAAAATCCAGACATATCAGTGCAAAGCTGTTTGCTATTTCAGAATTTTTCTAAACTTGTGACACCAGAAGGAAAGAATTTTATTCAAATTATTAATGTTAACAACAACCACTGGGTCACCGTGACAGAAATAAATGCAGACGATAAAACAATCCTCGTTTGTGACTCAATGAGAGTATCTTATGACAATATTTTTTGGGGGAATCTAGCGAGGCTAAAAAAAGTATCAGGTGACATCATGTTCATTAAGTGGACAAGTGTCCCACTTCAGAGTGGTGCTTCAGACTGTGAATTATTTTCAATCGCTTATACTGTGACATTAGGAATGGGACTAGAACCAGAAAGATACCAGTTAGTTCAAAACAGCATGAGACAGCACCTAACAAAAAATATTGTTCAAAAGCAAATGACAATGTTTCCGTATTCTAGGATCAGGAGAGTAGAGAATTGTCATAAGACAGTTGAAATCAGTGTGTACTGCAAGTGTCAGCAACCACAGATACAGGACATTCCTATGGTTAGGTGCAACACTTGCATGTCGTGGCTGCATAGAGGGTGCAAAGAAATTCCACAAATAGTGTGGACGGATCCGTTGATATCCTATCAATGCCAGAACAGTAGGATGGCTCAATAATTAGCTTTGCTGCAATTTGTTCAGTTGTACAAAAACTAATTATTCAAAAGATGACACATAGTGGTGTGCGTGTTTGTGTGTGAGCGAGTGTTTGCATGTGAGAGTGTGTGTGTGTGTGTGTGTGTGTGTGTATTACTGTCATTGGTCCAGAGAATTTGTATTACTCACAAGTATTTATTACTGACTTCTTACACGTGTTAGTATTTTCATCAACCATAAAATGGAATGAAGGTGTGTTTCTATGTCATGAAACAAACTGAACAAGGCTTTATTTGTTTTGATGGTTGGTGAGATTGCAGGAAATACTGTATGTACCTCTTTATGAACAAATCTCATAGTACAACTGCTGTCATGTATGCCATTTGACCAAAGATCTTTAAAAAAATATTCTGGCCGATGTAGATTAGCAAAGGTCCAGTCTGCACATAAGCCATACGCTATTTTGCAGCCTCTGTCCATACCATGCCATGGTTTCTCATCACTCCTTCCACTTCTATTGTTCACTTATACCTGTCCCAAGCATGTTTAAAGCTATCCAATGTGCTCACTCATACCACCTCTTGTGACAGTATATCCCATGTGTCCACCACCATCTCTGTGAAGAAAGTGAAGAAACATTTCCTCACATTTTCAATTAGCATGCCATCTTCCAATTTCATATCATGACTACTTGATCTGACCTGTGTCAGTCTTCACCATTCATCACTGCTGGGTGTCTGCCGGAGACAAACACCTGACGGGAGACTTTTTTGGGGGGAGGAGGGGCTGGCGCCATTGGCACCGCCCACAAGGCCGATGCATTGCGTGGTGCTCCCAGGTTTGCCAGAAATGGTCATTGGGTCCTCCTCCACCTCCATTCTGCTTCTCCCGCCATCGAGACAGCACCTTCAGCTTGAGACTTCTCTTTGCGCCCTAGTTTAGTCAATGCCCATAGTTCAACGCCGTTCAATTTCCTTCAGCTCCACCTTGGTTCTGCTACATGACGCTGCTCCAGATCCCGGTAAGACCTTTCCTTTTTTGTGTGCGGCGCCGAGTCTTTTGCTTGTTTGAATTTTGTTACTGAAACATCATGCCTTGTCATCGGGACAAAAAATGTTAAAAAAAAAATGGGTTGGCCCCCTATGCATCGGTATCCCTGTGGCCGACAGATTTCCATTACTGACCGACAAGACGTTTGCCTTTCCTGCCTTGGACCGCAACATGACATGGATTCCTGTGATGCCTACTTCTCGATGGACCATCAAGTTTTAAAACACCATGCATTGAAAGTCGGCAGTGCCCTGCTGACTTTTGGGGGTCGTCGTCGCTCGTGTCGGTCCAAATGCCGGACACTTTGCCCTCCCTCTGGGTCCCTTCCTGTGCCTATATGGTCCAAAGAAGAGGGGGCCCTCCTCTTCTTCTTCAAGCTTTGCCATAGAGGAGGTCCCTACTATGATGCCGGAGGGCCAGTCCAGCTCTAGACTGGCAGCACTGCTCTGGCAGTCACCTCCTCTGAGGTGCAGGCTCCCCCATTGTGGGGGCCCACAGCTGCGGGTCCTACCGTGGGGCGTTCCTCAGAGCTGCCTCGGATCCCGGAGCAGCGCTTGGCGTGGGAGATCAGGGCGGCGCCACGAGGGGTGCAGGGCCAGGTCATGCCACCATGACTGGGGGAGCCCTCCAGGCCGCCAACCTGGAGCCCTTCATAACTGTCTCCTCCTCGGAGGTGGACGATTCTGAGATGGATCCAGATTGGAGGCCTGAATCTTTGGAATCAGAGGGATCCCCATGGCCTAGCATTCTTGTGCCTCCCCAGGTGCCCTCTCCTGCAGCTCAGCTGATAGTGGCCCGTACTGACACCCCCAACCAGTGGTGGCTTGGGGGTCAGCTGAAGACTGGCAGTCCCTCCGCTGCCACGGGGGGGCAATCGGGTTCCTAAGTGAAGGGGTGGCTGCCATTCCCTGTGCCATTCCTCTTCTTAGGATCAAGACTGAGCCCCCTCCTTTGCAGCCCCCCTGGGGGCCATTGGAGTTGAGGGGTCCTTTGGTACAGGGGTCAAGGAAGAGAGCTTCCTCAGAGTCCTCAGGGTTGAGGGAAAGGGGCAAGAGACCGTGGCACACTTCCATGGCCCTCCAGGGTCGGGCAAGGAGCCATAGTGATCAGCCCTTTATCCTCCCCTTGCTTTCTCCTATGGAGGTCTCTCTGGGTGGGGCTGGAGCCTGCCCTTCTAGATCCATGTGGCCACGGTCTCCTGATATGGTAGCTCACCCTACAGGGTTCAGCCCTCACCATTATGATTTCCAGGACAGCATGGTGAATCTACAGACTTACAGTTTTCCTCTCATGCCAGGCTCTCCTGTGAATTCTGCTAGCCCTGGCAGAGGCACGTCACGTCATGTAACAGTCTCGTCCATGCCTCTGTGCCAGCTCCCCTTCTCCCAGGCCATGTTGGTCCTCTGGGACCTTTGATCAGGGAACAGTTCAGATCTCAGGCTGTGGCTTTTCCTCAATACATTAGGGCTATGGAACAGCAGATCTTCCGACCAGTTACCCCGCCACAGCCAGAGTCTGACTCATCAAGTTCCTCAACCTCCTCATCTTTCTCCATTGGGGAAGAGAAGCCTACTGTCCATCTGTCCTCAGACACTGATCAGGCCTAGTATCAGTGCTTCCTGTCGAGGTTGGTCAGGAACTTTCACATCTCCCATTACACAAGGGACAATACCGAGCATGCGATGCAAACCTTTTTGGGGCAAATATGGGGTGCACCATTTGGTGGTTCTGTCCTGGCTGGTCCCCTTCCAGATTCCCTTGCCCTCTTCCTTTTCCCTCCCTTTTGAGGAAGGTATATTCTGGTGGGTCCCTTCTCTCCCTCCCCCCTTCTCCTCGAAAATCCTGTTTGTGGTCTTTAGAGAGGGAGGAGAGCAAGGAGTGTGATAGTCACCTGGGTAACTGGGATTGGGCCTTCCCTCCAAAATTCTGGTGGTGTGGAACCACGATATTTCTCTTGGCGATCTCCCTCAAACCTCACCTGAATGGGGCTAAGCCACCCTTCCCCATCCTATCCCTCTAAAATTCTCTCTCTCTCTTTCTCTCTATCCTTCCTTTCTTTCTTCTCCTCTTTTGATTGTTCAGGGACTGGAGCATCCTGGCCCACAACCCTCAGGCCCCCTTTTCTTCATGTCTGTCCTCTTGTCGGCATATTCTTTTTCAGTTGCTCCTTTTCCTTTTACTGTCCCCTGGGCTCCTTTGCCCTGCCCTTCTTTCTCTATACTTCTTTCCTTCTGTCTCTCCAGCATGCAGAACTGAAGTGGAGGAGGACCCAATGGCCATTTCTGGTCAACCCGCGAGCACCACGCAATGCGTCGGCATCATGGGCGGCACTGACAGTGCTGGCCCCCCTCCAAAAAAAAAGTCTCCCATGGGGTGCCAGTCTCCAGCAGACACCCAACAGGTATGAATGGTGAAGATACACAGGAAGATCAAGAATTACACTAGGTATGTAATTTTCATTTTTTGAACTCTTCATATGCTGGAAGATGTCTCTCTCCTGAACCTTGTTAATGCACTGAATGTACTTGAATGTTTCTATCATGTCTCACTTATCCCTCATTTCCTCTAGCAAGTACATACTGAGGTCCTTTAATCTATCCTAATGTGTGTTCTGGTGCGAGCCCTATATCATCTTAGTTGTCCTCATCTGGACCGCCTCCACCATATCAATATCCTTAAGAATGAGATACCTCAAGAATAGTACACAGTACTCCAAATGAGGCCTCGCCAGTGTTTTATATGGTGGCATCACCACTTCCCACCTCCTGTTAGTGATAACTCTGCCAATGTGTCCCAGCATGTCATTGTCCTTCATTGCAGCATTTGTGATCTGTTTATACACCTTTAGTTCATCTGAAATGATACCCCATGAGTCCATTTCCTCAATAGTGGCTGTCAGTTACTCCTCCCACCCCACACACCTATAATTTTATAGATCTATCCACAGTGTTCCCTCGTCCCATATGCATTATTTTGCACTTCTTTAAATTGAACATCAGCTGCCATTCCTCCAACCATTATTGCAAGCTTCCCCAGGTCACTCCACATTCTCCCCACCACATTGGGAGTATCCACACTCTTGCATATCTCTGTGTCACCTGCAAACAGGCAGTCCTTTCACTCCAGCCCAACAGCAGTGTCACGGATGAAGTCATTAAACAGGACTGGTCACAGGACTTATCCCTGTGTCACCCCCACACTGGTCATTCCCCTCTCCACAGATTGGATCACATTTACCAATACACCCTGCTTTCTGTCCATTAGCCAGATCCTAACCAAGTTTACCACCTTGTGCCCCATGCTCAGACTACCAATCTTCTTCACCAGTCTTTTTTTTTCTATTTTTTTTTTTACACAAATTTTAACCCCGTTTTTCTCCCGCCCATTTCCGAAGCACTTTCGTACATGTGGACACACTCACCACATTCCATGACATCCTCCCACTACATGCTGCCTCATCCCACCTACACAGCCACCTATCCTCCACCCTTCAGATTGTTCCCATTGAAACATGAATAATATTGTACTTTATTTTATTACATGATGCTGAATTTTTCACGAGTATTTTATTGTATTTAATTGAAACATTCTATATTCATAAGCTATTTTTATGCAACAGGGGTCAGGATAAAAACTGTAGAATAAAACCATTTATCTTCGCTACTATGGTAATAAATTTACTTATCCACATAGTAACTACATCATCACCCATTTATTCACACAGTAACTACATGAGTAGCTCATTTATCTACACAGTTCTCTTCAGAATTCATTTAGAATGTTCGGCCTCAGAAGCAGTACTAACCATATTTAAATGTCAATAACTTAAAAACGAAAAAAGATAACATGGTACTGTGAGCACGAAAATTGTTCAGCACAAAATTATCTACAAAATGAATAATGTTTCACTTATATAAACCCTGTATATTGTATATGGTTAGCAAGAAAACAGAAGAAAATGTAATTTTTTGTTCACTTTTTTGATAAACAAATATAAATAACTTTAAAACAAAAAATGATAGCATAGTACTGTGAGCACGAAAAATGTTCAGCTCAAAACTATCTACAAAATGAGTGGTGTTTCATTTATAGATACCATTTTGTTTTTTTATAATTAGCAAAAAACAACATAAAATTCAATTTTCTTTTCCCTTTTTTGACAAATTATTTACACCTACAAAAATCAAAATGTTCACACAACATCTAAACCTGTTGCATAAATGGAATATGCAGTGGTTCAGTGTGTGATAATGCATTTATTCTGTACAGTTTCCAGTGACCTCTCATAACTCTCACTCGTGCCTTCGGCACTCGTGAGGTTACTTGAGGTCACTGGAAACTGTACAAGATACAGTAAATGCATTATCACACACTGAACCGCTGCATATACCTTATAACATACGAGTTTGTTATGCTCCCTTATCTTCATGAAATTTGAATGTACTGTAAATAAATAACTTTTACTTGCCTTGTATTGCCTTACATTGCCATCTTGAAAAGTCACGGCTGGATTCGGATTATGTAATATGAAGAGATGACAAGTATGAGAAAAGCTATATATTTAAGCAATATACCACAGCTGGGTGTGGGTGATAGCAGGATTTACCCACGCCAGGTGTGGTTTGCTCATGAGTCATAAAAAATAGGTAAATCTTGCCATCATCCACACCTCGGTTGCGGTATGTTGCCATTATACAATGTAGGAAAAAAGGAGACAGACATTTTCATTTTTTATTTTGAGTTTTCGTGTGTTCCAATTACTGTGATAAAAACAATTTCGCAGCCTGCCGCTTTGACGTTTGGTGCCCTGATTGGCTGGCACTTCTAACGTAGGGTGATGGCCCAATTTACACATTGTAAATTGTGCCAGCCAGCCAATCAGTAGCCAGTATTTCAGGTGCCATTGTATAATACCGAATAACCCAAGCACAGTATGGATATGGTCTGAGAAATAGAGATTAAATAGCACAGTGCTAAAAAACCATTGTGTATTCTTCCCATAGATTTTTGTTAGCCAGGTGCATTACTTTGAACCCATTTACATTGGATCTAATTTTCCATACCTTTGTCCATTCCACCGACCATGCCAATCATGAATGGTGAAGACTGACAAGGATAAGATATGAAAATTAGGTACTGAATCGGCCCAGTGGCACTGAGGGCTGAGGCGCTGGACACCACACCTCGTACCACGCCAGCGACCCGGGTTCGGGAGCGAGCATGTGTCACTGGGGGCTGGCAGGGGAGGAGAGGGATCGAGCGTCTGATGGATGGCTCTTCCTCTCCAGGAAGCGGTCCACAACAGTCAGCATCCGTCCTGCCCACTGGCGGAGGCTGAGATCAGGATGCCTTGCATTTTGCACTGGCGCAGATGCCTGGACGGGATGCATGCGGACATGTGCGCATCACACCCGCTGGTGTCATTGCACGCCCTCTGACTCAGGGGAACAGAACAGGGAAATAATGGCACCTAACGTGGCTTGATGGCTGTCCGTGAGTGTTCGCTGGGTGCTGGCACCCGAACTGGATCCGTTGTAGTGGGAAGTTAGGGGGTTCCATGCCACCCCGCTGTGGGGATAAGCTGCAGGGGTTACTGGGTGCCAGTGGTCCCGATCGAGACGGATGGCGGCTGGATCCCCCAATAGCAGGATGTGAGTCTAAGGGGACAGCAGATAAGGTGGCCACAGGAGGATAAAGGACATACAAAAAAAAAAAAATTAAGTACCTATCGTAATTCTTGATTTTCCATTGTATTTTCACCATTCAACACTAGTGGGTGATCAGTCAGAGGCGCGCATCCCACGGGAGCTTTTTTGGGGGGAGAGCCAGCAGCACCACCCACAAGGCCGGCGTGTTGTGTGGTGTTCGTGGATAGGTGTCTAACGGTCATCTGCTCCTCCTCTGCCCCAGTTCTGTTCACCAGAGAGATAGAGGAAATCAGAGGGATAGGAAAATTTTTGGGCGAGGCAAGGGAGCCTAAGAGATAGGAATTAGAAAGGATATAAAATCAGGAAGAAATAAGCTGACCAGAGGACAGAGGCAGAGAGGAGATGAAGGTTGAGTAGAGCACCCAGCCCTAGGGCGGCTAACAGGAAGATAGGAAGAAAGAAAATTTGCAAGGAAAGAAAGGACAGGGGAGGAAGAGAGACAGATCCACCTCCAGCCAAGGAAAAAACACTTGAGCCAGGAAAGTATAATGAGGGGACTGACTGATTGTGGACAGCCCATAACAAATGGGAAAACCACTTCAAGGCCAGGCATTGTATGAATGCAACTCTAGCCACCTCTGTGAAAACTTTCAAGGGAGTGGCAGTCTCTCTCCCCTCACCTAACAATACAAGGAAATATACCCTTTGGTCAAGCTTCTACTCAGCCCGCAACAGGAGGAGGCGGAACCGAAGCCTGACTATGGTACCTGACACAGGTAAAAAAATTTCCTGGAGCAGAAAAGGGAAAAAGGGTAAGGGGAGGATCCCATAAGCCCTCCAGCTCAGGTAGCCAACAGAGATTCCTCCCCACCAGGGCCCGAGTACAGTACATACGGCTGTACACAGGCCAGGAGGAACCCCTAGTGATCATCCAGCCAAGGACATTGGGACCTCTCCAAGAGCAGAATTTACTTCCACCTGACACACCCTCCAGGCGGACCCAATGCCACAGGAAAGAAGGGTGGCAGAAGCCCAAGTAGTACCCAAGGGGAGAGCCCGAAGAGACCTGCCAGGAGGTGGCAAGAGGGGTGGAGAAGTCGCCCAGAGGCTGAGAGCCTAGAGGGGATGAAGGGTGGGAAGTAGTGATGAATGGTGAAGATACAAAGGAAGATCAAGAATTACGGTATGTACATAATTTTCATATCTTACCCTTGTTAATCTTCACCATTCATCACTAGTGGGTGAGTACAGAGCACCCCTGAAGGGGGCCCAGCACCTCCCTGGGAGACTGAAGTCCCCCAGCCTCCCATGGGGGATACACGAGAGGAGGAGACCCATGTCAGGCCAACTTAGGATTGAGACTGGTCAGGGTGAGACAGGGTCCCTGACCCCAAGGGGAAGGAAGGCGCCCCTGAAGTTCCCACCTCTCTCTGTGGGAAAAGAGTCGGGTCTCCCAGAATGGGGAGGCAAACATCCTACGCCGGATCATCCCAGAGTTTAAATGTAACCAGCCCCCCATAGTTCAACTGTGCTATTCCCTCCCTCCACATCTCTACTGCAGCCATCATCTATCCCTCCCCATCCGGGAACAAGTCAGCAGCCCCCAACAAAAGAAAAACTGTGACCTCCTACCCCTACCAACACAAGAAAACTGTGATACACCCCCCTGCAAAAAGTCCCCAACTGTGACCTGCCTTCCCTGCCTAAGTTGAACTGTGAATCTGTCATGCCCTCCCAAGCTCAATTACATCAGCCACCTACCCTCCCGCTACAGTCAGAGTCCAACTGTGACCAGCCCCTCCCTTCCCAGCCAGAAACCAACTGTGAACCCCCCCATCCCTCACGTTTCAAGAATCAGACTATGACCCACCTTGACCAGAGTCAAACTGTGACCTTCTTTCCTTCAACTGCCTTACTGCAGCAGTCAGCAACCCACCCACCCTACCCCAGGAACAACAAACATCAGTCTCCCAGGACAGAGACCAAATGTGACATGTTTCCCCTCCCTCCGACAAGAAACAAGACGCAAGTTCACTTTATGCTTTTAATAAAAAACTTTATTCTTTTAATAAACAAGCAAGACATTAATATTTCCATTATCATCATATCCAGAGTTATGAACTTATAGCACTTAAAACAGACAAAAAATGGGGATTACTGCATCTAAATCCAGGCCATCAATAACGCAGACCACTACAACATAATGTAATGATGGAGGAGTTTGTTCGTGCTCAATATCCGCGCATGCCCTTTTTGCGTCATGAATCGATCCGGCATCCGGAACCGAAGTGGCATCCCTCTCAATCCATTGTGGTATCCCGGAACCATCGATGGAACATAGGTTCCCTACACCCCCATCATCAACCCCCATGCAAATACCTGGCACCTGCCCCCGGGCCCCGACCCACCCATGACCCAGATCCCGACCCATGGTAACCATATGTGACAAGGTACACTCACTGATGGTCTAGTGGTCACTCACTGTCTCAACAACCACAATCCCCGATAACTCACACCCTGTTGTGCCTTATTGCTTAAATACTGCACGTAGTACTATAGGTGCAGCCTCACCAATGATGTGTATAGAGGCAGAATCACTCCCTTCTCCTGAAGGTCATTCCTCTAGCAATACACCCCATCATGTTGTGTTTAGCTGCTGCCTTCCTTAACTGTGTTGAGTGGTTCAATTGCCTCGTAATTATCACCCCAACATCCTTGTCCTCCTCTGTAGCTGTTCTATGCACCCCTCCCAACTAATGGCTCCTTGTGTTCCATGCTCCCAAGTGCATGATTTTGAACTTCTTAGCATTGAACCCCAGCTGCCATGTGTCTGACCAGTCCTCCAGTTTTGTCAGATCCTCCTCCAGCCCCTGCCACCCTACTGTGTAATCCACACTGATCTTGTCATCCGAAAAAAAAAACATTTGTTCTTAATGGAGTTGTTCGCTATAAAAATGCCAAACAACACAGGTCCCAGTATCAAGCCCTGCAACATCCTGCTCGTTACACCTGATAGTTCACCACACACCACTACCCTCTGTTGCTTCACTTACAGCCAGTTCTTGATCTAATTCAATTTGTCCCTGCTTCCTGGTATCACAATTTGCTAATCAGCCATGTGGCAATGATGCGAATGCCTTGCTGAAATCCAGATACAGGAAATCCACACATCTGTTATCCAGTTCACTAGTCACCCATTCATGATAGTCAATCAGGCAGGGCTTCTCATCATGGTGACAATTATCTTACCTTCTAGAAAGGCTCTTATTAAGCAATATGCCATGACCAGGTGATGGCAGGATTTTTTTTTTTTTTTTAACCAGGAGTGGCACACTAAGCTGATAGCTTGTTTACAGGTGCGACCTGGGAGCACAGGAAAGTTAAGTGACTTGCTCAGGGTCACACAGTATACAGGTAGGGGGTTGTGGGATTCAAACCTTAAATCACTGCACTATACTGCCTCCCTAAATTTACCCATAGAATTTGGCGGCAGATAAGGACTGCTTGGCCCACCTAGTCTGCCTATTTCCCCTACCTAATGGATAAGCTGCAGATCCTAGTTAACCAACAGCCTACTTCCTCCTACCCCACACCAGAATTGCCTTATGTTTGTCCCCATGCATTCTTGAATTCCCCCACAGTTTTTGACTCCACTACCTCCTCAGGAAGGCTGTTCCATGTATCCACAACCCTCTCCATGAAAAAATACTTACATAGAAACATAGACTTTGTTGGCAGATAAGGAACACTTGACCCAATCAGTCTGCCCAAGGTTAAGGGAGGGATAGTGAAGATTAATAAAGGAGAGGGGAGGTGGGCAGAGGGAGACAGTGAAAAGGCAGAGATACTGAATGAATACTTTTGCTCAGTATTCACAAAAGAAGATGAGGAGGAGTTACCTAAACCAGACAATAGAAGCACTCTGGGTAGGGGGGTTGACACCAGTCCATTCACAGAAGAAAGAGTCCTGAAATAACTCATAAAACTCAAGGTGGACAAAGCAATGGGGCCTGACGGGATTCACCCCAGAATCCTAAAAGAACTAAGGGAGGACCTAGTGACAACACTGACCACGCTTTTTAACAGATCATAGCAGGATGGGGTGGTACCTGAGACTGGAGGAGGGCAGATGTGATTCCCCTTCACAAAAGTGGGAGCAAGGCAGAAGCAGGAAACTATAGACCTGTAAGTATGACCTCAGAGGTAGGGAAAATGATGGAATCACTTCTGAAAGAAAGAATTGTTGAGTACCTAGAGGCCAGCGGGGCACAGAACCCAAAGCAGCATGGATTTACAGCAAGAAGGTCATGTCAGACGAATCTAATTGATTTCTTTGACTGGGTGACCAAAGTAATAGACCAGGGAGGGGCTTTGGATGTGGCCTACCTAGACTTTAGCAAGGCATTTGACACAGTCCCGCACAAAAGATTAATAATCAAGTTAGCCAGCCTGGGAGTGGGTCCCAGGGTGGTAACCTGGGTAGCAAACTGGCTGCACAACAGGACACAGAAGATAATAGTGAATGGAAGACATTCTAAAGAAAGGGGGGTTACTAGTGGAGCACCTCATGGCTCAGTACTGGGTCCAGTCCTCTTTAACATCTTTATAGGTGCAATTGCAGAGGGTCTGGAGGGGAAAGGTATGCCTCTTTGCAGATGACACAAAGATCTGTAACAGAGTTGATACACAAGGAGGGCTAGAAAAGATGAGAAGGGACTTGGCAAGGTTGGAGGAATGTTCAGACACATGGCAACTTAGATTAAATACAAAGAAGTACAAAGTAATGCACCTGGTAAACAAAAACCCAGGAGAAGAGTACACAATAGTAGGGGAGGTACTAACAACAACAAAAATGGAAAGGGACCTGGGGGTAGTCATATCAGATGGCCTAAAGGTGGGTAAGCAATGTGAAAAGTCGGTAAGGAGAGCCAGGAGGATACTGGGATGCATAAGAAGGGGCATCACAAGTAGAAAAAGGGAAGTGGTTATCCCTCTGTACAGACAGTTGGTGAGACCCCATCTGGAGTACTGTGTGCAGTTTTGGAGACCTCATATTCACAAGGACGTAGACAGGATGGAAGCAGTCCAGAGGAGGGCAACTAAAATGGTGCAGGGTCTGCAGCAGAAACCATATGAAGAGAGACTGAGATAGCTTAATATGTATACTCTTGATGAAAGGAGAGACAGGGGGGACACGATAGAAATGTTCAAGTACCGCAAGGGAATCAACAAAGTCCAGGAGAGTAGCATCTTTCAGAAAAAGAGGTGTGTAAGAACAAGGGGGCACAATTTAAAGATAGAGGGGACGGCTCAGGGGTAATGTGAAATTTTTTCATGGAAGAGTGGTGGTTACATGGAACAGCCTTCCTGAGGAGGTCGTTGGGTCTAAAACAGTGGGGGAATTCAAACATGCATGGGACAGACACAAGGCAATTATAGTGGGGGGGTTGCAGGAAGTAGGCTGTTGGTTAACTAGAATCTGCAGCTTATCCAGTAGGTAGGGAAATGGGCAGACTGGGTGGGCCAAGTGGTCCTTATCTGCCATCAAAGTCTATGTTTCTATGTTTATCATTGTATCTTTCTTAACCATAGTAACACAGTAATTTAACTCATCACTTCCAATAGCTCTCTATGAAGTCCGAACCATTCATTGCTTAACCTGACAAAAAATGGCCCCGTAAGTCAGATGGGATTCTAGTCCAGTATGTATGCCCGACTTTAGAAGCAGGACCAGTCGGCCCGGTGGCGCTGAGGGTTGAGGTGCTGGATGCCACACCATGCTCCATGCTGGCGACCTGGGTTCGGAAATGAGCAGGGGTTGCCAGGGGTTGGTGGGGAGGGAGCAGATCGAGCACCTGTGGGCTGCTCTCTGCTTTCTGGGGAGGGTTTGGGGCTTGTGCTGCACTGTAGCGACACCCAATGGAGATCGGGGTAATGCAGGTCGCGGTGCACTAGAGAAGGGAGGGCTGTGGCAGATGTTGGCATGCTGTGCATTCAACGTCATTACACATCCATAGTCCTTAGGAGTAAATCATGGCAGCTCGATGGCCATGCCCCTTTGCTCCTCTAGGCCTGCGCCAGTTGCATCGGGGTATAAGATCCGGGCCCAGCAGCCGGGGATTAGGGGGACCCCATCATAGGCACTGTGCTGCTAGCCCTGTAAGAGCAGTCGGATCGTTGGAGTGCAGGGGATGGTGGCCGGACGATTGCAGACTGAGTCGCAGGTGAGGATAAAGAAAGTAGTGTTAAAAAAAAGAAGCAGGACCAACAATTGTGATGTGCGAACATGTGCTAACTTATCCCCACCCCTACTTCCCCAGATAGCAGGTGGTTCCCATGTTAAGAAATCGTTATCCAAGCAATATCCAAGCTTACATTAAAGGCCTGTATTATCTATATATCCACTGGTAGGCTGGGCTATAGGTTCATAGGTTCCCCACCCTTTGGGGAAGAAGTATTTCTTTAGGTCACCCTAAATATACCACCTTCGAGTTTCAAGTTGCGTCTCCCATGGCATGCTGCAACATACCATATCATGCATCTCTGTTCAAACTTGCCAATATTCTTCAGTACAAGGGAGACTGGAATCATACCCCATCTCATTTTTCCTAGTCTTTTCTTCATAGCTTTTGCCCTTCCTATCCCAGATCATTTTGATGACCCCCCACATTGCACCTTCCCATTTGCCTCAACTTCCTTTTTGATATGGGAGCCCAGAACTACATACCACGCTGCAGGCTGGTCCTGACCAAGATCTTTTAAAGTGGCAGGATAACTTTTCCTGATCTGCAGGTCACATCCATTTTGATACACCCCATCAATCTTCCTGGCTTCTTAGGGTTCCATGTCATAACGGCGACTGCTGAAAGGCAATCGGCGTTCTGGCAAAGTCAGAGCACCAAAAATCAGTTTTGGGGCTGGAGACTTGCATTTTAATGTGCCCCCCACACCCTCCTACTTAAGGATTCTCAGCTCCAGGGTGGTGCATGTTGGAGGGGGGTGCAAAACGTTTAAAAATAAAATTTGGGCCAGGCAGAACAAAAACACACCAGCGCCCTGCCCACCCAAGTTGCAAACCCACCCTCCACGCCATTCTGTCATTAGCTGCTGATTTACACCTTTCATTAAACAAGTGATTGTTTTACAACCCACACAACCATGGATTGTATTTCTGCTTACATGATGGTTATCTACAACAGATGAGCTCTAATAAGAGCGAAACCTCAATCTTAAGGTCCTGTAGTACCAGTTTGTTCAGAACTCCTTACCCATTTGTCCAGAGTACCTTACCGTTATCTGCTGTATACATGTGTCCCATCTCCCAAACCAAAATGATTGCCCTGCCCTGGCATGAAGCGGAAAACACCACATCCCAGTTGGTTCAGCAGTTCAGGATGGCCATTGGCACAACCCTCTGAACACCTCCAGTGTCAGTAGTCATCCAACTGATGATGGGAGCTATTCTCCATATATAGGTGATGCTTTCCCTTACTCATTTGGACTGCCTTGTGTCGTGGAGGTATGCAGTGGACTGGTGGTATGTGCTGCTGTTTGCCCTGAGCCACTGCATTGTCTGGATAATATGGGCTTAGTTTGGATGGTTCTACCCTTCACCCCTGTCAATGCCTTGCCCTTCCACTCACCATTTTCCCCAGATTTGAGAGGCCTGCCATTTATACCTGCTACATTACTATTATTGACTCTGTTCCCTACCCTCCTCAACCCTCATTATTCTGTACACAGCATTTCCAGAGGTGGCAATATAGGCAAAAAATCATCCTGGCTTCTGATTTGTCAGTTGTCCATCACAACATGGATGTTCTCTTGGCGTAACAACCCTGCTCCTTTGTTTCATTTGTTGCCTCTTCTCTTAAGAAACAAAAAGTATAATTTTACACAGTAACAAAAACATTATTTAAAATTACTTTTTTTTTTATTCTGTGTAAAAAAACAAGCCATTGTGTAATATGAATAATGTCCTCCAGAGTGGGTGTTATGCTGGGATAACATCCCCTCTCTGGTGTTGGATGACCTCAGCTGATGGACTCTGGTCAAACCACCCAAGGCCTGCAGATTTGAGTGTCATGTTACTGGAGTTGTATGCGGTACATATTAGGAATTGCCATGGCAGCTGAGAATAGAAGAGACTGGACACTAGGTGGTCAGTTATCATGCAGTTCACTACACACTTGTAAAGTATTGGATGCACATACTCATCTGTTTACATTTTATTGTCCAAATTAGAAATTAAAATCATCAAGTGTTGTTAACCACACTATTGCCAATGTGGAAGATCAACGTAGATTGTATAATCAATTTGGGGGGGGTGGCTGGACATAAATCCGAAACATACCAGGAATGGCTCAGGACAGATTAAGTGGGGTGTTCATGAAAAAACTTGTTATGGGGCTGTCTGCTCTGTGTGGTCTCGAAGAATGGGAGAATGTGGAGGAAGTGATGGTAGGTGGAAAAACTATGGAAAAGTTATCACATGACACTACACATCTGCAGGACTTGATTAACAGACTGTTAATCTATACTCTGGTTTTTAATTAGTCCTTAATTTACATTATATTTTGTTAAATGTTATAATTTAGTGATTAACAAAATCAAGTTTGAACTTGTTATATATTCCTGTCATTATCTGGTATACTACATTGCTCAGTATTACTCAACATCACAACAATTGACACAACATTAGAAACAAATAGCAGGGCATACTCCAGTTCTTAGTGCTTTAAGGGTTGCTGCACATTAAATGTGACTTTGTTGTTCTCTTTCAAGCCTCACAGTCAACAACACATGAGAGAAAAAGAAGTACAGGTGACAGTAGAAACAAGATCGGTCAGTACACAATGTGATCTAATTGGTTCACCGATCTTAGATATGTTTAACACACAGGCTAAAAACAGAATATCAGAAGAGCCCATGAGTGACAGTAATGAATCACTGTCGGATACACTTGCAGTTTTAGATGATACCGGAAGTGATCCGGACTATATTAACAGCAGTTTTGATGAAGAAGATATAAGCATACAAGATGGACTTGAAAAGTATGAGCAGTATTGTTATTAATGTTAATTCACTTAAAGTCATAGTTTTTGTAACATTTGTTCATACTGGTCCCTGTGCATGAAGTGACAGAGTTAATATGCACAGAATAAGTGTGGAGCATAACCACTCCATACCCATTGCGCCTCCAGCGCAGGATGTACCAACGTAGGGGTTGGCGTGCAATGCTTTAATGAAACCGATCCACTGGCCTAACACACTGCAATGCACCATGGCCACCTGTTGTAACCTGCACATGCACATGCTAGATGGCAGCCACCACCTGGCACCACCACACCCAACACACACCCCACATTATGGCAATAGGCAACAGATGCGGCCACCCCATAAGGCACAGCCCCCATCCCCTCAGGGTATATGATGGGGTAATTCACCCTTCCATTCACCTATCTACATGGTAATCGAAGAGTAATGCAGCAATGAATATGTTGTTATCAGATGCATATTGATAAGAATGTAATGCACTTTTTTTCTTTCAGTGCATCAAACCCATGTAAGCTTACACCAGATAAAGAAGAAAAAAATATTGTGTTCTTCAGTTGCTTAATAGAGCTTTTTTAATAATTGCCCTTCATGTAGCACACTCACAGGTCACAATTATTGTAGATGTGGAACTGCAATCCAGGTAGTATAAACCTGTGCAATGTGTGGTTACCATAGGACATGGACCAGCCAGCCATACATTGGACGAATCCCAGCAGGGAATCTGATTTTATCTGGAGCCATTCTGTTTTCTGGTCAACTACCAACCAAGGCATTACGATTGTTTAACTCAATGAAAATCCCCGTTATTGACAAAAGCACATTTTTTAAACACCAGCGTAATTATCTGCAACCTGTGATACTCCGTGCATGGGAGCATCACCAGTCAAGAATGATTTCTGAATTGAATGACATGGGGGGCCATTAATACTAGCTGGAAACTGTAGGTCAGATAGTCCAGGACACTCTGCAAAATATGGAGCATACAACGTTACTGAACAATGTCTAAATAAGGTTTTACATACTGAGGTTGTCCAGGTATTATCATTGTTTCATTATGTTACATCATAAGTAATACAATAATTCATTACTTTATAAGGTTCTGACATCTCAACAGTGGGATTACAGGGTTACAAACAGCTTACTTTCAGTGGGTAATAACAGCTACCCATACATTATATAGAGGAAAATGTATGGTCCTCTATCCGTTACAAGTTTGTAAACTCTTTGAGAGGTCGTCATGGCGACGTTTGGAACCTTGAGAGTGAAGCTCGAGAGGTTTAGTCGCCATGACGACCCGAGAGAAGAGTTTTCAAACTTGATACGGATAGAGGACCATACATTGTCTTTTATAGTGTATGGTCACCTATCTAATGTATTTCAAGTTTGAAATCTCGTTACATCTGCAGTTACCCTGTACCCTGTAGAGAGAAACAATCGGCTGGTACAGTTTGTTAATAAAATGTTTACTTACATTTGGTGTGCACAGCAAGAATCGACATTACTAGTGACAATTGAAAAAAACAAACAATACAGTATTTTTACTGTTTTTTTTTTTACTTAGACATTTTATCTTTAAATTAGTCTATTGCGGTGCAGATGATCCGACGTGCTGCCATGACCTCTGGAGCTGAAGACATCACCTGCTAGGAGACAAATGAGAGGGACAGTTGGAGTCAAAGTTCAAAGGAAGTGATTTTGTTAGGGCAGGGGTCACGGGAGTTTGTGTACTTATGTTAGAATTAGTCGGTGTCCTCATTACAGTTTTTCTGATGCCCGCCTATGAGGTAATTAATTATTTTAACGTTTACAGCACCTTGTTGAAAAATACAGTTGTCGCGAACAGCTTAAAGTTGGACAGGTCGGAGAGTGGGTTGGCGGTACTGATTTTCACTCTCTTCTGGGACTGTGCTTCACTGCAGCTGGTGGACACAGATGTAGAGGGCTGTGGTAATTGTTGACTTCTGCAGACAAATATCTCCCTGTTTCGTTTCTGCTTCTCTGAAGATAGGACACTATAGTTATTTATTGATTGTAGTGATTTATGCCCAGAGACCTGCTGTACTTCATTGGGTGGGATGTTACTGTCTACCAGCATCTGGATTGCTGTTTTACGAGTGGAGTGGTTTGTTATGTGCTTGGTTGGTGGTAGTCCTGCCTGAAGCTTCATTTGTCGCATCATGGCTCTTATTTTATTCTCCCCCACTGCCATGGCGAGATACCATTTCAATACTCCTGCCTTGCAATTTACATTTAGGGCTAGATAGAAGGGTGCATCAGCCTGTAACATTGGTGGTGCCCTTTGACTTTTGTATTCCATGTAGGTGGCAACAGGGCATCGCTGTGGCTCATCCTTGCTCTCATACATTTGGGGCCTGATTGCACGGATGTCCCTGGGGTTCTCACCACTCCTGGTCTTGGTTTGCCTCTCAAAATACTCTAAATAGTGGTGCCCATCTGAGTCGGAAAGTAACTGCAAATCACCCCAACGCAGTGCATATTGCTCTGAGGTATGAAGGGTGAAATATAGCCCATTGTTAAAGAAAACTGTGTTCAGGAGGGCTGTTGCATTTTTGACGTCCCAGTGTGCCACTTTGGTATAGCTTGTCAATGTCTGCAGGGGTCAGTGCTTCAGCCCTGTTTGGCTTGTTGCCCTTCCCAAGTTTCTTCAGATATTTTTGTTTGGCAGATAAGGTTGCTAGGGTTTGCTTGAAATCGGTGGTGTTGCCGTGGAAAATTGAGTGACTGTAGTTCTCTTTTATTAGGTGCCTGTCTATGCTTCCGATTATACCACGGATGGTACTTGGCTCATACTGGCTGCCGTCGCTTCTTTCTGCCCTGAAGATGAAATCTGCTATGTGGTTGTCGAGCTCCAATACAGGTATTTCTGTTATTCTCCATATCTCGCCAGCATCAGCCAGAAAACTTTTAAATAGCCGTAAGTCGCTTTGTGTTTTTCTGATGGTTCGCTTTTTTGCTTGCTCTTCAATTAATTTTTTGTGATCGCTTAACTCGCGAGAGAAAATAGCAGCCGACATTCTGTGTGTATGCTTTTAAAAACACTCACTTTACTGTTTAAATTTGAAGTATGAGCAGCTCGCGCCGCGAGCATTTCTGACAACATTCTAATCTGTTATGCTGCAGTAGCTACGTTCGTGGTGCAGCATAACAACAAGCTACTGCAGCATAACAACTTTTGAGCTTGTATAGATTTTTATACGTAACAGCGTTCTACCATACATTATATTACATTTGTTTATCCGTTATCTAATTTTTTAAATTATTGGTGCATTATGTTTTTAATCTCTTGATCAAAATATAGTTACAGACAGATGTTGTGGGGCTAAAAGTTTTTATTTGTAGAATGCACAATGTAATTTGATGATGCGACTTACAAATTTTATTTTATTTTCAAAACAGCAACGAGGTAAAGAGTAGCATGTGGTGTGAGCTAGAGGGCCTACAATGAACTGTGCGTTATCTTCAACTAAACAATCACACTATTGGTATTCTGATCACAGATCGTCACCGGCAGATAGCAAAATGGGTTAGAGAAAATCTGTCATCAACCATTCATCAGTATGACATATGGCATGTGGTAAGGGATCTGTATAATTTACTTCATTGGTATATGTGCTGTACTTGGTGAACATTTTTTCCTTTTTATATTTTTAAGCTAACGTTACTTTTGATTCTTTCTAGCAAATTGATTAGAAGTTGTTCACAGATGCTGTGAAGGGATATGAAGCTGGATGTTGAGGTACTACTGTCTGATGTTTTAGGAGGGTGGTCCACCGCATATCATGGGAACGCTAATAACTTAATACCAGTGAAATCACTTGTATTCAGGACTGAATAGGACTGTTGATTCTTACCTTCTCTGTATGCCTCTCCCAGACTCTACCAAAGATGTGCACTGTCTTTATCTAGATCACCACTTCTGGCTGCACATTCCAAGTGTTCACCACTCTCCCTGCGAAGAAGTGCTTCATGAAGTCCCTCCTAAACCTCCCACCCTCCAGCTTAACACTGTGCCTCCTATTGTCATGGTTGACAATTAGCTTAAATTGACTCTCCTTATCCATTATATGCACCCCTTTCAAGTACTTAAAGGTTCAAATCATGACCCTCTCTGTCTCCTGTCCTCCAGGAGCTGCAGTTTCAGTACCATAAATATTTCCTCATGTGCCTTACCATGCTCATCCATTCTCATCATTTATCTGTATTTAATTCTCTGTACATAGGCATAGGAAAGAAAGTAGATGGTGTAGCACAACAAAAAGAGTGCAGTGATGTAGGTTTGTGGCGAGCTTCAATAGTCAACCACCTATACTGGAGTGCATCTTCAAGCCTAGACCTCACAGAAGACCACATTGCAACAAAGTGGTCAAGCGTCATGAACCACATGCTGAATGTGCATGAAGGGCACCATGAACTGTTCCAAACACGCCTACATGGCGAACTGAATAATGAAGACAGACAAAAGCAGTGGTTGACCCATAGTAAGATTTTCATTTCATTCAGGCATAGCATAGATCGAAAAGGGATATGCATATGCATATGCATGGCCCCGACCACAGAACCAAGGGTCATTGCTTAGTACGGAATTAATGTACGCTGTAGTCTTTGTTATCCAGTAATAAAAAAGATTATATATTCTTACATTCCTGAAATTGCAGTGCTGGATATGTGTATCAGGGAGGAGAGGATGGCCCTCTCTCCTTCTGCCCAGTGATGGAGGGAAATACGTAGGTGAACAAGGACTCGGGTGTACCAGGGGCCTTTGTCCTTGAGCATGAAGGAGATGCAGATGCCTGCTAGAGGATAGAGATCAGAAAAATTAATAATAAATAAAAGTGATATTCAGAAAACCTTGTATAGCAGCTCTTAAATAACATATTCATTTGTATTCCAATTTTGCTTAGAATTTGTGTTATGTGTTGCAGATTCTAGAGCAGCTGTTAAATTAGAGGCAATAATCAATAACAGAATGTTGCTTAATGACATTCAGAAGTTATCAACAACATTTCAAACTTCAAGTTTGGAGGCATTCCACAGCCTCATTCTACATTTTGCACCTAAGCATATGTCATTTTCATAAATGATTTGTAGGTAAGTGAGTACTCAGATGCTACTGGAATTTTGGTACAAAATTGACTGCATGTATAAATATAACGTATAAGCTGAAACACTGTTAATGGAAATAGCAACCCTTAGTATTTTTTACTTAACTGATTAAGAAATAGAGCACACCATCGTGGGGGTGGGGTGGGGGGCTCCTGCAATTAGACTAAATTACAGTGCCTGCAAAACAGCCAATCCCTGTGGGCTAAGCCAGTGGCATCACCTAGCAGAGATCTGCCTCAGGAGTGAGAACTGGGCCTGAGAGAGTAGGGACTGAGCTAACTGTGAGATGCTGCTAAAAACACACCAAGAAAAAAATAGCTATGCACATGTCTTATTGCTTAAGTACTGAATACATCACATTGTGAATATGGGTTTAGAGTGACCCCTGTTCCAAAATAACATCAACCAAGCATATCCAGGCTTTTCTTTAATTTTGAGATAAAGTTTCATTTCATTACTGAAAGATTTCACCTCCTAGCTCAACTGAGCTATGTAAAATATTGGACACAGTAAACTAAAAAATAGTATTTGACAAACAATTTATATTCTGATACACTCCAACGGAGAGCACGTTGCAAGGGTTGAATTGAGTGCTCAGATTTGTCAGTCTCATGCTTCATCAAAACAAATGGTATTGACAATACAGCAATTACCAACTGTTCAGATGAGCTGGAGTGAGATTTGGTCTAGCGCGTGGCTGTTGAAATATGAAGCAGTTCACTATAGTTTAATTTAAATATACACTTCAATCATACTTTGTTTTTACTTTCATCCTACTACAAAGAGTTTCATTTTTTTGTTTTCCTTATTGGCATTAAGCAGAGAATTGCAGGATTCCATTAAAAGTGTAGTAATTTTATAACCAGAGGGAGTGAGATACAACTGAATTTGCTTGATTGTTGGGGTTGAGACCTAGGATTTAGAGGGATATTTTTGCAACATTTTAAAAGTGTCCTGCTGGCTGAGTAGTTAAGTTTCTATCCCTGGTTTCACTGAAATATTTTGTGTATTGGAATCAGACAGCAGCCTGCCTACATTGAAAGGCCTGCTTACATCACAGGTGTCACTAGTCAATCAGTTGGCTCTGGGTGGGGTTCATCACTGCTGTTTTAGGCACCCTTCACAGTTAGAAGCCAGTCAGTCTGACTTTTGATTTGTCTGAAGCAGAGAACCTTGCAACACTGCAAAGAACAAACTATAACTTCATTTAGGAGCTGGAAAGTTGGTAAGGCATAATGTTGTAAAACAGGGGAGCTACGCTTTCTACAAAGAGTTTCATTTTTTGTTTTCCTTATTGGCATTAAGCAGAGAATTGCAGGATTCCATTAAAAGTGTAGTAATTTTATAACCAGAGGGTGAGATACAACTGAATTTGCTTGATTGTTGGGGTTGAGCCCTAGGATTTAGAGGATATTTTGCAACATTTTAAAAGTGTCCTGCTGGCTGAGTAGTTAAGTTTCTATCCCTGGTTTCACTGAAAGATTTTGTGTATTGGAATCAGACAGCAGGCTGCCTACATTGAAAGGCCTGCTTACATCACAGGTGTCACTAGTCAATCAGTTGGCTTAATTCTTAAGATTTTCAGTGCAAGAAGAGTGTAAAGCACAGCTGACTTATTTTGGGGCTGACCGCTTTCAGAGCACAAATCACCAGGCTGTTTTGGGGCTCGGGAGGGTTACCTGTGTCTGAGTTGGATGTTTGGATTTTTCTCTGTTTGATTAGCAGAGTATTTTCTCTGTCAAATTGTTGTGCAGGGCATCTTGCTGACAGGAAGGCACTGATCACAGTGCTGGGTCAGAGCTTTTAGCTGATTGTTTTGCGAGGGCACTGTTTAGGCCCAACCTTCCACCCTCACCTCACCCACCCCTTGAAATAGTTCCTTTATACCTGGGGTTCTGACATCAATTCCTCAAGAGTGCAAGGTGCATATCACTGTCATATCCTCTCTAGCACACTGCACTGACAATATAAGCATACACACCGTATAATATAAATATTTCTATATAACAAACCAATCACACACACACACATACACACACAAAGAAAAAGTAGATAAACGTGGGGAGTAGTTCAATGTAATGGCTGTGGGGCAGCAGTCTTCCAGGAGTCTTTCTGGAGGCTGAGATGATGCCCTATTTGCAGACAACTCTCTGCCCTGAGGGAGGAAGTTGCCCATCTTCAGGCCATGCTGGACAGTAGTAAGGGCACCTTCCCCCAGGCCACACTGGATAGTAGGAAGGGAACCTCCCCCATCCAGGGAGCACCACAGCCACCACCACTACCTCAGAGGTTGCGAAGAAAACACAGCAGTTGGACCACAGTGGGCTCAGGAAGGGTGAGGATGGTGGAACAGAGGAACACACAGTCAGTTGTTCCACTCCACAATCCATACACCATTCTGGGGGAGCATAGCTCCCCTATGGATGCACTCACAGAGGAGACTAAGGAGGCTGAGGACAGCTGTCACAAGGGAGGCCCACAGGAAGGAGACAGAGGACACCACAAGGAAAGGAAGCAGCTCCTGGTGGGGGACTCGATTATTAGGGGGATAGAACTGGGGGGAGGAGGGAAAACTGAAGTAAGGTGCCTGCCTGGTGCCATGGCTTGGAGGGACAGGAAGCGCATCCTCAGGATCATGGGAACAGCTGCATGGGAGTCAGAGCTGGACGTCATTGTCCACCTAGGGACAAATGACTTGGCTCATCATGAAATTAGAGCAGTGTAGAAGGACTTTGTAGAATTGGGGAGGGGCCTAAAACAAGTATGACACAGTATCCTTCTCAGAGGTGCTGCCTGTCAATGGCATGAGTGAGGCGGGTACTTTGCACCATGCAGTTTAATGAATGGTTGAAAAAATGGTGTGGAGCACAGGGGTTTGGCTTCATTGGGGACTGGGGTTCCACCTGGAGGGACACCAGCCTATACTAACAGCATGGTCTGCATCTGTCCAGGAAGGAACAAGTCTTTTCAGCAATCGGTTTAAATGCTTCATTGGCAAGCTTTTAAACTAGTCAAGGGAGGCACTGATAAGCAGCAGGAAAATCCGGCCTCCCCGACAAAAACAGGGTACTAAATGAGAAAAAGACCAGCGTAGAAAGGTCAGTGGGGATGCTGCAACAGAAGGTAAAGCCATCAAAAATGGAAAGCAATGAGTACCAATGCCGTAGTCTGAGTAACAAGCTTCCTGAACTAGTGGCCTTGATGGAGGAGGAACATCTGGATATCGTGGCAGTCACAGAAACATGGTACACACAAAACCATGAC
Organism: Neoceratodus forsteri; assembly: GCA_016271365.2. Classification (NCBI taxonomy): domain Eukaryota; kingdom Metazoa; phylum Chordata; order Ceratodontiformes; family Ceratodontidae; genus Neoceratodus; species Neoceratodus forsteri. The sequence goes on from CM057453.1 coordinate 1,143,164,458, forward strand.
TGGGATGTAAACATACCAGGATACACTATCTACAGGAGGGACAGGGAGGGTAAAAGAGGAGGAGTAGCTCTTTATATAAGGGAAGGAATCAAAGCAACAGAACAAAAGGGTAAACAGGGAGAGAAGAAGCACTGTGGTAAATTTGGAGCAACAATGGCACCACAATATGCACAGGGGTTGTATACAGACCCCCTTCTCAGGGAAGGAAATGGACAAGAAATGATAGAAAGTATACTTAGAATGGCAGAAAAAGGGAGATATTGCTGATGGGTGATCTGAATATGCCAGATGTTAACTGGAGTGCAGTTGCAGCAGCCACTTCTAAGAGTGGGGTTATTCTAGATGCCCTACAGGGGCATGCCTAGACAACTAGTACTGGAGCCCACTCGAGAGGCAATCTTAGACCTGGTTCTCTCAAATGGAATGAAGAGAGGGATCACAGATGTAGAAGTGGGTAGCCATCTGGGGAACTAGCGACCATCGAACAGTATGGTTCACAATAAACACAGCAATAGAGTCAAGCCATACAAAGACAAAGGTACTGGATTTTAGGAGGCTGACTTTGTCAAAATGGGTGAGTGCCTAAGGAATGCACTAGCAAATGGGCAGGAAGGAGGAGGAGGAGTGGAAGAACAACGGGGAATAATAAAAACTACCATCACAGAGGTATCAAGCCTTTGTGTGAAGCAAATAAACAAAATGAAACGAGGTAAGAAACCACTATGGTTCTCAAAGGAAGTGGCAGTGAAGGCTCAAGAGAAAAAGAAAGCATTCAGGAAGTACAAGGAATCACAGAAGAAACAGGACAGAGAACTGTATCAGTTAAAGCAAAAGGAGGCTGGGAAGGCAGTCAGAACAGCAAAGGCCCAAACCGAGGAAAAGATAGCCAACTCAGTTAAGAAGGGGGATAAAACCTTTTATAGGTACATCAGGGAGTGAAGGAAGACCAAGGGAGGGATAGTGAGGCTTAATAAAGGGGAGGGTGGGCAGAGGGTGACTGTGAAAAGGCAGAGATGCTAAACAAATATTTTTGCTCAGTATTTACAAAGGAAGGAAGGTCCTAAAACAAACAGTAGAAACACTCTGGATACAGAAGTTGATACCAGCCCATTTACAGAAGAAAGGGTTCTGAAAGAACTCTTAAAACTGAAGGTGGACAAAGCAATGGGGCCTGATGGGATTCATCCCAGAATTCTAAAAGAACTAAGGGTAGAACTAGTGACACCACTGACTACCCTCTTTAACAAATCATGGGAGGATGGGGTGGTACCCGAGGACTGGAGGAGGGCAGATGTGATTCCCCTTCACAAAAGTGGGAGCAAGGGAGAAGCAGGAAACTACAGACCTGTTAGTTTAACCTCAGTGGTAGGGAAAATGATGGAATCACTTCTGAAGGAAAGAATTGTTAAATATCTCAGAGGCCAGAGGGCACGGACCCAAGGCAGCATGGATTCACAGTGGGAAGGTCATGCCAGACAAATCTAATAGATTTCTTTGACTGGGTGACCAAAGTAGTTGATCAGGGAGGGCTGTGGACATGGCCTACCTAGACTTTAGCAAGGCATTTGACACAGTCCACACAAAGATTAATATACAAGTTAGCCAGCCTGGGAGTGGGTCCCAAGATGACAGCCTGGGTAAAAGGTGGCTGGAGAATAGGACACAGAGTAATAGTAAATGGAGTCACTCTGAAAAAGGGGGTTAGTAGTGGGGTACATGAGGGTTCAGTAATAGGACCAGTCCTCTTCAATGTCTTTGTAAGTGACATTGCAGAGGGACTGGAAGAAAAGTATGTCTCTTTGCAGATGACACAAAGATCTGCAACAGAGTTGATGCACAAGGTGGAGTGGAAAGGATGAGAAGGGATTTGGCAAGGTTAGAGGAATGGTCAAATGTATGGCAGCTCAGATTCAATGCAAAGAAGTGCAAGGTAATGCACATGGGAAACAAAAACCCAGGGCAAACATAGAATTTGACGGCAGATAAGGACCGCTTGGCCCACCCAGTCTGCCCATTTCCCTACCTACTGGATAAGCTGCAGATCCTAGTTAACCAGCAGTCTACTTCTTCCTACCACCACCCCCCCAGAATTGCCTTATGACTATCCCATGCATGCTTGAATTCCACCACTGATTTTGACTCCACAACCTCCTCAACCCTCTCTGTGAAAAAATACTTCCTTAAATTACCTCTGAGCCACCCCCCCATCTTCAAATTGTGCCCTCTTGTTCTTGCACACCTCTTTTTTTGAAAGATGCTACCCTCTTGGACTTTGTTGATTCCCTTGAGGTACTTGAAAGTTTCTATTATGTCCCCCCTCTCCCTCCTTTCCTCGAGGCTATACATATTAAGCACCTTAAGTCTCTCTTCATATGTCTTCCAGTGCAGACCCTGCAACATTTTAGTTGCCCTCCTCTGGACAGCTTCCATCCTGTCTATGTCTTTGCGGAGATTCAGTCTCCAGAACTGCACACAGTACTCCAGATGGGGTCTCACCAGCTGTCTGTACAGAGGGATAATAACTTCCTGTTTTCTACTGGTGATGCCTCTCCCTATGCATCCCAGTATCCCCCCAGCCCTCCTTGCTGCCCTCTCACATTGCTTGCCCATCTTTAGGTCATCTGATATGACTACCCCCAGGTCCCTTTCCATTTTTGTTGTTGTAAGTATCTCACCCCCCATTGTGTACTCTTCCCCTGGGTTTTTGTTTCCCAGGTGCATTACCTGCACTTCTTAGCATTGAATCTAAGCTGCCATACATTTGACCATTCCTCTAACCTTGCCAAGTCCCTTCTCATCCTTTCCACCCCACCCTGTGCATCAACTCTGTTGCAGATCTTAGTGTCATCTGCAAAGAGACATACTTTCCTTCCAGTCCTTCTGCAATGTCACTTATAAAAACATTGAAGAGGACCGGTCCTAATACTGAACCCTGCGGTACCCCACTAGTAACCCTCCTTTCTTCTGAGTGGACTCCATTTACTATTACTCTCTGTGTCTTATTCTCCAGCCAATTCTTTACCCAGGCTGTCATCTTGGGACCCACTCCCAGGCTGGCTACCTTGTATATTAATCTTTCGTGTGGGACTGTGTCAAATGCCTTGCTAAAGTCTAGGTAGGCCATGTCCACAGACCCTCCCTGATCTACTACTTTGGTCACCCAGTCAAAGAAATCTATCAGATTTGTCTGGCATGACCTTCCCGCTGTGAATCCATGCTGCCTACGGTCCTGTGCCCCTCTGGCCTCTAGATACTCGACAATTCTTTCCTTTAGAAGTGATTCCCTCATTTTCCCTATCACTGAGGTTAAACTAACAGGTCTATAGTTTTCTGCTTCTGCCTTGTTCCCACTTTTGTGAAAGGGAATCACATCTGCCTTCCTCCAGTCCTCGGGTACCACCCCATCCTCCTATGATTTTTTAAAAGGGGTAGTCAGTGGTGTCACTAGTTCTACCCTTAGTTCTTTAGAATTCTGGGATGAATCCCATCAGGCCCCATTGCTTTGTCCACCTTCAGTTTTAAGAGTTCTTTCAGAACCCTTTCTTCTGTAAATGGGCCGGTATCAACTTCTGTATCCAGAGTGTTACTACTGTTTGTTTTATGTACCCCCCTCTTCCTTTGTAAATACTGAGCAAAAATATTTGTTTAGTATCTCTGCCTTTCACAGTCTCCCTCTGCCCACCCTCCCTCCCTTTATTAAGCCTCACTATCCCTCCTTGGTCTTCCTTCGCTCCCTGATGTACTTATAAAAGGTTTTATCCCCCTTCTTAACTGAGTTGGCTATCTTTTCTCGGTTTGGGCCTTTGCTGTTCTGACTGCCTTCCCAGCCTCCTTTTGCTTTAACTGATACAGTTCTCTGTCCTGCTCCTTCTGCGATTCCTTGTACTTTCTGAATGCTTTCTTTTCTCTTGAACCTTCACTGCCACTTCCTTTGAGAACCATAGTGGTTTCTTACATCGTCTTGTTTTGTTTATTGCTTCACACAAGGCTTGTTACCTCTGTGATGGCAGTTTTATTATTCCCCATTGTTCTTCCACCCTCCTTCCTGCCCATTTGCTAGTGCGTTCCTAGGCACTCACCCATTTAGCAAAGTCAGCCCTCCTAAAGTCCAGTACTTTTGTCTTTGTATGGCTTGACTCTATTGCTGTGTTTATTGTGAACCATACTGTTCGATGGTTGCTAGTTCCCAGATGGCTACCCACTTCTACATCTGTGATCCTCTCTCCATCTCCATTTGAGAATATCAAGTCTAATATTGCTCCCTCTCGAGTGGGCTCCAGTACTAGTTGTCTAAGGCATGCCCCCTGTAGGGCATCTAGAATAACTGCACTCTTCAAAGTGGCAGCTGCAACTGCACTCCAGTTAACATCTGGCAAATTCAGATCACCCATCAGCAATATCTCCCCTTTTTCTGCCATTCCAAGTAAACTTTCTATCATTTCCTTGTCCATTTCCTCCCCCTAAGAAGGGGGTCTGTATACAACCCCTGTGTGGATTGTGGTGCCATTGCCTGTCTCCAAATTTACCCAAAGTGCTTCTTCTCCTCCCTGTTTACCCTTTGTTCTGTTGTTTTTATTCCTTCCCTTATGTAAAAAACTACTCCTCCTCCTCCTCTTTTACCCTCCCTGTCCCTCCTGTAGAGGGTGTATCCTGGTATGTTTATGTCCCAGTCATGGTTTTGTGTGTACCATGCTTCTGTGACTGCCACAATATCCAGATGTTCCTCCTCCATCAAGGCCACTAATTCAGGAAGCTTGTTACCTAGACTACGGGCATTGGTACTCATTGCTCTCCATTTTTTGATGGCTTTACCTTCTGTTGCAGCATCCTCCACTGACCGTTCTACCTTGGTCTTTTTCTCATTTAGTACCCTGTTTTGTAGAGACGCTGGGATTTTCTGCTGCTTGTCAGTGCCTCCCCCTTTGACTAGTTTAAAAGCTTGCCAATGAAGCATTTAAACCGATTGCTCAAAAGACTTGTTCCCATCCTGGACAGATGCAGACCATCCTGCCAGTATAGGCTGGTGTCCCTCCAGGTGGAACCCCAGTCCCCAATGAAGCCAAACCCCTGTGCTCCGCACCATTTTTTCAACCATTCATTAAACTGCATGGTGCCAATTACCCCTCACCTCACCCATGCCTTTGACAGGCAGCACCTCTGAGAAGGATACCTGTGTGCTACTTGTCTTGAGCCCCTCCCAACTCTGCAATGTCCTCCTGCACCGCTCTAACCTCATGATGAGCCAAGTCATTTGTCCCTAGGTGGACAATTATGTCCAGCTCAGAATCCTTGCAGCTGTTGTCGTGATCCTGAGGATCGCTTCCTGTCCCTCCAAGCCATGGCACCAGGCAGGCACCTTACTTCAGTTTTCCCTGCTCCTCCCAGTTCTATCCCCTAATAATTGAGTCCCCACCAGGAGCTCTTCCTTTCCTTGTGGTGTCCTCTGCCTCCTTCCTGTGGGCCTCCCTTGTGACAGCTGTCCTCAGCCTCCTTAGTCTCCTCTGTGGGTGCATCCATAGGGGAGCTATGCTCCCCCAGAATGGTGTATGGATTGTGGAGTGGAACAACTGACTGGGTGTGCCTCCGTTCCACCATCCTCAATCTTCCTGAGCCCACTGTGGTCCAACTGCTGTGTTTTCTTCGCAACCTCTGAGGTAGTGGTGATGGCTGTGGTGCTCCCTGGATGGGGGAGGTTCTCTTCCTACTGTCCAGTGTGGCCTGGGGGAAGGTCCCCATACTACTGTCCAGTGTGGCCTGAAGACAGGCAACTTCCTCCCTCAGGGCAGAGAGTTGTCTGCAAATAGGGCAGCATCTCAGCCTCCAGAAAGACTCCTGGAAGACTGCTGCCCCACAGCCATTACATTGCACTACTCCCCATTTTTTTTTTTTTGTGTGTGATTGGTTTGTAATATAGAAATATATATTTATAATATCCAATGTGTATGCCTATATTGTCAGTGCAGTGTGCTAGAGAGGATATGACAGTGACATGCACCTTGCAATCTTGAGGAAATGATGTCAGAACCCCAGGTATAAAGGAACTATTTCCAGGGTGGGTGGGGTGAGGGTTGGAAGGGTTGGGCCTAAACTGTGCCCTCATAAAACAGTCAGCTAAAAGCTCTGACCCACTGCTGCAATGAGTGCCTTCCTGTCAGCAAAATGCCCTACACAACAATTTGATAGAGAAATACCCTGCTAATCAAACAGAGAAAAATCCACACATCCAAGTCAGACACAGGTAAACCTTCCCAGCCCCAAAACAGGCCTGGTGGTTTGTGCTCCGAGACCTGTCAGCCCCAAAATAAGTCAGCTGTGCTTTAAACTCTTCCTGCACTGAAAATCTTAAGAATTGTAATAAACAAACGTAAACCTAGATCCACCACCCTCTGTTGCTTGAAAGACTGTCTTTTCCTGTTTCACACTTCAGGTTTTTCTGTGACCACTCCTTAACCCCAGTAACTCTGTTAAAAAGAGTTTAACTATCACACACTCCTACGCACCAGTAAATTATTTAAAAATAGTTTCTGTCCCAAAATCCTAGTAGTCAATCCAGCTACCCCCAAGGAACAACCAGAATGCAGTATTCAAACACTTATGAGGTTACTTCCAAGATAAGCAGAGTTTGCAAGTTTCTTTTTCAACTCCAGAGCCAACTGTAATTCATTTAAAATAGTTTAACTGTCAGCAAATCCTAGTAGACAATCTAGCTACCTCAAGGACCTACCCAAATGCAGTATTTAAATCCCTCGAAGTTACTAACAAGATAAACAAGTTTACAAGCCCCTTCCTGGTTAAACACTAAATTAATGTGAATAAAAAGCAATTACCAAGGGTGGTTAGTTTCACCTCCCACAGAATTAAAGCAAAAGTGCATGTTTGTTGCAGATATCAAGTGCAATATAGAATTTCTCACACAGCTCGCAGTTGAAGAAAGTAGTGTCCTTCCAGCTCCAGAAAATGTGCTTTGTGTGGGAAGAGTATACAATGGGGGGTGAGACACTATCAACAACAAAAATGGAAAGGGACCTGGGGGTAGTCATATCAGATGACCTAAAGGTGGGCAAGCAATGTGAGAGGGCAGCAAGGAGGGCTGGGGGGATACTGGGATGCATAGGGAGAGGCATCACCAGTAGAAAACAGGAAGTTATTATCCCTCTCTACAGACAGCTAGTGAGACCCCATCTGGAGTACTGCGTGCAGTTCTGGAGACCCAATGTCCGCAAAGACATTGACAGGATGGAAGCTGTCCAGAGGAGGACAGCAAAATGGTGCAGGGTCTGCACTGGAAGACATATGAAGAGAGACTTAAGGAGCTTAATATGTATAGCCTCGAGGAATGGAGGAGAGGGGACATGATAGAAACTTTCAAGTACCTCAGGGAATCAACAAAGTCCAAGAGGGTAGCATCTTTCAAAAAAAGAGGTGTGCAAGAACAAGGGGGCACAATTTGAAGATAGAAGGGGGCAGCTCAGAGGTAATTTAAGGAAGTATTTTTTCACAGAGAGGGTGGTGGATGTATGGAACGGCCTTCCAGAGGAGGTTGTGGAGTCACAAACAGTGGTGGACTTCAAGCATGCATGGGACAGTTATAAGGCAATTCTAGGGGGTGGGGGTAGGAAGAAGTAGGCTGCTGATTAACTAGGATCTACAGCTTATCCATCAGGTAGGGAAATGGCAGACTGGGTGGGCCAAGCGGTCCTTATCTGCCGTCAAATTCTGTGTTTCCATGTTTCATCCACTGTTAACTAGATCAAAGCTGGCGGCAATGCATTTTAGCAAAAATTCCAATCACCATCAACACGGTTGCCAAGTCCGGAGAAGCAAGATTCTTGATACAGTACCCCAAGTTTAAAAAAGGAGGCTTCGTTGTTCGAAAACAAATGACCAAAGCATCATACGGTGAGAAATGTCTAATACTTTCTTCTCCATTATGTTACAACACAATATAATACAATGATTAGCTATGTTACTGTTATACAGTGAACAGGTCTATGTAGTGTGGAGTGCATTAAACACAATTTAAAAAAAATTGGGAGTGATAGGCATGGTCTGAATATTTATGTACTAGTAATAAATCGTTTGTGAAAGAAAAATTGACTGAAATAGGTAATCCAAATCATGCAATGTTGCATTTATCTCATATTTATGCAGACATAACCTACATAATAACTGACATGGTGATTATATCAACACACATACCATATTTCCTCATTTCTTCTTTTTCCGCGAGAGTGAAGTGAGAAATGACATCCAGTGAAGGAGTGCGAATGCGTTTGCATGCATTTTTCCTGGTGCCTGCCCCACTCATTACCTGCTTGCAGTGTTTGTGCTCTGAACCCCAACCACTGCCATGAGTTCAGGAGAGCACCAAACACTGGGATCCCCCCCCTCCCAGAACACAGGTCACTGGCGTATCACAGGGTAAGGCGAGCAGAGCCTCAGCACTCAGCGCCACCAGGTCAACTACCGTCCATTGGTTTGTGACAGTGACATGCGTGTATGCTGGGCAGTGGCAGTTGTTAAATCAAGGATGGTCAGCACAGCTGACTTTAAAATATGGTAACAGTTTTTTTTTTCCTTTTCCAGTCACCATACACTATATAGAACAATGTATGGTTATCCATACACTGCTCGGCCATTCTTATACTTTGTATACACAGTTCTTCACCATCTAGGTCATCAGTCCCCCCATTTAATAAAATACTGCCAGCAGCTTAATCTTGTTCAGTTTCAGTTGGCATTGTATCCACCTTCCCCTGGGTCATGCCCAAAAACAGGCAGAATTTGTATAGTGCATTTACCTGGTCAACAAAAAATAAATAAATACAAACAAAATAAATTGTATCCCATTCGGTGGAAGAATAGCTTTGTAGTGTATGGTTACCAATATACTATACTATATAATGTAACACTAAGTTATTCTGATTCCTTGTGACCTCGACAGTGATGCTCAAGTGGCCTATGGGAATCAGATCCCTGATGTTCAACACTGGTTGTGCACAAAGTTGCCCATCCGCTGTTCTACATAGTGTCCGGGCACCCATGACTATTTCGGACATTGCACTTTGTTTCAGTTAACTGATGATTGGGGGGAGGGGGACATTTAAGGGTTGGTGATGGGTTCAAATTTCTGACATGGTGTGCTGCAGAAGTTTCTGCAAGTTCAAGTTTGAAAAGCAATAATTTCTAGAACTCTTGGATACTAGAAATCAAGTATGTGGCGCCATTTCAATTTATTCTGCTGTAGTCGTAACATCACTACTACTGCAGAGCAACATAATGGCATGGTCCATTAGTCACAACAAATAAATAACAAAATTTGAAATTCTAATGTGAATCTTCCTCAATCTCATTTATTGCTTATTTTTACAAATTAATAGGATGTGTGGAGAATCGACTTCAAATTCTGATTCAGGAGTACAGCAACAGTCCCAAAGAACTTTGTTCATCATTTGAAGGGCTGAGAGAGAATGTGCCTGTGCCTTTTGCAGCAAGCGTCACTACACATCCAGAAAAACAGTGTGCAATTAATCAGTTTGTTAGCCGTTTCAGATCAAATGTATAGTGAATTATTGGAACAGAGATATGAATATAATTATTGAAAGCAGGCCACCATATATTGGACGTCCTTGGGGAGTAATTTTGAAAATAACATATTTAGACATAATTCATTTAATTTGAAAATACCTTTGATACCAGTCTGATTTATTCCCTTAATGTACTTGATGGTTTCAATCATGTCCCCCACGTCCCTCCTTTTCTTGGATTTACACAGAAGAGAAATGGTCTGTGGCTTCCTGGCTCACCCTTGGGGCCGATCTTGTGGAGGGTGCCACACGCACCATCGTCCAGTCCTGTGTTGCACTCCTTGTCCTCCATTAGTGCCGTCATGCCCTCCTGTACCATGCCCAACTCCCCCCCATGTCCCCCTCTTTGAAGACATGTGGTAGCCTGAGTTCCCTGGTGGCCTTGGCTGCTTTTGTCATCTACCGTGACTCCTTCTGGTATTCCTTCCTGTTTTCCACGCTCCCTTTATTTAACATTATAAATGCAGCTCTTTTCTCCATTATTATTTTTTCTGTGACTACCCTGAATCATAATATAGTCATACAGTCTCAATATTTAATCAACAAGACCACGTTTGTACTATTAAAAATAACTTTATTTATGAATGATTGTCTTGAATGTAATGTGAAACTGTTACATGTAAAAATCTTTAAATGAAACAAATTAGTAAGAGAAAAAAATTTCTTAAAAGTAATGCTTTATGTAAATCATTCAGTTTTGTTATTAATGTTGAACGCTACAAACATAAATTGGCATCATTTCAAATAAAAATTGAAAACATTTCAAAAGATATTAATAAATATACCTGGAGTCATATTTTGTTTCTCAGATAAATTGCTATTTCATAGTTATTCACCTTATTTCAATTAAAGCCATAAATTTATTATTGGAAAACCCAGTTTATATTTCTTTTTTCCTTTTCACTCTAAATGAACATGTTCAAATATATTTTCTATCTACAGTGTTGATTAGCCAGATAGGTAATGCATGAATAATAGATGATGTATCAAGTATTTGAAAAATGAAAATACTCGAACTATGCAAATTTAAATCCTTTGTAAATTCAATTTTCTGCAGGAAAAGTATGTCTGATCTTGGTCATTACACATGCCAGTAGAGGGACCCTGTTCTTCCTTTCAAGCCACCCCCAACACCAACGTACAAACTGCCTATACGTAATGTATCTGTATCACCTGGAATAGAGTACATGAGTGAAATCAATCAATTTTAAATAAATAGATAAGACAGCAGCAGCACAGCTGAGTAGAATTAACCCTCCTCCCCATTATTCATTACAGTCTAACTACTGGTAGTACCTCATTTTTTTATTAAATTATGAAAGGGGTGTCAGACGTACTTCATTCTGATTAACTGTAAGGACTCTGACAACATTACCTGAGTTATGCATTATGCTCTGAGCAGGGGTTAGAGTATGTGTTAATATATCCACTGGAGCAACTCATTGCTAAAAATGAGTGGTTTCATTTGCCTTCAGCCTAGTGATAACAGTGTTTTCAGCAATGAGTGGCAACGGGGGAAGTATTAATATATTATTGAGCAGCAGTTATGGAAACACAGAGAGACAGCCTGCGCACTGAAGGTAATTGAGTCAACTGTGGTGTATTAAAAGATGGATGACACAGCTCGAATAGGTTGATGTAAACTCATGTATTCCAGCTGAAAATTATTGCAAATCAAGGTAACCAGATAGCTCAACCCCTCCCGTAGCTGCAATGCCCATGAAATAATATTTATTCTTCCCTGGTAGTCTACTGGTAACCTCAACTCTCGTAGCTTGCCATTGCCTGACTGCCAGGGAAGAAGCCAAGAAGATGCCTGCCTCTGCTGGCTGGACTCTCTGGGGAGCCAGGACTGAGGACTGGAGTTGGATGAGAGTGAGAGACGAGACTCAGTGAATGTGGCAGGCAGCCAGTGACTTGAGTGCAGTGCATGTGTACTCTGTGTGCACTAGCAGCGGAGCAGATGCCCTGACCCCTCGGCTCCCTGACAGAACAGAGTCCGACTCTCCAACCAAGCCTCCTGTTCTCTCCTAGTCTCTCTCCTCTGCTCTCTCTCTCTAGTAGTCATTCCGGTCAAGTCACATCTCATCTCGGCATCTGCTGCTGGCTGTGGTGGGGAATTTTAGTGGCACCGGATGGCGGCTCGCAGCTGGCTGGCAGGCATGTACAGTACTATACTGTGTGTGTGGCTTGGCTTGGCTGGCTTTTGGCTGACTTGGGGGGTTGGTGACAAGAACAATATTTTTGTGTGGAACTGGAACATGAAGTTCTTAGGCAGCAGCAAAAGCAAACAACAAACAAGGGCACTGTAGAGTCGACTAGGGCAGGCAGGCAGGCTCAACTTGGACTTGGTAGTCACTAGTCAGCAGCACTGAAGCGGGTTTGCATTGCAAGGACTCCCTCAGATCTTGTCATCAGACATGAGCAAGGAGTCCCTGCAATGCGAAATGCGAACCCACTTCAGTGCTGCTCACTAAAGTCTAAGTTGAGCCTGCCTGCCCTGGTGCTGCTGACTACCATGTTAAACAGCATCTGAGTTGAGGACTGGGGGTGAGAGCGAGGACTGGATGGAGGGAGGGTTCTATTCTGAGCTCATTCTGTGACTGACACCTGCCTCATAGTCTGCCTACCAACAGCATAGCAGCTTGCTTGCATGGCGACCCAATCAGTGCACAAACACATGGTGTGCTTCTCCAACACACACGTGGTACAGTAGTAGTCCTGCTGTGTTGTGCAGTAGAAAAACAGTGAGGCAGTTGTTGTTGGCATTGGTAGAGTGAGCAGCAGAGCAGATATTCGGAATTCATGTTTCATGACTTGAGAGTTAAAAGTTCATAAATTGAAGAATACATACTCAGTTCATTTCATTGAAAAAATTAAAGCTCTCACACTTCAGCTGAGAGTTAAATAATACTAGAGTAGTGACTGTAGTCAGTGTTAACTTGTTTTTTTTTTACTTTTTTTTTTCTGTCTGGATGAAGTACAAGGGAAGAGCGGTAGAGGGGGTTGTTGTGTTTTTGTCTTCTTGGGTTAAATTGAAAAGCCAGCTAGCTAGCTCACAGACAACCTGAGTGCATACAGCATTTACTAACTGCTTATTTATTTTTTTATTTTATACCACATTTACTTTGCTGAGTAAATTGAGTACTAGATTAGTAGTGAAGAGCTGACAGCTCAGAAGGACTGAAGAACATCACTGTGGTTTATGTTTTAGGCTCACACATTTACTTGAATAAATAAAATAACTTTTCTTTTCCAAAAATTGCCTTATACCCTCCCTGAGGTGTTTGTGTTGTGACAAGTAACATCACAAGCAAGGGGTTAGCCAGTTCAATTTCACACCTTTTTTTTTAAGAACAAGGGGAACCATCTGTATAAAAAAACAGTTTTCCAGTGCCATCTCATTATTACTTCGCATACTGTGAGCCCTCTGCGTGAGAATCCATCTATTTTATAAAAAAAAGCAGTTTTGTAGGTTACTTATTACTTTGCATACTGTGAGCCCTGTGTGTTAGGCTCCATCTATTGTATTAAATAACAGTTTTCCAGTAGGTTATTATTTTGCCTACTGTGAGCCCTGTGTGTTAGGCTCCGTCTATTATATTAAATAACAGTTTTCTAGTAGGTTACTCATCACTTCGCATACTGTGAGCCTATGTTCCCCCCTAAGGTGTGCGAATGTGCACCCGCACAGCAGTCAGAAATATCCTGCACACTTCTTCAGTAGTAGTGCACAAAGCAGCTGACAGGGATCCTCACATTCATGAAGTAGTGAAAACAGTCATCACTCAGATTGAAGACTCAGACAGCAGGACATGAAAGTGAATGGGAAAGAAACATTGCATGCCCACCCCCCACCCCTAGGGCACCAACCCATTAACTTTAACAAGCCAGCAGTTAACAAGCCCAGACACCTCACTCTCGCTCCACTGGGGAACAGTGACCACCAGTCATTGTGGTTTGAAATCACAGAAAGAGCAGAACCAAACCACACAAAAACACAAATCCTGGATTTTAGGAGGGCAGACTTTGGGAAAATGGGGAGATACTTGAAAGAGGCATTAAGGGGAATGGGACAGGAATCAGGGGTTGAGGAACAGTGGGCAGTATTTAAAATGGGGATTACAAGAACAACAGAATTATGCATTAAGCAGGTTAGCAAGAGGAAAGGAGACCATTATGGTTTTCCAAAGAGGTAGCAAAGAAAGTGAAAGCCAAAAGATTGCATTCAGGCAATACAAAAGACACAGGCAGAAGGGATAGGGAAAAGTACCAGGAGAAGCAAAGGGAGGCAGGAGGTCAGTAAGGGAAGCCAAGCTCAGAAAGAAGAACACATTGCAAAATCAGTGGGTAGAGGGACAAAACCTTTTACAGGTACATAAGTGAAAAAAAGAAAGACAAAGGAGGGATAGTGAGACTGAAGGGAGGATGGGAGTCGCGTGGAGGATGACAACAGTAAAGCTGACATATTGAGCAGGTATTTCTGCTCAGTCTTTACTGAGGAAGAGGAGGTAATGGGTCTGAAGGGAGTACAAGGGTTGAGAATGGTGCAGAAATGGACACAAGTCCCTTTACACAGAAAGGGTCCTGAAGAACTGGAAGTAATAAGAGTTGATAAAGTAATGGGGCCAGATGGGTGCACCCCAGGGTCCTTAAAGAACTAAGAGAGGTGGTGGCTGAACCTCTGGCTATCCTGTTTAGCCGATCACTGGAAACAGGGAGGTACCCAAAGACTGGAGGACAGCAGATGTAGTCCTTTATACAAAAGTGGGAACAAAGAGGAAGCAGGGAACTACAGACCAGTCAACCTCACCTCGGTAGTGGGAAGATCATGGAAGCACTACTGAAGGAGAGATTGGTGGAACATCTGGTTGTCAATGGAGTACAGGACCCAAGGCAGCATGGTTTCACCAGGGGAGGTCATGTCAGACCAACCTGGTTGAATTTTTTGACTGGGTGACTAGGGAGGTGGATCAGGGGAGGGGAGTGGACATGGCCTATCTCAACTTCAGCAAGGCTTTGACACTGTGCCACATAGAAGACTATTACACAAACTGGGAATATGGGTGTGGGCAGGACAGTAGTGTGGTGGGTAGGTAACTGGCTGGGTGGCAGGACATAGAGGTGGTGGTAAATGGCTGTCACTCCACAGAGGAAGAGACCAGTGGGGTACCACAGGGATCAGTGCTGGGACCGGTCCTATTCAACATCTTCATCGATGACATTGCGCAGGACCTAGAAGGCAGAATTTCACAGTTCGCTGATGACACAAAGCTCTAACAGAGTAGACACACCAGAGGGTGTAGACAGAATGAGAAGGACCTGCAGAAACTTGAAGAATGGTCAGGGTTTGGCAAGTTGAAATTCAATGCAAGGAAGTGCAAGATAATGCATATGGGGCACAAAAACCTGGCACAATATATCAGTTGGGGGTGAGGATATAGCATGCACAAGCAGGAAAGGATCTTGGGGTTGTCATCTCTGATGACCTCAAGGTAGGGAAACAGTGTGACAAGGCAGCAGGTAAAGCAAATAGGATGCTGGGATGCATAGGCGGGCATCACTAGCGAAAAAGGGAGGTCATAATCCACCATACAAGACACTAGTGAGGCCCACCTGAGTACAGTGTACAGTTCTGGAGACCATACTCACGTAAGGACATAGACAGGGTAGAGAAGGTTCAGAGGAGGGCAACAAAGATGATGCATGGATTGCATCACAAGTCCTATGAAGACAGGTTTTAGGAACTGAACATGTACTCCCTGGAGGAGAGGAAGGAGAGAGGGGATATGATAGGGACATACAAGTATCTTACAGGGAGGAACAGAGCGCAGAAATACACTATTTTTAAGTGAAAAATATGTTCCAGGACTAGAGGGCATGGGATGAAGTTGGAAGGAGGATGATTCAGAGGAAACATGAGGAAGAATTTCTTCACAGAATGGGTGGTGGACAAGTGGAACACCCTGCCAGAGGAAGTGGTGGGGGCTGAAACAATCACGGGATTTAAGAATGCATGGGATAGACATAAAGGAATTCTAGAGGTCAGGGGTAAGGGGCAACAGACTTCTAGGAAAACATAAACTGAACTTACAAGCTCAAATGGGCAGACTGGGTGGGCCATAGGCCCTTATCTGCCGACACTGTCTATGTATCTATGAACAAAGGAACCGATCGGCTTTGCAGTTACAGCAATGTTTTCAGCTTGACACCTCTTTTCAGTAAGACAGTACTTGATAATGAACAGTATTCCCCTGCTGTTCACAGAAATGGTATGTTTTTTTTTTGTTTGGTAGATGACCCCCCCTCCCCCCAACAATGCAATGCGAGAGATTCTGTGACATAGGGTGTCTATTATATTATTTTAGTTTTAAAGTTGCACAACTTCAGTGTAATCTGCCTTCTCCCCAAGCAGTGTCTCACATATAAAATGTGTTTATAATGGATTTAAAGCCTCACCGTGGAAAGTGTGTTCATTTTTTTTTCAGTACAAGCAAATAAGAAAACTATAGTTTTTGTTTGCAACAAAAGCATTACAGCAACCTACTGTCTGTCTCTGTGTCATTTTTTTTAAGTATTTGTTGGGGGCTGGGAGGGGTATAACCTTCTAAATTAGCAGGCTGAGACACTGACTGTACATATATCTAGAGAGATGAGATTATGCTTCTCTTTATCATGGGGTCTCACATTATATACACATTTGAGATTCAGTGAATCAATGCTTACAAAAGGTTGCCCATGTTGGCTACACAGGGATAGTAATTCTAAGGTGGACAACAAAAAATGGCAGCACAAAAAAAGTCCTTCTAATTTAATTTCATAAATTCAGACTGCGCTTAATATGGATCCGGAACAGAAAAGAAATACACAGTCTCCTAAATGCATCTCCTTTCTCATATCACACTGACTCACTCACTACATTGTAAAAATACATTTTAAAACCCCCACTGATCTTGACAATACCCAGCATAGTCGTTGTACACCATACCTGGGGTAAATGACATCACATACAATTATGCATGCATCCATCAAAGAGCACTATGATTTTATGAATGCTAACAGAAACATTTAATAAGTGCATGTTAGAAGTTAATATAAATATTACATGCAGTAAAAAGACCATAATAAAACAACTTAATACAATTTGGGAGATCACTGCTTTACCGGTTCCACCCCCACTGCCCCCACCCCCACTTCAGGCAGCCAGCATCATACAGTCACAGGAAGACCAGACGGAGTCTGCCATCACTATCTTTCTGGCTTCTCACAGTTAGTTCTTAAAAAATACATAATTACAACATTTTCACTAGTTAGGCATGGGATCAATGCAGTGCAGGATGAAATTGTGGAGTTGGGGAGGGGCCTCAGAGAGGTAGCAAGCACAGTTACCTTCTCAGAGGTGCTGCCAGTCCATGGCAGGGGTTAGGCTAGGGTACTACACACCAAGCAGTTTAATGAATGGTTGCAAAACTGGTGCAGAGCACAGGGTTTTGGCTTCATTGGGGACTGGGGGTACACCTGGAGAGATGAAGGTCTATACCAGCACGATGGTCTGCATCTGTCCATGAAGGGAACCAAGCTCCTAAGTGACAGGTTTAAATGCTTCCTTGGCAAGCTTTTAAACTAGCCATGGGGGGAGGTGCTAATAAGAGGCAGGAAATGTCAAGCCTCCCCCCACAAAACATGATGGGTAGTAAGGTAAACACTGCGGTACAGTGCTCAACAGAGGGCAGGACAGGGGTAAATGGAAAAATAGAGAAGGGCAAAAAGAGCAGGCATGGGGGAAAAAAGGATAAAGCCAACATTAAATGGAGGGCAATGAGTACCAATGCCCTTAGTCGGGGAAACAAGCTTCCTGAGCTAGCAGCCTTGATGGAAGATGAACACTTTGATATTGTGGCAGTCACAGAAACATGGTACACGGGGAACCATGACTAGGATGTCAACATACCGGGGTACACAGTCTACAGAAGGGACAGGGAGGGGAAAAGAGGAGGTGGAGTAACTCTATACATAAGGGAAGGGATCAAAGCTACAGAACTAAAAAGTAAAGGGGGAGGACAAGAGGCACTCTGGGTCACCTTGGAGACAGGGAATGGCATCACAATCTGCACAGGGGTTGTATACAGACCCCCATCTCAAGGGGAGGAAATGGACAAGAAAATGATAGAGGACATTCTCAAAATGGCTGAAAAAGGGGAGATACTGTTAATGGGGGACCTGAATATGCCAGATGTTAACTGGATTACCTGTACTACAGCCACATCCAAGAGCAGGGTCATTCTTGATGCCCTGCAGGGGGCAGGCCTTAGACAGCTAGTGTTGGAACCCACTCGGGAGGAAGCAATACTAGACCTGGTACTCTCAAATGGAGAGAGGATCACAAATTTAGAAGTTGGTAGACATCTGGGAACAAGCGACCACTGCACAGTGTGCTTCACAATAAGCACAACCATGGAGACAAGCCATACAAAAACAAGCATACTGGACTTTAGAAGGGCTGACTTTGACAAAATGGGTGAATACCTGAGGAATACACTAGCAAATGGGCAAAAAGGAGGGGTGGAAGAACAATGGAGAAAAATCAAAACTGCCATCATAGAGGCAACAAGCCTTTGTGTGAAACAGATGAAGAAAACAAAGTGAAGTAAAAAACCACTATGGTTCTCAAAAGAGGTGGCAGGGAAGATTAAGGAGAAAAAGGCTGCATTCAAAAAGTATAAGGCATCACAGAAGGAGCACAACAGGGAACTGTATCAATTAAAGCAGAAAGAAGTGGGGAAGGCAGTCAGAATAGCAAAAGCCCAAACTGAGGAAAAATTAGCCAAGTCAGTTAAGAAGGGGGATAAAATCTTTTATAGGTACATTAGGAGCATAGAAAGGTTAAGGAGGAATAGTGAAGATCAATAAAGGAGAGGGAGGTGGGCAGAGGAGACAGTCAAAAGGCAGAGATACTGAATGAATACTTTTGCTCAGTATTCACAAAAGAAGATGAGGAGGAGTTACCTAAACTAGACAATAGAAGCACTCTGGGTTGGGGGGTTGACACCAGTCCATTTACAGAAGAAAGAGTCCTGAAAGAACTCCGAAAACTCAAGGTGGACAAAGCAAAGGGGCCTGATGGGATTCACTCCAGAATCCTAAAAGAACTAAGGAAGGACCTAGTGACACCACTGACCACACATTTTAACAAATCATGGGAGGATGGGGTGGTACCTGAGGACTGGAGGAGGGCAAATGTGATTCCCCTTCACAAAAGTGGGAGCAAGGCAGAAGCAGGAAACTACAGACTTGTAAGTTTGACCTCAGTGGTAGGGAAAATGATGTAATCACTTCTGAAAGAAAGAATTGTTGAGTACCTAGAGGCCAGCGGGGCACAGGACCCAAAGCAGCATGGATTTACAGCAGGAAGGTCATGTCAGAAAAATCTAATAGATTTCTTTGACTGGGTGACCAAAGTAATAGACCAGGGAGGGGCTGTGGATATGGCCTATCTAGACTTTAGCAAGGCATTTGACACAGTCCCATAAAAGATAATAATCAAGTTAGCCAGCCTGGGAGTGGGTCCCAGGGTGGTAGCCTAAGCTGCAAACTGGCAACACAACAGGACACAGAAGGTAATAGTGATGGTACATTCTGGAAGTAGTAAGGTCACTAGTGAGTACCTCAGGGCTCAGTACTGGGTCCAGTCCTCTTAACATCTTTATAGGTGACATTGCAGAGGGTCTGGAGGAAAGGTATGCCTCTTTGCAGATGAT
Source organism: Neoceratodus forsteri (assembly GCA_016271365.2). Taxonomy (NCBI): domain Eukaryota; kingdom Metazoa; phylum Chordata; order Ceratodontiformes; family Ceratodontidae; genus Neoceratodus; species Neoceratodus forsteri. Next base: position 1,143,183,803 of record CM057453.1, read on the forward strand.
ACAAAGATCTGTAACTGAGTTGATACACAAGGGGGTAGAAAAGGATGAAGGGACTTGGCAAGGTTGAAGGAATGGTCAGACATATGGCAACTTAGATTCAATGCAAAGAAGTGTGCAGTAATGCACCTGGGAAACAAAACCCAGGAGAAGAGTACAAAATAGCAGGGAGGTAATAACAACAACAAAATGGAACGGACTTGTGAGTAGTCATATCGGATGATCTAAAGGTGGGTAAGCAATGTGAGAAGTCAGTGAGGAGAGCCAGGGGATACTGGGATGCATAGGAAGGGCATCACAAGTAGAAAAGGAAGTGGTTATCCCTCTGTACAGACAGTTGGTAAGACCCCATCTGGAGTACTGTGCAGTTTTGGAGACCTCATCTACACAAGGACATAGACAGGATGGAAGCAGTCCAGAGGAGGGCAACTAAAATGGTGCAGGGTCTGCATCAGAAATCATATGAAGAGAGACTGAGAGCTTAATATATACCCTTGATGAAAGAAGGAGGGACAGGGGACATGATAGAAAGCGTTCAAGTACCTCAAGGAATCAACAAAAGTCCAGGAGGTAGCATCTTTCAGAAAGAGATGTGTAAGAACAAGGGGACACAATTTAAAGATAGAGGAGCGGCTCAGGGGTAATGTGAGAAAAACTTTTCCGGAGACAGTGGTGGATGCATGGAACTGCCTTCCTGGGGAGGTTGTTGGGGCTAAAACAGTGGGGGAATTCAAACATGCATGGGACAGACACAAGGCAATTGTAGTGGGGGGTGGCAGGAAGTAGGCTGTTGGTTAACTAGAATCTGCAGCTTATCCAGTAGGTAGGGAAATGGGCAGACTGGGTGGGCCAAGTGGTCCTTATCTGCCGTCAAAGTCTATGTTTCTATGTTATTACATCAGAGGTTATATAAGGGAGGCAGTATAGTGCAGTGGTTTAAGGCTCTGAGCCGCAAATCTGGAGACCTGGGTTTGAATCCCACAGCCCTACTTGTATACTGTGTAACCCCAAGTCACTTAACTTCCCTGTGCTCCCAGGTTGCACCTATAAACAAGCTTTCAGCTTAGTGTGTCTCACCTGGTTGAACAAGGAAAAAAAGAGAGGTATTCCAGTGCCATGGATCAGCACTGAAGCAACATTAATGAAGGGTCCAATTAAACAGTTTTACAGTTTAATTAAGGCCCTGTCCACACTACACTGCTCTGGCCAGGTAACAGATGCAATCCGTTACGGCCGGGAAGTGGTGCAGTGTGTCCACATTGCAGTGGTGTCCGTTATGGGACTGGACTGGGCCACACTAGGGGTGTCAGGCGACCATTACGGTGGCACCCTTTCCCAGGATGCAGCTCGCGCTGCGCTACGGGCCCTGCATGGGGCCATTACCACACATCCACACTTCGCCCGGTAACGTTACCGAGGCATAACCGGTTTCACAACCATTGTTGAAACCACTCCTTCTGTAACGTTACAGGTGTAAAGGCAAACCATTGCGGTAATGGTTTGGGCACTCTGTAACGTTACAGAGGCGTAGTGTGGACAGGGCCTTATACAACCTGATAAGCATGATCCCACTGGGAAACAAATCAGAAAAGCTATTTTTTGTGGTACAAGCTCAACACAACAACATTTTAATACTGTAACAATAAAGGAATGGTTATGTTTCCTATCATTACAATACTAAATAAATTCATCCCATTTATCAAGGATGAATCGTCCTACAGGTGCACGTTTGTCATATAAGGATGTGCTCCCATTGATTATTGTTTCTTCCAGTGACTAATCTGTGTCTGACTAGTCAAGCTTACTATAATTTCAGTGGACACAGCAACTTAAATGATAGGACACAGCAACTTAAATGATACAATTATTTTGAATAAGTAGCACCACGCATCTTTGATAAATGGGATGAATTTATTCATCCAACAAATCAAAGAAAAATATTGCAGGGCACCTGAGAAACTGTGCATTGCCAACGACTGTGGCATCTTCCCAATGTTTCAGCGCCCCCCCCCCGCTCCTCTGTATACCGGGGGGGGGGGGGCAGCTCATTGTAGTGCCAGAAGGGGATGAATGGAAGATCACAATAATAAAAAAATAATGATTTACCTAGACTACTGCAGGGCAGGCACTTATGCTGCATGCATTGCATTTTTTTTTTCAGAATGGGATACAGAATCAAACTCAGGTGGGACATCGTGGCATGGTCCCACTGCACTGTATAGAGAGGGATGGGTGGATGCAACTCAGCATGCAAACCCTGCTTCTGCACAGCAACACAATAGTCCTTCCTAAATACTACTTAAAATACAATATTTAGCAGCAGTGCAGCACTGGGGTGGATACTGTACATTTATGGCACATTCTCTGAAGACAACATAACTTTCATTTATTGGGTTTTTATTTTGGTGTGTGCATCTGTTTATGGCTGGCATTCAGGTCGGGCCCGAGTAGAGTGGGAACTAATTTATTATATCAGTAATTCACATTCACTTCAGACTTAGAGTTAAATCTCTCACTTCCACACAGGAGCATGGCTGGCCTGGAATCTGCATCATTGCCTGGCCAACTACAACATCTTAGTTAGTGACATCATTCTTCCCAATTTTGAGTGTTCCCGCTGGTGGCAAAAGGTGTTAGACTAGAAGTGTCACTGACCAACACCTCTATTGTTTGTGAGGGTATAAAATAGGGCTAGGTTCCAGTCTCCTGATGCCTTACAGAAGGAGGACTGCTGCTATACTGACTGGAGTGAACTGAAGAGAACTTCACTGAAGCCATGACGTCTGCTGCTCTGGAGATACATTTTTGGAACAAAGGACCGAATCGCAGTTTGGACAGAACTGGAAGTCTGATCTTGCTTGCTAAGGAATATAGGGCAAGAGCAATTATAAGACTGCTTATTATCCTTAAACAAAAAATAATATTGTTCTTAGCTTTAAGATAAGTCTTCATGTTATTTTACTTTTTTTTTTTGCTGGATGTTTACTACAAAGTCTCAGATGGGGGAAAGTCTTATGGTAACATAATAACACTGTTCTTAATTTTAAGATGTCTTTATTTTATTTTTTGCTGGTTGGTTATTACAAAGACTCAAATGGGGAAATGTCTGTGGTATCACAATAATAATAACAGTGGTCATATTCTTAGTTTTAAGACAAGTCTTTATTTTAATTTTTTGGGCTAGTTGTTTAGTACAAAGACTCAGGTAGGGGAAACTTATGGTAAAATAATAATAAGTGTTCTTAGCTTTAAGGTAAGTCTTTATTTTATTTTTGTGTGTGTGTGTGTGTGTGTTTTGCTGGTTGTTTACTATAGAGACTCAGATGAGGGAAACTCTTGTGCTAAAATAATAACAGCATTCTTAGCTTTAAGACAAGTCTTTATTCTATTTGATTTTTTGGGCCGGTTGTTTAGTACAAGGACTCGGATGGGGTAAACTCTTACATGGCTGGAGAATGGAGATTTAACTATATTTGCAGGGACAGATTCATTAAGCAACCAAAGGGTGGCAGCAATTGTTTTGTAAAATAAATTTAAAAAAGTAAAGGTACTTGCCTTTTTTTAATTTTATTTTACTGGAAACTGTTTATTTTCTCTTTGGTTACTTAAATAATATGTTTTGACTACACAAATCCTGATGTGCTGTCTACAAGCCCCAAACAAATGTTCTCCAATCTCACTTTCATTTTTTCCATTTGTTTGCCTGTTTGCTTGATAGATTTCCACTTGTATTTAAATTATCTACACCAGTCTCTCCTGTCCACTCCGGAGTCAGACAACTGCAGCCAAATCTCCCTTACCTTTGGTTTATGTTATGCTTTCATCAGGGATGATCTGGTGGGGTCAGTGGTTGCATAACTTGTGTCTGTGAACTTGTGTGTTGTGCATGTTCCACAAACACAATACATGGAATGCTGGCAAGGTTCTGCACTTAAAAAAATCTATTCCTCAGCTAACTGGTCAAAACAAAATTAATTAAAATGATCTGTCAGCATTAAGGTACAGAAATTATCTCACACAGTTTTTGGTTTCAAAGGTCCATCTCTAATTTGTTTATGAAACATAACCTATTATGGGACAAAATTATTTGTTAGGCACCTGAATGGATAAACTGATTCTGTAAAACAAAACTGAACATGGGGGGGGGTGCAAAATGAGGGATTCAGAGCAACAGCTGATCTAATGTTATAGTATGTTGATCTAATATTATATTTAACAAATGCTCTGTATTTGTATGATGTTTTGAAGGCCAAGGAGATTGATGACGTCCATCTGAGGTGGTAGTAAAGCCTAGTCATGCAGATCTGGAATACGAAGAAAAAAAATGTGTGTGTGCGTGCATTTCAGAGCATAGAGTGTTGTTTTAAAGAACTAAAGTAAAATAACTTAACTGTGTGACTTGTTTTGAGGATTTAGTGCCTAAGCTGAATAATCCATTACAGTATACTTAAAGCAGCAGTGCATGTTGCAATGAAAAATGTGACCCATGTTTTGGTACCTCACCTCACCTGCCTTGTACAATACCTTTGCCTTTCCTCATTTGAAGTATGCTCTAGCACTTTTTTATCTGAAATAATGAAATGAGCGCCCTGTTTTTAATATACCCCACACACCATCTTTTCATTCGTATGCTCAGGTTAGCTGTGCCAGCAGTACTACACACCTATTGTCCAGTGAGGTCAGAGTGAGAGCAGTGCTTGTTGCATGGCATGCAGTGCATGGACGCAGGCTAACTTTGAAAATGAAAAAGTGTTATAAAAAAGATAATGATGATGAAAACCTGGATTCAGCCATGTTAAAAGCAATGCTCCATTTCATGATTTCAAACGTAGAAAGAAGTGGTTAAGCAGACTCTATGGGGGGAATCACATAAGACAGGAAACTAGTCTGCAGGGTAACACAAAATAGAATTAAAAAAATTCACAAGGCAGATGAACTGCTGCCTTCACAATTTTCCTACTAAACCACTTCTGTTGGAAATGTGAGCTGCACCAGTTTTGTTTCAAGGGCCAATCCAACATCATTGTCTCCAAGGAGCTCAGTCAGTACTTGGCAGATTCAGGAGGTGGGCAGTGTGGTGTGTCAAGTACTGACTGAGCTCCTTGGAGTCAATGATGCTGGATTGGCCCTTGAAACAAAACTGGTGCAGCTCACATTTCCAACAGAAGTGGTTTAATAGCACAAAGTCTGTGTCTCCTCATCATTATTTCCCAGTGTGGGAAGGAATGTGGGAATTGGGAAAGCATTAGCACAACCAATATATTGTGAGCAACAGAACCACAGCAAGGTCCTTTCCCATGTCTGCTGAACACTAATTGCTTGCTTACTTGCTATACATTAAGACCAGCACATAACAATATGAAGCAAGTGAGTTTATCAATATTTCTGTGCTTCTTTGTAAAGGGTTGAGTACAGCAGACAACACGCTGAAGAGAAGAATGATCCACTCCACTACTTCAGGCAGAGATGATGGGCCTGATTCAAAGAAAAAGTGCTGTGCTGGTTTTAAAGCAGAATGGCTGAATGAACTTGTGGAAACGGTAACACCTGCCTCTTCTCAGAAGACTAGAGTGAAACTGTGTGAAATCTATACTTATTCAGAAGAATCTGGGCTGATTTGCAAGATCTGTGTGGATGGAACAATTGGTAGAGAATCTGCACAAGGGAAAACATGGACTGATGGCTGGAAACTGGATTATCTGAAAAGGCATTTATTCAGCAAGGCACATGAAACTGCAGTTTCAGTGGTCAGGGGAGGAATGCTGGTGGCTTATGTAGCATGCTTACAGAAACTGCAGAAGCCAGAGAAAACAGACAGGCCCAGATGGAACGGCAGAGGTCAAAGTCAGAAGACATAAAAATCTTAATGGATAGTGTACTACTAGCTGTCAAGATGAACAACTCAGTGCTTTCAGTACAAGAAATACATTACCACATGGTAAAATACATTAATATGACAGAAAACTGGAGCAGCAAAAATTATGCTTTTGAATTCCTACAATCAATTAATTCAGTTATTCAAAATGAAATGCTAAATGAAATTCGGAATGCCTCGTTTCATACTCTTATCATTGAGGACAGCACGGATATATCAGTAAGCAAGATGCTTATCATATATTTCAAGTTTCGTCCATCAGATCAGACCACTTACAAGGCATCTTTTGGAGGAATTGTTAAATTAACCTCTTGTAATGCTGAGGCCATTACAAATACTGTGAAGGAGTTCCACAGAGCCCATCAACTTGACTTAACGAAAATGGTGATGTTCACATCTGATGGAGCATCTGTTACGCTTGGGAAAAATAAAGAAGTAGCAGCACAACTCAGGCAGTGTATTCCTCATCTAGTCAGGGCCAGATCAAGCCGTAGGGGGGCCTGGGACACTCACAACTTGGGTGGCCAGGTAAAAACGCCCAATTTTTCATACCTATTTTTTTGCGCAACATTTTCCGAGCATATTGTTCATTACAGTTTTAGTTCATTACCCTTAACAACCACCATATGGGGAGACAAGCCCCATTATTCACAGGTACAGCACTCACAGTGTCATGTGACATATGACAGCTGGGGTCTGGTCCGGGGGCCACCAGGCCCCAGAAGCTCTGGGGGTCTATATGTTCTGTGGTGAGTTTGGGGGCTTTTAGTGGCGATAAAATGCTTGTTAGATCTTCCAAACAATTGCCCCACCAGCTGCTTAAAGGACACCAAAACCCTTAGGCCTCCATGTGTTAAAAAATAATAATAATAATTGCTAACATTCTATAGAGACTGTTGATGCAGCTGGTAGTTTATTCACATCCCGTTTTGTTTTTAAAGAGTGAGAACTTGACTGCCACCATACTGGTGTTAGAACAGCAAAACATGGTTGTTTACATTTTCTGCAGTTAACAACAGAATACAGTGCACAACCCTCCTCAAACATGGTACATTTAATATTTAAACAATTACATGGCCACTGGCTCTACTTACTTTAAACTTCAAGTAAAAAAGGGGTCCTCTTAGTCTTCAGATTGGAATTCCAAAGTGAGCAAGCTATACCACCACTCCATGGTGGGACCCTTCAGTATAGTCCCTACACTAGCTTAATAGCTCTGAAATGGCGCAGTGGCTACTCACAAATATAGAGTGCTGCCTGAATTGGCCTACAATACATGGCCTAATTGGCTCCTTAAATAAGGTACTTCCACCCAGGAACATTTACAGGTGGTGGAAGGGGCTGCTGTAGTAGGCGCCACCACACCTCCCCAAATCAACATGCTCAACTCTGCATTGCCCACAAATGTAATTAACATTTCTGCTAGGGGGTGCTACTGGGTTGTGGTAAGCAGCAGTTAACAGAATACCAGTGCACAACTCCCCCGCACCCCAAAATGGTACATTTTAATATGTAAACAATTACATGGCCACTGGCTCTATGTACTTTAAACTTCATGTAAAAAAGGGAGTCCTCTTAGTTTTCAGATTGGAATTCCAAAGTGAGCAAGCTATACCACCACTTCACGGTGGGACCCTTTCGGTATAGTCCCTACATAACTTAATAGCTCTGAAATGGCGCAGTGGCTACTCACAATATAGACTGCTGCCTGAATTGGCCTACAATACATGGCCTAATTGGCTCCTTAAATAAGGTACTTCCACCCAGGAACATTTACAGGTGGTGGAAGGGAGCGTGTTGTAAGGGGCGCCACACCTTCCCCAAATTACATTTCCTGACCTGCTTACCCTGCATTATAACCTTAAAAAGGTGGACTGAAAATAAAGACAGCTGTGTCTTTCAATCTGATAACTTCACTTGTGTTGGTTCCTCCTCTACTGATTAGGCAGACTACAATTATCTTTCCCAAGAAAAATTACCTAAACAGACCAGTTGCAAAAGTTAGGCAGAAAATTGGTTCCCCCTGGAGTCAGAGGGGTGTGGGAAACCATTTGGCTTTAAGTCTACAGCTGCAGCTGGTTTGAACATTACCACTAGTCACCACATGAGCATCACTGTCACAGTGAAGCTCTGGGGGTTAGATGTTCTGGGGCAAGTTCTGGGACTCCTAGAGGAGAGTTAGGTGCACTGCACCATGTATCAAGGTGTGGGGTGCATGCATCCAAGGGACATGAAGCAGGAGGTCTCAGAGGCAGATAAAACAAAACAAAAAAAAAGGCACCACACATCCCAGATACAGGGCATTACCTTCCAGAGGCCACAATCCCAGGATGTTTACCCAGCTGTAGACTTAAGGCCAGATGGTTTCCCACCCCCGACTCCAGGGAAACAGTTTCTGCCAGAAGTGGTCCAGTGTACAGGCTTTTGTGAGTCAATTTAAAAGAAGCCCTAACTGGTTCAGTACTGGAGAGAATCCATAGATCAGGATATATCTTGCTAAGTACATCCAAAGACACTCTGAACCCTTGGCCTTTCCCCCATTTTACAGAGTACTCCTTTCTGTAGAGAACTACAGCCCAAAGAAAAGGAACAGCACAATTTATGCAAGGTTCACTTGACATTTCCTTTCCGTGACTTAGCAGTAGCAAACTTATCGATTAGCTCATTAAAGTCAATTTGGCATAGTAGATCACTTTCGATACTTAAGAGTGTGAGTGCACTCAAGCGATCATCTCGCATTGTAGATCTAAGTTTGTTTTTGATGAGTGCCATCTTGCTGAAGGGCGTTCACCTGAACAGTTAGTCACCATCAGCGACAGGTAGATACTGAACTACATAAACATTTGGAAAGGTCTCCTGCAGTTCTTCATTATGTAGTAGTGCTGCCTGAGACAGTGGCAGATCACAGCCTCTTGCCTTTGCAAAGCTGATGAATTGTGCCATTTCACCAGGGAAGACCTCCACAGACAAGTCTGATGGGTATGCTTGAGCTAGTTTCTGAGCCTCAGCATTAATTTCTTCATCTGTTAGTGTTTTGAAGTTCACTATGACTTTAAAGTGGTCATAGACAGTTTGGTAGGCTGAAATCCTTTTGTTTAAGGCCATGATGAGGCAATCAATTATAATCAAATAAGTCTCAGTCCTGAATTTTCTCTGCCAGTTAAAACAACTCCTCAGACTGCAAGTCATCGTACTGAGTGTTTCTCTTTCTCTTCTCGAGTGATCACTTCTGTAGTGTAAAGTGCCAGATAACTCTTGCGCTTGTGTTTCAAATGTATCAAGCGATCACGTAATGCATTCACAAAGTTTCCCAGAGAGGTCAGTAGTTCGACTGCTACTTTCAAATCAATTTTGTACTCTGCAAAGATTTGCTTGTTGCATGAAATCTTGCAAGAATTGTATTCCACAGGTCTAGAGAAATGCAGTTTCCAGTAGCTCCATATTGTGGGACAAGCAATCTGCCTCGTATCTCGTAGTGCCATTCTGCTGTTGGTCATCAGACATTTCCTCCAGGGCAGCTTTGATGTCTTGTAGCCTTCAAAGAAGTGCCTTCGTTGCATCAGCACCTGCAGACCACCGTGTGTCAGACAGTGACTTCACTGTCAGTCCTCCACCTTTCTTTTAAGTGTTTTATAAAAACTGACCAGCGGTGAGTAGATGCAGAGAAGAATGTGCAGTTTCTGGAGAAAGCAAAAAAGCCGACTGCCTCAACGCAGACAATCTACAGCATTGGAACCAACTAGGTTAAGAGAATGTGCAGCGCAAGGCACAAATAAGGCAAGAGGGTTCACCGTTTTGAGACGCTGCACATACCCAGTTTACCGCCAGCCATGTTATTTGCATTGTCATAAGACTGGCCACGGCAATCCATAAAATCAATTGATTCAGCCTGCAAGTACTGTAGCAGAGTATGTGCAAGTTCTTCAGCCATGTGACTGCCGATTTGCAGGAAAGTCAAGAACGCTCAATTGGTATGCCATTTAGCACATGCCGGGCAATCACAGTCAGCTGGTCAACGTGGGTCAAATCTGGCGTTGAGTCAACAGATACTGAAAAGTACTTGGCTTGTTGCAATTTCTTTCTCAATTGTGCCTCGGATGTGCTTCGCCATGATTTGCACAAATTCTTCAAAATAGTGGAAGACAAGTAAGCTGGCTTTCCCGACCAGCGTTACCAAATTTCTCTATATGTGTGGCCAGAAAGGGTCAAACCGCTATTAATTCCATGCAGCCGAGGAAGTTGCCATTATGTTTTGAGCCAATTAATTCATCATCTCCTCGGAGGGCCAGTCCTCTCTCCGCAACAGTGTCACAACAGCAACTGCCGATGTAGTACATCACGCCAGTATTTCTTCCTCTCCTGATACTGCTTCTCAGCTTGTAGTCCACACAGTATTCTTGCGACGACTGCGTACCTTCAAAATGCATTCTCTGTGTGCTGCACTTTCTTCATGGATCTGGATTTCTCATCTGCCTTTTTCCAGTCACTTAAACCCTCAACTTGTGAAAACTGGTCCTTTCGACTCGCCATCAGTGTGCAGAAGAAACAATAGATGGACCCTTTAAGGACTATACAGCAACCATTTCCGAGTGCATCTCACCATTTGGCCGCGAGCATAGAACATGTGATTTTTAGGAACCGAAATGCCCCTTTGGTTGGCTCTGTGTAGGGTTGTAGTACCTCTTTGACTTTAAATAACTGTCAGAGTCGCACTTATTCTGGCAAGTGTCTGGTCCTTTCTCAACCCAGAAATTTCAGTAGCGGAACTTACTGGGAACCACTCGCAGGATCTGTCAAGTGACATGCAGGATCACTTCTTGACTGAGTTGAGTTGCTGGTAGACTCTGGAGACAAGACAATGCATCACCAGTTTCATCTGTAGAAGCAGCAGTCTCAACCATAGTACCTTGACCAACCTTTTCAATATCGGATCCGGTGTCAGGGCACTCATGTGATGTTTCAGAGTTGCAGCCATGTGCACTTGTCAGGAGAAAACAGATGAGGTGACAGATGGCGCAGACGAGGTTGCTCACAAAAATTGGTTGAGTCTCGAGTCTTTGCGAGGGCGGCATCCAGTTTTCTTGCTTTTCCTTTGCAGACAGGCGTTTCTGAGCACCTGAATGTAAAATGGTTCGTGGCATTTTCCAGAATATTCACTCCTCTGTTTTCAGACCTGGGAAACAAATGAGAGATTGGATTATGACTAGCACAGGGCATTAGTCCATGATGGATGGCATTGGCTCCACCATTTCTGTGATTTTGTGGCACTTTCTGCCATTACACCAACAATTAGACTTCCCATCAGCAACCATTGATAACACAGCTGTGCACAAAGGCAGTCACTATGCAAGAACCGTTGAGCATGGACTCAATGTCTGCTGGCAAGCATCTTGTTCTGCAGAAGAGTTGAGAGGAAGATACTTGTAGCGCCCTGGGTCTACAGTATTTCAGGCAAGCGGCAAACAGTGCATCGTCAGAGTCATGGCTTCTTTCAGAACAGCCGAGTTTGTAATCCGGCTCACGGCAGACTTTACTCCCATGCTTAGCTTACCAACCTCTGTGGCACAGTTCTTGAAGGCATCACTGTATGCTACACAGCAGCTCGAAGCTTCCCAGAGACCGAGACAGAGAACACGACATGAACAGAGAAAACCCACTCATGGGAGAGACACACAAGAGCAAGACACAGCAGTGTATCCTGGCTCCTCCCATCCTCTACTCATTATCTCCAATAACTCTATATGACATCCAAACTATCCATTGTTAACCTGACACAAAATAGCCACCCAGGTGGTTACAGTACCTTTTTTTATTTTATATTTACATCTATCTAGTGAGCAGTGGGACTTAATGCCATAGTTTGAAAAAGCAGGTGCAAAGCCATAACATGTCACAGTAATAACGGACACTGAAATATTCTGAAGACTGTGTGTGTGTGTGTGTGTGTGTCCCAAAGACTATGCTATTTATTACACACTGTTTGTAGCACTCGTCTAATAAATACCTAGAGGAGAAGGGGTCTGCTTGTCATTATAGAGCATTGATACTATAACACTCCATCTTAAGACACCTGTATTGTAATCAAATCTGGAGTTATTATTTTGGGTAATGTTTTGTTTACTATTATCTAGAATTATGGAAACAACTCTTTCATGGTTTTCATTTTACTTGCAGGACAGAAGATTACGCAGCAGAGTACGGATCTGTCACACTTGAACATGGAAATATTTAATTGCAATAAATATGTATGCCAAGATAATACACTGTTAGATTCATAATTTGTAATGTTATATTTATTGTATTGTGGCCTTTTTTTAAAGATATATGAATGTAATATGATTATGATGACAACTAACCTCAATAAAGTGAATTGACATTTTACCTTGCCTGCTTATTGGGGAAGAGTGACAGAATAAATATTTAAGAATCAGAATGACATAAAGAAAAGCAATTGCACTGCTGGTTTCTGGAATGAGGAATAGTTATTATTTTTTAATGCAGTAAATTATATACTACATACCCATCATTACCATCTGCCCAATCCATCTCGGGACACACTACACCCATCATTATCATCGCCCAATCCATCTCCGGACCACATACTATGCACCTATTGTTACCATCTGCCCAATCCATCTCCAGGCCACATACTACGCACCTATTGTTACCATCTTGCAATCCATCTCTGGGCCACATACTACGCACCCATCATTATCATCTGCCCAATCCATCTCAGACACATACTATGCACCTATTGTTACCATCTGCCCAATCCATCTCCAGGCCACATACTATGCACCCATCATTATCATCTGCCCAATCCATCTCCGGGCCACATACTCACGCACCTATTGTTACCATCTCCCAATCCATCTCCAGGCCACATACTACGCACCTATTGTTACCATCTGCCCAATCCATCTCTGGGCCACATACTATCACCCATCATTATCATCTGCCCAATCCATCTGTGGGACTTTGAAACATTTAAGGCTTTTAGGACAAAAGTAATAATTATAGGATACTCCTCTTGTACACAAATTCTACACTTCCATGATTACCACCTAAAAATCTAGATTACATCTTAAAATAGTTTAAACTAAATAAAACCATTACAAATATCAAAGTCGTAGCACTGTGTCTTCTACCACAAGTTCTGAGGTCACTCTCCTGCTGTGAGATGGATCAATAGTCCAGGGTTAGGAACCCCAGTGAAACATGACCTCCGACTGCGCGGTGACAGCACTCCATGCATTGCATCTCCATTCCTAAGTGAAGAGGCTGGCATTCACTCCTCCACCACTGCTGCTGCCGCCAGTGACAGCTCTCTGGAGAACCCCATGAAATGGGTGTTGTACCTTACAGCTGGATGACCATCGTGCAGAACTAGTAAAGCCTAATACAGAGCCATGAATCAATGAGTTAGACCGCAGGCTAGAGGACTTGCACAAGGAGAGCCAGAGCCTGAAGAGCCCTGCTTTTCTACCCAGCTCCAGCAACAGCAGTATCCCCTCCTTGCAGCATGATCAGCGCGGCAGCGTAAGCAGCCTCCATGCATCAGACAGATGGATCCACCAGACAGCAGCAGTAACAAGTATGTCCTGTGGAGGGGTACTCCACAGGGTGGGACAAAAATCAGTTTGTGAGCAGGTGGTCAGTTTGGCCACTAGCTTTCAAAATGTAGTAGCAAACCAATATTTGTTGTGGCCAGTCTTGTTAAAAGCCGTGCTAATATAGGTTTCTGGCTCAACACAATAAATATAAGTTGTACCTTTGACTATAAGCTGGATGGCTCCAGCCTCCTACAGGAATTAGGAATTTGTTCACAGACAAAAATATGTGATCGTCTGTGTCATGAAAATAACCTATAATACAGTTAGGTACTTCTGTAAAATTTGCTAAGTCCTCAGTATACATTGTGGTAGATAGTGTTGTTTTCTTCTTTGGAACAATAAAAAGCTCATAACATAATACTCAGTTACTGTCACGGTGTGCCAGGGAACATAACCACCAACCACTGCCAGTAGTTGCCAAAAAAAAAAACACAGCCAGCTTGCTATAGAAATCAGTTAATGTTGCCACTTACCAGGAGATATAATTATGAGTAGCTGCCAACAAACTAGGCAATCAGCCTACTGTCTGATTCAAGTAGATGTGCCTAGGTTTGTAAACCAATAAATCAGGCATGAAATACAAATGCAGCCTGCAGCAGAAATATCTATCCTCATTAATGAGCCAGGATGACATGTATTTCCTCGTCCAACTGTTCTGTGTTTGGCCTGTTAATGAGGACACATTTTGTGCTGCTGGTGGCATTTGTTCATGCAGCATGCCTGATCTATTGGTTTACCTAGGCACACATCTACTTGACTGGCAGGCTTGCTGCCTAGTTGTTTAGCAGCTATTGCCTAGTGGTAATTATATTCCATGGCAATATTAACTGGTTGTATAGCGTTTCAGAAATAACTAGAAAACAAAAACTGGCAACTGCTGCTTAACAAATTTTTCCAGCAACTGTGTCGGTTACTTTATCATGCAATATTAAACTGCACACCTCTGGCTCTGTACCATGCAAAATACAAAAATAAAGCAAACAGTACTTTACTATGATGTATGCATATGCATCCTACTCCAAAGGACAGTAATGAAGTAACTACTTAATGTGTATGTACAGAGGTGTGCAGTTCCAATATACAAAACCAAAGCCATTACTAAATAAACAGATGGTTGTACACACAATCCTACCATCAACATGTATAGTGCACGTTAACTTCTTACAATAAGCAGATTACTAGGACCAAACATTTCAGTTTAAAATAAAATACACTAATGTAATTAGTTGACACAACTCATAAGCAATGTATAAAGCTACAAAGCAAAGGGCAAACCCCACTAAACATACCTTAAGTTTAGCCATGCTGCATATTCGACTATTCTTCAGGCGTCATTTCTGAGGAGAGCAGGAAAATGCTCTTTGCAACTTTTGTTTGAAGTGCAAGAGTCAATCACGTACTTCCAGCTAAATCAATTTAAAAGAGGGTAAGAAACTAACCATCCGAGAATGTTTGGAAAAACAACTACATAGCGTCAAAACAAACCAAAGCACAAAACATATAACCTCAAACTTCTATAGAAAGCAGCCATTAGTAAGTTGCAATGGGGGGTTGCAGAACTAATTTCTGTCCATTCTCACCATGTTGTTGAATAATATCATTTCATTAGGTTATGTCCTGTGGTCTGATTAGTAAGTTACAATGGAGAGAAAAATACCTTTATGGAGACTAACACTGTGTAGATTGGGGGCACATGGTAACCAGAATATTCTGAAAAAAAAAATATATATATATATACATATACACACACACACACACACACACACACACATATATATGCACATGTATATAAAAAACATGCAATAATTGAATGATCCTGTTTTACATGTGCTTCAGTCCTCCCCAAGTACTACACAGTCAGTGTCAGTTTACATGAAGGTATTTACAGACAGCAGTATACTATACCCCAGTCAATAAAAAAATAAATAAACACCACCAGCATGCTGTTATGGCTTACCTTAAACAAGCCAACCCAAAACACAAATAGTCCAAGTTCAGGAACAGAGTTGGCCACTGGAGGTCTCCGACTCTGGCACAGAAGAAGTGTCCGATGTCCTGGTTCTTTCTGTCAGCTGTTGGAGTAGGGCTGGTCGGTATGGAGATGTTGTTCTTCCGTGTTCTTTGGTAAATTTCTTCCCTTCGGAGCAGGTGATCAGATCAGGTGATTACAGCTCTGATACCTGACTAAGTGGGCTTTAAAGCTCCTATTTATAAGGCAAAGTAGCCAAGTTTTTCTTTTGTTTATTTTTCCCGCTGCATATTTCTCTAAATACAGACTTGTGATTGGTTCTCCTAACCGAACCAATCACAACCCTGATCTGCCTCCCCTACTCCGATTGGCCCATTTACACTTTTGGGGCTCTGATTGGTGGCTTTCTTAAGCCACTTTCTGCAGTGAAGCTGGCTGTGCTTACTGGCAATTGAATCATTGTGAACTACAAACCTTTAGTAAGCACAGCCAGCAGCGTATGCAACAAACGAGGCAGTTTAGAAAACAGCGCCAGCGCCAACAGCAGCTTCGAATCCCGACCAACCTCGAATCAAGTTACCGGCGACCCAGGCTGTCCGGTGTCCGCAGTCCCAGACCAACAGGCTTTCTTTCAGAATCAATTTCATTGTATCCATAGCCTGTTGTAGCTAAGCTGGGCTTTTTTTTTTTTTGAGGCGGCTCAGATGTTGTACTGTCCGATGGTTGAGTCGATGCCAAGACATTTACATCCTGGAGTCTCTGTCTCTCTTCGCCTTCCTTCGCTTCCAGTGTCACCCAACCAGAAGAGTATGTTGTCAGACTGTCCCACGCCTGCAGCACACTCAGCAACAAGTCTACATCATGGAAAACTGGTCTCCACGACTAGTCGCCCTGCTGTACCAGTACCATGGGCCGGTACCCCAGTAGTCACAGTGGTCAAATTCACAAAAGAAGCGCCTGGGCAGGGCTACTCAGGGGTGGGGGGCCTAAGTGCTAGCTAAACTGTGGTGCCACAGGGGCCGGGGCTAAAAAATGCAGGGCTCAAGGGCTGGCTGGCTCATCCCATTCTGGCTCCGTCGACCGTCGGGTCGGACACAGTCTGAGTAGACCGACGGTCACAACTCACAACGCAAGCAGCAGGCTTCTCAGCAGACTCGCACTGCACTCGGTGGTGCTTAAGTTTAATTCAATTTCATGGCAAGGCGAGCTGATGCCTGGTCAGGCCGTCAGGGGGCCTGTATTGTGAGTCGGGGTGGAAAGAAGTTGACAGTGGTGTGTGTGTTTTTTTTTGTTTTTTTTTTGGGAGTCGGGACTCAGTTGTTGGGCTGTGGCGGGGTGGGTGGGCCGCGGGATGGAGTCCGACAGGGATGGGGGGGCGGCAGCTGCGCCGCGGCCTAGGCCTACTACAGCAGTACCTACACATGACTACGCTCAGGGGTACTGTACTGTATTTTTCTTGGTAGGGACAGGTACACATATTGATACTGGCTCAGGCTCTCCTGGCTACTTAGCAGTAGCACACAAGACAGTCGCAAACCATTTGCGGCAAAGGGCAAATTGTTTGAAATATATGGCGTCGGCGAGCTGCTGCATGGCTGGGGGACCTATATCGGGAAGGAACATTACAAACAAGTTTGAATTGAGTGCGTGCGCAGCTCGCTGTGGTTTGGGTGGGAGGTTGCCTTGCATCTGATATTGCTGACATGAATGGCCAGGGAAAAAATGTCTGTCTGATTCTGTCGGCTTCGGGGGCGGGGGGCCAGTCGATCACGGGGGGCCTGGGACATTTGCCTCATTTGTCCCCCCCTTAATCCGGCCCTGCATCTAGTTGAACAGCACTGTGTCGCCCACAGAGAAGACTTGGGTACTGATGATGCCTGGAAATAGGTGCCACTGATAAGACATTGAAACATTACTGCGAACAGTATATACTGTGTTTTGCAGGTTTTCTATGAGGAAATCTAAACTGGAAGAAATTGCTCAAGTCAATGAATGTGATGCAGTGTCTTTCTACCCACTTAATGATGTGTGTTGGCTTTCAAGACACTTTGCAATTAATGCATTAATCCAGAACTATGATACCTTGTTGCAGTATTTTGAGACAGAATTACAGGAAAGCAATGATCCCATTGCTAAGTACTGTTTTAAGAAGCTGTCCAACCCTGAATACCACATTGCCATAACAGTGTTAAATGATGTACTTTTGAAGTTGGCAGAGTTGTCCAAGACGTTTCAGAAAAGTGGTCTAACAACGGTTGAAGCTGTACAGATTGCTAGGGCAAAAATTAAAAAGATCAGAAGCCAGTACCTGGGTGAAACTGTCTACTGGAGCCAACCAGTAAAACTGCTTTTGGCTAATTGCACAGCTGAAGGAAGCACAACAGCAATTTTGCAATTCATTGGCCTGTTATATGACCATTTGGACAGTCAATTTCCTGCAGGTGAACTTTCTGACTGGTCTGCCTTTGATTTTGCAGCAATGCCACATTGCAGCTTTGAGTTTGGTTTATCAAATATTGAAAGACTGTACAGAAAATATCAGGATTATTTATTTTCATCAGTGGACCAGGCAGAAATTGTTAGCCAGTACAATGACTTCAAATTTATAGTTGCTGAAAAAATAAAAGGATGATCATTGAAATCCTTTACTGACATGGTCCACTTTGCTTTGACTAATGTGCAGTATAGCATGGTGGCTAAACTTATTGATGTATGTGCTACATTCCAAGCTTCTAGTGCTGACTATGAAAGAGGCTTTAGCCTCATGAACTGCATTAAAAGCAAACAAAGAAATCACTTGGAAGAAAGCCATTTAGATATGCTGATGCAAACAAAATTTTTGTTTTTAGCATCTGGTGGAAAAATGGACCTTAGTAAAATATATGTCCACTGGAAGAATGGGAAAGACAGGAGAGAAAAACAGTAAATGTTGATTTCTTAGCGATGCATCAGCAGCAGCATCCCTTTTAGATGCATGCAAGACTCTTTAAAAGGTACATAGTTTACACATGTTTCCAGCTCATACCGTTATGGTGCACAATGCACATCCAAGCTTTGGATTATGTCAGAATGCATATTTATGGTTTGCATTGAGTATTTGTGTGTTTGGTTATGTTTTCTGTTTAGTGGCAATAAAATATATCACTTGTTTGGGCCACCCAATTTGAGCACATAAATCAATTTTTTTGCACAAAGTGCCACACACACATATCAGTCGCTCACCCACAGAGACTAAAAATTAGAGGAAACATTGCTCCCGACCCACACTGCCCTCCTGCAAGTGCC
Organism: Neoceratodus forsteri; assembly: GCA_016271365.2. Classification (NCBI taxonomy): domain Eukaryota; kingdom Metazoa; phylum Chordata; order Ceratodontiformes; family Ceratodontidae; genus Neoceratodus; species Neoceratodus forsteri. Next base: position 1,143,202,542 of record CM057453.1, read on the forward strand.
AGAGGGCAGTTGACGAGTGGGATCACAAATGTCACTCCCCCGAGAGAGGAGAGAGTCCTCGGACGTTCAATCCTCTCTCCCCCTGCCAACCGCCGGCAGCCAGAGCTCGTTCCCGAACCCGGGTTACCAGTGTGGCACGAGGCGTAGTGACCAGCATCTCAACCTCCAGCACCATGTTTCTTTTTTTTTTACATTTCCTTTTTATTAAGAGAGACACAGTAGAAAGCATTGCATACATGAACAGGGAAATGATATTCAGACTTAATAAAAGTATTCTGCTGTACATTACAGATAGACCTGTACAATTAAAAATGGATGATCCTGATCTTGGTGGATGAGTACCCTGAATTTAAATACATTTTAAAGGAAAATAATAGAAATAAGCTAGTTTAGAAACCCACAGATGACTGTCTACTGCTCCAATTTTTATACTTTTAGTCTTTAATAACGGCTTTCCCCGTGGAATGGGAAAAGTCTCATGCATACAACCCCTTACATTCCCCTAAGGTTCTCGTCCCTGCCTAAGGTACAAATTCAGGGTCGTGTTTTGCCATATAGAAGATCCACAGTTGCCATTTCTCGCTAAATAGGGTATGTTTATTGTGTAGGGCAGCTGTGAGGCCTTCCAGCTTGTATATATCTAGCACAATTTGTCGCCATTCGGAGGCTGTGGGAATGGCAGTGGACATCCACCTCCTAGTTATGGCCTTTTTTGCTGTTAGAAGATACAAAGGTAACATTGTACAATGTCACGAAGGTCTATATGGAGGATAAATAGACAGCATTACCATCTCTGCCATAAGGTCTACCCACTCCCCCAAGCAGTCCCACAGCTCCTCCTAAAGAGTACACCAATATGGTGTTAATTTCGGACAAAGGCAAAAAATATGACCTAGGTCTGCTATCTTACAATTGCAGTTCCGCCAGCATTTGCCACATAACGGTGGAAGATATTTAACCAGAACCGCAGGGGAGCTGAAAAACTAGAGCCGACATTTTCATGCAAACTCTCCCCAAACATTTGAAGAAGTTATTTTAATGGCAATGAGGGAAGAGTCCTGCCAAAATGAGAAAGGGATGTCTAGTTCCAAATCTTTGTTCCAACTCTCAAGTACTGAACCTGAGGTGTCTCCTAAATATTCCCTGATTATTTTATATAGATGGCCTATTAGGTGTTCCCAGGGATGACCCAATAACGTATCTTTTAGTAAAACCCATAGAACTGGTAAGGGTGTAGGTAATCCTGAGGACACCTCTCTTTGTCGTAAAATATAATTTTTAACTTGGAGATAACAGAAGGCATCTCTCTCAGGTAAATCATATTTCCCTCGTAGAACGTCAAAAGATGCTATCCCCGAATTTATAAGGAATTGGTGAAAATAATTTAGCCCAGCTCTCCTCCAAGAGGCAAAGGTCAAGTCGAAAGTTATAGGGTGGAAATTATCATCCTCTGATATTAGTGTAAAGTAAAAAAGTATCCCATTAAACATCCTTTTTTGTTTTATTTTATACCATAGTTTCAGTATTTGGGCTGTATAAGGGGAGAAGTAATGGAGTGGAGGTGCCCGGCCCTTGGAGGCTAAAGTTATTTTTTCTATGTCATATAGATCATTTGTAGAGAATTCTGTTTCCTTCCATGGGGCCGAGATGGAGGGGGACAACCATGAGAACAAAATTTTGAGAAAGGCTACCATTGCATAAAATTTCAAATTAGATAGGTTTACCCCTCCCTGGGCTATAGAGAGCTGCAATAAAGAATATCGAACATTGGGCCTGCCCCCCTCCCAGGTGTTTCTGTTTTTAAACAGTGACATTTACATTGTCGACAGGTCATTGGGGTTTGAGGATTGCGCTTTTGGGGGGGTCCACTAGCTTTGCAGGGCTTATTACTCAGCATATCCGGGGATCGGGGCATAGGTGGTTATGTCAGTCAAGCAGGGCTTATTTTTCAGCATATTGGGGTATTGAGCATGGGGGTTATGCGGCCTGCGGGGCTTTTACTGTCTAATCGGTGATCAGGGCTGGGGAGTGCTACATGTACTGTAAGATGGGCAGGCAGCCCTCGGTGGACGCAAAGTACACTTACACCAGCTAACAGCAGGTGTAAATGTACTTTGGCAGATGTCCTCCAGGGATGTTATAGAATCCCAGTACTGGAGTTGTGACAGCCAGAATAGGGTGCAACTGCCAGAATAGGGTGCAACTGCTGCCATAACTGGTGGCTTAAGTCCACTTTGGCGCCAGCAGCTTGCAACATCGGTCCAAGGGATGGAAAATTCTGATTACCAGCAGGGGTATGCCGTAAGCCCCCTGCATCATACGTTGGGCAACCTTGGGGCTTGTGGCATTTCCAGAGCATCGAAAATCTGGCCCTATAATTTTAACTGATATAAGGTTATAGGGACAGATTGTCATAAATCCTGAGAATCCTGCAAGTCACAGATGCACTGAACATATGGCATATTGGGCTTGCATCATTCCAGGACGACAACTGCCACAAGTTGAACCATCTTTTTTTGATCTAGCTTGCGGCAATCTTGAGCACTAGTTTTATGGGGCTTATGGCAAATATTTAGGCCAAGTTACCATAAATCAGAACAAGCATTTGTAAATGCCAAATGTTTGTTTGCTGGTATTGGCATTGATAGTGCAAGAGTTGGAGAGATGCATTATGGAATGGCAGTAAAGTACTGAACTAACACCAACCCCCACCCCCACCCTGCAGAGACTGGCAGGCATTGGGGTGTGCCTTTGAGTCGTCGGTCATAACGCTCAAGCCATTCCACCTCACCCAACCCTGCAGACACCGACAGGTGTCGTGGTGTGCCTTGGGGTTTTTGGCTCTTATGCTCACCCCATTCCATAAGGAAATAAGCTGAGATGGGTGCAGTATAGGAGAATGGGGTGAACGTTAGGGATGAAGACCCCAAGACACACCCAGATGCCTGTCACTGGCTAAAGGATGGGAATGGGGGTGGAATGGTGTAAGCATTACAAACGACGACCCCAGGTCACACCCCCGACACCTGCCAGTCTCTACAGTGTGGGAGGTTACAGTTGGAAACCCTAACACCCTGGGCATTTGTTGGTATTTTCTCTCCAAATTTTCAACATGGGTTTTTAAGGACCCCACCTCATGAACAGTGGCAGTATCATTTCATAACTCAGTCCCAAAAGGTGATTTCACACAGCGACTGCACCCTTCGGCGCCACAGGTGTGAAAACACATTTTGGGCAGGATTTGGAAAATGACAGCCGTACTGTTCATGAGGAGGTGTTACAAAATGGCAGTGTTGAAACTCTGTAGTGAACATATTAAACACAGGCGAAGTTACAAGCATGCATAGAAACTGCGCAATGCATGCTCATAACACAGTCATTTTTTGGAGATTTTTCACCAGATTTGCAACATGGATTTTTTGGGACCCCACCTCATGAACAGTGGTACTGTCATTTCGTTAATCGGTCCCAAAAGGTGATTCCGCGCTGCGACCACAAAATCACCTTTCGGGACAGAGAAACGAAATGACAGTGACATGTTCATGTGGTGGGGTACCAAGAACCCTATGTTGAAAATTTGGGGCCAAAATTCCTCAAAATGGCTGAGATATCAACTTAACTTGAAACTTCCCCATTGACTCCCATTACACAGCACTTACCCGATTCCTCAGTTTGGAGTTCAGCTTTGAAGAATGCAGACCCATCCCAGGCCAGGGAAGATCGCTGCTCCCGACCTCCGGAGGTAAGTATGGGGTAAGGGGGTGCAGGGAGGCAGGTGTGCAGAGGGAGGGCCGGGATGGAATGACTGGGGAGATGACGATGGACCGTTTTCACTTTTACAGAAAAAAAAAAAAGACATTCGGCATGATGGTCTTCTTTATTTTACAGGTCAAAAGAAATACATTTAGGCACACTGGGGTGGGCTCCCAGTGTGCCATAATAGTGGGGGGATGCAGACACGGGGATTGGGCACCCCGATGTGGGCAAATGACACAGATGGGTTTGGGGGAGGGGCACATCTGACACCGGGAGTGGGCATCCCGGTGTAGGAAATTTATTTGGGCACACTGGGGTGGGTTCTCAGTGTGCCACAATAGTGGGAGGGGCATGCCAACACGGGGATCGGGCACCCCGATGTTGGCTTTCTGGGGAGTGTGTGGTGGGCGGCAGGAGTCACCAGTATTAAAATGTTTCACGAAGAAAGGCACACTGAACAAACAAGTTGCTCATGCCTGGTTGCAAGGGAGGGGGAAAGATGCCACTGCAATGACGAAAGTGTCCATGATTGCAGCGGCAGGTTTGTTTCAAGTGCGGAGCTCTCTTTGAAGCTGCTGTCACTGGCAGCTTCCACATTTATTGGTGGCTGAGGGACGTGCGCTCTAAAGTGTCTGCTGCATTGGCCACAACACTGACACACCTCTGAAATGTGGTTCTGTCACAAGGTGTTTCTTTCACATGCGTGCAAGCAAACATAATAATTGTAATAAATATGCCCGATCATCTTGAATAAGGTGCATTCTACAGGTCAACTTTTTGGCACAGCTGCACCAACCATCATATTTGATATAGGACTCGATGTAACCCCTACAAGACCCTTCATGAATATGGCCCATAGATTTTTGCAATGAATTTCATGTACAGGAGTATTGTGCCAGGCTGTGGTGGGAGGAGAAGGATGATTGTGTACTATTGGGTGTGATGAATGGACACTGACTTATATTTTAATTAGAATTATTTCCTGGTATGTTATCAGTATCTACATTTGTTATATCACCTTCCATATAGGATACAGCAGGAATGCCAGCATTAAAGTTTGCTCTTTTTGACTTCTATGAAGATGATCCAAAACCAACAACTGAAATTGGGTTGTCTCAATGGATAGATGCAGAAGACATGCAGCTGTTCAACAATGAAGATTCTGATTTCAGTACAACGGTTACTGTCAACTGGCCCACTGGAGGGCTAAATCAAAAATTTAAGTGGAAGTCGACAAAGTGCACTGCCAGAGTTATTAGATTTTCTGATAAGTGGATTTTATTAAATAATCAACATGATTGTAAACTGAGAAATATAAAACAAAAAAGTAATAAATAGGAAATTATAAAAATGACAAAAGATGGCTCATGGTTGCAGACATTTTTCACATTTAAGATGCATGTGGTGCTTGTTTGGGAGTTTGAATGGAGTATCTGGCTGGTCAGATGAATAGGATTGGTTGTCCCAACATTCTCTATCCACTGCCAGGCATAGATGTAGGGTTGCTCTCTTACAACACCACCTAGATGACCACAGGTGGTGGTGCAGCTGGGCACAAGGTCATAATGTTGCCACCAATAATAGCATGGCAATCAAAGCCACAAGAAAAACGTTGAGTGCCGAAATAAGGCTATAGTAAAAACACCAACCAAACAAAAAAATTTCACACTCATTGAAGCAATGGAACTTCTTTGTTCTCCCGGGGGCCTCCGCCCCCTCGGACTAAAAATAACCAACTCTGGGGGATTGTGGACTTTGAGGTTGGGGAGAAATTCTGGAGGGGGGAAACTTCTTTAAAAAAATGCAACAGCCAGAGACTGGGGGTGGGGGGACTGAACCATGGTCCAAGGTCTCCAACCCTGCCGTGTGCTGGTACCTTGACCACTCCATCATGGCAGTGGCTCGAACAGGCACCACACACACAGCAACTGCATTCCTTCCATGTAACAGTGAAGGGCAACAGGAGTATCAGTAATTCCCTACCACTATTCTACCCCTGTCACTCTAAATGCTTTCACACTTTCTACAGCGTGGTTATTGCAGCGCTGTTCTTTAAGCATTATATTGACCTGGTACCATGGTGCTGTAGTGTGACATGGGAGAGATGCAGTCTGGCTTTGGTGCATGGACATCCAGAACTGGAAGGACTGCTGTCTCCCCCACAGTATTATCACACTGGTGACCACTGGCAGCAGTTCAGCAAATGTATTGTAATGGAGAGTGAATGCTGATTGGGTTCTGCATACATGTGTGCATGCAATTGACACTGCGAGTAAACCATGAAAAATGAGGAAAGGGCCAGGTGAGTCTTGGATGACCATAGTGTGCTTTTGTTCTTGCAACATCTCACCAGCAGCGCTTCCATCAGTGATTCTACTGTCATGGGATTCATTAGCGGGAGGGGATACTGCAGGGCTGTTGATAGACCCAGCTTTTGGTGGTGGGGGAGATGAGTGGTATTGGATGTGATAAGTGCTAGTGTATGTGAGACAGGCCATCATATCAAACAGGCAAGATTGTAAAAATGTTGATTTGCAAAACCATGGCTATAACATCATGCTTAAAAATACCCACATTTGTTAATAATTGTTTTTCTAAGAAAAAAAATGACCTGGAGAAATATTTGAAAAAATTAAAATCAACAGATAAAATGGAGAAGATGTTATCATCTGAAGAGACATGAAAAGAAAGGTAACGAAAAGTGAAAACTTATCCAAATGAAGAGAACAGTGATACAGACAATTCTGACAAAGAAAAGGTACAATACTGTACATAAGAGAAGTGTTTGTCATTTCTTAAGCATTGAAGTACAACTGGGGGTTAGTTTACCAGTAGTTAATCCAACCCTCAGGTGCATGATGTGGACCCGAAGCATAGCTGATGGCCTCGTGTACCAGGAGGATGTACCTCAAGTGTCTGGAAAGAGTGCTGGATGGGCTGACTGTGGTGGGCTCCGGGAGGGTGAGAGTGGGAGTAAGATAGCACCTTCCTCATGCTTTGCCATGAAACGGTTCTTCAGCTGCACATGGGAGATGGGAATGCCAAGATGAGGCAGCTGTGGTAGTGGCAAGTGAGGATGTAGGAGTCCTTCAAAGCACAGGTCCAAGGTGAGAGGAAGAGGAAACAAGTTTTGGTGGGGGATTCCATCATCAGTCGGGTAGTTATGGAAGCACCACGGGAAGAAGGATGGGAATGAGGTGCATAGCAGGTTCCTCTACATGGAGTGATGGGGAGCAGATCTGTAAAACTGCAATGGCAACAGGGCGAATGGGGGAGCTGGATGTTGTTATCCATCTGGGGACAAACGGCCTGGCAGAGGAAACAGCCAGGGTGGTGCCGAGTAGATTTATAAATGGGATGGCCTCCATCCATCAGGAGTGGACTGGCAGTCCTTCATGGAAGGATGAAAAGTTACTTCTATGGCCAATTAAGTTAGCCAAAGGGGAGGCAGAAGAAAAGAGGGAGACAGTAAATGCACTCCCTCCCCAAAAATAATGGAGTGGCAGTCAAAGAGAGTGCAAGGGAAATGCAAACATATGAACGTGCCAACAAATAAAAACCTTAGTCTATCTAGTCTGTTAAAGTGTGCTGTTCTCAATGTGTTCACACTTGTGTTTGTGTTGTCCCCTGTTTCCCTTCTGACCTCCCTCAGCTTCTCCCTGTACACCACAAGTCACCCACTTCATCCTGCAGTGTTCCCCGACACCCTGTCACATCCCCTCTTGAAGCTGCCCACCATTTTTTATGGGACGCCACCTCCTCCGGAACCTCATTCCTCTAATTGGCCACTACCCTCTCATTGAAAAAGTGCCTCCTCATCTCCCCTGTACCTTCCCCCCACCAACTTTAGGATGTGCGCCCTATTGGCCTTGCTCCCAATCAGGCTGAAGAGACCACAACAGCCCACTCTGGTAATACCATGAATGTACTTGAAAATCTCGATCATGTCTGTCCATCCCATCTTTCCTTAAGATAGTACACGTTACGCTCCCTGAGCCTCTCCTCAAAGGTGTTTTCCTGCTGGCCCTGGATCATCTTGGTGGCCCTTCTCTAGACCATATAGCTGATATTTTTCTCGCAGTATGGGCACTAATACCGCACACCGTAATCCAGATGTGGTCTTACCGATGTCTGACCTGTACAGTGGCAGAATAACCTTTGCCTTCCTTGCTGTTATCCCTCTGGCTCTGCAGCCCAGCATCCAGTTTGCTTTTGCTGCTGCACTCTTGCAGTATGCAGAGTGTTCCAGGTCACTGGAAATTATTACTCTCAGGTCCTTTTCTACCTCGGACATGGTGACCTGCACACTAAACACCTAATATGAAGCTGGGGGGGGGGGGGAATTACATAGTGGTGATGGAGGAAGGAGACGACCTGTGACTAAGCAGGATCCAAGGTACAGTGTTAGGCAGAGAAAATAGGGCAGACTAGATGAGCATACAGTATTTTTCTGCAAAAGCATTCTATGTTTCTGTGTTTCCATGTTCTATGATTATCACCTGTTTATCTAGGGGATTAGAATGTTTGTGAGACAATCAGATTGCTACTTACTTTTTACCAAATTTTAACAATTAGCTGCTAAGGGAATGGCCAGGCCACAGACCACATGAAGACTAAATACCAAAAGAAAAAAACACATGCACATAAATCCCTTGTCAAATTGCTTGCACACAGTGTGAAACATTTTTTTATGATTTTCACTGCTGTCTATAAGAACACTCATTTGTCCTCATGTTTGTGCAGCAAAAATTTTTTACACTAACAGTATTTTTTGGGGGGAAGGTTGTAAGGGATTAGTGTGTTCAGACTTTTTACTGGTATTTTGCTACTTTCTATTTACTTTTTTTATAATACAGTATAGTTAGGGTTGCACGGCCACTTCTACGTAGGGTCATCGGGCCTAACTCTTACCCTATTCTCCAGTACTGCACCACCTCAGCTTCATGCCTCATGGAATGGGCTGAGAGTTAGGGCAGTCAACCCCAAGGCTCACCCCGACAACTGTTGGTGTTTGGAGGGTGGGGGGGTGGTAGAGTTGGTAACCCTAACACCAAATTTCCAGACTTTTGTTGATGTAAAATCAACCCCAACTAATGCATTAATGGAGTTTTCTTGCAATGTATATCTTAAATACAAAAGCTTGCCGTTTCTTAAATGATCTGTGTTGGTTTTGCTATTACTCAGAACTATATACAGATTTCTAAGTAATGGTGATCAGCGAATTGAAAAGAGGATTTATTACCTCCTTCTTTCCGCTAGGGACAGATGCACATTGATCCCTTGGAAACCAGACATTTTTAGGTCCAGTAGCGCAAGTAATAGCTAACCCACATGCGCTACATCCATGTGTTGTACATCCACACCATTCCCAACAGTCTCAGATACTTTTTGCCCACAGTTAAAGAGCACTGTCTTTCAGTTTCCTTGTTAGGGACCAGAGCTTCCAGTTTGCATTCTAATAGCGCTGTACCCTTGTATCATCATTAGGGACTAAAGCAACTCTGCCAGCAGAGCCACCATTGGCGCCATGCCACACTAGGTGCTAACAATGCTGTTGGTGTCACAGTCAGTGATGGCCCCAGTGTCAACGATGGACACCATTCTGTCCTCACTGATGATGATCCGGACTCAAAATGAAGTGTTGTACTGATGATGAGCACACTCTAGACCAAGCAGAGCATGCTCTGACCCTACAGGTAAGACCCCCCTGCCCCTGAAGACTTCTCCTGTCAACCTCATCTAAAAATCCTTCACATGGACTTGGATTTTGAGACAAATGTACAGGACCTCCCTACATCCAGAACTGCCTGATGAATATATGATACTCTTTTTTTAACAGACTGAAATATTAGATATTATCATTTTTTTTTTACAGAATGCAAGACCAAAGAAATTAAAGATGATGTGCGAACAAAGTAATGCAAAGAAACTGGTGGAACATATTCGAAGATAGAAAGACTCAATTAGTTCATCTGAAGAGTCCAGGGAAGTAAGTCATACATTATTACTTCCAGAGTGGATTTTGAACTGAGGCCCTCATTGGGTGAAAGTAGCCAATAAAATCAAATTATATTTTGCAGAGTGAGCCTGAAGTTTGTCACAGGTCCTCTAAAAATGATCTGCTGAATCAGGTCGAGGTGCTTAGATATGAAAACCAAATACTAAAAACAAGAGAACCAGTCACTCCAGATAAAAGTGGAAAATCTCACAAACATAATGTCATTAGTAGAGAGTAAGTACATCTGTTTCTTAATAGAGACTATGTACCTCCATGTTTAGCACATTTGTATTATATATGTTATGTAGAAGTATTTTAGTAATTATTTACTTGGTTACCTGGAACCTTTTACAGACGTACTGCTAATGCTATGCGAAATCAATAAGATGAAAATGTTCCGAAACAGCAGGCCAGTACCCATTCATATTCCAGTTTGTTCCACAACATCACCAACTGAAAATAGTTCAATTATGGGTCATGACAGTAATGAGAAAGTAGAGACCGAACATCTCACAGTAAGTGTAATTCTGTATTGCTCCACACTGTAAAATGTACAAGGAGATTAGTCATTACATATGGGTAGTAGCGTAACTCAGAATCTGCTGATTACATTCTATCATATATTTGTTAGATAAACAAAGAACCCAGTCTCTTTTTGGTTTTTTGCTTACACATTCTCATGGTTCCTGGTCGGCTGTACATCCCAACTATCCTCCCAGCCCGTACCCCGATATCAGGCTGACTTCCCCCATATGCCCACGGGTTCCCCTCAGTGGCAGGGTGGTGAGGAGCCCCCCCCAAGTTCAACTCACCTGAAACAGAACCAGGCTGGGGGAAGTGCTATTGAAACAGAACCAGGCTGGGGGAAGTGCTATTGAAACAGAACCAGGCTGGGGGAAGTGCTATTGAAACAGAACCAGACTGGGGGAAGTGCTATTGAAACAGAACCAGGCTGGGGGAAGTGCTATTGACACAGAACCAGACTTGGGGAAGTGCTATTGAAACAGAACCAGGCTGGGGGAAGTGCTATTGAAACAGAACCAGGCTGGGGGAAGTGCTATTGAAACAGAACCAGACTGGGGGAAGTGCTATTGAAACAGAACCAGGCTGGGGGAAGTGCTATTGAAACAGAACCAGACTGGGGGAAGTGCTATTGAAACAGAACCAGGCTGGGGGAAGTGCTATTGAAACAGAACCAGACTGAGGGAAGTGCTATTCGGGGGGATGGAAGCTCATGCTGACCATCCAGGAGCCCCTTTTTCCTGTATTCTGGTATGTGATCCCCAGAGGAGGAGCATGCAAGGACGCCAGCACTGGGGCCCACATGCTCATGTGCGTACACCCCATCAGGCGACTCCACTGCCTCTTACCTCTGTGGTTACAGCATCGGTGTGCCAGCCACCACCAGGGATCAGGCATGCACCGACATCTGGTCACCCCCTCCGAGGAAAAGGAGAGTCATCCCTGGGACACTTAAATCTTCTCCTCCCCTGCTAACCCCTAGCAGCCCGCGCTTGCTCCCTAACACGGGTCACCAGCATGGCACAAGGTGTGGCATCCAACATCTCAACCCTCTGCACCACTGGGCCGGCCGAGAACCCAGTTTCAAATCCAATTCTGTTTCAGTACTTACTAAGGCCTGATCATGTATCCAAATTCCGAATATAAAACTTAACCCCCTCCCAATAAATTGTCCACAGAGCACCCAGTGAAAAATCCTTTGCTCTTCAAATACCCTAATCTTCCTCTCCTTACCCTAGGTTTTCTCATGAAATGGCCTCTCAACTGCTGGTTAGAGTAGTCCATCCTGGCAAGCTGCAGCATGCAAGACTCCTCCCCCCCCTCACTATGTGGATCTTAATCCACCTATGTAAAGCATCTGTTAGTGCCTGCAAGCCAGGGCTTCCAATCAGTTGGCCACCACTTAGGTAGAAAGGAATGATGGGTAACCTGTATGGAACCTGGGGCTAGAGTTGGACTGCATATTGTTTACTTAAGTGGAGGACATGGGGGAGCTCTGTACCTCTCTTATTTAAAGATAAGTGTCATATGCTGTTCCATCAGGGACCAGTAGTGCTACCACTCCATGCCAGCAACCCAAATGCTCAGGACATCAGGGACCAGGCATGGGAGGCAGGTCCAGCATCTCATAGGAAGTTCTCTCCCTCTGAGCACAGCAGGTTATTGTCACTTCTGCAACACTGCCATCTGAGTGACCACAGGTGGTAGTGCATGGCAGTGAGAGTTGGCAGAGGTCTATGTGAAGCATGCTAGTGTGCTTCAAAGTGGGCATCCAAGAGTGATGATGTCACCAGATCAGACTAATAAACAGAATAAGACCTACCCTGAACAAAATCACCAGGAACATACCTGGGCCCCAACTTTAGCTGCTTCCTACTTCAAATGGAAACCTGAAAACACCTTCACCTGTAATCTGTAGGGTCACAGGTGTTGGATGTGGCCATGCCCAACACTCTGATAAGAGAGTGGTAAACGTGTGGGACAGGAAACCCCTTAGGGTAACAGACATAGATGCAGGGGGGTGAAGACAAGCCTGGCACCAATGATAAGGGTCGGGAAAAAAATTAACGTCTTAAATAAAGATAAATTCCATGTCACGTTATTGGCATGTGTTATTTATACTGTTCACATTTGTACTTCAGGATACAATACAACTTACACCAGCTGTAAGAATACGATCAGTCAAATTAGAAAGATGCTGCCATAAAACAATCAACAAATTGGTGTCAGATTTGCTTACAGCTCTTGTGCCTACAGAGCTGTTAGCCAACTCTTCATTAATGGGGTGCACAAACTATGTAGCAAAGGAAAGGAAAGGAAAGGAAAGGAAAGGAAAAGCTTGATGAAAACATTGTGGAAGCAGTTATCTGTGAGTATTTAAGCAATGTACCCCTCCGGGGTGTGGGTATACTGGTGGATTTGCCACACCTGGTGTAGTTCGATCACGAGGCGCAGATAGGGGTATATTGCTATTATATAATGTCCCCCTTCTGTTTTTGGAAAAAAGAAAAACATAGTTTTTTTTTTTTCCATTCTAAATCTTTTATTTATTTATTGTTGCGCGGGGTAAAATAGTTCTCTGCTTGTAATCCCCCTGTTACCCGGGGTTACTAGAATCCCAGTAAGACCTAGTGGTAGGCAAGGAAGGCAGCTTGTGAAACTTCAGTTAAATGGATTTCACACTGTCTCACTCTGTTCTCAGTCTCAGTTGAGACTGAGGGATGACATCACCATAGAACTTTCACAGCTGCATGAGCCACATTGGAATCTGCAGTTGGGAGTTAGGTTAGAATGTTGGGAGTTTTTGAACAGTGGGCAGCAGTTGTCTGTGTGTAGTCTTGAAGAGAGGAGCAGCACAGCAGTCTGTGGACAGGCTCTCTGAGCCTAAGCTCTGTTATAGAGCTACGGTAGGGAGAGGTGTGTGTTTCCACCAAAAAAGGAACACAGTAAGCTGTTTGAGAAGTGGTGGAGACCGCTGTTACTGGTCCCTGTGCCCCATCCCTGAGGGGATGGGGTAGAAAGGTTTGCCTGTCATTCCAGGGGCAACCCTCCTGGTTCCATCTATGGAAGAAGCTGCTTTGTTTCAAGTTGTGCTGCAGCAACAGAAGCTGAGGGGAAGAAATTCCTGTGAGGAATCGCCTGTGGGGCACCTGCAACCAAAGGGTGAGTCTGCTCTGACATAGGGCCTATGTTTCACCTGAACTGTTGTAAAGTGGGGATTGGACTGCTTAAGTAAGAGGCCTAGAGTAATGGGCTAAGCCAAGTAAAAGTATGTTCAAGTCCAGCACAGGGGGAAAGCCAAGACATGTAGAGGAAATGTGCTATGCATTTACCCTTTAATCTACAGTGCCAAGCTTTTCAGAAAGAGATGTAAAAGTATGTTCAAGTCTAGCAAAGGGGGAAAGCCAAGACAAGTAGAGGAAATGTGCCATGCATTTTCCCTTTAATCTACATTGACAAGCTTTTCAGAAAGGGATGTTTAATGTCCAGAGAAATGGCCAGGTATGAATTGTGGAAGCGAGAGGTGGGAGACCCCCCATCAGTAGTAACCAAATTCACCTCTACGGATTTTCTCTGTGGCCCTTTTACTTTCCCCTCAGGCACTTGGACAGTGCTGAGGAAAGTACCAGATGTGGGATTAAAAGGAAGTTTCCCTTATAGAGTCGAAGGCTCTAAGGTGGTGTAGGGAGCCACCGGAAAATGTGTCCATGTCAAATGGAAGGGTGTTGGAGTGGCCAGCAGGGGAGCCGAGCCAGGGAAATCCCCAAATAGTGTACAAGTCGGGCTGTGTACCCAAAGCAGTGTGCAACTCCAGACTGTGTGCCTGGTGGGTTCAGAGCCTGAGGGCTGAAATGTTGAGGAAGTGTTCTGATTCTTAAGCTGCATTACCAGAAGTGTAGCCCTGTGGGGGTTCGTCTATGCTTTGTTTTGTTCTGCTGGGATGTAAATAAAAGCCACACTTTAGAATCCCATTCCTGGTATTGGACATTACAGTTATTGCTTCCTGTGTTCGGATTTACTTGGGTGCCCCTGTGCAGAGTAGCCAAACCTAGCCCTTGTGCCGAGTAACCTAGTCCTCCCCGAACCCAGTCCCCACCTGGTACTGCTGTCAGCTTCAACAGCATACCACCTGTCATTTGCAATAAGGCAGGGGTGAGGGGGTTATAAAATGGAGGCACCGCTTTGGATTTTTAATTTAGGGAGGAAAGGTGCTCAGGCAAGGGGCTAGCATTTTGGTTATCTGGCTGTGGGTAGCCCAAAAAGCTGAAGCAAGTTTACCTAGTGTGCCGCTGTGTGCTGTGGTTCATATGCTGCTGTTAAAATGCCAACTGTTTACCAAGGAGCAGTAAAGCTGAAAGAGTATGCCCTTGTCCTGCATCAAATGTTTACAGCATTTTTGCCAGCTTTTAAAAAACTGTGTGTGATAAAGAAAAGTGTGGAAGACTAGGGGTAGCAATAGAAAAACTATGCCCTGGACATTGGAAATGCTTTCTAAAGAACTGTTGTGATAAAGAAAAGTGTGGAAGACTAGGGGTAGCAACAATAAAATTGTACCCTGGACATTGGAAATGATTTCTAAAGAACTGTTGTGATAAAGAAAAGTGTGGAAGACTAGGGGTAGCAACAGGAAAATTGTGCCCTGGACGTTGGAAATGCTTTTTAGTAAACTGAGAGACTTGCTGTGTTAACGGCCATGTTAAATGGTTGAAATGGACTCCCGCCATGGAGTCAGTTTGAAGAAAAAAAAAGTGGTTTCTGCAGTTTAAATTTGCCTGCTCGACGATCGCTGTGAGGAGAAGAGCACTCGCGAGGGAAAGAGGCTCATTTGCATAGTGTCGTGTGATTGGTGAGGTTGCAATCAGTCCCGGCCCCAAGCCAGCTCTACAGTGACTGCCCAGCATTCGAGAGGGAGTGTGAGTGGAGTGCGTGTACTGGCTTAGTGGAGGAGCGTCGCGGTGATTAAAAAGCGCTGTAAAACTTTTAAAAAAATAGGCTTTTCTGTTTAAAATCGGGCTCAACCCGCATTTCGATCAACTGAATTGTGAGTGTGGTGATCGGAGAGATGATCGGCAGGACTGCCCACCCGCTTCCTTTCTGAGGCCTCCAAGACTGGCTGCAGGCTGTTTTTCCATCGCAGCAAACAGCTACTGATAACAGTGAGTACCAACAGTAATAATTGCTCAAACAGTGATTTTTGCCAAAAGCCAGCTGAATCTGTGTGCAGCAGTATAGTCGCTTTACAAATAAAGACTGTGTCAAGTTTTACCAGCTAAAGCAAGTTTGTTAAGCCATTGACTGTGAGCATAGTTATGGGTTCAGTGTCAGAATAAAGTTTCAAAGCCATGAGAGAGACTGTGAGTTGTAGCAAGATATGCAGCACTAGTTACAGGCAATCCTGTGCTTGAAATCCTGAGGCTTTAAGGGACTGTGAGCTAAAGCAATGTTTTCAGCAAGTGAAAAGTCCGTGGTAAATCATGTAAATGTGCTATAAAAAAGAACAGTGCAAGTTTGTGCAGTTTTGAGCAAAGTTATCAGTAGTGTGTGTAAATCAGATGCGCAGTGGCTTGACCCAATTTCAGAATGTTGATGCACAGGATTGCTGCCGCCGCCATTACAGTGTGGTGTAGTAATGTAAACACAGCAGCAGAGGAGCCATTTTAAAAGTAAGAGAAAGTGTTCAGAGATGTGGGACTTTCAATAACAGTGAGCATTTGTTTGTTTTTCTCTGCAGTCATGGCCTCAGGACCAGCCCGCTACCTGAATCATGCCCGGGCTGTGGTAGCAGGAGAAGTAAACAAGTTAAGGGACATTGAGAGATGTTACTACAGAGGACAACTGACTCCTCATGTGGCGATTCCTGGATATCCAGTGCAAGTATGTTTGATGTGCGTAAACGCTGGAAGGGACGTCTTCATGGTACCTCACTGTTCTGGGTGCTTAGAGAAATACGGCTTGTTTAAAGCACCCAAGATTCATTTGGCTCCCACATGGACAAAAGTTCAGGAATTTGTAGTTGGCAGCACACAGCACCAGGCAGAGCCTGTTGGAGAAGGCCCCTCGGGGGAGTGTGGCACAAAGCTTGAGAGTGCAGATTTGCAGACAGAACCATATGCTGATGTTTTGGATGCTGGATCGCAGAGAGACAATTCAGACAGAGCATCAGTAGACCCCTGGAGGGGGGGGCCTAGCCCAAGTCTCATAGGAGAAGATGAGATGAGGGAGGCCTTTGAATGGGAGGTATCGACCTCCGTGCCCAGTGAAGAGTGGATAGTCTCAGGAGTGAGGACAACTGCTCCTCCTGGGCACAGATCTCAGTGAGGAAAAGAAGAGGGGAACCTATGTGGCCTTGTGAAAAGGAGCGGTACACAGCCTCAAACTCTTGCCTCAGAGGAATGCATGGACGAGTGGTGATGCCACTGCCCTGGCTGTGCAAGAAGAAGAAGCCAGGGATCCATTTTTTGTCTCGTTGAGAATGCGTAGCTGGCAGAACCAGGACTGGCTGCCCCCAAGCCAGGCCAGCGGTCTCAGGTTGACCAAAGCTAGTAAAGAGGAGAGACTGGTTCGTAGGAAGGTGAATGAAATCTATGGGACGTCCTTTCCTACCTTTCCTTGGAGAGTCTGGGAGGAGATTGAGAACAGCAGGAAATCCTGGATCTGGGCCGAAGCAATGAAATGTGTGCATCCTGGTGCAAACAAGCATGTCAGGAACAGAATGTTTCGTGAAAAATGCAGCCAGTGGTAAATAAGCAGGACACTGTTTATGGACACTGTTCGAATAGTGGATGGAGAGGGACATGAAACCTTTCACAGTGTGAATTAAGTGCGCCCAGACGGGGTAATAATTCAAGCGTCTGACCCGCTGTACTATTGGCCTCAATGCAAAGACCTCCCTGCAAATGTGCCCATGCCTACCAGATGGAAAACAGAGCAGTGGTAGTCAGTGCTGCCACTCCAGCCATTGCAGTGCCTTTGTTGTTCTGCCAGTATGGAAATCCAGGACTCAGGTGCCCCACATTCATCAGTTCTACAGTGTACTGTCTTTCCAGAATCCATCGACTGGCCCACCAGATGACTTCAGATCCAGAGAGGACACCAGCCCAGCTATATCCTGATCCATCACCTGGTAATCAGATGACGTCAGACCAGCTGTTTTCCTTTTTGTTCCTGTTCCATCACCAGAGATGACATCACCCAGCAGTTTCCAGATGTGCCCTCCTGTAGTTCCCAGAAGATTTCCACCCAGCTGTATCCGAAGAATGCTGCCAGGGAGAGTCTTCGACCGAGGAGCAGGTCGGTGTGTGTTATTCCTTCTACAAGGGGCTGGTAAGTCCGAACTTTTCTATTCTTATGACATTGCAATACACACCCTACACTAGCAGACTCCAGATGTGTGAACTGTACTCAAAGACTCTCCCCTTTGGGACTTTGGCCTTCTAGAACTGTGCTTCACCAGGCTCCGGCCCAGGACAGACTCTTTAATGGACTAGCCTTCGGGCACTGTAGTTACTAGATGGGACTTTTAGGGCACTCCATCCCCCAAATGTGTATTGTAAATAATGTCATTGTTTTCCTACTGTTTTCTAGTTTATGTACTGTTTTTCTACCTTTTCTAAAAAAATCTTTTTTGGATTCTCCAGTTTTTTGATGGTAGGGGTTTAGGTAGACTGTGTATGCAGATTAGGAGTGTGTGTTGTCTTTCTTTTTCTTGCAGGTGTTCCTGAAGAAGATAGAAGGAAGACAAGAAGAGGAGGAGGGGCTCATCGGAGTTCCTCACTAGTACTTTAGTGTGCAGTATTTAAAGTACTGTTGTTGTTGTTACTGTAGTAACCCTTTCCTTCCACAGGTGTGCTTGTGGGGGAGTAATGTAATGGTTTGGTATCAGCCCCTGGTGTGTGGTTGCATGGTGCCCAAGGTCGGGGAGGTCCCCGGTTTGTTTTTGTTTGGGATTTGAGTTACAGGCAGATAGGTTTTCCCTAGAGGGCTAGGGGAGATAGACAGGCTGTGGTCCTGAACGGCCGTAGGGACTGCAGTGCTGATCTATTAGGGCTATGCTCTGGACAGTTCTACCACAGCCACTAGGCACCCATAGTTAGTGGGTAGAGTAGAGTAGAGGCTGATATGTCAGCCAAAGGCCTCTAGGCCCTTAGTGTTGCCTGCCTGTGCTAGCACATGGTACGAGGGGGCCTGATCACCCCCCTCCGCAGATAACACATAGGGTGAGATGGCCTAAGCCAGGTAAATAATGACTACAGTCATTTCCTGGCCCAGGGCGAGTGTAACCCCCATTACCCGGGGTTACTAGAATCCCAGTAAGATGTAGTGGTAGGCAGGGAAGGCAGCTTGTGAAACTCCAGTTAAATGGATTTCACACTGTCTCACTCTGTTCTCAGTCTCAGCTGAGACTGAGGGATGACATCACCATAGAACTTTCGCAGCTGCATGAGCCACATTGGAATCTGCAGTTGGGAGTTAGGTTAGAATGTTGGGAGTTTATGAACAGTGGACAGCAGTTGTCTGTCTGTAGTCTTGAAAAGAGGAGCAGCACAGCAGTCTGTGGACAGGCTCTCTGAGCCTAAGCTCTGTTATAGAGCTACTGTAGGGAGAGGTGTGTGTTTCCACCAAAAGAGGAACACAGCAAGCTGTTTGTGAAATGGTGGAGACTGCTGTTACTGATCCCTGTGCCCCATCCCTGAGGGGATGGGGTAGAAAGGTTTGCCTATCATTTCAGGGGCAACCCTCCTTGTTCCAGCTATGGAAGAAGCTGCCTTGTTTCAAGTTGTGCTGCAGCAACAGAAGCTGAGGGGAAGAAATTTCTGTGAGGAATCACCTGTGGGGCACCTGCAACCAAAGGGTGAGTCTGCTCTGACATAGGGCCTATGTTTCACCTGAACTGTTGTAAAGTGGGGATTGGACTGCTTAAGTGAGAGGCCTAGAGTAATGGGCTAAGCCAAGTAAAAGTATGTTCAAGTCCAGCACAGGGGAAAGCCAAGACATGTAGAGAAAATGTGCTATGCGTTTATCCTTTAATCTACAATGCCAAGCTTTTCAGAAAGAGATGTAAAAGTATGTTCAAGTCTAGCACAGGGGGAAAGCCAAGACAAGTAGAGAAAATATGCCATGCATTTACCCTTTAATCTACATTGCCAAGTTTTTCAGAAAGAGATGTTTAATGTCCAGAGAAATGGCCGGGTACCAATTGTGGAAGCGAGAGGTGGGAGACCCCTCTTCAGTAGTAACCAAATTCACCTCTATGGATTTGCTCTGTGGCCCTTTTACTTTCCCTCAGGCACTTGGACAGTGCTAAGGAAAGTACCCAGACATGGGATTAAAAGGAAGTTTCCCTTATGGAGTCGAAGGCTCTAAGGTGGTGTAGGGAGCCACCGGAAAATGTGTCCATGTCAAATGGAAGGTGTTCGAGTGGCCGGCAGGGGAGCCGAGCCTGGGAAATCCCCAAATAGTGTACAAGTCGGGCTGTGTACCCAAAGCAGTGTGCAAGTCCAGGCTATGTACCTGGTGGGTTCAGAGCCTGAGGGCTGAAATGTTAAGGAAGTGTTCTGATTCTTAATCTGCATTACCAGAAGTGTAGCCCTGTGGGGGTCCGTCTATGCTTTGTTTTGTTCGGCTGGGATGTAAATAAAAGCCACACTTTAGAATCCCATTCCTGGTATTGGACATTACAGTTATTGCTTCCTGTGTTCGGATTTACTTGGGTGCCCCTGTGCACAGTAGCCAAACCTAGCCCTTGTGCCGAGTAACCTAGTCCTCCCCAAACCCAGTCCCCACCTGGTACTGCTGTCAGCTTCAACAGCATACCACCTGTCATTTGCAAAAAAGGCAGGGGTGAGGGGTTACATGTTGATATGGGCAATCATGAGAGGGAGAGCGGCAACACACTCAATGAGACAATCGGCTAGTAAGTGGCAGTGGAGCCGGAGCAGAAAGCAACTGGAAAGTGGAGAGATGTGTGGCTACATATTTTAAATGTGGAGCGGTGGGCAGTAACGGACGACAGATGGAGTGAGTGTTTAGAAGGCAGGATTCAGTGACTGTTTACCGCAGAGCTGCGACTTGTCAGCTGTAGGGAACGTGGTTATGGAGCGCAGACAATATGACACAGGTGAGGCACCAGGGAACTTTTTAACATGGTGTCCTATGTCCATAGCACAGTCTGTCCCAGCTCTGTTTGTGTTGTAGGAGTCGGGATAGTTTTGTCAATTTGATTTGTGATTTTTTTTTGCACCATATGTCTCGCTGGCAAGAGTAAGCAGCAGCAGATTTTAAATGTGTAGCCGCTGACTAAAGTGGAGGAGGCTACTAGGGTGAGAGGCACAGAAAGAGGGAGTTAGTGAATTTGAGGTAAATTATTGTAAGGAAAAAAACACAGGAAGTCGTATCAATTTCAGCTGAAGAGAGGCTACTGCCGCTGTGTAGTGGTGACTGGACGTAGTATGTTTTTTTTCCGGTGGCTGGTTGCTTTCATATGGAGGTGGCAGAGTGACTGAAGTAACGGTTCTGCAAGGCAGGGTTTGGTGATGGTTATAGTGATTTCAGTGGGGGTTTCTGCTACGGCTGACTGGTTGCTGGCACCCTTTCCCGTGGGTATACTGGCCAATTTATCACGGCAAAAAGGTGCCAGTCAACCAATCAGGTTGCAGGGATTGGGCTGTTGAATTTAGCCCATTGTATAATTAAGCAATAATGCACGACAGGGTGTGGTATATCATGAGATATCGTAACGCCTCGGGCGGTTGGACACGAGGCCGAGTGTGTCCAACCGACCGAGAAGTGATGATATATCATGATATACCACACCCTGGAGTGCATTATTGCTATTATGAACTAGGCTGTGAAGAGAAAGTAGTTAGTAAATTGAAAGAAGAGTCATGTTTTATTTTTAAAACATTTATTTCTTGTCTGAATACATTTGTTTTAAAGATGACAAAAAATAGTCCCTTTTTTGAGGCAATATGCAAATACATAACTGAAATGACTATTGCTGTATTATTTTTTTTGTTATTTAAGATAGCTTAAAGTAAGCAAACAGTACAGCAGGAACATGTTTTACATACTGTGTATGGTAACATCAAACATTTTAGATGAAAATTATTTATTTGGTACTTTTCTGCAGTATGGTAACATCTAAACATTTAAGATAAAAATGATTCTTTTGTGCAGTACAGGTGGTAAGATTTATACTAAAGCAGTAACTTATGAACAGTAACTTATATATTTATTTTATTTTTCATTTTCTTTATAATTGTAAACATTAAACTGGATGTTGCCAGACATTGTGCCTACTTGTATGTAAGGAAAAAACTGTTTGCTTGAGGGCGGTATGCAGAAGTCTTCAGTTAAGGTTTCCAGTCGGCTTTGTTTTGTTGCATGTTCGGTAGACGGATTGGCTGAGCTCGTTGAAGGGATATCCTGTTCTTCTTGCTGTGGGTGGAGCAGTAGGAAAGAGAAGAAATGTTAGTGTACCGCGTAGTTCAGTTTTTTTTAGTAGAGAGGACGAGTTGAGGGTTGTTCTGGATCGTTATAGTGTGTGGGGCAGTGTGGTGTGAATTTCTGCTACTTCAGCAAGGTAAGCGGTATGAGGGAAAGGGTTCTGTGCAGCTTTTGGGAGGTGCACCATCGAGTGAATGTTTGTGGGCCACGAGTTCGAAACTGCTGATGTACTTGTTGGTTTTGTCGTTAGCTGTGTGTGACTTTTTTGGGAAATGGTGTTATTTTAATCGACTTACCAGAAGTGATGGTGAGTCCATGTGGGATGGAGTTGTGTTTTTGTCGTCTTCTGTGGCTGTTGAGATCTGTGGAGAAGAAAAAACTTTGTTAAACGTTATGCTACTGATCGGGGGGGGGGTTATGTACTTACCAAGTCGTTATCTACATTTGTATTTGGGCTCGGGTGCTGTGTTGATTTATATTTTTTGGTTGGGACTGGTGTTTCTTCGGGTGGGATTGTGAGTGGTGAAGTCTCTTTTGGGATGCTGGCTAATTTGGTTACAGATTGATGAGATGTTTCAGGCAGTTCTGTATTGATGTTAACTGTGGTTAGAATTTTGCTCCACTGCTCTCTGTCCGTTAAAGAGGGTTGCCAATAGCTTCGTATTGATGTTTCAGATTTGTGGCCAGTTACGGACATTATTTCTTTTGTTTCTAGTCCAGCTTTAGAGAGAAGTTGCAATGCGGTGCTTCGTAGGCTGTGATTTGTGTATATTTTGTCGAGGTTTATTTCTTTGCAGATTCTGGGGAGCATAGAAGCAAGGTAATTTACACCTAAGGGTTCTTTACTGTACCATATAGCTTGTTTGTCTAGGAAGGTTTGTGGCAGTCGTTTGGGATGGCAGTATAGCGCAGGGGCATCTGGTGGAAGTTTTCGTAAGTACAGCTCGAGGCTTCTGACAGGGCAGAGTGGGTCAGTGGGGTTTTCAAACATGAAGCTGTGTGTACTTTCTTTATTCCTTTCTTATGGGTCGTTGTGATTTTTGGTGTACTCATTACATGCCAGAGACACATATCGCGAACCTTATTCATTGCTGTGGAAAACAAAGCTACTTGGTTTTAACTGTCGGACTCCCTCTTTTCCTCGTCAAGCAAAATTAAGCTGTAAATCTAGCCAAACCTTCCATAGTAAACCTGGTGCTGTGTTTGGGTTAAGGGCTGCTGAATTTTTTATGAAAAGTAGATGCTTTTCAGATAACGCTGGGTGGTGTTTTGTTATATCCTTTCCTTCATGCCTGATGTTTTTTATAACTCCAATGAATACATTGTTTGAAGTCATGAAGGAAGGGTCAGTCATTAAGCACAAATTTCTGTTGAGAGGCTGCTCATTTAAAAAATGGTTAAGACCAGCTCGTATTCCTGTATAACTAGTTATACCATATTCTTCCCCATTTGTTGTTCTGACACAGCCATAAAATTCACGAAGCAAACTGTTTAAACATTCAGATGTTACTGTTGAAAAGACAGTCTCTAATTCTTTTCTGTTGGCCAATCTTTAAAGACATTCACTGCCCACTTGGTTTGGAGTTTGGTATTCTGCTCATTTTTATTCATTTCTATAGAGTCTAACTGTTCAGCTGTAACCTGTATATGGCGTTTTACATCCTTTTTAACAGTTGGTTTACTAAATTTTTTTTTTGTACGTAACCCCCCTGTTACCCAGGGTTACTAGAATCCCAGTAAGACCTAGTGGTAGGCAGGGAAGGCAGCTTGTGAAACTCCAGTTAAATGGATTTCACACTGTCTCACTCTGTTCTCAGTCTCAGCTGAGACTGAGGGATGACATCACCATAGAACTATCGCAGCTGCATGAGCCACATTGGAATCTGCAGAAGGGAGTTAGATTAGAATGTTGGGAGTTTTGAACAGTCAGTCAGTAGTCTGCAATTGGAGATTGGTGTGAGAGGAGCACAGCAGTTCTGTCCATAGGCTCTTGGACCCTCAGCTCTGAAATAGGGCTACATTTAGGGAAAGGTGTGTGTTTCTGCCTAAAGAGAGACACAGTAAGCTGTTCTTTAAAGTGGTGGAGATCGCTGATACAGGTCTCTGTGCCCCATACCTGAGGGGTGGGGCAGGAAGGTTTGCCTGCTATTCCAGGGGAAACCCCCTGGCTACTGCTGGAGAAAGAAGCTGCCTTATTTTTCCCAAGTGTGTGGGGTACAAGAAGATTTCAAGATTTGCCTGTGGGGCACCTGCAACCAAAGGGTGAGTTCTGCTCTTTCTAAAGGGCCCATGTTTCATCCTGATCTGTGTTAAAGTGGGGAATGGATTACTGAAGTAGTGGGAGGGCTAAAGTAATGGGCTTAGTCAAAAGTAAAAGTATGTTCAAGTCCAGCACAAAGGAAAAGTCAAGACATGTAGAGGAGATGTGACATACGTCTACCCAGTAATCTACATTGCCAAGCTTTCAAAAGAGTTGTTTAGTGTCCAGAGAAATGGCCGGGTATGGATTGTGGGAGCCGGGGGTGGGAAACCCCCCATCTTTAGTAACCAGGTCCACCTTTACGGATTTTCTCTGTGGATTTCTACTTTGCCTCATGCACTTGGCCAGTGATGAGGGAAGTACCCAGACGTGGGATTGGAAGGAAAATTTCCCTTAAGGAGTCGAAGGCTCTAAGGTGGTTTGGGGAGCCACCAACAGGAAAACTGGTTCATTCCCATATGGACCGCGATCAAGTGGCCAGAAGGGGAGCCAGGCCATGGGGAAAAACCCAAGTAGTGTACAAGTCGGGCTGTGTACCCAAAGCTGCGTGCAAGTCCGGGCTGTGTGCCTGGTGGATTCAAAGCCTGAGGGCTGGAATAGTGAAGAAGTGTTCTGTATCTCTAATCTGCGTTACCAGGAATGTAGACCCGTGGGGGTCCGTCTATGCTTTGTTTGTTCAGTTTGGATGTGAATAAAAGCCACACTTTAGAATCCCATTCCTGGTTTTGGACATTACAGTTATTGCTTCCTGTGTTCGGAACTACTTGGGTGTCCCTGTGCAGAGTAGCCAAACCTAGGCTCCCTGTGCCGAGTAACCTAGTCCTCCCCGAACCCAGTCCCCACCAGGTACTGCTGTCAGCTTCAACAGCATGCCACCTGTTGTTTTTGCAAAAAGGCAGGGGTGAGGGTGTTACATGTAATTTTGTCAAGGTGTGTTCAATCCCCAAGTTGAAGTTTTCCTGATAAGATGCTGCTTCTCTTTGCATTTGAGGTAAGTGCTGATTTTTGTCAGGAGTGTAGTGATATGGTGCTTGGAAGGTTTGCTGTGTTGCTGGGTCTTTTTTTTGGTGTGATGATGTAGCTAGATATCATCACGCCTTTACAGAGGAACTGACCAATCAGAGTCCTGGATTTTTTTCCCTAGTTCATAATTAAGGTTTTAAGGTATAATTTTCAATTAATTTAACTTACAAATTATCTGAGCTAACAAAAAATGTGTAGTAATTTATGAAAGTAGGAATAATCAGCCATCAGGTGTGTGACTATAGTGCAATAGAAACACAGAAACGTAAAATCTGTCAGCCCGTAATGACCACTTGTTAAAGCTAGTCTGGCCATTTTTTCTTTGTCTTTACTATCACCATAGACTCTATCTGCTCAGACTACTCCCCCTCCTGCTTCCATACCAAGATTCCATTGTGCCTATCGCAAGCATGCTTAAAGCCCAGTATTGTTTTAGCCCCCACCATCTCTGCTGGAAGACTGTTCAAGGCAATCAACACTCTTTCAATGGATAAGTGCTTCCTCACATCCCTCTTACATTTCCTCTCTTCTAGCTTCAGTGCATGACCCCTTGTTCCCGTGCACCTTCTCTTCTAAAAAAATACTTTCCTCATGTACCACGTTCACCACTGTGAAATATTTCTAGGTTTCTATCATGTCCCCTTCTCCCTCTTAACCTCCAGGGTGTACGTACTGAGATTCCTCAGTCTCAGACTGTTGCAGGCATCCACCATTCTTTCAGTGCAGAAGAACTTCCTGACATCTTTCTTACATTTTCCCTCTTCCAGCCTCCTTGCATGTCCCCTTGTTTCCTGCATCTGTGCCTCTGAAAAATATTACCCTTCTGTACTTTATTTAACCCCATGAGATATTTGTAGGTCACCATCAGGTCCCCACTCTCCCTTATCTCTTCCAGGGTGTATATATTCAGGTCCCTCAGTCACTCCTCACAGGACTTCTGATGCAGCCCCTGCAACATTTTATTTGCCTTCATCTGGACAGCCTCCACCCTTTCTATATCCTTTCTGAGATCTGGTATCCAGAACGGGACACTGTACTTGAGGTGTAGTCTCAACAATAACTTATACAGTAAACATCACCAAACTGTTCCAGCTGGTGATAACCTCCCTATGCACACCAGCATCCCACTGGCCTACCTACTGCCTTGTTGCAGTGCCCCACCACCTTGAGGTCATCTAATATGATTACTCCAAGGCCCTTTGTTAGGGCAATGAGTGGAGCCTACAGCCCTTCTGTTATCTATCAGACTGTATCTCTAAAATGGCTTTTCATGGAACTCCCTTTTCAGACATTTGGATGTATTCCTCCACAGCTACAAAGTAGTGCGCTCCCCCTCTAATTTTTGCTATTTGCTGCTCTATGTTAAAGGCATCTGAAAGAGGGCGGGATGCTACTGTATTGTACCTCAGAACTTCTCATGATATTAACAGAAAAACCTCTTAAAACTGCTGTTTCATCTGTCCAGCTCAGTCTAACAGATTTGTTCTATTTCTTTCAGCAACCTAGGGGTTAACTCATTTTCTCTGGCTTTTGTAAAAGTGAAAGTCAGATTCAGTGTCAGATTACAGACCGTGCAATTGCAGTCTGTTAGCTGTCATTCTTAGGGCAGGACAGGTTGCACGCACACACACACACACACACACACACACACACACACACACATGGAGCATTTACTCTGAATAAATTCAAGAGGACTGATTTAGCAGCATGGTAGTTTTTGATAATTGTGACTAAACAGCACTATATGGCACCAACAAGCAAATAACTTTGGTCGGGGGATCACGTGATGCAGGATACCGGGTAGAAGCTCCTCTGCATAGCTTCAACCTCCTAATCACGAATTATCGCTATTTCGGTACTTATTATCCCCTATAAGCCAGAAACTTCAAAGATCATCGCCTTCTTAACATCTTGGGCTCCTGTTTGTTTGCTGTCAGAGACAATGGAGGTGTATATGAAAAAGCCTCATGAAAACACACACCTCGGTCACTCAGAAGGCCCCAAAAAATTAAGGGCCTAAGTACTGAGAAAAGCCTGAGCTCCAGAACCTGATCTCAGAGCAAGAGCCGTTAACTCTAAGCAGATTTTGGAGGAATTCAAACCCTTCCAGGAAGAAATTAAAGAAATCTCTGCGTAAATCAAATCCTTGTCTAAGAAACTCGAGAAGGTTACGATGAAAGCTTCGGATAATACAGCCCAAATCTTATCCCTTGAGAAGCAAGTGGAAAAAATCGACCCTGGCATTGCAGCCTTGCGGCAAAAAATCTCTACCCTAGAAGCTAAGTTGGAAGATTTGGAGGGCCGCAGCCGAAGAAACAATGTTGTCATTCTGGGCCTCGAAGAAGGCCTGAATATGCTGGGATTTGTGCAGAAGCTGATTGAGAGGATCGCTGGCCCCTCTCCATTCGGGGCTAATTACATTATTGAAAGAA
Organism: Neoceratodus forsteri; assembly: GCA_016271365.2. Lineage (NCBI taxonomy): Eukaryota > Metazoa > Chordata > Ceratodontiformes > Ceratodontidae > Neoceratodus > Neoceratodus forsteri. The sequence goes on from CM057453.1 coordinate 1,143,229,978, forward strand.
GGGCATAGGTCCTTATGACTCCAAACCATCCCCAGAGCCACGGCCACGCCTCTCATTATTTGTCGCTTCTTAAACTACCTTGAGAGACAGCACTTTCTGGGAAAAGTGAGAGAATTTACAAAGTGAAATGGAAAATACCAGGCTTAGAATTGCGCGCAAGATCTACGAGTCAGTCAGGGAAAAGCGTACTGCCTTCCATCTGGTTGTGTCAAAGATCATAGCTGCAGGCCTTACGCTGGAATGGGTACTCAGCTAGATTGCAAGTACTAGTGGGACGGTACCTGGTTAACATATGAGAATCCCGAAGTTGCCCTCTCTGGATTGAAAGCCACTCTGCCTGATCTATTTCGAGATACCTGATCTGTCGCTCGGTTTTGCCCCATCCTGCTTCGAAGGAGAGAGGAATTTCTTCACGTTGTATGCCACGAGATGACTGAATGCCAATCTGGTGTTGCGGACTCTTGAGCTTTGTTATGGAGAGGACTACCTTTAGCAGAGTCTCGACCCTTTGAGTTCTCCTTCTCGGTGTTCATGTTTTGGAGCATACTCATATTTCAGGACTTTTTCTCGGGGGGGGGTTTGTTGTGGTCTGTAAGCGTTCTCTTTCTACTTATATGGAGCACATTTCTCGGTTTCTTGTATCTGGGGACATTCGATTGTTTCACAGAATATGGTTTATATTGAGAAAGCCTTCAAGTATGATAGTTATGATTATTGGGCACAGCTCGAGATAGTACCCTGCTGGTTTCATTTTTTTGGGGGGGGATATTACCACTAGAGAGCACTCTCATCCTAATTTTCATGGTTTAACCCCCCTTCACCTATCTCTTACTGAAACTTATTCTCAATGGATATAGATTGTTGTGGGGGCTAAGTCAGAAGCACAGGTCTACTAAATGGGATCATTTAGGTGGTTTATACTTAAACGGCTTGGGGAAAGTTTTCAATTTTTTCAATGGCAGCAGATATAACGACATATCTGGCAAATGTGCCCTATATTGGAGAGCCTCTGTTTTCTCTCAGGACTTCAGGGTTTTTGAATTGCTCTCTAGTAGAGATTGCTCTCCTCCTTTTGTCTCATTTTTGTCATTTGGTACTGGTCTTCGAGAAACCAGTGTTGTCTTACTTTCACTCACATGTTTTCACTTTTGAAGCGATATTAATGCCAATTAATATTATATGAAGGCTTACTAGTCTTGGTGGGATTTTTGGGCATATATGTGGGAGGTTGGAGGGGGAGGAAGGAAAGCGGTATTGTGCTGAACATTGCTCAGAACAGATGGGGGAAGGGAGGGTGACACCACGTTCAGGGTTGTTGTATTATCTGTTAGTAGGAAGGGGATGGAATATTTTGGGGGTGGGGAGCAGTGGGGGGGAGAGTGGATATTTGGGGGGGAGGGCATACAGCAGCAGGCAGGAGTCTGGGTTAGTCTTCTCTATTTTCTGGCTAAATGCCCAGCAGCATAAGTATTGCTACTTGGAATGTGAAGGGGATAAGGAAAAGACTCAAACAATACCAAGTGTTAAAACACTTAAGTTTTTTATCTTCTCAGATTATATTCCTGCAAGAAACTCATTTACTGGAAAGTGAATCTCTGCAACTAAGGAGGCAACAAATTGGGCAGGTTTTTAATGCCTCAGGGTCCACTAATAGCTGCGGGGTTATGATCCTAATTAATAGAGATATTCCCTTTATTTCCAAACAAGTTTTCAGGGACCCGGATGGCAGATATGTCCTAGTTCAAGGGAGTCTCTGGTCTACGCTTGTTTTACTTGGTAGTATTTATGGGCCTAATGTAGATGATCCGAGTTTTTATATGAAACTCATCTCCATACTCCTTCCTATGCTTCCCATGGGTATAATAATAGGCAGGGATTTCAATCTGGCCCTTGATCCCGCATTAGACAGATCTGGTACCGGGCTGAGGGGCTTAACACCTGGACAGAGGGCCTTCAGGGACTTATTGGATCAGTGCGGACTATGTGATGTGTGGCGTGTGCTACATCCAAAGGACAGGGTTTATACCTTTAGCTCACCGGTGCACAAAACCTAGTCTCGCATTGATTATCTTTTCCTCTCTCAGGCCCTGTTGCCTGGGATCTTGACTGCTTCGATCCAGCCAGGTCCAGTATCTGATCATTCCTTGGTAACCTTTAAGTTGGCCTTCCTTAACCTCCCGCATAAAGAAACCCGATGGAAACTAAATGGCCAATTACTCAAAGATACTAAATATTGTGACCTAATAAAGGAGCAGATTGATTTTTTTTTTCTCTACTAACTCCCCTGAGGATACGGCTCCTGATATTTTGTGGGGTGCTTTCAAATCATATATGCGAGGGATTATTATTAGTTTAGCCACCAAAACGAAAAAAAACAGAGAGGCTGAATTATTAGCTTCATTATCTCTAATTAGGTCTCTGGAAACTAGGTTATCCTCTAATGTCTCGGAAGAAGATACGAGAAGGCTCTTGGTAGCTAAAGATAAATATTTAGACCTGTTAAGGGAAAAAGCTGAATTAGCTATTATTTGTACTAAAGCAAACTATACTGATCAGGGAGAAAAGGCGGGTCGCCTACTAGCTTTAAGGTTAAAGCAGCAAGAATCAGCCAGATTTATACCTCCAATTAGGGCCCAGGTAGATGGATCCTTGAAGGTATCCCCTTCTGAGGTGGTGCAGGAGTTTGCTTCCCTATTACAAGAATCTATACAGGGATATGGATAACCCTCCTTCCTTAGAAGAGCTTGACGCCTATTTAAAGGATTCCTCTTTGCCTGTTCTGTTGGAATCGCAGGGGAATTTTCTATCCTCACCAATATCCCTAGAGGAAATTTCAGAGGTTATAGGAGCTTTGCCATCAGACAAGGTCCCAGGTCCAGATGGGTTCTCCACCTTATTTGATAAAACATTTCGACCACAACTATTGCCGGCCCCTCCACCGGTTGTACTGTTACATTCTTTCTGGAGCCAAAATAGATACGCATTTGTTTGAGGTCCTGATTGTACTTCTCCCTAAGCCAGATAAAGATCCGGAATTAGTGCAAAGCTACAGACCAATATCCTTATTGAACCAAGATGTAAAAATTCTCTCTAAGATATTGGCTGATAGGATAACACGAGTTCTCCTGGACTTGATTGGTATGTCCCAGATGGGATTTATGAAGGGACGTTCATCAGCTGACCATTTACGCACTCTCTCACACGTAGTCTCGGTGTCCAGGGATGCTGCCTTTCCTGTGGGATTAGTCTCCCTGTACGCCAAGAAAGCATTTGATCATGTTAATTGGAATTTCCTGTTTCAGGCTCTCAAAGTATATGGCTTTCTGGCTAAATTTATTGAATGGATTAGGGCTCTATATCAAACCCCATCTGCCAGAGTTTCTGGTAATGGAGCATTCTCCAAACCCTTTCCTCTGTTTTCTGGTACTCAGCAGGGCTGCCCCCTCTCTCCCCTCTTATTTAATTTATACTTAGAACCCCTTATTCAAAACATTCTCAATAATCCGGAGATAAGTGGTATCCCAATTGGCACTCAGGTAGTGAAGATCACGGCTTATGCTGATGATCTCCTTCTCCATTTATCCCATCCTAAAACCTCAGTTCCCGTCATGTTGCAGGAAATCACCAAGTTCAGCGCTCTCTCGAATTACAAGTTGAATTTAGCTAAATCTACCATTTTCCCTCTTAATCACAAAGTTTTTAAAAATTAGTTGTTGTCTCTTGGTCTTGGTTGGTCCACGTGCCCTTAAATATCTTGGTATTAATTTGATGCGTAATCCTTCTTCCTGGTTTAAGGAAAACCTGACCTCTCCCAGCGATAGTTCAGGACCTCCATAGATGGTCCAAACTTCCTCTTTCTCTTTGGGGCCGCATTAATATCATTAAAATGAATATTTTTCGTCGCTTATTTTATCCCCTCTCGCTTCTTAACGTCTTTACACCGTTATCATGGTTTCATAGAATGCATGGAACTTTCACAAATTTTATCTGGTCTAATAAGCAAGCAAGGCTAGCATATTACAAATTAGCCACTCAAAAAATAGATGGAGGGCTGCGGATTCTCCATCTAGCAATTTATTACTGGGCTAGTCATACTGCAAAATATTTGCAATGGGTCAATCCGGGCCCGGAATATTCAAGACCGACCTGGCTCAAAATTGAGCTACATTTTATTCAGTCCATGAACGTTGATCCTCGGACATTGTTCCATCTAAAATTAGCTTCCCTTCCGGACACTATTAGTTGCCCTATCATCCGAACGTCCCTCAGAGTTCACGCGCAGCTTTGTTCATTTTTGCAGTATTGCCCAGAAATGGATCTGTCTCAGTCTATTTGGAATTCCCTGTCTGTCTCTATAAATAAAAAGAAGTTATCTCATAAATGGTTACCCCAGATAGGAGCTGGGATAATCTCTACTTTTCTGGATGACGCAGGGGAATGGCTCTCTGTCTCTAACATCGTCCATAAGTTTAATATTCCCTTAACTTTTCACTTCAGGGTGGCCCAATTAAAACACTTACTTTCTACAGTATTTGGTAATGTACCTCCCCATCTCCCCGCTTTCAGGTTTGTATCAGACCTCTCCCCTTTTTTGGGGGCACCAGGTACTATTTCCAAAATATATTGTGTCCTATATCAATGGAAATACGGGCGGCCAGAAGGCCCTACCAAGCTCTGGGTTTCCCTTTTTCCTCAATATACTCCTAATTGGCCAGCTTTATGGAAGTTTTGTCATAAATATGTTTCTCAGGACAGACTCCGCCCCATGCAATTTCATATATTGCATAACATGTATTACACTTCCGTGAAATTAAAGAAATGGGGTCTTGTAAGTTCGGGGGCCTGTACCAGAGGATGTCAAGAAGAAGGCACGCCTTCCGTCTTTTGGTCATGTCCTAAGATAAAGCTATTATGGATGGCCATCCAAAATAACCTAGACCCCATACTGGGTTTGCAGGAATACTTCACTCCTGATATCTGCTTATTGGGGGATTTATCCTCTGTTAAGGTTAGGATTAGAAGGTTTCATATTTCCATGATTGCACTATCAGGTAAGAAAATTGTGCTTCGGCACTGGAGGGACACAGTAGGCGCATCATACCAAGAATGGGTTAATGAAATTTTGGCTAACTTACGTACTGAGAAAGCTATAGCGAGCCTCCACAATAAATTGCAGTGGTACAAGAACATTTGGGATCCCCTTCACATGCTAATTAGGTTAGAGCTGCTAAATGAATCTATGTATCCAGTGTCTTTTATTAGTGATATCATATTCTATCTCTTACTTAGTAAGTGCCTTGCTGCTGTATGGGGAGGGAGGGGAAGGGGATGGGGACAGCTCATGTATTAGTCTATGTACTAGCATTGTATGTGCTAACTTTCTGTCCCCTGAATTTGTATAAGAAAATTATTAATAAAATGTGAATTATAAAAAAAAACCAAAAAAAAAGAAAATAACTTTGGTCATTTGGTAGCTTTTCACAGCCCAATCGGCTCTGGCTAGAGCTTGTCTGTTTTGTGACTGTCAGTACTTCTTCCCCTATTTTATACTTCGCCTCTGGGTTTCTGTGCCCATGGTGCATGACTTTGTACTTTTTTGCATTGAAACCCTGCTGCCATGACCCACTGGATTTAAGATACTGCATAAGCCTTTTCTTTAATAGCATCTCCAGTAACTTCCCCACCAATGACATCAGTCTGACCTGTCTATAGTTGTTAGCCTCCTCCCTGCTTCCGCTTTTACAAACGGTGACTGTAACTGCCATCCTTCAATCTTCTGGAACCACTCCTGTTTCCAGGTGAAAAGTCCACTGGAAGTGTACCCAGTACCTCTGGGAGCTCCCTCAGTACCCCGTCTGGCCCTATATCTTTCACTGCTTTTAGATTTCCAAGTCTTTGCTCGACTCGCTCTCTGTAAATGGATTTGTATCTACCTCTGTCCCACCAGTGGCCCTGATGCTATTCTGTGGCCCATCCTCTTACTCTTCCACTGTGAAGCTTGTCCAAAAGGAAGTATCTGTCGAGGACATCTGCTTTTCCTGATCCTCCTCTGTACAGTCTCCCCTGTCTTTCTTAAAGCAGCAGCACTATGTAAAAATAAATTAGCTTTTTTGACAGTTTATTCCCTGTGCTCTGTTGAGCATGTCCCTGGTACTCTTTCCCACCTCGTAATCTACTTAGCTGTCCTTTGTTTTTGTTTACATTTCTGCATCCCCCCATGTTGATAGCATCAGAAAAAGATAGGCAGACAGGCAGGCGCTGTATTTTCTGTAGATCTACAGAAAATGGAAATTGACCACTTTAGCCTTATTATTCCCTTATTCTCTTCCTCTATTCACTTATCTAAAGAAGGCTTGTCCCCCTTAGTTACCCTTTTGGCTACCCTTTCCTGGGTTTGTGTCTTTGCGTCCCACACTGCTTTTTTCAGCTTCCCTCTGCTCTTCATGGCACACCTTCCTATCCTCTTCGCTCTGCTTTTCCATGTACTTCCTGGATGACACATTTTTGGCATTAACCTTTTCAGCCACCTCCCTTGAGAACCATAGCAATCTCTTTTTTCTCCTATTGTTGCTAACTTCTTTGGCACAGAGATTTGTTGCATTTACAATGTCACCCCGCAATATGGCCCACTGTTCCTCCACCCCCCTCAGGCAACCCCCCTCCCCCCACTAGGCTGTCTCTGAGGCATTCACCAGATTAAAAAAAAAAAACTGCCTTCTTCAAATCCAGGACTATCATCTTTGTGTAGTTGCTTATTTTGCTGTCTTTTTGTTGAATCCTGAATCCTGACTGGCTTAGGCAACCTACCACATGGTCTGGTATCAAGCAACAGAGACCACGAAATAATGGGCTTAATTTTCAAATCACAGCTGCAACAAACTCCTTCAGTGCAACCTCATCTAATTTTAGTACATCAGGTGCATTTGGGACACATTTCACATTTTAAAGCGGCTTGTGACAAATATTTGGTTCAAGACCCATAAAAATGGTCCACAGCATTCCACAAGTTAGACCATGGGGGAGCTGCTCTAACTTGCAATATAGCACACCTTCCTACTGCATCTAGGGCATATGAGTGAAAATCACTATCGGCGGCAGGAGAATGCTGCAGGCCCCATGCACCATACGACAGACACACAAAAGGCATGCAGCATTCTCAGGCTTCTGAAAATTGAGCCCTATGAAACCTGGGGCACGATTTTCAAAGCCCCCAGAGTGACACAAGGAGCTTGAGTTAAACAGAATTGACACAAGTGGCTCTTTGCATCACATTTAGCACCGTTTCTGATTTTCTATCGGTAACTGCTACCCACCTGGACCACTTGCACTAGAGTGCACTTGCACCACCCTTTAACAGTACTTACAGTAATGTTAGTAATTTTTTTTAATCATTTTGTTTTCTAATACGTAGCCTAGATCCTACTTCCTAAGCGCAGTAACACCCTTCACGGTGGGTGGTATGTAAGCAATAAGACACGGTCTGGTGTTGGTAGTACTGAGATACCCACACACCCGGAGGCGTAGTTAGGCATGAGACCGCAGGTTGAGTGCCTTCAGCCTCTGGGTGTGCAGGTATCTCAGTACTACCAACACCCAGCCATGTCTTATTGCTTATATAAAATGGGCCCATAGGTAACTTTGAAAAAAAGAACATTCTAAAAGTTTTCAAAGTCACAAAAAAAATATTAAAATGTTTCTAAATAATGTAAAATAGTCCTTCACAAATGTTTTTCACCTGTCAGTCATCTGTCTTTCTTCACATTCAATACATTGTGAGATTGTTTACCATGGAATAGAAGAATTCAAAGTTCTGCATTATTCCAGTAGTAGAATGATATCCCCCCACACACACACACTCACAAAATAGTAACATGGAATACATGAATTTAACATTCTTTAGAGCTCAACTGGCATACAAACAAAGATACTCACAAAGGCCTGAAGTGGAGTCAGAACCTCAATTTTATCTGTTGCCAGGTAAGGAGCAGGGAGATTTCTGGCACAGTGGTAGAGATAGGTGGGGGATTTTTCATGGTCATCAAAGAAACATCAGCAATGTAAACTCTGAATGGTACTTGATGTTTTTAAATGTGTGTATGTGTGTAAGGGAGGGATCATGAGTGTAAATAACATTAAATTATTTACTTACTTTATTTAATTTAATGGACTTTTATTTTTCGGGCCTAGTTGAAGTTTTTTATATACGAGTAAAAGCAGTAACCATGTTTGTGATGAAAACTAAGAAATAGGTGGCTTATGCATTCTGTGAGTTGCCCTGGTTAGCAGGGACTTGTTTTAGCCAGTGGCGGTACTCTCTTACTGCAATGGCTAGAACCAAGTCTCAGCCAGTCAGGACACAGGGATTTCTTAAGGCATAGTCAGGGGTTAGAGTAACAGTCTGTTAATCACCCCTAGAGGTGTAATGTGGTACGAGGTGAGTGCCTTATTGCTATTATTAAAAATGATTCCAAAAGAAAAGTGTTAAAAGTATACTTTTTGAATGTTTTCCTCATTTACAGGGAGATTTTTAATAAAATAGTTTTTCCACCAACAGTTTAAGAATGCTGGTTCAAAATCAGAATGCATCATTCCACACATTCAGCAGTGCTAGAGTATAGAATGCTGACAAGAAGAATCCATGTGCCATGGTAATCAGACTGTACATGACAGTATAACATGGATTAATGTAAGGCTGTTGGAATTCTAACAGCCAATCAGACTGCAGCATTTCTAAGACCCTTTTATAATATTGGGCTATACCAACTTTCCAGGGGCTATATGGCCCTGGGTGGTGTGGTATAACCCAATACCGCTCACCCTGATGGGAATTATTGCTTATTTATGTAACACACATACAGAACATAAAACTTATATTAAAACCGATTTAAGTTATATTTTCTTCAACAGCATATGTCACAAAGAAAATGAATTGTGGTGAAAAGGATGTAAAGATCGCCATTGGGCAAAAATTAAGTAATGAAGAAAAAATGATGAAACATTGCACTGTTCCTTAATGAATGACCTGATCCGATTAGTAAAATCCAAAAATTGAACCTGTGAAGCAGAAATTAATGTCATAACTTCTTTGGAATTCTACACTTGTTCTCCAAAGAAAAGATGACTAAAGTAAAAAATCTATATAAAAGATTTAACTGGCCTGGTGGCACTGAGGGTTGAGGCGCCGGACGCCACATCTCACACTATACTGTGATACAGGTGTGGGAGTTATCGGTACAGGAGTCTCCAGCACTATACTGGTGACCTGGATTCAGGAATTGGCCCAGGTCAGTGTGGGTGGGGGGAGAGGAGCAGGACTGAGCTGCTGCTAGGCACCTCTCATCTCCTGGGGAGGGTATAGCACTGTACTGTCTATCAGGCAGTTTAGGGAGGGGAGGACGCTGTTGGGCACTTGGTGTAAACCGTGTTTCCACGTGGCTTCCTGCCCAGACTTTGGTCCTTTGCACCAGTATCCTTGGGGTGGGGTTAAGGGACTTACACAGTTACTAAAGTAACCATGCAAAAAAATCCTAATCCCACAGCAATGCAGCTTGATCCCCAAAAGGGGGGATGGGGGGGCTTGAATAGGCAGTACACAACCCTCCAAACAAGGGACGACCCGCAGAGGGGGTGATATATTAAAAATATATGTAAGATTTTGTTGGGTGTGAGCTTTGAATCATTCTTAATTCACATCTATGTTCTTTTTATACTTGAGTAAAGTCTGCAGCCATGTTTGTGCTGAACGTTAGGAATTACGTAGTAGTAGTAGTGGTAGTGGTAGATTTTATTTATTTCGGGCGGCTTTCCTCGAAGGCTCAGGATGCACTTACAATGAAATTATACATACATAAATAACAGAAAATGAACAGTCAAATATAAACAGATACAAATAAAATGCATCACATTTAAAACAACCGAACCCATTCTGAACCATAACAGACCCTCTGAAATTCCAAAAGCCTGAACTGACAAGAAGGATTTTAGGTGTCATTTAAAAACATCAACAGATGGTGCCTCCCGGAGGCACCCCAGCAATGAATTCCATAGAGCCAGAGCAGCCACTTCAAATGCCCAGTCCCCAGAGGACATCAGCCTAGCTCAGGGGACCTCCAGGAGAGCACCAGTAGCTGATCTGAGGGGGCCAGACAGGATGCGTGAATTTAAGTAAGGAATTAAGTGGCATATGAATTCTGTTAGTTACCCTGGTTGGCAGGGACTTGTTTTTAGCCATTGGTGATACTCTCTTACCGTCATGGATAGAACCGAGTCTCATCCAATAAGGACACATAGATTTCCTAACCCATTTTACATACTAGATTTAAATCCTTGACAAGAGCAGAAAGTACTTGGCTTTGTCTTGTGCCTTACTACACCCCTGACCATGGAGTAAACATAGCACAACCAATGCCCATTGTGCCTTATTGCTTAAATGTATATGTATCTGAAAGTTTGTGCCTTGGAGAGGTATACTGAGCAGATGCTCATTTCTGGGTGCAACCCGGGGAAAAGGAAGGGGAATATGTGTACAGTTGTAAACTGATTTACAGAACCAGATTAAGCTGCTGGTGGTATTTTTAGTGAATTGAGGAAATTTGGTTAGGACACCGGGGAAATTCCCCTACTCTTATCGAGAAGTGCCATGGGATATTTAACGTCTACCAGAACAGGCAGACGGGATCTCAGTGTAACGTCTCATCCAAAAGACGTCACCTCAGGAGTGCAGCACCCTCCTCATGATGCACTACCGTGTCAGTATTGGGATTTATGCCACACTCTCAGTGTGGGACTAGAACGCACCACCTTCTGATCTTCCATCCACTGAAGTTAGTGTGCTACCTACTGAGTCAGTGACTCTACAATAACCCACACCCTGCCGTGCCTTATTGATTAAGCATCCAAAGATTAAGTGGGTTTATTTCTGATCATTTGGAATGGCCTTTTGGTAAACTTGAGGTCTTCTAAATGGTAGCAGACGCAAGATGCAGAAAAGTATGATAGTATGGTGCTGGCAGTATAGCTGTGAGGTTGCAGTAACAAATTGTGAATGAGCTTGGTACATCCAGCAGACCTAGGTTTGAATCCCAGAACCTCCACCTGACTCTAAGCAAGTCATTTAACCTACTCAGTACTCCCGGGTCACCCCTGAAAATGGCACTTGTGCCTAGTGGGCTTTACCTGGTTATAAAAATAATTAAAAACATGAATAAAATCTCAATATTCAGCCAAGACAGATCAAAATAAAAGGTATTAAAATGTCTTAAATATATGCCTGTCATAACTCTAGATATCGGTGTTGGGGGGGAAGGGCAGCAAGATGGCTGCGATGCTGCTCCGCTCCATGCTGCATGAATTTTTGCCCTCTGCCTGTTGACTTTATTTAAGATTTTTAGCAGGCCTTATGAATGAAGCCTACCCTAATTTTATTTTAAAGTACTGGAAAGATAATGCTTTGCAGCTGGGTGAGCCGTAGAGCTTTCCACTTTAGATAATTGTCTTTGGCCTGAGCCTTCCGTTTGCGCTGGCGTTCTGCCAGGCTACTGCTGCACTGTTGTACTGAGCAAGCTCTCCTAGTGTGTGACTGACTAGCCGGCTGTCTGTGTTCGCATAGTGCTTGGAGTTCTTGGTGCTTGGGTGGCGTTTCTGGACCGCTGGAGCTGGCGCTGTTAGAAGCTTTGTCAGCAGAAGAGAGGACAGTGACTCTGGAGCACCGGAGAGATGATGACTCCAAACACGGTAGCACATTCTGTGCTGACAGGCTTATAAAGCCTTTTATAAGATATGCCATCGTTGCCTGGGGGATGCTTCAGAGTCTGTTGTTTTTTTTATCTTGTTTTACTGTGTTTAGTGGAGCACATTTCTTTTATTTTGATTCTACAGGTAGATTATGTTGCTGCTGAAACACTGAAATTTAATTACCTGTAAATTTTCTTTCTCCGTCGGCTGGTCTCTGGGCTTCCTTACTCCTGGGCTGTACCTCCTGATGCTGATAGGTAGGCAGGAATCAAAACCTCTGCAGCAGGGGACATCCAGCCCTCCACTTCCTGTCTTCTTCAATTCTTCCTAAAGCAGACCAATGAGGCCATACGACAGGAACTTGGAAAACAGAAAAGAATTTTAAGGCATATATGGCCCTGAGGCCATCCAACTATATACATTCTGGGAGGGAATTCGAAGCCTGGAGACCAGCCGTCGGAGAAAGAAAATTTACAGGCATTTAAATTTCAATTTCTCTCTCCTAAGCTGGTCTCCAGGCTTCCTTACTCCTGGGATATACGAAAGCAGTACATTCCCAGATGTCCCGGGTTGGAAGAATGTCAAAAACCCAGAAGGGTTCCCCACCACTGAAGCAGTTTGCGGCCAAGGAAATTTTCACCGATGACATCACCTCTAGTGAATTTTTTTTTTAAATAAAATATGTGAATGGATGATCAGTGGCTGCTAATTATGCCCGCGAAGGGGCCAAGTGTTCTCACTGGGCTAGGCAAGTTACCCCGGCCTGATCATAAGCCTTGGCGGTGACTGATAGAATCCGACTGGCTATAAGCCCGACAAGTCCCTGTTACTCAAAAGGTTTGCCCATAGTTAGCATGAATGACCTTGAGGTTTTGCTAACAGCTTCCTCCCTCATAATGCATGTTAACCTCCCTCTTCCCAGGTGTAGTGTATGAAATTTTTCTTATTGCTTTTAGAGAGTGGGCATAAGGAAAGAGGGATGAACCCTTGATTGTAATAGAGAGGAGACATAACTTTTGGCAAACAAAAGTTGGAACTGTTCTAGCCTGAGGAACAAGAGTACAGCTCTTGGGAAGCAATACTCTTAGTTTGCTGGTCCTCGGCTGAAGCAATAGCTTCGGGAAAGAGGGCAACCTTTATTTGAGATGCAGATGGACGCCTTAAAAGGCTGTGACGGGGACCCTGGTCGCGGCCCTGAGAACCATATTACTACTACTCCAAGGTGGTAGCTTTGGTGTAAGGAATACATTTTAATGCTGCTTTTAGAAACACCAGACATGGGGATATAAACCCAACTTGAAAAGTGGCTGGTTGCAGTCCTTCGCCCCTCTATCGTACAGGAACTGCAGGAGTAAAGGCCAATATGTTGGGATACTATATAAGTGACTGGAATGAAGCCAGAACCAAAAATCCTCCCTGGGTTCTAAAATACACTTTCGGAGGAAGAAGAGATACACGAGTTCCCCATCATGTTAATAACAGAAGCCCTGTAGCATAGCTCTTTGAAGTTTTTTCACTCCAGCTCCAGGCCTAGAGAGACAAGTTGTTGGCATGGGATGCCGAACCGGACTTTGAAGGAGAATGTCCGGACTGAACCTGAATGTTAGAGGTGGTCGCCTTGACCAGAGAATGATAACCAATTAAGTGTGGGCAAGATATGAGGGATAGAATAGAATGGAATCATGACTGACCTCTCCAAAAGCCGCTCTGTGTAGAACTCTTGATAAAGGCGGTATTGGAGGAAAGGCTTACAGGAGACTGAACATATCCCAGGTTATGGGGAAAAAGTGCCCTGAGCCCCCTCTGGTTCATCCGTGACCAGGGAACAGAACTGCTTTGTCTTGGAGTTCTGCAAATTAGGGAAAAGATCTGTTTGAGTATTGCTCCACTGTTCTGTCTGGATGTGGGAGGCACTGCCCTTCAGCTGCTATTCCCTTGGCCGGCCAACTTTGTGACCGGGACATTCTGCTGTGGCATTTTCCTGTCCTGGTATGCACATTGGTCAGTGGTGCTCAAGCCACTGAAAAAGGGTATTCTTTTTGCATCTTTAGGCTTCCTGTGTCGCCCTGAAGTTCAGTGTATGTCAGCTTTGACAGACTGTCAGTTGGAAGCAAGCTATCCTGATAGAGGAATTGCTGTTCAGAGTGCCTCTGGGCATGACCTATTGTTCACCACTCAGGAAACTTTACACTGTGTGGATGGCCACCCTTACATCCCATCGTGATGTCTGACCTCTGAGACTGTCACTGGAGAGAGGGTTTAATCTGTCTCAATGAGCGGTGTGACAAAATAAGCAGTTGGCTGAGCAGCCTGTGAAACTCCTTGATGAGTTTTAGCAGATAACCAAAACTTCATTTACGGAAAAGAAGGCTTGTGTCCTGATGTGTGCCCCCCCCTCCCCGGCCGACGCGCACCCGACTCCCTCTACCACTGCTTGTCATGCTTGGTTGAGTTGAGGGGCCTTACATACTGATCGTGAGTCTGAGGAAGGCCGCAACATCGGAGTCTGAAGTGGAAGTACTGCTCTCCCGCTCTACACTTGGGATAGAGGAAGTACTGCTCTCCCGCTCTACACTTGGGATAGAATGTGTGACATTACTGGGTGGGGATATGCAAATAGGAATCTTGCAGAATTATTGGAGCCGGAAAGAATCTCCCTTTTGCGATTCCCTGATGACTGATGACAAGGCTTCCACCTGAAGGTTCTGTTGCGAACAAACTGTTTCACGAACATAAGATCCAGGACTGGCATGAGTACCCCCTTCCCCCGCGCCTGTTGGCACATGGAAGGGAAGAAAAAACCTCCAGTCGCTGAAAATCTGTATTGGACTGTAAAAATCCCCCTTGCATGATTGCCTGTCTTTCATATGGGTTGCCAGCCCCCTTGTGCAATTGTCTGTCTTTCAGATGTGTTGCCAGCGAAGGTGGGGGGGGGGACTTGGATTAGGTAACCCGTACTGGTAATTTGGATTAGGTAACCCATGCTGGCAATGTCTGTGACCCCTCTATCCAACTCGGTTTGGGCCCAATCATGGAGAGTTTATTGAAAACCTGCCCCCCACTGGAGGAAGTGTGAATAGCGTGTTCTTGTTTCCCCTCCAAGACATTAGTGTTTTAACCCTTAAGGTAATCTTGGTAATGCAGAAGTCATCTGGGGACTGAAGATTGGTCCCCGCCTCTTGAAATGGCATATGCACCTTTAGCCATTTCCCTGGAATCCCTCACTGCCTCTCTCATGGCTGGGCCAAAAAGGAGATCCTTCATTGAGTACAATAACCAGCTGGCTCTTACGAAGGCAACTGCTTGCCAGGCTCAAATCCAGAGGCTGCAGCGAGCTGAGGCGAGAAGAAACATGGTGCGACCTGTGCATCCGACCACCTTCACTTATGCATGTACTGCATAAGCCAAAGTCAGACCACAAACTGGGGCCCCTCACAGACAGGCTTAGGGAGAGAGGGTTGTCAGATGCCCCCTTGAGACACTGTTGATGCTGAGCGAGGCACTTGCTTTTCTTTGGCCTGGGTCCCGGAGAGAAGTCCCTCCTTCAGCCGGGTGATCGACTGCTTGGTTAGGTTTAAAAATTGGAGGATCGATTCTAGGGTGGTCTGACCACATTTCTGATCGCTTCTTGTCAAACTCTTAGAAACTTGGAGATCCACTGGATAGGTGTGTCGTGGACCTTGCCATTCCTCCTTTAAAAGTTCCCTATGGCTGGAGGAATGAGGAAGGCTGAGGTTGATCTGGTGGCAATTGCCCAATGACAAGCCTGTATCATTTGGGCGAGAGCCTCTGAGGCAGATCTGAGAAGAATCCTGACTATGGCCCCATGTCCAAGGACTCCTGGCTCGACCAAGCATCACTTGCCTAAGCATCATTGCCTGAAATGGCTAATCCTTCGGGGGGGGGGGACAGAGAAGAGAACTGCTGAAGGA
This sequence comes from Neoceratodus forsteri, assembly GCA_016271365.2. Lineage (NCBI taxonomy): Eukaryota > Metazoa > Chordata > Ceratodontiformes > Ceratodontidae > Neoceratodus > Neoceratodus forsteri. Next base: position 1,143,245,643 of record CM057453.1, read on the forward strand.
AAAGCAGGGAGTGCCTTCCATTAAACTGGCTGTAGGAAGCCTCTCCCGGTCGCCTCCAGAGCCCCCGGCGGTCGCCTCCAGGAGCAGTAGTGACCCTCGACTACTAGCACTGTGACCCCCCCTTAAGTTGCTCGGCGACTAACTACTGTGACACCATAAGTTGCTCAGCGACAAACTGTGAACCTGGGTGCCTGCTCGCAGAGCTGCAAGTTCCAGAAGGCTTCCTTCGACGTGCTAAGAGCCCAAGGAGCTCGTCGACAGCCTAAGGAATTTGCCACCTGGCTAGTTGTGCCCTACTCGTCCTTCGGCAATAAGCTGACCCTTGGAGGTGCTGGACGACAGAGAAGGCACCCTAAGGAAGCATCTGGATAGCCGACTTCATTGGCGAGCATTGTCTCTGGGTGCTCGCAGCCTTCGTCGACGAGCATTGTGTCTCTGAGTGCTCGTCAAATTGTGCCTCTGGTGCCCATTAGTGGCGATTTAATGATAATAATAATGATAATAATTGAGACGTTTGTGGACCATCGAGGTGATAGCGGACCGAGGTGATTAGTAGAGGGGGCAGCGTAAAAGATTAGAAGCGTGGTCCTCTCACATGTTAGGCTAGGCAGACCATCTTGGTGATTAGGCTAGGCAGACCATCTTGGTGCTTAGAAGTGGGGGCAAGCAGCCCCGGTGTTACTAAAAAGGGGGACCCCCGGATGTTACTAAAAGGGGGATACCCCTCATTAACGCCCCCGTGAGGTTCCTATTCCATGCTGAAGCTGTAATGAAATGCGCTGGCCCTTTCAGGACAAAAAGCTGAGCTTTGCGCTGTTAAAGCAGCTATGAATTGACACATTGTGCTGACTGCTGGCCCTTTCAGGGCAAAAAGTTGAGCTGAACGCTGTAAAGCCACTATGAACTGACACATTGTGCTGGCCCTTTAAGGGCAAAATACTGAAGTTTAGCTGTCAAGGCAGTGGAGGCCCTTTTTGTGCTGGCCCTTTAAGGGCAAAATACTGAAGATTTGCTGTCCAGGCAGTGTAGGCCCTTTGAGGGCAAAGGCCCTGGTAAAATAAGTCCCTGCATTTTGACGAGGGAGAATGGCTGGGGGCGCAGGTGCTGAACTAATTTCCTGTTAGGGCGCCCCGTTAGGCTCCTCAGCACTGCTCAACAAGAAGGCTGGCCGAGAGCGGCTTGGCGCGCTTTTTTGAATGCGCGCGGACAAGTGCTGCCGAAAATGAACGGCTGCGGCTATCTCAAACAGTCTAATGGAAGCCAATCCAGTGTTTGCCTAACCCCTTGGAGCACTCCGGTGCTCAAATACACTTATTGAGCAGCCCAACACCTTTTGCGTTGTCTAGTTACAACGACGACAAACAGCTGGCGCTGATCGGAAGTCATGCGGTGCATGCCTAGCTCTTTGGAGCACTCCGCTGCTTGATCGGAAGCCACGCGGTGCATGCCTAGCTCTTGGGAAGCACTCCGGTGCTTCGATAAAGGTTTTTCTGGGGTCCAAAACTCTTGAGAATCCCCTGGGGATGAGAGATGCGTGCCTAGCTCTTTGGAAGCACTCCGGTGTTTCGATAAACGTTTAGCAAAACTCCTGGATGAGAGGGCAAATTAGCCCGACGAGATGCCCCTACGATTAACGGCTGCAGCTTTTAGCCACCAACCCCGGGGAAAAAGTGAGCCAGTAAGAGGTGGGGCCAGCCTGTGCAGCCTGCAAGGCTGAGACTGGATCCCACCCTGGAGCGTTTGAATGCCGCTCCCATTGCTAGAGCATTTCTTGTAATCCCCCCAAAAAAGAATTATACTTGCTTCTGTAGAACAAGGGTTTTGTAGGGCATTTCTTGTCATCCAAAAAAGAATACGCTTGTTTCTGTAGAATAAGGATTTTGTAACTCACAGTCTCTTCAGCCCTGCCTCCTGTGACTGGGCTCTGCTGCAGAGTACCTGCTTCATTGCAGGCAGGAAGTAAACTGAGGAAGACAGGAAGTGGAGGGCTGGATGTCACCTGCTGCAGAGGTCTGATTCCTGCCTACCTATCAGCATCAGGAGGTACAGCCCAGGAGTAAGGAAGCCTGGATACCAGCTTAGGAGAGAGAATGGAGGAATCTGGAGGCGAGGGAAAAGGTGGAGACCACTGGACCAGAGGAGGGTAACCCCGGCGAGCTCCATATGCCTTGGACCTCGGATGGACGCTGTGAACTTCTAATCCAGGAGAGCAGAGATAAGTGTGGCAATGTTTTTGCTCTGGCTTTTTGATAATGCCCCCGTGTGTTTGAAGCAAATACTGGGCTAACTTCCACTAAAAGGTTCTTATTTAACTTTCTGCCTCGTGGATTGTGGCCCATGCAGAGGTTGTTATATGAGCGACGTGGTCTGCAGTTGCAACATTTTGCCTAGGGAACTGAAAGACTCTCAGGCTGAGAGGAAATAATGATTCTTTGGAGATTTTATTTGGAGATGAAATCTGAACTTTCACTGACTCTTGGACCAAGAGCGGGTAGATTTTCCTTTTTTCTTAAGGACTTTAAATTTCCCTAAGATACTCTATTTTGGCAACAGCAGACGTTTCTGGTTCAAAACTTTTTGTATAAGAACTGGTCTGTTACTTTTATATGCCTCGAGCTGGATATTCAGCTGAACTGCTACGGTGAGGAAATCAGGGGATTGAATGAGTTGAGATGGGGTGTGTTCACTTCCACCCCCCCCCCAAATAAAATGTTGCTGAATTTGTGGCCGAAGTCTGTCTATCTATTCACTCCTTAAAAGTGGGACTCTATGTATATTAAACTGAGTCACTGTCTGTTGGATAGGTTGGCCAAACTCTGATATTAAAGTACCATCCTTTCTGTGATACGGGCTTTGATATGTGTAAACTTTATACATAGGCTCCAAGGCCCAGATATTCAAAAGGGTTGCTCCATGCGCAACAGGGTTGCGCATGCGCAAGTCCTACATTGCGCCATTCTGCGATATTCAGCAGGAGGCAGTTGCTCCACTGGCAACAGGTTGCGCAAAAGAGCAATGCAAATGAATGCATGCTCAACAGGAGGGGGAGGAACCATGCATAACCTGCGCAACCTGATATTCAGTCGGGTTGTGCAGAGTTGTGCATGCGCAACCCCCAACCTGCGCCTGCACAACCTTGAGCCAAAAAAAAAAAGGATCAAGTTGAGGGCCACCCACAGGTGAGCTGCTGTATTGCAGGGCATGTATTGCAGGGCAACACAGCAGCTGCCACCCCTGGCTGGCCCCCAACTCGGTCCCTGTGCCCCCCCACCAGCCCGATCACGGGCATCACAGTTACATGAAACCCCCCCCCACACATCTCCCACAGCCCGATCGCGGGCAGTACGTGCATGAACCCCCCCACACACATCTCCCACAGCCCGATCGCGGGCAGTACAAATGCATGTCGCCCCACACACATCTCCCACAGCCCGATCGCGGGCAGAACCTGTATGAACCCCCAGTGCCCGATGCGGGCAGAATGTAACCCTCCCCCAACTCGAATAACTCCCTGGTGGTCCAGTGGACCGTAAAGCCCGATCGCGGGCAGAATGTCCTAACACAACCCCAAACATCTCCCTGGTGTCTAGTGTCCCCCCACCCACCCAAACCCCTCCACCCGCTCCCCACCCGCGCGGCGGGCGAAGCATCCCACCGCCTGCCGCCCGCCCGACTGATCTCGGGTAGGGCTGCACGCCTCATTGGTGCAGAGCTACAGCCAATGGGCTGCAGCCCATACCGACATGACAGTCCAGGGGTCATGCCGGGCCCATTACGGGTAACTTCTGTACCCACCCCCAAGATTTCCGAGCTGCCCTGAAGGCTGATGTTCATGGTATGAATATTTTTTTCATTTACAAAAACTGTGGCCTGTTAATTTGGCAGTCTATGAAGGACTGATGCATCAATCCTACGGTCCCTTGCTCCTCATGGATAACAGGATTAATTTCAGTATCGGCCCAATGCATAATATTTAATAATTAGCGTCCAGGTCAGTTTACCTTCAGGATGCAGTCCAAGTGTACTGCTCCTCACTAGTTAAAATTGTGCAGACTTACATCAGTGTCTGAGACTTACTTGCCAGGACATGCTTGAACTACATATATTCCAGCTGCTCTGTAGACCAAGCCCTAAGTTGTTTCATAAGGTTTTGTTATTACAGAAGTTCTAACAGCTATTTAACAATTTTTGCCTACGTTTGTTACAGATACTGGCAGTGTTGTATGATTAAATTGCCTTCTATATTGCCATCCGCTCCTCTTCAAGAAGACTGTTCTACTGTTCCTGTCTACTCGATCTGTTGTTCACCAATTATTTTGTTTCACTCTTATGTTGGAAAAAAAAATTTGCTACAGTATGTCAACTTGTTTTACCATTAAACTATCTTTACATGTGGAATATTTTTCCTGGATGTTCTTTTCTAGTGAATAGGGAAAACTGAGTTTGACAGTTCAGATCATCATAGTACACTTTCTGGCAAGTGAGCATGAGTTACAGTTTGTAATGTACCCTTATAATTATTATAAAATGGGCAAGAAAAATCCTTTGAGATTTTTGTTAATAATGCTTGTATAGGGCCAGCCCGGTGACGCTGAGGCTAAGGTGCTGGACGCCTACCCTCGCGACTATCGCCAACGACCCCGCGGTTCAGGAACGAGCACGGGCCATCGGAGGTCGGCAGGGGAGTGTACGGAGCTGGATGGAGCTGCCGAGAGGGGAGGGGAAGGAAGGTGGTATCCCTCAGCTCTTGCCCGCCTCGCGGTGGAGGCCAGGGGCAGTGCAGGCTAGAGGGAGCGCCAGGCAATAGGCCGATGGGTGGGTGGAAGGGGCTGTCACTAGTGCTGTAGTACGCATGCGTGCCTCCACGGGCATGCATCTCTACTCCTGGGGCCCTGGGATAATTGGGGAGAAAATTGGAAGAAAAACCTCCAGCTGCAGGATGATGCCCAACCCTCCGCAAGCTCCACTCCCGTGCCATGTCAAAGAATTGACAAATTGCCCAACTAGAAGTATATATGAGCAAATTAGGGGGAACTAACAATAAAAGCAATATATACAGTACACACAATGGCCTGACACTGAAAATACAATGTATCTGTATTGTCTTTGAATAAGGGGGCAGGACCATAACTCAAGAGAGGCAGAACCACGGGTTAGCACTGCCCTATCAAAAGTGAAGATAAATGTAATATTCAGAGTGAGACCAGTGTGTTCAATTTACTAAGCTAAGGTATGTCTTTTAATCACCTACTTGGGGCATAATGTGGCATGAGGGCAGCCAGTTGCTATAATTTATTTATATTATTATTATTGAATTTTGTTGACCCGGTAGGCCCACTGAGACTAGAAATCCCTTTTTCTGGGGTGACCGGGGAGGAGGAGGAGGGGATACAGATGGTAACCAACTGAAACTGAACCAGATTAAGCTATTGGTGGTATTTTTAGTGAATGGGGGAAATTTGGCCAGGACACCGGGAAAATTGCCCTACTCTTTTCGAGAAGTGCCATGGGATCTTTAACATCCACCTAAACTACCACCAGAACAGGCAGATGGGACTTCGGTTCAACGCCTCATCTGAAAGACAGCATCTCAGGAGAGCAGCATCCCCCTCATGCGGCACTGCAGTGTCAATATTGGGATATTAACCCAAGTGCCTGGTGTGGGGATAGAACTCACAGCCTTCTGATCTACCGGCCTCAGAGGTGAGTGTGCTACCTGCTGAGCCACTGACCCAATGCCCAAAGAGGGTGATTAACAGACAGTTAATCTAACCCCATATCATACTTCATTGCTGTTACTATAATTAGGAGTTTTTTTTATAATTCTAGTATCGTCTATCATGAATTAATAATAAATCTATATTTTATACTAAAACAATCCTTCTGCAACAATGCAGGGTGCCAACTTGTAGCCACGGCAATCCACCCTCTTCCCTCCTGATCAGCTACATTCACAGCTATCATAATTGAGAAACTACATTTGTATGACAGTTTGTGTTCACTATGTGTTCTGAAACTGCATGATCACCTGTTCTGCTGTATGTAATTTGATTTTCAAAATAATAATTTAATAATAATTCTAGTACCATCCACTATGAATAATAAAAAATGTATACTTTATACTAAAATAATCCTTCAGCAACAGTGCAGGATGCCACTATGTGTTCTGAAACTGAATGATCACCTGTTCTGCTGTATGTCATTTGATTTTCAAAATGAGTACTCAGATTGTACAAAGATTAAATCCGAGCACTCACCACCTCATATATAAACGGACACCTGGGTCTCTGGATTAAAATATCATTTATTTATAAAAAAGGACATGCAGACAACCAGCCTGATGTGTTTCGGATCACTTGACCCTTATTACAGCCTCTGAAGATACGATAACTGAAAATGATATTTTAATCCAGAGACCCAGGTGGCTGTTTAAATACGAGGTGGCGAGTGCTCGGCTTTAATCTTTGTACATGTTCATTTTTTGCCAGAGCAAAACCCTACTACTGTGGGATTTTGTTTGAATTACTCCAGTTCTGATTTGTAAGCATTTTCAAAATCAGGACACTGGCTGTGGACATGTGCAGCAGAACTATTTGATCTGCATTCAAAGCTTACTCTAGTGCGCATGCTTCCAGTGTCCCAATTTCTTAAATGTTTAAAAAAATGTATATATAGTGCAAATCAGATTACATACAGCAGTACAGGTGATCATGTAGTTTCAGAACACATAGTCAATAGAAACTGAATTATAAGCTGGCCCGGTGGCGCTGGACACTAACGGAATCAGAACCCCTAGGTGGCAGCACAGGCTGCTTGAGCAGTTGCCCAGGCAGTATTCTCTATGTTGGGGGTTGTGTAAGGATGAGGGTTCTATGGGCCATGAGCACAAAATCACACAGTACTTTCATTTTACAATAAAACAGCACCCTGGGATATTTTTTTATAGTAATCCCAGGGTTCATTTTTGTAAGGGCAAGCATGGGTAAATCCCACAATCCACACCCTTTTGTTAATGCTTAAATAAAATAATATAGGCAGACGAAAATAGAACTATGAAGAATATATTTGCTATTACGTTTACTTAAAACAATGTGGGAAGAGATAAACTTCCCTTATACTAATAAAAATGTATGCGAGGCAGGTAATTCACACACAGATGTGACAGGCCAGGGAACACATTTAAAACGATCATGCAGAAATAATAACCCATCAGCATTAAAATAAATGAAACACAGACACATTTGTTAAATAAATGAAACACAGACACATTAGTTTAACACAAATCCTTTTAGCTCGTAAATAGTGACATTAGACGAACATACATTTGCATCATTTTATTTCGATGCCTTTGATTATACACTATACAAGCGAGAGATATCACCTTAAATTTTTAGGAACAAGCAATGCCGTACTGTGCTCACTCCCGCCAAAAGCCTTCCCTGTCTTTTTATTTTTTATTGGGAATTGCACCAGGGTGCTCTTTTGCTGTACTGTGCAATAAAATTTAACTGGAACAAAATTCGAGGAGGGCTACCACAGAGGAATACAACATGAAATCTGTGTTTGCAATAGTGACTCTCCTTATGTCTCTCTCTCCCCTCCAAAATGCCGTAACTCAGACAAGCTATGCCGATGGTTAGGCACAGCACCGCGGTTATTAGGAGACTTCATCCGTCCCCATGTGACGATCACCCTCTTTGTAAACCAAGCAGGAAAAATACTGCTTTTTTAAAGGATGCTATTCTGATAGGTATTACTTTTCATGGGGCCAGTGCTTGAAATAAAAAAAAACGAAGAAAGAAAACAAGATATTTCAAGAATAGATTCAAATGATACATTTTCCCCACACATTAACCACCACTCATCGACTACCTTGTAAGACAGAAAACACACAATGATAGCATTCAGTATCACGTGGTTTGCAAAGCGAACCACCAATCAAAATGCTCCTACTGCCAGGACGGCACGGATCAGCAAATCACAGTAACGTTATCATGCTGACAGACTGCCGCAATCATCATTAACTGTTGTTGGCGCAGTTAAGCATTCTTAGCCAATCGGAAACTTCCTTAGCGTTGGTGTACCTCATTGGTTTTCGTAATAAACAGGCAGAATCATTGCACTGAAGAAACTTCTTATTCATTTAGACAGAACAATATAGCAGTATCTACGAATTCTGTGTAGAACAACACATCAATAATGACTGACCTCGTCAGTAAATTGACCCATGAGAATGTTGCTGACCAGGCTTTAGCAACTGAAACCGACAGTGAAACTGTTGCACATTCACTGGAAATAGGTAAAAGAGCATGAAGATAGTATTATTTGTTCTGCATAAAATAAAACATTCAGTTGCTTTTTTTTCCAAATGTAAACATGCAGTTAAGTTAGAATTTAATGTGCTTGAGCTTCAGTTATTTATATGTGTAAAGATGCTAGTGAAAAGGATTTGTTATCTGTTAAAATGTTTTTATTACTTTAAAAGTTGTAACCATGAAGGGCACACCAAGCTCATTTCCAGGTGTGACTCGGGGGAGGGGAATGCAGAGAGAATGACACACAATCTTAGCGATGTAACCAGCTATGTGGAAAATAGCTTTGAAAGCAATAAAACAAATAGTGGTTATAGTAGACAGCTCAGCAAATGAAGTAGCATGTGGATTAGGGCAGCGCAAACCTCCAAAAGTTCTACCTTGTGAACTTTCTAAGTAGAACCCAAAAAAGTTCTACCAGGTTCTACCAAGTAGAACAGGGTTCTACCAGCTATAACCAAGTTCTAAAAAGTAAAATCAGGTTCCACATGGTATTACCAGGTTCTATAATATATAACCAAATTTTAACTGGTTCTACTTAATAAAGAAATCCACAGAATTATTTTTCAGCATGTCTGGGAACGTAGACACAGCACAAAGAATGGTATGTTTTGCAAAGTTTTGGTGCACAGGATTCTGTCTCAGTGCATCAACATTTTATAAAACTTAACCATTCTTGAAATCTTAATACTACATGTACTTCCCCAAACGTGCAAACTAGGTGGATTTTTTACTCAAGTAGAACCAGGTAGAATTTTGTTTTATATTATAGAACCTCCCTGTGTTTTCACTACTGAAACAGCTTAACTTGACACAGCCAGCAGTTAGGGAATACATTGTCCTGGTTTTGGTGCAGTTACTCAACGGAGCCAGCAGTGCTATACTGACTGGTTTGGGAATAGATCTATCTGAATTTGCACCTAGAGATGCAATCGCCATTTGCTCTAAAAATATTTTAATTACAAACATTTATAAAACCCATCATGGAAAAACAGGAAGCATGTGTGTCAGATCCTTTACACAAAACCATGGGTGGTAAAAAAACCAAAACAAAACAGTAGCAGCACTCAGGCAATCCAGGGAACAGAGATAATAGTACAGAAAATGTAGGACATTGCTGAAGAAACCCATCGTGGTACTCAGAGGATGAGCAGCATAAGGGCCATCATAGTGCAGCAGCCAGTATTACAGGGAGATTTATTACCAAACAGGCCAGTACAGCACTGCTGACTGCATCGAGTAGCTACAAATTCAGGGAGATTATACAAAATAGGTTAGTAGTAAAGCACTAATAGGTGCATTGTGTACCTGGAAACACAGGGAGATTTATTCCTGGCAAATAGGTCAGTACAGCACTGCTGGTTGCATGACTTATGTCAGTTTGAAAACACAGGGAAATTTACCATAGGTAAGTAAAGCACTAGCAAGAGTAAAATATAAGAGAACGAGGAAATTGTTTGACCAGAATGGCACACTAAGTCAGAGCTTTCCAGGTACAACCTGGGAGCACAAGGAAGTTAAGTGACTTGCTCTGGGTCACACAGTATGCAAGAGGGAGCTGATGGGATTCAAACCCATCTTTCCAGCTTTACAGTGCAGCTCAGTCTTGTACAACTGTTGCTATTGTTAGCCTTTGAGATCAGATTTAGTCAGCAGTGAACACAGCACTGGCACTCAGCAAGGTCTTGTACAACTGCTGCTATTGTTAGCCTTTGAGATCAGATTTAGTCAGCAGTGAACACAGCACTGGCACTCAGCAGTGAACGCAGCACTAGCACTCAGCAATGAACACAGCACTAGCACTCAGAACTGTCTCTCGGATGTCTTTCTCTTTCACTCCCTGCAGTGAGCGCATGTTAAAAGAAAAGTTTTTTTTATTACTACGGTGTGATCTACAACCCACACAGCAAGCAGCACTGGTACAGCTCCTCAGGGTTGCCTACCCCAGACACTAAGAAACACAGAGCAAAGGGCAGTGCTGCAGTCACATAGCCATGCTGGACACAGCAAGTTTGAAAGTAGTCTGTTACTACTACTAGTTGATGGTGAACAGACTGTGAAAATAAAAACATTTGAAAACTTCAAACTTGCCTGTGTCCAGTGTGGCTATGTGACTGCAGACACTGCCCTTTTTATACCAAAACTTTAATTTGCAGTTAGTGCCCCTACACTACCCAGACCAACAGAGAGTAGTGCAAATGTGCACCCCCTGCACATTTTCTATCTCCTTCCTCAATTTATTAACGTTCTGTCCTAGTGAAACACCAATCCCCCTTTTGTAGGCCAGGAGTTGCCGCAAGTTCAAATGATCGGCGATTGACCTTAAACAAGAATGATTTACTTATGCGATGAAGCAGCGTACGTTTGTTTTGCACAGTTAGTGCCCTTACAGTAGCCCAGTCTAACCAGCAACTGCATCACCCTGCCAACCCGGCCCCTCTGTACTTTTTTTCCTTTTTTCCCTTCCCTTGGTTGGTGAAACGAGGTCGCCATCACTAATGTTTTTTTTTTTTTTGGGCAAGAATTGCCACAACACAAGTTCACATGATCGAAGTTGATTTTGGGGCTGTTATTTATGTGAACAATAACAAAGTGGAACGTTTCAGCCCACTATCCACTCACTCCACGTCTCTCTCACATACTTTGCTATGACTGGCTGGAGGGGCAGTTAGCATTCCATGTCACGCGACCTGCTGCACAAATGGTAGCCTGTGTTGCTGCCTAGGACCCCCGCTTCCTCCAATCACACGGAGTGACACTGGCGGGGGGGGGGGGGTGACGTCTTTCTGCTGCTCTGGTGACGCTTCCTCGCCTGCTGCCCTGTACTACATGACGAGCCGGGTGGAGAGCTTTACAAGCATGTACACAACTGGTAGGGATTTTCTTTTTTGACATGTTGGGGTCGAACCTAGCGAACCAAAGTTCGCATTTTTACAAAACATGTTCGCGTTCTGCGGACTCCCGCGAACACGGGAAGTTCGCCTATTTTTTTTTTGTTTTTTTTTTAAGAACAAGGTGAAACTGAACTTGCAGCCGTAATGTGAATACCATGCGTAAAAGCAACAGCAGTGTGTAACAGTAATAAATAGACACTCTTGAAGGAGTCCGTTAAAGTGCTAATTGCGTGAGGGGGGTAGATGACGGTGCACCTGCATCTACGGCGAAACTGCTGTAATTATCCTCGCGCGCAACAGGGGTCCATAATCATCCAGTATTACCCGAAAACATATAGCAGAGAGAGTCACAGTAGCAACAGCTTAGGGTGGGACCAAGCGAGAGGGTGTGACAAACGAGAGGGTGAAGAGTTGGGGGTGGGGTGGCAGGAACAGGGAGGAGCAGAAAAATGCCATAGCTGGTATTTAAAAGCATGAAATAAGAGGGAAGGCGCAGGGGGTAGCTCGGGGAGCTGGTTCTAGAGGGAACGGAGGTGGTAGGAGAAAGCTGATTAACCTGCAGAGGACTGCATTGTCATTCTGCTTATCTAAAGTGTGTCACCACTAGATGGGTTTAGACTTGGCAGCATTATAAGAAATAGAAAAAACATATCCAAATCGGGGTGTGTGTTACTTTGGTAAGCTGCCAGCACACCCAGCTGTTTAAACACTCAGACATATGATAAATCAGTTGATAAATTGAGGCCCTGGCCTGTGTGACATCATTTGTACCTTCAATCATGATGTCATGGGGTAATGAGCCACTTATAAACTATCCAGCATGTTTAGGCCTGTGTCATATCTCTAATAAAAGCCACACAGTTGTCACATGATCATTTGTGCATTGATCATACAGGGTATCTGGTGTCAGATTTCATTAGAAGCCTCTTGAGAGGAGAGTGGCAGTCAGGGTTGTGACTCCCAACCCAAATCCATATTAAGTTTGATCAGAAAAGTTGTGGCATACAATAGTTTGCCTGCAGTTTCTGGAATTTGCTATCACTGTTTCTCTCTGAGATGACTGGAGCAAATTGATAATACTGTATTTTATTATCAGTGACTCATCTAGGGAAACATAATTTCAACAAAATCACACTTTAATGACAGCTGTTGAATTTTGTCAATTTCAGGGAGGATTTTGACTGAGCCAATTGGCTACGTAGAATCCTGTTTCACAGCGAAGAATGGCACCCCAAGACAGCCAACCATTTGTAGCCTGTCCCGTGCTTGCTTGAGCATACGTAAAAGTGTCTTTAATAATCCTGAGCACTCATTAATTGGCTTAGAGCAATTCTCCCATGTTTGGTAAGTACAGTTTTTGAAGAATTTCATCTAAATATTATACAGTATTGGTTTCAAAGATGAGCATATAGATGGAGGTAGAACCCATACCGCTGGGCAAAGCCAGTATCACTTTCTTATTTTTTAAGGCAGCAAGGTGTCAGCCAGCAGACCTTTTGCAGGTACTCAAGAGTAGGTCTATTGGAAGGAAACGGGAAAATTACCCAGTGAATTGGGGCTACTTTTGAATGTCCCTAAGCAATTGCCTGTCGACCCAAGGATATACCCATAGCGATCACATGTAATACAGACTTATATGTGATTTCTAAGGGTGGGCCAGAATGGCGATGTCTTTGAACTTTGCTACATGTAGCATATTTCATGAAGCGCTGCATACTGTAGCAAAGTGCACACCTCGCCATGCTAATACTACATTAAGTGCCTCTTCACGCACTGTTTTACCTGGCAAAGTCACCATGAAGTGAAACATTGCTCCCAAAAGTATCACTTTATAGAGTTTGACAGCCCTGACTAAAAATAATGTTCCTATTCCCCACCCACCGTAACACCCAAAAAACACCCTCCTATCCCCACTCAGACCAGACTTGCGGCCGGGTAATAAGGACCCGCTTCCCCATCCACTTCGCATCCATCCACCTTCCCTCCCTCCCTCTAAGCGTGCAACCAGCGCCGCTCTCCTCCAAGCCCTGCAAAGAAAAAAAAGACACATTACACACACATGCCCACACACACCCCTCATCTGGCATCCGACCCAAAGGAAGAAACTAATTTGCGGGCAGAGAAGGAATGGTGACCGTAACAGACCCACCTCTCATAACCTTAGCTAGATATCGTGAATGAATGGGAGCGCACTTGTATAGTTAAAACTACTAAGCTTACTGTAAAACATAAAATAAGGGCTGCTTGGCCCACCCGGTCTGCAATTTTTTTCTACCTTCATTTTGCTACAGACCCTACTTGATCTCTGCACTGTCTCCCCAATGATTCCTTGTGCCTGTCCCAGGCATTTTGAACCCCACCACTGATTTTGCCCCAATACCTCTGCTGGAAGGCTATTCCAGGAATTCACACTTTATGTGAGGAAGTACTTCCTCACATCTCTCCTGACTCTGTGTCCCCCTCCAGCGTCATATCCTGTCCCCTAATTCTAGAGCACCTTTTTTTTCTGAAAAATTGCCCCTCCTGTACCTTATTAACCCCCATTTGGTATTTAAAGGTCTCTATCTTATACCCCCTCTTCCTCCTCTCCTCCAGGGTGTACATATTGAGCTCCTCTTTGGGCTTTTGATGCAGACCTTGCATCATTTTGGTAGCCCTCTTCTGGACTACCTCTATTCTGTTTATGTCCTTCCTGAGATGTGGTCCTCAGAATTGGACACAGTATTGAAGGTGGGGGCCTTACCAGTGCTCTACAGAGGGGCAACACATCTTCTGCTGGTGATACCCCTTCCTGTACTCCCCAGCATCCCACTTGCCCTCCCAACTGCCTTGCCACACTGTCTGCCATCTTTAGGTCATTTGATATGATTACCTCCAGGTCTCTTCACTGCTTAGTCATTATCAGTATCACTCCACCCATTTTGTGCTTTGCCTCCAGGTTTCTATGACCCAAGTGCATTATTTTGCACTTTTTACATTAAATCCCAGCTGCCATACCCTTGACCACTCCCCCTTTTTTTAGCTCTGTACCCATCTTCCAGCACCCCTCCCCCCTGGAGTGTCCACTCTGTTGCAGATCTTGGTGTCATCTGCAAAAGGGCGGACTTTCCCTTCCAGCTGTTCTGCTATGTCACTCATAAGGACATTAAAGAGGACCATCAATTAGGTGTGAGTTCTGATGGTGGCCAACCGAGGTGATGAGAGGAGGGTCTGCGCCAGTCACCTTTCTACTCTGCCCATCAGGGATAGGAGCAAGGTTTTGGCAGCATTAAACAGCATTGCGATGGAAGCTGTTCAGCATTGCCGAAACTGATGAATATACCGCTGTGCCCAGCATGCATGGGGTATCTCTCATTTACATGGGCAAAGTGTTTTTTTTTGGGGTGGGGTTTTGCATGGTTGGGCTGGCAGGTCAGCGCAGTGTACTGGGTACCGCTGAATATGGCTCCTGCCCCATTGGCTTGCTCTAACCTGTTTGCTGCCAGTGTAACCATTTGAATATGGGGGCCACAGCATCTTGCAAAAAGTCTGCTCTTCCTAAATCCAGGACTTTTGTCTGTGATCGCCTCTTGTCTGCCATTAACTTAACATTAAACTGCACAGTCTGATGGTCACTGGGATCCAGTGGGTCCTGCACCTTGACTTCTCCTACATTGTCTCTATGTGTGAGTACTAAATCATGTGTGGCTCTTTCCCTTGTAGGTTCCTCAACACTCTGTCAGAAATGCATCCTAGAATGCTTCTGCAAGGTCAGCTCCCTTTTAAATTCTCAAGGGACTCCATTAAGCGCTGTGTGAGCCCTTAGACTTTTCAACAATATGCAACCCACCCTTCTCAGCTTGTTTCCAATGGCATTATCTTACCTTTTCCTAGCCACTTAGTAATTTAAAAGAAAATGATAAAATTGAAAGCTGTTAATTAGAATTTATTGGTCGTGGAATGGCGCATGACAGATACACCTTGGAAGGTTGGCTGAGAGTACTTAACTGTAGGGTAAATGCTGCTTCCCCACCTGGAGACAGAGGGTGTTTCTTATGGTACCCACCCAACTCCAGTGGCCCAGAGCCTACAATCCAGAGCTTATCTCTATATTTAGGTCACTAGACTGGTTACAATAAATCTTTATTTTGTCTCTGTAGCCCCCATTCTGTGTGTGGATGGGGGATTGGTTTCACTTCTTCGATTACTTTCTCACCCTAGATTCTAAAGGGGCCGATCCCCATGAAATCCAAAGATGATGATCTGAGTCTACTTGATAGCACTTAAAATGTCTCCGTGTAGATTTCATTATATGAACTATTAGATGACCAGTTAAGACTAATAGCCAGTATTTGAGATTAGTGCAACAAGCCAGTTTAAATGAGTAGAGAACGTCAAAGTACTGTGCATATTTATTTATTTTATTTGTTTGTTGACCACGTAAATACACTGGTCCAAGAGATCGTTTTCAGGAAGGACCAAGGCTTGGTAGGCAAAGAAGAGGGTGGAGGTAAGAGAAACATGGTTATAAACAATCTGCAAAATACATTTTCAAGAGTAACTGAAAGTGCGTCTTTTATCCTTTACAGCGGTTTTGTAGTCTTCACAGGATGAGTAGTTGAGTCCAACTCCTAGGCTAAGACACATGTCAGTCAAGAGGTTTTCAAACATTCTTCTTGTCTCCTCCCTCTGTCCTGCCTTGCTAGTTTGAAATTTCAAACACTGATACAAATGCCTCTGAAACGACACCGTGTCTGTCTGTATTAATAGTATGTAATTGGAAGGCTATGCCTGTAGTTCAATGAATAAGCAACCAGCCACTCCCACTTTCTGAGCTGTATAAGCAGTTCCTCTCAGCCTCATTGTAAAGCACTTTTTTCTTTGCAGCGAGGCTCTGTCTATCTATCCTGTGAGCGGTTGGAGCCTCGGGGAGCTGGCTGAGCCCCCAAAATTCTGCTCCTGCTTGTCTCTGCTGGCTTGCTGTGTTTCTTTTCCAGCTTCTAGTTTGTATTTTGCCTTCAGCTCAGTGCTTTTTTTTTTTTGTTTCCTGTTTTATGTGTTTATGTGTCTTTGTTGTTGTTTTTTTTTTGGGGGGGGGGGGCTTTGTTTCTAAACTCCTGGCATATTGCTCCAGAGCTCCTACTGCTTGCTTTCAGTTACTCACAACTCTCAAACTACTGCAATCATTATTTGTGTGTTTCAGCTCAACTATAGGTACTCCATGTTGCATACTAAATTGATTTCACCTGATTCAGGCTTACAGTGACCCTCACTATGCAGCTGAATCATGCTCTCTCATTCTGCTTGCCTCATTATAGCTGCTTTATTGCACTGCTTGGCTACATCTGCTTTCAGGTCATTGTGTCTCCTTATTTATGTTTATTGCAGTTGCAACTCAGTGTACTCCATACGGATGTTGCTTTCATTTTCATTCACCCTGTTGTACTCCAAGGTCAGCCAAAAAGCTTCTGCCGATGCTGTTAACCTAGCTTTAATATCTGCATGTGGATCTCTGCCCTTCCATCATTTCCTTGTTTGTCCTGCAGCGGGGACTGGGGAGTCGTGGCCCCAAAGTGGCTAATGATTCTGTTCTGAATTCTGCCTTCGACACCGAAACCCCTCAGAGTATTTGTGACCTTGATTTTGGCTTTTCAATGTCTGTCTGCCTTGAACCACTATTCAGTACTGTTTCATTGTTACTACATTATGCAGACCTACTTGCAGGTCCACTTATTACTACTCTGTTTACTGATCTACGTACAGGTCCACGTTTGCTTATGCAATCATAGATCATTGCTTCATGCCTACTGCCATCCCCTCAGCTTCCGCCTTTGGGATTCTGCTGCACTCAGATCTGCATTCGACCTTGCAAGGTCTCAGCACTCAATGCTCATTACGATTTCAGCACATCAGTGCTCAATCAGCTCACCAGCTTTCAGCTGCTGCTCACCAGCTTTTCAGCTCTCTCTGTTTACTGGGGCATGCCAGCCATACCATTCTGGATCAGGGCTTCCTGCAGCCGACAGTTTCGCTCTGCACCATGTGTCCGCAGCTTGAGCATGCGAAGCTTGGGGCGGGGTCCTTCTCACCTGGCAGCTGAACTGTGGTTCCTCCATACATGTGCTTCCTATTATAGACTTTCGTTATCAATTCCTACCTCTGCTCTTATTACCAGTATCACAAACTGTCATTATCAATTCCCCTTAATGCCTACCACCATCCCCGCAGCTTCAGCCTCTGGGATGTCTGCTGCAGCTGGAAATGTCCTCGCTCCGGTTGGACCGTCAGTCATCAACCGTACCGATGGCACCTCAAGTTGTAGCAGTTAAGACTCAGCCTGATGGGGCGGGGCTCTCCCGGGGGCCCCTTTAGCCACCCGAGCGGGTTCGGGGGCACCCTTCAAAGCTATTCTCCCCATGACTGCCTCTGGTTCACCTGGTTTGTGTTGAGGGTGAGTAGGCCAGGTGAGTGCCTCAGCAGTCGTTGCTCTCCTCCTGCCTTGGTTGCCTATCGTGTTGCAGAGTTTTCTCGCAACCTTCCACGGCGTTCCCGCTAGAGGGTTTGAGCTGAGAGCCTTCCTCTAAATTGGAATATTTTCCATCTCCCTTTAATTGAGTTTTCTAAATTGCAGCTGCAGAGCCGTCACGAACTAAACTGTCCCAAGCCTGGAGAGAAGGCAACCTAGGCCTTGGATCCCCAGAGATTTCCTCCTCAAAGGGTTTTTCTCCTCCGTTGCCTCAGGTCATAACTGTTAGTGTCCCCTAGTTTCTTTAGGTAGGTTCCGCTGTTGGATGGAGGTGGATGATGTCTGCCGTTCCCTCTCTCCTTAGAGGATCCCCCATTCTCAATGCAACCCTTCAGTATTGTGCTATGCAAACTGGGAATTTCATTATGTTGTCAAACTGAGCATCTCATTACATTATCAAACTGTCTATGCTTCTTTACTACTCCGTTCCAGTTACTGTTCCTACGTCATGGTTACTGCTTGCTCGTAAGCCTCGTGTCACCTCATTCTTTGGGATATGATTGTACTGCATTTCTTTTGGGGATCCCTAAGGTACCTTTAGCCACGCGAATTGTCCCGTGGCGCCTCTAGGGTGGAACCCTCTCTGAGGGTTCCTTGCCTTTCATACCGCTACAGGGTGGTAATTCCTCTGGAATAGAGAGTGCGAACGTCCAAAACCAAACTAACACAGTTGCACAAGCATAATACTATACTGGCTGTGCAAGACATTGAACTTAAGTTGTTTGTGCTTTGCTTAAAGTTGGGTATTCCATGTAATACATGTTGTATTTTACCAGTCATGACTAAACTGGGGCATTTGATTAGCTCATTTACCTGTTTTACTTAATCACTTAAATAACAAGCCTTGTATTCAGGAAAAAGTCATGCTTAGGAATCAACAAATCGTGCAATTAAAAATAAAATCTTTATTTGGAAACCATCTTGCAGCTTATTTCAGGCGCTCTTCACTGACTGTGCATCAGTGCTTTTTGTCTGGGGTTGGCATATTGTCATTGTATTCTGACTGATTTTATTGATCTTACTACTTGTGTTTATATTGTGTTTTATATTTTATCTTGTTTTTATCTAATTTTTTGTTAAAGTGTCTTGACAACTTTGAAAAGCGCTAAATAAATAAAGTTGTTGTTATCATCTTAAGAGTTTGCTTTTATTATTTGGGGGAGAGGGAGAAGCAGAAAATCCATATGCATTCTAAACCATGTTATCCTGTCTGTACATAGGAGTTGAGGTTCCCATACTTGGTTTTTGTCTTTCTTTGCTTGACCATTTTAGCAAGTTGAGATGGTCAGAGCACTCTGCAGTCCCTTGTGTGTTTTTTATTTATTTTTTACAGGAGAGATGCACACTAAGCTGAAACTTGTTTACAGGTCTTTGACAAGAGACACAAGAGGATAGAAGTGGCTTGCTCAGGGTCGCACAGTATGTAAGTGGGGCTGTGGGATTCAAACCCAGGTCTCCAGGTTTGCAGCTCAGAGCCTTAAACCACTGCGCTATACTGCATCCCTTGTGGGGGCCTCTTTCTCTTTTGCCTTTGCCACTGAGACCATCTGGACCAGCACTGCTGCTGTTAAGGTCCCCTCTTTTGCAAGAGCATGGAACCCAGTGTTCTGATTACCCTTTTCTGCCTCCTTCTACCCTTAGACTCTTCGTAGTAAGGCACACTCTACTCTCAATCAGATATTTTTGCAATGCACCTCTTTATCCAGGTATGCTTCCCCTTCGAATGTAGTCACAAATGACCAGGTACGCTAATCTTTAGAAAATTAATTTATTACTAAACACTGGTTATCCAAATTCAGCAGTAACATTCAGGTAGTTACACATAATCAAACAGTACACATACAGGATTACAAAAAGAAGGCTTGCACTCTTGCGCAGGCAGACGCATCTACACTACGAGTTACAAGATCTTCTTACCTTATTGTCTGCACTACTCTTTATCTTAAGCCTCTCTCTCTACAGAAACAAAATCTGGCTCTGTTCTTTAGAACCAACTCACACAGAACTCCTACCGAAAAGAAAGCGAGCAAAGCTTAGCTGGGGTATTTATGCCCTTGCTCTCCCCGGTGCCTCGGTTGAGCAGGCCTCTCCCTGGTACCTTGGTCAAGCAAGGCTGTGGCATCACTTTCTTGTACCCAAATTCATCTGATTGGCCTATGTCAATTCAGACCTGGAATTTGGGTGACGTCTACCTTGCGGATACTATTTGTCTCACTGGGTCTCAGGAACCATCTTCCTCTCAACGATTATTTACCATCTACAGGCTGTGGCCTGGGCTCATTTAAAACAGAGTGTTTCCAAGCGTTTGTTTCACTAATGACTCCACTCTCCCATTGGGCCTCTACAGTGAAGGTTTAAGCACCCCTTAAGATGCTGCTGAGGCATCTGAAGTCTCTGAAATGGGCCAGTTTAGTTTAACAGTTCAGCAATGCATCCTGGCCCCCACATTTTTATACAAAGTAAACTATCAATTGGTAAAATAATTCCGACTACTAGTGAAAAACATGTTTGGTCATCACACAGGTATACAGTAAAACATAGCATTGTAAATACCTAATTCAGTTCACTATCCACAGTTAAGCAGTTTTTAACTGAGCATGCGCAATCACTGGCACCCAAGTCTGACAACTCCTCCTTCCACCCAGTCAAGTGGTCCTTTGGCACCACCCCCTTTGCAGTCTGATCTTTCACAGGAATGAACAGGTCTGCTACGTTTCTTAAACTCCTTCTAACAAATTAGGATTCTTCTGTTTTCAAGCTGCTTTTTTTTTTTTTTTAAAAAATATGCTTTAATTTCTCAGTTTATTGCTTAGCTTCTGATGAAGGACTGGTTGGTCTGAAAGCTAGAGCACTTTGTTCTTGTTGTTGCATCTATGTTGGTCCATTAAAAGGTATCAAATCATTTGCTTCTGGATCAGTTTATTGCTGTACCCTCAACCACACGATTCCTGCACCTTTGCTGTGATTCACCATAGCACAGAAAACAAAGTCAGGATTACAGAGGTGCATTTTGTGTCACTACCTGATGTCCACAATCGATGGCCACAATGCCTCTGTTGATTGTTAGGGCCACAGTGTTGCACAGTGCTTCTGGTGTCAAGCAATGCATGCTCGTGCCAGCCCTTGAAGAGCATCAGTAGCGGGTGTTCAAGGACAAACCTACAAAAGTGTGTGTGCCATCTGTGGCTGTGGGATTGGCAGCACAGGTACAGGCCCAAGAGTGGAGGAGGCTGGCAAGGGTGTTCCAGTACCGGACCTTCTGTTTTGCTGGAAGAGCAGTTTGTGCTGGATCTAGGGTCACCTCATGAGGAAGAAAGCTTTAAATTCTCTCCACTCCTTTGATGGCGAGTCCCTGTCTTGTCAGTGAAGACACAAGAAGAATCCGTGCTGGTCATAGGATTCCTTCATTCAAGGGACCTCTCATGCCCTCACTGACTAACTGGCTGATTCAGTCGCTCTTGAGGGAAGTAATGCTGGCCGTGGAGCTTTTCAGTCTGTGGAATTTCCCTCTGGACTGCCGACTGTATCCATGCCAGTTGATCTGATTGTCGACCATGATGAGGACATGTCCATCAAGGGGGAAGCTTCTCTCTTTCTTTCTGTCAGACCCCATTGCTGACCATGTCCAAATCCAGGCAGGGTGAGTCGGGTCTGACGGAACTCCCTGTTAATGGCCCCCCCCCCCCCAATTTAGCAACTGCTTATTCTGACCCAGGCACCGCCACTGGTTTGTCCATTGCACAGCATTACTCCATTGGGGTATCTGTCTTAGCAGCATGTCGAGATCCAGATTGTTGTTGCTGTCTTATGCCAACATCAGCAGTTGACAGAGCTCTTTCTCATCATCATCTGGCTCTTGCCTTTGACTTCAGGCCGGTCACGGATGAGATAGAGCAGCCTGACAGCAGTGGGCCTTTGGAGCATTTGCCCAGGGTCGAGGTCGACCTGCAGTGCCAGTAGACCTGTCCTGGCCTTTACTGTTTTTCCTGATGCCAGCTCTGGTCATGTGCTTTGCAGTTGTCCAGTCAGCGTTGACAGCTATACTACAGTGGTTGATTCAGGTGGAACCTCCACAGCCGAAGAGTGGCACTCCAGGACTTCAGGCCTTAGTCTGGGTTTCCTCATCTCCTGTTGGTGATGGGTATCCTGTCAAAGAAGATCGTTCTTTTTCTGTGGAGGACCAGCCATTCGGCGTCCTCATGGAACAAATGTCTGTAGCTCTGGGCACTGTTGAAGTAGGTCTAGAAGGAGACCTACCCACTGATAGACATTTTTGAGTGACATTCCTTATTAGGTGAAGCCTTCCTTCTTGCCCCTGCCATCCTCTGTGCAGTGCTTAGTATCTGGAAGCACTCCACTCCATCAAGTATGCATACTCCCTAGGCAGATTGTCTGGATTTTCAGAGCATCTGTCATCAGAGGGGCTAGTGGAAGATGCAGTGTTCCGTAAGGCAAAGATACAGGGCAAGTCAGACAAGTCACCGGACAGGGAGTCCAAGAAGGACTACCTTGAACAACAGGTCTATGCAGTTGCATCCCTGGGTATACCGTAGACCAGCTGTTTAGCTTTGATGGCCCGCTATAGCTATGAGCTCTTTAAGAGGATCTCCAACTTCTTACCTCCTTGTCTGTTGTAAGCACTATGGAGGGCACACTGCTGCCGGAGTCTCTACCTTCCCTACAGAATGAAGTTCTTCAAAGGCATACGATAGAGACTGTCCCAGAAAACCAAGCTCAGTAGTGGTTCATGTCACGGTACTTTCCGTTGTCCATACGGACGGAGGTAGGTGAGGGGGGGGTGGCTGATGTCCTATTTTTATTGTGCGAGTGTTGAGCAAGTAAATTGCTAGTCAGAAGTTTCACTTGGTGCCTCTGTGCCAGGTCATTTTGTTTCTGCAGCCAGTGTGGTTCTGCTCCCTGGACCCCAAGGATGTGTACTTCCACATCCCCCATTTGTTCATCGCACAGACAGTTCCTGCAGTTTTGGGTAAATGGAACCCTGCCATTCTGCTTGCCTTAAGCACCCAAGGGGTTCACCAAGTACCTGATGGTAATGGCGCCCTTTCTTAGACACAAGGATGTCAAGGTATTTCAGTACCTCAACAGCTGGCTCATCATGGAGAGTTTGTTTATAGGACATGAAGCAATCCCGAGAGCTGGCTGTCCAGATGTTCCGGGACCTTTTCCTGATGGATCAGTGGGGTCTGGGTGACCCAGCCGATGTTGGACACTATTGGTGGCTGTCCCCCCTCGAACCTCACAGAGGGAATCCCACTTGGCTTTCCAGAGTCTCGATCACGTTGACAACAGATGTTTCAATGGCAGACCTGCTGATGAAGTGGGGATGATCAGGTATCTGGGCCTGGGATCCCTGCACCTGACCATCTGGTTCCTAAGTGGCTAGAGTTCAACTCCCTTGGGGTTTTCAAAGATGTTCTTCAGGTGTTGGAGGCTTCTTGGAAGGACTTGAATTGCAAGATGTACACTTGCAACTGGACGAGGTCGCTGTGGTGGTTCAAGGAGCAAGAATGTGTCTGTCTGTCTCCTGGTCCATATCGCACATGCTCAGTTACCTTTGGTTTCTGTCTCAGACATGGTTGCAAACTACATCCCTCAAGGTCCGTTTGGTTGCCATTTTGGCATACTGTGCCAAGGCAGGGTTGCCGACTGTGGCACAGGACAAAGTTGTCGACTGTTTCTTTAAAGGACTTGGACAACCTGTCCTTTCCAGCGTGGGAACCACCTCCACCGTGGGACTTACCACTGGTACGTTTATGGCTAATGGGTAAACCATTCAGGCTTATGTACATTTGATCTCTCGTATCTTTATTTATTTTATTTATTTAAATTTTGGTAACCAGGTGGCAGGCTAGGAGAAATACTGTTGGCCGGCAGTCCGGGACAATAGGATCCCTAATTAGGACAACCAAAGTTACTGTTTTAAATGCCCACCGGGAAATCACTTAAAGCACTTTCGTTTTGGAAGTCTAGGCATGTGCGAGTGTAGCAAGGTGGCACAAACGGGACTACCGAAATGGAGAGACAGAGTATTTTTTTTCTCCATGAGCCTGCCTACCTTCAAGCTTGCCAAGGGGGTTCCAGAGATCCTATCTGTGCAGTCGTGGAGGCTGGAGCCAAGCAGCAGTCATGTGGGTGATGGAGCGGTCATCTGACTTCCCTGGGGTGACAATTCATCCACGATTCAGTGTTGACTCTCCGCCCCTTCATTGAACTGACATCTCCAGCAGCGAATGGGGAGAGGAAGGGGCTGGAGTACGCAGAGTGACACTCGGACCGCAGTTGCGGTGCTCATCGATCGGTACTGCACCGCCTTCCGTTCCAAGTACAGGACTCAGCAGCTCACTGTGTGCAGCTTCATAATCGCCATATGCTTAGTAGCAATAGCATCAATCGTGGAGCTGATCCCTGTGGTACGGTGTAATCTGTAGTTAAATGTTGAACAAAAAGCTTTTTTAACAGCTAACTTAGCCGATTCTTATTAAATATACTATATACTATTGTTTGCTGAACAGGGGAATACTTTGGGGTGAGGGGAGATCAGGATGGAGAGTGGCACGGGAGGGAGTAGGCCAGTGAGCCAGCGAGGATAAACATAAAATAAAGCATGGTAGAGGTTTACTTCTTTTACCGATCCCAAGTTATAGCCAGCAGTTAAAAAGAAAAAGAAAAACTGCTGGACTTGGATATCCTAATTTAGCCAGCTCAGCTACTGTGTGCTGTGCCTGTTTCTTATAGTAGGCATAGGGGAGGACACATGGTCAGGACATTATTGATTGGGGGCGGGAGTCTGAGGCTTGAGCCAGGTGCTTCTCCACTACTAAAGACTCGGAGGATTGCGTGTGTGTATTGTGTGGTGGGAATAATTATATTTACTGACTGAGTCACCCGATCAGCTTCAGTACATTTGTAAATTTGAAATCCGGAGGACAGTCAGTCCAGTCCACCAGCATTCTTAAGTCTCTCCTCATAACAGACTGCAGCTGCAGTGCTCTCTGACTTGGTAACTTGCTTCAGCTACAAGTGGACTGCAGTGTGGTAATAAAAAATACAGCCAGGCTAGAAGCTGTGCAGTAGCCCTTTGCTGAGTGAGCATTGCAAGGGGGGGGGGACTCAAGACAGGAGTGTCACTCTCAGTCAGTGTGTGACAGGCAGCAGTCTCATGACACAGTTTCAGACCACTACATATATTTAATTTTGAGAGCTCCTTTGTGGTCTGAACAGAAAAGCATTTGGATTGTAGTGTGTCTGTTGTGGTGGAATTAATATACAGACACTCGGACATATTTAAGTTCAGTAAAATACTTTATTGAAAAAAAAGCTGTGCGTCTACTGTATTAGCCCTAGTTGAGCATTGTAAAGAGAGAAGAGGAGGGGGGACTACTCTGGTAGTCCGTGTCAGTCTGTCAGACACAGACTACATTTAATTTTGACTCTCAGGGCTCCTTTCTGGTCTCAGAAAAAAAATGCATTTAGACTGGAGTGTCAGTAGTGTACTCTGCTGTGTGTATGTGGGAAAATAAATACACACGCTGATTTAATTTCATCGGTAATGCTTTATTGAAAAAAATAAAAAAGGAAGCCAGCCAGTGAAGTCTCAGTACACTGCCCAGCCCCAGTGGCAAAGGTTTGCAATACAGCATTTTGAATTGTCTTGAAGTGTAAACCAGACCACCTAAAAAAGAAAAAAGTTATACATTAGTTAAACACAATACTGTCCTACATTCCTCCGTTCCCATCTCTCATCCTTCCTCATCCTATCCCCGCTTGCCTGTTGTCGTGTGAGTGACAGTGTTGCGTTCAAGCCCAATTTGCAACAGGAGACAGTATATTTTTCACACAACTGAATTTTTATTCAAGTGAAGTTGCAACAATAATTGAAATAAATCACACAGACCCATTATAAGTGTTACAAGAAACTTTATTGAGAAATGTCTAGAGCACATGCACGTCAAACCACCCTGCTTGGGATCCTTGGAATCAGTCAGTCTGCACAAAGCACAAGCATAAATGAATCTAACCTAATATCATCATCTGGTAGCAGGACAACAACAGCAGCAGCAGCATTAGCTAATTAACGTAGAGCTCAAGGAAATGCAAAATATTATGATACATTCAAACGTAAGTGCACTTTCCAGCATTCCTGGAAAGAAAAATACCCATGGGTTACTTGCAAGGATGAAAAAATGTTTTGTCGTATTTGCCAAAAGCATGATAAACTAGCAGAAATAGAAAGTCTCTTTCTCCTTGTTTGTTCCACAGTTCGTATAGATTCTCTGCATGTCCATGACCGATCATCTGCTCACATAAAATGTGTAGAAGCAGAGAAAGTGTTACGCTGCCCCATGGAAGCTCCTGTAACTAAACTGGACAGAAAGTGCAGCATGAGATTTAAAAATTCTGTGGCCTGTTCAACACTGCTTACACAGTAGCAAAACATGATTACAGTTTCACAGATTTCGAAACCATTGTCAAACTTCAGGCAAAAAATGGCCTTAATCTCGGTTCAAATTATCTGAACACTCACAGTGTAAAAGATTTTGTGCAGGCAATTGCAGAATCCCTTAAACAGGGCTATGTTAAGGAAATTCACTCTGCTAGGTTTGTGTGTGTGTTAGCTGATGGATCCACTGACAGATCAGTAGCTGAGCAGGAATCGGTGTATGTCAGGTTTGTTCAGGGTGGGAGGCCAATGACAGTTTTTGTGGATCTGGAATCTGCCACATCTGATGGTGTAACTGCTGCAGTATTGATAGCCTTACAAAGTGTGGGAATTGGCCCAGAGGAAGTAAAAGCCAAATTGGTGGGCCTGAATTTAGATGGTACATCAGTAAATATGGGGTGCATGAATGGTGTGCAGACTATCTCCTCCCGTCATAGTTGTCCACTGCATAAATCACAATCTTGAACTTGCGATTCTCGACCTAAAAAAAAAAAAAGTAACCCCATTTTCAAAAATTTTTGAAAATCTTAAAAGACCTTTTCCAATTCTATCACCATAGTCCTAAAAGATGCCGTCAAATGCAAAGTTTAGCAGTTGCTATTGAATCCACAGTAGCTTACTCTGAAGGAATACATCAAGTGCGCTGGGTTCCCAGTCAGTCACGTGCGCTAAAGGCACTGATAAAAAGTTACAAATTGACAGTCATATGGAGAATGTGGTGGTCACCAAGTCTGGGGTTGATGCAGCCAAGGTAAAGGGCATTTTTAAAGAGCTTAAGTCTGCCAAATGTGTTGGTACTTTACATTTTTGGATGGATTTAGTAACTGTCGTGACAGAACTGTTTTGCACTTTCCAGAGGGATGACCTGCTCTTATCTGAAGTACTACAGAAACTAGAAGGAGCAGTTCTTGAACTTACGTCTATGAAAGAAAGCCCTGGCACATGTATCCAAAAGCTTGTACTGAATGAAGAGTGA
This sequence comes from Neoceratodus forsteri, assembly GCA_016271365.2. Classification (NCBI taxonomy): domain Eukaryota; kingdom Metazoa; phylum Chordata; order Ceratodontiformes; family Ceratodontidae; genus Neoceratodus; species Neoceratodus forsteri. The sequence continues at coordinate 1,143,272,791 of CM057453.1, forward strand.
GAATTTCAAGGGGTGAAATTGCTGGGTTATTCGAGCCGGAACTTCTGGACCAGCACAAATAAATGATTGATGCTGTTATTGAGCACATAGATACTAGATGCAGTAGGCTGCAGCAACCACCATTTACCTGGTTTCAGTGCCCTGCCCCCACTCAGTGGTCTACCGATAAACTGGCCCAGTACGGAAATGAGCATTTTGAGTGTCTCCTAAATTATTTTCTGGCAGTAATTTCAGAAGAAAAGGAGAGTGCCATACGCCAGTGGTTGCCTCTTAAGTTACATCTTCATACTATCACACAGACAGCCCACAAAACTGTCTAACAAAGCTTTTGGCAAGTAGACCACCAGCATTCAAAGGTGCATTACTTATGGTGAAGTTGCTTTACACGTTGTCTTGTAGCACTGCCGTTGTTGAATGGGGATTTTCAGCAATGAACTTGATTTAGTCTAGTCCTAGAACAAAGCTGCAGCAGGACACACTGCAGGATTTAATGTCGATATGTGTAAATGGTCCTACAGTTGACAGTTTTCAACCACATGAGGCTATTTTGTGCTGGCTTGAAGATGGGCCTGGAAGAAGGTACATTCATGGCCACTGTCTCTCAAGCACCAGCTCCTGTGCTACGGCTTTTTTCATGTTCTGCTGAACTGTCTGACTCTGCTGTGCCCATTAGCTGAGCACTGCTTTTTCACTACGTAAGTGTGTAGTGCTGCTGTTGCTGTTGTAAATTACTTTTTTTTTTTTCTCCCGGCGGTCATGATCACATCACACTATGACACACACAACCCCCACCCATACCTCCAGTAAACAAGCTACTGCGAATTCTTCTGCTTTCTGGCAACTATTCTGACTATAAAAGTTGCAAGCAAGTGTTTATGAGTGATGCTTATGACCATCTGTGTGCTTTCCTGTTTAAAAAAATTATTGGAATATATTTTATTTTGCAGTTATTATATTAAAGAGTTAAAATAATATTGAGCTTTTGGGCTGAGCCACCAGAAATAAAATCGCAAATCTTGCGTAAACAGAGTACATTTACGACGTCCGTTAAATTTCACAGGCAATCAAAATATTTAATGGGGCAACCAGATTTCAGGTCCAGGTTATCTGTGGGCAACCAGATTTAAGAAAAATTTCTGAGCCTGCCGGGTGGGCCCACTGAGACCATTATAGTCCCCTTTTCAGGGGCGACAGGGAAATAATTACATATATGTAGAGAAAACATTAGGAGGACCAGAACATATTGAACAGTACAATTATTACAATCATAAGTCACAATTAATGGTGCAGGGGGCAGGTTAATTACAATTATCACCAACAAGAGAAGCAGTACATACTACACAGTACAATCAGAAGTCAAGTGAAGGTCCCAATATGGGTGCAGTAATCTGCAAAAAAACAGCACGACCATATGAGCAGCCCTCCAGCAAAGTCATTAGAACCTCAGTGGTGACATGTGCAGTGGTACAACTCCAAAAAGTGAGTCTTAAGACCCTTCTTAAAGCCCCCAAGGGAAGCACCTTCCTGGAGACTATTAGGGAGATCGTTCCAAAGGGAGAAAAACATAAAAACGTAGAAGTTGACGGCAGATAAAGGCTGCCACGCCCATCCAGTCTGCCCACATTACCTACTTGATGTGTGTGCCATAAGACTATTCTTAGTTCTTTGACTGTATACTCCTGTCTATCTCTGTGATTCTCTTGTGCCTATCCCAAGCCCTTTTGAAGCTCTGTACTGTACTAGCTCCCACTACCTCCTTGGGAAGTCCTGACCCTGGGGACATGAAGCTAGTGATCAGAGGACCTTAATGCTCTTCCATTCTGTTTGGCTGTTACTGTGCTAATTAGGCTGGGGGGGAGCGTTATTTTGCTGGAGTTTAAAGGCAAGGCACAGAGATGGATACACTAATCTGCCTTCGAGAGAAGGCCAAGATAGTGAACGTAGCACTTTACAGTGGTGCTCCAGCAGCAGGGCCCCTGCAGCGAAGCATCCTACCCTGTGGTACAGGGTTCTCAGGCTTTGCATCTCTGTGCTTCTTACTGAATGTAGCATAGGAGATCCATATAGCAATGTGGGCAGTCCCGTAGCAGTGGCTACCTTTACTTTGGACTCAGAGTGAGGAATGAGCTCAGGTGGTGTATAGAAGACCTAATTTCTGGTTTAATGTCTTGGTCAGTTGCTCAGTGTGGCCCTTAAAGGTGTACCGTCTTGGTCTGTGTACACATCTAAATACTTAATACAGTCAACCACCTCAATCTTCAAACCATTAGAAAGAGATGTAGACAATAGATATGATCTATCCGGGCCCAAGCTTTTAGGGCTGAATAATATGGCCTTGGTCTTTTTACCATTAAGAATTAAGGTATTGGTACGAAACCAGTTCTCCAGTGATAAAAGGTCTTGGCCGGGTAGGTGATTCAATTGGGCAGCATCTTGAGAGTATCTATACAGTATGGCATTTTCAGCATTTAGGGTCACCTTGGTCCCTCCACAGTGCTGATGCATGTTATTAATAAATAGGGAAGCGAGAAGAGGTCCCAGTATCGAACCCTGTGGGAACTCTGTCCAAGATGGGGCTTTTGTCAGAGTTAGCACCCTGCCTCTGACGATTTGTGACCTTTCATGTAGGTAGTCCATGAACCACCGTGCTCACGGATTATCTAGACCAAGGGGTATCCAGCAACTGATGGTTCACCAAATCGAAGACCTTGGTGAGTTCTATAAAGATCGCACCAGCTTGTAGGCCATTATCTAGGGCTGAGACGATATGAGATGAGGCTAACCAGAGCTGTGCTGGTACTATGATTTTTTTCTAAAACCATGTTGCCGTGCTGTTAATAAATTGTGCTGCTCAGTGTATTCTTGGACCTGCTGATACACAATTCTCTATGACACTTTAGCGCAGAGGATGGATATTGGTCTATAGTTCTCAGCAAGTTTGCTTGATCCTCCTTTAAAAATGGGGGTGACCAGGGCAACTTTCCACGCTGTGGGGCCTGTGCCTTCGAGCAGCGATCTATTGAATAACAGGTGATCGGGCAGCGGTAACATGGGCTGCGATGCTAAGTGGCTTGGGCTCCAGTTTGTCAAACCTGCAGAACCTGTGGTTTTAATTTTCCTTAGTAGCTTTAGAACCTCGGATTTAGACACTAGTTTGAAATGAAATAGGTGACGGGGGAGGATCTGTTGTACAATCCTGGGATGGGAGGGGGGAGCCAGAGGGATGGTTTTTAAATTTATCCAGGTCTGCATTAGCGGAGTCCTGCAGGTTCTTATGGCTTGACACCATCGGCTACAATATCACATTCATCCTGGGTGGAATGCCACTTGAGGAGAGTATTTGGGACCAGAATTTTTTAGGGTCAGAAATATTCTTGGTTTGTAGTTTCTGGAGGTACTGTCTTTTGGCAAATTTTAATTCCTTTTTACACTTATTTCTAAGGTCTCTATAGTTAACCCAATCATTGGTCATATTTGTGGACTTGAACCTACCCCATGCCCCATCTCTCTCCCCCACTAGTTTTTTTTCAGCTCTTGGGTCAACCACCTAGAATGCTGTCCTTTAACTCTAATTTGCTTTAAGGGGGCATGCTTATTAGCGGCTGAAAGGAAGTTCTTGATAAAGAAATTGGCTGTAGCTAAACAGGGGTGAGCTTGATTTGGGGCCAGTCCACTGTCAGTGGAGTTCCGAGGAAGGAGCATGTGTTGAAGTTGGAATAATATCGAGCCAAAACTTTTCTGGGAAGAGGGATGTGATGGTCATTTTCTAGATGCCGAATATAGGGGCGTGGTCACTTAAGGAGTCCGCAGATATGTCAGCAAGTTTGAATCTATTGGGTTTGGAAACAAGGATCCAATCCAATGTGGTGTGGTTTCAAGACTTTAAATTCAGTCTTGCAAGTTCACGGATCACTGGGTCAGATTGACCTCTTACAAGCTGGATTTGTTTCACTTTTGGTGTGTGGACCCCAGTGGAGGTTGGAGTCACCATGGACTATTTTCTCCCATGGAGGCAGACCAGGGATTGTTGCATTTATTTATTTAGGAAATCGAAATTACAACCCTTTAGGGTCTTTAAGGCATCTAATGCAATCTTAGGTGGGTTGTAGACACAACCTATCAACAGGGGCTTGGTCCCACCTAGCAGTAGTTTAACAAATAGCGCCTCTCAATCCAATTGAGCAAGAGCAGGTGTTGCCACCAGGGAAACATTTAGGGAGGAGTTTACATAGATAATAACTCCCCCACCCTTTTTCCACATCAATCCTGCCTGAATGACTTGAACCCATGAAGCTAAACCTCATGCATTTGAATATTAGCTTTAAGCCAGGTTTCAGAAATGGCGATTTACCCTTGCATTGAGTTCATGCATCTTAGTTCTGAGACTATTAATATTCATATGGACTAATTTCAGACCTTTCATGTTAACCCACATTGGCACTGAGGGTGCCACAGTAGGAACATTAGTACAAGGAGGACCCGGATTTGATTCGATATCCCCAGCTAATAACAGCTTTATAAACAACAGTATTTTCAGGAACAGCCCGGGGCGGAGGAAGATCTACCCTTTGTGGACCCTCAGCAATAACCATATAGCAAATCCCCCTTTTATGAGTCCATGCAGGGTAATAAGGGTGGAGTTGAGGTTGTCTTGGGGGTAACCACATGTAAAATGGGCATACTGGGAACTGGTGGGAAGACTGAGTTTTTGGTCACCACCATCACCTTAGCCAGATGGATGAGTGAGTGCCAGGAGCTCGCTGTGGAGTCTCCATATCTGTTTTTTCACACGGACAAGGGTGTCCTATGCCCCAGTATGAAATTCCTGCCAAAGGTAGTCTCTGAGTTCACTTTAATCTGATGCTCATTCTACCAACCTTCTTCCTGCTCTCATGCTTCGGAGGATGAGCAAATACTCCATACACAAGATGTTTGCAAGGCTGTGCTATTTTGCTGGGAGTGCACAGCAGAATTTCATGGTGAAGTTAACCAGCTGTTTGTCACATACGCCAGACAGACAGACAGACAAACAAGATGGTTCCCCAATGGGGAACCTCGTACACTGCTCCGTGTTACAGGGGGTTGAAGGCTCAGTCCACCAGGCATATTGCTTCTTCAGTTTGCTGTTGTTTGGTTCATTCTTTTTTTTTTTAAATACTTTATTGAGTGCATCTGATAAAAACATACATAAAATTACAACTATAGTGTTTGCAGTGACTAAATGCAGTTACATTCAGATTCAGAAACATTATGCAATGCCAGTTTCCTCATTTGTTTTCCTTATACATCAAAACCAATCCACACAGTCTAACAGAACAGTGGAGGCTTTCAGATTATTGCTTATGTAAATGTAACCCCTAGGTGGTGCTATCCCTAGAGTTATGACACGGGGTCATAATGTGGCATGGCAGAATGCCGTGCGGCACAATCATGTTGCGCGATTCCAGTTTATTTTATTTTATGTAGAGGCTCCAGCACTAGCCGTTCACGAGGCTGGAGCCCCACGCCCCCTCTTTAGGATTCTAACTCCAGGGGGTCCAACTTGGAGAGTGCACAGGTCCGGGTTTCGACATAATGCCGTACGCTATTTAGCGAACGACATTATGACCTAGTACATAGAGTTACTACCCCTGCCTGTATTTCTGACCACTGGTTGAGGAGCCTGGATTTGGTATTAAGGTGCCTCCACCCAGAGTAGCAATAGTGGAGATATCTGTCTAATCTGTCTTAGCCCTCTGGGAAGCTATAACAACCCACTAACCCTTCTAGTGGCTTTGTACCTTTAACAGCAGTTAACTCACAGTCAGCGAGTGACATTAGTAATATGCACGCACACTTCACACTTACTCCCAGGGTCTGGCCTTCAGCACGTTCCTAGAACTCCCTGTAAAAACAAGGTTAGCAAAGCAAATGCACACTGTTAGTACAGTAACTCAACTAATAATATGTGCATAAGCCAAGTTAAATGTGAAATGATCAGATTTATTCAGGGGTCATGAATATGGAAAGGGCGTGACTTTAGTTAAATGATTATTATACCGATTGCATTCTGGTTCTTGGCATGCACTTTTTAGTCCCAAATAATTAGTTCTACAACACTGGGTACCCAGGATGGAATACTGGCTAGCCAGAGGCGTTGCCTGGGGGTGGCCAGAGTAGCAGCTGTTGTTGGGGACCTTAAAGGAAAGAAAAGGCAGTTAGCATGCACAACAAAGATTTGATTATTTGTAATCCTGGCCAGTTGGCTCAGTCTCTTGTGACCCAAGTAATTACTAAGGCAATCGGGTACCACAGATAATTAAGTGACTTGTTGCAGGGAGCTACCCTGGGTTTACTCACGCTACCAGCTGGCTGTGATGTTGCTGGCAGTATGGAGACCTCGTGTAGATCACTGATGAGCAGAGCATGGGGAAGCAGGGCCGTCACGACACACCTTCTCTTTACGGCCTTTCCTTCCAAGTAGCCGCAACCTGCAAGTTGGCTCTGCGCAGGGGCTGGATCCCCAAAACTAGTCTCTCGCCAAGGACAGTCTCTGGTGCAATACAGTTGGTCTGAGCCAGATTGGCAAAGGCCCAGGCATGATGCATGCTTTGGCAAAGTTCAGTTTGTTTTTCTGGTGAAGCCTCCAGCTGGCGTATCAATCTGGTTGTGGGCAGGCAGGCCTCGACCCACGATGAACATTCAGCACATTTAACAAGAATGCCATTAACTTTTTCTAAGGGGTCGGATACAGTCCGGTTTCTGTTGCAGTCAATTTACTGAGCAAACCTCTCGATCCAATATTAGTCTCCTCACAACCTCTGGGTCGATCGCTTCACAGGAGCATAACTTTGGTCCAAATCTCAAGCAGTACTTTTAAACATCTCCAGGGCTTCTGCCGCAGTTTCAGTCACAATTCGGGTTAGTCCAGTCCCTGCAATCGGGCAGTCCAATGCAGGAGAACAGTGGCAGGGAGGCAAGTCGGGCCTCTTCCTGCCGATTCCCCTAAGCTCCGTATGGGAGCAGGTCTTCAAGAGCTCGAGCTGCTCACTCGTTAAGCTCTAACTCCAACTGAACCCCTGTCAGTAACAGTTCAGTGGATTTCCCTTGGTTTCCAGAGTGCTGGTTGTCTGGGGGAGCTGTCAGTTACAGTTTGGGTGCCCCTTTCAGTTCAGTTTAGGCACCAACCTAAACGCTACAAAATCTACAGTCTTTCCTTCCCACGAGGCACTTTGGCTAAGGACTCTTAGAGGTCCCCTGAGTCCTTTTAGTCTACTTACTGAAAGTCCCAGACCTAACATGGTGGCCCCATTCATAAAGGCAAAGCTGCAAGGAAAGCAGGTTAAACAAACTCTCTAATTTAGATATAAAAGTCAATCAGAAATAAATAATTACAGTATTAGTTCAAGCTCCCTCTGCTCTGTTATTGATTGCAGAGTGCAGCAAATCAGAGTGGTGTCTGGCCAGTTGCAAGCCCCAAAGCACTCTGACCTAGACTAGACCATTCACCATACACATACTGACTGAATTCTTAAAGGGACATGTGCAGAGGCACAGCATGACACGCTCACATAAATCAACAGAAGCAAACCGACAACCTTGGGTCTATTACGTCTATAGGACATCAGCCTGGCAGTGGGCAAGGAAGGAGCCCAGGAAGACATTAAGGTAAACCCCAAATTAGTAGGGGGATTACATCAGTATGCCTGCATGAATGGAGCGAGATGGTCTCAGACGAACAAGGGAGTGAGCAAGCTTGTTAGCTTTTCAGGGACTTATGAGAATATGGCCTTTGCCCAGAATGCCCTTCCATTTTGTTTTCAGGAGTTAACTTCCCTATCCTGTATAGCTGCATAATTTCCGTACCCCTCCCCAGGTGATTCCCAGCTTGTCCATCTGGAGCTGTAGGTCTCTATGCTACCATGGACATGAAACATTATTGTCTCCATTTCTATCTCTGGCATCACTACTCCCATTCTGTGACCTCCAGCAGATCTTCCTTCAGCTATTTTCTTGTTAGTTTTTTTGCAGCTGCCACTATCCCTATGTACCATAGGTACACTGCTTCTTTTCCTTTAAGTGACAGCAGTTTGAGGCCTAAAATGATATGTGCAAAGGTGAGTGGTTCTGTTAGCGTTGCAGACATCCTATCAGGGTTGCTTCATAGTGCAGATTTGATTTATCTATCTGGTCTGTCTTCTTGTTTCCAGCTCGGAGTGTTTCTACTTGTTTCCATTGGGCTACATAGCCTGAACAACCCCAAAGTATTCCCAATTTGGCTTGAGCTAGCCAGTACTCTTCCAGAGAAGGCATCGTCCCCCATGCTTTTTGGCCATAAGGATAGTACTTTGTACCTATGGTCTGTGGTCCATCTACACACATTTTAAACATTTATTGTGTTGATTTAAACTACTGTTTGGACAGTTTCACCTGGACACTTTGAAAGACATAGAGGAACCTCAGGAGAGTATTCATCTTTACCGCCTGTGTGTGAGCATGTAGTGGGGATGGGAGCAGGGGCCATCTCTGAATATCTGTTTTGAGCATAGTGAGGAGAGGGGAGCATAAGTTGTCCTGGCACAGGGAGGCATTGTTGGTGCTAAGGTAAATTCCTAGGTATTTTAACTTTGGAAGTCCCCACTTCATTAGGAATGCCTTACATAAAGGCTGATGCGGGCTGTAGTTTATGGTTAGTATCTCCTTTTTAGTAGTGTTCAGCATATACCATGAATATTGGGAGAATTCCTTGACCAGTTCCATTACTTTAGGGAGGGAGGACTCTGGATCTGTTAAATATAAGACAGCATTGATTGCATACAAGGCTGTCTTATGTTGGGACTGGTCGACAGTGATTCCATGGATTGCAGGTTCCAATCTTATTTTTTACACTAGAGGTTCAGTATAGGGGGTGAATGATAATGGGGATAAAGGGCAACCCAGCCTCATGCCTTGTCCAAGATGAAAGACCAAGGAGAAATGTCCATTAACTTGGACATATGCTAGGGTAGCATTGTATGAGGATTGAACATAGGTAATGGAAGTGGGGGAGAAGCCAAACCCGGCAAGCACCATATAAAGATAGTTTTAGGATCGTGGATATGTTGTTCATCCACACTTATTGGCATGTCCCCTTCCACTTTAAATCTCACCAGAAGTCTTCAAGCTGGCTCCTCCCACCCACCCTGGTGGTATATACCTCGGCTCCGCCCCATGATGCCAGATCTTCCTTTCCGCTGGAAGATTCAGACTGCCTCCCTCCTGCTCTCGCATTTCGTAGACCCAGGCTTTCAAACCTTGGGTTTTACCTAAATTTTGCATTGTTCATATTAACGATCACAAGTTTGCAGCTTCAATCATGGAAGAAAAATCTTCCCCCGGATTTTGTCAGTGTCCGTGCGGCCAGAAGATGTCGCGTACCGATCCCCATACCGCGTGCGTCTACTGCTTCAGTGTCAGCCATAACACCTCGACTTGCAGTCTTTGTTTTGCTTTTCATCCCAGCATTCTCGATGACCGTCTCACACGCCTGAAACTGGGGAGGCTGGAGAAGAGGAACCCGCAGGTGAAGTCCAAGGAGGCTCGGTGGGCAGTTTCCATGGCTGTGGGATCCGCTGAGCAGTTGGAATGCATGCAGGCATTTGAGGAACAGGCGGCTCGTGCCGTGGAGTCTTTTCTGAACTTTTTTGTTCCACTCAACTGGGCTCCACTTTCTCGGGTTCCGGGAGTTGTGCCAGTCTCTCCCTACCGAGGGAGAGGTGTATGGAAGGCTCTCACTCCTCTCGATCCTGTACTTGGGAGAAGGATTCGAGTCTGTCTTCGTCTCAACGGAGACGGTCTTGAGAGCAGGAGAGATCTTAGTCCCAGGAACATGCGGTCTCGACCTCTGTCGAGATTGCTTCTTCAGCCGATGGTTTTTCGGACTTACCGTCGAGCCAGCCGACGGGGTTTGGTCGACGACATGGAAATAGTCATCAACCCTTTGTCGCCAACACCAGTCGACGATTCCTTGGAGAGGAGTCCGGTCCTTGTTTTCCCTGATGAGGAGACCCAGCCTGCTGGAGTCCCCATCGAGGAACCTGTCCCGGACTCTGGCAAGTCACTGGCCCTGCCGGTGTCTCCCGACTGACCAAGTTGGCCTGCCTGATCTCAATCGAGGTCTAGGACCCCCTCGACCGACAGGCCGAGGAAGAGCCATAAGTGCTTCAAAAAGAGGCGACGCCATTGGTCGTCCTGTTCCTCCTTGGATGATGAGAGTCTCCGACGGAAACTCCGGTGGAACGAGGACCTCATGGCAGCAGATGATTTTGTCCGGGCATAATAAACCTACCACAGCTTCCACCCCGGCCGTTACTTGGCTTTCACCTCCCAGGCCGAAGCCGACTACTTCAGAGCCAACCAAATTGGTTCCCCAGCCCGCGGAACCAGCAAGACCACCTGTTCGGCCCAAAACGGTTTTTCCACCCATTGTGGTGGAACCACTGCCCAAAGAGCCTGTGGGAGGGGCTCCTTCCAAGGAAGACAGACAGGACACCGGACTTCCCCGGCAATTGTCAGTCACGGTCACCCCAGACCACCCCCGGCAAGTCGAAGGTGACCTGGGCGATAAGCCGTCGTACTCGGATTCGAATGTCACCAATTTACATTCACATCCAGGTGATGATGAGTCGACCGCTGGCATAGAGATGGAGGAAGGTCCTTCGTCTTTTCCAGGGATTCTTTGCCTCATCTCTGAGTCTACAGGGATGCCCCAGAGCCAATCCAGAAAAAGGTGGCGTACCCTCTTACGGACTTCGTTAAGAGAGGGGATACCCTGTCGGAGGCCTTCCCTGTGGCTAAGGCCATTGTTGGACCGGCCCTAGAACTTTGGCAGCGTCCTGCCTCTTGTCCAGCTCTGTCTGCCTGCATGGCATGCAGATACGCTGTGCCCATGGGGTCCCTAGTGGGGTTCACAGAGCACCCTTCTGCTGAGAGCCTGGTGACCACCTCTGTGTTCAGGCTTACTGGCATTTCTGCCGACAGTGACCAACCTCCTGCGGAGGAGTCCAAGTTCTTGGATCATTCAGCCAGGAACGTCTATGCGGTTTCCTCCCTGGGCCTTCGTCAGGCAAGTTCGGCCATCGTCATGGCATGCTTCTCTCATGCCCTTCTGGGGTCACTAGATGAAGTCCTCCCACATCTCCCCGTGGACATGCAGACCACATACAAGCAGGTCCGGGATCAAGGCCGAGCTCTTGCCAAACATCAGCTCTACACAGCCCTAGACATTGGGGATTATTGTGCCCGTTCGATGGCTGCTGCAGTTGCCTCTCGTCACAGGGCTTGGCTGGGGCTCTCCTCCTTCCCAGTGGATACTCAGCACAAACTAACTGATGTGCCCTTCCTAGGGACCGACCTGTTCGTCCCAGGAGTGGCCGGTCACCTTCAGCGCATTGAGCAGTCCAGTGCCACCTTAGACGCTACCTCTGCCAAGAGTTCTTTGGGCAAGAACCAGCATAGGAAAAAGAAGAAGCCTTTTTAGTATTCTTCCCCTGCGACTCAGCAGTCCTCCTTTCAAGGCGGACAGCAGCATCAGCAGCCGGATCAACCTTGGCGCCCTCAGCCCAAGCAGGGTCCCCAACAGGCCCATAAAGGAGGCCGAGGCTCCAGTCCTGGAGCCACCTCCAAGCCTGCTCAGTGACAGGGCGGGGGTTGCCACCCCCTCTCCCGTCAGGCCAGCTCTGGGTCCACCGGTGGGGGGCCGGCTCCGCCATTTCCTTTCCGCCTGGTCCGTTGTCACTTCGGACAGGTGGGTTCTCGAAGTAGTCTGTCAGGGACTGCCTCTGGAATTCGAGCAGTACCCTCCAAGCCAAGCCTGCACCCCTCGGGAGGAAGAGTATCCACTCAGACTCAGTCGGCTCTTCGAGACGACATTGCTCATTTCAAGGAGGCAATAACTCCAGTGGTGGATCCTCCAGCAGACCCAGGCTTTGTCTCCAGGTACTTCCTGGTGCCCAAGGGGACGGGGGGGCTGGCACCCCATTCTAGATTTGCACGACCTGAATTAATGTCTCAGGTCACGTACCTTTCAGATGGTTACTCTGTCCCAGATCATACCATCCTTGGAGCAAAACATGTGGTTCTGTTCACTGGATCTGCAGGACATGTTCTTTCACATCTCAATCCGTCTGTCCCATCAGCGGTTCCTCCGCTTCAGGGTCGAAGGGACCCTGTACGAGTTACAAGCCATGCCGTTCGGCCTGTCATCGGCCCCACAGGTCTTCACCAAATGCATTGCAGTGGTGGCGGCCCATCTCCGGTGTCGGGGGGGGGGTATCAGAATTTACCCCTACTTTGATGATTGACTCCTAGCAGGTTCCACCCAGCAGGAGGTGGAGAGGTCCAGGGACCTGGCCCTCCAGACCTGCTCTCAACTCGGTCTCCTAATCAACAAGGCCAAGTCGGAACTCGTGCCTTTGCAGGCGATGGGCTTCATCGGGGCAGCGCTCGACTCTTGTCAAGACAGAGCTCGGCTCCCGACGGACAGGGTAGAGGTTCTTTTCTCCTTTGCTGAATCTTTTCTGGTTAGGAACTTGTGCCCTGCCAGGGACTTTCTGTGCCTTCTGGGTTACATGGCGGCGTGCACTTCAGTGGTTCGTTGGGCCTGGTTGCACATGCGCCCCCTTCAATGGGTGCTGGCTGCCCAGTGGACTCAGCATCATGGTCATTTCGACCAGTTGATCACTGTAACCCAGAAGATGTGGGATGCTCTGCAGTGGTGGACCGCCCCAGACCGGTTGCAGGAAGGGATACTGTTTGTCTGCCTCGAGCCGATGGTCGTCCTCATGACCGATGCCTCTCATTGGCTGGGGAGCCCACATGGGGGACAAAAGGGCCCACAGGCTCTGGACCCCCAAGGAGTCCCGATGCCACATCAACCTGTTGGAGCTCAGAGCAGTCAGACTGGCACTGTCAGCTTTCGCTCCTCAGGTCCGGGGTCAAGTGGTTCAAGTCCAGATGGACAATACCACGACTATGTACTACTTCAACTAACAGGGCGGCACGCACTCCCGTCTGCTGTGCAAGGAGGTGCTCCGCATCTGGACCCTCATGAGCCGATTGGAGGCAGATCTCCTAGCCATCCATGTGGCAGGAGCCTCGAACAATCTGGCAGATGCTCTGAGCCGCTTAGGCCAGACATCCCACGAGCAGTCTCTCCATCCAGAGGTAGCTTACAGTCTGTTCTCCCCTTGGGGCAAACTGACGGGGGACCCGTTTGCCTTCAAGGACAACACCAAGCTGAGGCTGTTCCATGGCCGGCCCCCTCAGCAGGGCTCGCTATAGGGGAATGCCTTCTTGAGGCTGTGGACCCCAGGCCTCCTCTACGCCTTCCCTCCTTTTCTCTTGATCCACAAGGTGCTTCTCAAGGCGAAGAGGGACAAGGCGAAGGTGATTCTGGTAGCCCCAGATTGGCTGTGCCAGTTCTGGTATCCAGATCTCCTCAGCCTCAGCTGCAGGCCCCCGGAGCGGCTTTGCACATGCTCGGACCTGATATCTCTCAGTCAGGGGAAGGTATTTCATCCGGACCTTCAGTTCCTGCACCTCACAGCCTGGTACCTGAGCGGCTAAAGTTCCAGGCTTTGAGTCTTTCCGAAGATGTCTACACCGTGTTGGAGGCATACAGAAAGGAATCGACCTTCAAATGGAAAAGGTTTTCCATTTGGTGTCAGGGCAAGGGCCTGGATCCTCTGCCCTGTCCGGTGGCTAACATTCTCAACTACCTTTGGTCTCTCTCCAAAGGGGGTCTGCAGTCATCGATCCTCAGGGTGCACCTGGCAGCCATCTCTGCTTACCGGGCGTGGGCCGGTCAGCCGACGGTGGTGCAGGAAACAGTTGGCACTTTTTCAAAGGCCTGGATCACATATCCCCTCGGGTGCGTGAACCTCCACCTCTGTGGAATCTACTGCTGGTAGTGGCAAAGCTTATGGGCAAGCCATTCGAACTAATGCACAAGTGTGCCTTGCAGGGTATGAAATTCGTGAAAAAAAGTACATGCCCACTTGGGCATGTAAGAAGAAAATGTACATGCCCAACAAACTATTTACATGCCGCCCCTTAGTTTACATAATTTTAGATGTCATCTTCACTGGACCAAGCACTTTCGTTTTCATCACCACCACTAGGGCTGGCAGAAGCAGCATGCAGTGACAGTGTTCGGGAGCCATAAGCTTTCGTAGTGGGCCTTCTTTTGCCATTTTTCCACCACAGTGATATGGCACCTTCAGGTTATAGTCACTAAGCTGGGGTCCATTCAGAGATATAGACATTAGGTCGTGTAGGGTGTCTGGGCGTAATCCAACCCTCCAGTCATTTTTATTCTTCCCATCAGAGAGACCTCGTTCTGCAGCAGCAGTGTGCACAGGAATCAGGAGAATGATTCTGACAACGCCAGCACATTTGAATTGTTGATCCTGCACATCCAGAAGAATCACTTTCTGCCACAATTTCAGAGACTTACAACTTTCAACAGACAGCAAGTGGAGTACATGCTTTTTTAAGTCTAGCCACTCCAGCAGTACCAAAGTAACATCAACTCCATGAGACTCTAGGACCACTTTATAGTGATCAACAATTGTTTGAATTGCTTGATCTCCATATGTTTCAAGTGCCTCTGTGGATGTTGGCCAGGACTGAAAATTTAAAGCTCTTGCAGCTAGTAGCACTTTATTGGTCGTGAAGGCCTGAAAGCGAGATTCAATGTGCTGTGAAGTTTTCTGAAGAATTTTTTTTATCTCTGAAATTGTGGCTTCTACAATGTCTGAAGGAGAACCTGATCTGTGCCTGCTAGTTTCATTAGTTAAGTCAACACTGTTGTACTGAGTTAGGTTCTCATTTACAGATGTAAGTGTTATGCGGTGAAGAGTTTCTTGATTTGAGAGACCATTTAGTTTTTGAATTGTGCTTTCTACTCTGCTGTGAACTTTTTCAACAGTGGCATCCTCTTGCTGAAAGCACAGACTAAGAGCAGATAAGTAACCAAAAAACACTTTCAGAAAGTTCATGTATATAACACATTTTAAAGTCTTAAGCACTTTAAGTATTCCTAGTGCTTTTTGGCCATGATCCTGCTTGTTTGTCAGTGACACATGTTCGAGGTGAGGCACTAATGCAGCCCAATTCCTTTCAAGGGCAGAAATGGCCCGTTCTCTGTGTGCAAGCCACCTAGTGCCACCAGTGTTAACTGGTTTGACCACATTAATATTTAAAAGGGATCCTGTTTCCTGTAGGCCTTTCCAACTTTTTGGTGATCTGTGGTAAAATGAGTAAATGTTCAGCAGAAGTTGTTCTAATGACTTGTAAAATGGGCAGTCTCTGAACGAATCCTTTACAGCAAGCTCTAAACGATGTGCACAGCAATGTATGTCAATGAGGTGTGGGCACTGGCAATCTTGTTTTATACTAAGGACACCTGAAGTGCTCCCCAACATTACAGCAGCACCATCAGATGCCGCACTTATCAGCTTATGTTTCCAACCACCATCCCTTAAACCACCTTCACCCTCTAAAGCATTAATCACAGTATTTAAAATGCTTTCTGAATTAGGGACACTGACTGGTTTCAGTGCAAGAAATCTTGTTACAGGTAGGCCATTTTCAAAAACACGTACACAAATGCCTCCTCCTCAGTCACACTTTTATCTGTGCGGAATCAACAAGAAAAGAAAAGAAGTCATTGTCTTGTAGTAGACTAGCAGTAGTGCTTTGAATATCTTGGGCAATATAGTGAATGAAGACACGCATTGCTTGTCACTGCTGTAACTGTGACTCATAGCATCATCCCCATGATTTCTTCTTTGTAAATCTATCAACCCAGGAAAATCCCGAAAGGCCTTTCGGTCCTAGCAACGTAATATGCAGTACAGAACAATTTACAAATTTGATCCATTTCTTTTGTTCCATAAATAGTATGGATTTCTATTGGTCTTTCTCCAACTTTTGTTTTATTTGCAATGTATGCCCTCTCAGCATTTTTGTGTGCTATGGACACTTCATGTGCCGAGATAATATGTACTGTAAAAGTACTGCATCCAGTTCTGAAATTATTTTTGCTTTGGCTTTTATCATAACTCTGACACCATGTACACAACATGGCACATTTATCGGTGTCATATGTAAGCCACTTCCTGCCTTTTCCAGGATTCCTGAAATTTTCTAACTTTCAGGGCCTTAACTTGGCTTTCAGTACAAGCAGTAGCACTTGAGGAAACTTCAGTGGACATAACAGTTTCATTGTCTGGGCAAGGAGATGGTGGTGTTATAGCTGTGCCTGTAGTAGTAGTACTAGTACTTGGTGTTAGTGAATCCGAGTCAGCTCCCGCAGTCTCATCAAAACGCTTTCTCTTAAATCCAAATTTAAAAAGACTCATGGTGTCTGCCTGGCTGTTCGGAGTTGAACTTGTGAATACTGATTTTAAGAATTTGTTATTTATGTTACACAGTATTAATAAATGCAACAAGGAAAAAAGTGTTTTTTTTTTTTTATAATAAATTTAAGAAAACCTGACTGTGTTGTCTGATTATTTTTATAACAGTATACAGATTTTAGACAGTCCACAGACAGTGTAGCCTGTAAAAAGCTAGAGATTTTAGACAGTCCGTACCACAATGAGATATTTTTTAATAACAGTATTTAGATTTGAGATAGTCAGCTCCACATAAAGTAGCTTTATTAGCTAGTAGAGTAATAGTAGACCCCCCTGAGTTTTAGGTGTTCCAAGTTCAAAAGCTTTTAGAACTTTATTAAACAATTACTTTTAATTAAATGTTCTCAGTCCACACAGTAGCTAAATAGATTTTTTTTATAACTGGTCCCTGGATTTACATTTAGTTTAGTCCACACTCAGCAATTTTATTTTTTATAACACACTGATCCTGGTTGTTTCAGTATTTAGTCCAGATTTTAGTTAGTCCCTCCACACACACAGTAGCTAGCTAGTAGAAAATATGGAACAGTAGATTTACATTTAAGTTAGTGCAGAGAAGTTTGTAAATGAATGCAGCTTTCTTTATAGACTGGGTGAGCTGACTGAGCAACACTGAGCTCCTTTAGTTCAAAGAGACTGCAGGCAGTGCTAGTCTGGCTCTCTGTACTGTCTCTATAACAAATCAAAAGGCCAACCCAGTACAGATTACTTTTTAATTACTTGGCTGGATATATAGTGCATGTGCAGTTAGACTAGCCTCTGCAGTGCTTCACCACAAGCCTGCATTCAGTGTCCCCTCCCCCCGATATTACAGACTGCTGCTGCCACTGGTTTTTATTAGAAATTGTAGAGCAGTTGAGCAGACTGATTAATTTAGATAGATTTGTTTGCTTTTATTTTCTGTTTACTGCCTGGTTTTTTTATCCTGCTGAATTGTCTCCTCTCCTTTGTACCTCTCCCTAACTTAAAATTCCTTCCATTCCCTTCTTTCTGCAGTTTAATCCCCCCAACAGATTTCCTTTCTTTTCTGCAGATTTTCTTTAGTCCTGACTGCAGAGTGACCCACGTTAGTCTCACACAGACACACTCTTCTCCTCCCCAGCTGCTCCAATTTACAAGTTACAATCCCCGACTCCCTCCTTTGCAGTCCCGTTTTCTGGGAGAGTGGTTAAAGAGAAATGTAGCTCTTAAAGAGCTTTTGGTTATTTATTTTGCTGATCGCGATCGTTCAGGTTGTGAGGCAGCCTGTCTCCATGAATGCAGTCTACGGAATGGCGCTATACTCGGTCCTTGCGTCACGCTGTTTGGAGGGGCAAATACTCCACATAGCGCACCTGGTGCATATGCTGCTGTAGCCCACCTCCAACAGTGACTGAGACACATGAAGAATTGACTGGCTGATCTGTGTGCAGTCAACTGTAATGGGGGCACATCAACCTGCTCTAAACTTCGTTCCCTCCATGTGTGTTGCAGACAAGCAGTCAGCTGACATCCAGAGACGAGCAGACTCTCGTGATCGGGTTTCACAGATGTCAGCCTAAGGCCTGCTTACTCTGCTGGCTCCTGCTCCCTCAAGGAAAAGAAAAAAACGGGCAAGGTCTGGGGAGAAAAAAAAAAACGGAACTCTGCGGGGAGAAAAAAAAAACAGAACTCTGCTGAAATACTTTAGGTGCCCAAACGGGCAGGCACTAAACAGCTTTAGGTGTCCTGAAGCAAAAGTGCCTGCCCTGGGGCACCTAAAGTATAGGAATTTCGCACCCTGGTGCCTTGTCACACTTGTGGAAGACAGCCTTCCTGGTGGCTCTCACATCTGCCAGAAGGACAGGGGAGCTCCAGGCGCTTTCAGTGGACTCCCCTTATCTGGTCTTCCACAGGGACAAGGCTGTTCTATGCCCCCACCCGGAATTCCTTCCAAAGGTGGTGCCAGAGTTTCACCTTAACCAGGTGTTGACTCTTCTGGTATACTACCCTAATTACACCTCAGAGGCCGAGTATTGGCTCCATACTTTGGACCTGAGACATGCTCTCTCGTGCTATAAGGAGAGGACGGCGGAAATTCGGGGAGAGGTTTGCCAACTATGCTGAAGCCGCTTCTGGCAGACCTGCAGCTAAATGGACCATTGCAAGGTGGATTACATCATGCATAGGTCTGTGCTATGAGTTGGCGGGCAAGGAGCCTCCCAGAGGGATAAGAGCTCATTCTACCTGCCATATACTGCTGCATGGGTGACTGCTATCCAGGGACATCCCTATCCAGGTAATCTGTCGGGCTGCTACTTGGGAAGTCAGCAGACACCTTCATCACCCACTACCACATCGACCTTGAGTCACGCCGGGATGCTGGTTTTTGGGGCCTCAGTTCTCCAATCTCTGTTTCCTAAGTAGGGGGTGTGCACCTTGCCTCCCTCCTCCCAGAGAACTGCTAGGAGTCTGGCAATAAGTGTAGATGAAGAACATATTCACCATCCTAGAAAAACAGGTTACTCACCTGTAACAGTAGTTCTAGGAGTGATATATGTTGTTCATCCACACAGACCCACCCGACCTCCCCGGCAGCGGACGCACACAACCTGGCTTCCAGCGGGCAATTTCTGGCATCATGGGGCGGAGCCGAGGTATATACCACCCGGTGGGTAGGAGGAGCCAGCTTGAAGACGTCCGGTGAGATTTAAAAAGGAAGGGAACATGCCAGTAAGGTGTGGATGAACAACATATACCACTCCTAGAACTGCTGTTACAGGTGAGTAACCTGTTTTTCCAGTCTAGCTGGTTAGGTGCTTTTTCAGCATCCGTACTCATAACCACCGCCAAACATTTTGTGTAGTTCAGGTCGTCTGTCACTTGTACTGTTCTGCGGACATTATCTGGCGCCTGCTTTCCCTCTGTAAAAACCTGTTTGATTAATCTGCACTAATTGCAGGGTGTTGTTTTCCAATCTCCATATAATTATCGCCGTTGGGCATTTATGGTCAACATTTAAGATGGATATGGTAAGACGAACAGATAGTAGGAACCTTGCCGAGTTTGGGGGTTATAGAAATTACAGCATAGTTCCAAGAAGGAGCCAGGTTTACCTCCCTCCACCAAGGCTGCAGTATGCACCACCTGCAGCAGGAGGGTTATGTTGTCTCTAAATCTCTAGAACTCAGAGGGAACCCATCTGAGCACAGGAATTTTCCTGTCTTACTTTTGGAAATTTCAGAGAGAATTTCCTCTGCTGTAATTGGGGGACAGAGTGCTTCATTCTGAGTCTCAGAGACCTGAGGGAGGGCCAGTTTATCCAGGTACTTATCTATGTCTATTTGAGGGCAGTCTACTTTTACTTTATACAGTGTCTCATAGTAGTGTTGAACATAGTGGGTGATCTGCAGATCGTACCCCCTTTGTTCATCTTTTTGTAAAAGGACCAGTGTGGCTACAGACAGTTCTTTACTAGTAGTGTTGGAAAGCTTATGGGATTACCGTTGTCTTCGTGACCCTTTTCCCTGTGCCCTGGTGGAGAATTTTCAGGACATGAGCTCGGGGTCTGTGTGCCTACACCTAGCATGCTACCAATCTAAGTGCCTTGGGACCACCTTCTTAAAAGCATTGACGGAGATATTTTAGTCATTCCCATTTCTAAAATGTTTAGGGCTGCTGCCTGGTCAAATTTGCATACATTCATTTCCCATACAGCATCGACTTGCCAATTCATCATGATGTTGCTTTTGGGTCCTCCGTCTCCCAATCTTTGTTCACCTTATTTGGTCTGTGTGCCTTGTCTCCTCCTGAGGACTGCTAGGAGTGTGCCTAAGTGTAGATAGTGCACTGAATCTAGGTGGTTAGAAATAGAGGTTACATATTTGTCCAGACTTTTCTGACAAGGTTTGCTTTGGATTACTGTTCTAGCCTGCAGATTTGAGTGCAAAGGGGGCAGAACCAGAGGGCCACGTGGTTGGGTGGTAGGAGTTGAGCTTGAAGACTAGACTGGAGAGCATGCTTTGTAGAGAGTGCCTAAGTGTGGATTTTATCTGAATACTAGTAGTAGAACAGTGGTTACCAGTTCGTGTCCTCTGTTTTCTTCCCATTTATTAGGATTTTGTTTGTGTTTCATAAAAATGGACATCTGAGTTCCAAGGCAAAGGTAAAACCTCCCAGACTGAATGGAGCAAAGACAGGAGTCTTCTCTACAAGAAGTCCTCATCGACCCAATGCTATAGGGTTAACTCTTGCAAAACTGGAGAAGATAGAAGGTAAGGGTTTCATGCTTTTAACATTAAAAAGAGAATTATGAAAGTGTAATTCATTTCATTAGTTTTGCTTATTTGGAGAGAATCAGAAGGCCCTTAAGACAGGCTCATTTACAAAGGCATCCAAAGCAAGTGCTGGCACAGTGTTACATCATACATGTACAGTGGTGTCCCCCAGGATGAAACCCAATTCTGCTGCAGACGTACTGAATAAAGCAATGGAATTTCAATGGCAATTAGTCCCTTTTGTCATTCAGGAAAATTGGACACTACCAGGATGAAGTGAATGCCTCAGTTTCCTGCATGGCAAAAGGAAATAATTGCAATTGAAATTACAATTCTTTATTCAGTAGGTCTGCTGCAGCATACTGCAGAGTGCTTTGAGAGTGTGTTTCATCCTGGGTGACGCCACTGTATATACCAGATAAGCCAGAATGTTTCATTAACAGTTGAAGGCAAGCTGCAGATACAGGGACAGTCCAAGGCACACAGGTATGAAAATCACTGGTAACATAGTCGGCAGCAGTTATTTATTTATTTATTCATTGATTTAAATGTTTCATCAGGAAGGCACACTGAGCGACAAGTCGCTCATTTCCCGGTGCGACCTGGCAGGAAGGAGTACAATAGGAATGAGACATTAAACATTCAAGTTACAAGGAGTACTTGTTTGATTCCTGAACCACTGAAATAGTATTGAGCTTGAAAGGAAACCAGCACTGCTGGGGCACCAGCTGACTGATGGGAGTTAACTATTTTCAGTCTGTCGATCAAAAAGAGGCAAGTCTTTATTTTTAAACAGCAAACTGATTCTTGGTCTGACTTTGTGAATTATTTTGCCAATACCGGTCTCCCACTTTAAACAGAAGTCCAGCCAGACACCTAGGTATCACTGAAAGCTAGGTACCATTCAGAGTAGCCAAAATTAGGTGACCAGTCTGTCTTCTAAGGGTGGCCGGAGAACTGAAGATCATAAGCTTTTTATTTATTTAATATGAAAGAGCAGAGATTTGCTGTAGGAAATGCATAATAAATTATTCTGTTGGCTGGTTTGTATGCTGCCTTTGTCTTTAGCACTGAAATATGCAACCTGCATTTAAACAGGCTTTTGAGTGTACAGGCTAGAAACTCTTCTGTCGTCTTGCATGCCTGCCATAAACCACCACCCCCTGCCTCCTATCCTTGAGCCAGTTTGATACCCAGTTTACCACTTTCTGAGCTACCCCCAGTCTGCTTAGTTTCTTCACTAGCCTTCTGTGCGGCACAGTGTCAAAGGTCTTATTGAGGTTCACATCCACTGACCCTCTCTAGTTACCCTGACCCCCCACCCCCACCCCGTGAAACTGCTGCTGGTGGTCCTGCAGCCCTTTTTTCTGTAGATACTCCCATCTTTTTTTTCCTTTAGTAGGGTTTCCTACAATTTCACCACCACTGAAGTGAGACTGACTAGCCTATAGTTGCTAGCCTTCTCCTTGTTGCTGCTCTTGTGCAGAGGACCACATTAGTCCTTCTCCCATCCTTAGATGCTACCCCTGTCTTTAAAGAGGCACTGAATAGTGTTGCCACAGCAGTAGCTAGCACATCACTTGGCTCCTTTAGGATCCTTGGTTGAATCCTGTCCAATCCATTGTCTTATTTACTTTAAGGGCTTCCAACCTCTTTTGGACTCTTTTTTTGTAAAGGGACTAGTGTTCACTTCTCCCATGCCCTGGGGCTTTCTACTGCATTCTGGTCCACCCCTCCCCCCACCCTCTGTTGTGAAGACTGAGCAGAAGCAATAATTTCAGATTGCAGCCTTCTCTGCACAGTCTCCCCTAACCCTGACCTTCTGATTTTCACTGTCCCTCCCCATGTCTTCGTCTTCTCGTTCATGTACATTAAAAAAATATATATATATCTTGTTGCCCTTATTCACCTCCCTGGCTATGTTCTCTTCTACTTGGACTTTAGCTGCTCTTACCCTTTTTCCTGCCTCCCTTTGATTTGCCAGGTATACCTCCCAGTTTGCTTCTTTCTGTGTCCCCCTAGGTTTCCTGAAGGTTGCTTTTTTTTTTTTCCTCCTTCACTGCCTTTGCCACTTCCTTGGAGAATCACAGAAACCTCTTCCTCATCCTTCCCTTACTAACTTCCATTAGGCAGCATGCCATTGCCTTGGCTACGCCCTTCTTAATCCTACTCCCTAGGGTCTCTACTCGTACCCGGCCATCCCCTCCTTTGAGGTGATCTCTGAGGCAGATGCCCATTTCTCTAAAAGCTGCCCTCCTGAAGTCTAGGACCCTCTTCCTTGTGTTTCTTTCCTGCCCAATCCATATAGTATCTATAGACGTGCAGCAGAGGGAATTCAGGGTTTCTGGGTCTGCTTGAAATCTCATCTCACAGCTTTAGACGCAACACTTTTTCTGTGGATTCAAGTGCTGGTGACAATGAGCTCCTCTATGGACCTAGTCTCCTTGGCTCTTTTTCATTGCAGAGTCCACTATTTCATTGCTTGTGTACTTGTAATATTGTCATCTTCTTCTACCATCATGTCTCTCTGCCCCCCCGACAGTCCACTCAGATACCACTGGTGGCTGTCCAGGCAGAACTTGATTAGGGGAGTTCCTCTCTCAGAATACTTCTGAGAGATACAAACCAGAGGGGCTTCAGGGGTCTCTGTGGACACCATGTGGGCGCAGGACAAGTGGTCCTGGAGGTACATAGCAATGGAAATGAATATTGTGGAACCGAAAGCCATTCATTTTGCCCTGTTTGCATTCATGCATTACCTGAGAGACAAAGCAGTGTTAAGCCTGTCCAACAACAGCACCACATTGGCAGTCAGCTATGTTGGGGGAGAGTGCAGGAGTGTAGCTATGATGAGAGAGGTCAGATCTCTGCTGCAGTGGGCAGAACAGAACTGTCTCCTGCTACAAGCTATGTACTTTACTTGCTAGGCAAAAAGAACAAGGCAAATTGGCTCAGCTGGCAGAATTCCTTTACAAGAGAATGGCAACTGCATCTGGAAGTGTTCTGGTCCATGGTCCTCGGTCTAGGAGGTCCCCCAGAGGAACAGTCTGCCAACATAAATCACCCTTCTGACCTAGTTTTGGACTTGGCTTCCAGATTGCTAAGCATGGAGAATGGATGCCTTCTCTTTCCTCTCTGAATGGTCCTTCTCATCACCTCCCTCCTTTGCCTCTGATTTGCAAGGCAATTCAAAAGGTCCACGCAAATCAAGGCAACATTCTGATTGCCCCCTTTTGGCCTGGGAGCACGACAATTCATACCCCGACAATTCGCTCCCATCATTTCACTCCTGGGATGATGCACTCCTACGTAGGAACACTAACCCCCGACGACAATTCGTTCCCGTAATACCAAATAGCATTAAAAAAAAATCGATTAACGGATTCTCTCTGTTGTCCCTATGTGACATCAGATGATGCGGAGGTCAGTACCTTGAGCTGTCATAAAGTCACCACTATTGTGGGAAAGTTTTAGGATTTTAGTTGGGCAGTTTGTGTCTCAGAGGAGATTTCCAACACAGTAAAATAAACGATCCCCAAAGGGAGATACCAGAAGCACAGTAAATAGAGCCGAAATATAAAGTTGATTGTAGAAGCAGTTGCAGAATGCACAAGTGGGTAAACTTCATAGTGGCACTATAAAAGAGTATTGGTGTTTAAAAAAACAAAACAAAAAAAATTTCCTAGAACATTCACGTTTTTGCTGCAGTATAATAAACATAAGGTATTCAGCTACCAGGCATTTGCCTATATAGCTGCCAACATCCTGCAGAGCGGAGTGACCACAATGTGCCTTTGAAGAAACAGCTTTATCAACCATACAAGTCATTGAAAGTCTGCTATCTGGGAGGCAGGTGTCAAGTAAGTCAGCAGAGTCTCCATGCTGGTGGTCTGGGAATGAATGTCTTGCGCTGATGTAAAGCTGCTACTATCGCGACTCAGTATTTGGAGTTTGGATGGGCAAGCTGTGTCTCTGAGGAGCTGGACGGAAGCAGAGTTACAGGTGGAAATGGTGCTGTCAGGCTGCACTGCTGATTGAAGCAGAATTTGCTACGAAGAGACTGTTTCATCCTCCTTCCAGGAAAGATACAGTAAACTCTCAATGGAAAAAAAAAAAAATATGCCCATTTGTAGTCCTTAGCACCAGATACTGTTATCTATTGTGAGCTAATCAAAATTTGCACACTTCGCTTCTCAGTTTTTATCAACTACACTAAAGTTTTTTTGTCTGTGATTCCTTGATATGTATTTATTTCAGTGGTGGAGCATATACTGTAGTCCAGGAGTTAATTGAATCGGGGGTGAGTTTGTGCAGGTGCAAGTGATCGCAGGAGCGTACTGTCGGGAGCAAATCATCCGGGGGGGGGCGAATTGACATGTACTCTTTTGGCCCAAAAGGCCTTGGTTCGTAGACCCTATGGAATTTTCAGTTCAGCCTCATTGATCCTTCCCCAGAAGCCTGATCTTTGTCAGGTGCCTCAACCAGGCAGACAAGCTTCACCTCTGGTCCTTGAAGTTGAGAGCGGAAAAAACTATTACCTTGGAATACTCCCAAGCTGTAGTCAGCTCTCTTCTTGAAGCTCATAAGTATTATATGTCCAGTGTTTATTCAGAGTCCGAGATTGGGAACATCTTCTCCAACTGGTCCTTCATTTGGGATATGGGTCAAAAGCTGGCAGGTGTTCTACAAGTACTTGAATTTCTGCTGTCAGGCTTCCAACTTAGATTGATTCCTCTGGTCCTGTGTGTGCTGATACTCATGTCTGGGTTTTTGAGGGCATGTCCCCAAGCCAAGGATTAAGAAATTTACAGACGGAAGCTAAAGTTACGACACTCATCTGTGGCTCATGGGTTTGCCTTTAAACAAGATGTTCTGGGAATCAGAGGACAGCCAGTTCAGTTGCACTGCTTTAGTGGAGCACCCAAATTAAAGCTAACTGAATCAACATGTGGTAAAAAAAACTGCACACTAAAAATGCTGACGTGCTACGTGTAATTGCGCTGCAAGATACAAACAGTACATACCACACCCCGTGCACACCGATCAACACGCCATAGGGAAACCAGCACACTCATAGCTACACAGCACCTGCACAATAAGAAACACCTGTTACACCAGAAAACAGTAACCTCTTCCCACAGCAATCCGACATATGAAACCCAGCACATACATAGTAACACAGGACCTATACGACAGATAGTAACCCCAAGGCACCGACTTTAATTCACACAGAACAGTAAAGCAGCAAGACAATATAAAGCCCACAGGATAAGGGCAGATTAATTATTACAACTCTGGGGGTGGGCACAGCTGGGAGAACCTGGGGGGATTAAGTAATACAACTCCAGTGGTGGGGCGCAACTCGGGGGACCTCAGGAGTGAGGGCAAATTAAATAATACAACTCCGGGCTGGGTGCAAATCGGGGAACCTGGGGGACAGATTTTTTTTTTTTTAACTCTGTTTATTCTCCTGTGGACCGAGGCATCTTCTCTCATAGGTGCCCAAGCGACCCTATGCCTCTGCTCCACGCCGTGATCTTCCCTCCTCCAGCACCCCCCAACCAGGACTTTCCAGCCCCCCAGATCCCCTCCACCGCCTCTCCTACCTGGTGGCCTTTCTGAAGTTAGAGGGTCATCCTGGCTGAGGGCTGTGCGGAGCCGTTGGGAGGGATGACCCGGCATTGGGGATGTGGGCTGCGTCCCTGGAGCCCTCGTCACCTCCCCGATCCTCTAGGGGTCTTTTTCATGGTGGTTTCCCCCTGCGGAGTGCGGACATGTAATGACGTCTGGGCAGTAACATGCCAACATCTGTTGCTGCTCCACCCCCTAATCACAGTACCGCATTTTCCTTATGCTACCCCTGATTTCCACCAGGGACCACCCAGGAGCGGCGCCAACCCAGATCCCTCCCCAGGGAAGGGAGAGCAGTCCTCTGGATGCTCCATCCCTTCCCTTCCCTCCCCTGCTGACCTCCAGTGGCCCGTATCCATTCCCAACCCCAAGTTGTCGGCGTGGTGTGAGGTGTGACATCCAGCGCTTCAACCCTCAGCCCACGGGCTACCGGGGCAGATTAAAATTACAACTCCAGGGGTGGGCGCAACTTGGGGGAAGGAAAATCCACAGGAAGGGGAGCAGATTAACATATTCTAACTCAGGGGACCACATGAAATGCTAATAAACCCATGGCGCTACTTTTCTTCGTGCACCCATTCCAATGACCATTTCACCATGCTGTATTTCCAGCGTGGTCTTGACAGTATACTGCTTTAGATGCAGGACAAATAGAAAGTATTATTACACACAGAGAGTGGTAAATGAATGGAACAGGTTCCCGTCGAGACAGTTTTCAGCAAAAATAAATCAGTTTACAAACGTAGGCTAGATAACAGGATCATGGCAATGGAGGAATTACTCTGATAAGGGCCTTTGAAATGAGAACTGTTATGGGCATCATGCCTGTAGTTCCCTATCTTGCCTCAGTATGAACCTCAGTATTATTAATGAACCGGAGGTGAGTGCTGTGACTTCAGCTTCTGATTGTTGGTGTTGTCACTTGGCACCTACTCCTCTAGAGAAGCTCTGCTTGGACCTAGCCCGATTAAGCAATTTACCCTGCTTTGGTATTTGTACTTGTTCCTCATGGGCCTCATATTTGTTTTGTCCAAGCCTCTTGCAGAAGTGTCTTTCTCTCTGTTTTTAACCGTAATGGTGATCTTTCTGTTACCCTTTACGTGAGCCTGGATGCCTTGGAATGTGAGGAGAAGTTCTGTGCCAGATATGTAAGTGCTTCATATCAGCTTCGAGTTTCTGCCTAAGGTAAACGTGGCCTTCCTCATGAGTTAAGATCTGGTTCTTTTTTCCTTGTGTTCTCCACCAATGAATGACAAGGCACATTAGCTACTCTCCCTGGATGTCAGTAAGGCACTTGAGCACTGCTTGCATAAGACCCAAGAATTCTGGCCTTCTCCTCCCAGTTTTTCCTAATTCATGGAAAACTCGTGGAAAAGGGAAAGGAAAGCAAGCTTCCTTGTCCATGCCTTTGAGATGGATAAAGCAATGTTTTGGTAAGTCCTGTTGTATTGTGGTTAGCCCCTTTGTCTGTTGGCCTTAACTCATTACCTCCAATAGGTCTATATGAAGTCCGAACTATCCATTGTTTACCCGACACAAAATGGCCGCCCAGGAGGTAATGAGTTAAGGGCATATTACCAGGGCCATGACTGTGTCATGGGGTAATGTGCATTAACCTTGCCCACTGATAAATGTACAGTAGAGACACAACCTGGTCCTGTTTATATACCCATACGGAGCATTATTGACTGGACCGGCACACCCCTGCTGATGCTGGTTTTGGGAGAAGGGTGATGCAAGCAGTGGCTCTTGTCAGACCATTGTAGTCTCCAGGTATGGTTTTGCTGCCATGCCTCGAATTGACCCTCTCTTGGAGCTGTAGTTTCTGTGCTTGGTAAATCTCCATGACACAGCTCTAAGGAACAGGAGGATGACCAGTATAGGAGAATATTATACTTGGATATTTGGTTTCCTGGAGTGTCCCATATCCTTCCTTCTTTAAACCTCCCTTAGTATATGGATGGTACTTTTTAAGCCCCAGTTGGTTTGGTTGAGCTGGTATAGTTTAGATTTTTTTTTTTTTTTTTGTGCCGCTGGTTCTAAAGTCTACCACAACAATAGAAGGTTGGTGGCAAAGGTGGAAAGAGCAGGTGGTTATATACCTGGGTGAGACCCACTCACCCGTCAGTTGTATTCTGTTAGTTAGGGTGGAAGTGCTTCCACTGGTGGTGGTGTTCCTCTTATGTTACAGCTTTGAGGGTGGAAAGATTTATTTATATAGTTTTTGTTGACCGGGTAAGTGCACTAGACAAGACACTGCCTATTTTCAGGCATGACCCGGGAGGTTACAGAACAATGGTACAACAGCAGAACAAGCAGCAGACAACAGCAAATAATACATTATACAAAACATAACTTTTTAGCAATCCATACATTTTCAGGCTGAAGTAGGTATTCAGCGTGACCGTAGAAGCATGGTCAGAAAGATGAACTTAGGTAATTTCAGTGCGGAAGAAAACCGAGTGCAAATACAGTCAGTAGAAATTCTGAGGAGAACACTGATTCACAGTGGAGTTAGACACTTGTGTTAGACACTTATGTGGAAGAAAAGACAGGGAGCAAGCACAATATAAAGAGGGTTGCGGGTAAGTTACAGGTGTCGATGTCAGAGTTGCTTAGGAAATTGTGAAGTGCTTTCTTGAAACAAGAATGTGATTGTGCAGCTCTGACATGGAGTGGGTGGGCATTCTAGACTCGGGGGGGTGAAGT
Organism: Neoceratodus forsteri; assembly: GCA_016271365.2. Lineage (NCBI taxonomy): Eukaryota > Metazoa > Chordata > Ceratodontiformes > Ceratodontidae > Neoceratodus > Neoceratodus forsteri. Next base: position 1,143,301,805 of record CM057453.1, read on the forward strand.
AGTAAAAGGCCTGTTCACCCATTTTGGTGGAATGTCTGAGGACTACCAGGAGAGATTTGTCATAGGAGCGCAGGGTGTACATTTGTTCCTGGGGGGTCATCAAGGCTGCAAGGGTAGCTGGTTTGGAGGATCTTGTTATGTTGTCCAGCAGACAGCCAAGTGTGAGTAGGTGGCATGAGGCAAGGGGATAGCCAACCTAGCTTAGAATACAGTGAGCAGTTGTGAGTCATTCTGGGAGTGGAGAGGGCAAAGCGGCATTTGTTGTATGACACATTCCATTTGTCCTGATTGGAAGTGCTAGCTAGTTAGTAGGGGTTGAGACTGTAAGTGAGGCTAGGAAGTAGGATTTCCCAGGCTATTGCAAGTCTGGCAGCAGGAGTTAAGAGTATAACTACTTTTGTAGGCCAGCCCAGTTTTGATGTTGACGGTCTTGCAGACACTTGAGATATGTTGGTTGAGACTTCCGGTGATGTCACGGAACTGAAGCAAGCTTAAACCTAGAGCTCCCTAGCCAATCGACCTACAAACCCTCCTAAAACCTCATTTTTTCAACCTAAAAATGTCTAGAAGCTCAGGAGGGACATCTGTGACAAGTAACAGAGGTAGAAATCATCCCGATGGTAAAGGTAACGCAAAAGATGACAATAGATTGAAAGCGGACCCTCCCAGCAGGTCCGTCTCGCTGGCCAGCTCCCACGCAGCCGAATATGATACTAATGGTGAAAGTGAGCAGCTTTCACGTACAAGATCTGAGGCGCTCCTGAATGAAATAAAAGAATCTAAAAAAGAAAACAAGCAAGAGTTTCGAGAGGTCCAAAAGCAGCTAACCACCTTAGAAACTCGTATTGCTGCGATTGAGGAGAGAGTATCCGAAACCGAAGAAGCAACGGTACAAATGACAGAAATAGTTCAGACCCTACTCTGCCAAATGGAGGAGTTGCAAGCTAAGTGCCTGGACTTAGAAGGTCGCTCACGACGCGATAATTTGCGTGTATACGGACCACCAGAAGACATGGAAACAACTCCGGTGGCCCCTTTATAGAAAATCTTTTGAAAGATATATTGGATCTTCCTGTTACCCTAATGTTCCGTGTGGAAAGGGCGCATAGATCCTTGCAAAGAAAGTCATCAGACCCAACAGCACGTCCACGCTCAATTGTCTTTAAGCTCAACTCCTACAGTGTGAAGGAAGAGATCTTAAGATGAGCCTGGGGTAAAAAAGAACTTAAATATTTAACACACCAGCTGTTCCTTGACCATGATTACCCCCAAGAAGTGCAGCAGCAGAGACTTAGATACCTTCGAATCCTGAGATCCCTGCGTGAGAAATCCATCCGATTTCACACTCTATGCCCTTCCAGGCTACGGATCTTTGGGGAGGATGGTGTAAAGATCTATTCCACAGTGGAGGAGGTGGCAGAGGCCTTGAAAGAGAGGAAAATCCCCATCGCAGACAACTGGAACCAAAGTGAAGGGTGGGGCCCACTTTGGCAACGCACCACAAATAGGAAGCGTGCGGGGAACCAAAATAATGCAGCACAACAGAATGCTACATAGGATCCAAATGCTGCTCTGCAAGAAGCAAGGACAAACTGGGGTAAACACCTGAGACGCCAACACTGCTGCTTTATGCCCAATTACTCTCTTCTACTGGACCCGAAGAGAGCTTCCAGTGCAGCAGTCGGATAAGTACGCTAATTTCATCGCACAGTCTGATTGATCTTTCTTTCACTTGGTCGAAAGCTGCACATGGGGGGGGGGTAGATCGAGGAGAACAGAACTTTACATTTAGTTAAGCCCTACCTACCTAACTGAAATTTTAAGGGTTTCTTCTGGTCAAGGACAGATCATATCTTACAAGAGGGACGTAGTTGTTAAGTATTTACTTAAGATGTTGAAAATAGTCTGTTAGCCAGGACCAAGGCATAGTGACCCCAAAATCAGAGCTCTTCCATGCTACAGACCACTACATAGGCCATACCAAATGTCACTATATTTTCATGCCTGAAGGGACTAAATAATATCTACCAAAAATTATTACTGTTACAGGAAATGGATAGGTTTCTGTCTTTATAGTAAAAATTTACTGTTTAATGAGAAGTTGGTTGGCAACAGGGAGCATGTTGATGCTCGGACAGCTAGTGTCGTCTGTACCTAAAGGTACTAACTTGCTGAAGTAGAAGCCCAGTGTAATCGAGGCTCTAGAGGAGGTCCTCTGGCAACGGAGGCACATGCATTCCTCCTCGTTCTCCCTTAAAGGAGAACACAGGGGCTAATACGGTAAATTAGCCCTCAACCTTGGTAGCACGTAGTTTACAGTTTATAACTTAGTGTGGTTATAAAGTTGAAGCCATGTTGGCTTATAAGTTTGATTTTGGTTCATCAGGGCAGAAGGAACCTATAAGCAACAAATCCAAGTATAAATGTGTACATGTTGGGGGGGAAGAGGAGGCCACCATTATGGATAAGAGACCAGAACTCATGCATACACTTCCAACCGGGGGAAATAAAATTTGTTTAATATGGCACACGCTCAAGTTATTTGCACATACAACGTGCATGGAGTCACTAACCCTATTAAGAGAAGTAAAATTCTCCAATACATGAAAAGGGAGGGGGCTAATATTTTACTGCTGCAAGAAACCCACCTCTCACAAGCTGAACATAAAAAGTTTGAGCGCCTGGGTTTCACACAGGTGGTGTCCTCCTCTTATCGGGGGAGGGGGGCAGAAGAAGAGGGACTGCAATAATGATCAAGCAGGGAGTAATTTTTGAGCCTAGAGACAGGATTGTTGATAGAGAAGGGAGATACGTCTTTTTGAAGGGTTTGCTGGAAGGCCAATTGGTCACATTGGCATCTGTTTATATACCTCCAGCAGCGGACTTTACAATCTATAAAACCTTCTTCTCCCTATTAACAGAGTGGGCAGAGGGCCAAGTAATTTGTGAAGGAGACTTTAATCTCGATATTTCTCGGGGAGGGACTGATCATCTTTCTGAAGGTCGAACGAATAAAACTGCCAGAAAAGTCCAGAAACAGATTCAAGAACTGGGATATGAGGACATATGGCAGTTTTTACACGGACCCTCCCGTAGACGCACTTTTTACTCCCTGGCCCATGAAGCCTATTCGTGTCTTGATTTTCTTGTGACCCTAAGGGAACAGTTAAGCACCATACAACATATATGGCAGGGGGATTTCTGTCTCTTGGATCATGCCCCAATTTTCTGTAGACTTAACAAACAAATTGTCAGGAAGAGTACTTTTTGGAGGCTAAACTTGTCCCTTCTAAGAGACAAGGAAGTACAGGAGATGATTGGAGAGACGATAACCCAAGCTCTGCTCGATAACGATACCCCAGACACCACGATATCAGTGATATGGGATGCAATCAAGGCAGTAGTAAGGGGTAAACTAATAGGAATTTCTTCGTACCAGAAAAAACAGAGGGAAGCTCATAGAAGTGCACTGGAGGAGAAGATAAACGCCTTGGAAAGCCTCCAATGTATCAAATTGTGTAAAGCCAGAACATAGGAGCTTACGTCTTTAAAGAAGGAATTAAACAATAACCTAGATTATGCTATAGAGCAGAAACTGGTATTTCTAGGGCATAACTACTATGATGGCCCCAGATTTATGAGACTAGTAGCAAGTCAATTACGGGCTTAGAGGGTTAAATCTACTATTTTAAAAATAAGACATCCTATCTCTGGGGAACTTACAAAACATACGAAAGGTATCTCCAAAGCTTTTCTAAAATATTATACATCACTTTACTCTGAGACACCCATACCCCCAGATGGAAAAATTCAGGAATTTCTTACTTCTCTAGATCTCCCCACCCTATCCCAAGACCAAGGTGACCAATTGACAGCCCCCTTTACCACCGCAGAGATAAACACAACAATTAGCAACTTAAAAACAGGGAAATGTCCAGGAACAGATGGCCTCCCAGGGGAGTTTTATAAAACCCTCTCCAAAACGCTTACCCCAGTACTGAGCAGGGTATTCTGTTTTATAACAACAAAGGAATGGACAATCTCCTTTTCCTGGAATGAGGTCAAAGTCTCAGTGATACCAAAGCCGGGTAAAGTCCCTTCACTTTGTTCATCGTACAGACCCATATCAGTATTGAACACAGACTATAAGCTCTTTACTTCTATATTATTTAAGAGACTCGTTCAATTTGCCTCGGCTAAAATACATGGTGATCAATGTGGCTTCATACCGGGTAGACAGGCCCAGGATAATGTAAGACGTACAATATATATTGAGCATATCCAAACTCATGGTACCCCAGCAGTGCTAGTGGGCCTAGACGCGGAAAAAGCATTTGATATGGTCTCATGGACATTTCTCCGAAGGGTATTGGATCGATTTTGGTTTCCCCACCCAATTCATTGATACTCTTTTAATTTTACAGTAAACCTGTTGGATTTATTAGAACTAATGGACATATCTCCGAGAGCTTTCCCTTATATAGAGGAACTCAACAGGGATGCCCTCTGTGCCCCCTTCTTTTTGCTTTTTATATTGAACCCTTGGCCCAATACCTCTGTTCGACTTCAACTATTCCGGGAGTTATGATGGCAGAAACAGAACAGAAGCTGGCCCTCTTTGCAGACAATATGTTGGTTTATATAACAGAACCTGTTACCTCTATGGTAGCCCTTTTTCATAAAATACAGGAATTCTCCCTACTGTCAGGCTATTCTTTAAACATTAACAAATCAGAGGCCCTCTCTTTCGGTTACAATCCCCACCCACGTTCAAAACACAATACCCAATTAAATGGGATAAGACATCCATAAAATATTTAGGTATTCGGATTCCTAAGCACCCAGCACTCTTATTTTCCCATAACTATCACCTTTTACTAACAAATGTAAAACAAGACTTAAGAAGGTGAAACCTTCTACCATCCTCTTTCTATACATGGACCCTATCTATTAAGATGAACACTTTACCACGTTTCTTATACTTATTTCAGTGTGTACCCTGCACTATATCGATTAAGGAAATCTTTCCGTGGCAGAAAACCCTGAATGCCTTCCAGTGGACCAGAACCAGAGGAAACCACGAATTGGCAAGACCAAATTATATCTACCCAAACTAATGGGGAGAGTGGCCCTTCCCTCACTTCAAAACTACTGGATTTCAGCGCAGATGAGATTGACGTTGTTATGGGATACCAAAACATATCAAGCAGCCTGGAGACAAATAGATCTAGCCAGACCAATAGATATCCCACTTCCAGCTTGTCTATTCTCCCCTCCACACTCTAAGAAAGCTCTGATAAAAGCTCCACAAGCCATTGCAACAATTTTGAGGGGTTGGCAATTGAGAATAAAAAAGTAAAACCTTCCAACAACAATCTTGGAAATACAAGTGGTTTATATTGACCCCCCCCCCCTTCGTTTGATTCATTGGTGCAGATGTCATGGTACAAAACCCAGCTTAGGAAGGGACTTGAGGCACCTTGGCAATTAATAAAGGGAACTGGGGTTATTGACTTCCTGGAAGGCCAAAGGAGATACTCCTGGATGGAAAAGGATAGACTATACTATTACCAAACCAGAGATAATATACTTAAACAAATTAGAATTAGAGAAAGGAGTTCTCAGATGTGGGATGACAATACCCCATTTAGTCAAATATGGTCCTCACTACACGGGGGGAAAAAGCAATCTCTATATTATATAAATTCCTAACACAGCAATTGGCAAATGTAATGGAGTCAATACAGTCTAAGTGGGAGACAGATTTTGCACAACCACTGACTAGTAAGGATTGGCTTATAATATGGCAGGGCACTTGGACCACCACCTCTTCCCCACTCTGGAGGGAATTCATGTGGAAAGTTAGGGTGAGATTTTTCTTGGTCCCTTCGATGGTAGCAGTCAGGAACCCAGGGGCGTCTGCACGTTGCTGGAGAGAGTGTGGGGAGATAGAGGCGTCTCATAAACATGTTTTTTTTTTTGATTGCCCTAAACTGTTTAGGTTCTGGAATCGGGTATCTCACCTATTAGCTTGACATCTGTTTGTTGCAAGATTCTGGAAAGATTGATCAAAAACAGTATTGAAAAAGACATTTCAAGATTAAAATTACAGGATATTACACAGCATGGGTTCAAAAGAGGGCTTTCCTGTAATACTAATCTATTGGCCTTCTACAATCATATTAGTGTCAATTTGGATAGAGGTAAACCTATGGATATAATCTTTTTTGATTTGGGAAAAGCCTTTGACACCGTCCCTTATTATAAATTAATAAATAAATTGATAAAACTTGGTTTAAACAAAATTATAATAAGGTGGATTAGTAATTGGCTGTCCAATCGGACGCAGAGAGTGCGTATAAATGGTGTGCTTTCGGAAGAGGGGGAGGTGGCTAGTGGGGTTCCCCAGGGATCGGTGCTGGGTCCATTGCTGTTTGGGTTGTATATCAGTGATATGAATGAAGGGGTTAAATCCCATATAACTAAATTCGACGATGATACCAAAATAGGTGGGGAAGTTACGACTGATGGTGATTATGAAGAATTAAGAAACAGCTTAAGTACAATAGAAAAATGGGGTAAACAAAATTGTATGAAATTTAATGAGAATAAGTGTGCAGTGATTCATTTTGGAAAAAATAACCCCAAGTATCCATACTTTTTAAATAACAAAATGTTAAAAAATAGTAATCTAGAGAAGGATCTAGGTATTTGGATAGATTCAAAACTATCATTCAACATGCATATGTCAAAAACGATAGGGAAATGTAATGGTATTATTCACTCCATCAAAAAAGGATTCATATCAAGGAACAAAGTGTGTGTACTTAAACTTTATAAGACCTATGTACTTCCCCATCTGGATTATGGTTCTCCTATGTGGAGTCCCTATTTAAAGAAAGATATACTTAAAGTAGAAAGAGTCCAAAGATGCTTAACCAAATCCATAAAAGGACTACAGAATAGGGTATATGCCGACAGATTATTAGCATTAAATCTATATCCACTAGAACTGAGACGAATTAGGGGAGATTTATTATTTCTATATCACATTTTGGAAGATGAAACATTAATGGAACAATGTAATATAATAAGGAACTATAAAACCTTCAATTTAAGATCCCATGACAAACAAATCCTTATGAATATTACAAGAACAAATAGACATTTAAATTTTTTCAGTACACGGACTCCTCATAAATGGAATAGTCTTCCAAAACATATAGCAGAAGCCACTACATTTAACTCCTTTAAAAAGGAGTTAGATACACATTTGTTTTCAAGTGGTAAACATTATATTAATAAATAAGCCCACTAGGAGTGGGAGACAAATGGGCCTTGGCCAACTTTGTCTATGCCTACCAAGTTACCAAAATATTAAAACAATACTAAACATCCAACGTTCCATTACTGGGATCAGTCTAATACTGGGGATCCCTCCTTTAGAGGTTAGGAATAAAGCCTCTCTTTACTTGTGGTGGATCTTATTAGGAGCTGCCTACAAATCCATCACTAAAAGAGGGCTGCAAGAATCCCCACCTTTGGTGTTAGAGTAGAAAACTATAATACTTAACATACAGCATAATGAGCAGATGTTTTTTGGTCTCCAGGATAGGATGGAAATGTATATCTTAAGATGGTCCCAGTGGGAACTATATCAAGATCAAATTCTCTAGGTTTATTATCCGTAAGTAATGGCACATAAAATACTTAATGATGGTTACCCCTCATGCAATTTCTGCTGTAAGCAGGAGGGGCTTAGACTGTCTAATGATAACAATAATCTTACTTGATTAATTATTGCATCTATTAGATTGACAAGAATTGATACTTAAATGAGTTCCGGAAAGAAGAAATTTAATAATGTATCTAACAAGGTGTATAAGCTAGTATAATTGCCCTGCATTTAAAGTTCTTAAAGTTTTTAAAGTTTTAATCTTTCTTGTTTTTAGTTCATTCCTTTTGTTAAACAAGGTGTGATTTTTATTGAAAGGCTGTATGTTTTAACAGCCAAGATATGTATTATTATGTGTGTATTAAAACAATCTTTCAATAAAGAAAGCATAAAAAAAAAAAAGATACGTTGGTTGAAGTTGAGGGCAGGGTCCAGGGTAATGCCAAGGTATTTGAATGAGTTTGTGGTGGAGACGAGATCCGTCAGAGCAGTGAATGGTAAGGTCTGTGGAACAAGATCTGAGCTTTGGCGAGGACCCGAATAGCATTGACTGGGTCTTGCTGGCGTTAAGAATGAGGCTATTTTGTATTAATCAGGACTGCAGTCTTCCAAAATCGGCATTTAGTTACATACATACGTACATACATAGTGTGCACAGAAAAGGACCTAAATGGCCTACCTAGTCTGCCCAGTTTTAGCCTTGCTGCTGACCCCCAGGATTCCCATGTGCCTATCCCATGCATGCTTGAAACCCAATACTGTTTGTCTCCAGTACCTCCTCTGGCAGGTTGTTCCAAGCATCCACCACCCCCTTTGTGAAATAGTATTTCTAGGGACATGGATATGTTGTTCAGTCCACACTTACTGGCAGGTTCCTTACCGCTTTAAATGTTGCTGGAAGGTCTTCAAGCTGGCTCCTCCCACCCACCCAGGTGGTAGAACCCTCGGCTCCGCCCCATGACGCCAGATCTAGATCTTCCTTACCGCTGGACCTCAGGTTCCCTCCTTAGCGCTCTGCATTTTAGGCCTGGATTCAAACTCTTCGGTTAACCCAAAACTAATTTTAAAGTTTACAAGACTTCGGTCTTCGTCTTCCCTCATGGCTGCAATGGACAAATTGACTCCCGGCTTTCGTCGGTGTCCTTGTGGGCAGAAGATGTCCCGGACCGATCCGCGCTCCACGTGCGTTTACTCCCTGGGGCTTGGTCACGATTCGCGGGCTTGCGAATCGTGCAGCTCCTTCGCGGCTTCGGTCTTGGAGGACCGCACTGCTCAACTTCTTCTTGGGCGTCCTGAAAAACAGTATAGATAAGATAAAAGTTTTTTAATTTTTAACAGGTTAATAACTTTTAGGACCGAAGGCCCTGTTTATCAAAGTTGTCCTGTTTGAGGATTACAATTTCAAAGAACAATGCCGTCATGTAATTATATTACAGGAACAAGTCTTACATATAAAACAAACAGATTCACTACATAGATTACAAAAAATGTACATGTATACACAATATGTCAGAAAAATTCAACAATTTCATCACACTTTAAGTATGCATTATCCATGCAAATCCACAGATTTGATAACTAACAGCAGAAAATAATTATTTACATTCTCAATATTATCATGTTTAAACGAGAACATCAGGGAAAAGAAGGAGGGGAAGGAATGGAGACAAATGAACAAAAAGGGAAAAAATTAAAAGAAAAAAGGAAAAATATTTATGTAATCTAGAAAACACCATAGCAAATGCATCTGTCTCTCCAAATAGTATTCAAATAATACTTAAATTTATTAAAACTATTAACAGTTCTAATATGTGAATCTATTTCATTCTATATTTTTGGCAAATAGAAATTTTGTTGCATTTTACTATAAACATTTAATTCTAAGGGAACCTTTTGACATCTATGTTTTAAATGTCTTAGGTTATATCTGTCAGAAATAGGAACACCAAGAGATTGCACACCATGATTAAACTTCCCTCCATATTCAAAAAAGGCTTTATACCCTACAAGTTTTTTTCAACGAGTTGCAAGAGAATTCCAACCAAGGTCCTGAAGTAAATTACAATGATGGGTATTATATGGGCATTTCGTTAAATATCTCGCTATTCTATATGTTTTATCTAAACTATTTAATGAGTATTTAGGGGCAAACTGATAAATTAAACTGCCATATTCTAACGTTGGTAAAAGTAATTGTATAGCCACTCTATTTCTAGTCTCTCTTGATAATATAGATGTTTTCCTTCTTAACACACCCAGTCTAGAATTAACTTTTTTAGTTGTATTTATGATATGAGAAGAAAAAGTAAGGGAGCTATCCATATAAACTCCCAGATACTTATATACCGAAACTTGTTCTAGCATTAAACCCCCAAAGAAAAAATGTTTAACGTCTGATGAGGCAGTTTATTTTTAGAGTAGAAGAGCATCACCTGAGTCTTCTTAGTACTAAATACCATTCTAGATTGAATTAACCAATTTTGTAAAATATCAAAATCAAATTGCAATGTTTTTTGTAAGTCATCCAGATTTTTGGCTTTCCCTATAAGGGCCATATCGTCAGCATATAAATAAATCTTACTATTTTGAATGCATGATGGAAGGGAATTTATATAAATCAAAAATAATAGGGGACCCAATATTGAACCTTGGGGAACTCCCCTAAAAGTACCCGCTGTCTGACATTATTCCATCTATAAGTACCTGTTGTGTACATTCAGTCAGATATAATATCCATGTCTGAACAGATTCTGATATACCCATCTGAGCCAACTTTTTATCAGTATATTAAAGTCGACTAAGTCAAAGGCCTTCGAGAGGTCGACGAACAGACTCCCGGACCTCGAGGCCACTTGCCACAGAGTCCAGGAAGTCCATCAGGGCAGTGTCCATCGACCTCCCCTGCCTAAAGCCCGCCTGACAGTCAGGAGTTTATACTTCTCCAGATGTTCATATAACTGGGCATAGACCAGGCGTTCGAAGACCTTCGAGACAATCGACAATAAGGCTATTGGTCGATAATTTGATTGATTATTCCTATCTCCGCCCTTGAAGACAGGAATAATTTTGGAATTTTTCCAAAAGTCTGGATAACTTTTTTGCCAAAGACTAAAATTAAAAATTTTTGTCAATATTGGGCTTATTTGCTCTACTGAAGCTTTCAAAAAAAATTGTCTCTATTCTATCCATCCCTATTGCTTTCCGTGAATTTAACCGTCTTATTTGCTTCTTAACTTCACCAATTTTAATTGCCCAAAAATAGAAACATGGTGTACTCTCTCTCTATATTGTGTCTCCAAAGGCCTAATCTGTTGGAGAACATAACTCTGATTACAATCAACTTGTTTTATTTTTATATCGGGAAGATAACAAAAATACTGATTCAGGTTGTTTACTGCTTGTTTTGTAGACATTTCCTCTCTCAGTTCATCCTTAAAAATTATTTTCAAATGTTTCCCTTCCCTACTCTCCAAATCCTTGATTAAGTTCCAATACTGAGCTGGATTTTTTGTTTGGTTCACTTTGTTTCTATATCTTTTCCTTGCTTTTCTTATCAAACTTTTACTTTTATTTCTAATCTTCTTAAACAATTCCCAATCTTCCTCTTTGAAAGATCGATTTGCCTTTTTCTATATCCTGTCTTTCCATCTTATGTACTTTTTAATTGTTTCATTTACCCAGGGATTATGTTTAAGTCTTTCTCTAGATTTTTTAAAGGGAGCACTTTTATCACATACTTCTAAATATGTCTTTGTGAATTCTCTAACTGCCATATCTACTGCTGGAATCAAATCTATACGAGCCCAATTTACTTGTCCCATTTGAATTTGAAAAGCAGATCTATTAAAATGTTTAAAGTCTCTAACATATCGACAATTTACAATGTCAGAAATTTCATAATTGTAATTGATATTATACTCAAGATAACAATGATCTCCTAAATTTGGAGAACCCACTTGTCTAGTAAGTGAATACCATTCGAAATAAAAATCAAGTCCAAAATGTTTCCTGCACTAGCATATGTACTTCTACGTGTGGGAATATTTATTACCTGAGTAAGACCTAATGCCTGAAATTCGGATTGCAGTTTAAAACCTCTTTCTGCACCCCATGTTGCATTAAAATCTCCAATCAGGAGTACATCCCTTTGACCAATCAACATATGTAATTTAAAAGCCAAAAACTCAAATGCTGAAATTTTTATTTTTGGATGAGAATGTACTACTCCAACACACATTTTTAGTCTAATCATATAGACCAATAATATCTCAATGCCCTCAGTATTGCCAGAAAATAGCAGCTCTACATGACCCAAATTACTTCTAATATAAAGTGCAACTCCACCTCCCCTAGAAGGCCTATCATATCTATAAAAATCATAATTTTCCTTTTGAAATTCAGAATCTAAATGCTTTTTTGATAGCCAGGTTTCCGTAATTCCTATAATATCATAGGCATTATCTGATACCCAGAGATCAAAAATAGACTGTGTTCCAACAAAACTTCTGGCCTTATCATGTGCTGTTTTAATATTATTGGTCTGAATTCCAGGGCCAGGATTTGGCTCGATATCCCCACTGGCTAGTGCAAGAATAAGAAGGGATATCAATCCCCTACTGGCCCTAGGGAATATAATGTCCTGACCTAAATTTTGCACATTATATTTAATCCTACCCTGATTCCAAAAAGTATGATATTTTTTTTTTTCCTACCAACTCCTTCTATGGAAAAATACATTTTTGTCATTGAATTAGACAAGGAACATATCCTGATGTCTGGGTCTTGTTGAAATTTCAAAATGTGTTTATCTAAAAAAAGCCAAGACTATCATACCAAACATAAGTGCAAAATAGGCTATTTCCTATCAGTATTGTAAGTCAAATTAAAAACTGTAACTTTAAATATAAAAGGGGAGCTGTTTCTGGAAGAAAAAAGAAACCACACAATTTAATAGTAGAGCGCCCAAATAAGCAGCATAGAGGCTTCGTATGTAATCGAAGAGTCAATTTCAGTTACAAATATACCAAGCCTCAATCCACAGCACTCTAAAGAATACTGCAATCCAAATAACATTCACAAAAAAAAATATATCTAAAACACAATGAATAATACATTTAAACCTTACATCAAAACAGTCCAGGTAAAGCTTTTTCTCTTCTGAGTGGCGCTTGCGCAGTATGCGGCGCGTTCTTTTAAACTCACTGCCCCTTCTCCTTTGCTCTGACATGCTAGGAGCGTTTCTCCTCCCTCTCAGTACCGGGACAGCACACAGGGAAGCAACCAGTTCGTTTTGGTAGAGCAGGGCAAAACAACAGAAGTCTCAGTCACGAGAAACAGCACAGTACCTGGTATTTGCAGATGGAACACAAGCAGGCAGATAGAATTATTACTGTGCAGTACGCGGCGCATTCTTTTAAACTCACTGCCCCTCCTCCTTTGCTCTGACGCACTAGGGGCGTCTCTCCTCCCTCTCGGTACCAGGACAGCACACCGGGAAGCAACCAGTTCGTTTTGGTAGAGCAGGGCAAAACAGCAGAAGTCTCAGTCACGAGAAACAGCACAGTACCTGGTATTTGCAGATGGAACACAAGCAGGCAGATGGTCAAGTCGAAGGAGGCCCGTTGGGGGTTGTCTGGCGGGCTCTGTGGAGCAGTTGGAGCAGATGATCGTCCTCAAGGAGGAGGCAGCCCAGGACGCTTCTTCCTCCTTAGCTGCGGCATTTATCCCGCTCTCTTTGGGCTCCTCCTACATGGCTTCGTTTAAGGAGCTTTGCCAGTCCCTCTCCACCAAGGGAGAAGGGTCATCGGGACATTCCAGTCGGTCCAAGAAGAAGGACTCAGAAGGTAAGTCCCACCGTCGACGTTCGTGGGAGCGGGAGAGATCCCCTTCTCTGGACCTTCGACTTCAGTTGAGGTTGCGGCTAAGGCTGCTGGCTTCACGATGTCCCCGTCAGGTCAGCAGGCCAAGACAACTGTCAATGTGGTCGAGATTTTTCTCAACCCGTCGGATGGTTTGTCGATTGGTGATGCCAACAACCCTAGTTCACCATTTCCCCCCGGTGATTACTGAGAACTTGCCTGTGCCTCCTGTGCCGGAGTCCCCAGTTAAGGTCCCTGAACCGAAGGAAGGGCGGGTTTCCCCCGTTCCCTCTCTGACCCACCCTTGGAAACCCTGATGGTCTCAGTCTCTGTCCTCTGCCAGGTCCAGCCGGTCCTGCAGACGTCAGCGGTCTTTGTCTCGGCACCGTGGAAAGCAGCTTCGCCGCTCATGCTCGTCGTCCTCTTTGGAGGATAGGCTCTGGCGCAAGTAGGGTCAGCGCTATGGGGATTTAATGTGGCAGCAGCTCTTATTGTCCAGGAATAAGCCGACTCCGTTGCCTTCACCGGCCATTAAGTGGCTGTCACCGGAGCGGCCGAAACAATCCCTTGTAGTGGTCAAGGAGCCGACTCCGGCACTGGTTGTTCGGCTGAAGCCGGCTGCTCCGCTCATTGTGGTGGAACCTCCACAACCGAAAACTGGGGCCCCAGCCAAGGATTCTCAGTTGGGTCAGGACTTGCCCCACAGGTTGTCGGTCACCCTCACTCCCGATCGACCTCGGCAGGTGGAGGGTGGCTCAGGTGCCCGGCAGCTGTTTGCAGACTCCTCGGAGTCTGATGACGACTCCTCCCTGTTCTCCAGGCCGCTTGACCTGGAGTCTGGGGGTCAGTCGGTGGACAAGAGCCCATCCTCATTTTTAGGTTTGCTTCGGGTCATCTTGGAGTCCACCGGGATGCAGCTCGAAGCAGGCCAGGTATCCCCTCACAGAAATACTGGACCGAGGGGATTCACCTACGGAGGCCTTTCCTGTGGCCGAAGCTATTGTTGGCTCAGCCCTGGAGTTGTGGCAGCGGCCAGCATCTTGTCCCGCGCCTTCGGACAGGATGGCCCGAAAGTACGCAGTACCTACCGACTCACTTTCCGGTTTCTTGGAGCACTCCTTTGCGGAGGGGTTAGTGACAGACGGTGTTTTCCGGCGTTCCGGGAATACTCGGGACATGGACAAACCACCCAATAAGGAATCCAAGAAGCTGGATTACTCGGGGTGGAAGGTTTACGCTGCTTCCTCCCTAGGCCTTTGCCAGGCTAGTTCGGCACTTCTGATGGCACATTTCTCACATGCCCTCATGGGCTCCCTGGATGAGGTGATTCCTCATCTCCCGGCTGACCTTCAGACAACGGTCAGGCAGGTGCGGGATCAAGGAAGGTCGGTGGCAAAACAACAGCTCCAACCTTCGTTGGACATTGGTGATTCTTGTGCCCAATCAGCAGCGGCCGCAGTGGCCATGCACCACAGAGCTTGGCTGCGGATCTCCACCTTCACGGCGGACACCCAGCACAAGCTGGCAGACGTTCCCTTCCTGGGCACCGACTTGTTCAGGCCGGGGGTGGAAGGCCATCTCTAGAGGATCGAGAAGTCCAATGCCACCTTGGACTCAGTCACATCTGCCCAGAAGGACAAAGGCCACCAGCAGCAGCTTAAGTCCTTTCTCCCTTCTGCCCCTGCGGCACATCCAGCCCAGCAGCACCAGCATCAGGGCCAGCAGGCACACACTTGGCACCCTAAGGCCAAGTCTGCCGCTTCCTCCAGTAGGAAGCCTGGAGGCAAGGGTCCAGGAGGTCCCTCAGCGGGCCCTTCCTCCAAGCCTGCCCAGTGACGGATTGAGGGGTGTCGCCCCCAACCTTTTCACTCCTCACTGGTCTCCCCCACCCGTGGGGGCAGGCTCCATCACTTCCTTTCGCCTGGTCCGCTATCACCACCCGGACGCTGGGTGCTAAGTGGTGGGCAGGGAGTCTCTGCCTCTGGAATCGAGCAGTTCCCTCCCTGTTGAGCCGTTGCCCAGAAGGGCAACAGGGTCCGCAGCCTCTCTGTCGGCTCATCGAGCCGACATTGCCTTGCTTCTCCAGAAGGAGGTGATCAGCGAGGTGGCGGATACTCCTCCAGACCAAGGGTTTGTGTCTAGGTACTTCCTGGTCCCAAAACGGATGGGGGGCTGGCGCCCCATTCTTGACCTACATGACCTGAACAAGTTCCTAAGGCAGCGCACCTTCAGGATGGTCACTCTGGCTCAGATCATTCCATCCTTGGAACTAGGCGTGTGGTTTTGTTCTCTAGGCCTTCAGGACGCGTTCTTTCATGTCCCAATCCATCTGTCTCATCAGTGATTCCTCCGCTTTCGAGCAGAGGGATCTCTTTACGAGTTCCGTGCCATGCCCTTCAGCCTCTCTCCAGCTCCCAGGATCTTCACCAAATGCATGGCGGTGGTGACAGCATTCCTGTGGTGCCGAGGGTTCGAGTGTACCCTTACCTGGACGACTGGCTGATTGCAGCCCCCTTCAAGTTGGAGGTGGAGCGGTCCAGCGATCTGGCCTTCTAGGTCTGTTCTCAGATTGGCCTCCTCATCAACAAGGCCAAGTCGGAACTCGTGCCATCACAGGTGATTCAGTACATCGGGGCAGAGCTCGACTCTTTTCGAGCCGGAGCCCAGCTCCCAGCGGACAGGGCCAAGGTCCTTTCCTCCTTTCCCAGTCATTTCTGGTTGGGCAATTGCGCCCTGCCCGGGACTTTCTGCGCCTCCTGGGCCTCATGGCGGCCTGCACCAGCGTGGTCCATTGGGCCCGCTGGCATATGCGTCCCCTACAATGGGGGCTTGCCCACCAGTGGTCACAGCGCTCCGGTTCTCTGGACCAGCCAGTGGCGGTGACCCAGGAGATGTGGGACGGCTTACAGTTATGACTTGTTCCAGCTCATCTGCAGGAGGGTATCCTGTTTGTCCACCGTGAGCCAACGGTCACTCTGATGACCGATGCCGGTCTGATGGGTTGGGGTGCCCATCTGGGGGAGCTCAGAGCCCACGGCCTCTGGTCCCCTCAGGAGTCTCGATGCCACATCAACCTGCTGGAGCTTTGAGTGGTCTGACTAGCCCTCACCGCCTTCTCTCCGTTTGTACGGGGTCAGGTGTTCCAGGTCCAGACAGACAACACCACGACCATGTACTACCTCAACTGACAGGGCGGGACACGCACCTTGCCCCTGTGCAAGGAAGCTCTCCGCACTTGGTCTCTCGTGATCAGCCTGGAGGCGGATCTCCTAGCCATTCCTGTGGCAGGAGCCTCCAACAGTCTGGCCGATGCCCTCAGCCGGATAGGCGCTGCATCTCACGAGTGGTCTCTCCTGCCGGAGGTAGTACAAGATCTGTTCTCCCACTGGGGCACCCCTCAGGTGGACCTGTTTGCCTCCAAGGAGAATGCGAAGCTGAGGCTGCTTCATGCCTGCCCCCCTCAGCAGGGCTCGCTGCAGGGGGATGCCTTCTCGAGGCCGTGGACCCCGGGTCTCTTCTGCGCCTTCCCTCCATTTCCCTTGATCCACAGGGTGCTTCTCAAGTCAAAGAGGTACAAGGCGTAGGTGATTCTGGTAGCCCCAGACCGGCCCCGCCAGTTCTGGTATCCAGATCTCCTCATCCTCAGCTCCAGGCTCCCGAGGCGGCTTCCAGCCTGCCCGGACCTGATCTCAGTCAACAAGGGGAAGGTACTCCATCCGGACCTTCAGTCCCTGCACCTGACGGCCTGGTTCCTGAGCGGTTAGAGTTCCAGGCCTTGGGTCTTTCCGACAGGGTCCTCAACATCGTTGAGGCGTCCCGTAAGAAGTCGACCAGAAAATGCTATGCCTTCAAATGGAAGAGATTCTCCATTTGGTGTCAGGACAAGGAGTTGGAACCTTCTTCCTGTTCCTTGGCTAGCATTCTGGACTACCTGTGGTCCCTTTCTCAGCTAGGGCATCGGTCGATGACCCTTAAGGTGCACCTAGCAGCCATTTCTGCTTACTGGGCGCGGGCCGGCATGCAGTCGGCACAGGAGAAGGTCGTCGAGCGCTTTTTCAAAGGCCTTATCACATATCCCCTCCGGTGCGAGAACCTCCACCTCCGTAGGATCTACTGCTGGTATTGGCTAAGCTCATGGGCAAGCCATTCGAACCAATGCACAGGTGTGGCATCTCTCACCTGTCGTGGAAGACTGCCTTCTTAGTGGCTATTATGTCAGCCAGAAGGATGGGAGAGCTCCAGGCGCTTTCCATAGAGTCTCCTTATCTGGTCTTCCATAGGGACAAGGTTGTCCTGCGCCCCCACCCGAAATTCCTTCCGAAGGTGGTGTCAGAGTTTCACCTTAACCAGGTGTTGACTCTGCTGGTGTTCTACCCCAGTCACACCTCGGAGGCCAAATATAGGCTCCATACTTTGGACCCTAGAAGAGCAGTCTCTTATTATAAGGATCGGACGACTGAAGTTCGGGGAGTGGTTCGCCAGCTGTTTGTCACCTATGCTGAAGCCGCACCTGGCAGACCTGCAGCCAAGCGGATGATAGGCAGGTGGGTCACCTCCTGCATAGATCTCTGCTATAGGTTGGCGGGCATGGAGCCTCCCAAAGGGATAGGAGCTCATTCTATTCGCCATACCACTGCTTCTAGGGACGTCCCTATCAAGGAAATCTGCAGGGCTGCTACCTGGAAGTCAGCACACACCTTCATTACCCATTACCACATCGACCTAGAGTCACGCCAGGATGCTGGTTTTGGGACCTCGGTTCTCCAGTCCTTATTCCCTAAGTAGGGGGTGCGCGCCTTGCCTCCCTCCTCCCGGAGAACTGCTAGGAGTCTGCCAATAAGTGTGGATTGAACAACATATCCACGTCCCTAGAAATACAGGTTACTCGACTGTAACAGGAGTTCTAGGAGTGGTATATGTTGTTCATCCACACAACTCACCTGACCTCCCCGGCTTCGACGCGCAACCTGGCTTCCAGTGGGCTAGATCTGGTGTCATGGGGCGGAGCCGAGAGTTTTACCACCTGGGTGGGTGGGAGGAGCCAGCTTGAAGACCTTCCGGCAAGATTTAAAGCAGCAAAGAACCTGCCAGTAAGTGTGAATGAACAACATATACCACTCCTAGAACTCCTGTTACAGGTGAGTAACCTGTATTTCCCATCTACAGTCTTTAATTAGTTCTGCTGTAGATTCCCCCATTCTATTCTGCTGGGGGATTTCAATGCAAATTGGTCTTCCAGTAGGGGCCTTAAACTAAAATCACAAATTGCCCATTAGGTTTAAACCAAATAATTACTGAGACAACACGTTATGACCCTGCCAGGACAATTTTTACCTTACTTGATCTGATTTTTGTTTCTTCCAGTTTACCAGTTTCTAAATCAGGTTGTCAAGGTAACTTACTTAGTGACCATGCTTTGATTTATTGTTCACTTGATTTCTCCTCTCCCAAATTTACTCTCCCCCCAGACTATTAAATTTCAAAGCTTTAAACAGTTCAGTTTGAAAGTTTTTTATGCTAGTCTATGCAAAATAAATTGGAGAGATTTATTTTCACTTACAAATGTGTATAAGGCCTGGGATTACTTTTTTCACCGGTTCATTGCCCTCACTAATTAGTGTGCTCCTTTTATAGAAAAAGGGTTGAGTCCAGACATACTGTTTGAGTGACTCCACAAATTATTTTGAAACTAAAGGCCCAGGACAAATTATATCGGAAGGCTAAGAAAATGGATACCCTGGAGGCTTGGCAGTCCTTGTGTAAATTCCATAGTCATTGTGTCGCCTTAGTCAGAAAATCTAAATCAGTTTATTATAAGACTCACTTAGCTCATTCGAGAACAAACCCCCCCAAAAAATTTGGAAAGCAATAGATTCCACTTGGAAGGTTTCATCTGTATCAAGTGTTTCTAATTTAACACATAATGGGACTGCAGCCCACTAGGAGGGGATCTGTGGTCTGTTTAATACATTTTTTTGTGGATGCTCTCGGCCTCCTATTGGAAGAGGCTGGTTTATCTAGTGGAAATTTTTGTTTAGATCCCCAAGCTTTTACTTCTTCTAGACCTAAATTTTATTTACGTTACATTAATCCAGGTGAGGTTTTTGATTTATTGACTTCTTTAAGAGAGGATTCTGCAAAAGGCAATGATAACGTGGATAATGTTCTTGCTTAAATCTTGTGCTGACATAATAGCTTTGTTACTGACTCATATTTTCAATCTGCCTCTCACTACTGAAACTTTTTTCCACTTGCTTGGAAACTTTCAGTAGTTTTTCCACTGCATAAAGGTGGAGACAAATCACGGGTCAAAAATTATCACCCAATTTCGTTGCACCAAATTGTTTCAAAATTTCTGGAAAGGATTGTCCAAAAACAGGTTCTGGACTATCTAGTTACCTACCAAGATCTTTCTGTTGCACAATCCAGTTTTAGGCTCTTCACTCAACTCAAACTGTTCTAACTGACTTTCACCACTCTGTTTCTGGAGTCCTGGACAAGGGTTATTGTGTAGGCACCGTTTTTATCGACTTATCCAAGGCTTTTGATGTTATTAACCATTTTACTGTCTTATGGGTTTTCTGCAAGCACTGTCACATGGTTCTCTTCCTGTCTTCACGTGAGATCTCAGTCTGTTTTATGGGTTGGTTGTCTTCTTCTCTAGCTACTATATCACTGGGGTTCCTCAGGGGGTCAATTCTTGGTCCTATTCTATTTAAACTGTTTGTGGATCCTTTGCCTTTAGTAGTCAATAATTGTACCGTTCATCTATATGCTGACACCACCGTTTTTTGGGGGGTTATTTTGGCCATAAAAACCTTATGTATTTAACAAATACTCTCTAGGCAGACCTTGACAGAATCGCTCAATGGTTTTCTACTAATCCCTTATTAATAAATAGTAAAAAAACACTCAGTGTTATTGGTTCACATTAGAATACCAATCAAGTTCATTCTGACTTTTCCAACACTTTAAATGGCAAATCTTTACAGCTTGTACACTAATTTAGATACCTTGGTGTAATTTTTGATTCTGCTTTAACACTTAAATCACATACGGATTCCACCACTTCAAGGACTAGACAGTGCCTGGGATGGTTAAAATGAGTGAGACACTACGTTTTCAAGGATTGTAAATTGATTGTGGCTCAGGCAGTTTTGCCTATCCTAGACTATGGCGACACAATTTATCGAAATTCTGACGTTTCAAATATTCAGTCAGTAGATTGCGTTTACTGCCAGCTTTTATGTTTTATTTTAAAATTCAAAAAAGGACTGAACACCATTGTACATCACTTAATAAATTTAAGTGCTTATCCCCCATATCACGACTTACTAGTTACTGGTTAACTGTGATTCATAAGACTGTCTGTTAAATATGAGGGAGTAAGGTGATTTACAGAGTAATTTTCCCAACTTACAATCATAGCCTTAGAGATGGTTCAAATAGAGGGTTAGTTCTTCCCAGAGTTTTAACTCACTTTGGCAGAAAGTTTTTCTTATACGCCCCTTTCTTGGAACAAACTTTCTCCCTCTCTAAGGAACTCCTGTTCTTTAACTGTATTTAAACAGAATTTGAAAAGGATGTTCTTACAAGAACAACTTTTTTGCAATTGTCTCAATTAACTGCACTGACTTAAATGATTTTACCATAAGTGGCTTAATTGTGTATTGTGTGTTCGTTTTATGTATTTCATTTAGTTAAATATGTTATTCTTATGTTTTATGAGTTGTACCTTTGACTTGGGACGTTCTGTAAACGAGACTGTTTCTCATAGAACTTATCCTATAAATTATTAAACTTTTAAATAAAAAAAATGTTCTAGGATCGTGGATATGTTGTTCATCCACACTCTTTGGCATGTCCCCTTCCACTTTAAGATCCGCTGGAAATCTTCAAGCTGGCTCCTCCCACCCATCTGAGTGGTATATACCTTGGGCTCCGCCTCATGACTCCAGATCTTCCTTTCCGCTGGAAGATTCAAGTTGCCTCCCTCGTGCTCTCGCATTTCGTAGGCCCTGGCTTTCAAACCTTCGGTTTTACCGAAACTTCGCATTGTTCGTATTAGCGATTGCAAGTTTGCAGCTTCGATCATGGAAGAAAAATCTTCCCCCGGATTTCGTCAGTGCCCGTGCGGCCAGAAGATGTCGCGTACCGATCCTCATACCGTGTGCGTCTACTGCCTCATTGTCGGCCATGACACCTCGACTTGCAGTCTGTTTGGCTTTTCATCCCAACATCCTCGACGATCGTTTCGTACGCCTGAAACTGGGGAGGCCGGAGAAGAGGAACCCGCCGGTGAAATCCAAGGAGGCTCGGGTGGTTTCTGCGGCTGCGGGATCCGCCGAGCAATTGGAATGCATGCAAGCATTCAAGGAGCATGTGGCTCATGCCGCGGAGTCTTCTTGGAGCTTTTTCGTTCTGCTCAACCTGGCCTCCACCTTCTCGGGTTCCTTCCAGCAGTTGTGGCAGTCTCTCCCTACCAAGGGAGAGGCGCCTGCAGGCTCGCACTCCTCTCAATCCCGTAAGCGGGAGAAGGATCCAAGTGCATCTTCTTCTCGATGGAGACGGTCTTGGGAGCAGGAGAGATCTCGGTTCCAGGAACATGCAGTCTCAACTTTGGTCGAGATTGTTTCTTTAGCCGCCGGCTTTTCGGACTTGCCATCAAGCCAGCCGACCAAGGGTTTGGTTGACGACGACGTGAAAATCGTCCTTGATCCTATTGACCCTTTGTCGCCAACTCCTTGGAGAGGACTCCAGTCCTTGTTTTCCCTGATGAGGAGACCCAGTCTGCTGGAGTCCCCACCAAGGAACTGGTCCTGGACTGTGGGAAGTCACCGCCCTGCCGGTGTCTCCCGACCGACCGAGTCGGCCTGCCCGATCTCAGTCGAGGTCTGGGACCCCCTTGACCAACAGTCTGAGGAAGAGCCATAAGCGCTATAAAAAGAGGCAACGCCATCGGTCGTCCTCGTTCTTCTCGGATGAGGAGTGGCTTCGGTAGAAACTCCGGCACTACGAGGACCTCATGTGGCAGCAGCTGATTTTGTGTGGGCATAAGCCTGTCACGGCTTCCACCCTGGCCATTACTTGGCTTTCGCCTCCCAGGCCGAAACCGACTCTTTCAGAGCAGACCAAATTGGCTCCCCAGCCCGAGGAGCCAGCAAGACCACCTGTTCAGCCCCAAACGGTCTCTCTACCTATTGTGGTGGAACCACCACCCAAACAGCCTGTGGAAGGGGCTCCTTCCAAGGAAGACAGAGCGGACACCGGGCTTCCCCGACGATTATCGGTCACGGTCACCCCAGAGTCGAAGAAGGTGACCTGGGTGGTAGACCGTCGTACCCGGATTCCTCGGATTCAGACGTCAGCGGTTTACATTGACATCCAGGTGATGACTCCGTGCTCCCTAGTATTTCAAAATTATTAGCCACTGTGGCTAATCAGACCCAATATTTTTTAGCCACCGCATGAGACCCTTAGCCACACATGCCAAGTAATGCTAAAAATTTATACGGACTTGTATTAACTGCAGATCACATTCTTTAAGTACTTAAACATGTTTACTGCACTTTTGTAGTGGTTAAACACAATTAATGAGCCTAAATTTGAAATGAAATCTTTATTAGCAGGTTCAGACTGAACTGCAATGTATAATAAGAAAAGCATACAAAATAGATGCATACAGGTCATTAAGATTGAGAAGTGCCAGTGGCCACACAGCAGCCCAGCCCATTTTGAAAAAAAAAAATACTTTCATTTGTGGTCAGTTCAGGCAAACAGTGAGTCTGACAAGACAATGTCAAGACATCGGTAAAAGGCAAGGCACCACATATTTTTTAAGCAGGAAAAGCAGCATTAGACTCTCTAAAAGTTTTAAGTAATTTCTGTGTGAAACGACAAGGCCAGTAGTGCCATAAGTGTTTTAATCCCCCCCCCCCCAAACCCAGCTGCCATAGCACACACAGGGTCATGTGTAAGCCTGAAACTCAAGGCATTAGCAAGGCAGTCAGAAATAATTTTCACACAAGAAATTAAGCAACAGTTTTAAACAATTATTAAAAGCAGAAAAAGTGTTTTTATATTGTAAACCCTTGTTGT
Organism: Neoceratodus forsteri; assembly: GCA_016271365.2. NCBI lineage: Eukaryota > Metazoa > Chordata > Ceratodontiformes > Ceratodontidae > Neoceratodus > Neoceratodus forsteri. The sequence goes on from CM057453.1 coordinate 1,143,325,436, forward strand.
TTGAAAAACATTAGGCACCAACTCATTGATTCGGCTATTAAATCATAAGAAAAGCAGTAAGTTACTGTTTTTTTATGACATTATTGCAGCTCTGCAAGTATTGAAAACAACATGGCAACGAGCCTGTTTCAAAAATCAGCAAACCCAGTAACTTTGAATCCCAATGATTCAAATACCAGTGACTATTAATGCATCATAGAACAAGCAACCAGCCCAGTGTCTGTCTGAGATTCTTTGTCTTTTTCTGTTAGGTCTATGCAGTTCTGCAGATCATCTTCAGAGGAACTTGGAGGTGCATCAGTTGCCTTGACAGTTTGTAGGAAACCACGCCTGTCCTTCTCGGATTCCCAAATCTAGAATGCACTTTTGAAATCAAAGTTTCCAATGTCATCTGGAGCCTCGACCAAAAGAGTCATTAGATAGTTCACATTCCACACTTGAAGACGATTCCTCTCTGCAGTTTTAATGTTGTTGTATGCACTAACCCACGTTCACACTCCACTGAAGTTGATGGGGTTGCCAGACATATGGAATATAGTTTGGACATGTTTGGCCACGATTCATTGTTTGGGACCACAACTTTGACATTGAATTCTTCAATAGTGCACTGTTTGTGCACTGAGAATAGACTGCACATTAAAGACCATTCAAGTCTGGTTTCATCTGGGTTAACTGGCAGGATGTTAGTAACTTGAAGGACACTGGCTTCTTTAGGGACACCATAGTGGATAAGTATGTTCTCAATCTCCTCTTCTCCGTAGCTAACAATGTTCTCATCCTCAGGTGCATTGCGTGGGTCTAAAACTTTCCAGTTGTCCAACAATGTCCCTTCTGGAAAGTAACTTTCTAGTTGCTCATCTGTAGAGTGTATGTAAGAAGTCTGTAGATTCTTAAACTCTTCTATTTGATCCCATGTGTCTTTCAGTGTATGTGATCTAAATATAGATTTACCCTCCTCTGGTGGTTCACTTGGCATCTCAGATAGAAAACCTTTGAAATGTGGTCCTGGATTTTCAGGGAGTGCACAGAGTGCATCAATGGTGCTGACCAGCTGCTGCCTTACCTCGGAGAATATGACCGCATGTTTCTGGAAAAGTTTAGAAAGAATTGCAAGAAGACCTACAGCATCTGCCAGAAAGAAAACAGTGGCAACAAATTTGTACGTCCCCATTTTTTTAAGGCGTCCCATAACAAGAGTTCTCTGATAGTTATCCTCTGCCATTTGTGTCAAACCAGACATAAGTGATGCAATGCAGGCTTGTAATGCCTGTACAGAATCAGAGAATGAAAGCCATCTAGTGAAGAAAATCTATTTAAGCTTCACAGCGTGTTCGTGGTGTAGCTCTTTGCTCTGATCAAGTATTCGACAGAATTTGGGCGAGTACTTTATCAGTTTCCCAAGCTGATTTACTGTTGACATAAAACTGACCGGATACTGCTGTTGGTTGGCTGCTTTCTCTGTTGCTAAAGCGAGTCTATGTGCAAGACAGTGAGTGGCAGCAAAATATGGGTGATCTATTTTGTCTAGAGCGGTCACACCCTGTTTGCATCCTGTCATTATAGAGGCCCCATCTGTCGTAAGTCCTATAAGCTGTAAATGACCTAGATTTTGATCAAAGATCATGTTCTTGACAGAAGTATATACTGCTTCTGATTTACATTCTGCAAGCTTAGTCACACCTAAAAATTTTGACTGAACGAAACCCTTGCTGTCAGTGAATCTGATGTAAATCATTAGTGTACTCTTGTTAGCCACATCTGTTCCCTCATCAGTTTGTAAGGAAATAATTTATATGGAGCATTCTCCAATTCCTTTAAAAAAGCATCCTGCACAGTCTTAGATATTGCTTTGTAAAGTCATTAATCAATTCAGAATGCGTATAGATGCCTGTGCCTTGGAGCACAGATTGCTTAATAGGTGCTAGCTCAGTGCAATCCTGTGTGGAAAAAGAGAAAAAAATGTAGAAGTGACAGCAAGAGTATGCTGTCCCCACCCCTACGCAAGTCAGAAACATGACCAAATGAGAGGCATGGAAGCAGGTGCTGTCAGTGTGTGTGTGTGTGTGTGTGTATATATATATATATATATATACACACACACACACACACACACACACACATATGTGTGTGTATATACACTACCGGTCAAAAGTTTAGAACACCCCATTTTTCCAGTTTTATTGAAATTTACGCAGGTTAATGTCTCAATGTATTCTGAAATTAAAGCATAGAACAAATAAACAATTGGAGATAAAAAAGAAATCATAGAATCATTTTGTTTAACAAAATTTAATCTAAATTTTTGACTCATCAAAGTAGCCACCTTTTGCAGATATACTGTAACCACCGAACACACTCGTGGCATTCGTCCTACACTGGACATCAAATATTGTTCGGGAATTTCTTCCCAACACTGTTGCAGAAGTTCCCACAAATGTGTTGCACTTGTAGGTTGCTTTGCTTTCACCCTTCTGTCCAGTTCATCCCAAACCAGCTTGATGGGGTTTAAGTCTGGAGACTGTGCTGGCAATTCCATAATTTGAAGCCTACCGTCTTGTTCTTTTCCTCGAAGGTAGTTCTGACATAGCCTGGAGGTATGTTTTGGGTCATTATCTTGCTGTAGGATGAACCCCTGACCAACTAGGCATAGACCAGAGGGTATTGTATGGCGCTGCAAAATGCTGTGGTAGCTCATTTGGTTCAGGTGCCGTCACTCTGTGCTGTTGTCCTGTGAGCCGCCTATCACATGAGCTGTTGACTCTCAAGCTTGTCTTCTGATTCTGTTGTGGCTTTGGGTCTTGGACCTCTTCCTGTCAAGAGTTTCCTCCAGTTTCCAAGTGCCTTTTGATGGTGTAGGAAACTGTACTCACTGACACCTTGGCTTTCTTTGCAATTTCTCTAAAGCAGTTTTTGCTAACCTAAACTTTTTTTTTTAACCTCTAGCAGTTTACCGCTTACCTTTGTACCAGTTCAGGTTATTCACTGGACTTGAATTGCTTAAATTTCAATACAAAACTGGAAAAATGGGGGTGTTCTAAAACTTTTGACCGGTAGTGTATATATGTATATTTTATTTTTTTTACAATTTACAATTCTTGATGGAAATTGCAAGTCAGAAATACTTACGTTGTGAACTTGCTGTTCCAAAAATTTCTGGAGGTTATGAGTTGCAGTAAGAGTTTTTCCCATGTAGTAAACGCTTCTCATTTCTGCTGTAATAGCACTTTTCACAGATGAATAAGCTGTGCTCACTGCCTTCGTCATTCCTTTTTTCCCCTCTTTCTGCCTCCATTGCAAGCCTCACAAAAAAAGAGAGAAATAGTTTTAAAATCAAAAAACAATTTATCATGATAAATTGAAGTCAGAAGACAAAAAAATGACAGAAGCCTGGCTGCGGGGTGCATAATTAATAAACTCACTTGTGATCTTTGGACATCTGATGTTTATTGAAGTCATCAGCCTTTGGCTTACTGGTTGATTTTCCTTTAGTGAAAATATTTCTCCGGCCAGTTGCTTTGCACATTCTGCAATAGAATACTGCTGCTGCTTTATCATGGATGAGCCATGTGTATTGTTTAAACCAGGAATCCTTTATTTCTCTGTGGCGGTCTCTGTCATAAATTCTAACTTTCTTGATTGCAGTTTGAGACTGGCTTTCCATAGCTACAGAGGTGCTGGCGGCGCTACACATTTCTGGATTAGTGTGTACAGATTGTTCAGTTTCAGCGGTACTTGATGATTTGGGTCTTTTGAAAATATCTGTTATTTTTCTTTGTTTTACTGTGGCCGTCCTGCTGTGACTCTGTTTATCAGTGGCAATATTTGCTGTTTCTGACATTTTTATGCCGTTTTGTACTAATAAATCACAATTCACTATAGCGTTACTTTACTGTGTAAATTCAAGGAGATGCACTTTCTTACTTTTTTGTGAATAAAAGCTCTTGAAATAGTAACTCAAAATTGCAGAGACAATTACAAGATGTACGACAGCATAATTTCTGTACGCTGTACACACCTTTGCTTATTTGGGTGAATATAAGTTCTTGACAATTAAATACTTAAGTTTCAGACAGCAATAAATATTGGGGACATGAACATTTCAGTTACGCATTAAAGTATTGTGTACTTATTGGGATGTCTGAGATGCACACATTAATAAAGTTCAAGTTGAAACTGCATGGCCGTGTCTGAGAGTTTTATTTTATATGACAGAAGTAACTTAAATGACACACATTTCAGGGTCTATCTGTTTCTTTGTGTGTGGGGGGCACATTTTATTATGGCTCAAGGTTGTGGAGTATGCTTAGCACCATTTACACTTGTTTCACACAAGATTCTCAGTAAATAAGCAGCTTTTTGCTGCCAGCAGTCACACTGGGTTTTCTTTTGTTTTACACAGGGGCTCACACATTTAACTTGGATGCCTTGGCTTTCTTTATATATCTCCACCTTCTTCCCTGTCTCTTGTCTCCTTTCCTTTGTCTGCTCCTTATTTTGCTTTTAGAAAATGGGCAAAGACCATACTGTCTTCTGGTTGGCTGAGACACTTATTTAGGTGTGCATCTATCACACAATAGATGTCCACCAAATAAAAAGACCCAGCCTAAGCCTGCCTGATAGCCAGTAAAGTATCTGTGTGCCCAGCACCCTGCTTCCTCATTGGCTGAAGTGCTGGGTACACAATTTCAAACTGCCGCCATTTTTTTCTCTCGCTTAGCTAGAGATACTGCCCAACCAATGTTCCTACAAGAAACCACACACCACCATCTGCTGCGCTCACTCGTATCAACATGAAAATAAATTACACCCACAATGAGAAAAGTGCAAAGAAACCTTCATCCTAATCTGCCACAGAAGAAAAAAAAACTTTCGTTTGAAATCACTAGCGCTAGCACGTCCTGTGCTCACCGCTACTCGCTCTACAAGACAGCACTAGCCCGTCGCGTGGTAGCCGTTGCTTTAGTGTGTCCACTCCTCTTCTGCTCCCCCCGAACTGCTTTTAACCACAATTTTAAAAAAAACACACAAAATACCTCACACCAGTACATAACTGGAGTCTGTCGGGACACCCACCCTGTCAGCTTCCATGTTTTCCCTTCACTAAGGCTGCAAGCCGTGATATAGGAGCTGATTTCCACAACTCCTGAAAGACGCAAATAAAACTTCTTTCCGTTCGACACAGAGCAGCCTAGCAGAGCGAGCAAGTGAGGGGACAGCCAGCCCAGAGGTGGCAGTGGCAGGACGGGATTGAGAGAGAGAGCCAGCAAAAGCAGATGATCGGTTGGCGTACTGGCGGGCAAGCAAGTAGGTGTGTGCGCAAAGGAAGACTTGAGTTCAGCGGCCAGCAACGGGGAATCAGGTAGAGGATAGTGCAGAGAGATAGAGGGAATAAGAGACAGAACAAAAAAAAATAATTAAACTCTGCTGCGTGCCACAGATCGCTCCCCCCCAAGTCTGTCTCACAAACTGATGCAATTCTCACTAACTTCTCTGCACAAATGAAAGTACCTTGTTTCCCACATGAAGTAGTCACCTCACCTGCAGCTTGAAGTAAATAAGTGCCAGCCCACTACCCTCACTCTCCCAACATTGCAAAGCATTTAACAGCTCCCTTTCTTTACCCAATAGCAACAGTTCCTCATCCATCTGCACTTGCACTGTCTCTTGCCATGTCCCAATCGTGATGACAACAGCTCTTGGGGAATACGAGCAGACTTCTGTTTCGGTCTCACTTGCAGCGTGAGTAAAGAACTGCCTGCCATTACCCTCACTCTCCCAAAGCACAAGCATTTCACCACATTTCTCTTACTTCTCCAATCGCAACAGCTCATCGCCTGACTGTGCTTACATCGCAACAGCTCTCAGTGGAAAAAAAAGGCAAATGTCAACTACCACTGTCAGGGGGTAAACAAAATAAAAAAAAAAAAAAAAAAAAAAACGAAGTGGAGTGGGGGGCAAAGCAACTGCATGACGATTGGTAAACAGACTGCTGTGATGGCTGTTATTTAGTCTGTTAAACTGCTCATTATGAATTACCAATCAAATTATGGTACAAGATTTTTAGGATTTTTTTTCCTTTTGTAATTGTCATGCTCCAATAGGACAAAAGTCCATTGCTCAAAAAATTATCATTCTAATACAGGCGGAGGAACTATTTTATTACAAAACTTGTTTTAAAAGAATTTTTTATTAACAATTTTTTTTTCTTTTTTTTTTTTTTTTAACAGTGCCCATTTTCTAAGTGCAGTAATACCCTCCAGGGTGGGTGGTTTTGGGAAATACCGGACCTTCCAGGGCTATAAGGCCCTCCGCCTCTGCGCGCCTGGCCTCATGACGCCCCTGGGCGGTCTGGTATTTCCCAATACCGCCCACCCTGGAGGGTATTATTGCTTACTTTCTCTCCTGTCTTGAATTCACAATCTCAGGCTTGCTTCTACAGTGCCTTGTCTCCTATACTTCCTGACTTATGTGCTGGATTTTACTTCATTTCTCCCTCCCCCCTTATTTCAGGGGCTGTGTGTCGCATAAAACACCTGCTTCCCTGTCTCCTTTGTCTGCTCTGTTTATTTACCTTTTCTGTCTCCTGTCTTGTGTTCACAATCTTAGGCTTGATTCTACGGTGTCCTGTCTCCTATAATACTTCTGACTTCGTGCTTCTGTCCTGGCTTTTACTTCACTCCCTTCTTCTTTATTTCAGGGGCTGTGTGTTGCATAAAACTTCACTTCTTTGTGTGGTCTTCCTTGTTTTCTGGGTCTCTCAAGACTTCTTTGGTTCCGTGCTTTACTTTTCTCCATGCTTTCTAGTTCACTCAAGACTTCTTTGCTTTATTCTTGCTTTACTTTTCAAATGCTGTGCCTCATGTTGCTGCCTTAATATGATCTCCCCTTGTTTTGTATCTCTTATTACTTGTTTTATATCTCAATTACTCAAGACTTCTTTGCTTTATTCTTGCTTTACTTTTCAAATGCTATGCCTCATGTTGTTGCCTTAATATGATCTCCCCTCGTCTTATATGTCTTATTACTTGCAACATGTACAGAATTGATTTGTCTCCCTTTATTTCTCAGTGCAGCTCATATGCCCAGCCTGCTTGCTTTGTAATAAAACCACACTGACTGTAAATCTGTCTTGTCTCCGTTTATAATTCAGGAGCTAGCTTTGCTTGTTCTTTTCTGTCACAAGCAGCTTCACTGACTATCAGGCTTCTATCTGTAAATTCTGTTGGCTTCAGCTTCCCTCATTTCTATGTAAGCATTAATCACCGACAGAGGAGGGCTCTGCCAGTGGTTAATGCCCGCTAGAGGTTGGTGCCGAGGCTGGCCAGGGTCAACCGCCCAGCGGGCATTAATCATCGACAGAGCCTAACGCTGAAGGTGATTTAATGCGCTTGTAACATAGTCTCGTCGCGGCGACGACGAGCCTGTGTTACCAGCATCACCTCCAGCGAGCAGCATGGACACGGGAGACAGATCATGCAGCACAGGGTATTTATTTCACTTACAGGCACAGGTGAATAAGTAACATCGCTCGGTGGAGCACTGGTCAACGATTGCGGTGCTCGGGTGGCACTTGCTGACACTGCTGCGGTGGCCTCGGTGCTGGGACTCGGGACAGTGGACAGCTCAATGATTGCGGCCGGGAGCCAGCGATGCGTACTCTCCCGAGTGGCTGAACACATCGCTTCTCGGGTCGGGCGCTTCCTGCGCGGGGACAGTGGGGTTGCTGGCTCTGGCACCGCCCGGTGAAACTCGAGTGGTGACGGGCGTGGCAGTTACCTTCTGGTGCTCCATGGCGAAAGTGGAATGACCGAAAGGGCGCTACCTGTGGATTAACACCCGCTCGGTTTCAGTGAGCTGTGCCACTTCGGCGAATCTGGAGGCTCCATTCCGGCGATCTGCAGTGAGCCGTGTTACAATATATCCTGTTGTTTTGCATTAAGCACTACCCAATATTATCTCTCCTTGCCTTATATCCCTTATTTCAGGTTTTCTCAATGCCTAGCTTGCTTGCTTTGTTATAAAACCACACTGATTACTTTTCTCTGACTATAATCTGTCTTGTCCCGTTATATTTATTCCCTTTATATTCAGGTACTTTGCTTGTTCTGCCTTTTACTTATGTTCTATTCACTCTGTAACACGTTTTATTTTCATTGTTTTCTAAAGTATTCCCTGTCTTAAAGCTTCATCAGGCTAATTCTGTTGCCTTCAGGCTTCTGCTGCTTCTCTCATTTCTTTTCTTTTCCAGCTTTTCTATCTTGTTTTGCATTAAGCACTACCCCTCTGAGTCTCCGTTCTGTTTAAATCATCAGCCTGCCTGCCATCATGATTGTTATGAAATAATCATGCTTTTCCCCATAACTCTGTGCCCACAGCCGTCCTCCCGTCTTAAAAAACAAAAAAAATCCTCAATGTTTTCTGCATTCCCTGCCTGCCATAAACACTGCTCTACTGTCTGGCTTCCTTACAGAAACATTTTTTTTTTTCAATGGTCGCCGGGGGAGAGCAGAGCTACAGTGCATCTGTTCCCTACCACCGCTGCTGCCCGAGTGAGTCCTTTTCCACCGCGAGCCCTTCCGATTGGCGGGAGGAGAGATGTCTGTGTAACTGCACCAATCAGGCACAACTCTCCTCCGCGCCAAGACTCCGATCATGTGGGTGCCAGTTTCCAACTTACTGTGGTCATGTGGGTGCCAGTGACTGTGTTATGCACAGTTAAACACTCCCGGAGGTCACTGCACGAACTCGCGCGATGTTTCTACCACTCTCTCAGTAGTTTAGCACTCTGTGGTGAGAGAGTGGCGAAAACTGACTGCGGCTGCTTTTCGCCTCTGTGGCACTAGGGGGATTGAAAACTATCGCCACATGGGTCGTGGCTTCACCGGTGGCGATGTGGCGAGTGGCAAGCGGGAACAGATGATGATGAATCGACCGCTGGCCTAGAGATGGAGGCAGGTCCCTCATCTTTTCCAGGGATCCTTCGCCTCATCTCCGAGTCTACAGGGATGCCCCTGGAGCCCATCCAGAAAAAAGCGGTGTACCCTCTTACTGACATCCTTAAGAGAGGGGATACCCCGACGGAGGTCTTTCCTGTGGCTGAGGCCATTGTTGGACCAGCCCTAGAACTTTGGCAATGTCCTTCCTCTTGTCCAGCTCCATCTGCCCGCATGGCACGCAAATATGTGGTGCCCATGTGGTCCCTAGCGAGATTCACAGGGCACCCTTCAGCTGAGAGCCTGGTGACCGCCTCTGTGTTCATGCATACTGGCAGTTCTCCTGACACTGACCGACCTCCTGATAAAGAGTCCAAGCTCTTGGACCATTCAGCCAGGAAGGCCTATGCGGCTTCCACCTTGGGCCTTCGACAGGCAAGTTCGCCGTCATCATGGCACACTTCTCTCATGCCCTTCTGGGGTCGCTAGATGAAGTCCTCCCACATCTCCCTTCGGACATGCAGACCACCGTCAAGCAGGTTCGGGATCAGGGCCGAGCTGTTGCTAAACAGCAGCTCCAGATGGCCCCAGACCTTGGGGATTCTTGTGCCCGCTCGATGGCTGCCGCAGTTGCCTCTCGTCGCAGGGCTTGGCTGAGGCTCTTCTCCTTCTTCCCGGCGGATACCCAGCACAAGCTAGCTGACATGCCCTTCCTAGGGACCAACTTGTTCAGCCAAGGAGTGGCCGGTCACCTTCAGCGCATTAAGCAGTCCACTACCACCTTGGACGCTACCTCTGCCAAGAGTTCTTTGGACAAGAACCAGCAGAGGAAAAAGAAGAAGCCTTTTCGGCATTCTTCCCGCCACTTCCTTTCTGCCTGGTCCGCTGTCACTTCAGACAGGTGGGTTCTCGAAGTGGTCGGTCAGGGACTGCCTCTGGAGTTTGAGCAGTACCCTTCAAGCTGAGCCCGCACTCCTCGGGAGCAAAGAGTATCTGCTCAGACCCAGTCGACTCTCCAAGACGGCATCACGCCGCTCCTCCTCAAGGAGGCAGTAGCTCAAGTGGCGAATCCTCCAGCAGACCCAGGCTTTGTCTCCAGGTACTTCCTGGTGCTCAAGCGGATGGGGGGCTGACGCCCCATTCTAGATCTGCACGACCTGAATCAATATCTCAGGCCACGCACCTTTCGGATTGTCACTCTGTCCCAGATCATACCATCCTTATATGCTAAAGGTTGATGGCAGCAACACCCTGGACCCCACCACAATTGCCAGCACTTTCAATCTGGCATTCGCTGACCTCAGCCATGTGCCTCCCCTCTAACTTCTTTGACACCAACCAAACCCTGGCCTCCCAATATCAACAGAGTCAGGATACAAATCATCCACATTTCTATTTCAGGGCAGTTACTGAAAGGGATGCCAAAAAATACCTCCTCAAGGTGCTCGGAAAATCCAGATCAAGTGGGGACACACTTGACTTGAAGCTCATCGCCCTCACCCTTGACGATGTCCTGCACCCTCTTACCAAGATTATTAACCGGTCCCTCATGCTCTCCCAGTTCCCGCTCAAGTGGAAGTCCACCCTGGTGACCCCAATACACAAGTATGGGGATAGGACATTACACTGTAGCTACAGCCCATCTCCATCCTACCCCCTTTATCCAAAGCTCTTGAAAAAATTGTCGCAGACCAATTGGTGGAGTACTGGAGAAATATAACTTGCAATGCCCACAGCAACACAGCTTTCACAAAGGACGTAGCACTACCTTTGCCCTCCTTGAATTTACAGGCCACATTCATCTAGCACTAGACCAAGGACAACTTGCTGGTGCCACCTTTATAGACCTCTCGAAGGCCTTCGATTCAGTCAACCATCCATTACTCCTGGAACAACTTGGCAACGTAGGGCTTTCTCATGACATTTTACAATGGTTCAACAGTTATCTCTCCAGCTGGTCACAACTAGTTAAGATTGGTGACTCCCTCTCCTCCAAACTACCTGTCCGGGCTGGTGTTCCCCAAGGGTCAATATTGGGGACCCCTTCTTTTCAGCATCTTCCTGAACAATCTCCCATCTGCCTGTGATGAAAACATTATTCTCTATGCTGATGACGCAGTGATTTTGTCTAAGAATTCTGACCCCTCCCTCTTGGAGAAACAACTGCAAGAAAAGCTTCAAGTAAGTTGAGGCCTGGTTCGTCTCACAGAAACTAGTGCTAAATTACAAGAAAACAAAGACTATGCTGTTCCGTGGCACGCATAACAAACATAAACACCAACAGTTGGCAATCAAAAGCAGCTCGGGTGTGACCCTGGACCAGACGCAGACTTTCAGATACCTTGGTATAACCCTAGACCCTACTCTGTCCTTCTCCAGCCATATCGATTCAGTTGCGAAATCTGTAAATATCCGTATAGGCCTTCTCTAGAAACATAGACACTGCCTGACACCTGACGCCCTTAAGCTAGCAATACACAGCTCTATTGTCTCCATCATTGATTTTGGGCTTGTTATCTATGGAGCAGCCACAGCTGCAGCACTTTGGCCACTTACACGCTGAATAGGGCCTGCAGACTACTTACTGGTGCTACCCACCCATGCTAGCTCATGACCTACGAACAGTCAAACTGGCTACAACTTCAGGGAAGGATTACTTTCCACACCTGCCTACTAGCAAAAAAGTCATTGATGGGACTCATGCCCCCTGGGGTTCAGTCTCTCTTAAGCCCAGCCAGCCACCCTTGTTACACAAGAAGCTCTGACACTATTCTCTGTCTGCTTCCTGCTATCGCATTACCCAAGGCCAGCGGTCTTTTGCAGGTAAAGCCCCTAAGATGTTTAACTCCCTGGGCAGCGAACTCACCAACTTAGGCACCCTCTGCTCGTTCGGACACAAGCTACGTCAAACGCTTGTGTCCAGAGCCACCTGTGACTGTTTCTCCTAACCTCCCAGGTAGTCGCTCTGTTCTTCGCACCTCTCTACTATTACCACGTCTGCCTGCCACCACCCTTCCCATATCTACCCCTGCCTCTCTCCCTAGCCCAGGTCGATCACCTTCCTTTCTTACCCTCCTTTAACTCCCTTCCTCTCTCCCTTTTCTAATCTGCTCACTGCACTCAATGTTGCACTTGTTCCCTGATCCTTGCCTCCCACCCACCTCTCCTACCTCCCTCCCAGTTACCCCTCAACACCCACTCTCTCTTCCACTTTCCTACGCTACCTAGCACAATTGGCAGCAGCTCAGTTTTTTTCACTCTACCTTTTCCTTTGACAATGCCCTTCTGGCAGCTTTAATCCATGTAAATATTTGTTGACACTCCTCATTCTTAAATGTATGCCTGATTATGTTCTAACTGTTATTTATATCACCTGTAGTTTTAGACCATGTATACCCTTTACTGAATTTTGTATGCAGTCTGCTTGCCTGCTAATCTCACAGAAACTGTACTTCTGTTCTTTGTATACTGATGTGGAACCTTTGTAAAAGAGTCATTGGCTCAAAGGTATTTATCCGAAATTCTAATAAATAAATCCTTGGAGCGAAACATGTGGTTCTGTTCACTGGATCTGCAGGATGCGTTCTTTCACGTCCCAATCCGTCCAACCCATCAGTGGTTCCTCCGCTTCAGGATTGAAGGGACCCTCCAAGAGTTCTGAGCCATGCTGTTCGGCCTGTCATAGGCCCCACAGGTCTTCACCAAATGCATTGCAGTGGTGGTGGCCCATCTCCGGCGTCGGGGGTTGGGGGTGTTAGGATTTAACCCTATCTCAACGACTGGCTCCTAGCAGGTCCCACCCAACAGGAGGTGGAGAGGTCCAGGGACCTGGCCCTCCAGACCTGCTCTTGACTCGTGCCTTCTCAGGTGATGGGCTTCATCGGGGCAGAGCTCGACTCTTGTCAAGCCAGAGCTCAGCTCCCAGCGGACAGGGCAGAGGTTCTTTCCTCCTTTGCTCAATCATTTCTGGTTGAGCACTTGCGCCCTACCTGGGACTTTCTGTGCCTTCTGTGTTACATGGCAGCGTGCACCTCAGTGTTCCGTTGGGCCAAGTTGCACATGCGCCCCTTCCAGTAGGAGCTGGCCGCCCAGTGGACTCAGTGCCACGGTCATTTCGACCGGCTAATCACTGTCACTCAGAAGATGTGGGACGCTCTCCAGTGGTGGACCACCCCAGAACAGTTGCAGAAAGAGATCCCGTTTGTCTGCCCCGAGCTGATGGTCATACGATCGATGCCTCTCTCATGGGCTAGGGAGCCCACATGGGGGACAAAAGGGCCCACAGGCTCTGGACCCCCGAGGAGTCCCAGTGCCACATCAACCTGTTGGAGCTTAGAGCAGTCAGACTGGCATTGTCAGCTTTCACTCCTCAGCTGTGGGGTGAAGTAGTTCAAGTCCAGACGGACAATACCACGACCATGTACTACCTCAACAAACGGGGAGCTACGCACTTCCGTCAGCTGTGCAAGGAGGCGCTCCGCATCTGGACCCTCGTGAGCCAATTGGAGGCAGAGCTCCTCACCATCCATGTGGCAGGAGCCTTAAACCATCTGGCAGATGCTCTCAGCCGCTTAGGCCAGACATCCCACGAGTGGTCTCTCCAGCCAAAGGTAGCTTACAGTCTGTTCTCCTGTTGGGACAGATCAATGGTGGACCTGTTTGCCTCCAGGGAAAACACCAAGCTGAAGCTGTTTCATGTCCGCCCCCCTCAGCAGGGCTCGCTGCAGGGGGATGCCTTCTCGAGGCCGTGAACCCCAGGCCTCCTCTCTGCCTTCCCTCCATTTCCCTTGATCCACAAGGTGCTCCTCAAGGTGAGGAGGGACAAGGCGAAGGTGATCCTGGTAGCCCCAGATTGGCCGCACCAGTTCTGGTATCCAGATCTCCTCAGCCTCAGCTGCAGGCCCCCGAGCAGCTTTGCACATGCCAGGACCTGATCTTTCTCAATCGGGGAAGGTATTCCATCTGGACCTTTAATCCCTGCACCTCACAGCCTGGTACCTGAGCGGCTAGAGTTCCAGGCTTTGGGTCTTTCCGAAGATGTCTACATTGTGGTGGAGGCATCCAGAAAGGAATCGACCAGGAAATGTTATGCCCTCAAATGGAAAAGGTTTTCCATTTGGAGTCAGGGCAAGGGCCTGGGCCCTCTGTCCTGTCCAATGGCTAACCTTCTCGACAACCTTTGGTCTCTCTCCAAAGGGGGTCTGCGGTCATTGACCTTTAGGGTGCACCTGGCAACCATCTCTGCTTACCGGGCGCGGGCCGGTCAACCGATGTTGGCGCAGTAGACAGTGGTCAGGCGTTTTTTCAAAGGTCTGGATCACATATCCCTCCGGTACGTGAACCTCCACCTCCGTGGGATCTACTGCTGGTACTGGAAAAGCTCATGGGCAAGCCATTCGAACCAATGCACAAGTGTACCTTGTCACACTTGTGGAAGACGGCCTTCCTGGTGGCTGTCACATCTGCCAGAAGGACAGGGGCACTCCAGGCACTTTCGGTGGACTCCCCTTATCTGGTCTTCCACAGGGACAAGGTTACCTTGCGCCCCCACCTGAAATTCCTTCCGAAGGTGGTGTCAGAGTTTCACCTTAACCAGGTGTTGACTCTGCCGGTATACTACTCTAATTACACCTCGGAGGCTGAGTACAGGCTCCATACTTTGGACCTGAGATGTGTTCTCTCCTACTATAAGGAGAGGACGGCGGAAATTCGGGGTGAGGTTCGCCAGCTGTTTTGTCACCTACGCTGAAGCCGCTTCTGGCAGACCTGCAGCAAAGCAGACTATTGCAAGATGGATTACATCATGCATTGGTCTGTTATGAGTTGGCGGGCAAGGAGCCTCCCAGAGGGATAAGAGCTCATTCTACCCGCCATACCGCTGCATCGGTGGCTGCTTCCAGGGACATCCCTATCCAGGTAATCTGTCGGGCTGCTACCTGGAAATCAGCAAACACCTTCATTACCCATTACCACATCAACCTTGAGTCACGCCGGGATGCTGGTTTTGGGACCTCAATTCTCCAGTCTCTGTTCCCTAAGTAGGAAGTGTGCGCCTTGCCTCCCTCCTCCCGGAGAACTGCTAGGAGTCTACCAAAGAGTGTTGATGAACAACATATCCACAATCCTAGAATAACAGGTTACTCACCTGTAACAGTAGTTCTAGAAGTGGTATATGTTGTTCATCCACACGGACCCACCCGACCTCCCCGGCTGCGGACGCACACAACCTGGCTTCCAGCAGGCTAAGATCTGGCATCATGGGGCGGAGCCGAGGTATATACCACCTGGGTTGGTGGGAGGAGCCAGCTTGAAGACTTCCTGGTGGATCTTAAAGTGGAAGGGGACATGCAAAAGAGTGTGGATGAACAACATATACCACTCCTAGAACTACTGTTACAGGTGAGTAACCTGTTTTTCTGGCCTTCATGTCCAGCAGGCTCAGGGATAACTGGAGAAAGGCCATATTTCCATTACTGTGGGCTAGGTAGCCCTGCAGTGCCACATGCACCAGTTGTTTCTTATGCCCCTTTTGCGCTTTGTGGGAGGGCAGCCTGACTAAAACAAACCAAAAAGAAAGCTTTTACAGATGGCATGCTGATTGCTTATTAGTCTGCTGGTTGGTACACTTGTGTTATCTCATTTGCAAAGGATCCTGTCTTACATTTCTCTTTGGCTTGTTAGCTAGAGCCCGTATGTATACAGGACTGCTGCCTTGTTCCCACAACCTTTCCCAGCCTGCTCTTGCTACCGAACTACTTCTGATTCTTCAGGCTTTGGCTCAGTACCCAGACTGCCTTCTATGTGACCATTTCTTATTCTCTCCAGGTTAATAGTCAGGTTTTATTTATTTATTCATATCCTTCCCCTATTCTATTGGGGTAGTGAATTTCTCAAGCCCTATCTTATTTTTTACTACTCTGCTTCTCTCCTGGTGAATAGAACTGAGGTTGGTGAGGGACTTAGCAGTGGCCATTGGTTGGCACATGGCAGTACCTGGGGTGTTCAGGTGCCATGGCCAGCAGCCATTGTTGGCCACCTGGCCAAAGATTTGCTCACTCAGGGTCCTAGTGCCTCCATTCCAGACTTATTAGTTGAGTTCGATGGACAGGATATTCAGGAAGATCCCCAGTTACAGTAAGTACATAACTTTTCTTTGTGGCAGGTTTGAGATGTCACCTGAATTGGTGCTCTTTTTAACACACAGACAACTATTAAATTTGCCTGCCTTCAACATTGAGCTGTTGGGTATTGGCCATGAAAAATACTCTCGCCAACATGAAAACTATTTACACATGGTCTGTATTTAGTTTTCCTTCAAAATGCTTTCTGGGTAGTAACAGTTTGTTTAAGTTTTTGTTGACCGGAAAATGAGGGAAAGAAAATACTGTTTCCATCCCTGTCCTTGGGGGCGGGGATACAGATTAAAAGTGACTGATTTTAAACCAGGTTAATATATCGGAAGATTGGAGAATGGGGAGACATTTGGCAAAGAGACGAGGGTGTTTTCCCTATTCTTTTCCAGAATTTTAATGGGATCTTTAAAGTCTACATGAACAGGCAGACGGGACCTCATTTTAACATCTTATTCAAAAGACGGCAGCTGCATCACCATGGTGTTTCCCCAGATACCATGCGGGGGGCATTTGTATCATTACTTTTAACCTGGAGGAGAGAGTGCCCCCTGCAGAGCGACCAGCATCACTTCCTTCAGCACCTGGTGGTCATTGGAGGTCTCCCATCCTACTACTGACCAGACACAACCCTGCTTAGCTTCCAAGGTGTGATTCGAACAGCTTCCAAGGTGGTAAGGATGCAGGCCCAAGGTGTTAAGTTTTGGCTGTTCACAGCATCTAGGGAATTATTTCTGATTTTCTTACCAAGGGATTTTTAAATCCGTATTATCTACAAAACCTCTTTTGGCTAGTAAATTGGTCCTTTAAGTTGCTGGAGTGTAGGCATTAGTCTTTCTGTTCATGCAGAACATATTTGATAACATGACTACTGGGGGGGGGGCTGAATTTGTGCAGTTCAACACAAAATTATTAAACTGTCTGCCTCGAGCACTGAGCTAATGAGCATTTTTCCAAGTGAAAAATAGCCTACCTTCAGTCATGTGAAAAACAATTTATGCGTGGTCTGGATTTCTGTGTCCTCAAATGATTATTTCTGGGTAGTACATTTAGTTAAGATTTGGCTGTTCCCAGCATCTAGGGAATTATTTCAAATTTTATTACCAAGGAATTTTGAAATCCATACATTTTGCAAAACCTCCTTTAGCTAGTTAATTTATCCTTTAAGTTACTGGAGTGTAGGCATTATTCCTTGTATTCATGAAGATGTTTAAAAAGTCTTTGTTTTCTAAATATGTGTGTTGTGTAATACGTAAAAGACACATTGATCTGCTCTTAGGCAGATGAGTCAATGTTCAACTTTAAAACAAAATGTGTTCAGTTACTATCATTATAGCGTACCTTTCTTAATGTTTTAGGTGGCACAGTCTATCTTTCTGGAATTGATATGATTCAGGGCACTCCAGTTCTGGACATCAAACCTTACATCGCTGACTATGATAGTCCAAGCGGTAGAGAAGCTTGTCTTGGACAGTTTAATGGAGTGGATCAGCGGCTCCAAGGCATGTCAGAAAACATGAATGGAACTAGTTGGGAAAGTGAAGTGTGTACAAGGAATGCCCTAAAACAGTGCCATCCTGATGTTGAAGGTGGAGATTGTCCAGAGGAAGCTTTCTCATGTAGAGATGGTGAAGTGGTACTGAATGACTGTTCAGACAATGCAGGGGGGGTTCTTCCAAGAGAAACAACATATAAGCTCCCCAAATGTAGTTCCACGACAGTGGAAGTTATGCATCAGAACAGTGCTGGTCAGAATTTGACTTCTGCATTTGAGGACCCAAGACTATGCCAGACTCAGGATAGTTTCACCAATGACTTTACAGAGGAAAAGAGGAAGACACAGACTGAGGTGGATAGTTTAGCCCCAGAAGAGGAGGAATGCTCGGACTCTAAACAACATACCAGGGAACCTATTGTACAGAACAGTTTCTCTCAGAATACTGTTGCTCCGTGGATACATGAGAGTCCTGTGACAGCTTTAAATGTCAGGTTCACCCCTCATGCTGAACTGGATCTTACTCACTTTCAAGGTGCAGATGGGAAAGGTAAGGGTTATTACATATTTAAACTGTAAAACATGATAGAGGGGCCGGCCCAGTGGTACTGAGGGTTGAGGCGCTGGATGCCACACCAGCGACCCGGGTTCAGGAACGGACCCAGGCCGTCGGGGGCTGGCAGGGGAGAGGAAGGATTGAGTGTCCCATGACTGATCTCCTTCCTCTGGGGAGGGTAGGGGCACTGCATCGCACTGTAGCGGCGACTGGCAGAGGCTAGCCGCACTACAGTTGCATGCACAGCAAGGGGTGGAGAGTGTGGCGGGTGTCAGCACAGACGTGCACGATGCCATTGCACGTCCGGCTCCCCAGGGAAGAAAATTGGCTGAAAATGGTGGGGCGATCTCGGCAGCTGATGGCGGTGCCCCACGCGCCCTGGACACAAGAGGTTCCTTCGCCAGGGTGGTCGACCCTGTGCAAGAAGAGCGACACTACGGCCAGACCTGGTCCGGGGGTGTGGGTGCCGCAGCCTGGGGTCGTTGGTCTTGCTCCATAGGGGAGCAAAAATAGAATAAAAAAAAATAAAAAATGACAGGAGGGTGTGATTGCCTGACATTAACTCCTCCCCATCGGAATGCCTTACTCATACTACAAATGGTAATAAGACCATTCTGTTTTATATAAAGGGAACCAGTTTTGTCATACAAAAGGCACAAGTAGCCTGCTCTCTGCCCAAGGCGGCCTGTATAATTTAACATTTTTTTAATGACACCATTTTGCGAAGGGGCTGTATTTTGGCCCTTAGCAGTCAGCAGCCCAATCCCTTCTATTTCTTGGTTGAGAGCCTCGCTTTGCTCTTCATTAAAGTGAATGGGAACATCTTTTGAGTTACATGTTTTATTCTTTGAGTGGGACATTTTTTCAAATCAAGGCTTTTTTTAGTTCAGTGTCGTCTTTGATTGGCAATAAATTGCCCTGTAAAGTATAACATAAAAAGATTCCCCAGTTCAGTTCAGTGGTTAGCACATGGGCAGGGTTATGAATCAGAAGTGAAAGGGTGCAGGTTGCTGACTCCTCAGAGGCAAAATACTATCCCTCCAGAAAATGGTGTTTAAAAAAAAAAAAAAAAAAAAAAAGTCAAGAAGATGACCATGATACAGGCTCTTTATACTTTACAAAAAAAAAAAATGCTCCTTTCTGCTCTACCATGCATTTCTTCTGCATGCAGTGGTAGGATGTGCATTCATCCTGTGTGGTGATAGTATGGTAGTCATGTGGGTTCCGGTCAGTCCAGAGGCTGGATTTTAGTCATTAGTTCCATTTTCACTTATCAGCCTAGTGTGTATAATACATAGTAAGACTCTTGCTCCCGGCCCACAAACGCTGAGTTCCTACCCTTTGTTGCCACTGCAGTATTGTACACCCGGGGTGGGGGTGGGGTGGGGGCTTTGCTTCTGGTGAAACATTAAGCCAGTATTTTGTGCTCATTTCCAGTGGTATTGAAGATGGAAGTTAACCGTATCATGACATAGTTGGAAAACAGTGAATTACCCAAGTATCATGATGACCAACATTCCCTCTCTACATAAGTTACACTGTATTTGTCTACTGCTCTCTTGGATGTGTTTGAATGTATAATGGCTGCTTCATATTTCTGACTAAAGTCTCACACACACATACATTACTGGATGCTGGGGCCATCGAGTACACCTCCTCATCCCCTCTTCATGAGTAGGGACCAACAAACATAGCGTGTTGTGCAAACAAGTACTTAGGGGATTTCCCACTGACCCTCCTACCCAAGGTTTCGTGTGACTCTCCCTTGGTAAGCATTTGTCCAGGCTTACCTTGAAGGCCTGAACTATCTTCATGTCCACCATCTTCACTGGTAAGCTGTTTTTTAGATTCACCACACTCTGGGAAGAGGAAGTGCATCCTAACATTACCCACTGAATTTACCACCTTTGAATTTCAGGGCGTGTCCAGTATCCTTGAGCACACCAAATCCAACATTTTCCCCAGTTCCACCTTGTCAATAGCCCTGAGTATGCAGAAGACTAAGATTATGTGCCCCTCTAGCCTCCTGTTCTCCCGAACGAGCATGTTAGGGGCCTGCAGTGTGGCCTCTTGGCTTTATCCTGCATCCCCTGATCATTTTGGTGGCCCTGCTTTGCACCCTCTCTGCTATCACAGTGTCTTGTTTGTGTTGAGGAGCCCAGAGCTGCACACAGTTCTCCAGGTGAAGCCTGACACCAGCTTTTAAAGTGGCAGGATTACTTTCCCAGCAGTGCCCCCGTCAAATTCCTAACTCCCTGGGGCACGTTTATAAGTCTGGGTTTTCCATTGCTTAACCTTGATACAAAATGGTCGCCAAAGCAAAATCGAGTTGATGCACCCCATCATTCTTCCAAACTTCTTGACTGCGTCCACACACTGCTTGTGATGCATCAGTCCCTTGTCTATTATGACCCCCTGAATCTTCCTCCTCCACTGCAGCAAGAGGAGACCCATAGTGTGTAGGTCCAACCTTTGTTTCTCCTCTCCATCTTTAGCCCCTGACATTCGGCTACATTGGAACATTTTGCACATCATGCAAGCAACGCAAGCGAATGAATAGCCAGCAATTTGCCAGTCAAGAGTAATGCTGGAAGCAGCACTTTGCACGGCACTAAGTAGTTTGTGCTATCGTACAAATGCCATCCTGGAGCACATGCTCATGAGAGACAGGAACATGAAAACTTACAGCGGTATATTGAAAACCGCAGTAAAAACACTAACCACTGTTTGCACTCCCAAAGATACAATAAATGTCCAGTAAGGTATAATGGGGAGTGTGATTTGTGTCAATCATACACCACTCAAGTGTGTTGTTAGGCACAAGGCACGTGTGCCAAGTTCCTTCAGACACACAAGAGAAGTGTGTGTGATTATTGACCATAATCACACATCCTGAAGTGACTTATTGCACTTATAACGTGTAAGAAAAATCCTGTAAAAATACAAACTAGTTCCTGGCTGGCATAGTGAGTGTGGCTTGTGAGACAGGAAATTGTGCCTTTTTTTTTTTCTTACTCTTAGCATGGTAATATATATGTATGTTAGGGTTGATAGCACAGCAAGAAAAGTATGGAGGTTAGGGTTGATAGCACAGCGACAAAAGTATGGAAATGTGATGTTGGGGTCACCGCCCCTCCCCCAACCTGCACACACCAACAGACGTTGGGATATGCCATAGAGTCGTCAGGCCCAACTCTCATCCCATTCCATGTGTAAATAAGCTGACATGCTACAATATAGGAGAATGGGGCGAGAGGCCTGATGACCCCATGGCACACCCCGACGTCTGTTGGAGGGTGGGGTGGTAGGGGTGGTAACCCTAACATCACATTACCATACTTTTGTCGCTATGTTATCAACCCTAACTGATGCAGTAATGAAGTTTTTTCCAATGAATTTCCCTTCTTTTTGAGAAAGTATAATGCAACTGGTATGTGTTGGTGGGAGTGCAGGGCCCAGACATGTTCCCATTTTTGGCATAATGGTATGTCGTGCAATGGGGCACGGGCCCTCTGGGCCCCACGCCCCATTTACACGTAGTAATGGAGCCATACAGCAGCCCCATAGTACTGAAAAGGAACCCACTTGTAACACTTATTTGGCAATATCTCAGTAACTGCAGCAACTATGAAAAAAATTCCACTGCAGTTGTAATCATGACTTCAAAACCTTCGTGCAAGTTTAGTCCACCAAAAGGTGGACTAAGTAGCCGGGTGCAAAAAATCGGGGTATCAAATCATTTTCGAGATACGGGCACCGCAGTTTTTTTGTTTTTTTTTTAAACCCATCTTTATTAGATTTTACTTTCAGAGAAGAAAAAAAAGGACAAGACAAAAGGAGAAAGTACAGACAGACAAGCCACAACCCCCCGGCCAACCGGGGGTACCCACCCCAAAACTGGGCAGGTGAACTATATACAGTATCTATATACAATCACAGCTGCAGAGAACACCTCCCCATATCCAAACATTCATACATTCATAACAATATCCAAGATAAATATCGGTCATGCTAAGGAAAACAAAACAAAGACCACTAAACATAAAATTGAGCTAAGCCAAAGGGCCTATTGTTCCAAGAGCCCTATAATCTAATGGGTCAGACCTGCAGCTGTGTCCCGAGGAAGAGAAGCCCTAAAAAGCTCTGTTGACAGTCTTGTACCTGTCCACACTAAGGTATCCCTATTGGGTAAGCACCTGACGCACCAAATCCTCCAAACATAAGATTAAAAGAAGAAAGATCCCGTTTAGTCCCAATATAAAAATCAAAAATTATTGTTTTGTTAACTCGTCACTACAATGATCTACATTTAGACAGACAGACCGATGAATGGGTAGGTTAAGTTGAAGCGAATATATTGCCTCTAAACTTCCCCATTTCTTAATATATGTTCCTTTCCTACCGTCCCGATACATTTGCCGCCTTAGCCTGCCTAAAGACCTCATAAGATCGGCTATCCACTGATCATATGTATAAATACAATCACTCTTCCCATGCTTCAAAACAAAAGCTTTAATCAAAGCAGACATCAGTGCTATATGACATCTAGCCTGCACTCGTGAGATTTGGGCCATGTCCCCTAAAATACAAATCTCAGGGAGAATAAACTCCACATAATTTAAAAGGGGGTCCATATTCTGCTTAACCTGAACCCAAAGCGGAGATATCTTGGGGCAATCCTAGAATATATGCAAGGTATCTCCCGGACTCAATCCACACCTAAAACATTGGTCTGTCTGTCTAAGCCTCCTAGCACAGAGTTTAGAGGGGGTATAGTACAAATTAGAAGATATAAAAAGTTGCATGGTTCTATATTTGGGAATACGCTCTTCCAGATCACATCCCAATCCGGTCTCCGAGGAGAGACCTTTTTTTCCCAGTACGCAACCCTCATAGAGACCCGTTTTCTAAAAAGCTCAGAAGTACATTGTACGCCGCTGACAGAGGTCTATGCGCATCCTTAAGATCCTTAAGGTTATCCCACGTAAATGGGGTTCCTGAGGGAGTTAAGATATCCCTTTGTAGTTTCTGCAACATTTTAACAACCTGAATCCTCTTAAAGAAGTTAATGTCACTACACTGAGGGGGAAACACCACTTTACCATCTAGAATAAAGTCTGCCCAGACAAGATTAGCAAGTTGCGGAGCCCAATAATTCCTAATTACCCGGCCACCGATCTTCATATTGGATTACCAGAAATAGGTTGATCTCTACAGCCCCTTTGGATCTTTTTGTAAGTTGGGGATAAAAGAGACCACCAAGCCAGGACTGTCTTAAATATTGGGGAATCTTTACCTATATCCGGCAAATCGCCGGGTTAATGAAAAGGAGTGAATCAGGGAAATAACCTTATCCAACAAGATTTGCTTTTCAATATGCAGCCAGACTGGAGTATAGCCTCTCCTCAGAGGAACTATTCCATCGAGTCATTATAGATAATTGCCCAGCTACATAATACAAATGGAGATCTGGAAACTTAAGACCCCTAAACTAGAGGGAAGTCGAAGAACCGAAGGCTTCCTCCTTGAAGTTAAAATTCCATAGGAAGTCAGAAAATAGTTTTGTATTCTGATGAACCAGATTTGGGGAATTACATAAGGGACAAGTATATGGGATACAGAAACCTAGGCAATATGTTCATCTTAATTGACCCTAATCTGGCCGTGAAATTTACGGGAGCTTATTCCACCTATCCAGGTCCGCTTCTAGCTGCTATCAGAATATTATTCAAATTTACCTCAACACCCTGGTGCAAATTAGGCATAACCCAGATACCCAGATATTTGATACCATCTGGAGCCCATTTCAGTTGCCAGGACTCCAGATCTGCCTTATATAGATGCTGGGTAAGAGGAAGAACCTGAGTCTTATTCAGGTTCAACTTATAATTCGAGACCACCGAAAAACTATTAATAATCTCAAGGACCCTCCCAAAACTTGACACCGGGTCTCGGAGATGCAAAAGGATGTCATCTGCAAAAACCGAGAGCTTCAGCTCCCTTCCCTTAACCACAATCCCCCGTACTTCAGGGTCAGATTGAATCGCCCTCAACAGGGGCTCCAAATATATATTAAATAAAATTGGGGAAAGGGGGCATCCCTGTCTGGTTCCATTACCAAGACGAAATTCTCTTCATAGGAAACCGTTGCAAAGGACTCTGGCCGTGGGGAGGGCATAGAGATTCTTAATGCCCCTGAGAAGCTCTCGAAAGCCCATCCTTTCCATAGTAGCAAATAAAAGGAGTGGAGACCCTATCAAAGGCCTTCTCAGCATCAAGGAGAAAAAGCGCCAAATCTAAGGGAGAGTCAGCGGCCTCCAAAAGCACATGATGAAGCTTCCTAAGGCATCATGGGGTCCCCTGCCTGGGATGAAACCAACCTGATCCTGACTAATAATTAGAGGGGCAACCTTTAAAATTCTATTAGCAAGTATCTTAGATAATAATTTAATATCTTGTTTCAGGAGAGCAATGGGCCTATAGCTCCCACTAATTCTCCGGTTTATCTGGCTTAAGAATAAGTGTGATGTAAGCCTGATATAATGGTAAGTGTGGAACCCCATCTGACATAATATTAGAAAAAAACTCCAAAAGCAAAGGGGTAAGGGTTTGGACATGGGTCTTGTAAAACTGGGCCGTAAGGCCATCTGGTCCTGGTGTTTTGCCCCTGGGCAAGTTATTAATCACATCTCTTATTTCAGCCTCTGATATAGGGGCCGCTAAAGCCTGAGATTGCATTGAGTCTAGCCTTGGCAGACATATGTCATCCAAAAACCCCTGCACTCTTTCCTCGGGGACACCTGATGCCCCTTGATATAATTCAACAAAGTAATCTGCAAAAGTATCCGCCATGGCCTGCGGATCCGTCACCACCTCCCCCTGGTGTTCCAAAAAAGAGATTATACGAGTGACCTCCCATTCTTTAACTCTAGCGGCAAGAAGTTTACTTGGCAAATCCTTGTAAGAGATACTCAGCTTGAACCTTTCTGCCGTAGCCTCCAGTTTACTAAATAAAATGTCTGTCATCTCACCTCTTAAATCCTGAAGTTCCCGATCCACCTCCTCACTAGATCCCTCCAGGGGGTAAGAGAGTTAATGGCTCTCATAAATTCTCCTGGCTTTTCTCATCCTATTCCTCCTGATAGTGAGGGCCTGGGCTACACTAGCGTACAAAACTTTACATGTGGGCCAAGCTAAGGCCTTATTGTCAAGGGAAGGAATCTGAGTTAGGATAATATCCCTAAGAGCTTCCTCCAGACGAGGTAGCATATTATCATCCAGAAGAAGGGATTCATCCAGTCTCCATCTGAAGGGCTTCATTTGGGTGGAGTCCACTGCCCAAGAAAGGCGAATTGGAGAGTGGTCAGATAGAATTCTACCATAAACCAGCAAACTCTTAACCCCTCGGAGGGCCTCCTGATTTACCAAAAAAAAATCGATACGTGTTTGGATTTTATGAGCCCCAGAATAAAAGGTCATATTGCAATCCCCTTGTTTAAATCGCCAGAAGGGGTCTGTCAGCGCAGCAACTTCAAGGAATCTAGCCATTGCTATCTGCGCCTTGGAGGGCGGCTTCCTAGAAGGGGGTATCCTATCGAGAGAGTCGTTGGAACAGAGATTCCAATCCTCAGCTATTATTAAAGAGTGGGATGAGAGGCTGGATAAATCCTACTCCAACGTAGCAAAAAATCTGGATTAGGTGGAGGGACCATAAACAGAAGCTATTGTTAATAACCTCCCCAAAATGGTGCCCGTTACAAAGACTCCCCGCGCGTCCTCCCGCGCCTGATATCGCAGGGGTGCGAACAGACATCCCCTAGCAATCAAAATCGCTACACCCCCTGAAGCTTTGGCATTCCCCTCTCCAAAAGCTTGACCCACCCAAAGCTTCCTCAACAACGCCAACTCCTCCTTAAGCAAGTGGGTTTCCTGCAAGAAATCTATTTGAACCCCCAGTTTCGAAATATGCTTTAAAACAACTAACCTCTTCTTCCTCCTCTGAGACCTTTGACATTCCAAGATAGCATATTGCGTAAACATCAAGGATACTATACCCTCCTGTCGCCCAACCAAGACTGCCAATGTGGACAAGTATGCAGACTGGACTCTCTCTTCCCCAACCCCTAACCCATTTAAACAACTCCATCTCTCGATCGCGCTTCCTATCCAGCGCCAACACTAAATGAGCTAGCTAACAAGAGCGTGCCTTAGGCCCCCAGATCTGTAGTGAGATTAAACAAAATTACTTGTCTCCTCTACAGAAAAAACAAGAGCCAAAATATAAAATATAGCAATCCCTTCTCCCCAGTTCATAATAGCTCCAGTGTCCTCCTCCCCATGTGAAGATCCTCAAGTCCATAGCGGCAAAAGATCGCCGGGGGGAAGCTCAGTCATTCCAACATAGCCAAGGTGCAGCAAAGAGTCATTTATAGGCAAAACAGTTCAGATCTCCACTGTATCCAAGAACACCTTCAGCCTTGGAGACTCAAGTTGCCGCTCTAAATAAGTCTGGAAATTCAACTTTCAGTCCCTCTGCAGCATCCCTCGCTGTCAGGAATCTCCGATCTCCTGTCTGGAGCTTGACCACCAAAGTATCTGGATGCTGTATACGAAACTTCACTCCTGCAAGATACAGCTTTTTCTTAATATCCACATATTCTTTCTGCTTCTCCCGAATGGCCGGCGTCTGGTCCTGGAAAAGCCAAATTGCAGCTCCATTCCAGTGCAGGTTCTTAAGAGCTCTTGCCTTCATAAGGACATGGGCCTTCTCCCTATGATTCAGGAACCTCATAATAACCCTGGGGCGAGTCCCAGAGGGAGGAATCTCCCTTAGGGAGCGATGAGCCCTCTCAATATTATACGCCTCTCCGGAGGGCGCTGGGCCCAAGACCTTAAGTAATAGCCCTGGATGAGAAGAAATACAGGTCCGAGCCTTCCGATCGCCTGGCAAGCCTGCCAAAATTAAATTATTTCTCCGGCTACGAGGATTCTTGATCATCCACCCTTTCTCCAATTTTTGACTCGTCTCCTCAAAACCACCAGCTCCTGCTCGTGAGCTGTCATCTTCTTTTCTTTTGAGGAGGTTCTGGCCTCTAAGTCCCTATCCTCGCTAGCCAGGCATTCAGAGCCGGCTTGATTGTTGAGAAATCTGCAACCAGGCCTCCTAGAGAGATTTGATTTCGCTAAGTCATCCGGAGGAGACTGGCCTTTCCTCCCACCCAGTATGCGCCCTGCTCTTCTGGCACAGGTGATGGGGTTTCGGCGCTTAGAGGCCGGCGCCGAGCCAGAAAATTCGGGCTTCCGTGACCATGGTGAGCGATATGGCGCCTGGAAAATTTAAAGACGCCGGCTAAGCGAGTATCCACTCCTGCAAGCACGCTAGAGAGAAAGCGCTAAAACGCCAAACCAGACAGTGTTTTCACTGCCCTCACGACAAACGGAGACGTTTAATAAACTTATTTAGATCGGGCAGGCCCAGGAGCAACACTCAGTACGTCCGCCCTCGCTTAGCTCATCACGTGATCCCCCCACGGGCACCGCAGTTTTATTCTGTGGGAAATTTCTCTTCTTCGGAGTGCTGTAACTGTTGAACCATTGAATATGTTTTTACCAAACCAGCAGAAGGCACATCTGTGGGGCAAGGGCTTGCCTCCCTGCAAATTTCAGCCCAAAACCCCTAACCGTTTATTTGCTATGAAGTGGCAAAGAAACAAGTTTTGGGGTCGTCATTAAATTTATGATATTTTCAAATGTCTGCGAATTTACAAATCTTCGTGAAAGAACATTCATGAAAATACCAGTGTTTGTGAAAACAGCTTAGGTTCATTTTCGCAAGCAATGATTCATTTTCGAAAATGGCCATTTTCATGCTGAACGCTTACTTTTCCCATAGGAAATAATGGGAAATTTAAAACCTTAATAACTTTTGAACAGATTCATATTTTTTCACCAAACCTTCAAAAGGCACATCTGTGACCTAGGCGCTGTCTACCCTGAAAAGTTCAGAACCCAACCTTAAACCATTTCTGAGATACAGGTGGACAAAGAAATGTAAAAAAAAAAAACTGTAATTCTTTGACAGTCCATATCTCAAAAACCACAAAACCCATCCACACAAAGTTTGGCATGTGAAGAGACCCTTCCCTAAAGATTCTGCATGCCCAGTTTCTTGCAAATCCATTGAACAGTTCCAGAGTTATTAATGTTCAGATGTTCAAGTTTAACATAGAAATGTGCACCCATATGGCAGGTATACTTGGGTTGTATGGCCACTTCTATGTTAATCCCAAAATGTTGCAGTTTAATAACTTTGCAACCATTCGTCTGATTCGCCTGTTTGGCATGTGCATTGTCTTACCATAGATCTCTGGATCTGGAAAGTTTTGATCTGGTCGGATTTGCAGTTGCGGAGCGTCGAAGTGTGAAAAATACTCAACTTTTGTGAATTCTTTGCTTGTCTCTGCAGCCCGATTGTCTGTCTGGTCTGAAAGTTTCAGGTTATATGAAAACTGATTCAAGGATGTGCCTTTAGAAGATTTGGTGAAAAATATTAATCTATTCAAAAGTTATTAAAGTTTAAAGTTTCCCATTATATTCTGTGAGAAAACAATATACTGTATGGTCCGTGCGACAGTGACAGATCTTGTTTTCAGTTAGCGGTGGAGAAAAACTGCTGTAATTAAAATTTTAGTGCCCCTTGGTAAACACTGACACCTGTGTTTACATAATTGAGGCCAGAGGAACACAATGCTGCCATTAGTTTTTAAAAATACCCCGTGGAAATATGTGAAAGAACAGTGCAACACTTTCGCAAAATTTGCAACAGTTTCATACCGTTCTTTCGCACTGTTCTTTCACAGAGCTGCCAAAGTGTCGCAATTTGCGACACTACTGCCCCAAAAATTACCATTTCTTTGCTACCTCACTGCCACTACACGGTTTGGACTTTTGGGCAGAAATTTGCGGGGTGGCAAGCTCTTGCATCACAGATATGCCGTTTGGTGAAAAATATTTACATTGGTTCCATAGTTACAGTACTCTGAAGTTGTGAATTTTTCCCATAGGATAACATTGTGGCATCTGCCAAAACCACAGTTTCTAGGGACATGGATATGATGGTCAATTCACACTTACTGTCTGTGTCCTTTCCCTCTAAATCTTGCCAAAAAGTCTTCAAGCTGACTCCCCCCACTGACCTGGCTGGTAACTCCCTCGGCTCCTCCACATGACGCCACATCTTCCTTTCCGCTGGAAGAAGCAGGTTCCCTCCTTACCGCTCCCACGTTGAGTAGGCCCTGGCACTCAGATGTTTGGACTTACTTCCAAAACTTGAACTAAAACTCATATGAGTTTATTCTTCAGCTCGATCTTCAATCGCAGCCGCAATGGAGGATAAAATAAATCCTTGCCAGATTTTGTCGGTTCCCATGCGGGCAGAAGATGTCGTGTACCAACCCCCATGCCTCGTGCATCTACTGTCTTGGTTGCGATCATGATCCTCAGGCTTGTGACATTTGTCGGTCGATTCACCTGAAGGTCCTTGAGGACCGCATTTCCCACCTAAAGATGGCTGGCCAGAAAAACATTATCCGCCGTTTAAATCTAGGGATGCCCATTGGGTGGTCTCCACGTCTGCGGGGTCCGACGAGCAGTTGGAGCGATTCAAGGCTTTTGAGGAGGTGGTGGCAAAGGTCGCTACTCAGTCCTCCTCTGCCTCAGCTTTTGTTCTGCTCCATTTGGGCTCCACTTATTTTGCCTCCTTGAAGGAGCTGTGCCAGTCCCTCCCTACCAAGGGGCAGAGTCCTTCCGAATCGCACAGTTCCCGCTCATGCAGGGAGTCCAAGAAGGATCCAACAAGACTGATCATCGACGAACCTGGGTCTGGGAGTATTCCCGCTCTCAGAAACCTTTGGTTTTGCCTACGGTCTAAACCGTGGCCGTGGCCGCTGGCTTCACGGAAACTCCATTGGGCCGGTCAGCTGAGACACTGTTCGATGTGGACAAGATTTTTCTCAACCCTGATGACCGGCTGTCATCTGAAGAGGCCGACCAGCTCTCTATTCAGGACCCCGGTCCTGCCGGTGACCACTGAAGGGGCAGCCCAGCCAGCTGAGCCGGACCCTCTGGTCATCGACCTAGACCACGAGGAGCTGCGGGTCTCCCCAGCTCCCTCTGAGGCCCCCCCCATTGGCACCACCGATGGTCGAGGTCTCGATCATCTACATCCTCTGGGTTGAGCAGACCCGCCGACATCAATGGTCTCACTCTCGGCACCATAGGAAGCGGCACCACCACTATTCGTCTTCCTACTCCTTGGGCGAGGAGAGGCTTCGGCGCAAGTTGTGTCGATGCTGCGAAGACCTTATGTGGCAACAGTTAGTGCTGACTGGGCCAAAGCCGATGCTGGCTACCGTCCCGGCCATCATCTGACTGTCGCCTGAAAGGCTGCCAATGCCCCTGGTGGGGCCAGTCAACACCATTCCTCCATCAGTGGAGCCGGTCCAGACCGTTTCGTCTCGGCTGAGGCTGGCTTCTTCACCGATCGTGGTGGAGCCATCACCCAAGCAGCCATCAACCGGGGGTCCGTCCAAGGAGTCTCTGCCCACTAAGGGGCTTCCCCGTCGACTGTTGGTCACTCTGACGCCTGACTGCCCACGGTGGGTCGAGAGTGATTCGGGTGGTCTCTCGCTTTATACGGACTCCTTGGAGTTCGAGGATTCCTCTTTGCACTCCACTGGATACGGAGTCGATGGGTGATCTTTCGAAGGAGGAAGGCCCCACTTCGCTCATGGGCATTCTCTGCCTCATCTCTGAGTCCACAGGGATGAAACTGGAGCCCTTTCAAAAGCGGGGGCTCTCTACCCACTTACAGAAATTTTGGATAAAGGTGACTCTTCAGAGGCTTTCCCCGTGG
Source organism: Neoceratodus forsteri (assembly GCA_016271365.2). Lineage (NCBI taxonomy): Eukaryota > Metazoa > Chordata > Ceratodontiformes > Ceratodontidae > Neoceratodus > Neoceratodus forsteri. Next base: position 1,143,356,463 of record CM057453.1, read on the forward strand.
CTGAGGCCATTATTGGCCCTGCCCTGGAGCTCTGGCAGCGCCCTGCCTCTTACCCTGTGTCCTCGGCCTGGATGGCCCGTAAATATGTGGTGCCCACCGGTACCCTTTCAGGGTTCACGCAGCATCCCTTAGCCGAGGGGTTGGTGGCTGTCTCTGTGTTCAGGTGCTCGGGCAATACGGGGGACGTTGATAGACCGCCGAACAAAGAGTTCAAGAAATTGGACCATTTGGCTACAAAGGTCTATGTTGCCTCCTAGCTAGGCTTCCACCAGGCGTGCTCGGTCGTCTTGATGGCACACTTCTCCCATGCCCTGTTAGGCTCCCTGGATGAGGTGATTCCTCACCTTCCTGCAGACCTCCAGAGTACGGTCAAGCAGGTCTGTGACCAGGGTCAGGCTGTGGTGAAAAAACAGCTCCAGACCGGTCTGGATGATGGAGATTCCTGTGCCCGCTTGGTGGTGGCTGGAGTTATCGTGCACCTTAGGCTGGGCTGCGGATTTCAACCTTCACAGCAGACACCCAGCACAAGCTGGCGGATGTACCATTTTTAGGCACCAACTTATCTGGGCCTTGTATGGAGGGTCATCTCCAGCGCATTAAGTCCAGTGCCACTCTGGATTCTGTGACGTCCACCCAGGAGGACCCCAATGGCTCCAAGCAGCAGAAGCGCAAGCCCTTTCAGTCTTCTACTCCTGCGGCAAAACCAGCCCAGCACCAGTCTGGCCAGCAGGCTCAGTCCTGGTGACTTCGGACCAAATCTGTTGCCTCAGTGGTCCAAAGGCCTGGAGGGAGGGGACCTGGTGGCACCTCTGCTGGGTCCTTCTCCTCCTCCAACACGTCGACTCAACCGGAGTCTTCAGGACTCCATTTGAGTCGAGGCGCTAGGGGTATGCAATGCACCTTTTGCCAGTGCTGTGATTTTAAGTTTTGGAAGGTTGGAGCCTGTATTTGAATTTAATAAAGAAATAAGGCTTCATTCAAATCAGCCTCCTGCTGCTGCTTCAGTGTGCACCACTTGTTGGAATCTGTATTTAAAATGGAGATTGCCGTCTCCGTGGAGCTGCACTGGCCCAGTAACTGCTCGCAGCTGTTTTTTGAACTGTCCTCCTCCTCCAGGCCTGCTCAGTGACGGGATGAGTGGTGGCCCCCTCATGCCTGTCACACCTCCCCTGAGTCCTCCTGTGGGGGGGGCCGGCTCTGCCACTTCCTTTTCGCCTGGTCCGCTGTCACCATGGACAGGTGGGTTCTGAAAGTGGTCGGTCAGGGTCTGCCTCTGTAGTTCAAGCAGTACACACTCAGTCAGCTCTTCGCAAAGACTTAGCCCAGCTCCTCCGCAAGGAGGTTGTGGTCAGGGTAGCGGATCCTCCGGAATACCCAGAGTTTGTCTCCAGGTACTTCCTGGTGCCAGAACGGATGGGGGGCTGGTGCCCCATTCTAGATCTACACGGCCTGAACAAATTCCTCAGGTCCCCCACTTTCCAGATGGTCACTCTGTCTCAGATCATACCATCTCTAGAGCAAAACATGTGCTTTTGCTCTCTGGATTTACAGGACGCGTTCTTTCATGTCCCGATCCGTCCGTCCCACCGAAGTTTCCTCCGCTTCCAAGCCAAAGGAACCCTCTATAAGTTCCAGGCCACACCAGTCGGCCTCTCCTCGGCTGTAGTGTCTTCACCAGATGCATAGCAGTGGTGGCAGCTCACCTGAGATGCTGAGGGGTCCTGGCGTACACCTACCTGGACAACTGGCTAATCTCAGGTCCCTCCAGGTAGGAGGTGGAGCGGTCCATGGACCTGGCCCTCCAGACCTGCATCGACCTTGTTCTCCTGGTCAACAAGGCCAAGTCGGAACTCGTGTCCTTGCAGGTGATCATCTTCATCGGGGCAGAGTTCGACTCTTGCCGAGCCAGAGCCCAGCTCCCGGCAGACAGGGCGGATGTTCTCACCTCCTTTTCCCGATCATTTCGGGTTGGGCGGTTGAGCCCTGCACGAGACTTTCTGTGCCTCTTGGGGTACATGGCAGCCTGCACCACCGTGGTCCATTGGGCCCGTTGGAACATGGGCTCCCTGCAGTGGGAGCTGGCCAGCCAGTGGTCTCAGTGCAAAGGTCACTTTGACCAGCTGGTCACTGTGACCCAGAAGATGTGGGATGCCCTCCACTGGTGGCTAGTCCCAGAGCATCTGCAGAAAGGGATCCCGTTTGTCCGCCCCGAGCCAACAGTCATCCTGACAACCGACACCTCTCTCATGTGAGCGGGGGTGTCCATCTGGGGAAAACACGGAGTCCACGGGTTCTGGACCTCTGAGGAGTCCCAGTGGCACATCAACCTTCTGGAGCACCAGACAGTTTGGCTGGCACTGACTACATTCGCTCCATATGTTTGGGGTCAAGTGGTCCAAGTCCATATGAACAACACGACCATGTGCTACCTCAACAAGCAGTGCAGGACACACTCCCTTCCTGTGTGCAAGGAAGCTCTCCGCATATGGACTCTAGTGTGCAGCCTGGAGGTGGATCTCCTAGCCATCCATGTGGCAGGACCCTCCAGTCAGCTAGCGGATGCCCTCAGCTGGGTAGGTGAGGCGTCTCACAAGTGTTCTCTCCATCCAGAGGTAGTCCACAGTCTGTTCTCCCAGTGGGGACACCCCTCAGGTGGACTTGTTCGCCTCCAGGGAGAACACAAAGCTGAGGCTGTTCTGTGCCCACCCCCCTCAGCAGGGCTCGCCTCTTCTATGCCTTCCCTCGATCCACAAAGTGCTGCTCAAGGTCAGGAGGGACAAGGCACAGGTAATCCTACTGGCTCCGGATTGACCACGCCAGTTTTGGTACCCTGATCTCCTCAGCCTGAGCAACAGGCTCTTGAGGTGTCTTCCAATACGCCTGTACCTGCTCTCCATCAATCAGGGGAAGGTACTCCACCTGGACCTTCAATCCCAGCACTTGACAGCCTGATTCCTGAGAAGCTAGAGTTCCAGGCTTTAAGTCGCTCCAAAGATGTCCTCACTGTCATGGAATCATCTAGAAGGGAATCAACCAGAATATGCTATGTCTTCAAATGGAAGAGAGTCTCCCTTTGGTGTCAGGGCAAGAGCCTGGACCCTTTGTCCTGTCGAGTGGCCAGCATTTGGACTACCTGTGGTCCCTCTCCAAAGGGGGACTTCAGTCAGAGATCTTTAAGGTGCACCTGGCAGCCATCTCTGCTTACCGGACGCTGGCTGGTCAGCAGTTGGTGGCACAGGAGAAGGTGGTCTGGTGCTTTTTCAAAGGCTTAGATCACATTTCCCCTCCAGTTCGTGAACCACCACCACCACCACCGTGGGACTTGTTGTTGGTTTTGGCAAAGCTTATGGGTAAGCCATTCAAACCGATTGTGACATGTCTCACCTGTTGTAAAAGACCGCCTTCCTGGTGGCTATCACGTCAGCCAGAAGGATCAGTAAACCCCAGGCACTTTTGGTGGAGTCTCATTACATGGTTTTCCACAGGGACAAGGTTGTCCTGTGCCCCAACTTAAAGTTCCTCCTGAAGTTTGTGTCGGAATTTCACCTGAATCGGGTGATGACTCTTCTGATGTTCTTCATGAATCACACCTCTAAGGCCGAACACCGGCTCCATACTCTTGACCTGAGGCGAGCGCTCGCTTACTACAAAGAGCACAAGACTGGAGTTCTGGGAGAGGTTCACCAGCTTTTTGTCACCTATGCTGAAGCCGTGCCTGGCAGACCTGCGGCCAAGCAGACGATTGGCAGGTGGATCACTTCCTGCATTCATCTCTGCTATAGGTTTGCAGGTAGGGAGCCTCCCGGAGGGCTAAGGGCTCATTCCACCCATCATACCTCTGTGTTGGTGGCTGCTTCTAGGGACGTCCCTATCCAGGAAATTTACAGGGCTGTTACCTGGAAGTCAGCACACCCCTTCATTAACCATTACCACATTGACCTCGAGTCATGCCAGGATCATGTTTTGGGGGCCTCAGTTCTCCAGTCTTTGTTCCCTAAGTAGGGGGTGTGCACCTTGCCTCCCTCCTCCAGGAGAACTGCTAGGAGTCTGTCTGAATGTGTGGATAAGTACACCATATCCTCAAAAAAAAAAAAAAAAAAAAAATAACCATATCCACATCCCTAGAAACACAGGTTCTAGGGACATGGATATGTTGTTTATCCACACTGTCTGGTAGGTTCCTTGCCGCTTTAAATCTTGCCGGAAGGTCTTCAAGCTGGCTCCTCCCACCCACCCGGGTGGTAAAACTCTCTGCTCTGCCCCATGACCCCAGATCTTCCTTACCGCTTGGAAGCTCAGGTTCCCTCCTTAGCGCTCTGCGTTTTAGACTGGATCCTAACTCTTCAGTTCATCCGAAACTAGTTTTGAAGTTTTCTAAACTTCAGTCTTCATTATCCCTCGCGGCTGCAATGGACAAATCAATCCCGGCTTTCGGAGGTGCCCTTGCGGGCAGAAGATGTCCAGGATGGATCCACACTCCATGTCGTCTACTGCCTGAGCCTGAACCACGACCACATGAGCCTGCAAGTTGTGCCGCTCTTTTCGGCCACCGTCCTGGAGGATTCGCTGCCCGATTGAAGCCTCGGGCGCCTGAAGTGTTACCACCAGTAAAATCCAAAGAGGCCTGGCGCGGTGTCCATGGTGGCTGGCTTAGCTGAGCAGTCCGAGCATACGATCGCCTCAAGGAGGGGCGCCCAGGCCGCATCTTCCTTTCTCTCGGCGGCGGCATTTTATCCGCTCTCTGGGTTCTCGTGTTAAGGCATCATTCAAAGAGCTTTGTCATTCCCTTTCCACGAAGGAGAGGTGATCGGGACATTCCTCTCGGCCCAAGAAGTAGGAGTCGAGGGGTAAGTCGCACCGTCGGCATTCGTGGGAGCGGGAGAGGTCTCCTTCCCTGGACAGCCGACTGTCGACTTCAGTCGAAGTTGCGGCTCAGGCCGCTGGCTTCACGGCGTCCCCGTCAGGCCAGCCTGCCGAGACTCCCGTTGATGCAGTCAAGATATTCCTCGACCCGTCGGACGGGTTGTCGACTGGTGAAGCCGACAACGCCTCTTCGCCGGTTCCCCCGGTGGAGACCGAGGATCTGCCTGCGCCTTCGGGGCGGCAGTCCCCGCTAAAGTGCGAGCGAGGGAAGCGGGTGTCCCCGCCCTTCCCAGGCCCGCCTCGTTACCGAGGGTCTCGGTCTCGGACTTCATCTCGGTCACGCGTTCCGCCAACATGAGCGGTCTCGGTCTCGGCAGCGAATAGCGGTGACACGTTCCTCCTCGTCCTCCTCCTCGGATGAGAGGCCCCGATGTAAATTGCGTCGGCATTACGAGGAGCTTATGTGGCAGCAGTTACTGTTGTCCAGGAATAAATCGACTCGATTCATCCCCGGCCATCAAGTGGCTGTCAGCCAAGCCGAAGCAACCGCTCGCCCGCGATCAGAATGCCCATTTCTGGGCCGGTAGTTCGCCGAAACTAGCTGTCTAATCGATTGTGGTGGAAATTCACTTCCACAACCGGGTAAGTCTGAGGCACCGACCAGATTCTCAGTCGGGTCACGGGCCTGCCCACAGGTTGTCGGTCACCTCACTCCCGACTGTCCTCAGCAGGTGGAGGGTGGCTCAGGCGAGGCAGCTCTTGGCAGACTCTGGAGTCCGATGCGACTCCTCCCTATTCTCCAGGCAGGTCGACCTGGAGTCCTCTGGGGGCCAGTCATTGGGCGATAGCCCATCGTCCTTCATGGGTCTGCTTCGGCTCATCTCGGAGTCCACCAGGATGCAGCTCAAGCCCTTGTCCAAATGGGCCAAGTATCCCCTGACGGAGATACTGGACCGAGGGGATTCACCCAAGGAGGCCTTCCCTGTGGCTGAGGTCATTGTCGGCCCAGCCTTGGAACTTTGGCAGCGGCCTGCTTCTGTCCTGCACCCTCAGCCAGGATGGCCAGGAGTATCGGTCCCCGGCTCTTTGCCTGGTTTCTGGGGCACCCCTCTGCCGAGGGTTAGTCACCGATAAGCGTCTTCTGGAATTCCGAAGCTGCCGGGACGTGGATAAGCCCCGACAAAGAGTCTAAAAGCTGGACTATGCTGGGCGCAAGGTGTACGCTGCGTCCTCCCTCTGCCTCCGACAGGCCAGCTCGGCCGTGCTGATGGCACACTTCTCCCCACGCCCTCATGGGCTCCCTGGATGAGGTTGTCCCTCATCTCCCAGCCGACCTGCAGACCACGGTCCATCAGGTGCGGGACCAGGGTAGGGCGGTGGCGAAGCAGCAGCTTCAGACTGCTCTGGACATAGGTGATTCCTGTGTCAGGTCAGTAGCGGCCGCGGTGGCCTTGCGCCGCAGGGCATGGCTGAGAATATCCACCTTCACGGCAGATACCCAGCACAAGTTGGCGGACGTCCCCTTCTTGCGGACTGACCTCTTCAGCCCTGGAGTGGAGGGACACCTCCAGCAGATCGAAAAGTCCAACGCCACTCTGGACTCGGTCACCTCTGCCCAGAGGGACAAGGGCCGCCGTCAACAACATCATAAGTCCTTTCATCCTTCGGCCCCTGCAGCACAACCGGCCCAACAGCACCAGCAACAGAGCCAGCAGGCTCGTGCTTGGCATCCCAAACCCAAGCCGGCGGCTTCCTCCAACAGGAAGCAAGGAGGTAAAGGCCCAAGAGGTCCCTCGGCCGGTTCTTCCTCCAAGCCTGCCCCGTGACGGGTTGACGGGTGTCGCCCCCAACCTTGTCACCCTTCCCTGGGTCCCCCCTGTGGGGGGACGGCTCCACCACCACTTCCTTTCCGCCTGATCCGCTATCACCATGGACCGTTGGGTGTTTGAGGTGGTAGGAAAGGGCCTGCCTCTGGAATTCGAGCAGACCCCTTCCTTTCGAGACACGCCCCCACCGGGGCCACGGGGTCCGAAGCCTCGCTGTTGGCCCGCCAAGCCGATTGCTTGCTCCCTGAGAAAGAGGTGATCAGGAAGGTGGTAATCCTCCTCCAGACCCAGGGTTTGTGTCCAGGTATTTCCTGGTCCCAAACGGACGGAGGGGGCTGCGCCCATTCCCGATCGTACGACCTGAACAGGTTCCTGGGTTTGGACCTTCAGCATGGTCACTCTGGCTCAGATAATCCCATCCTTGGAGCGAGGCATGGTTCTGTTCCTGGACCTCCAGGATGCGTTCTTTCACGTCCCTGATCCATCCGTCTCATCAGAGATTCCTCCACTTCAGAGCGGAGGGATCCCTCACAGTTCGGGCCATGCCTCGGCCTCTCTCTAGCTCCCAGGGTCTTCACCAAATGCATGGCAGTGGTGACAGCATTCCTGCAGCGCTGAAGGGTCCGGGTGTACCCCTTCCTGGACGACTGGCTGATTGCAGCCCCCTCCAGAGCGGAGGTGGAACGGTCCAGAGATCTGGCCCTCCAGGTTTGCTCTCAGATTGGCCTCCTCATCAACGAGGCCAAGTCAGAACTCGTGCCGAAGCAGGTGATACACTTTATCGGGGCAGAGCTCGACTCTCTTCTAGCCAGAGCTCGGCTCCCGGCAGACAGGGCCGAGGTTCTTTCCTTCTTTGCCCAATCATTTCTGGTTGGGCAATCGCACCCTGCCCGGGACTTCCTGCGCCTCCTGGGCCTCATGGCGGCCTGCACCAGCGTGGTCCGTTGGGCCCGTTGGTACATTCGTCCCCTTCAATGGGGACTGGCCAGCCAGTGGTCATAACGCTGCGATCCGTTGGACCAGCCCGTGACAGTGACCCAGGAGATGTGGAACGCTGTCCAGTGGTGGACCGTTCCGGCACATCTGCAGGGGGGCATCCCGTTCATCCGCCCCGAGCCGACGGTCTCTCTATCGACCGATGCATCTCTGATGGGTTGGGGTGCCCATCTGGGGGAGCACAGAGCTCATGGCCTCTGGTCCACTCGGGAGTCCCGATGCCATATCAACCTGCTGGAGCTCCGAGCGGTCCGCCTAGCTCTCACCGCCTTTGCTCCGTTTCTATGGGGTCAAGTGGTTCAGATCCAGATGGACAATACCACGACCATGTGCTACCTAAACCGCCAGGGCGGGACGCACTCCATGCTGTTATGCAAGGATGCTCTCACACATATGGTCCTAAAATGCTGCAGGCCTGGAGGCTCTAGCCATTCACGTGGCAGGAGCCTCCAACACCCTGGCCGATGCCCTAAGCCAGATAGGGGCTGCGTCTCACGAGTGGTCTCTCCTGCCGGAGGTAGTACAAGATCTCTTCTCCCATTGGGGCATGCCTCAGGCGGACCTGTTTGCCTCCAGGGAGAATGCGAAGCTGAGACTGTTCCATGCCCGCCCCCTCAGCAGGGCTCGCTGCAGGGGAATGCCTTCTCGAGGCCGTGGACCCCGGGCCTCTTCTACGCCTTCCCCATTTCCCTTGATCCACAAGGTGCTTCTCAAGGTGAGAAGGGACAAGGCGCAGGTGATTCTGGTAGCTCCAGACTGGCCCCGCCAGTTCTGGTATCCAGATCTCCTCAGTCTCAGCTCCAGGCTCCAGAGGCGACTTCCAGCCCACCCGGACCTGATCTCAGTCAATCAGGGGAAGGTATTCCATCCGGACCTTCAGTCCCTGCACCTGACGGCCTGGTTCCTGAGCGGCTAGAGTTCCAGGCCTTGGGTCTTTCCGACGAGGTCCTCAACGTCATTGAGCCATCCCGTAAGGAGTCGACCAGGAAATGCTACGCCTTCAAATGGAAGAGATTCTCCATTTGGTGTCAGGGGAAGGGCTTGGACCCTTCCTCCTGTTCCTTGGCAAGCATTCTGGACTACCTGTGGTCCCTTTCTCAGCAAGGGCTTCGGTCGATGACCCTTAAGGTGCACCTGGCAGCCATCTCTGCTTACCGGGCGCGGGCAGGGAAGCAGTCAGTGGCGCAGGAGAAGGTGGTCTGGCACTTTTTCAAAGGCCTTGATCACATTTCCCCTCCAGTGCGAGAACCTCCACCTCCGTGGGATCTACTGCTGGTATTGGCCAAGCTCATGGGCAAGCCATTCAAACCAATACACAGGTGCGATATCTCCCACCTGTCGTGGAAGACCGCCTTCTTGGTGGCTATCACGTCAGCCAGAAGGATGGGAGAGCACCAGGCGCTGTCCATAGAGTCTCCTTATCTGGTCTTCCGCAGGGACGAGTTTGTCCTGCGCCCCCACCCGAAGTTCCTTCCGAAGGTGGTGTCGGAGTTTCACCTTAACCAGGTGTTGACTCTGCCGGTGTTCTACCCCAATCACACCTCAGAGGCCGAATATAGACTCCATACTTTGGACCCTAGAAGAGCGCTCGCTTATTATAAGGAGTGGACGGCTGAAGTTCGGGGAGAGGTTCGCCAGCTGTTTGTCACCTACGCTGAAGCCGCACCTGGCAGACCTGCAGCCAAGCGGACAATAAGCAGGTGGGTCACCTCCTGCATAGATCTCTGCTATAGGTTGGCGGGCATGGAGCCTCCCAAAGGGATAAGAGCTCATTCTACCCGCCACACTGCTGCTTCGGTGGCTGCTTCTAGGGACATCCCTATCCAGGAAATCTGCAGGGCTGCTACCTGGAAGTCGGCACATACCTTCATTACTCACTGCCACATCGACCTTGAGTCACGCCGGGATGCTGGTTTTGGGACCTCGGTTCTCCAGTCTCTGTTCCCTAAGTAGGGGGTGTGCGCCTTGCCTCCCTCCTCCCGGAGAACTGCTAGGAGTCTGCCAGACATTGTGCATGAACAACATATCCATGTCCCTAGAAATACAGGTTACTCACCTGTAACAGGAGTTCTAGGAATGGTATATGTTTTTCATCCACACGACCCACCCGACCTCCCCGGCTTCGATGCACAACCTGGGTTCCAGCGGGCTAGACTGGCGTCATAAGGCGGAGCAGAGAGTTTTACCACCCAGGTGGGTGGGAGGAGCCAGCTTGAAGACCTTCCGGCAAGATTTAAAGCGGCAAGGAACCTGCCAGACAGTGTGGATGAACAACATATACCATTCCTAGAACTCCTGTTACAGGTGAGTAACCTGTATTTATTCACCTGTGACAGTAGTTCTAGGAGTGATATATAGTGTACATCCATATGGACACCCACCAAGGCACACACACTGTGCTTCCAGCAGTAAAGATCTGGTGTCATGTGGCGGAGCCAAGGAATATACCACCCGGGTAGGTGGGAGGAGCCAGCTTGAAGACTTTTCGGCACATCTTAAAGGGAAAGGACACTGCCACTACTACTGTTACAGGTGAGTAACCTGTGTTTTTTTGCTGTCTTGGTGCTGTCTGGTACCAGTCTCCTTCGGGACCCATAATGCCACCTCTTGTATCCACCAGATTCACCCTTCCTGGAATCACTCTGTTGGGCCACAAATCCCCAGTCCAGACGTCTGGTCATCTCTAGGGGCCGGCATATCCCTGCCAAGGGACCTCCCCTAACCATCATCGTGAATCGACTCCTGAGAGCTCCTGAACTGTACCTGTGCAGGTGGCCAGCTCACCCCTGTGTTTTGGGGGGGCGCCATGCCACGGACTAGTGGAAGAACATCGCTGTTGGTGCCAGAGGGGGAGTGGCCACTGAGTGCGCTACAGGAGGGTCCAGGTATGGGATGGGGCAGAGGTGTCATCATCCGGCCTACTGGAGCAAGATTTTTCCCTTTCTTTGTCCCCGCCCATCTTCCGTCCCATTGTTGCACGTGCACGGATGGCCTAGGGGTGCCACACGGCACATCATCAACCTGCCTTTCACTGCGATCAACAGTATCCACTGCTGAATCTACCAAAAAATGAGTGCACGAAGTTGGCAGAAAAACACCACCATTCTGAGAAGGAGAAGCAACATAGACAAAAGACTGCTTCCCTAAACCTTTCCCGATCTCTGAAAAGAGGTAAATCAAACAGTAAAGCTAGGTCCCTGGCCCTGTTGCCCTCCAACCGTCTCACAGAGACCAAGGCTTGGGGTCTGCCAAAGGTTCAACTCACCTGTCGGGGGTCTCTCAGACTATACCACTATCTGGCACTGTCCTAGTGACTGTTTATCGGCGATCTCCTCAGGGCCCATCGACATTGAACTCCTATACCAACTGTGTTGGAGCTTTTCCAATGACTGATGCCATTGCCTCTATCATTGACGCCATCACCGGCAACAGCTTCAGAGTTGTTGCTTTCGACCTTGTAGATGACATAGGAGTTCCCTGTACCCTCCACTGTGGCGGGCCTGGAACGTGCTGCATCAACAGTGCCACCATCTACAGTTCCTCTCTCTGTGTGGCCTCATTGCATCAGTCCTGTACCAGTGACAATAGATGTCCACGACGAGCTGGGGTGTAACCAAAAATACATGGAAGAGGAGGAGGAGGAAGGTATGGAGGAAGAGTTGAATGTTCTGAATGTGTTGGGTTCCTGCTCCACTCCGTCCTTTTGTTCTGAGGAAAGTGCATTTAAGTGTGAGGTCTCCTCCTGAGGATGCCTCGTTTTCAGATTTTCCCTCAAGCTGGCTCAGGCCAAACTAGGATTTGAGGCAGAGGAGGATTCTTCCAAGAAGAACTTATATGAGTTCTTAGAGGTGTCTGCCTCCCCAACGGTCTTAATACCTCCAATTCGCTCAGCCTGAAGGATGCTATTTTGGTTGTGTGGCACTGGCCCTGTGTACTATCTGCAGTTCCTAGAAGGGCGGATAAATGATATCCTGCCCCTGCTAGCAAGCTTTTTTATTTCTCTCAACCTGAAATAGACTCAGTGGTAAATATGGTTGCTCATCATGGGTCAGAAGCCCCAAAACACATGAGTTCTAGGGACATGGCTATGTTGTTCAAGCCACACTTACTGGCAGGTTCCTTCCGCTTTAAATCTTGCCGGAAGGTCTTCAAGCTGGCTTCTCCCACCCACCCGGGTGGTAAAACTCCCGGCTCCGCCCCATGACGCCAGATCTTCCTTACTGCTTGGAAGCTCCGGTTCCCTCCTTTGCACTCTGCGTTTTAGGCCTGGATCCAAACTCTTCGGTTAACCTAAAACTAATTTTGAAGTTTACAAGACTTCAGTCTTCATCTTCCCTCACAACTGCGATGGACAAATCGACTCCCGGATTTCGTCGGTGCTCCTGTGGGCAGATGATGTCCCGGACCAATCCGCACTCCATGTGCGTTTTGCTGCCTTGGACTTGAACACGATTCGCAGGCCTGAGACTTGTGCAAGTCCTTTTCAGCCACGGTCTTAGAGGATCGCGCTGCCAGATTGCAACTTGGGTGCCCTGAGAAACGTTATCCTCCGGTCAAGTCGAAGGAAGCCTGTTCGGCAGTGTCCATGGCTGCGGGCTCGGCGGAACAGCTCGAGCAGATGATCGCCCTCGAGGAGGAAGCCGACCAGGCCGCTGCATCATCTTTATCAGTCGCGGCATTTATCCCGCTCTCCTTGGGCTCCTCCTATATGGCTTCGTTCAAGGAGCATTGTCAGTCCCTCTCCACCAAGGGAGAGGGGCCATCGGGACATTCCTCTCGGTCCAAAGAAGGACTCTAAGGGTAAGTCCCACCATCGATGTTCGTGGGAGCGGGAAGTCCCTTTCGGACAATCGACTTCGACTTCGGTCGAGGTTGCGGCTAAGGCCGCTGGCTTCACGCTGTCCCCATCAGGTCAGCCGGCCAAGACACCCGTCAATGCAGTCGAGATTTTTCTCGACCCGTCGGATGGGCTGTCGACTGGAGAAGCCGACATCCCTTCTTCACTGGTTCCCCCGGTGGAAACTGAGGACTTTCCTGTGCCGGAGTTCCCGGTTAAGGTCCCTGAACCGAGAGAGGAGCGGGTTTCCCCCGCCCCCTCTCAGACCCACCCTCGGAAACACACGAAGGTCTCGGTCTCGGACCTCTTCAGGTCCAGCCGATCCTGCCATCTCGGCGGTTTGGTCTCGGCACTCTGGAAGCGGCGACCGTCATCTCGTCATCGTCCTCTTCGAGGAAAGGTTCAAAGAATTGTGTCGAGCTACGGAGGATCTAATGCGGCAGCAGCTCCTTTTGATCGGGAATAAGCCGACTCTTGCCTTCCCCTGCCATTAAGTGGCTGTCACCGAGCGGGCCGAAACAACCCCTCGTTGTAGTCTAGGAGCCGAAGCCGGCACCGGTTGTTCGGCCGAAACTTGCTGCGCCACCCATTGTGGTGGAATCCCTGCCTCCACAACCTAAAACTGGGGCTCCGACCAAGGATTCTCGGTCGTGTCAGGGCTTGCCCCATCGGTTGTCGGTCACCCTCACTCCCGATCAATCTCGGCAGGTGGAGGGTGGCTTAGGCACTCGGCAGCTGTTCGCAGACTCCTCGGAGTCTGACGACGACGACTCCTTGTTCTCCAGGCCACTTGACCTGGAGTCCACCAGGGGTCAGTCGGTGGACAAGAGCCCATCCTCGTTTCTTGGAATGCCTCGACTCATCTCAGAATCCACTGGGATGAAGCTCGAACCCATTTCAAAACAGGCCAAGTATCCCGTCATGGAGATACTGGACCGAGGGGATTCCCCCACGGAGGCCTTCCCAGTGGCCAAAGCCATTGTTGGCCCGGCCTTGGAGCTATGGCAGCGGCCAGCTTCTTGTCCAGCACCTTCATCCAGGTTCACTCTCCGGTTTCTCAGAGCACCCCTCCGTGGAGGGGCTAGTGCCCAACAGTGTTTTCTGGTGTTCCGGGAACGCTCGGGATGTGGACAAGCCACCCGATAAGGAGTCCAAGAAACTGGACTACTCCGGGCGGAAAGTCTATGCTGCTTCCTCCCTAGGCCTTCGTCAGGCCAGCTCAGCTGTTCTGATGGCACACTTTTCACACGCCCTTTTGGGCTCCCTGGATGAGGTGATTCCTCATCTCCCGGCTGACCTTCAGACGACGGTCAAGCAGGTGCAGGATCAGGAAGGGTGGTGGCCAAACAGCAGCTCCAGACTTCTCTGGACATTGCTGACTCGTGTGCCCGGTCAGTAGTGACCACAGTGGCCATGTGCCGCAGAGCTTGGCTGCAGATCTCCACCTTTATGGCAGATACCCAGCACAAGCTGGCAGACGTTCCCTTCTTGGGTACCGACTTGTTCGGTCCCGGGGTGGAGGGTCAACTGCAAAGGATCGAGAAGTCCAACGCCACCTTGGACTCGGTCACATCTGTCCAGAAGGACAAAGGCCGCCAGCAGCAGCGTAAGCCCTTTCGGCCTTCAGCCCCTGCTGCACGTCCGGCCTAGCAACACCAGCATCGAGGCCAGCAGGCTCGCACTTGGCACCCCAAAGTCAAGCCTGCCGCTTCCTGCAGCAGGAAGCCGGGAGTGAAAGGTCCAGAAGGCTCCTCGGCCAGTCCTTCCTCCAAGCCTGCCCAGTGACAGGTTGAGGGGTGTCGCCCCCAACCTCGTCACTCCTCCCCAGGTTCCCCTCATGGGGGGACGGCTCCACCACCTCCTTTCCGCCTGGTCCGATATCACCACAGACCTGTGGGTGCTGGAAGTGGTAGGAAAGGGTCTGCCTCTGGAATTCAAGCAGTCCCCACCCTATCGAGCCGTCGCCCCACGGAGGGCTACAGGGTCTGCAGCCTCTCTGTCAGCTCGTTGAGCCGACATTGCCGTGCTACTACAGAAGGAGGTGATCAGGGAGGTGGCGGATCCTCCATCAGACCCAGGGTTTGTGTCCTTGTACTTCCTGGTCCCAGAACAGACGGGCGGGGGCTAGTGCCCCATTCTAGACCTGCACGACCTGAACAAGTTCCTAAGGTCTTGAACCTTCAGGATGGTCACTCTGGCTCAGATCATTCCATCCTTGGAATGAGGCGTTTGGTTGTTCTGTTCTCTGGACCTCCAGGTTCTTTCTCTTTTCCATAGCGCCTGTGTTCTTTCATGTCCCAATCCGTCCGTCCCACCAGCGATTCCTCCACTTCAGAGCGGAGGGATCCCTTTACGAGTTCCGTGCCATGCCCTTTGGCCTCTCTCCAGCTCCCAGGGTCTTCACCAAATGCATGGCAGTGGTGACAGATTCCTGCGGTGCCGAAGGGTCCGGGTGTGCCCTTACCTGGACGACTGGCTGATTGCAGCCCCCTTCAGGCCGGAGGTGGAGCGACCCAGGGATCTGGCCCTCCAGGTCTGCTCTCAGATTGGCCTCCTCATCAACGAGGCCAAATATGAACTCGTGCCAATGCAGGTGATTCAGTTCATCAGGGCAGAGCTCGACTCTCTTCGAGCCAGAGCATGGCTCCTGGTGGACAGGGCCGAGGTTCTTTCCTCCTTTGCCCAATCATTTCTGGTTGGGCAGTTGCGTCCTGCCCGGGACTTCCTGGGCCTCATGGCGGCTTGCACCAGCATGGTCCGTTGGGCCCGCTGGCACATGCATCCCCTGCAGTGGGGGCTGGCCCGCCAATGGTCACAGCGGTCCGATCTTCTAGACCAGCCAGTGATAGTGACTCAGGAGATGGGGAACGCTGTCCAGTGGTGGATCCTTCCAGCTCATCTACAGGAGGGTATCCCGTTTGTCCGCCCAGAGCCGACGGTCACTCTAACGACCGACGCCTCTCTGATGGGTTGGGGTGCCCATCTGGGGGAGCTCAAAGCGCACGGCCTCTGGTCTCCTCAGGAGTCTCAATGCCACATCAACCTGCTGGAGCTTCGAGCGGTCTGACTAGCCCTCACTGCCTTTGCTCCGTTTGTACGGGTCAAGTGGTCCAAGTCCAGACGGACAACACCATGACCATGTACTACCTAAACCGCCAAGGTGGGACGCGCTCCTTGCCTCTGTGCAAGGAAGCTCTCCGCACTTGGTCTCTCATGAGCAGACTGGAGGCGGATCTCCTAGCCATCCATGTGGCAGGAGCCTCCAACACTCTGGCCAATGCCCTAAGCCGGATAGGTGCTGCATCTCATGAGTGATCTCCCCTGCCAGTGATAGTACACGATCTGTTCTCCCACAGGGGCACACCTCAGGTGGACCTGTTTGCCTCCAGGGAGAATGCGAAGCTGAGGCTGTTTTATGCCCACCCCCCTCAGCAGGGCTCGCTGCAGGGGGATGCCTTCTTGAGGCCGTGGACCCCGGGCCTCTTCTATGCCTTTCCCCCATTTCCTTTGATCCACAAGGTGCTTCTCAAGGTGAGGAGGGACAAGGCTTAGGTGATTCTAGTAGCCCCAGACTGGCCTCGCCAGTTCTGGTATCAGCCTCAGCTCCAGGCTCCAGAGGCGGCTTCCAGCCCACCCAGACCTGATCTCAGTCAACAAGGGGAAGATACTCCACCCGGACCTTCAGTCCCTGCACTTGACAGCCTGGTTCCTGAGCGGCTAGAGTTCCAGGCCTTGGGTCTTTTCGACGAGGTCCTCAACGTTGTTGAGGCATTCCGTAAGGAGTCGACCAGAAAATGCTATGCCTTCAAATGGAAGAGATTCTCCATTTGGTGTCAGGATAAGGGGTTGGACCCTTCCTCCTATTCCTTGGTCAGCATTCTGGACTACCTGTGGTCCCTCTCTCAGCTAGGGCTTCGGTCGACGACCCTTAAGGTGCACCTGGCAGCCATCTCTGCTTGCCGGACGCGGGCCGGGAAGCAGTCGGTGGCTCAGGAGAAGGTGGTCAGACGCATTTTCAAATGCCTTGATCACATATCCCCTTTGGTACGAGAACCTCCACCTCCGTGGGATCTACTGCTGGTACTGGCTAAGCTCTTGGGCAAGCCATTCGAACCGATGCACAGCTGTGATATTTCTCCCTTGTCGTGGAAGACCGCCTTCTTGGTGGCTATCATGTCAGCCAGAAGGATGGGAGAGCTCCAGGTACTTTCCATCGAGTCTCCTTATCTAGTCTTTCACAGGGACAAGTTTGTCATGCGCTCCCACCTGAAATTCCTTCCGAAGGTGGTGTCGGAGTTTCACCTTAACCAGGTGTTGATGTGGTGTTCTACCCCAGTCACACCTCGGAGGCCGAATATAGGCTCCATACTTTGGACCCTAGAAGAGCTCTCTCTTATTACAAGGAGCGAACGGCTGAAGTTCGGGGAGAGGTTTGCCAGCTGTTTGTCACCTACGCTGAAGCCGCACCTGGCAGACCTGCAGCCAAGCGGACGATAGGCAGGTGGGTCACCTCCTGCATAGATCTCTACTACAGGTTGGTGGGCATGAAGCCTCCCAAAGGGATAAGAGCTCATTCTACCCCCCATGCCGCTGCATCAGTGGCTGCTTCCAGGAACGTCCCTATCCAGGAAATCTGCAGGGCTACTACCTGGAAGTCCGCACACACCTTCATTACCCACTACCACATCGATCTTGAGTCACGCCGGGATGCTGGTTTTGGGACCTCGGTTCTCCAGTCCTTATTTCCCAAGTAGGGGGTGTGTGCCTTGCCTCCCTCCTCCCGGAGAACTGCTAGGAGTCTGCCAGTAAGTGTGGATTGAACAACATATCCATGTCCCTAGAAATACAGGTTACTCACCTGTAATAGGAGTTCTAGGAATGGTATATGTTGTTCATCCCTAACCCCACCCGACCTCCCGGCTTCAACGCACAACCTGGCTTCCAGCAGGCTAGATCTGGCATCATGGGGCGGAGCCGGGAGTTTTACCACCCGGGTGGGTGGGAGGAGCCAGCTTGAAGACCTTCTGGCAAGATTTAAAGTGGCAAGGAACCTGCCAGTAAGTGTGGATGAACAACATATACCATTCCTAGAACTCCTGTTACAGGTGAGTAACCTGTATTTCTTTGCCTCCTGACAATGAGTTGAGGAAGCTTAATGTAATGGGGTAATAAACATTTGCTTCTGCTTCCCTGGGAATTGCTAACTATCAGACATACAAGATCAAGTACCAAAACTGCTTAAGGAAGTCCATGGCCACATTGGCTGAAAAGCAGCCTGAAGACCCTGACAGAATTGTGGCTGAACAGACAGTTGCTAATGGCTTGGAAGCTGGAAAGCATTTGCTCAGTTCTGCATATGATGCCTTAGATGGTGATGTCAATGCAGCTGTGTCCAGCATCTTCCTGCTCCGCCATTCCTGGTTACATGTCACAGGCCTTGCCTCTGGTGTACAACAGTCTGTACTCAGTGCCCACTTCGTAGGGGGAAACAGCTGTTTGGGTTCAATGTGGAGAATGCTCTGCGGAACCTACAGATGTAAAAGATGGCCCTGAGGTCCCTTCACACCTTGAACCCGAAGCCTGGGCAGAGGCTCTTTCGTCAACCCTGTGGTCGGACAGGTTGAGGATACTCCGGAGGTTTGGGACATGGTTCCCAGCGACCTCTGCCTTCCCAGTCTCTGACCCCTCTGCCTCCTAGTGTCCATGCCAAACTCACAAGAGGTGCTGGTATCAGCAGCACCCCTGCTGCCCCGGCACTTTCTGACTCCCCTCCTCTTCCTCCAGCCACACTGCCTCTGGAAGTTCTGGTGGGAAGCTGCATCTCCCTCTTCCTGCAGGAATGGAGGGAGATCACAGTTGATGCTTGGGTCCTTTCTGTCCCTCCAGTGACCCTCCTTTGCCAAATCAATACTGTTCGGGACATCTTGCCCTCCTGCTGGAAGAGGTTCAAGCCCTCCTCGGCAGAAGGGCTATAGAAACCCATCCAAGTTCCCAAGCAGAACCAACCCATCCAAGTTCCCAAACAGAACCTGGGCTATTATTATTGGTACTTCCTGGTACCAGAACTGACTAAAAGACCTGTATTGGACCTTTGAGGGCTGAATCTGTTTATAGAATACAAAAAATGTGTAACAAATGGTCTCCCTGCAGTCCCTCCTCCCACTGTTACTGAAAGGGGGATTGGATGATTGTTCTAGATATGAAGGATGCATACCTTCATTTCAAGATCCGTGAGTCTCATAGAAAGTACTTGCATTTCATGGTCCAGGGCTTGCACTGTCAGTTTTGTGCTTTGCCCTTTAGTTTGTTTTCTGCACTGCTTGTCTTTACCAAATGTTTTTCAGTGGTTGCAGCTGCCTTCTACCAGGAGGGCCTATACATCTTCCTGTATATCGACAGCTGGCTTCTGAAGGCCCTGTCATGAGAGGCCATAATCTGTACCGTATTTCGAACTCGATTGCTGTGTGACCAGTTGGGTATTCTGATGAACTGACTGATGTCAGTCCTCATAACGTGCCAGCGTCTCCAAAACATATGGGATGTCTTGGTTATGGGACTGGGTCCATTTTGTGTCTTGCCCTTTGGTTTATTTTCTGCTCTGCATGTCTTCGCCAGGTGTTTTGCAGTAGTTGCAGCTGCCTCTACCAGGAGGGCTTGTACATCTTCCTGTATTTCGACGACTGGCTTCTGAAGGCCCTGTCATGGGAGGCTATAGTCTGTATCATGTTTCAAATTGGACCAGAGTTTGACCGGTTGGGTACTCTGGTGAATCAACTGAAGTCGGTCCTCACTCCATGCCAGGGCTTCCAAAACATAGGGGCTGATTTGGACATGGGACTTGGCTGAGTGTTTCTCCCCTCAGACTGTGCTACGACATTGGTAGCCCAGGCTCATGTAGTCTCCTGTAACAACTTTGTGCTGGTGACCTTCTATGGCTCATCAGTCTCATGGCTGCTGCCATACTGACTGTCCCCCTAACACATCTGCACATGAGGATCCCGCAGTGGCCCACTCTGTGCGCAGTGTGCATAGCATTCCCACGAATTGGAGTGTCTCATAGCAGTGATCCCTGGGCTATGTCGCTCCTTGCTGTAGTGATTGGAGCACTCTCACCTCAAGACAGGATCTCCCTTTCTCTGTCCATTCCCTCTCCTGGTGATGATGATGGACACCTCAGGTTCAGACTGGGATGGCCATTTGGGCCCCTTCTGTACTCAGGGCCAATGGTCCACCTTGGATATGGTTCTGCACATCAACACTCTGGAGATGAGGGCATCAGCTGCTGATTCGTACAGACAATATGTTGGTGATGTATTACCTCAACCAACAGGGCGGTGTATACTTGTAGTCTCTTTGCAGAGAGTCTGTGAGTTTGGCACTTGGCTGTGCAACACAACAGGTTTCTGTCAGCCGTGTTTCTGCCCAACAGTTTCAATGCCCTGGCTGATCGTCTGTCTGTCCATGCCACTCTTCCACAAATGAGAGCTCTTAGACTCTGTTGTGGACAGCCTCTTCATAAAATGGGGGCACCCAAACATGGACCTTTTTGCGTTTCCATACAATACAAAACTGCCGTGCTTCTGCTCGCTCACTCCAGGGCCTGGAGTTTTTTTAGCGAGATACATTGTCCCTCTCCAAGAAAGGAAGGTTCAAGTAGGCCATTCCCCCTAAGACAGAGAGTGCTGGTCAAGCTGAGGGTTGAGTTAGCCACTGTGATTCTGGTGTATATACTGGCCCAGACGATTTGTGTCCCTCTGCTCCAACATTTGGCAGTAGGACTCCCCAATCCTGCTCTCCTTCTGACGCAAGGGCAGGGTGCTTTGGTGCATCCAGATCTTCGTTCCCTGCTCCTCCTTGCCTGGCTTCTGAGGATATAAAGCTCTTCTGCTTGGGGGTTGCCCCAGTTGCTGCTGTTCTACTGGCGGCTTGGAAGCCATCTACACAGTACCCCCACTCACAAAAATCGATGCGTTTTACAGTTTGTTGTGCTAATTCCCTGGATCCTATTACGTGTCCAGTTAGTCTTGTGCTGGACTACCTCTTGTCCCTTAAGGCCTCAGGTGCTCCTCTCTTAAGGTCCATTTAGCCGTGGTGTTGGATTTTTATGCCTTCACAGACAGCAAGGTAGTGGCCCAGCTTGAGGTTTCCCATAGGTTCCTCAGAGGTATTCTACTTTTACCCCCCAACCCCGGTCGGTGATCCAGTTCCACTGTGGGACTTCTTTGGTCTTAGAGACCCTTACTGCACCTTCCTTCGAGCCTGCAGCTACTTGTGAGCTACACTTTCTCCTTTGGAAGACACTGTTCCTAGTTGCTATGACGTCTGCTAGATGCAAATCTTGAGTTGCAGATCCTCCTTTTCTTATTTTCCACAAGGACAAGAGTTGCATTACATACTAATCCTCATTTTCTACTGAAAGTCGTGTCTGAGAGAACACTAAATCAGAGCATTCACCTTCCTCTTTATTTCATGACTCCTCACGGATAGTGGGGAATGTTGTTTGATTACACTGGATTGTCCACAGGATGCTGCGTTAGTACTTTGACCGTACTAAGGATTGTAGAAAATCCTCTCCGTTATTTGTGTCTTTTACTTCTCAGATGGTGGGGTCCCCCATTTCTAAGTAAGGCCTATCCAAATTGTTGGCCAGCTGTATTACTTTCTGTTACCAGAAGCATGGTAAACAGCTTCCTGGTCCTGTCTGTGCTCACTTCACCCATGAGATGGCTGCCTCAGTGGCTTGGTTTCATAATGTGTCCGCTGCTGAAGTATGTTGATATATGTGCTGCCGCCACTTGGAGTGCTGTTCATACTTTACTAAACTGTATAGTCTGGACATCATCTCTCGTAAACGTGCCAGCTTTGGCCTTACTGTTCTGCAAGGCTTCCTTACTCAGGGTCTTTACATCCAGCCTTCCTCCCTCAGTGCCTGGTACTGCTTGGGAATTGTTCCATGATGTGGCTCAATGGAGGGAGATGTCCCCAAAGATGACAAAGTAGTTACTTACTATAACAGTAGATCTTCAAAAAGAAATCTCCTCCATTGAGCCACAGCTCTCCCTCTCTCCCTTTCCCTCAGTTCAGTGACGCATGATTATCCTGCCTGCTTTTGTATGCTGGTTCTTCTTTAATGCCTGAATTGGCATATTTACTCAGGTTTCAGTATCCTCTCCTGTGTTCCTGGTTTGGTCCTGGGTGTTGTGATCCCTGCTGCTCCAGTGATCCTCAGAGCTTGTCTCCAGCAGGGAATTGAAGCATGCTGGAGACACCCAAGTTATGTTGGTGCTGACATGGCGCATAGATGCAGGCAGCCTCAGCCAACAAAAATTTCCTGGTGGACCTGACACTGACGGCTTACAGTTCCATGATGTGGCTCAATGGAGGAGATTCTCTCTAAGATCTACTGTTATGGTAAGTAACTATTCTTTTCCAGGTCATCAACTTGAGATGGGTTACATGGACCAATTTTATTGACTAGAAGAATGTTAGCAAGGACACTGGGGAAAATTCTCTATTCTTACAGTATATGCTATGAGATCTTTAACTTCCACCTAGACAGCCACCAGAGATGGTCAGAAGGGACCTTTGTTTAACGTCTCGTCCCAAGTATGGCAGCCCCACACAGCACCACAGTTGAGCATCAGGCCAAGCTTCTGGTGTAGGACTAGAACCCACAACAACCTTCTATATTTTCCAGATTTGGAGATGAGCATGCAGCCTACTGAGCCACGTATACAGAAGTCAAGAATTGCCGGTCATAGCAAAGTACAAAAATTATGATAATTTGAAGCACACAAATACATCTGTTGATCTATAGCTGCAGTGTTAAGTTCAAACTGCTAATGCAGGCCACATTCATTGCACCGCTACCTTAATGTGCAACCCAGCCCTTTAGCATGCAGTTAGAAACACAGAAACAAAATTTGACTGTAGATAAGGACCGCTTGACCTACCCAGTTAGTCCATTTTTCCCTGCCTATGGTATCAGTGCAGACCCTAATCAGTCTCTGGCTCTTTCTCCTTCCCCCTTCCATTCCACTAAGATACCCTTGTGCCTGTCCCTTGCATTCTTGAACCTCACTGCTGTCATCACCTCCACAACCTCCAATGGAAGACTGTTCCAGGAATCCATCATTCTTTCTGTGAAGAAATACTTCCTCACATCTCTCCTAAATCTACCTCCCTCCAGCTTTATAGCATGGCCCCTTGTTCCTGAGCTCCCTTTTTTTTCTGAAAAATACTTCTATTGTGTACCTTATTTAACCCCATGAGGTATGTAAAGGTCTCTACCATATTCCTCTTCCCCTTCTCTTCCAGGGTGTGCATATTGAGGTCCTTTTGCCTCTCATTGTAGGCTTTGGTGCAGGCCCTGCACCATTTTAGTTGCCCCCCCCTTTGGACCGCCTTCACTTGTCTATGTCCTTCTGTAGACGTGCTCTCCAGAATTGGACACAGTACTCCAGGTGGGGTCTTACCAGTGATCTATACAGGGGCAACACCACCGCTTTCTTTCTGCTAGTTTTACCCATCCCTATGCACCCTAGCATCCCACTAGCCCTCCCAACAGCCTGGCCACCTTTAGGTTATTTGATATGATTACCCCAGGTCTCTCTTCTGCTTGGTAGTCATCCATACCACTCCACCCATTTTGTACTCTGCTCTGGGTTTCTGTGCCCTACGTGCATTATTTTTCACCTTTTCACATTGAAACCCAGCTGCCGTACCCGGAGTGTCCACCCTGTTGCAGATTTTGGTGTCATCTGCAAAGTGGCTGACCTTTCCTTCCAGCTTCTCTGCAGTGTCACTTATAAAAGCACTAAAGAAGACCAGTCCCAACGCTGACCCCTGAGGCACCCCGCTGGTCACCCTCCCTTCCTCAGAGTGAACTTCATTTAGTACCACCCTCTGTCACCTATCTCCTAAGCAATTTCTTCCCATTTTACCACCCTTGGACCCACTCCCAAGCTACCCAACTTAACTAGTCCCTTATGTTAAACCGTGTCGAAAGCCTTACTGAAATCCAGGTAGGCCACGTCGACTGCTCCACCCTGATCTAATTCCTTGGTCACCCAGTCAAAGAAATCTGTCATACTTTAATAAACATAATGTTTCAATTATTGCAATTTTTTTGATTGTACATAATTTTGCTTTGAATTTTCAGTTTTCATTTCCAGGGTTTATAACGCACCTTGGTAGCCTAAGAAGTGTGCATTAAAATTATATGACTGTCCCCAGCTGGCCTCCTAATGTCTTTGTTCATAACATCAAGGTATCATAACAACAGACTGTGATGTCATAAACCACAGTTGTGAGGTCAGTTGAGGTGTTCATTCTTTTTGAAAGATAGAGTTGAAATGCATATTGCTTTAGCTGCAATATTTAGTTGACCAATAACAGAAGAGAGTAGGGAAAAAGAACTAGAACAGACTAAATAAAATTGTTGCATGTCATAGTTTTAAACCTTTTATGTTACTACTTGTTTTTAAAAAGTTTTTTTAGAAATGTTCATGCTTATTTCTATAACAAATATAAAGTCAGCTTGAAGCAGCAGTTCCTATAATGATGAACGTTTTCACCTTTACTTTTTTATTCTACTTTAGATTGCCACTTAACCTCATGTACAATAGATACCCTTTTTTCCCCCCATTCTGAGTCTGCTTTCGTACTTTTTTCAAATTCAGAATAATAAAAAGAGCACTCCTATTAGTATGGCTTGGACTAGGTTTTCATCAGTATTCTCAGCTGTTTTTGGACACCTGTCTTCCCATAAGGTCAGGGAGCAATGTCTGCTGCATGCTAGATCATTATAGTCACAAAAAAGTGATGTTTAAAAAATGATGGTGAACAGTGATGAAAACCTTGTTCAAACCATATTCAAAGATGATCTCTCATTATTTCAACTGTAACAAAACAAGAAAAGGCTGTAAAGAACACTCAGAATGGTATAGAAGTCTGGGAAAGGGGCAATCTAAAATGGGAATAAAAAAGTATAGTTCAAATTTATGACCACGGCGCTGGCATGCACTGCTGCTTTAATACATTGCATCTGCAATATTGTTTTTTTAGAGAGTACTACTGTCCAAGTAACACTGACCTGTGACTACCTTTTTTTTCTGTATTATAAACTCAGAATACAGCATATCTTCATTTCTGTTGTGAACTTATAGACAATTATCTTAAATCACAAATTGTACTGCCTACTGCATATATGAAAAATGTATCTTATCATTCTGTTACAGATACAGGGAAAACGTCTTTCAAGTTCCTCCAGTCTCCAGAGGAAGCAAAGTGTACAATCACTGCTATATTGTCAGCGGACCCTCGTTCTGTGTACCGTAGAAAACAGTGCCAGGATCAGCTGTTTTACTTTACTCTTGACACTGCACACATCACCAGCTGGTTTGGGGATGATTTTGCAGAAGTCCTTAGGATAAAACCAGTCCACAGGACTCAAAATGCCAGTGTGTAACTAATTTTTTTTTTTTTTAATCTAGTCCCACTTCAAGTATGTATAAGATTTGAATTTGTATTCAAATTGTTAAAAGATTTTTTAATAGAAAATATTGAAATGCTGATAGATAGTATTCTAGTGACCGCATGTGTACTTTTCTCCTCATTAAAGTTTATGTAGACAACAGAGGGCACTATTAAGAGATGCCACCAAACAGGTTACATACGCAAAAAAGGGAGTTACGAAATCCTGACTTTACAAAAAGCCATGCCTTGGAGGTCAAGAAGTGAAGAAAAACATAACGAAAGGAAACATCTGGAGGCACTTGGCAGGGAATTCAGATTGTAGTGTGCCCCCTTGTTTATATAGTGGTTGTCTTTCTAGCGTTCCGATCAAAACAAGGGATGTGCAAAAATGGTCTGAATTTTCAGGTTCAGCATCTTGGAAGGATGGGAGGACATGGTAAACTAGGTTAGGATGTGTTTTTATGGGTCTATAAAAATCCACCTATCTTATAAAATATTGCATAAATTGTAAGAACATTCTCTGACTTTCTCTAGTTAGAATTAATCAAACATCAATTAGTAAAACCACTGTACAGCCCAAAGTTAGACTTGTTCCACAAAAATACTGTTGACTGGGCAAGGTTTAGACAGCTCAGAAACACATGGTTTAATCTGAGCTCTTTTTTCATAATAATAATAATAATAAGTTTTATTTGTAGAGCGCAATTCCAAAAACCAAAGTGCTGTACATTGTTAAAATATCATAAAACAGAACAAAACAGACTAAAATTATTTGCAATACAAAATTAAGTCAAATAAAATAATCACTAAATGCTTGCTAAAACAAGTACATTTTTAGGCCTGCTTTGAAGCTCTCCATGGTCCTGCACTCTCGAATCTGACGAGGTAGAGAGTTTCACAGAGTGGGGACACCAAACATAAAAGCCGAGGCGCCAGATGTTTTCAGCCTAACCCTGGGAACCTCTAACAACCCCTCGTCAGTTGAGTGGAGAGGACTGTAATCTTAACTGTTACCTGGACTCCTCTATAACTCTGAGTCATCCCCCAGAGTTTGGAAACATTCATTAAACAAACATGTTAAATATTAGCCTTCCTACATTGCTAAAGGAGAATGTAGGTGTGCAGGGTCATTCATAGTCTGAAAGCCTTTATGCTATTTCACACAAGATATCAGGCTAATTAGTTGGCATCAGCAGCCTGCAGATATCTATGTCTAACTCTGCCCTATATTAAATCAAGACGGCAGCCCAGAAAGTAATGTCAGATTTGGGCAGACCTTGAGATCTTAAACACAGTTACCCAGCTGTGGCATTACATAAGCAATAAGGCAAGACCGGAGCATAGATTTAACAGTCTGTTACTCACAGCCTTGGGGCATACCTGTCATACCATATTGTCCGTAGTGGGTGATTGACGGTTAATCTAACCCTTTGGAGTGTATTATTGCTATTATAATAACCTGCTTCCCCTTTTTTCCATAGAAACCGTGGCATAATTTGTCGTTATAAGGGTGTTTTATTGCGGCAACACCTGCTCTGATTTCCCTTGCTATCGCATCCTCACACAGCACGCCACCACTGAAGACCGCAGACCGCTTCCATCTCTTCCAAACAGCACTACCACCACCAGAAGAACTCGGGTAAGTCCTCCCCAAAACAGTGAAAACCTCACAAACTAGGACAAAAACAAAATGTTTTAAACTACGCCGATTCAAATCGGCACCTGAGAACCCCTTACGGCGGATGCACGGTAGCTTTTATTTTATATAATTGCTGAAGCGAAAAAGGAAACCAACAATTATACAAAATAAAATATGTCGGATGTGTGTCAAACTCGATTTTACACTCTCGCTAGGATGCTTCACAACCCGAGGCTTCGCCCTCGGGTTTATGTAGCATCCCACAACTCGGGTGTGTGTAAAATCTTGTTACACACCCCGACCCATACTTTATTCTCTATATAAGAACATAATTTTAAAAAATTGCTACAATTGTATAGAATATTTTCCTCACCTAAAGGGAGATTTTTGATAAAGCAGTGCATCCGCTGTCTGCCTAAGAGTGATGGTTTATTTATTTATTGAAATGTTTCATCAGGAAGGCATGCTGAGTAACAAGTTGCTCTTCTCCCGGTGCGACCTGGGGGCTAGGGAACAGTGGTATATAATACAAAAAATGTCATAATGTTGGAATACAGTTTGCTTACTTGCATTCAATGAGAGCAGGAGGGATTACGGGTGGATAACATTGGCTAACAATACAACAGTTAAGTATAGTAGATAATAGATATGAAGACATATATAGCAAATTGGCAACAGTTCGTGACGGTTACACTGGAACACATATAATAACTTGGCAACATTATGTAGCACTAGATGGTAAGGTGACCCAATAGTAATTGGTAGCCATTAGTGTAACAGATATTCAAGATTTACAGTGATTGGAGTAAAAAGAGGAAGAATGGAAGGAGAGAACGAAAAATTGCGGAGGGTAGAATGGAAGAAGGAAAGGAAATTTACAGAGAGAGAGATGCAGACAGAACACGATTTTCAAGGCAAACAGGTTTAGGAGGTGAAAATAGAAACATAGAATTTGATGGCAGATAAGGACCGCTTGGCCCACCTAGTCTGCCCATTTCCCTACCTGATGGATAAGCTACAGATTCTAGTGAATCAACAGCTTACTTCCTCCTACCCACCCCCCAACTAGAATTGCCTTATGTCTGTCCCATGCATTCTTGAATTCTCCCATTGTTCCTGACTCAACAACCTCCTCAGGAAGGCTGTTCCATGCATCCACAACCTTCTTTGTGAAAAAATACTTTCTAACATTACCTCTGAGCCGTCCGTCCTCGATCTTCAAATTGTGCCCCCTTGTTTTTGTACATCTCTTCTTCTGAAAGATACTACCCTCTTGTACTTTAATTCCATTGAGATACTTGAAAGTTTCTGTCATGTCCCCCCTCTCCCTCCTTTCCTCAGTGGTATACATATTAAGCTGCTTTAGTCTCTTCTCGTATGTCTTCTGGTGCAGACCCTGCACCATTTTGGTTGCCCTCCTCTGAACAGCCTTCACTCTGTCTGTCTTTGCGGAGATGGGGTCTTCAGAATTGCACGCAGTACTCCAGATGGGGTCTCACTAACTGTCTGTACAGAGGGATAACAACTTCCTGTTTTCTACTGTTGATACCTCTCCCTATGCATCCCAGTATCCCTCCAGCCCTTCTTACTGCCTTTTCACATTGCTTGCCCACCTTTAGGTCATCTGATATAATTACTCCTAGGTCTTTTTCGGTTGTTGTTGTTGTTATTAACTCACTCCCCATTGTGTACTCTTCCGCTGGGTTTTTGTTTCCCAGATGCATTACCATGCACTTCTTTGCATTGAATCTGAGCTGCCACATATTTGACCATTCCTCCAACCTTGCCAAGTCCCTTTTCATTCTTTCCACTCCGCCTTGTGTATCAACCCTGTTACAGATCTTTGTGTCATCTGCAAAGAGACATATCTTTCCTTCCAGGTGCTCTCCAGTGTCACTTTTAAAGACATTAAAGAGGACCCATCCCAGTGCTGTACCCTGCAATAGCCCGCTAGTTACCCTCCTTTCTTCACTGTGGAAAAGCATTATTACAGTCATTCAGCAGTGCTAGTAGATGGAATGCCGCCACATTTTTCAAAAGAATTCATGCACCGTGATGCTCAGGATCTGCATGACAGTTTAACAGAGATGTGTGTAGTAGGTGACGCAATGTGCAGACAGTCAGTGTGATTGCAGCATTTCTGAGGCCCTTTTTATAATTTCTGCGTTGGGGTTCCATGACGTAGCTGCTGCTGTCCTTCATTTAAAATAGGGCTAATTTTAAATGGATATCTGTGTATTGCTGATGCCAATATGTAATCCCAGAACCTCGTTTGAAAGAGCTTTTTGTGGGTGTTCAGACTGTGAAGGCCCCCGCACGCCTACTTTTCCTTAACCCTGACAGAAGTCCGATATTTAAGATTGTGCATGATGAAATTTCCAGAAATTAAACTGGCAGCAGCACTGAAATTTTCTGACATTAAACTGGCAGCACTATTCAATAAATACTGTTATAAAATGGGGCAGTGAGAGTTCCGGCTTCTGACTGATCAGTAGCCATGCATTAAATGTGTTCAGTGCATGGCTAAAAAAAAAGTGCTGACCATCAGTACAGTGTCCAGAAGTGGAATCAGTGCCCATTAGAATGTTGTCATCTCTGCTGGTAGCCATGTTTTCTTTTGCCCACTAACACG
Organism: Neoceratodus forsteri; assembly: GCA_016271365.2. Lineage (NCBI taxonomy): Eukaryota > Metazoa > Chordata > Ceratodontiformes > Ceratodontidae > Neoceratodus > Neoceratodus forsteri. The sequence continues at coordinate 1,143,385,733 of CM057453.1, forward strand.
TAACTCCCCTTCACTTGCCATGGCCAGCCTACCATAGGTCAATTTCAACGTATGCATTGCAGATGAAGGTGAAAGCATATTTAAGAACTCTGCAGAACAAGATCCTGAAACAAATATAGAAAATGCTGCTGCTGTCACAGTGAATAATGAAATAAATACAGAAAATTCAAACACTGTAACTGTGAATTCTAGGCACTTGACCCTAACTTCCAGAGAACTATACGAAACTGAGGAAGCCAGAAATGAGCCCAACACAGAAAAAAAAACTGCCTGGGCACTGAAGGTCTTTGAGGACTGGAAAACCTCAAAAAAGTTGCAATCTGTTGTAAAACAGCTACTCCAGGCATGCTAAATGAAACGTTTCGTGCCTTCTATGCAGAAGTCAGAAACTCTGATGGCACTGGAACACCTAAAAGAAGTTACAATTGATTTTAAAACAGCTACTACAGAGCCGACCCCGTAGCGCTGGACGCCACACCACGCCGGCAACTCATGCTCAGGAACGAGCACAAGCCATCGGGGGTTGGCAGGGGAAGGAGAGGATCGAGCGTACGGAGGACAGCTCTCCTCTCCTAGGGTGGGAGGACTGGTGCTCCCGTCGAACGACTGCCCCCAGGTGGAGGCCTGGTGGAAATGCAGGACTGTGGGCGCCATGGAAGGAGGGTGCTGCGGGATTTCTCGGACGGCGTACGCGCCTCCATGTGTGCCGACGCCTGCATGTGCCCCAGTAACGGGGAAGGGACAAAAACAGAGAAAAGCACCCCCAGCTGCAGCAGGATGACAACAACCCCTTGCAGGCTCCACACCCGGGGCTCTGGGTAACTCCCAGTGAGACCAGGGTGACTGGGCGGGGATTCATCTAGGGCAGAAAGCGATACATATATATATATATATATATATATATATATATAAAATACTACAGGTGTGCTAAATGAAACTTTATGCCTTCTATGCAGAAGTCGGAAACTCTGATGGCAAAGCGTACACTCTCAGAAGTTACTCTAGGCTTCGCACAGCACTAAACCATCAACTGAATTCATTAACCATAGGCAGAAAGATAAACATTATGCCAGACCCTGCTTTCACTTCCAGTAATAGCGTTTTTTTTTTTCCCTGTAATGTGGAGTTACAGAAAATCGCAAAAAGACTGTTCAAAGCATCACGCTCTGATAACTAAACTGGACCTCCAGAAGCTCACAGAATCACTGGTACTGTCTCCCAACACCGTGCCTGGCCTCGTATGTGAAGTATGACTAGACCTCCAACTTTACATGACCAGGCGTGGGTGGGAAGGCCTACAAGGGTTATGGTTCATGTATGCTTCTCCCTGTTTGCTACTGTGTCCTGTAGCGAGCCTTAAAAAGTAAGTAAACTCCCTGAAGATGTACCATCTTTCTGTTGTAGCCCAAAAAGACTCCTGCAGTATTTCCTGGACATGCTTCCGATGTGGTACTCCAAGGAGCCTATGTGGCTTGATTATCTGTCTGTATGTATGTCACGATTCAGCAAGGAAGCCAACCTCAGTAAAATCTACACTAATCACTCCATATGTGCCACAGCCATGTAGTTACTATTGGATGCTGGCTTGGAGAACAGGGAGATCATGGCAGTGATGGGACACCATAATGAAGTCAGCCTGCATTCTTCCTGGGATGCCTCCTGCGCTGACAGGAGGAAATGGAGTAACATCCTTAGTCAACGAAATGACCCTGATCCCAAAATGAGCACCTGTGAGAAAAGAGCAACAACAGATGCCTCTCAAGACAGTTCTGTACTACCACCTACTGTCAAGCAAGCTACATTCAGCCAGGGTCCATTCAACTTTAATACCCCAGTAAACTTCGATGTACCTGTCAATTTCTTCAGCCTTGGCAAGTGATTTTTTTCCCCACATGTTAACAGTGCCACATGAGGTTTAGTGCAGTTCAGTTACTTTTATCCTCCCCTACAGTTATTTTCAACCTCCCTCCCCCAAATTACAGGCACTATTTTTTCCAGTGGAAGAATGTTTTAACAAAATAAATCTAACATACTAACATACTAACATACTATTTGCCAGCAGATTAGGCCTTATGGTCTATCAAGTCTGCTCGAACCTAGATCCTTAGTTGGGTGCCGAGACCCTCCCATCCCTTGTGCTCCAGAAACCCCTATCATCCATCCCCACCCCCCCGGGATAGGCCATCATCTGATACATCCACTTTCTGTGTCTGTCCCACCCTCTCTTAAAGCTCTCCACTGTGGATCTCTGAACCAGCTCACCAGGCAGAGCATTCCAAGGGTCCACCACCCTCTCAGTGAAAAACCTCCTCCTCTTTTCCCCCCTCACCCTTCCACCTTCCAACTTCAAACCATGCCCTCTGGTGATGCCTCCCTGCTTTAGTCTAAAGATCCCCTCCATGTTTACCCTATTTATTCCCTTGAGGTACTTGAAGACCTCAATCATGTCCCCCCTGTCTCTCCTCTCCTCCAATGAAAACAGGCAGAGCTCCTCAAGTCTGTCCTCGTAAGTCAAATCCCCTAGCCCTCGTATCATCTTTGTTGCCCTCCTCTGTACCCTCTCCAGGAGCTGTGTCCCTCTTCAAGTGTGGTCTCCAGTACTGTACACAGTACTCAGGTGTGGTCTAACCAGTCCATTGTACAATGGCAGAATCACTTCCTTGCTCCTAGAGGTGATCCCTTGCGATGCATCCCAACATCCTGTTTGCCTTGCTAGCTGCTCTCCTGCACTGCTCAGTGTTATTCATACATGTATCCACCATGACCCCTAGGTCTTTTCCCCTGTTGAGGCTTCCAGCACCTCCTCCCAGGGTGTACCTGTGTTTAGGGTTTCCTCGACCAAGATGCAACACCTTGCACTTGGTGATATTGAAATTTAATTTCCATGTGTGAGCCCAGCTTTCCAGGGTGTCCAGGTCCTTGCAGGGCCAACCTCCCTCTTCTCCCTCAACTACTGCTCCCATCTTGGAGTCATCCATGAAGAGACTCATTTCACACCCTATACCATCCCTGATGTCTGATATGTATGCATTAAACAAGTTGGACCCAGGACGAGCCCTGTGGTACCCACTACCAACCTCTGTGAGGTTGAGAGCTCCCCACAGACCACTACTCTCTGAGTGCGTCCAGCTATCCAGTTTTCAATCCATCTGACCATCAAAGGCCTACTCCTAACCCCATCAGTTTCTCCACCAGACCATTGTGGGGACAGAGTCAAGCGCCTTGCTGAAGTCCAAGAATAAGCCATCCACAGGCTTACCCTATCCAGTTCTGATGTTACCCATTCATAGAACTCCACAAGGTTGGTTTGACATGATCTACCTGGCACAAACCCATGCTGCCGACTATCCAGACCTCCACCTCCTCCAAGTAAACCCCCAATCGTTCCTTTAGTATACTCTCCATTAATTTTCCCACCACCGAGGTTAAACTGATGGGTCTATAGTTTCCTGGTACTTCCTTGACCCCCCTTTATGGATTGGTACCACATGTGCCTCTCGTAATCCTAAGTACCTCCCTGTCTCAAGTGACCTGTTGAAAAGCTCCGCCAGGGGTGCAGCCAGTATGTCCGCCAATTCCCATAGTACTCTCGGATGAATGCCATCCGGCCCAGGAGATTTGTCTTTCTTTAGGGCCTTGAGGGCAAACCACACCCTTTTGGTGGGGATGGCATCATCCGTCCCCTCCACCTTACTGGTCTTTTTATCCTTATCCAGATGTGACACCCCTGGGGTACCTTTCCCTCCCTTTTGCTCCATTTCTGCTGCTCCCCTGATCCCTCCCTGCCGCTATCCCTTTGTGCCTTGCTTTGTAGATATCCCATCCCCTCCTAGTGAACACAGAGGCAAGTACTCGATAAATACCTCTGCCTGGTCCCTCGCCTCTTCCACCCACCCTCCTTCTGATCTCAATCTGCTGAGATGGCCCTTAGTTTTTCTCCGCTCCCAATGTACGGAAGACCCTTTTTCCCCTCCATGTATCCCTGTGCCAGCCCGATGCTCTTTACTGGACTTTGCTCCCCTCACCATCTGGGTGACTTTTCTAGATGCAAGCTGGTACATTTCCTTATCCCTATCCCTCTTGTTGTTTTATATTTTTGTAAGCGCCTTCTTTTCTCTGACTGCTACCTGGACCTCACTGGACCACCAGCATAGTTTTATGTGACCTTGCTCCCTTACGTTTCAACTTAGCGCAGATCCTGACTGCCTCTTGAAGTCCCCATTTTATGACCTCCATCTCCTTTCCACACACTTGTTGTTGAGGTAATCCCTCAAGTGATCCTTGAGAATATTTCCCATGCCCATAAAGTCTGCCCCCTGAAGTCCACTGCCAGTGTCCTAGATCTCACCCCACTCCCCCAATGCTTATTTGAAACCAGACAGTATTGTGGTCACTCCCAGTCAGGGTCCTGTACAACCATGTCCTTACCAGATCCCCATCTTCCAGAACCACATCCAGGACATGCCCCTCCTTGTGGGCTCCATCACATGCTGTGTTAGAACACATCCTGGAAGCCATCCAGCAGCCTCTGCTCCTTGGCCACCTTAGGGACATGGTTCCCCAGTTAGTACCTGGCATATTAAGGTCCCCATCAACACCCTCCTTCCCCTTTGGACCACACTGGGCAATGATGTTGTCCAGCAACCATCCTCTAGAACATCACTCATCCCGGGGCCTATATGCTACACCCAGCTTGACCTTATCTCCTGCTGGGGATCGTAAGGTGACCCATAAGGCCTCCACGTTCCCTCTGCCTCTTCTACCATAGCAATTTCTATGTCATCTCTAATGAACATAGCCCTCCACCCCTCTGCCCTCCTTTCTATCCTTCCTAAGCATAGTGTACCCCGTGCATTTAGGTCCCAGTCATGGTTTTGTTGTACGTTTCGTGACTGCCATACATCCACCCCCTCGAACAGCATGGCCTGGAACTCTGGCAACTTGTTTCCCAAACTCCTGGCATTTACTAACACTAACTCCCACCCCTTATCCCTGATCCTTTTTGTCGAACCCCACCCAGATTCCTTATACTTCCATCCTCCCCCTGCTCCTCCTGAAACCTCCACCTCCAGTCTGTTTCCCCCCTCCCCTTGGGGCTACTCCCCTCATCTGGAGGGGAGGGCTTCTGGTCAGCCCCTCCCTTATCCCTTCCCCCCCTTACAAGTTTAAACCCCACCTTTCTTGTATGTAGTCAGCCATCCCTGTTTAAGGACTTCCTTCCTAATGGGGCAAGATGAAACCTGTCCTTGGCATATAGTCCCTTATCCTCCCAAACTCCATTCCAGTTCCCTAACACCCCAACCCATTCTCTTCACCCACTTCCTGAGCCATTCATTAACCTCTGTAACTTCATTTTTTCTCCACTGAGGCCTTTGGTACTGGCAATATCTCCGAAGAAATGTTGCATCCATTATCCCGACAGACTCTGGCAAGTTCTTGGAACCTTGCTTGGATTTCAAAATGCTATTTCCTTCTAGATCATTAGTTCCCAAATGCACCAGAAATCCGGTTTCCCTCCACAATCCTAACCATTTCATACACCATGAACTTTGCTCTGTGCACTGTCAGCCCAGAGATACTCACTACCTTCACCTGGCTATGGCATCCACCCCTGTCCCTCCCAATGGATACCCTTAATCCATCGGTCTCCAGTAACAGAACCTTAACACCGCCATCATCCTTATGGTTACCTCCACTATGCCTCTCAGCCCCCTCCCCCACTTTATTCATGATCACAATTTCATGGGAGTCTTCCTGCCTTATTTGAGACCCCTTGTCACCCTCCCCTTTCTGCCTCCCTTGCTATTTTGCCCACTTAACTCAAACCCCCTCTGAATAGGTGTCCCCTTTAACCCTCTCTTATCTGAACCATTTATCCTGGCCCTGATGGTTTCCCCTTCCCCCGCACCCTCATCCCCCCTTGTAATAGTACCCCTGTCTCCAGAGGCTCTCTGTGGGTCCCCTTTAGCTAGGGCCCCATCCTTGGTACTGACCTTCCTGCTGAAGGGGGGCTCCTCTCCCACCTCCTCGTCTCCCAGTTCCTCTCCAATCATGCTCTCCTCCCTCATGTCTGGAATATGTTGCATCTCCCCCATTTGCTTAACATATATGTTTCCCCTTCTCCCTCTGGGACTATGTCTATCCTTTCCATAGCTGTTCTGTGATGCCCTATGGGTATCTGACTCCCTCCCCCCGGCCTCTGTATAAGTTTCCTCATTTCCACCAACCCCTTCCTCCCCCTCTAGGATGCTTAGTATCTCAAATTTATTGTGACACTCTATGTCAGCCTCCATCAAGTAACCCGAGTTTCCCCTGACTGCATCTCTAAACTGACCCTCTTCTTCCTCTCTTGCACTGTTCACCTTGGAGCTCCTTCCACAGTCTGCTGTTTGGCTTCCGCACAACAGCCCCTCCTGACTTTCCCCCTCCAGTCTCCTTGAATTCAGAATTTTCACCCTGTACGCTTTCCCTTAGCATCAACTTCCCTATCTAAGGGTCCTCTGTCCCTAATATCCCCCTTCTGCTTGCTGTAGCATAATGTCCTGTAATTTCAGGCGTTGCCCCAGCCTCCCTCAGCCCCACCCTTCTGCTGCCCTTATCCACACCCTTATCCTTGGACACCCCCCAGCTCCACAGCTTACTCCTTAACCAATATACCTCACTCCTAATACAAGATAGCTGTCTACAGAGTGGGCAGCCTCCCTCTCTCAGGCCCAATTTAGAATTATTGCCATCCCACAGCCTGTGCAGCCTACAGCCCTTCCGAAGATGCCTGCCATGGTGGAATATGGCCACCCTGATTATCCCCTCTGTTTATAATAGCACCCCTTTTCTCAGTCCCTTTCCCCTGGAGTACAGTTTCTCTCTATACTGACTGTAGTTATTTACAAACCCAATTTCAACCCCACCAACAAAGTTCCCAAGTCTCGCAAACACATACAGTCCAGTATGTGTTCAGTCCCACTAACAGTGTGTGTAAGCAGACTCCAGGTACCGTATGATGTCACAGGCCCACCAACTCCTGTTGCTTCAAAATTTCAGTCCCAAACAGAAATACTCAGCCCTTCAATCCCAACCCCCAGTGGCTTTTCAGTATTTAAGTAAGCCTACAAAACAGGGTAGGTGGGAGGGCTCTTACCAAACACCAGGCAAACACATTTAAATTACCTTCTAATTTTCCCTGCCAAACATCTATCCCCAAACCTACAATATCACAGCCCAAGTATCAGTTCAAATTCAAGGTAATAAATTTTAACACATAGAACTAATTTCACTAACAAACTAATCAAATATTTCAGTTTAAAACAAAATATAACTCCTGGCCTCTTTTCTACCAACCTGTTGCTTAAGCTCCCAAGTGAACAATGAATCTAATTTATGAATTTAAAAAAAGTTATCTGTCTTTCTTTTAATATGACATAAGAAGACCATTTTGTAAGCATAGTAAGATGCCCCGGGGTGTGCATTGAACACATCTGACTGCACACCCTGGGGCTGAAGGCACTCACCTTGTGGCCTTGTGCCTCACTACACCGCTGGACGTGCAGTCTGTTTTGTTCAGTGCACACACTGTCGTTTCTTACTGCTTACCTTAAAAAAAAAAACAGTGCCTGGTGTTTTATGCGAAATTGACCATTTCACACCATTGTAATGCATTTATTGCATGCCCTGCTTCACCCAGATTGTGATATGCTGAGTCTTGCTGATCCTTGTGATAATCGGCATGTCTCCACCTGGTGATGTCATTTGTTGTGCTCTTCTGTTTCATCTGTGATGAAGTCAGGGATATTGGCACATTGGTGAGGTCTGTGAAAACTCCATATTTTCTTACTATGTGCCTAGTCCAAGAAACTGAAAACCAGTCAGCTGGTTTGAAACATAGAAATTGAAGTTAGGTAAGTGCCACTTGGCCCATTCAGTCTGCCCATTTTCATTGTGATTGTTTTCGCTGCAGACCCTCCTTGGTCTACGGCACTGTCTCTTCCACCCCCTTTCTTTCCCTTATGATTCCCTTGTGCCTATCCCAGGCTTTTGAACTCCCCATTACCTCCACTTTAAGACTGTTCCAAGAATCCACCACCTTTCTGTGAAGAAGTGTTTCCTCACATCTCTCTTGAACCTACCCCCCTCCAGTTTCATATCATGACCCCTTGTTCTAGAGCACCCCTTCCTCCGAAATATACCTTTCATCTGTACCTTATTTACCCTGTGAGGTATTTAAAGGTGTTTGTCATATTCCCCTTTCCCTCCTCTCCTCCAGGGTGTACACATTGAATTCCCTTAGCCTCTCCTTGTAGGGTTTTTAATTCAGACCTTGCACCATTTTGATAGCCCTCCTCTGGACCGCCTCTTCTCTGTCAGTGTCTTTCCTGAGATGTCTCCAGAACTGGACGCAGTACTCCAGGTGGTCTCACCAGTGACGTATATAAGGGTAACACCACTTCCTTCTTCCTGCTGGTGATACCCTTACCTATACACCCCAGCATCTCACTAGCTCACTCGATCACTTTGTCACATTGTCTGGCCACCTTCAGGTTATCCAGTATTACCCCCAGGTCCCTTTCCTACTTGTTCACTGCTAATATCTCTCCCCCATTTTGCACGCCACCCCCAGGTTGCTGTGACCCAAGTGCATTATTTTGCACTGTTTTTACATTAAACCTTAGCTGTCAAACTTTTGACCACTCCTCCAGCAGTTTTAGATCTCTAACCATCCATTGCACCCCCTCTGGAGTGACCATTCAGTTGCAGATCTTGGTGTCCTCTGCAAAGAGGCAGACTTTCCCTTCCAGTTCCTCCACTGTATCACTAATGATGCTATTAAAGAGGACCAGCCGCAGCATTGACCCCCTGGGCACCCCACTGGTCACTTCCCCTCCTTGGTGCAGACACCATTTACGACCGCCCTCTGCCTCCTATCCCCTAACCAGTTTCTTACCCAGGTTGCCACCTTGTTGCCCACCCACATGCTACCCAACTTGTTTACCAGCCTCCTATGTGGAATGGTGTATGATTTGATTTGAGTTTCATCATATTCAGTGCCAGTGATGCACAAAAAAATGTACGAATGGGGGTGGAAGAGGTAATGCTGTTTTGAAACCAAAGAGAGTTTTTATGCAATAGCCAGCACAGTTTTCTCCTGTATACCTAGATTCAGACTCTTCAGACTCCACTATTCTTTACTGCACCTGAAAATCATCACCTTACCAAGGCTAACACATTTAGTAACAGAAACAGAGAATTTGATGGCAGAAGGAGATTGAAAGTCCATCAGGTCTGCTCTTACTATTCTACTTCATCCGACCAGCCAACTGGCCTGGTGGGCTGTATAACCCCTCACCCCCACTCCACCCCTCAAATCCTTGCTGTCCACCTTGTGAGTCCCCATGCATCACCCAGCCTTATTTAAACCCATTAAAGGTTGCTGCCCCCATTATTTCCATGGCAGTTTATTCAATGGCTCTACCACCTTCTCAGCAAAGTAGATCTTCCTTGTGTTTCTCCTGAATTTATCCCCCACCAATCTTCAGTCCTGCCTCCTAGTGGCTGCATCCGTGTTTCTTACAATTAGGACCTCCCTATTTACCTTGTTTATACTCTTGAGAAACTTATGATCTTCGGGGATATCTTTGTCATCAGGTCACACCTCTGGAGCTTAACCGTCAGGCATCAGGATCCCACAGAAGCTTTTTCTGCAGCAGTCTACTAGGGGCTGCCCATTCGGATGTCAGGCTCTAACTTCACGCACCCCATATAAGCGCTGGCGGGCGGCCCCAATTCCACCTCAGTTCTTTCTCACTGTCAACCATTCATGCACGGACTCTGCAGAAGTTTTGTCACTCGGTTCAACCATCATTTTTTACTTGCTGTTTTCTTTTATTTACCTTTGAACCACTTTGGTTTAATGTGATTCTTTTATCCTTTGTATGTCGAGGACTACTCCATTGGCTCTTTTCCATTGCTGTCACTGCAAAAAGATTTCATCCACCGATGAACAAAAACTTTGTATCTGCTGTCTTGGGCCTAACCACACCATCCTCGCCTGTGAGTCCTGCTAGAAGTTTAATCTCACCACCTGGCGCTGACGCAAGAAAGTCCTGCAGAAGTTCCTTATGGAGCAATAGACAGATCATGCAGTGGTCCTCTGGAGCCCCCACCCCCACCCCCACAGTCACTGGTGTCTTCTTTGGGCTCTCACGCTATTAAGGCCTGGGACACATCCTCAGTGAAGCACTTTTGACGGAATAAGGAGAGGTCAAAGACCACTCCCCCTGTCAGTGATCCCGGTCCACGCTGGATTATTATTCATCCTCAGATCCCACCATCAACTGCTCCAGCATTGATGCCTCATCCCTTGCAGGCCTCTGCTCCTACCAGGCCCCCCACAATGGATTCCTTTCCCAGCCATCACAGGGCCGCAGAGTGCCCGTTGACCTCCAGGTCATCAGCCCCCGCCATCGAGACCTATCGAGGTCTTACCAGCGCTGGGCATGACTGCTGCTACTTCATTCAGCGGTCCATCATCTGACCTGGGCTATGTGCCCCCTCCATCGGCAGCTGTGTCGACGACCATTCCTATCCCTGCCGTCCACCTCAATTTCATATTTACCGCTATTACTACATCTCTCATTCAGCAGCTGATTCCATGGCCCGGGCCGTCGTCACCTGCACAGTCGGCTGCTCCCTCAGTATTGACGCCAATTTAACTTGCGTACCCTGCACCCTCCAGAGAGACATCGTTGGTACATTGGTAGGTGCCTGCTTCAGAGCAGACTAACATATCAAAGAGGAGTACCACCCTGATCTCATCCTCTCTGAGGAAGAAGACATTGATGTGGAGTCCTCTTGACAGGTCCGCTGTCTTCTCCAGGAGTGAGTAGTCTGTTAAACACACCCCTAGGTCTTCCCCAGAGGACCTCTACTTTTACAGTATTATGGAGCAACTCTCCTCCACCATGGGTTTTTGGACTGAGGAGGATGATGAAGCCAGGAGGAATCTGGTGGACTTTCTGGAGATCCCAGAGTCTGCGCCCAAGGTTATTCCTCCTCTGCTGCCTGGCACAGACAAAATATGGTACCAGCCATGCCGTCAAGCTCTATCAGGCATCTCGGGGGTTGTCCTTCTGTGCGACCCAGCCTGAAATGACTCAGTGGTTATTAAGGCCACTTATAACAGAACTAAGGCTCCTAACCACTTTAGTTCCCTGCCTCCTAATCAGGAGTCCAGGAGGTTGGACCTCTGGGGCAAGTGGACTTTTGTATCTGCCACCCTGGGCCTTTAGTTTGCCAGTTATTATTTAGTTTTTGTTGACCGGGTAAGTGCACTAGACAAATCCTACCTATTTTCAGGCATGGCCCGGGGAGTGGGATACAGATGAATGCCAACTGACCTTGAACCAGATTAAGCTGTAGTATTTTTAGTGAATGAGGGAAATTTGGCCAGGATACCGGGGAAATTCCCCTACTCTTCTCGATAAGTGCCATGGGATCTTTAACATCCACCTGAACTACCACCAATCCAGGCAGATGGGACCTCGGTTTAACGTCGCATCCGAAAGACGGCACCTCAGAAGTGCAGCACCCCTCTCATGCTGCACTACAATGTCAGTACTGGGATATTAACCCAAATGCCAGATGTGGGAACTGAACCCACAGCCCTTTGATCTCCCGGCCTCAGAGGCAAGTGTGCTACCTACTGAGCCACTGACACTGCAGTCGTATTAAGTACCAGAATACCCTCTGGAGGAAAGGCAAGATGGCTGCACAGGCCCTCCCTGGGGTTTCCCAGAAATAGCTTCTCAAGGTGCTTCAGACCTCAGGAGATGTCAGTAAGCATCTCCTCAGGGCCACTTATGATATGGCTGATGCTGCAGCAGTCGATCTGGCTTGCATCACAGAAACCTGATTGGGTGATGACGCCGGGCCAGTTTTGGAGGCAGCCATTCACACCGGGTACTCTGTAATGCACTGCCCGAGGTGGGAACACAGTGGCAGATCTGCTTTAGATCCTGCTTGAACTTCACCTGCACCCAGTGGGTTCCGCCATGTCCTTTTGAGTGTGTGGCGGTGCGTGTGGGTCCAGGTGTGGGATGCAGGATTCACCTCGTTTAACGCCCTCCAGGGTCGGGAGGAGGTTTCCTGCAGGAGGTTGCAGACTTCGTCATCAACAGGGTGTTGGATTCTGTCTAATGGTTGATTCTAAGGGACTTCAGTACCTGGATTGACGACTAATCCTTGCAGTTTGGTTATGACCTCCTCCAATTGATGACGTCACTGGGCCTTGCACAAGTAGTTACTTCTGCGACCTATCTCCACGGCCACAGGCTGGGCCTGGTCTTCTCACTGGGGCTTGAGATTATGAACCTCAAGACTGACTGGGTCGCGTGGTCCGATCATTGCATAGTGGAGTGCTTGTTTGGGCCCCCATCCTTGACAGTCCCTTGTCAAGATGATCAGCTATCGTTCTTTAAGGGGACTGTCCCTGGAGGGACTGTTGGCGGTAACTGATTTACCTGGTGTGACTGCTGCATGTGCAGTTGGCACAGGAGAGGTGGTAGCCACCTATAATAAGGCGGTATCTGAGGCTCTTGATGCCATTGCACCTGTCCATATACAACCTAGATCCTCTTGCTTGAGACCCCCTTGGTTTGGTGGAGCTCTCAAGGTGAAGAAGTTCAGGTGTAGGAAGTTGGAGCATTGCTCACTGAGAAACTTTTCTGAGGAGGACTAACTGACCTTGGGTGCTCACTATTCTGAGTTCCAGTAATCAAACGTAAGAAGGCAGAGTTCCTGTCTAGGGCGATTGCAGCAGGGAAGAACAGACCATCTTAGTTTTTAGGACTGTGGACAGACTACTTCATCCTGTCTATCTACAGCTGAAAAAGCTTTTTAAACCACATTGTGTGATGAGTTTGCTCAATTCTTCCTTGACAGAGTGTCCACCATTTGGTTGAGGATCTCGTCAGCGAGGCAAGTTTTGCCTCCCAGTGATCAGCTGGGTCGGAGCGGAGGCACTCCTATTGTTTGGGAGGAGTTTAGACCATTGGAGGTGGCCAAGGTCATTGAGGTGATCTTGAAGCTGAAGCACACACTGCAAACTGGACCCGGTCCCAACCTGTTTCTTGTTAAGATGTTGAGTCCGTTGGTCCGGTGTTTGCCAGGATTATCCAGTGTTCATTGTCGGAGGGAGTCCTTCCTGATGCCTTGAAGGAGGCACTGGTGAGACCCTTCTTGAAGAAGTCCTCTCTCGACCCTGATGTCCTGGCGAATTATCGACGATCTCCAACCTTCCATTTTTTAGGAAAAGTTGTTGAGAAAATAGTGGTGCAGCAGCTTGAAGTGCACTTCATGACCTTTGACATCTATAAGCCATTCCAGTCTGGTTTCAGGGATAGGTATAGCACCGAAACGGTGTTAATGTGCAAAATTACTTCCTCAGGGCAGGAGATAGAGGAGACAGGTCAGTTCTTGTATCTCCTCAATCTCTCTTCAGCATTTGACACTGTGGATCACTTTGTGCTGCTGGATCGCCTTAGAGAATATTGTGGACTCAGCGGTACTGTCATCAACTGGCTTGAGCCCCAGCTCTCAGGAAGGAAGCAACGGGTGGTAATGGGGAATTTCTCCTCCTCCCCGAAACCCCTGCCATGTGGAATCCCTCAAGGCTCGATCCTTTTGCCAGTGTTATTCATGGTGTACATGCTACCCTTGGGCGAGCTTATTAGGCATTACAGTTTGCGTTTTCACTGCTATGCAGATGACACCCAACTGTATATGTTCTTTGCCCCTGGAACATAGGGACCATGAAAGTGCTTAATAACTGCCTGGCCAAGATCAATGACTAGATGTCCTCCAGCTGGTTGCAACTGAACCCCAGCAAGACAGAAGTCCTAGTGATTGAGCCAAGTCGCGGGTGTGATGGGAGTGCCTCCAGAGTGGTGACAGGATTGGTCCTCGGATCCACTCCGTTGATGGCTTCCTCTAGGGTGAGAAATCTTGGCGTCTTCCTGGATGACAGATCGACACTTTTTGCACAGGTGTTTTCGGTGGTCCAAAGTGGTTTTTGCCACTTGAACATGGCCAGGATTAAACCCCTAGTTCTGCCCGAGGACCTGCTATCACTGGTACATGCCTTTGTCACTTCCAGGCTTGATTACTGTAATGTTCTGTACTTTGGGGTTAGTGGAGGGACCCTCCACTGGCTGCAGCTGGTGCAGAATGCAGCGGCCAGGTTACTGATGGGCCTGTCTAGGTCATGTTATGTGACCCTGGTACTGCAAGCTCTGCACTGGCTGCCTGTCAGGTGGAAGATCCTTTTCAAGCTAGGCTTGCTCAACTACAAGGCCCTATATGGACTGGGCCCTGGCTACCTGGCTGATCTCCTGACACCTCAGTCCATTCCCTCTGCTCCTCCGCCAGGGGCCTCCTTGCAGTTCTGACAGCTAGGTTAAAAACATCCGGTGATCAAGCTTTTGAAGTCACTAGACTGACCCTCTGGATCTCGTTTCCTATCTGTGTTAGGGGGGCCCTGACGGTAGGGGTTTTTAAAAGGGGTTTAAAGACTCATCTTTTTACACTAGTCTATCCGGACTAATCACAGCTGTTTTTATGCTTTTAAGATGGTATTTATTTTATTGTGGGTTGTATGATATATTTTAATGTAAATTTATCTGTAACTTAATTATTTGTATTGCCCTGCTTGTTTTTATGTAAGGCGCCCAGAGCCTTCAGGATTGGATGCCATATAAATAAATGTTGACAGCCAGGAAAGCTGCCTCTGGAGGCACTCCTGGCTTAGGGTCTCTGGCTTTGCAAATGATGTCCAGCAAAAGGTGTTGAATGCCCCCCTTTTGTGGGTCACAAGACTTTTTGGTCCAGACATGCAGGATATTATCAATGAGCTGCAGGCTTCTGGCAGGGCTATTCAGTCTGTACACTCCCAATACTATACCTATCCCAGAAGTAGACCGAGGTCCTCCTTTCATAGGGCCTCTCACGAGCCTGGCTCCAGTGCCAAGCTTCAGAGTAAGCGCAGAAAGCTCTGCTTTACCCATCCCCTCTTCCACCTCTTGTTCCTCTGCCAAGCAATCTAAAGGAGGAGTTGCAGCCCCAACTGACAGTTCAGCTTCAGCCTGACTCAGACCCCCCTTCCTCTTGTCCCAAGCCAGGAAGTGGTGGTTAGAGGCCACTTCTCCCTCCATCTGTCCCAGTGGAGAATCATCACAACAGATGCTTGGATCCTGCAGATAATCGAAAAAGGTCATGCTCTAGAACTTCTAGAACAGCCTCCAGATGTTCCCCCAGATCCCACCTTTTATCTTCTGGACCATACAGAGTTGCTCAGGGAGGAGGTACTCACCTTGCTGCACAGGTGGGCCATAGAACCAGTGCCCAGGCAGCAAAGGAACAAGGGGTTCTACTTCAGGTTCTTCCTGGTTCCAAAAGAACAGGGGGCTTGACGCCCATTCTAGACCTCAAGGAGCTTAACCTTTTATAATTTGAAAAGCCCATCAAGCCAGACAGTTTAAATAGCTGCTATGGGGGTGCTAACAGTCAAAAGTGAGCAGACTGGCCCGGTGGCGCTGAGGGTTGAGGCACTGGATGCCACACCTTGCGCCATGCCAGACCATGTTCGAGAATGGGCATGGGCTGCGGGGTTGGCAGGGGGGAGAAGGATTGGCGTCAGAGAACTGCTCTCTCCGGGGGTTCTCCAGTGCTGGCACCGACCCCGGCGGAGGCTGGTGGACAGGCATCGTGCTGCAGCAGGGTGGAGCTGGGGACAGGCCGGCTTTCACATTAGCGTCATTGCACATCCCCAGCTGCTGGGAAAATCTACTAAAACGCCGGCCCCAGCAGGGAGCTGGTTCCGTGCCTGGCCCTCCAGCCACGGGCAGTCTGGCTATGGCCCCACCTGGGGCCTGGTGGACTTCAGGTCACCGGAGCCTGGTGAGTCTGCCTGGTGAGGCTAGGGGTGCCCGGTGTCAAAAATAGAATGGAGAAAAAAAAAAGTGAGCAGACTGAGGGAGCAGAGGAGCGGAGCTCGCAGATGGACCACGATCACTTTGGAAAAGGAAAGGGTCTGAAAAACAGTTATCTTTTTACTGGTTTATTTTAATTTTCTTGGGATTGTTTGCTGTTTTATTTGAATTTTCTTGGGGCTGGTATTATCTTTTTGCTGGGATGTTTGCCCACCCCCACTCTTTATTAAATGCCCTGTTGAGTCTGATTGACAGCAGCAAAGTACAGGGAATAGCAGAGGCCGTGGAGTAGGAGGGGCATAAGGGGAATTAAGACCATCCGCAGCAAAACAAGTATTTTTTAACTACCTTTGTGTCATTGGTGAAATTGTTTCTGGGTGTATACACTGATATAAGAGTTGAGTACAGCTACTCAAAGTAGTTAGTGCCCCTAATCCTATAGAGGGAGTACACGAAGCAATTTTGAGTGAGTGAGACAGAAGGAAAAAACAAAAACAGCTAATTTTTAGGGGAGGTAGTCAAGGTATAGAAGGGAATAGTATCATCAAATCAAGGGCTGTGCACATAAAAGGATAAAGAACAGAGGGCACGCAGCAGAAAAAGGGAAAAGGATAGGTGAAGGAAGATGATGGGTGTCGTTCAATGCAGTGGATGTGAGGCAGCAGTATTCAGGAACACCTTCTGGACACTGCAGTGCTGCCCTATTTGCAGGCATCTCTCTGTGTTGAGGGTGGAGCTTGCAGGACTCCAAGCAGAGTTGGCAAGGATCCAGGCACCCCCCCCCGGACCACCATGTCAAACACCACTCCCTCAGAGGTTGCCAAGTAGGGACAGATGGACTACAGTGGTCTCAGGAAGGGTGAGGGAGGTGGGGCGGAGGCACATCCACCAGCCAGTGACACTTCATAACTTATGTGCCATCTTGGCAGAGCAGGAAGATCACACATCTCCAGAAGTGGACACCAAGGGGGACGAGTAGGTCATCCATGACACAGCCCCAAGGGCAACTGTAGGGAGAACACACAGGGGGAGGAAGCAAATCCTGTTTGGCGAATCCATGGTCAGGGGAATAGGTCTGGGGACAGGCAACAACCTACCTGGAGGCACAGCTCGGAGGGAGGGCAAGTGAATCCTAAGGATGGCAGGAGAGAAGGTAGATGTAGGAAAAGTGCAGGATAAGTTCAGGGAGCTGGGGAGGAGTCTTGGTCAAGTAGTGCACTTTGTAACCTTCTCGTGGGTTCTACCTGTCCACGGCAAGGGGAAGGGCCATGACATCCGCGCCATGGAATTCAACGCCTGGCAGAAGAAATGGTGCAGAGAGGTGGGGTATGGCTTCATTGGGGACTGGGACCTCACCTGGAAGAATGAAGGACTGTATTCACTGGACGGCCTACATCTGTCCGGGGGAGGGGCAAAAGTATCCTCACTGAAGCGTTTAAGTGCTTCCTCAGCAAGCATTTAAACTAGCCAAGGGGGGGAGGCAAAAACAGTCAAGGGGATTATTGTAGCCCCCCTATGTGACATATCTGGAAACAGGGAGGACTCAGTAATTAGAAGGGCACTATCAAACCCCCCAAAACACTTATTTACAATGGAAGGGAAAATAAACTATAACTCAAACATGTCACAGGGCAAAGACCAAAAAATGGGGAAAGGAAGGGGGTGCACAGTGTGGAAGATAATTTGAACAAATGCCCGCAGTCTGGGGAACAAAATCCCAGACGTCATGGTGTTGATGGCAGACACAAACCTGGGCATTGTGGCTATTATAAAAACATGGTTCACATGGAACCATGACTGGGATGCAGCCATACCATGATATACACTTTTTGAGAAGGACAGGGTATTGAAGAGTGGAGGAGGGGTGGCTATGTATGTGTGTATGTAAAAGGAATTAAAGCAATGGAGGCTCAGTGGTTACCGTGGAGTCAGGGAATAAAACTGCCATCTGCAATGGAGTGATTTACAGGCCTCCTATGCAGGGGGAGGAAACAGATGAATTCTTAATGGAAACCATCCACAAAATGGCAGCCAAAGGGGAACTACTACTAATGGGAGACTTCAACCTGCCAGATGCAGATTGGAGCACTCGGACTGCGGATACAACAAAGAGCAGGGACTTCATGACCGCCCTGAAAGGGGCAAACTTAAGGAAGTTTGTAGTAGAACCCACCCGGGAAGGGGCTGTACTGGACGTGGTGCTGACCAACAGGGACAGAATCACGGATGTTTAGGTGGGCAGTCCCTTTGGTTCCAGCAACCATAGGACAGTGTTATTTAAGGTAAAAACATTGATAGAGGAAAGCCATACAAGAATAAAAATCTTAGATTTCAGGAAGGCCAACTTTAAGGACATGGGTAGGCAGCTTAAAAGTGCCCTTGCAGCAGAAGATACGGGGGGGGGGTGGAGGAACAGTGGACTAGCCTCGAAAGAAATGGCCACTATGGTTCTCGAAGGCAGTGGCCGAGAAAGTACAAGAAAAAAGAGAGGCCTTCAGGAAATCCAAGGAGACTCAAACAGATGAAGACAGAAATAGCTGGAGAAACAGAATCTGGGAAAGAAGTTGGAAGGGCTAAGGCACAGACAGAGGAAGATATAGCACAGGCTATGAGGAAAGGAGACAAGACCTTTTTCAGATACATTAGCAAGATGAAGAAGACCAAAAATGGTATTAGGCTGAAGAAGGAAGGACGACCTAGAAAAGGCTAAGATACTGAACAAATACATTTGCTCAGTATTCATATGAATATACGAAATCGCCAGCAAAAAAAGGCTCACAGGTCTACCTAGTCTGCCCAATTGTTCAGCTCCCAGTTTTATACCACTGCAGCTGGCCCCCAACGAAACCCCTCTCTCCATCCCCTTTCCCAGTCCTTCCCCCACTCCCATCCCCATTGTGTTCTTGTCTGTACTAACCCTGCCCCTGACTATCCCAACCCCATTTAAAGCTGTCCACTGTCTTCAGTTCGATTAACTCCTCCAGCAGTGCGTTCCATCCCACCACCACTCCATGAAATAGTGCCTTCTCATCTCCCTCCTGAACTTTCCCCCTTCCAACGTCAGTCTGTGCCCCCTAGTGACTCTGCCCCCTTTAAGTGGAACAATCCTACCTCTCTGACTTTGTTTATGCCTTTCAAGTACTTAAAGGACTCTGATCATGTCCCAAATTGCCCTTCTCTCCTCCAGCGAGTACATGTTGAGCTCCCTCAGTCTTTCCTCATACGGCAACTCCCTTAGTCCCATTATCATTTTTGTAGCCCTACGCTGCACCCCTTCCAGTAATCTCACATCCTTCTTGTGGTATGGGCACCAGTACTGTACATAGTACTCCATGTGCAGTCTCACCAGTGATCTATACAAGGCAGGATGACCTCCTCCTTTCTAGAGTTGATCCCTGTGCCAATGCACCCCAGCATCTGATTTGCCCTTGCTGCTGCCCTCCTACACTGTGCTGATACCTTCATGTCCCCTGTGACTATTACCCCCAAGTTCTTTTCCTCCTCTGAAGCTGTTACCTGCACTCCCCCCAGCCAGTAGCTGGTACTGGGATTTCTGCCTCCACGGTGCATAACCTTGCTCTTCTTAGCTTTAAACCCCAACTGCCACTCCCTAGACCAGTGTTCAAGTTTAGCTTGATCCTCCCCGAGTGCCTGCCTCCCTTCCACACTGTCCACATTTGCACAAATCTTAATGTCATCAGTGAACAGGCTGATCTTACTCTTGACTCCCCCTCTGCAATGTCTCCAATAAAGACATTGAACAAAACAGGGCCCAGCACTGAACCCTGCGGTACCCCACTAGTTACTGGCATTAGCTCTGATGTCTCCCCCCTTACCCTCTGTTGTCTGCCCTGCAGCCAGCTCTCAACCCACTCCACCAGTTTCTCCCGCAACCCCATGTCCCTCAGCTTGCTCAGTAACCTCCCATGTGGCACCGAGTCGAAAGCCTTGCAGAAGTCCAGATACAGGACATCCACAGCGTGGCCTTCATCAACCACCCTAGTGACCCAGTCGAAGAAGTCGATTAGATTAGTTTGGCACGATCTTCCTGAGACATACCCATGCCGTCTCTCGTCCTGTAGACCGATACTATGTAGAAAAGTTATCAACCTCTCCTTCAGAATGAACTCCATCAACTTACCCACTATAGAAGTCAAGTTCACTTGTCTGTAATTGCCCGGCTAGTCCTTGGGTCCACTCTTGTGAAGGGGCACCATGTGAGCCATCCTCCAGTCCCTGGGTATATTCCCCGTCTCCAAGGAGGTGTTGGAACAGGTCTGTCAGAGTGCCCACCAACACCTCTGCCAGTTTCATTGGGATTCTTGGGTGTACATCTTCCGGTCCTGGTGCCTTGTCCACCCTCAAGGCTTTGAGGCCCCTCAGAACTCTATCCTCTTGGATGACCCCCGTTATCTCTGCCCCCTTTCCCTTGTGGTATTGGGCTATCCCTTTCTTTCGTGAACACTGAGTAAAAGTACTCATTGAGTGCCTTTGCCTGGTCTTCCCCTTTTTCTGCCCATCCCCCACTCCCTTTTGATTTTAACAATGTCATCCCTATAACTCCTCTTCTCCCTTGTGTATTTAAAGAACCCCTTTTCCCCTCTCTGATCCAATTTCAGTTCCTTGGCTGCTCTGACTGCCTCGTTCACCTCCCTAGATGCCTTTGTGAACACCTCCCTGTCCTCCTCCTGCCCAGATTTTTTGAACTTAATGAAGGCCAATCTTTTTACACCCTCTCATTCTCCTCTACTTCCTTGCTGAGCCAGCTAAGATTTTCTGAGCTGGACTGCTTTCTCTGAGACTTGGCACGTGTTTGTGGCCTCGTTTAGTCCCTTCCTATTGATTGCCCTCTTCTGTTCAGCATCAGTCCCTGGGCTAATTCCAGCTAAGTACCCCTCAAGGATGCTGCCCATTCTGGCAAAATCTGCCTTCCTGAAGTCTAACACTCTTGTCCTGGTCTTAACCGACTCCCTCGCTGTGTTGAGGAGGAACCACACTGAGTGGTGGTCACTTCTGCTAGAGGGTCCTGTACTACCACATTCTGGACTTGGTCTCCATTTGTTAGCACCAAGTCCAGTATGTTCCCCTTCCTAGTAAGATCCATCACCCCTTGCACTAGGTAACTGTCTTGGATAGCCTCCAGCAGCACCTGTTCCCTGGCATGTACTGTAGTTACTGTCTGCCAGTCAACCCCAGGTAGATTGAAGTCTCCCACTATAACTGTATTCCCTTTGCCACAGACCTTCCTGATTTGCTCTGCCAGCTCCCTGTCCACTTCCTTATTCTGTGAGGGTGGCCTGTACACTACCCCCATCCTGAGTTTCTTCCCTTTAGGGCTTTGGTGCAATACCCATATGGCTTCTGGACTCCCCTCGTCCCCTTCCTCCCTGGTACACAGTATCCCCTCTCTGACTTAAATTGCCACCCTCCTTATGCCTGTGGAACACATTGTATCCCAGGATCATGAGATCCCAGTCATGGTATTGGGTGACCCAGGTTTCTGAGATGGTGGCAATATCTACCTCTCCTTCCACCATCAATGTCTGGAACTCTGCCACTTTGTTTGCCAAGCTCCTTGCATTCAAGGATACAACAGTCCACCTTGTGTCCTGCCCCTAGTCTCACCATCCCTCCACCCTACACTTCCATCTTGGTAACATCCCTTCATTCTCTTCCTCCCTTTCTGGGGGGGTGAGGCCCTCCGATCTACCCAGGAAGGTGACTCCCCCATGCTGTCTGAATTAGCCCCCCCCCTTAGTTTAAATCTGTTTTCTTTTTAATGTAATTCTCCAGCCTCTGTTTCATTGTACTTATACCCTCTATGTTGCGATGCAGCCTATCTTTGGCATAAAGCCCCTTTCTAGGGACATGGATATGTTGTTCAATCCACACTTCATGGCAGGTTCCTTGCCGCTTTAAATCTTGCCGGAAGGTCTTCAAGCTGGCTCCTCCCACCCACCCGGATGGTAAAACTCTCGACTCCGCCCCATGGCGCCAGATCTTCCTTACCGCTTGGAAGCTCAGGTTCCCTCCTTAGTGCTCTGCGTTTTAGGCCTGGATCCATACTCGTCGGTTAAACCGAAACTTATTCTTAAATTTTCTAGAGTTCAGTCTGTTTCTTCCTTCGCGGCTGCGATGGATAAGTCGACTCCCGGATTTCGGCACTCCATGTGCGTCTATTGCCTTGGACTCAATCACGATCCGCAGGCCTGTGAATTGTGCAAGTCCTTTTCAGTCAACATCCTTGAAGACCGTCCTGCCAGACTGCAACTTGGGCGCCCCGGAAGACGTGTTCCTCCGGTGAAGTCAAAGGAGGCCCGTTGGGCGGTGTCCGCAGCGGCGGGCTCGGCTGAGCAACTTGAGCAGATGATCGCCCTCGAGGAGGAGGCTGCCCAGGCCGCATCTTCATCTTCCTTGGCCGCAGCATTTATCCCGCTCTCCTTGGGCTCCTCCTACATGGCTTCTTTTAAGGAGCTTTGTCAGTCCCTCTCCACAAAAGGTGAGGGTCCATTAGGACATTCCTCTCGGTCCAAGAAGAAGGACTCGAAGGGTAAGTCCCACCGTCTGCGTTCCTGGGAGCGGGAGGGGGTTCCCTTCCCTGGACAGTCGACACTCGACTTTGGTTGAGGTTGAGGCTAAGGCCGCTGGCTTCACGGTGTCCCCGTCAGGTCAGCCGGCCGAGACACCCGTCGACGCGGTCGAGATTTTTGTCGACCCGTCGGACGGACTGTCGACTGGAGAAGCCGACAACCCTTCTTCACCGGTTCCTCGGTGGAAACCGAGGACTTGCCTGCGCCTTCTGTGCCGGAGTCCCCGGTTAAGGTTCCCGATCTGAGGGACGAACGGGTTTCCCCCGCTCCCTCCCAGACCCACCCTCGGAAACACCAACGGTCTCGGTCTGGGACCTCTTCTCGGTCCAGCCGATACTGCCGACACCGGCGGTCTCTGTCTCTGCACTGAGGAAAGCGGCGGTGCCGCTCGTCCTCGTTGTCTTCCTCCTCGGAGGAAAGGCTTCCGCGCAAATTGCGTTGACACTACGAGGACTTGATGTGGCAGCAGCTCCTTCTGACCGGGAACAAGCCAACCCTGTAGCCTTCGCCGGCCATTAAGTGGCTGTCACCTGAGCGGCCGAAACAACCCCTCGTGGTCATCAAGGAGCCGGAGCCGGCGCCAGTTGTTAGGCTGAAACCAGCTGCGCCACCCATCGTGGTAGAACCACCGCCTCCACAACCAAAAACTGGGGCTCCGACCAAGGATTCTCGGTTGGGTCATGGGTTGCCCCATCGGTTGATGGTCACCCTCACTCCCGATCGCCCTCGACAGGTGGAGGGTGGCTCAGGCCCTCGGCAGCTGTTTGCAGACTCCTCGGAGTCTGACGATGACTCTTCCCTATTCTCCAGGCCTCTCGACCTGGGGTCCTCTGGGGGACAGTCGGTGGACGCGAGCCCATCCTCATTCATGGGATTACTTCGGCTCATCTCAGAATCTACTGGGATGAAGCTCAAACTCGTGTCAAAGCGGGCCAAGTATCCCCTCAAGGAGATACTGGACCGAGGGGATTCTCCTGTGTAGGCCTTTCCTGTGGCCAAAGCCATTGTTGGCCCGGCCCTGGAGTTATGGCAGCGGCCGGCTTCTTGTCCAGCTCCATCGGCCAGGATGGCCAGGAAGTATGCCGTTCCTACCGGCTCACTCTCCGGATTCTCGGAGCACCCCTCTGCAGAGGGGTTGCTGACCAACAGTGTTTTCCGGCGCTCCGGGAATGCTCGGGACATGGACAAGCCACCGGATAAAGAGTCCAAGAAACTGGACTACTCCGGGTGTAAAGTTTACGCTGCATTCTCCTTAGGCCTTCGTCAGGCCAGTTCGACCATACTGATGGCACACTTTTCCCACACCCTTTTGGGCTCCCTGGATGAGGTGATTCCTCATCTCCCGGCTGACCTCCAGACTACGGTCAAGCAGGCGTGGGATCAGGGAAGGGCGGTGGCAAAGCAACCACTCCAAACTGCTCTTGACATTGGAGACTCTTGTGCCCGGTCAGTAGCAGCCGCACTGGCCATGCGCCGCAGAGCTTGGCTGCAGATCTCCACCTTCACGGCGGACAACCCGCACAAGCTGGCAAATGTTCCCTTCCTGGGTACCGACTTGTTCGGGCCGGGGGTGGAAGGCCATCTCCAGAGGATTGAGTAGTTTAATGCCACCTTGGACTCAGTCACGTCTGCCCAGAAGGACAAAGGCCGCCAGCAGCAGCGTAAGCCCTTTCGGCCTTCTGCCCCTGCGGCACGTCCGGCTCAGCAACACCAGCATCAGGGCCAGCAGGCACCCACTTGGCACCCCAAAGCCAAGCCTGCAGCTTCCTCCAGCAGGAAGCCGGGAGGAAAAGGCCCAGGAGGTCCCTCGGCCAGTCCATCCTCCAAGCCTGCCCAGTGATGGGTTGAGGGGTGTCGCCCCCACCCTCGTCACTCCCCCCTGGGGGGACGGCTCTGTCACTTCCTTTCCGCCTGGTCCGCTATCACCGCGGACCGCTGGGTGTTGGAAGTGGTAGGGAAAGGTCTGCCTCTGGAAATCGAGCAGACCACAACCTATCGGGCTGTCGCCCCATGGGGGGCTATGGGGTCCGCAGCCTCTCTGTCGGCTCGTCGAGCTGACATTGCTGTGCTCCTCCAGAAAGAGGTGATCAGGGAGGTAGCGGATCCTCCACCAGACCCAGAGTTTGTGTCCAGGTATTTCCTGGTCCCAAAAAGGACGGGGGGGCTGGTGCCCCATTCTAGACCTACACGACATAAAAAAAAAGTTCCTAAGGTCTTGAACCTTCAGGATGGTCACTCTGGCACAGATCATTCCATCCTTGGAACGAGGCGTGTGGTTCTGTTCTCTGGACCTTCAGGACGTGTTCTTTCACATCCCAATCCGTCCGTCCCACCAGCGATTCCTTCACTTCAGAGTGGAGGGGTCCCTTTATGAGTTCCGGGCCATGCCCTTCGGCCTTTCTCCAGCTCCCAGGGTCTTCACCAAATGCATGGCGGTGGTGACAGCATTCCTGCAGCGCCGAAGGGTCCGGGTGTACCCTTACCTGGACGACTGGCTGATTGCAGCCCCCTCCAGGCTGGAGGTGAAGCGGTCCAGGGATCTGGCCCTCCAGATCTGCTCTCAGATTGGCCTCCTCATCAACGAGGCCAAATTGGAACTCGTGCCAACGCAGGTGATTCAATTCATCGGGACAGAGCTCGACTCTCTTCGAGCCAGAGCACGGCTCCCGGCGGACAGGGACGAGGTTCTCTCCTCCTTTGCCCAATCATTTCTGATTGGGCAATTGCACCCTGACCGGGACGTCCTGGGCCTCATGGCGGCCTGCACCAGCGTGGTCCATTGGGCCCGCTGGCACATTCATCCCCTTCAATGGGGACTGGCCCGCGAGTGGTCGCAGCGCTCTAGTCCTCTGGACCAGCCAGTGGCGGTGACCCAGGAGATGTGGAATGCTCTCCAGTGGTGGATCGTTCCAGCTCATCTGCAGGGGGGCATCCCATTTGTCCGCCCCGAGCCGATGGTCATTCTAATGACCGATGCCTCTCTGGGTTGGGGTGCCCATCTGGGGGAGCACAGAGCGCATGGCCTCTGGTCCCCTCAGGAGTCTCGATGCCACATCAATCTGCTGGAGCTTCGAGCAGTCCGACTGGCCCTCACCACCTTCGCTCCGTTTGTACGGGGTCAAGTGGTCCAGGTCCAGACAGGCAGTACCACAACCATGTACTACCTAAACCGCCACGGTGGGATGCACTCCTTGCCCCTTTGCAAGGAAGCTCTCCGCACTTGGTCCCTCATGAGCAGACTGGAGGCGGATCTCCTAGCCATCCATGTGGTGGGAGCCTCCAACACTCTGGCCGATGCCCTAAGCCGGATAGGTGCTGCATCTCATGAGTGTTCTCTCCTGCCGGAGGTAGTACACGATCTGTTCTCCCACTGCGGCATACCTCAGGTGGACCTGTTTGCCTCCAGGGAGAATGCGAAGCTGAGGCTGTTTCATGCCCGCCCCCCTCAGCAGGGCTCGCTGCAGGAGGATGCCTTCTCGAGGTTGTGGACCCCGGGCCTCTTCTACGCCTTTCCCCCATTTCCCTTGATCCACAAGATGCTTCTCAAGGCAAGGAGGACAAGGCACTGGTGATTCTGGTAGCCCCAGACTGGCCCCGCCAGTTCTGGTATCCAGATCTCCTCAGCCTCAGCTCCAGGCTCCCGAGGCGGCTTCCAGCCCGCCTGGACCTGATCTCAGTCAACCAGGGGAAGGTACTCCACCCGGACCTTCAGTCCCTGCACCTGACGGCCTGGTTCCTGAGCGGCTAGAGTTCCAGGCCTTGGGTCTTTCTGACGAGGTCCTCGACGTTGTTGAGGCATCCCGTAAGGAGTCGACCAGAAAATGCTATGCCTTCAAATGGAAGAGATTCTCCATTTGGTGTCAGAATAAGGGGTTGGACCCTTCTTCCTGCTCCTTGGCCAGTATTCTGGACTACCTGTGGTCCCTTTCTCAGCAAGGGCTTTGGTCGGCGACCCTTAAGGTGCACCTGGCAGCCATCTCTGCTTACCAGGCGTGGGCTGGAAAGCAGTCGGTGGCGCAGGAGAAGGTGGTCGGGCGCTTTTTCAAAGGCCTTGATCACATATCCCCTCCGGTGCGAGAACCTCCACCTCCGTGGGATCTACTGCTGGTACTGGCTAAGCTCATGGGCAAGCCATTCGAGCCGATGCACAGGTGTGACATCTCTCACCTGTCATGGAAGACCACCTTCTTGGTGGCTATCACGTCAGCCAGAAGGATGGGAGAACTCCAGGCGCTTTCCATAGAGTCTTCTTATCTGGTCTTCCATAGGGACAAGGTTGTCCTGCGCCCCCACCCGAAATTCCTTCCAAAGGTGCTGTCGGAGTTCACCTTAACTAGGTGTTGACTCTGCTGGTGTTCTACCCCAATCACACCTCAGAGGTGGAATATAGGCTCCATACTTTGGACCCTAGAAGAGCGCTATCTTATTACAAGGAGTGGACGGCTGAAGTTCGGGGAGAGGTTCGCCAGCTGTCTGTCACCTATGCTGAAGCCGAACCTGGCAGACCTGCAGCCAAGCGGACGATAGGCAGGTGGGTCACCTCCTGCATAGATCTCTGCTATGGGCTGGCAGGCATGGAGCCTCCCAGAGGGATAATAGCTCATTTTGGTAGCTGCTCCAGGGACGTCCCTATCCAGGAAATCTGCAGGGCTGCTACCCGGAAGTCAGCACACACCTTCATTACCCATTACCACATTGACCTTGAGTTACGCCGGGATGCTGGCTTTGGGACCTCAGTTCTCCAGTCCTTGTTTCCTAAATAGGGGGTGTCTTGCCTCCCTCCTCCTGGAGAACTGCTAGAGTCTGCCATGAAGTGTGGATTGAACAACATATCCATGTCCCTAGAAATACAGGTTACTCACCTGTAACAGGAGTTCTAGGAATGGTATATGTTGATCTTATCAAATACAGCTCTTGCAGCAGGTTACACCATTGGGACTGAAGCCGTCGGCGTCAGGACCAGAAATTTTCTAGCTAGCAGTCTTCAGCGGGGACCGCCTCAGCGTCAGTCCCGCCCTCGTGTCAGGCATAGTACATGAGGAGGCAGTCCGCCCGATCCCCAGTTCTTTTCCTGCCGTCGACGCCATGATGATCGGCCCTCCCGGGGTCACTTCTAGCCTCGAAGACTAGGAAACTTCAATGTTTTTCTTCTTTTCACTGGATTCGTCTGATGTCCTCTCCAAACACCTCTTTGGAGGGTATTCATCAAAGTGTGCCTGCAGCAAGCAGATCCCCTTCAAGGATCCTCACTCGGCCTGTGTGCGCTGCCCGGGCCCAGACCACGACACCCAGGCCTGCTCCTTCTGCCAGGGCTTCAAGAACCGCACAAGGATCCGCCGGCAGAAGGCCCTTAAGCTTTTCTTCTTGAGGAAAAACTCAAAGCTATGGATCGAGATCCTTCCTCCAAGGGTGAGTCGTCTGGAAAGTCCCATAGACATCGCGAAAAGCACCGGGAGAAGGAAAGACCCAGATCCCCTTCTAGGGCCTCGGATTCCCACAGCTCCGGCTCCAGGTCTGACTGCTCTCCCTGTAGGACTCGCTCCCAGCCTCCCCTGGTTCTAGTTAGATCGGCCAGCGGTTCCTCCTCTCTGCAGCCTGTCAAGACCTCCAGGCCTGTGTCTTCATCCACTCCGTCCAAGGCCTCGTCCAGGTCTGGGGAGTGCCACAAGTCTTCCTCCCGTCGTCCAGACTCCGACGTCAGGTCTGTCTCCCAACCACCGCCACCCCAGCGCAAGACTAAGGAGCTGACCTCCCTGAAGCGGACGTCGGACCCGACATCGGCCAAACTACATAGGCACTCCCGAGAACCGGCTACCGTATGACACCTAGCGCCGGTCAGGCATTCGTCCCCGAGGACGTTGGCCGGGGGACCGGCGTCGGCTATTGCAGAGGGAAGGACCACACCACCGCCTACCGATGTTGGTCGGAAGGCGTCGGAGGAGGAGGACACTACCCAGCCCGGAGACGAGGCGGGCGACTCCGGACCCGTTGAGCTCCCACGGGAACCCTCCCCGGAGCGGGAGACCCCCGGCGACAGGCCACCGGCACCCGGCCCGTCGTCGGGCCTGAATTTGACAGAGGTGAAAGAGCTCTTCACCTTCTGGTGGGACACCATCAAGAAGGATGTGGTCACCGCACTACCTCCTCCTATGCCGGCTACCCCTTCAACGCCTGTGCCCCCAACCCCACCCAGGGGGTCAGCAGGACGGGCATCGCCCCCCAAGGAGCCAGCATCCCCTCCTAGGGGCAGATCTTCAGACAGGAGAAGGCCTCCTTCAAGATCCTCTTCAGGGTCCCCAGCCCCAAGAGACCCAGACGGCGTCGGTATACCCCGTCCGTGGAACACTCCAGATCTGACACCTCTGGGTGCTCCAGATCTCCTTCTCCAATCAGCGTCCCTTCTCCGGACCCACGTGACCTTCCCAGGTCTCCTCCGGATGACCCCTCATTCGCTGAGATCATGAGGCATATCCAGGAGAACATGGGGTGGGACGCTGGAGAGCTAGACCCCGAGAGACAACGCCTTGCACGCTACCTTCGGCAAAAAGCCCCGAAGCCTGTGGTAGTGCCACCCTTGGTGGACACCTTCGCGGACGTCACCAAGGCTGCGTAGAAGCATCCGCATTCGACTCCGGCAGTGCCGAAGAAGGCTGACTGCCTGTGCAAGGCCCCAAGGGAGGACCAGTACCTGGTGAACCATCCTCTGGCCGACTCCCTGGTCATTACGGCCTCACATGACCGGTCTCAAAAACCGCAGCACTGAGCACACAGCCACCGGACCCGGAGTCCAAACAGTTAGATGTCCTGGGTAGGCGCACGTACGCGGCTGCGACTTGTGCCATTAGGTCGTTAAATTACCTCACCCACATGGTTCAGTTTCAGAACGCATTGTGGGAGCAGGGACAGGACCTAGTTGAAAAAATGCCAGACAGTGGCCAAAAGGAGGAGCTGTTACAACTCCTCCATACGGGTTCAGATGTGGGGACCCAGGTGCTTAGAGCCGCATACGACTCTGTGGACTCTTCGGCCAGAGCTGCAGCCTCAGGCGTGTGTCTCCAGAGACAGTCGTGGCTCCGTGTCTCCGGGTTTACCCCGGACGTCCAGAAGAATATCATGGACATCTCTTACCATGGCGAAATTCTGTTTGGCGAGGCTTCGGAGAAGGTGATCACCAAACTGCAGGATGCCAGGAAGGCGGTTAGATCTGTGCAGGCTATGTACAGGTCTCGACTCAGTTCTTTTCACAGGAACCAGAATCGTTTTCACAGCCGGACTCAAAGGCAACAACCACGTTCCGGCCAGCAACAAAGGGGCTCCTTCACCCGGAAAGCCCAGGCTAAGACATCCTCAGGCAGAGGCCGAGTCACAAAGTCGGCCCAACCTGCAGGATCCAGTGCTGCCACAGCATGACTCCTTCCCGGCCCCTCCTCAGGATCAACGGGAAGTGAAGATCGGGGGTTGCATCGTGTGCCACCTGCCAGGGTGGCGGTCGATCACCACCAACAGGTGGGTGCTACAGTTGGTCGAAAAAGGCCATTATATAGAATTCGTAGGCAACCCGCCCACAAGGCTTCTTCTGCTTTCCTGCTACTCAGGTCAGCATGCCCTGCTTATACAGCAGGAAGTGCTCGCTTTGGAGCACGTTCCAGAGAACCAGAGAGGATTAGGATACTATTCGCACTTCTTCCTGGTTCCAAAGAAAACAGGGGACCTCCATCCAATTTTGGATCTCAGCGACCTCAATCTGTCAGTCGTCTACAAACGCTTCCGCATGGTGACCCTTCCGGGTCTAATCCCCATGCTGAAGAAGGACGCCTTCTTGGCGTCCCTGGACATGCAGGACGCTTACCTGCACATCCCTGTTGCTCAAGCGCACAGGAGGTTCCTGCGCTTCGAGTTTCAGGGCCGCCATTATCAGTTCCGCGCTTCCCTTCGGGCTGTTATCAGCACCCAGGGTATTTACCAAGTGCATGGCAGTTGTGGCGGCGTCTCTGAGGAGACAGGGCCACTACGTGTTCCCGTACCTGGACGATTGGCTTGTCATGGCCCCCTCCAAGGAGGCATTGTTGATGGCCATTCAGCGTACCCAGACCCTTTTTCAGTCTCTGGGCATCCTCATCAACTACGAGAAGTCTCTCCTCGTACCGTCCCAGAAACTGCAGCTTATAGGGGCAGTTCTGGACACCGTCAAGGGAAAAGCCTTTCTTCCCGAGGACAGAGCGGAACACATTCGGTCCCTCATGAGGGACCTGTCAGTGAAGAGGACCGTCCTGGCCCGACTGGTCCTTCGCCTGCTCGGACACATGGCTGTGGCCATTCCAACAGTCCCGATGGCAAGACTCCACATGCGGGTAACCCAGTGGATGTTAAGGGTGCAGTGGGACCAAAGGCAAGACCATCTGCAGCAACCAGTCCGAATCACAAAGGTCGTGATTCGGGACTGGCAATGGTGGCTAGACCTAGGAACCCTCTCCGTGGGGGTTCCCTTCACAGCGCCGTCTCCGGTAACTCTCTCCACAGACGCCTCAGGGCTGGGGTGGGGAGTGCACTTGGACGGGGTGAGGTCTCAGGGAACGTGGACAGTCCAGGAATCTCATCTCCACATCAACATATTGGAGATGAGGGCGGTCCTTTATACCCTGCAAGCTTTCCAGTCGGACATTCCACCAAGTACCCTTCTGTTGCAAACAGACAATACTGCGGTGATGTATTACCTCAACAAACAAGGAGGCACACACTCCTACCCCCTTTGCAGGGAGGCCATGAGAGTGTGGGAGTGGGTATTACGGCATGGCACAAACCTTATTGCAGTTCACGTCCCCGGGGTGGACAATACCGTTGCAAACAGCCTGAGTTGTTCTCAGGCCAGAGTCCACGAGTGGGAGCTTCTACAGGAGGTGGTAGAGGATCTGTTCCACAGATGGGGCACTCCAGAATTAGACCTTTTTGCGTCCCCATCGAATGCAAAACTGCCCAATTTTTGCTCGCTAGATCCAGGGCCTGGTGTTTTCTGGCGAGACGCGTTGTCCCTCTCCTGGGCGGGCAGATTCTTCTATGCCTTCCCTCCTTTCCCGTTGATCCAGAGGGTTCTCTTTAAACTTTGCAGGGAGCATGCAACGCTTATCTTGATAGAGCCTTTCTGGCCCAGGCAAATCTGGTTCCCGCTCCTGCGTCAGCCATCCCGGGAACCTCCGCTTCCTTTGCCAATCAGCTCCCATCTGTTGCCTCAGGAGGAAGGTTCACTAGTCCATCCGGACTTGCGTTCATTGAACCTACATGCCTGGCTCTTAGAGACATAGCCATGATGTGACATGGGGTCTCACAGGAAGTGGCGGAAGTTCTTTCCGCTGCTAGAAAACCGGCAACATACGCCATGAAGTGGCGCAGGTTTTGCTTGTGGGCTCAAACGCGCGGTTTCTTACCCTTAGACTGTCCTGAGAAGCTGGTTCTGGAATACCTGCTTTCACTTTTCCAATCCGGACTAGCTTACTCCTCGATTAAGGTGCATTTGTGCGCCATTTCGGCTTATCATGCCCCCATAGGCCATCGTATGGTGGCTCAATTGGACACTACTCGTGTCTTTTTAAGGGGGGTCCTCCACCTTAGGCCACCTATCAAGGATCCGGTTCCTCCTTGGGACTTGCCCTTTGTTCTGGAGCAGCTTACGCTGCCACCTTTTGAACCAGCTGCAGATTGCGAGCTATGTTTTCTGTCGTGGAAAACGTTTTTAGTTGCAGTTACTTCGGCGAGAAGAATCTCCAAATTACATGCACTCATGTGCAAAGAGCCCTATTTAATTTTCCACCAGGATAGGGTATCCCTGAGGACAAATCCTAAGTTTCTGCCTAAGGTGGTTTCAGCCCTTACCCTTAATCAGGATATTGACTTACCAGTGTACTTTCCCAAGTACACCAATCGAGGAGAAGCACTGCTTCACACCCTGGATGTTCACCGGTGTCTCAGATATTATCTGACCAGAACCAAACAGTACCGGAAAGCGGATCAGCTGTTTTGTCTCCTTTGCTGAGAGGATGAAAGGAGCCCCTGTTTCTAAACAGTCCCTTTCACGTTGGCTCATTCAGTGTATCTCTTTCTGTTATGAGAAGCGCAATAAACCCTTGCCAGGCGTGGTCAAGGGTCATTCTACCAGAGGAGTGGCCACCTCCTTTGCAGCGCTGAAGAATGTTTCCACTTCAGCTATTTGTGCTGCAGCTACCTGGAGCTCGGTGCATACCTTTATTAGGCATTACAGCCTGGATATCGCGTCAAGGCGAAGGGCAGGTTTCGGCCTAGCCGTCCTCCAGGGACTTCTGTCCTAGGCTCGAGCAGGGTTGTAATCTCTGCCTTTCCTCCTCCTGATGGCGTAAGGTTGTCGCTATTGCTTGGAAATCAGTCCTAATGGTGTAACCTGCTGCAAGAGCTGTATCTCGAAGCAAGATAGTACAGTTACGTAAGAACTTACCATAACAGTAGATCTTCGAGAACAGCTCTTGCAGCAGGTACCTTCCCGCCCACCATTCCCCCTTTCGAGGAGACAGATTATAGCCTAAAATCCCTCTTTCAGGATGGAACGATTTGTTTTTAGTCTTGGCCATCTGATGGCGGATCCTCGGTCTCCTCTTCTGATGTCAGCCAGTGTCGGGAGTCTCCGGCGGGAGAACTGGGGATTGTGGCGGGACCTCCTCCTTATGTACTATGCCTGACGTCGGGGGTTGGACCGACGTCGGAGGCGGTCCCCGCTGAAGACTGCTAGCTAGAAAATTTCCGTGGGGTCCTGACGCCTGACGTCTTCAGTCCTAATGGTGTAACCTGCTGCAAGAGCTGTTCTCGAAGATCTACTGTTACGGTAAGTTCTTACGTAACTGTACTTTCATCCACACAACCCACCCGACCTCCCTGGCTTCGACGCACAACCTGGCTTCCAGCGGGCTAGATCTGGCATCATGGGGCGGAGCCGAGAGTTTTGCCACCCGGGTTGGTGGGAGGTGCCAGCTTGAAGACCTTCCGGCAAGATTTAAAGCGGCAAGGAACCTGCCATGAAGTGTGGATGAACAATATATACCATTCCTAGAACTCATGTTACAGGTGAGTAACCTGTATTTTTGTTCCATGACTCGGCCCACTCCCCTACTACCCCGTACCCCGTTTCCGCACACCACCCTTTTAGTCACCTATTAAACTCCTGTATTCTTGGCTTCCTAGTGGTGCTTTCCCTAGGTACTGAGAGTACCTCAGAAAATCCCACTGAGCTTCCTACCCGATTGCAGATCCTCCCTGAACCTCTCCTGCACTTCATCCACTGTACTGCCCTCTAGGCGTTTGTTCCTAGATGCACTACGCTATGAGGCTTCCCTCCCACCTTCTCCACACACTTCTGAATGAACTGCCCTACTCTCCCCGCTGTCATTTTTAGTGAAAAAAAAAAAACAGCACTCTTTGCAAAAACTTCAGGAGAAAGATTTTTACTTGTAAAAAATTAATTTTGTACAAAATTTGTACTTACAGAAATGAAAAATGTAAAGTGCACAATTCAAAACACAGTATTGTTCAGTGCAAAAAAAGTACTTTCAGGCTTCCACAATCATGCTCTCAACCTCGGCGCTTCAGGGTCTCCTACTTTCATCAGGAGGTGTGGCTACACATTTTACTCTCCATATTTATTCTCAGTGACTGGTGCAGATCATAAAAACAAATTAATCCCTCTAATTCAACCAACTTTTGTGACTGAATAGGAGAGATCTGCATTCATTCCTGCCCTCATTAGTGAGGCTGATTTCCACTTCCAGTTAACCACTGGATATTTTAGGGTAATTCCCCATTAGTAAACCTTCTCCACTGCAGGAATAGATATAAACCTCAATCACATCAGTGAAAAAATTAATTTCATTATTTAATTTAACAAGTCACAGCATTGTACCTGGTTAAACCAATAAAAAACATTTATTTGTACATTATGGCACCATAATGTTTGGGGACCCCATATAAATACAGTTCATCATCTTATTTTTTCACACAGACAAATACTTTAGGTGCGGTAGATCATATTAAATCAGTTTGACTAAACCCTTATATTAATTCAGTGTATGAATGGTTTCCAGTCGATGCATTCATTAAAACCATGTGGTCTTAAGGTCCTAAATTTAAAGATCCAGATTAATTATTTCCTATCCAGTTCACGATCCCTACCCCACTCTCCCCTCAGTCTTAAAGGGATATGATTTATTCCCATGAATTTAATTCTATGGTCTCTCACACTTTCAACCCCCTGTAGATGTCTTACTATTGGACGGTTTTCATCTTTTCTACAAATTGCCCTGAAGTGTTCTTGTACTCTTTCCTTCAGAAATCTGGTTGTCTGGAGGCCCGGAGACCCAGGATTTACAAACTTTTTTGACTGTATGGCATCCTTGCATGTAACACATCTATGTAGACCCTTGCTCCCTGCTGTCATACCTGGCATACACTGCACCCAGGTTCAGCTCTTTCTTGCTCCCTCACCTCCCCATCTCACCTAGAATCCCCTAGTACAAGTGCTCGATCACCCATCTCTTGCACTTCTCCCATTCATCAAGGAAGGGGCAGGTGAGGGACCAAAACTCACGAGGATAGGTATTCAGGGGTAGAGGTAGACATCAGCCCATTCACTATGGAAAGAGTCCTAGAGAAACTTGGTGTGGGGGGGGGGATAAAAACAAACAAGGCAATGGGGCCAGTTGTGATTCACCCTACAGTATTAAAGGAACTCTGGGATATACTAGCGAGTCCACTGACGACACTTTTCAACTCATCTCTAGAGACGGGAGGTACCTGTTAACTGGAGGTGGGCAGAGGTGGTCCCTCTCCACAACAGCAGAAGTAGAGAGGAGGCAGGCAATTATAGACCTGTAAGCCTGACCTCAGTGGTGGGGGAAGCTAATGGAGTCCCTACTTAAAGAGAGGATTGTGAAGTTTCTGGAGTCTAGCAGGGCACTGGATCCAAGGTGGCATGGATTCTCAGCGGGTAGATCCAGTCAGACAAATCTAATACATTTCTTTGACTAAGTTACCAGGGTGGTAAATCAGGGAGGGGCAGTAGATGTGGCCTACCTGGATTTCAGCAAGGCCTTCGACACCATCCCACACAGGTGATTGATAAACAAATTGAGAAACCTGGGAGTGGGCTCTGTGATGGTAAACTGGTTTGGGAATTGGCTAAAGAACATGACCCAGAGGGTGGTAGTAAATAGCATGACATCCGAGGAGAGGGAAGTGACCAGCTGGGTGCCACAGGGATCAGTGCTGGGGCCAGTCCTATTCAGTGTCTTCATTAGTGACATTGCAGAGGGAATGCAGGGAATGGTTTGCCTGTTCGCAGATGACACCAAGATCTGCAACAGAGTTGGCACACCAAAAGCAGTGAAAAAAAATGAGAAAGGATCTACGCTTATTAGAGGAGTAGTCAGGGGTATGGCAGTTGGGTTTCAGTGCTAAACAATGCAAGATAATGCACCTGGGTCACAGAATCCAAGAGAAGAATACAGGATTGTGGGGGTGGGGGGGGGCTTCTGGCCACCACAATGCAGGAGAGGGACCTGGGGATTATCATATCCAATGACCTGAAGGTGTTCAAACAGTGTGAGAAGGCAAACAGAATGCTGGGGAGCATAGGAAGGAGCATAACCAGCAGAAAGAAAGAAGTGGTGATGCCACTGTACAGATCACTGCTCAGGCCTTTGCTGGAGTACTGTGTCCAGTTCTGGAGACCGCATCTCAGGAAAGACATAGAATGGAGGCAGTCCAGAGAAGGGCAACAAGATGGTACATGGGCTGCGTCAGAAGCCTTATGAGGAAAGACTACGGGATCTTAATATCTAATCATTGGAGGAGAGTTGGAAGAGGGGGGATATGATTAAGACTGCAAATGTTCATCTCGTTGTGGATGATACCGTGTTCTATGTCACTAGGCCCACTCTCAAACTAACCCACACCGTATTGCAGCAAGAATTCGACATATTGCAGCATAACCTCCTGCAACTGAAATTGTTGCTTAATGCAAAAAACAAAACCCTAAATGTATGTTTCTGTACCTACAAATACACTCAGTAACTCCATATCCTTCGGAAACTAAGCATCAGATTACTACACCATTAGGGGAATCCATGGAGCTAGTGGACAAATTTAAATATTTTGGTTTCTGTATTGACTGTAAACTCTCCTTCACTGTACACATCGAGGACCTTTCCAAAAAACTAAGGTTAGAGGACTCTTTTTTTTTTTTTTTGAATCAACCACCTACTCGCCTACGATGCCAAAGTTAGGCTGGTACAAACTACTTTTCAAACAACATGAAGTCTTGCTGTATTCAGACATAATGCAATTAGCCCCAGCAGTTGAACTGCCCCCGGAGAGGAAAGAGTTAAGTCCATGTAGAAGCATGGAACGTTGAGCTCGAGCTCAGTTTTCAAACCTCTGTCTGTGGTACTTAACCAGTGCAACTGTCAGATTCTTTATTCCGCCTAACAGTGAAGTGACTCCGGGGATTCCTCTGCTCGGTTCAGTAAAGTAAGCGTTCGGTTTAAAACTTATTCTTTATTGTTTTTGTGGATTTCCAGCCTCTGTCTACGGTACAGGTGGTGTGGTAGATAGGTAGTGACTGTATTTTATTTTAAATAACCGGTGGAAATTGTTGGATCTTCTTCGAGATACAGCTCTTGCAGCAGGTTACACCATTAGGACTGAAGCCGTCAGGCGCCAGGACCCCAAGGAAATTTTCTAGCTAGCAGTCTTCAGCGGGGACCGCCTGCGACGTTGGTCCCGCCCCTGACGTCAGGTGTAGTACATAAGGTGGCGGTCCTGCCAGAATCCCCAGTTCTTTTCCTGCCGTTGACTTTGCAAGCATCGGCCCCTCAGTCAGTTCTAGTGCACGATGTCTAGGAAAAATCTCGACAGTTTTTTCTCAGGATTTCATCTGATGTCCTCTCCAACCTCCGTGGAGGGCCATTCTTCGAAGTGTGCCTGCCGCAAACAAATTCCTTTTAAGGATCCTCACTCGGCTTGTGTCTGCTGCCTAGGCCCGGACCACGACACCCAGGCCTGCTCCTTCTGTCAGGGCTTTAATAGCCGCATGAGGATCCGCCTCCAGAAGGCCCTCCAAGCTTTCCTCCTTGAGGAGAAAATCAAGGCTATGGACCGTGACCCTCCCCCCAGAGGAGAATCTTCTGGGAAGTCCCACCGGCACCATCAAAAGCACCGGGAGAAGAGAGACCTAGATCCCCCTCCGGGGCCTCGGACTCCCACAGCTCCAGCTCCAGGTCGGACCGCTCTCCGTCGAGGGCCTGCTCTCAGCCTCCCCCAGTTCTAGTCAAATCGGTAAGTGGTTCCTCTTCTCTGCAGCCTTTAAAGACCTCCAGGCGTGCCTCTTCCACTCCGGCTAAGGCCTCGTCCAGGTCTGGGGAGCGCCAGAAGTCGTCCTCCCGGGATCCGGCCTCCGACGTCAGGTCTGTCTCCCAACCACTGCCTCCCCAGCGTAAGACCGAGAGCTGACCTCTCTCCAAGCGGACGCGGATCCGAGCATCGCCTGCCACCCGACGCCGTCAAGGCCCACAGGCATCTCCAGGAACCGCGACGACTGTCTATCAACAGCGCCGGTCAGGTAGTCGCCCGAGGACGCCGCAGGGGGGACCGCGTCCACCACCACAGAGAAAGGATTACACCACCGCCCACCGACGCCGGGTCAGGAGGCGCGGAGGAGGAGTCTACTCAGCCCAAGACCAGGCGATGACCTCGACCTGCCGAGCTCCCACGGAAACCTCTCCGAACCAGAGACCCCCGGGGACCCGACACCCGATCCCAACGACAGACCACCGGTGCCCGGCCCGTCGTCGGGCATGAATCTGGCAGAAGTGAAGGAGCTGTTCAC
This sequence comes from Neoceratodus forsteri, assembly GCA_016271365.2. Taxonomy (NCBI): domain Eukaryota; kingdom Metazoa; phylum Chordata; order Ceratodontiformes; family Ceratodontidae; genus Neoceratodus; species Neoceratodus forsteri. The sequence goes on from CM057453.1 coordinate 1,143,424,198, forward strand.
CTTCTGGTGGGACACCATCAAGAAGGATGTGGTCACCACGCAACCTCCTCCTGTGCCCGCTGCCCCTTCGGCATCGCCCCCTAAGGCGCCTGCATCACCTCCTAGGGGCAGATCTTTGGAGAAGAGACGGCCTCCGTCAAGATCCACTTCTGGGTCAGCTAGCCCCAAGAGACCCAGGAGACGTCGGTACACCCCATCCACGGAGGATTCCAGATCTGACGTCTCCGAGTGCTCCAGATCTCCGTCTCTAATCAGTGTCCCCTCTCCGGATCCACGCGACATTCCCAGGTCCCCTCCGGATGACCCCTCATTCTCCGAGATAATGAGGCATATTCAGGAGAACATGGGGTGGGACGCTGAAGAGCTTGACCCCGGAAGACTACGCCTTGCCCGCTATCTTTGGCAAAAAGATCCCAAGCCTGTGGTAGTGCCACCCTTGGTGGACACCTTTGTGGACATCACCAAGGCTGCGTGGAAGCGTCCACACTTGACCCCGGCAATGCTGAAGAGGGCCGACCGCCTGTACAAGGCCCCGAGGGAGGACCAGTACTTGGCAAACCATCCTCTGGCCGACTCCCTTGTCATTACAGCCTCACATGACCAGTCTCAAAAACCACAGCATTTGAGCACACAGCCACTGGACCCTGAGTCCAAGCAGTTGGACGTGCTGGGCAGGCGCACGTACGCCGCCACGACTTGCGCCATTAGGTCATTGAATTACCTCACCCACATGGTTCAGTTTCAGAATGCTTTGTGGGAGCAGGGACAGGACCTGGCTGAAAATTGGCAGATTGTGTCTAGAAGGAGGAGCTGCTGCAGCCTCCATACGGGTTCGGACGTGGAACCCAGGGTTCCTGAGCCGCTACGACTCTGTGGACTCTTCGGCCAGAGCTGCGACTTCAGGTGGTGTCTCCGGAGACACCCATGGCACTGTCTCCTGAGTTTACCCCGGACGTCCAGAAGAACATCATGGACGCCTCCTTATCATGGCAGTTCTCTTTGGTGAAGCTCCTGAAAAGGTCATCACCAAATTGCAGGAAGCCGGGAAGGATTAGATCTGTTTATGCCATGTACAGGTCTCAGCTCAGTTCCTTTCGCAGGAACCAGAGTCATTTTCCAGTCGGACCAAGCACACAACCCTGCTCCGCCAGCAACAGAGGGGCTCTTCACTGGAAAACCCAGGCCAAGACATCCTCAGGCAGAGGCCAACGAGCTGCAAAGTCGGCCCAGCCTGCAGGACCTAATGCTGCCACAGCATGACTCCTTCCCGCCCCCGCCTCCCTCAGGATCAACGGAAATGAAGGTCGGGGTCGATCGTGGACCACCTGCAAGGGTGGCGTTCGATCACCACCAACAGGTGGGTGCTACAGTTGGTCGAAAAAGGCCATTGTATAGAATCTGTAGACAACCCGCCCACAAGACCTCCTTTGCTTTCCTGCTACCCGGGTCAGCACGTCCTGCTCATACAGCAGGAGGTGCTCACGCTCCTAGAGAAGGAAGCTGTGGAGCACATTCCAGGGAACCAGAGAGGAGCAGGATATTATTCACACTTCTTCCTGGTTCCAAAGAAAACAGGGGACCTCCGTCCAATTTTGGACCTCAGCGACCTCAATCTGTCGGTCGCCTACAAGCGCTTCCGCATGGTGACCCTTCAGGGACTAATTCCCATGCTGAAGAAGGACGCTTTCTTGGCATCCCTGGACATGCAGGACACTTACCTGCACATTCCTATTGCTCAGGCGCACAGGAGGTTCCTGCGCTTCGAGTTTCTCAGCCGCCACTATCAGTTCCGGGCACTTCCCTTCAGACTGTCATCAGCACCTCGGGTTTTTACCAAGTGCATGGCAGTGGTGGCAGCATCTCTGAGGAGACAGGGCCACTATCTGTTCCTGTACCTGGACGATTGGCTTCCTGCTTCTTCTCCAAGGAGGCATTACGGATAGCCATCCAATGTACCCAGACCCTTTTTCAACTCTGGGCATCCTAATCAACTATGAGAAGTCTCTTCTGAGCACCACAGAAACTGCAGTTCATAGGGGCAGTTCGGACACCATCAAGGGGAAAGCTTTTCCCTGAAGACAGAGCGAATGCATTCGATCCTCATAAGGGACCTGTCAGCTAGAAGACCGTCTCAGTTACGACTCGTCCTTCGCTTGCTCGACACATGGCTGCGTGCCATTCTACAGTCCCGATGGCAAGAGCTCACATGCAGGTAACCCAGTGGATGTTGAGAGTGCGGTGGGACCAAAGGCAAGACCATCTGCAGAGTCCAGTCCGAATCACGGCCGTGATTCGGACTGGCAATGGTGGCTAGATCTGGAAACCCTCTCCGTGGGGTTCCTTCACAGCCTGTCTCCCCGACGGCCACTCTTCCACAGACGCCTAGGCTGGGGTGGGAGTGCACTTGACGGGTGAGGTCCTAGGAACATGGACAGTTCAGGAATCTCATCTCCATATCAACATATTGGAGATGAGGGCGGTCCTTATGCCCTGCAAGCCTTCCAGTCAGACATTCCACCGAGTACCCTTCTGTTGCAAACAGACAATACTGCGGTGATGTATTACTTCAACAAACAAGGAGGCACACACTTCTACCCCCTTTGCAGGGAGGCCATGAGAGTGTGGAAATGGGTAATACGACACGGCGCAAACCTCATTGCAGTTCACGTCCCCGTGGTGGACAATACTGTCGCAGACAGCCTGAGTCGTTCCCAGGCCAGAGTCCACGAGTGGGAACTTCTACAGGAAGTGGCAGAGGATCTGTTCCACAGATGGGGCACTCCAGAAGTAGATCTATTCGCCTCCCCATCCAACGCAAAACTGCCCAATTTTTGCTCGCTAGATCCAGGGCCTGGTGTTTTCTGGCGAGACACGTCCCTTTCCTGGGCGGGCAGATTCCTCTACGCCTTCCCTCCTTTCCCGTTGATCCAGAGAGTTCTTCTAAAACTTCGCAGGGAGCATGCGACGCTTATCTTGGTGGCGCCTTTCTGGCCCAGACAAATCTGGTTCCCGCTTCTACATCAGCCATCCCGGGAACCTCCGCTTCCTTTGCCAATCAGCTCCCATCTGTTGTCTCAGGAGGAAGGTTCACTGGTCCATCCGGACTTGCATTCATTGAACCTACATGCTTAGCTCCTAGAGACATAGCCATGATGCGACACAGGGTCTCGCAGGAAGTGGCGGAAGTACTGTCCGCTGCCAGAAAGCCGGCAACACACACGACATACGCCATGAAGTAGCGCAGGTTTTGCTTATCGGCTCAAACGCGTGGTTTCTCGCCTTAGACTGTCCCGGTAGTTGGTCCTGAACACTTGCTTCGCTTCAACCGGACCAGCCTACTCGCATTAAGGTGCACTTGTGTGTACTCGGCTTATCATGCTCCATCGGCCGTCAGACGGTGGCTCAACTGGACACTACTCTGCCTTTTTAAGGGGGTTCTCCACCTTAGGCCACCTATCAGGACCCGTTCCTCCCTGGGACCTGCCTTTTGTCCTGGAGCAGCTACGCTGCCACCTTTTGAGCCAGCCGAGATTGCGTAGCCACGTCTTCTGTCGGGAAAACGTTGTTTTTAGTTGCAGTTACTTCGCGAGAAGAATCTCCATTACATGCGCCATGTAAAGAGCCCTATTTAGTTTTTCAAGGATAGGGTGTCCCTGAGGACAAATCCTAAGTTTCTGCCTAAGGTGGTTTCGGCCCACCCTTAATCAGGATATCGACTTACCAGTGTACTTTCCTAAGTACACTAATCGAGGAGAAGCACTGCTTCACACCCTGGATGTTCACAGGTGCCTCAGATATTACCTGACCAGAACCAAACAGTACCGGAAAGCGGATCAGCTATTTGTATCCTTTGCTGAGAGGATGAAAGGGGCCCCTGTTTCGAAGCAGACCCTTTCACGTTGGCTCATCCAATGTATCTCTTTCTGTTATGACAAGCACAGCAAGCCCTTGCCTGGCGTGGTTAAGGGCCATTCTACCAGAGGAGTGGCCACCTCCTTGCAGCGCCTGAAGAACGCTTCCACTTCAGCCATCTGTGCTGCAGCTACCTGGTGCTCGGCATACCTTTACAGTATCACAGCCTGGACATCACTTCAGGCTAAGGCCAGGTTTCGCCCAGCTATCCTCAGGGACTTCTGTCCCAGGCTCGGACAGGGTCGCATCTCTGTCTTCCTCCTCCCGTGGCGCAAGGTTGTCGCCATAGCTTGGGAATCAGTCCTAATGGTGTAACCTGTTGCAAGAGCTGTCTCTCAAAGAAGATAGTGCAGTTACGTAAGAACTTATCGTAACAGTAGATCTTTGAGAACAGCTCTTGCAGCAGGTACCTTCCCGCCCACCATTCCCCCTTGGAGGAGGTAGGTTATAGCCTAACATCCATCTTCTGGGATGGAACGATTTATTTTTCATCTTGGCCATCTGATGGCGGATCTTCGGTCTCCTCTTCTGATGTCATCCAGCGGCCGGGAGTCTCCGGCGGGAGAACTGGGGATTCCGGTGGGACCACCTCCTTATGTACTACGCCTGACATCGGGGCGGGACCAACGTCGGAGGCGGTCCCCGCTGAAGACTGCTAGCTAGAAAATTTCCGTGAGGTCCTGGCGCCTGACGGCTTCAGTTCTAATGGTGTAACCTGCTGCAAGAGCTGTTCTCGAAGATCTACTGTTACGGTAATTCTCACTTAACTGTACTTTTCTTCGGTTTTCTCCTGGTTGGTCCGGTTAGGAACCCATCTTGTGTTTCCTTCTAATTTTAAATTTATTATTTTAGAGTGGTGTTCCAGTACGATCGGTTTCAAAAGAACTGGCTTTTTCTAGGTTCTTTTCCAAACCCGTATTGTGATTTGTTACCGATCGATTGGTATTACCTGGCTTGAACGCTTCTGTTGGGTAATTTTGGTTGGTTGGCCATGTCTGAGAAACCCAAAAAGGAAACCGGTCCCACTGGGTTTCAACACTGTACTGAGTGTGAGGAGGCCTTTGCCAAGGCCGACCCCCACCTCATCTGTATTTATTGTCTGGGGTTTGACCAGCTCCAGTCAGACTGCCAAATTTGCAAAAACTTTCCTAAAACCACTCTAGAAGAAAGACTTGAGTAGGTTGAAGGAAAGGGAGGCTGAGAAGTCCGTAGACCCAGATGGCCAGCCCAGTTCGGTTATGGCCGAACCTGGGGAGGTGCCTACTGACCTAGGCGATACCTCCTCAGGCAAAAGGAGAGCAGACTCTGAGGGTCTGTTCTGTCAAAAAATAAACGAAAGTCCGCCGGTTCGGATCCAGTACCGCTTACTCCAAGCGCAGATGAGATAGCCAAAGCGATTAGTATTATCCAATTGCTTCGTCCGGTTCCGTCTGAACCGGTGCCGACGGTTAGGTGGTTGGTTCGGTTGGAACCGACTCCTTCAGATTACGATCTGGATGCTTTCTATGAGGAGTGGGAGGGAGACGAAGACTATCCCGACGACAACGATGACTACGACGGTGGGGGTGTGGATGTGCCCATTGAACCGGACATCTTCCCAGACAGACCCTCCGATGTCTCCCCTCCCAGGCTTTCTGAGTCCCCTTCTCACTTCTTGTTTTACAAGAAGGTGGTTGAAACTCTCCAGCTCCCTTTGGTTGAAGCTGCTGAGGAGGAAGAAGAGCCTGATTTTGTGGAGATGATAGACATCCCAGAGTCTAAAGGTTGTCTGTTCCCCTTCACAAGTCCTTGGGGAAACAGACAAAAAAGATTCTACAGACTCCTAACTCTTCACCTCCTGTAGATAAAAGAATGGACAGGAGATACATGTTATCAGGCTCAGCTGCGGAGTTCCTTTATTCACATAGCAACCATGTTGGGGGTAGTGCAGGCTGCAGCCTGTGACAGGGCAAACATTCCTTTGGCTTCACACCCCCCAGACAAGGACTCCAGGAAAGTCGATGCCATGGCCAAGAAACTATACTTGGCATCCTCTTTGGGACTCAGGCAGGCAAATTATATGGCCTACACAGCCAAGTACCAGAAGTCCAGGTGGGATACGGTTCTGGAACTAGCTAAAAAGGCCTCCCCCCAGATAGCCAAAGAGCTGGAGGAGGTGGCTGCGGATGGAATTGGGGCATCCAGAGTACAATTTCACGCTGCTGTCGACTCCAGCGGTGTGGCATCCAGAGTCATGGCTACATCTGTCTTTCTCAAAAGGCATGCTTGGCTCAGATGTACTAGCCTATCACAGGACACCCAGTCTAAGGCTATGGATTTTCCTGTAGTTGGTAACTCTCTGGGGAGCAGACAGAGGCTTACATGAAGAAAACAGATGAATATAGAACCACTTACAGGAGTGCACAGGCCAAGGAAAGGCAAGCCACTCCTCAGAAGCAGCAGTCCAGGGGCAGGGGCGGGCCTTTTTTCCGAGGGAGGGGTAGAAGGGGGATGAGCAGGGCTGCTTCTTCCTCCCAATCTAAGGCTCCTGCTAAGCAGACATCCTGAGGTGTCAGCCCGGGTCGACTCTCCAATCCCAGTAGGAGGCAGGCTGGCTTACTACTTTCAGGCCTGGAAGTCTGTTACCTCAGACAAGTGGGTCCTGGAAGTAGTAAGCCAGGGACTAGCCCTCCGCTTCAAAAGGTACCCAAAAAGGAGGGCCGAGTCTTTTCCACCTGCATCAGTTTCAGAAACCCTTTCCCTAGAGGCAGAGGTTTCCTCTCTCCTGGCTCTCAGAGCCGTAGAGAAGGTTCCTACTCAACACAGGGGAAAAGGCCTGTACTCCAGGTACTTCCTCACCCCAAGGAAAACAGGGGAGTGGTGACCCATCCTGGATCTAAGGTATCTGAACAAACACATTTCAAAACCCAAGTTCAAAATGATAACTCTGGTAATAATCCTTCCCTCTTTAAGGCCAGGAGATTGGCTAGCATCACTGGACTTCAAGGATGCCTACTTCCATATCCCTATAAGGTGCTCCCACAGAAAATACCTCAAGTTTGAGCTGCCTTCAGGCCATTACCAGTTCAAGGCCATGCCTTTTGGCCTAACATCAGCTCCAAGGGTGTTCACAAAGTGCCTTGCAGTAGTGGTGGCTTACCTCAGAAGACAGAGTATCACCATTTTTCCATATCTGGATGACTGGCTCCTAGTAGGGCAGTCTTCAGACCAGGTCAGGTCAGCTCTGCAAACCACTTAGGACTTGCTCAGTTCCTTGGGGTTTCTTCTCAATCTGCCAAAATCTGTCCTCGAACCAGTACAGCTTCTCACCTTCATAGGGGTGGAATTGATACTACCCAAGCAAAGCTTTCCTTCCTCTGGCAAGGGTGAAGGCCTTAGTAGACCTCGCTTCCTCCTTTCAGCCTCAGGTTTCTCTTCCAGCGTGACAGTTCCTCCAACTCCTGGGCCACATGGCAGCCTCCACTGCAGTGGTTCAGGGAGCCAGATTTCAGATGCGGGACATTCAGTTCCATCTAAGGTCCTTTTGGTCACAGAGAACAGATTCTCTCACCAAACTGATTCCAGTGACCCAAAATCTGGTCCAGGCTCTCCAGTGGTGGCTGGACCAGGACAACCTCAGACAAGGGGTTCCATTTCTCCCTCAACTTCCATTAGTAGTACTGACTACAGATTCTTCTCTCCTAGGCTGGGGAGCCCACCTGGGAGCCCTAACAGCTCAGGGGATCTGGTCCCCGGAGGAGTCTCTTCTTCATATCAACCTCCTGGAACTCGGGGCAGTTTTTCTAGCCCTTCAGACCTTTTCGGATTCAGTCAGAGGCAAGGTGGTCCAAGTCAGGACGGACAACACTACCACAATGTGGTACATCAACAAGCAGGGAGGCACTCAGTCCACGGCCTTGTGCACAGAGGCCATGAAGATTTAGTCTCTGGTCTGTTCCCTTCAGACTTCCCTGGTAGCAGTTCATCTTCCAGGGAAGGACAATGTGCTGGCAGATGCCCTGAGCAGGATTTCACATGGGCATCATGAATGGTCCTTGAATCCTCGCATTCTGAGGCTCATTTTCTCCAAGTGGGGCATTCCAGAAATAGATCGATTTGCAGCACCAGGCAATCATCAACTTCCTCTGTTTTGCTGCAGACCTCCAGTCCTGGGGACAGTTCCCCAGGATGCCCTCATTCTGAACTGGAAGGACAGGTTTCTCTATGCCTTCCCTCCTTTCCCTCTCCTGTTCAAAGTTCTGATCAAGATAAGAACTCAACCCTGCACAGTGATACTGGTGGCTCCAAATTGGGCCAGACAACCCTGGTATCCTCTACTGCTGTTCTTGGCTGTCTCACATCCCCTGTCTCTTCCCAGGAGATGCAATCTTCTCTCCTCCTCCCAGGGGCAGATCTGGTACCCCAATCTCCAGTCTCTCAACCTCAAGGCCTGGCTCTTGAAGAGTTAGAATATGCAGCTCTACATCTCTCGGGGAGTTCTGGATATTCTGAAGGTCTCCAGGAAACCTTCCACTAGAAAAACTTACAATTCCAAATGGAAGAGATTCAGTATTTGGTGCTCTCAGAAAGGTATTGTGCCTGATTCTGCAGGCATTTCCACAACCTTAGATTATCTAACTCATCTGAATAGTCTAGGCCTTAGGCCTGCCACTCTGAAGGTTCATCTAGCAGCTGTCTCTGCATTCCTTTCAGCAGGGAAGGGCTCTTCCCTGGCATCTCATCCTGTTTTCAGGAAGTTTTTCAAAGGCCTGGTTCACATTAACCCTCCCTTTAAGGAGCCTACTCCACCTTGGGATCTTAATGTCTGCATTGCTCACCTTATGCAGCCACCCTTTGAGCCTATGGCTTTGGCTGAATTGAAGTACTTGATCTGGAAAACTGTTCCTGGTAGCTATTACTTCTGCCAGGCGGATTAGCGAATTACAAGCCCTGTCAGTTGAACCTGACTTCATATCCTTCCATAGGGATAAAGTGGTCCTAAGAACTAATAGGAGGTTCTTGCCTAAAGTGGTATCGGATTTTCACCTAAACCAGTCTATATCTCTTCCTGTATTTTTCACTGACCATTCTTCCCCAGGGAAAAGAAGATTACACAGTTTGGATGTTAAAAGGGCACTTACCTACTACATAGAGCATACTAAGGCACACAGAAATGACTGTCTTCAATTGTTCCTCCCTTATGGTGAAGTGGGGAAAGGTAAGCCTGCCACTAAGAGAACTATTGCCAGGTGGATTGTTTCCTGTATACAATTTTACTATGACAAATTGGGTAGAACACCCTTCAGGCCTGAGGGCTCTCCTCGACTAGGGTACAACTGCTACTCTAGCTGCAGCCTGAGATATACCCTTGTTAGAGATCTGTAAAGCAGCCACCTGGAAAACAGTACATACATTCCCCAAGCATTACTCTCTGGACATCCAGTCTAGGAGTGATGCTAGGTTTGGCACAGCAGTACTGCAGAGCCTGTTCCCAAAGTAGGTTCTGCATTCCCTTCTCCATAGGGAACTGCTTGGTAGTCTGCATTATGTCTGAATACAGCAAGACTTCATGTTGTTTGAAGAAAAAATTACTCAACAGAGTAATGTTGTTTCTTCTAATGGAGTCTTGCTGTATTCAGACCTCCCCCCCCCCGCCTCCCCTCTCAGAACCTGTTTTTGGGAAATGGGTTGGCAGGCACAGTGTTGCACCTCAGGGGTGTACTTTGTACCCTCCCTCTTGGTGGGGTAACTGTTACGTTTTTCCTTCTTGTGTTGCATAGTTTGAATTGTCACTACCTTATTTCTTGGGTTCTCAACTTGAGTCTTTTTTGGACCCCAAAAAGTATTTCGCCTTTTGGCTATGTGTTCAATTTACTTAGTTGCTCGTAAGAATCTGACGGTTGCACTGGTAAGTACCACAGACAGAGGTTTGAAAACCGAGCTCGATCTCAACGTTCCATGCTTCTGCATGGAGTTAACTCTTTCCTCTCTGGGGCAGTTCAAGTGCTGGGGCTAACTGCATTATGTCTGAATACAGCAAGACTCCATTAGAAGAAACAGCATTACTGTGGTGAGTAATTTTTTCTTTCTCCCTCTCCTGGATTATGCTGACCTTATGTACACCCATTGTCCTACCTCGCACTAGCCAAACTGGACACACTGTACCACAGGGCCATTAGATTTATCCCCTGCGCTCCTTATAACACTTACCATTGCTCCTCCTATTCACAGCTAGGCTGGCACTCTCTGACAACCAGAAGATTGAAAAATGTGACTATGTGGACTTAACGAGCCCTTAACAATAAACTCCCCAAATACATTTCCAATCTTCTAGCCAGTACACACGGGAATTACTCTCTCAGGAGATATTCTTGTATCTCATTAGACATTCCCAGAGTTAGAACCCATCATGACTCTTCCTCTAAGTCACTCTCTCTCCCCACCTTATGGAACAATCTTCAAAAGACCCTGAAACTATCAAATTTTGTTAGTTTGGCAACCTTCAAACCCCTACTCAGACAGTCTCTAAAGGACTCCTGTAACTGCTATACCTAAGCCCCCACCACCACTTTCAGACAAGGTGTTTACTTTTAACACTCTCTCAAATAACTGCTTCACAGTCCAGTATTTATGAAATGTCCTGATCAGAAGTAGAGAGAAATAAAAAATTTTCACCTGGTGCAGTTATAAGACTTCAAACAATGGCAGTTATTACACCTTGAACTAGCAAACCACAAGTCCCAGAGGTTCTTTCAAGTGTCAGTATCCGACGACGAATCAGATTCAGATCGTGCCCCACACCTGGTAGCCTCAAATTCTGCTTGAATTTTCTCAACCCTCTTACCTGCTTCTGTAGGATCATTAAATTGGAAAGTGTGACCGCCATAACATATCCTAAGGCAGGCCGGCATGAGAAAGAAATGTGCCACCCCCAGGCTTTGGAGTTTAGCTCTAACACTGTTGAAATTGTTACGTCGGGCCCAAGTGGCATAAGCAAGGTCCGGAAAAATATGTAATGTATTCCCAGCATAATTCAAGTGGTCTGTGGATCTTGCCGCCCGCATGATTTGCTCTTTGGTCGCCGCTCCATCAGTAATAAGGACTGTCCTCGGTAAGACCCTCTGTGCTTCAGATGATTGGGGGCAGATTCTATATGCTTTAATAAACCTGGATCCCAACTCCAGACCCAAATGTAGAGCTTCTGGCAACCAGTTCTTTAGGAAGGATAGCAGGTCCAGCTCCTCGACTCCCTCAGGTAGTCTTACTGCCCGCACATTCGGAACCCTATTCTTGTTCTCCAGAAATACCAATCGGTAGCGAAGCTGGCTGTTTTCTTGAATCAGCTACGATGTAGCAGACAGGGCCTGTGTTACGGAGTTGTCCGCCAAAGTAGCTGTCTTCAGTGCATTCTCAATCTTGGTGTCTTGCTCGCCAAACTGCTGGAGCAACACCTCTACCTTCATATCAATCACCATCATGGAGTTTTGCAGGGCCTTCCAAGGGGTCTCCACATTGTCATGCGGCACGGGAGTTGTGGCCTGGTTTTCTGCTGATGTTTGAGACTTTGAGCCACCAGGAGCTCCTTGGTGCATCTTCCCCATAGTCAAGTTTGGTATCAATCTGTGCCAAACAGATTCTAAAAGCCATTAATGCTTAAATCCTGGGTCCAAATCTGCAGTAAACTGCTTTAATTGCCAAAATTCTAAGTGTCCAACAGAGCTTGAGGAAGATTCGTCTGCTTGGTAGAGTGCTCAGCAGTGCCCCCTTGCACCTTTCATTAGTTACTAAACCTCCAGATCTCCCTGAGGTAGGGCGGTGACATTTTTAAATCTCAGCCAGCCTTATTTATTTTCTAAACAGACTTGTCCCTTCCTCGTCTCTCCAAGGGCTCCTTTTGGAGTGGGGCCTACAGCATAATCTCGATTGCACTATTATTACAGATTACTTGTTACTGCTGATTCACACTGAACTATGTCATGTAAATGACTTGGTTCTAATATGTAATTATTGCATTTTTTCTAAAATGTTTTCATTGTTCTACATTCTATATGTTTCTGTCCAGGTCCACCTTGCAAATGAGTTTTGCTCAATGGTGCTTCACCTGGTAAAATAAAGATTGATTGATTGAATTATAGAGACATTCAAGTATCTTATGGGTATAAGCAGGGTAGAGATGGGAAGACAAGGGGACATGACATGAGGCTGGAGGGAGGAAGGCTCAGGGAATGTTAGGAAGTATTTTTTTCACAGAAGGGTGGTGGATCCATGGAACAGCCTACCAACTCAGGTGGTGAGAGCAAAAACAATATTGGGGTTCAAGAGTGCATGGAATAAGCATAGGGGTACCCTGCAGTTGGGCAGAACAGGAGAGCCGCAGGTCAAATAGGATCTGGGCTGTCACACTGAGCAGGGAAATGGTCAGAATGAATGGGCCGTATGGTCCTTATCTGCTATCAGATTCTGTGTTTCTATGTACTATCCAGATCTTACTTCAAGGGGGAGCTCTTGCAACAGGTAATATCATTAGGACTAAGCCACCAGGTGTTAGGACCCCACAGAAAACTGCTAGCTGTCTATGATAAGAGACTACCCCCGACATCGGCTCTGACCCGTCAGCTATGGTTCTTTTCCCGCCATCAGCCTGCTAACATTGGTTTCACGGACGCCATCTTCGCAGTTGACTGCCATTTTGCACCTCGTGCAGTTTATTGTTCATTGTCGTAATTCAGTTTTCGCCATCAATCATCCGCCTCACCCACCGCTGTGAGCTCTACTCCCGGCTTGAGTGGCTCCCACCGGAAAAGCACCACACCTTTGTCCTGGGCAACTTCATCGACAATGTTGTCAGAACTGCTACCCCTTCTACCCTCGCCGTATCCCTCATACCCGCTACCTCCTCCTACCATCTAAGGTCCAGTGACTCCCATGTCCTCCTGGTTCCTAAAATGCACCCAAATGGGCGACAGGGCCTTCACTGCACATGCCCCTAGATTATGGAACTCCCTTCCAGTGAGCACTCGCTCCGCCACCTCCCATTCCTGCTTTAAAGCCTCCCTCTGGGGCTTCCTCAAATCAGCCTCTACCTGCCTCTGCACTTAACGTACCCCTGCCAGCATGTCACTCTGTTTCTGACTGCATAAGGAGATGGGTCTCTTCACCTTCTCTACTAGTGAAATACTCTGCTATCTAAAGAACTGATTGTGACGGGTCCACCCTGGCTCTACTGTTCATCAATTGTGAATATACTATAGTTCTATCCTCCAGTTTATCATTGGCCTTTCCTATCCCCCCCTTGTAACTGCTTGATGAATTCTGCTACCCCTATCCTGTAGGGCGTTGCTGCCCGTGTATACTGCTTACTGCCTGCCTCCTTTGTACCGTGATATTATCTTCCTCCTACTTGCTGTGTAAATCCCCCAATGTTACTGCATTGACCTTGCTCTGACTGTTGCTCTTGCTTATACCTACTCTTGTTGTTGTCTGTTGTGACTGAATGTATCTTTGTAATCTCCCAGGTCGCACCTGAAAATAGACACTTGGTCGTCTAGTGTGCTTACCTGGTAAACAAAAACAAATAAATAAGTGCACATCTTCATTGCCATCCCAGCGGCAGAGTCGAAGTACATGTGCGGTAAGTAGATCCCAGCGAGGGATGGCCACTCCACCTGCCTGATCTGCCTAGGCCCCTCTGCCTAGATTTTTTAGGCTGGACCTCCTTGGAAATTATTTTTTTCTTCTCAGTGGAGCTTATCCTATTTTTGTTCATATCATATGAATAAGAATAAATTTTTTTTTTTTTTTTTTACTACTAGGCCCCAACCACTGGCCTGACGACTGCCCGCATTGCCAAAAATTCAACGGTAAGACCCACATCCGACGCCTCAAGACACTCAAGGCCTACCTGCTGGAGCAACAAGTGGCCGCCATGCAGAGGACCCATTCGGGACAGAGTTCTTCCTCCTCAGCTAGGGACTCTTTCCCCCCAAGGAGAAAAGATCAGGCGGGAAGCTTCACCACAGGGATAAGGAGACAGCCAGGTCAGAATCCCGCCCTAAGTCCCCTCACAAGGCTTCTGCTTCTTCCACCTCCAGCAGGAGGTCAGAATCGGTGCCCCCAGGTACAACGGCCGTTTCTAGGGCTTCATCTAAGAAGACTACCACCTCCTCCCACTCCAAAGATAAGGAGTCTTCTTCCTTAGCGTGTTTGCCCGCCCAAGTTCCCTTGGTGCATAGGCCCCAGAAGCACTCACATGGGTCAGCACCAGAGGGACAGGCGTCATTTTTGGGCAAAAAATCAGACGTCATTTCCTGAAAGTGTTCAGGGTCATCCAACAGGCATAAGGGGTCGGACGACAGCTCCCGACACCCAAGAGGTCGTCAGGTACTGGACTCCTCCACCACCCAAAGTTAGGGTGACATCGGCTTCAGAAGTCCGACAGACTACGGGCCATTCTGACTCCATGTCGGAAACGGACCGAGTGCTGCCGGCAAAAGAGCAGCAATCTACCCAGGAGGACCAGGGGCCAGATCCAGTACCAGGGCCCGTGGATAGCCAGCCGCCTTCTCCTCTGCCTCTTCTCAAGGAGCCGGACGCCAGACTCTAGGGAGGCTCAGCACCACCAGATAAAGCCCCATCGAACCTGATGCCCCAGACACCAGACAAAGAGCCTCAGGACCAGACGTCAGTACCAAAGGAACCACAGTGTCCGACGCCAGACCCCACCTCAAACGTGCCTCCCCCGCCACCTCCACCACCAGTCGTCCCGCTGGCAGAAGTGGGGGAGATTTTTAATGCGTGGTGGAACAGCTTAACCTGGTTCAATTTCAGTTGCTTACCATCTGTATTCCCCCTTCCTCCGGTTGCCCCTGAAAAAGGGACTTCTAGGCCTAGTGGGCTTACAGGGTCAACAAAATTCTATAAATAAACACTATTAAGGGGGACTTGCTCCCAAAGCCCAGAGAGCCATCCCTGATCTGTCTACCACCCAGGGAACCTCCCCTGCCCACAGAACGTCTGCCACCCGATGATGATGACCGGTGGTCACCAGCTCCAGGTGGCAGAAAGAGGCACCCATAGTCCGTTCCCTCTTCCAGCCGATGTCCACCCTCTTTTTCAGGGGAAGATGCAAGGGACGTCTCCTCAGAATATTCCTCGGAGGACGAGTTACTCCTACCTTCTCCTGATCCGAGAAGGGACTTCCCACAGTCACCCCCCCGGATGACCTGTCCTTCTTGGACATTATGAGACCCATCCAGGCCCTATATCAGTGGAATACCGAGGAGCTGGATCCAGAACACCGCCGACTGGCAAAATTCCTGGGGGCAAACCACCCAAAACCTCTGGTCATCCCCCCGCTTGTAGAACCCTTCCAGGACATTACAAAATTGACTTGGAAGTATCCAGCTACCACAGATAACAGTGCCAAGGAAAGCAGACAGGCATTATAAGACACCCAAGGGAAAGCCTTACCTAAATGAGCAGCCAAAAGCCAACTCCATGTTGCTCATGGCCGCACAAGGCAGAGTACAGCAGCCAAGACACAAGAGTGCTCAGCCCCCAGATCCAGAGTCAAAAAAGCTGCACCAGATGGGCCAAAAGGTCTATTCTTCAGCTACCTGCATGGACTGGTTGTTGAATTTCTTGGCTCATATGGTCATGTACCAGAAGTCACTTTGAGCAAAAGCTATGGATCTGGTAAAGGCGCAACCTGACTCGAATGGCAAGGCAGAGCTTCTAGCTGTCATCCAGTAAGGCATACATGTGGACAAGCACATGCTGAGGAGTTCTTGTGACTCCGCAGACACGGCAGCCAGGGTGGCAGCAACCGGGATCTGTATGAGGAAGCATGCCTGGTTGAGGGTCTCTGGTTTCCGCCAGGATCTGCAGGATGCCATATTGGATGCACCCTTTCAGGGACCTGTCCGTTTTGTTACAGAAACAGAAAAGCTTATAACAGGACTACAAGTTTCAGGCAAGGCGGTGTCCGACGTTCATCGCTTGTACAGATCGGAACCACAGGCACCTCGGCGTCGTCCCGTTCAGAAGAACCAGGGATAGCAGGGAAGACACCAAATGCAGCACAAGGGAGGCTTTAAAAGAAGAGGACCCCCTCATTTCTTCAGGCGCGCAGGGCCCAAAAAGTGCCAAGGTGGCCAGACCTCCCCTGCCCACCCCCTCCACCACAGCATGACTCCCTACCGCCCCCTCCTCTGGAGGAAGCACAGGGGGAGGTGGTAGGAGGAAAATTCTCCCTTTACCTATCAGGATTGTCCAACATCACTACAGACCAATGGGTTCTTCAGATAGTTGAGAGGGGATACTCTCTGGAGTTTACCCAGATTCCACTGGACAGTCCACCCCTCCCCTCCCACATGGCTCTCCTGCGAGCAGAGAAACAGGCCTTGCTTGAAAAAGAGCTATTCAGGAGGTACCCTGTCCGTGCTCAAAGAAGCAATGGGTATTACTCCCATTTCTTCCTAGTCCCAAAGAAGATGGGGAACCTCTGTCCCATTCTGGATCTGAGCCAGCGGAACACCTTCATCGAATACAGAAGGTTCAGAATGGTGACCTTGGCAAGCCTGTTGCCCATGCTCCATCAAGGAGACTGGCTCTGCTTCCTGGACATGCAGGATGCTTATATGCACATAAAGACCCTGCCATCCCACAGGAAATACCTTTGCTTCACCTTCCAAGGAGAACACTGCCAGTTCAGGGTGCTTCCATTCGGCCTTTCATCGGCACCAAGGGTCTTCACCAAGTACCTAGCAGTAGTGGCAGCAGCCCTCAGGAGAGGGGTCATTATGTCTACCCCTACCTGGATGATTGGCTTCTCACAGCTTCATCGGAGGACCAACTATGTCTAACACTAGAGAAGGCTTACAGTCTATTCCAGGCCTTGGGCATCACACAAAATCTGTTCAAGTCATACCCATGGCCTGCTCAGAGGCTACAATATTTTAGAGCAGTCCTGGACACCATCCAAGGGAAAGCCTTTCTTCATATAGACCAGTCAGTCAGGCTAAGGGAGGTCACTCGCAGGGTGATGGCCTCGGACCAGGTCCCAGCGAGGGTGGTTCTGTAACTTCTAGGCCATATGGCCACAGCCATAGTCACAGTTTCCCCCTCTCGTTTCAATATCAAGATCCTGCAGTGGCACCTCAGAGTTCAGTGGGACCAAGGCACAGACGAGCTCGACGAGCCGATCCGAGTCTCCAATGCAGTCCGTCAGTCTCTGATTTGGTGGGTCACCCCGGCTCAACTAGACAAGCCTTTCAAGGGGTACACTTTCCTGAGCCCCTTCTGGGCCAGTCAAACAATACCCCAGTAATTTTTCATCTCAACAAGCAAGGGGGCACTCATTCTTACCCCCTATGCAGAGAGGCAATGAGAGTATGGACCTGGCAGTGGATCACAGTCTGGATCTCACAGCAGTCCATATTCCAGGGATCCACAGGTCCTCGCAGACAACCTGAGTCGCTCTCAGTCTCAGAGCCATGAATGGGAACTAGAGCAAGAAGTCATAGATGACCTCTTCGAAAGGTGGGGTTGAACAGAACTGGACCTCTTTGTGTCCCCACACAATGCCAAACTGCCCAATTTCTACTCGCTAGATCCAGGTTCTGGTGTTTTTTTGGTGGAATGCATTGTCCCTCTCTTGGACAGGGAGTTTTCTGTATGCCTTCCCTCCCTTCCCTCTTCTTTAGAGGATCCTGCTCAAGTTGCAGGCAGAAGGTGCCCAAATGATCCTGGTCATGCCCTTCTGGCCTCAACAGATTTGGTTCCTGTTACTGCAACAGCTGGCATCAGAACCACTGGTTCCATTGCCCCTGTCCACTCACTTGCTGTCCCAGGAACAAGGGATGCTGGTTCATCCGGCCCTACTGTCCCTGCATCTGCATGCATGGCTCCTACAGACTTGGCTAGGGACAGATTCAAAGTATCTCTCAGAGTGGAAGAGGTGCTTGTGGCAGCGAGAAAGCCCTCTACCAGGGCAACATATGCCATGAAGTGGAAGCATTTCTGCTTGTGGGCATTCTCCCATTCTCTGGATCCCCTTACCTGTTCGGTGGAATCTGTGGTGGAGTATCTCCTCTCCCTCTCAGACTTGGGCCTTAGCTGTTTTCCATTAAGGTGCATCTCTGTGCTCTATCAGCTCATCATGCACCACTGAATGGAAAGACGCTGGCACAATAGGACCTATGCAAGACCTTTTTAAGGGGAATCTTGCATATTAAACCCCCCAGGAGAGACCCCGTGCCGCCTTGGGACCTCCTGTTTGTATTAGAAAAGCTTATCTTGCCCCCTTTGAACCAGCCACAAGTTGCGAGCTACGCCTTCTTTCTTGGAAGGCATTATTTTTAGTTGCCATTACTTCCACTCAGAGGATTTCCGAGCTGCAGGCTCTGATGTGTAAAGAGCCTTATCTTATTTTTCACAGGGACAGGATAGCCCTGTGCACAAATCCTAAGATTCTTCCGAAGGTAGTGGCTGAGTTCACCTTGAACCAAGACATCCAGCTACCAGTTTACTACCCAGAGTACTCAAACAGAGGGGAGGCCTTATTACATACTCTGGATGTACAGTGGCGTGAAAAAGTATTTGCCCCCTTCCTGATTTTCTCTATTATTGCATATTTGTCACACTGGATGTTTTCAGTCTTTAGAGAAATGTAATATTAGATAAAGGAACCTGAGTGAACAAATAATACTTTGTTTTTTTTCAATTTCACTTATTTAATGAAAAAAGTTAACCAACACCAACTGGCACTGTGTGAAAAGTAATTGCCCTTTACACTTAATAACTGGTTATGCCACATTTAGCTGCAATGACTGCAACCAAACACTTCCTATAATTCAATATCAGTCTTTCACATCGCTGTGGAGGAATTTTAACCCACTCTTCCTCATAGAACTGCTTTAATTCAGTAACATTTGGTAGGTTTTCGAGCATGAACTGCTCGTTTCAGGTCCTGCCACAGCATCTCTATTAGGTTTCAGTCTGGACTTTGACTAGACCACTCCAAAACTTTAATTTTACTTTTTTAGCCATTCTGATGTGGACTTGCTTTTGTGTTTTGGATCATTGTCTTGCTGCATGACCCAACTACGCTTCAGCTTCAGCTGACGGAAGGATGACTGGACATTCTCCTTAAGAATTTTCTGGTACAGAGCAGAATTCATGGTTCCTTTAATTATGGCAAGTCATCCAGGTCCTTAGCAGCAAAGCATCCCATACCATCACACTACCACCACCATGTTTGACTGTTGGTATGGTGTTCTTACTGTGGAATGCTGTGTTTGCTTTACTGCTGAGACATTATGGGATCCATGTTGTCCAAAAGAAGTTCCACTTTGGACTCATCTGTCCATAGAACATTTTCCCAAAAGGCTTGTGGATCATCCAGGTGCTTCTTGGCAAATGAGAGACGAGTATTTATGTTCTTCTTGGTTAGCAGTGGTTTCCGCCTTTGCTACTCTACATGAGCTCATTTTGCCCAGTCTCTTTCTGATTGTGGAGTCATGAACACTGACCTTAGCTGAGGCAAGAGTAGCCTGCAGTTCTTTGGATGTTGTTTTAGGATCCTTTGAGACTTCTTGGATGATTTTACACTGTGCCCTTGGAGTAATTTTGGCAGGCCGCCCACTCCTGGAAGGTTCACTACTGTTCCAAGTGTTCTCCATTTGGAGATTATGGCTCTCACTGTGGTTCAATGGAGTCCCAGAGCCTTAGAAATATCTTTGTAACCCTTTCCAGACTGATAGAGGGCAACAAATTTTTCTGATCTTTTCAGGAACTTCCTTTGATCATGGCATAATGTGCTTGTTGAATCTTTGTGCTGGCAACGTGACTCTGATGGTAAGGGCCAAAATAAGTGAGGTTTATATTGAGCAGGGCTGGCTGTAATCAAGCCTGGCTGTGTTCAATCAGCAGACTCTAATTATCCCTTTAATTGGGTTGATTTAACTAGGGGCAATTACTTTTCACACAGTGCCAGTTGGTGTTGGTTAACTTTTTCATTAAATAAATGAAATAAGTAAAAAAAAAAACTGTTATTTGTTCACTCAGGTTCCCTTTATCTAATATTATATTTTGTCTAGAGACCTGAAAACATCCAGTGTGACAAATATGCAATAATAGAGAAAATCAGGAAGGGGGCAAATACTTTTTCACGCCACTGTACATAGAATTCTTCATTACTACCTTGCCCAGACCAGTTGTTTGTCTCTTTTGCCCAAAGGAAAGTTGGGGCACAAGTGACAAAACAGATGCTAAGTGGCTTGTGAATTGTATCACATTCTGTTATCAGCAGTACAACAGACCCTTACTGGGACTGGTCAAGGGTCATTCCACCAGAGGGGTTGCGACATCTTTCACCTCCCTCAGGAATGTTTCTTCAGCAGACCTCTGTGCAGCCTCTACTTGGAGTTCAGTGCACACTTTCGTCAGGCACTACAGTCTGGACATTGCTTCCAGAAGGAGAGCAGGTTTCAGCCTAGCGGTCCTTCAGGGACTCCTCTCCTAGATCCCTACAGCACTGTACTACAGCCCTCCACCCTTCTGACCTGGGTCTCTTCTTGGACATTGCTTGGGATTCACCCCAATGGGATTACCTGCTGCAAGAGCTCCCCTCGAAGTAGGTTAGTACAGTTATATAAGAACTTACTGTAACAGTAGATCTTCGAGAGGAGCTCTTGCAGCAGGTGGCTTTCCCACCCACCAGCCCCTGGGAACTAGTATTTCAATTTTCTCTTCGGGGATGGGTAATCCTCCTCAGTTCTTCATCTTCTTTTCAGCTGGGTCTCCAGCGGGGGAACTGAGGTGGTGCCAGGGGACTTCCCCATTTATACTATAGCTGATGTTGGGGCGGAGCTGACATTGGGGGCAGTCCCCCACCATAGACTGCTAGCTGGAAGTTTCCCGTGGGGTCCTACTGCTTGATGACTTAGTCCTAATGGTATTACCTGCTGCAAGAGCTCCTCTCGAAGCTCTACTGTTACAGTAAGTTCTTATGTAACTGTACTTTCCAGATGGTCACTTTGCATGGCCTTCTTCCTCTGCTCAAGCAGGGTGACTCGCTATGCTCCCTCGATATACAGGATGCCTATCTGCATATCCTGATTTGCCCCCCTCCATGGTACCAGCAGTTCCTGTTCCAGAGGGAGCATTACCAGTTCACGGCATTGCCCTTTGGCTTGTCCTCTGCACCACGGGTATTTACCAAGTGCTTAGCAGCTGTAGAAGCAGCCCTTCAGCATGAAGACCTCTATGTGTTCCCATATTTGGATGATTGTTGCTGAAATCCCAGTCCAGGGAGTTCCTATTTTTGACTCTAGAATGCACCCTGAAGTTGTTCCAGACCTTGGGCATCACAGTCGGCCCAAGTCTGTGCTAACCCATTCTCAGCAGCTGCAATACATAGGGGCAGTCCTGGACTCTACGCAAGGCAAGGCCTTCCTCCAGACAGGGTGAACAGCCTTATTGCCCAGGCCCAGGAGGTGGCTCAGAGCTGGTGTGCCCCCACCTGGGCATTCCTCAAGCTTCTAGGCCTCATGGCTGTGGCCATTGTTATGGTCCCTCTGGCCAGGCTACACATGAGGATTCCACAGTGGACCCTCTGGGTTCAATGGGATCAGCGCTCAGAGACGATCTAGATCAGCTGGTCCTTGCCTCCTCGCCAGTATGCAAAGTGCTACATTGATGGATGGACCCGGCCAATCTTTTAAAGGGGGTTCCCTTCCTCATCTCCACCCCTCACCAAATCCTCACCATGGATGCTTCAGGTTTGGGTTGGGGAGCCTATCTAGGTCCTTATCAGACCCAAGGCCTCTGGTCCCACTGGGAGACTCACCACCACATAAACGTCCTAGAAATGAGGGCAATACTGTATGCCTTTCAGGCCTTCCTGAACCATCTTTCTCTGGGCCCTCTGCTGGTGCAGTCTGACAATCTCAGTGTGATCTTTTACATCAACAAGCAAGGGGAACTCATTCCTATTCTGTGTGCCAGGAGGCAATGGGGTCTAATACTGGGCTCTAGATTACATTCTAGAACCGTCAGCCGTCCATGTGCCTGGTGCCCAAAATGCCTTGGTGGACAGCCTCAGCATGTCACAGTCCGAAGTGCACAAGTGGGAGCTGCTGACCTCAGTCACAGAAGACCTGTTTGACAGCTGGGGTCATCCAGAGTTGGACCTTTTTGCATCCCCACTCAACGCAAAACTGCCGCGTTCTAGGGATGTGGATATGTTGTTCAATCCACACTTGTTGGCAGGCACCTTGCCACTTTAAGATGTGCCGGAAAGTCTTCAAGCTGGCTCCTCCCACCCACCCGGATGGTAAAACCCTCAGCTCTGCCCCATGATGCCAGATCTTCCTTACCGCTTGGAAGCTCAGGTTCCCTCCTTAGCGCTCTTGCGTCTCTAGGCCTGGATCCTAAACCTTCGGTTTTACTGAAAATCGTGCTTAAATTCACAAGACTTAAGTCTTCTCCTTCCCTTGCAGCTGCGATGGATTCTAAATCTACTCCCGGCTTCCGTCGGTGTCGCTGGCGATGATGTCTCGGACTGGCCCACAGCGCGTCGTCTACTGCCATGGGCTTGGCCATGATCCGCAGGCTCATGTATCTTTTGCAAGTCCTTTTCGCTTCGGTTCTTGAAGACCACACTGCCCGATTCCAACTGGGGCGTCCCGAAAAACAGTTTCCGCTGGTGAAGTCAAAGGAGGCCTGTTGGGCGGTGTCCGCAGCTGCGGGCTCTGCGGAGCAGCTGGAGCAGTTAATCGCCCTCGAGGAGGAGGCGGCCCAGGCTGTGTCTTCTTCTTCTTCTTCCTCGGCATCAGCATTTATCCCACTCTCCCTGGGCTCCTCCTATACTGCTTCCTTTCGGGAGCTTTGTCAGTCCCTGTCCACAAAGGGAGAGGAGCCCTCAGGAACTCACTTCAGTCTGTCAAAGAAGGAACTGAAAGGTAAGTTCCACCATCGACATTCGTGGGAGCAGGAGAGATCTCACTCCCTGGAGCGTCTCTTATCAACCTCGGTCGAGGTTGCGGCTAAGGCCGCTGGCTTTTCGGTGTCCCCATCAGGTCAGGTGGCCGAGACACCCGTCGATGTGGTCGAGATTTTTCTCGATCCGTTAGATGGGCTGTCGACTGGAGAAGCCAACAGTCCTTTCACCAGTTCCCCTGGTGCCTACCAAGGACTTGCCTCGGCCTCCTGAGCCGAAGTCC
Source organism: Neoceratodus forsteri (assembly GCA_016271365.2). Taxonomy (NCBI): domain Eukaryota; kingdom Metazoa; phylum Chordata; order Ceratodontiformes; family Ceratodontidae; genus Neoceratodus; species Neoceratodus forsteri. The sequence goes on from CM057453.1 coordinate 1,143,447,312, forward strand.
CCGGTCAAGGACCCTGAACTGGAGGATGAGCGAGTATCCCCCGGCCCTTCTTCGACCCATCGTCGGCGACCCTGATGGTCTTGGTCCTCTTCTGTGTCGGGTAAGTTCCACTGACGTTGGCAGTCTCGGTCCCGACATCACAGAAAGTGGCATCGCCGCTCTTCCTCATCATCCTCTTTAGAGGATAGGCTTCGGCGCAAGTTGCGTGGGCGCTATGAGGATATGATGTGGCAACAGCTCTTATTGGCCAGCAACAAGCCGATTCCGTCGCCTTCCCCGGCAATTAAGTGGCTGTCGCCTAGATGGCCAAAGCAACCTCTCGCTCTCAGCTCCTTGGTTGAGGAGCCGACTCCGGCACTGATTGCTCGGCCGAAACCGGCTGCTCCTCACATTGTGGTGGAACCACGGCCCCCGCAACCGAAGACTGGGGCCCTAATCAGGGATTCTCGGTCGGGTCAGGGCTTGCCCCACAGGTTGTCGGTTACCCTCAACCCCGATCGGCCTCGGCGAGTGGAGGGTGGCTCAAGCACTAGGCAGCTGTTCGTGGACTCCTCAGAGTCAGACGACTCCTCCCTGTATTCCAGGCGCCCCTCGACCTGGAATCCTCCGGGGGTCTGTCGGTGGACAAGAGCCCATCCTCATTCCTTGGTATTCTTCGGCTCATCTCAGAGTCTACTGGGATGCAGCTCGAACTTGTGCAGAAAAAGGCCAGATATCCCCTCACGGAGATTTTGGACCGAGGGGATTCCCCCACGGAGGCCTTTCCTGTGGCTGAGGCCATTGTTGGTCCGGCCTTGGAGTTGTGGCAGTGCCCTGCCTCCTGTCCTGTGCCTTCGGCCAGGATGGCCCACAAGTACACAGTCTCAACCGGTTCTCTCTCCGGTTTTTCCGAGCACCCCTCAGCTGAAGGGCTGGTAACCGATAGCGTTTTCCGTCGCTCCAGAAATGCCAGGGATGTAGAGAAGCCCCCGGACAAGGAGTCCAAAAAGCTGGACTACTCCGGGCACAAAGTTTATGCTGCCTCCTCCCTAGGCCTTCGTCAGCTAGCTCGGCTCTATTGATGGCACACTTTTCACACGCCCTTTTGGGCTCCCTTGATGAGGTGCTTCCCCATCTCCCGGCTGACCTTCAAATGATGGTCAAGCAGGTGCGGGATCAGGGAAGGGCGGTGGCCAAGCAACAGCTCCAGACTGCTCTGGACATTGGAGACTCTTGTGCCCGGTCAGTAGCAGCCGCAGTAGCCATGTGCCACAGAGCCTGGCTGCAGATCTCTACCTTCACTGCAGACACCCAGCACAAGCTGGCAGACATCCCTTTCTTGGGCACTGACTTGTTCGGGCCTGGGGTGGAGGGCCACCTCCAGAGGATTGAGAAGTCCAATGCCACCTTGGACTCGGTCACGTCTGCCCAGAAGGACAAAGGCCGCCAGCAACAACATAAGTCCTTTCGCCCTTCTGCCCCTGCAGCACAACTGGCCCAGCAGCAGGGCCAGCAGGCTCACGCTTGATGACCCAAGGCCAAGTGTGCTGCTTCCTCCAACAGGAAGCCTGGAGGGAAAGGTCCAGGTGGCTCCTTGGCCGGCCCTTCCCCTTAGCCTGCTCAGTAAAGGGGTTGAGAGGTGCTGCCCCAACCTCGTCATCCCTCCCCTGGGTCCCCCCGTGGGGGGACGGCTCAGCCACTTCCTTTCCACCTGGTCCGCTATCACCATGGACCGTTGGGTGTTGGAAGTGGTCAGCAGGGGTCTGCCTCTGGAATTCGAAAGAAACCCTCCTTTTGAGCCGCCGCCTCGGGGTTGTACCGGTTCTTCAGCCTCTGCTGCTTCCGCCGTTTATTATAGCTCTGCTCCTTCAAAAGGAGGTGATCAGCAAGGTGGCGAATCCTCTTCCAAGCCAAGGGTTTGTGTCCAGCTACTTCCTGGTCCCAAAACGGACGGGGTGCTGGCGCCCCATTCTCGATCTGCACAACCTGAACAAGTTCCTATGGCCACGCACCTTCAGGATGGTCACTGGCTCAGATCATTCCATCTTTGGAACTAGGCATGTGGTTTTGTTCTCTGGATCTCCAGGACGCGTTCTTTCACGTCCCAATCCATCCGTCACTTCGATGATACCTCTGCTTCAGGGCAGAGGGATACCTTTTTGAGTTTCAGGCCATGCTCTTCGGCCTTTCTCCAGCTCTCAGGGTCTTCATCAAATGCATGGCAGTGGTGACAGCATTCCTGCGGTGCCGAGGGATCCGGGTGTACCCTTACCTGGATGACTGGCTGATAGCAGCCCCCTCCAGGTTGGAGGTGGAGCGATCCAGAGGTCTACCCCTCCAGGTCTGCTCTCAACTTGGTCTCCTGATCAGCAAGGCCAAACTGGAACTTGTGCTATCGCAGGTGATTCAGTTCATCGTGGCAGAGCTCGACTCTCTTCGAGCCAGAGCTCGGCTCCTGACAGACAGGGCTGAGGTCCTTTCCTCCTTTGCCCAATCATTTCAGGTTGGGCGATTGCGTCCTGCCTGGGACTTCCTGCACCTTCTCGGTCTCATGGCAGCTTGCACCAGCGTGGTCCATTGGGCCACTGGCATATGCGTCCTCTGCAATGGGGACTGGCCCGCCAATGGTCACAGCGCTCCGGTCCTCTGGACTAGCCAGTAACTGTGACCCAGAAGATGAGGGACGGCCTGCAGTGGTGGCTCATCCCAGTTCATCTGCAGGAGGGTATCCCGTTTGTCCGCCCCGAGTCAAAGGTCGTCCTTATGACCGACACCTCCTTAATGGGTTAGGGTGCCCATCTGGGGGAGCTCAGTGCCCATGGCCTCTGGTCCCCTCAGGAGTCCCAATGCCACATCAACCTGCTGGAACTTCGAGTGGTACGATTAGCCCTCACCGTCTTCGCTCCATTTGTTCAGGGTCAAGTGGTTCAGGTCCAGACGGACAACACCACGACCATGTACTATCTCAACCATCAGGGCAGGACGCACTCCTTTCCTGTGTGCAAGGAAGCTTTCCACATTTGGTCTTGGAGGCGGATCTACTAGCCATCCATGTGGCAGGAGCCTCGAACAGTCTGGCCTATGCCCTCATCCGGATAGGCGCATCTCACGAGTGGTCTGTCCTGCCGGAGGTAGTTCAAGACCTGTTCTCTCATTGGGGCACCCCTCAGGGGGACTTGTTCACCTTCAGGAAGAACACGAAGCTGAGGCTGTTTCATGCCCACCCCCCCTCAGCAGGGCTCACTGCAGGGGGATGCCTTCTCGAGGCCGGTGACCCCGGGCCTCTTCTGTGCCTTCCTTCCATTTCCCTTGATCCACAAGGTGCTTCTCAAGGTGAAGAGGGACAAGGTGCAGGTGATTCTGGTAGCCCCAGACTGGCCTCACCAGTTCTGGTATCCAGATCTCCTCCACCTCAGCTCCAGGCTCCCAAGGTGGCTTCCAACCCGCCCAGACCTGATCTCAGTCAACAAGGGGAAGGTGCTCCATCCGGACCTTCAATTCCTGCACCTGATGGCCTGGTTCCTGAGTGGCTAGAGTTCCAGGCCTTGGGTCTTTCCAACGAGGTCCTCAACGTCGTTGAGGTGTCCTGTAAGGAGTCGACCATAAAATGTTGTGCCTTTAAATGGAAGATACTCTCCATTTGGTGTCAGGGCAAGGGGTTGGACCCTTCTTCCTGTCCGTTGGCTAGCATTTTGGACTACCTGTGGTCCCTTTCTCAGCTAGGGTTTCGGTCGACGACCCTTAAGCTGCACCTGGCAGCCATCTCTGCTTACCAGGCGCAGGCCGGCAAGCAGTCAGCACAGGAGAAGGTGGTCTGGCGCTTTTTCAAAGGCCTCAATCACATATCTCCTCCGGTGCGAGAACCTCCACCTCCGTGGGATTTACTGCTGGTATTGGCTAAGCTCATGGGCAAGCCATTTGAACTGATGCACAGGTGCGATATCTCCCACCTGTCATGGAAGACCACCTTCTTGGTGGCTATCACGTCAGCCAGAAGGATGGGAGAGCTCCAGGCACTTTTCATTGAGTCGTCTTATATGGTCTTCCACAGGGACAAGGTTGTCCTTTGCCCCCACCTGAAATTCCTTCCGAAGGTAGTGTCAGAGTTTCACATGAATCAGTTGTTGACTCTGCCGGTGTTCTACCCCAGTCACACCTCAGAGGCTGAATATAGGCTCCATACTCTGGACCCTAGAAGAGCACTCGCTTATTACAAGGAGCAGACGGCTGAAATTTGGGGAGAGGTTCGCCAGCTGTTTGTCACCTACGCTGAAGCTGCACCTGGAAGACCTGCAGCTAAGTGGACGATAAGCAGGTGGGTCACCTCCTGCATAGATCTCTGCTATAGGTTAGCGGGCATGGAGCCACCCAAAGGGATAAGAGCTCATTCAGCCCGCCATACCGCTGCTTCGGTGGCTGCTTCTAGGGACGTCCCTATCCAGGATATCTGCAGGGCTGCTACCGGGAAGTCAGCACACACCTTTATTTCCCATTAAGACATTGACCTAGAGTCACACCGAGATGCTGGTTTTGGGACCTCAGTTCTCCAGTCCTTATTCCCCAAGTAAGTATCGCGGGTGCGCGCCTTGCCTCCCTCCTCCCAGAGAACTGCTAGGAGTCTGCCAACAAGTGTGGATTGAACAACATATCCACGTCCCTAGAAATACAGGTTACTCACCTGTAACAGGAGTTCTAGGAGTGGTATATGTTGTTTATCCACACGACCCACCCGACCTCCCCGGCTTCGATGTGCAACCTGGTTTCCAGCAGGCTAGATCTGGTGTCCTGGGGTGGAGCCGAGGGTTTTACCACCTGGGTGGGTGGGAGGAGCCAGCTTGAAGACTTTCTGGCACATCTTAAAGCAGCAAGGTACCTGCCAACAAGTGTGGATGAACAACATATACCACTCCTAGAACTCCTGTTACAGGTGAGTAACCTCTGTTTTCTGTTCGCTAGATCCAGGGCTTGGAGTTTTCTGGTGAGACGCATTGTCCCTCTCCTGGAAAGGGAGGTTTCTCTACACGTTCCTTCCCTTCCCTCTGATTCAGAGAGTTCTCATCAAGTTACAGATGGAGGGTGCCACATTAATTCTGGTGGCCGTGTTTTGGCTGCGGGAGATACAGTATCTATTACTGCAACAATTGACTTTGGTACCCCCAGTTCCTCTGCCGGGATCTGCTGACCATCCAGACCTCAAGTCCCTCCACCTGCATGCATGGCTGCTGAGGACATAGCCATTGCTTAGTTTAGGGTGTCTCAGAAGGTAGCTAACTTTCTGGTGGCTGCCAGAAAATCTTCCACCAGGGCCACTTACTTGTGAAATGGAAGTGGTTTGCTATCTGGGCCACTTCTCATAGCCTTGACCCTTTCACCTGTCTGGTGAATCAGATTTTGGAGTATCTCCTGACCTTATCTGATGCCGGTCTCAAATACCCCTCCCTTAAAGTGCACCTGTCTGCTATATCAGCCTTTCATGTGCCCATTGATGGCCACTTGAAGCCTCCTATCCATAACCCAGTTCTGGCTTGGGACCTGAATTTTGTTTTGGAGAAGCTGACCCATGCTTCATACTTTGGATGTGCATAAAATTTTGCGTTACTGTACACACCATACGAGAGACTGCAGGAAGTCTTCTCAGTTGTTTCTTTCTTTTGCCCCTGGCAGAGAAGGCAATCCAGTTTCGAAACAGTGCTTGTCCAAATGGTTGGACAACTGTGTTATTTTTTGTTACAGGAAATACAGTAAGGAGCTTCCTGGGTTTGTTAAAGGCCATTCCACCAGGGGTATGGACACTTCTGTTGTCTGTTAAGTGGTGTGTCTGCAGCCAAGATTTGTGCTGCTGCCTCCTGGAGTACTGTCCACACTTTCACCAAGCACTACATTCTGGACATTGCTTCCAGAAGTAGGCTTTTATTGTTACTTTCTAGTCACAAAATTGACAGGAGACCTATGTCCGGTGTTAGACCTCAGGGGTCTGCATGAATACATTGAATACAAAAAGATTAGGATGATGTCAAGTTCTGATAAATCTTATGTACAGATTTTAATTTTATTCCAATATAGTAAACTGGGTCACATCTTGGCTACAAAATAGATGCCAACGCGTTGTCGTTAGAGGCCACTGCTCTAACTGGGGCAAAGTTAACAGTGGGGTCCCACAGGGATCTGTATTGTGCCCTGTTTTTTTTAATATATTGATCTCAGCAATGCAGATGGACAGCAACATCTGGATGTCCAATTATGCAGATGATTGCAAACTAGGAAGTATAATCAATAGTGAACAGGATGCAGACAACTTTCAGAACGAATTAAACAAGATAGGCACTTGGGCTACTAATAATATGTATTTTAATGAACAGAAGTGTAAGGTCATGCAGTTAGGCCATAATAATCTGAATTGTCATTATACTATAAATGACGTGCAACTTACAGAAACAACTAATGAAAAAGATTTAGGAGTTATAGTGAATAACAAATTGTCCTTCGACACCTACACCCTAATTAAGGTTAAAAAATACCAAAGAATTGTTGGCTGCATCTTTAAACATATAAAAAGCAGAGACTCCAGGGTAATTCATCCACTTTACACAAGCTTAGTCAGGCCCCATTTAGACTATTGCTCTCAGGGGCACACTATGTGTGTACTGCATATGAACGATGCATCTCTCCATATCAAGTTCTACAAACAGTATCTCAGGTTAATTCTGGAGGGCAAGCATTATCACGTTTGTGTCTTGCCCTTTGGCTATTCTTTGATGATGTGGGTATTCACACAATGCTGAGCGGTAACAGCAGCATCACTCTGGAGGAAAGGTCTGTATGTCTTCCCTTATTAAGATGATGGGCTCCAGAAGGCTCCATTCAAGGAAGCCTTTGTTCACACCCTGATGAGGACAAGGTAGTTGTCATGATCCAAGAGTCCAAATGAGTTCTGATCCCTTGTCAGCATCACCAGTACATGGTAGTAGTCCTGGATATGGCTGTGTGCAACACCTTTGTGTCAGAAGACAGGGCAGATGCCTTAATAGCTTTAGTTTGCCTGGTGTACAACAGCCATTATGTATTTGTGAGATCAATGCTGAGACGTCTATGCCTGATGACTACTGCCATCATCACTGTCCCTTATGCCCACCTCCACATGTGTGTACTGCACTGGACACAGGACAGTGGGATCAGGTGGCAAATGACCTGGCATAGGTGGTCTTGGTCCAGTCCCATCTTGGGCATGTCCATCTGTGGTGGATGTATCATCCCAACCTGATGCTGGTCATTCCATTCGTTCATCCTGCATCCCTGCAGATATTACCCAGGAACACATCCAGCTCTGGTTGGGGTGCTCATCTGGGCACACTCCAGACCCAAGACCTTTGGTCCTACCTGGAGAGCTCTTTCCTCATCAACATTCTGGAGATGAAGGCTGTGCTACTTGGTCTACAAGCCTTTCAGACTTACATCAGTGGAGGTCCCCTTCTGAGTCACACAGACAATGTAAGTGTGATGCATTACATAAGCAAACAAGGGGGTACACACTGTCATCCTCTGTGCAGAAAAGCAATGAGTTGGGTACTGGGCCATGTCTTACTGCATACAGCTATTGGCAGTATTTTTCCCAGATGCCCAAAACATCTTAGCAGGCAGGATAAGCAAGTCTCAGTCCCTGACTCACAAATGGGAACTGTTGACCTATGTGGCAGATGACCTCTTCAGAAGATGGGGTCAACTAGACTTGGACCTTTTTACATCCCCACACAAGGCAAAACTGCTGCGTTGTAGGGATGTGGATATGGTGTACTGTCCACTCCGTAGCAGAGTCCTTTCCCCTTTAAATCTGTCCAGAAGGTCTTCAAGCTGGCTCCTCCCAGCCACCCGAGTGGTATCCTCCTCAGCACCGCCCCGTGATATCAGATCTTCCTTTCTGCTGGAAGCATCAGGTTCCCTCCATTGCAGCTCCATACTTGGTGTAATCCCTAACTTTTTCAGAACTATTTTGTCTTCGAGCTTGGCGCTTTGACTACCTTTTTGTTCATGCAATGGAATCCTGAGAACACTAGTCTGGTCCCGGTTTTAAGTGGTGCCCTTGCAGCCAGAAAATGTCATGCACCAACCCCCACACCTTGTGCGTTTTACTGTTTAGGTATACAGCACGGCCCTTAGGCTTGTGGCCTGTGCAGTACCCTCCACCTTGGAGGACTGTTACGCTCACCTTCTCCTGGGTTGTCCAGTTGAACAGGACCCTCCAGTAAAATCTAAAGCAGCGGCGGGCTTGGACGAGTAACTTGCCACTTTCAAGGATGCCATGGCCCAGGCCATAGCGGGTGCCTCTTCCATGTCCACCCTGGTTACAGTGGGCATGGGGACCTCATTTACTGGGGCATTTTGAGACTCATGCCAGTCCCTTCTGACCCTTGGGAAAGGCCTTTCCCAAGGGTCCTCCTCTTCTAAATGGGACTCTAAATGCAAGAAGTCCTGTTGTAAGTCGTGGGACCACGAGCGCTGTCGGGCCTTCAGTTACTTCACGTCTGCTGGCTTGATGGCTGTCGAGTCGTTGGCTTCAGCTAACACTCCTGTCCAGGCCACTGGCCCCACTGTTTCCCTTTTGGGCTTGTTAGCAGAGATGCTGGTCAACCAACCAGTCTAGATCTTTCTCGATCCGGTGGACCTGTTGTCATTGGACGTGGGAAAGGATTCCCTCTCCAGGATTCCGGTCCTACCTGTTCTTTCCCAGGGCAGACCCCCCTCCTTGGGAGCCTGACCCTTTTGGGAAATCCCAGGTGTCCATTGCCTGTCCCCGCCACCCCTCGCCATCCGGTTCACCGGCAGTTGAGGTCCAGGTTGAGGTCTTGCAGCTTGAGGACAAGCCGGTCTCACTCTCGACATTGGGACAAGAGACGCTATCGGTACTCCTTTTCCTCCTCCTCCTTGGGGATGACTGGCTCTGCCACAAGATATGGCGTCATTATGAGGTGTTCACATGACATGTTGCTTCTGGGCGCCTGCAATAGGCAGCTGCCTGCACCTCAGCCTACTCAGGTGCTTCCGTGGCCACCACTGCCCTGGCCCAAATTGGTCCTCCCGGCCCGGTAGACACCAGCCCCTCCACCCATCCGGGTGGAGCCCCTGCCTCTGCAGCACAAGGTGGGACCTCCTCTTAAATTTGTGCACCCAGGCACCAGGCTTCCCCTTCAGCTGTTGGTTCAGATCTTTCATACCAATGAACCACACATTGTCCACAGGGTACGGGGTCTTAGCTGGTGTTCAAGGAATCTTTGGACTGAGTATTACTTGATGCATTCTCACTGGGCCCTAGACTTGAACCCTAAGTCGATCTCTCAATGGAGCAGGGACGTAACCTCCTTTGGGGCCTTACTCCACTTGATCTCTGATTCTTTGGGGATTCTGTTGGAGCCCATCCAAAAGTGGGCTGAGTACCCCTTGACTGGGATGACTCCCCTGGAGTCACCTTCCTGGTAGCAGAGGACATCCTTGGCCCTGCTCTGGAACTGTGGCAGCGTCCGGCCTCCTGCCCTACACCGTCGGCCCATATGGCCCACAAGTATGCAGTCCCTACTGAGTCCTTGTCCAGGTTCACCGGCCACCCTTCTGCTGAAAGGCTGGTCACCGACTTGGTCTTCCAGCACTGGGGTAGTGTCAGGGATGTCGTGTCAACAACCCCCCCCCCGCCAAGGAGTCGAAAAAGTTGGACCATGCAGCCAAGAAGGTATATGCAGCCTCATCCCTGGGCCTTCGGCAGGATAGCTCAGCCATCCTTATGGCCAACTTTATCCGTGCACTTTTGGGTACTCTGGACCAAGTCTTTAATCAGGGTCACGTGGCTATGAAGCAGCAGCTCCAGACAGCCCTGGACTTTGTCAACTCTTGTGCCAGATCCATGTCCTCTGTGGTGGCTATGTGCTGCAGGGCAGGGCATGGCTACAGATTTCAACTTTTACAACCAATACTTGGCACAAATTGGCGAATGTCTCTTTCTTAGGCACCGACTTGTTCAGGCCTGGGGTGGATGGCCATCTCTGTCACATTGAGAAGTCCAGTGTCACCCTGAATTCTGTCACATCATCCCAGAAGAATGTTAAGGGCCAAAGCACCAAGAAAAAGCCTTTTCTATTTCGGCCCTACTCCGCTCCTATGGCCTGACCACCTCAGCCCCCAGCTCTGCAACTGTAGGCCTGGTGGCCTCGGCCGAAGCACATTTCTTCTGCCACCATGAAGTCCAGCGGGCGAGGGGTGTCGGCTTCCTCAGCCAGTTCTGCCGCCGCCTCTCAGCCTGCATAGTGATGGGTTGGGGGGTGCCCACCTCCTGCCAGTGCTGTCCACCCTGGGACTTCCCATGGGGGCCGACTCTGCCATTTTGCTTCCACCTGTTCCATCACTACCTCGGACAGGTGGGTGCTTGAGGTGGTCAGCCAGGATTTGCCTCTGGAGATCAAGGCTCCTCCGCCCAGACTAGCCCTTGCCCCATGGGGGGACGTGGTGTCAGTGGACATGTCCGCACTTCGGGATGACATCAACCAACTGCTCCAGAAGGAGGCAGTGGTCCATGTCCAGGACACTGCAGCTGGTCAGGTATTTGTCTCTAGATACTTTCCGGTTCCAAAACAGATGGAGGGGGGTCTGGCGCCCCATACTGGATTTGCATGACCTCAACCAATATCTTTGGCCACGTAAACTCCAGATGGTCATTCTGAACCAGATCATTCTGTCCCTGGTGCAAGACATGTGATTCTGCTCCCTGGACCTCCAGGATGCCTTCTTTCACATTCCCATCCATCCTACTGGTGGTTCCTGTGGTTCTGTGTGAAGGGGACCTTGTACGAGTTCCAGGCTATGCCATTCGGCCTCTTCTCAGCCCCCAGGGTCTTCACCAAGTGCATCGCAGTGGTGGCAGCCTTCCTGCAGCACCGAGTGGTTAGTGACTTGCTCAGAGTCACACAGTATGCAAGTGGGGGGCTGTGGGATTCAAACCCAGGTCTCCAGGTTTACAACTCAGAGCCTTAAACCACTGCACTATACTGCCTCCAAACCACTGCACTATACTGCCTCTGATGGATCTGGCCCTCCAGACCTGCTCAGCTCTGGCCTCCTGGTCAACAAGGCCAAGTCAGAACTCAGTCATTAGCAGCGATTCAGTTCATCAAGGCAGAGCTCAACTCCCGTTGGGCAAAGGCCCAATTCCTGGGAGATGGTGGAAGATCTTGCCTCCTTTGCTCACTCATTTCAGGTTGGACAACTGCACCCTGCCCAGGACTTCCTGCGCCTCCTGGGGGTATATGGCAGCATGCGGCAGCATGCACCAGCATGGTCCATTGAGCCCACTGGAAGATACGCTCCCTACAGTGGGGATTAGCCAGGCAGTGGTCACAGCACCATGGTCACCATGATCAGCTGGTTATGGTGACACAGCAGATGTGGGAGGCCATCCAGTGGTGACTAGTTCCAGAACATCTCCAGGTAGGAGTCCCATTTGTCTGGCCGGTGCTGTTGGTCACTCTCACGGCCAATGCCTCAATGCTGGGCTGGGCAGCCCACCTGGGGGACCACAGAGTCCATGGGCTCTGGACCGCTGAGGAGTCCTGATGTCACATCAACCTGCTGGAGCTCCGTGCAGTCCATCTGGCCCTGATGGCCTTCGCTTCGCGTGTCCGGGGTCAGGTCATCCTGGTCCAGACTGACAACATGATGACCGTGTTCTACCTCAACAAGCAGGGCAGGACACATTCCCTCCCATTGTGCAAGGAAGCTCTCTGCACTTGGACCCTCATGCGCAGTCTGGATGCTGACCTTCTGGCAATTTATGTGGCCAGCGTGTCCAACCAGCTGGCAGACGTCCTCAACCAGGTAGTCGAGGCGTATCTCAAGTGGTCCCTCCACCAGAAGGTAGTCGACTGCCTGTTCTCATACTGGGGCACTCCCCAGGTCAACCTGTTTGCCTCCCAGGAGAATGCAAAGCTGAGGCTGTTTTGTGCCCACCCCCCCTCAGTGTGGAACACTGCTGGGGGATGCCTTCATGAGACCCTGGACCCCAGGCCTCATGTACACCTTCCCTCCATTTCCCCTGATCCACAAGGTGCTGATTAAGGTATGGCAGGACAAGCCACAGGTGATCCTGCTGTCTGTGGACTGGCCGTGCCAGTTCTGGTACCCTGATCTCCTCAGTCGCTGGCCTCCATGGCTTCTGCCTCTCTGCCCGGACCTGCTCTCGGGGGAAGGTCATTCATCTGGACCTTCATCCCTGCACCTGATGGCCTAGTTCCTGAGCGGCTAGAGTTCCAGGCTTTGGGTCTATCTGACGAGGTCCTGCATGTCATCAAGGCCTCTCTGAAGCAGTTGACCTGCGTGTGCTATACCTTTAAATGAAAGAGATTTTCCATTTGGTGTCAGGGCAAGGAGCTGGACCCCTTGTCCTGCATAGTGGTGAGCATTCTGGATTACCTGTGGTTCCTCAGTCGAGTCTCCAGTCTATGACTCTCAAGGTGTGCCTGGCAGCCATCTCTGCATACCAGGCGTGGGCTGGTATGCCGACGGTGGTACAGGAGAAGGTGTTCAGATGCCTTTTCAAGGGCCTGGACCACTTGTCCCTGCTGGCGCATGAGCCACCACCACCTTGGGATTTGTTGCTGGTGTTCGCAATACTCATGGGCAAACCATTTGAACCTATGCACAGGTATGACATTTCTCACCTGTTGTAGAAGACTGCCTTCTTGGTGGCCATCACCTCAACCAGAAGGATCAATGAGCTCCAGGTGCTGTCAGTGGAGTCTTCTTATTTGGTCTTTCACAGGGACAAGGTTGTCCTCCGCCCCAACCCGAAGTTCCTCCCAAAGGTTGTCTCAGAGTTTCACCTTAACCAGGTGATTACCCTCACGGTGTACTTCACCACTCCAGCCTCGGATGCCGAGCACAGGCTCCATACGTTGAACCTGAGACAAGCGCTCACTTATTACAAAGTGCACACGGCTGGAGTTCTGGGAGAGGTTTGCCAGCTGTTTGTCACCTACGCTGAAGCCGCACCTGGTAGACTGGCAGCTAAGCAGATGATTGGCAGGTGGATAGTCTCCTGCATTGACCTCTGCTATAGGCTGGCTGGCTGGTAGGCAGCCTCCTGCTGGGCTTCAAGCTCATTCCACCAGACATATCACTGCCTCAGTGGCTGCTTCCAGGGACATCCTTATCCAGGAAATCTGCAGGGCTGCTACCTGGAAGTCAGCACACACCTTTATCTCCCACTACTGCATCGACCTTGAGTCATGCCAGAATGCTGGTTTTGGGGCCTCAGTTCTCCAGTCTCTGTTTCCTAAATAGGGGATGTGCACCTTGCCCCCTCCTCCTGGAGAACTGCTAGGAATCTGCTACAGTGTGGATAGTACACCATATCCACATACCTAAAAATGAGGGTTACTCACCTGTAACCGTAGTTGTAGGAGTGGTATATGGTGTACATCCACACAGCCCACCTGACCTCCCCTGGCAAGTGGCATACTGATCTTGCTTCCAGTGAGTAAGATCGGACGACACAGGTTGGTGCAGAGGAGAATACCACCGAGTTGGGTGGGAGGAGCCAGCTTGAAGACCATCTGGACAGATTTAAAGGGGAAAAGATTCTGCTGGGTTGTGGATGTGCACAATATACCACTCCTACAACTACGGTTACAGGTGAGTAAACATAATTTTTTTGCATGCTCACTCCAGGGCCTGGAGTTTTTTGGCAAGATGTGTAGTCCCTCTCCTGGAAGGAGAGGTTCCTTTATGCCTTTCCTTCAGTATCACTCATTTAGAGAGTACTACTCAAGCTGAAGGTTTCAGCATGCCACTGTAATTCTGGTAGCTCCTCACTGGCCCTGTCAGATTTATTTCCCATTTATGCAGCATCTGGCAGCAAAACCCCCTATTTCACTTCTGCTATGTCGAGGGCCACTGTCACAAGGCCACGGGTCTCTGGGCCATCCCAATCTGAATTCACTGAACCTACATGCATGGCCCCTGAGGAAATAGCTGTAGTACGCTTTGGTGCTTCCTCAAGGGTGGATGATGTCCTGCTTGCGAAAACCATCTACCAGACATACATATTCCTTAAAATGGAAACATTTTTCTGTATGGTGTGCTGCACATTCTATGGACCCTATACATGTCCAGAGAATTCTGTACTGGATTACCGGTTGTCCTTATCTGACACTGGTCTCCAGTATTCCTCCATTAAGGAGCATTTAGCAGTGGTTTCAGCTTTCATTGCCCTTACTAATGGGAAAATGGTGGCATTAATTAGAAGTGTCATGTTGATTCTTTAAAAAGCATAGTGCATCTGCATCCCTCCATTCATAACCCAGTTCTGTCATGGACCTTTAATTAGTAATGGCAACAAGAAGTAGGGTCCGCCCTAGAAAACCCTGTTTCTTCTTGCCATTGCTTCTGCTTGAAAAATTTATGAGCTACAGGCTCTGGTTTCTGAGCCTTCTTATTTAATTGTTCACAAGGATAGTATTTTCTTTACAAAATGATCTTCATTTTCTTCCTAAGGTGGTCTCTGAATCAGATTATTCACCTTCCTGTATACTATGCTGAGCATGCTAACAAAGGTAAAGCATTGATTGTATCAAGGACTGTAGAATGTCCTCAGGTTTTTGTTTCATTCACCCACTGGTAAGGAGAGATCCCCTTTGTCCAAATAGTGCCTTTCTAAATGTTTGACCATCAGTATTACTTTCTGTTACAGGAGCAAGGTAAGGAACTTCTGGTTCTGTTCATAGACATTCCTCCTATGGCATGCCACGTCTGTGGCTTGCTTCTACAGTGTGTCATCAGCTGACATATGTGCTGTTGCTACCTGGAGTACTGTTCATGCTTTCACTAAATTTTAAAGTCTGGACATCATCTCATGCAGCTGTGCTGGCTTTGGCCTTGCTGTGCTGCAGGGCCTCCTGTCAAGATGTCATGGCTGATACTGACCTTCTTCCTGGAAGCCTTTTTGTACTGCTTGGGAGTCATTCCAAAGGTATGGCCCATTGAAAGAGATGTCCATGAAGAAGATAGAGCAATTATTTACCAGTAACAGAGAATATCCTTTACTGGGCCACAGCACACGCACCTTCTTTGTCCATGATGCTATGAAAACACAGTTGCTTGTAGTGCTGTCTGCTATCTTCTGTAAGGTGTCTATAAGTTGCCTATCAGCTTATAGTGTATAGTAGAGCATTGTTGTATATGGCTTTCCCATCCCTTTTGAAATGCTGCTGTGCCACAGTTTAAAGGTCATGGGATGTGATTGATCCCTTCTGTGGTACAACAGCATTCTGAAACCCTACTGGAGACTGCATGAGTTTTGTTTTTAAATGGAAAGAACCACTGCACAGACATCAAGCAGTTGAAAATGAAGGTGAACTGCTGTGATGGCTGCAGTGTTTTTTTTTTTCCACATTCCATATCACTGTTCAGAGTTTATTAAACTCTGAAGACAACCTGACCACCCAGCTATACACTATGAGAAAATGCTGGATGGGCAACCATATACCCAACCAGCCTGACCTGACACCTCAGAGTTCGGATTACTTCAGACCTCTCGAGCTTTGCTGTCGAGGTCAGAGGTAATCAAAACCCCTCTGTGGCAGCACAGGCTTGTTTGTGCATTGTTGCCCAGCTAGTATTCTCTCTTTTGTTCCAGTACATGACCTATCCAGGGTGCCTGGTTCTGGTTTTGGTCTTCCAGTTCCTGCTGGTCAGATATTCTCTGAGCTTGTCTCTGGCAGGGAACGGAGGATGAGGGGCCTTCCCACATTAAATAGGCAACAACAATGTATGTCATTGTGGGTGACTCCTGGCTATCATAAGTTTCTGAATGGTCCTGATGCAGACAATTTACATTTCCAAAGGTGTGACCCAATATAGGAGATTCTCTTGAATGCTAATGTTACTGGTAAATAGCTGCTTTTATTTTTAATTTAAGTTTAGTGAATAATATAGTTATGATAATCATTCATAGAGTACATCTCCCCAAAATATATTGCAAACATTGACTATTTAATAACAATACACTTTCCAGGAATGTGCATGTGCTTCCTACCATTGGAAGATATTAGTGGTCTTCTGTTTAAGATAATCACCAACTTTTGGCTAGTTTTACTTCTATATGCTTATAAATAATAGGTTTATATACAGTATCCTCATAGCACGTATGTTGAACCTGTTTAGCGTATGTTGCTCCATCAAAATATGTTATCATTTACACCTGTACTGCCTGTTTGTATTAACTTCTGCCTCCGTTGGGATGGTTGCCAGCAAATCTACTTTGTTTTAATAGTTCCTGTTTTATGACAGTCATAAACTCAGCTTTATACCCAGACAAAATAAATTTTCAGGCAACCCTTCTTTAGCATAAACCAGTTTATACAATTGATGTAATCCATGTTTACATTCCATTAGTTGACAGCTTGTTTACATTAGTTTAATAACATTAACCATTTATATATTAATTTGTAGTCATGTAATCTTTGAAATATAAACCACACTGTGGTATAATAAAAGCTTATACAAACAAACTGGTTCCTCCTTTGGAGCACATACAATACATGGTGTGGTTATAGTGATCAAATACAAGAGACCATATAAAAACTGAACTGTAACTGCAGTTGGGGTAAAAATGAATTACTTTTGAAAACATACTAATAGCTTGAAATGAGGTTAAAAATCAGTTACTTTCTAAAACATACTAGTAGCTTGAAATGGCAATTTCAATGCATTACTGATCCAGAATGACAAATATCCCAAGTGGAACCATGCAGGTACTAAAATATGACAAAAAAGGCACACTTCCCTGTGTGCTGCATGTTGTAGTGATTTGACTAGGACTATAGGTGCATCACAACTCCTGGTAAGGTAGGCACTTATGCTGTTGTCAAGGGTGTCATCGAGGCACAGGTCAGGAAGCATAGGAAAACCCGGAGCAGTTGTAGAATTCGAAAAAAGTATTTATTTGTACTAGCAGTAATGTAAAAAAATAAACTTGTTCCACATAACTATTTACAAAGGCAGAATAGACGATCCATCAGCATTTTCCTTCAATCTCTGTGTGTCCCTAAAACATTGTAGTGCTCTCTCTCTCTCTCTTACAAGTCTTTGCAACCCCCTTCTTAACAAGCATCCTGTTTTTTTTTCTAAAATGTTCTTGTAAATATCAGGCAAGTGCAGCTAGAACACGATGTCCCAGAACTGAGGCCCTTTTTTCACAGCTTCTGCAAAAGGCTTAAAAATTGCATTTCAGGTTAACCCCTTGAGTTTCCAATAGCTTTTTGCAGTCATCTTAAACTATAATTATATACATTTCAACAGTAACACTATATAATTTCTAAACAAATGGATCCCAATATCAGTTACATTTCCACATAATGATTTGCAAATATTTTTATACCAGCAGTTATGCAAGGGAGGAAAAAACAAATAGTGAGGGTAGACTGAGAGATAGCGAGAGGCAAATAATTGCGAGACTGTCGAGGTGATCAAGTCCTAGATCTCACAGGAAAATTTGGTTGTGCAACCAGAAAAACAAGAGACAGGAAAGAACAGATCTTTGCATTTAAACTCTCCATAACAACTGGGGCAGGGTCCTTTTCAACCCCGTCACAAAGGGTGTGAGCCAGATTGTCTCAGGCAAGTCCCCTCTTCCTCATGGGGCTCATGCGGTGGCACAGCCACAGGGTGGGGCACGGGTAGGTGTTGCAGGTACAGGACGTACAGGAGCAGGGTCAACCAGTGGTGGTGCATCTGAATGCAGCTGCTGCACTGTGGGGGGTGGGCAAGTGCTGTTTCCAGTGCTCCTGGTTCCAGAGCTGTCCTCTTCAGATGGATGGGTCAGCATGTCCCACCCTTGGAATGCATACCCCTCTCCTCACTGTGACTGCTCACAGTCCTCCCAGTCTCCTTCTTGCTGATTCCCTCATTTTAATTAAAAATAATTTAAAAAAAGAATGAAAAATAGAACAATTAAAAGAGAGGAATATAAAGAAGATGGCACCTAAACAACAACTGAATGACTCATCACAAATTGCTAAGTAAAAATAAAATGATAACCCCTCCCCAAAAAAGTTGAAAAGTTGTTCTTTTATAGTATTTTATAAGGCTCTAAAAGCAGCAGATCTGATCTCTTCCAGTAATTCACTCAGACTGCAAAACAAAACTGAGGATCATTCTGTATAATAGCAGTACCATGTGACCTACAGGAGCTGTATCCCTGTGGCATACAGACATTTGTGTACCAAAAGTCTCAATCTGAGCAAACTTCACCCAATTGTGCCATAAAGGTAAAGTTTTAGGTGAAAATGCTAGGTAAAGTTACTAAAGGCAAATTGTTCTTGTTAATGGCAAAAATTCACAAATTGATTCGTGAAGGTAAAGTAGGTAAATTCCCTGGAACTTCACAAGTGAATTAAAACTTCACAACATCTCAAACTATTACACCATAACAACATCAAGAAACAAGTCTTTGAAAAAATGTAATTCTTCCTTTGCTTTAGCTAATTTTGCATGGCATCAGCACTGCCAGATATCTGAAAAACACCTAGCTGCCCAGTTCTTTGAAAATAAGTGCTATTGCCGTGTTGCCAAAATGATTCAGAAATATAACTTCTAGGAGCGTGGATATGTTATTCATCCACACTCTCTGGCATGTCCCTTTCCCCTTTAAATTCACTGGAAAGTCTTCAAGCTGGCTCCTCACACCCAACCCGGTGATAAATACCTCGGCTGTGCCGTATGATGCCAGATCTTCCTTTCCGCTGGAAGATTCAGGTTCCCTTGTGCTACTTCTGCAGTTCATAGGCCCTGGATTCTCAACGACGGTTTTCACCATGATAGCTTTCTTTAAAACTCATCAGAGTTTACGATTCTGAGCTGAGCACATTGGACATGGAGGACAAGTCGTCCCCCGGATTTCGCCGGTGTCCCTGCGGACAGAAAATGTCACGCACTGATACCCACCTCTCATGTGTCTATTGCTTGGGTGTCGTGCATGACACCACTTCTTGCACCATTTGTTTGGTCTTCTATCCCAACGTCCTGGGCGACTGCAAGGCGTGCCTAAAACTAGGGAGACCGGAGCTTCACAACCCACCAGTGAAATCGAAGGAGGTCAGGTGGGCGGTTTCCGTGGCTGCAGGATCCGACGAGCAGCTCGACCAAATGGCGGCTTTCGAAGAGGAAGCTACTCAAGCTTCGGCCAGCCGAAGTTTTTTCATGCCGCTTAACCTGGGTTCCACCTTTACTGGGTCCTTTCCGGAGCTGTACCAGACTCTCCCCACCAGGGGTGAGGCGCCCTCAGGCTTGCACTCCTCCTGCCCTAAGAAAAGGGACAAGGACCCTAAATCATCTTCTGCCCTAAGAAGACGTTCCTGGGACCAAGAGCAGTCCAGTTCCCAGGATCTTGTGGTCTCGACCTCGGTTGAGATCGCTTCCTCGGCCGCTGGCTTCTCGGACCTTCCGTCAGGCCAAGGCACTGAGGCCGAGAACACGGCTGAGTCGGCCAGGATTTCTCTCGACCCAGTCGAGCCATTGTCACCGACTTCTGTCGACGACTCCTTGAAAAGGACATCTATCCTTTCCTTCCCCGACGAGGAGACCCAGCCCTCGGGTATCCCGATCGAGGGAAAGGTGCCGGAACCTCTGTTCTTACAGACTCCAGCTTCTCCCGATTGAACCAGCCGACCTCATCAGCCTCAATCGAGGACCAGGACCCCTTCGGTCGAAAAACCGAAGAAAGGTCACAAGCACGCTAGAAAGAGGCGGTGCCACCAATCCTCATCCTCCTCGGACAAGGAGAGACTTCGACGGAAACTCCATCGACATTATGAGGATCTCATGTGGCAACAGCTGATTCTGACCGGTCAGAAGCTGGCTCCACCAGCACCACTGGCCATTACTTGGCCTCAGCCTCTTAGGCCGACGCCGACCCTTCCGGAACTGAAGAATCCGGTTCCTCCACCTGTAGGGCTGGTACACATTCCAGCTCGGCCTGTTTCAGTCTCCCCACCGATTTTGGTGGAACCACCACCTAAGCAGCCTCAGGGAAGGGCTCCCTCAAAAGAGGATAGGACAGACACCGGCCTTCCCTGTCATCTGTCCATTACGGTGGTCCCCAATCGCCCTTGGTGTATCGAGGGAGACATAGGTGGGAGACCCTTATATCCCGATTCTTCAGACTCGGATGCCACTGGTCTGCACTCGCATCCAGGGGATGACGAGTCATCAATGGCAGGCTTGGAGTAAGGTCCTTCCTCCTTTCAGGGCATCCTCCACCTCATTTCAGAATCAACCAGAATCCCCTTAGAGCCCATCCAAAAGAAGGCGGAGTACCCCCTCACGGATATCCTCAAGAGGGGGGATACACCGACAGAGGCCTTTCCAGTGGCCGAAGCCATTGTTGGCCCGACTGTTGAGCTATGGCAACGCCCTGCCTCTTGCCCAGCTCCATCTGCCCGCATGGCCCGCAAGTATACGGTACCCATGGGGTCCCTAGCGTTTTTCACAGAGCATCCCTCAGCCGAGAGCCTTGTGACTGCTTCTGTGTTTAGATGCACGGGTAGCTCAGCTAACACTGACTGCCCACCAGACAAGGAGTCCAAGTATATGGACCATTCTGCCCGGAAGGTTTATGCAGCCTAATCCTTGGGCCTTCGTCAGGCCAGCTCAGCTGTGATCATGGTACACTTCTCTCATGCCCTTCTGGGGTCACTAGATGAAGTCCTCCCATATCTCCCAGCGGACATGCAGACAATGGTTAAGCAGGTCTGTGACCAGGGCTGTGCTGTTGACAGACAGCAACTCCAGATGGTCCTGGATATTGTAGATTCCTGTGCCTGCTCCTTAGCAGCTGGGGTGGCCACTCGCCGCAAGGCCTGGCTGAGGTTATCCTCCTTCCTGGCAGATACTCAGCACAAGTTAGCTGATATGCCCTTCCTCGGCACCAAGCTCTTCGGTCCGAGAGTGGCAGGTCACCTCCAGCATATAGAGCAGTCCAGTGCCACCTTGGATGCTACCTCTGCAAAGGGTTCTTCGGGCAAGAACCAGCAAAAGCACAAGAAGAAGCCCTTTCGGCACTCTTCCCCTGCGGTTAGACAGCCCTCCTATCAAGAAGGTCAGCAGCAGCAGCAGGGTCAAGCTTGGTGGCCCCCGTAAAGGAGGCCGAGGTGCTGGTCCAGGAGCCTCCTCCTCCTCTAAGCCTGCTCAGTGTCAGGTCAGGGGTTGTCACCCCTACACCCGTCACACCAGCTCTGAGTCCTCCCGTGGGGAGCCAGCTCCACCACTTTCTTTCCACCTGGCCTGGTATCACCTCGGACAGGTGGGTTCTGGAAGTGGTCAGCCAGAACTGCCTTTAGAATTTGAGCAGTACCCTCCCAGCTGAGCCCGCGCCCCTTGGGAGGAAAGGATCTCAGCTCGCACTCAGTCGGCCCTTCGGGACGACATTGCTCAGCTCCTCTGCAAGGAGGCGATAGCTCCAGTGCCGTATCCTACTACAGACCCAGGCTTCATGTCCAGGTACTTCCTGGTGCCCAAGCGGACGGGGGTTGGCGCACCATCCTAGATCTCCATGACCTGAATCAATATATCAGGTCTCACACCTTCCGGATGGTAACTCTGAACCAGATCATACCATCTCTGGAGCGAAACATGTGGTTCTGTTCACTCGATCTACAGGACGCATTCTTTCACGTCCCAATTCATCCGTCCCACCAGTAGTTCCTCCGCTTCAGGGTCGAAGGGACCCTGTACGAGTTCCGAGCCTTGCCATTCGGCCTGTCATCGGACCCTCGGGTCTTCACCAATTGCATTGCAGTGGTGGCAGCCCATCTTCGGCATCGAGGAGTTCGGATATACCCCTATCTCGACAACTGGCTCTTGGTGGGTTCCTCCCTTCAGGAGGTGGAAAGGTCCAGGGATCTGGCCCTCCGAACCTGCTTCCAACTAGGCCTCCTGATCAACGAGGCCAAGTCGGAAGTCATGCCCTCTCAGGTGATGGGGCTTTATCAGGGCAGAGCTCGACTCTCGCCAAGCCAGAGCTCGGCTCTCGGCGGACAGGGCAGAGGTTCTCTCCTCCTTTGCCCAATCATTTCTGGTTGGGCACTTGCACCCTGCCCAGGACTTTCTGCACCTTCTAGGCTACATGGCGGTGTGCACCTCAGTGGTCCATTGGGCCAGGTGGCACATGCGCCCCCTTCAGTGTGAGCTGGCCGCCCAGTGGACTCAGTGCTATGTTCACTTCGACCAGCTGATCACTGTAACCCAGAAGATGCGGGACGCTCTCCAATGGTGAACTGTCCCAGACCAATTGCAGGAAGGGATCCCATTTGTCCGCCCCGAGCCAACAGTCTTCCTGATGACTGATGCCTCTCTCATGGGCTGGGGAGCCCACATGGGGGACAACAGGGCCCATGGGTTCTGGACCCCCGAGGAGTCCTGATGCCACATCAACTTGTTGGAGCTTAGAGCAGTCAGACTGGCCCTGTCAGCTTTCGCTCCTCAGCTCCGGAGTTAAGTGGTTCAAGTCCAGACGGACAATACCACGACCATGTACTACCTCAACAAACAGGACGGCATGCACTCCCATCTGCTATGCAAGGAGGCGCTCCGAATCTGGACCCTTGTCAGCCGGTTGGAGGCGGATCTCCTTGCCATCCATGTGGCAGGAGTCTCGAACCAACTGGCGGATGCTGTCAGCCGTATAGGCCAGACATCCCACGAGTGGTCTCTCCATCCAGAGGTAGCTTACTATCTGTTCTCCCGTTGGAGCAAACCATTGGTGGACCTGTTTGCCTCCAGGGAGAACACCAAGCTGAGACTGTTCCATGCCCGCCCCCCTCAGCTGGGCTCACTTCAGGGGGATGCCTTCTCAAGGTAGTGGACCCCAGACCTCCTCTTCACCTTCCCTCCATTTCCCTTGATTCACAAGGTGCTTCTCAAGGTGAGGAGAGACAAGGCAAAGGTGATTCTGGTAGCCCCAGATTGGCCCCACCAGTTCTGGTATCCAGATCTCCTCAGCCTCAGCTGCAGGGCCCCAGAGCAGCTTTGTACACACCCAGACCTGATATCATTGAATCAGGGGAAGGTATTCCATCCGGACCTTCAATCCCTGCACCTCATAGCCTGGTACCTGAGCAGCTAGAGTTCCAGGCTCTGGGTCTTTCTGAGGATGTCTACACTGTGGTGGAGGCATCTCGTGAGGAATCGACCAGGAAATGTTATGCCTTCAAATGGAAAATGTTTTCCATTTGGTGTCAGGGTAAGAGTCTGGACCCCTTATCCTGCTCTGTGGCTAACATTTTGGACTGCCTTTGGTCTCTCTCCAAAGGGGGTCTACGGTCGTCGACCCTTAGGGTGCACCTGGAAGCCATTTCTGCTTACTGGGCATGGGCCGGTCAGCCGACATTGGCACAGAAGACAATGGTCGGGAGCTTTTTCAAAGGTCTGGATCACATATCCCCTCTGGTGCGTGAACCTCCACCTCCGTGGGATCTGTTGCTGGTTTTGGCAAAGCTCATGGGCAAGCCATTCGAACCCATGCACAAGTGTGAGCTCTCACACTTGTTGTGGAAGACGGCCTTCTTGGTGGCTATCACGTCAGCCAGAAGGACAGGGGAACTCCAGGCACTGTCGGTAGACTCCCCTCATCTGGTCTTTCACAGGGACAAAGTCCTGCGCCCCCACCCGAAGTTCCTTCCAAAGGTGGTGTCAGAGTTTCACCTTAACCAGGTGTTGACTCTGCCGGTATACTACCCTAAACTACACCTTGGACGCCGAGTACAGGCTCCATACTCTGGACCTGAGACGTGCTCTTTCCTATTATAAGGAAAGGATGGCAGAAATTCAGGGAGAAGTTCGCCAGCTGTTTGTCACCTACACTGAAGCTGCTTCTGGCAGGCCTGCAGCTAAACGGACCATTGCGAGATGGATTACATCATGCATAGGTCTGTGCTATAAGTTGGTGGGCAAGGAGCCTCCTAGAGGGACAAGAGCTCATTCTACCCGCCATACTGCTGCATCGGTGGCTGCTTCCAGGGACATCCCTATCCAGGAAATCTGCCAGGCTGCTACCTGGAAGTCAGCAAACACCTTCATTACTCACTACCACATCGACCTTGGCCGGGATGCTGGTTTTGGGGCCTCAGTTCTCCAATCTCGGTTTCCTAAATAGGGTGTGTGCGCCTTGCCTTCCTTCTCCCAGAGAACTGCTTGGAGTCTGCCAGAGAGTGTGGATGAACAACATATCTATGCTTCTAAAAGAACAGTTTACTCACCTGTAACAGTAGTTCTAGGAGTGATATATGTTGTTCATCTACACGCACCCACCCAACCTCTCCAGCTTTAGGCGCACTACCTTTCTTCCAGCGGGCTAAGATCTGGCGTCGTGGGGTGGAGCCGAGGTATTTATCACCCGGGTGGGTGGGAGGAGCCAGCTTGAAGACTTTCCGGTGAATTTAAAGGGGAAAGGGACATGCCAGAGAGTGTGGATGAACAACATATGCCACTCCTAGAACTACTGTTACAGGTGAGTAACCTGTTCTTTTATCAGCTTTATACAGTATAAAATGTAATGCACCTATAAAGTTTGAAAAATGTCTCATAAAAAAATGATAGTAAAACAAGCAATGTGGGTTCCGTGACTGACAGAAGTCTGTCAAATCAGACTGCCATCCAGTCTAATCGCAGTAAAAACATAATCAAACAGCTGATATAATTGTGCCCTTACCCTCTTAGTTGCAGCAAATGGGGAAAACAAATGAACAATGACTCAAAAATAGTGTGGGGGGTTGTCAGAAAAAATATTGAAACACTGTATGCAAACTGACTGAAATATTATAAAACATCCAGTTAATCATTCCTTTTACATACAAGCACAAACTCCTGTTTTGGGCTGCTTCACTTCTAACACAGAAAGCAATGTTATGACCAATACCACAGTTAAAACACAACACTGAGTGAATACCAATTTATTCCACTTCTGATTTCTGGAAGCCGTGGCAAAAGCAATACTGCTGAGATAGCACCGCACTATTCTACACACCAATATCCCTCTCTCACTGCCTCTAGTACGGGAAGTATAATGCTGCTCTGTACCTCAGAATGCTGAGAGACATGAACAGTGGAACAATGCAAAACGCCCCCCAGAAATACCAATATACTCACTGAACAAGACTTCAAGTCAGGAAAAAAATCTGAGCAAAACACTCCTGATGAATGGAGAACTATGAATAAACTAACGGTGAACACACACAGCCTTTCACTACATGCTCCAAATGGGAGGCACAGTCACATAAGCAAACACAGCTTTGGAGTCTAGAATGTCAACTTGATAGAAACAAGCATTTGTCAATGCCGAATGTTTGCTTGCTGATATTGGCATTGGTAGTGCAGGAGTTAGATGCATACTAGGAATGGCAGTGAAGTATTGAAGTAATGCCAACCCCCACCCCCACCCTACAGAGACTGACAGACGGGGGTGTGCCTTTGGGTTGTCGGACATAACACTAATGCCATTCCACCTCACCCCACCTTGCAGACACTGACAGGTGTTGCAGTGTGCTTTGAGGCCTTTGGCCCTTATGCTCACCCCATTCCATAAGGAAATAAGCTGAGATGGGTGCAGTATAAGACAATGGGGTGAACGTTGGGGCCGAAGACCTCAAGGCACACCTCGATGCCCATCAGAGGATGGAGGTGGAATGGCATAAGCGTTACAGCCGACGACCCCAAGTCGTACCCAGATGCCTGTCAGTCTATACAGGGTGGGTGTTACGCTTGGAAATCCTAACACCCCAAGCGTTAGTTGGTATTTTCACTCCAGATTTTCAACATAGGCTTTTTGGAACCCCACCTCATGAACAGTAGCAGTATAATTTCATTACTCAATCTCAAAAGGTGATTTCACATAGTGAGTGTAGCCATTCGCCCACTGGTGCGAAACACATTTCAGGCAGGATGTGAAAAATGACAGCTGTACTGTTCATGAGGAGGTGAAAAACACATGTTAAAAATCTGGAGTGAAAATATTAAAATTGGTGAGTTACGAGTGTGCGTAGAAAGTGTGCAACACACGCTCATAGTCATTTTTTGGAATGCTTTCACCAAATTTTCAACATGGTCTTTTTGGACCTCCCCTCATGAACAGTGGCACCGTGATTTTGTTAATCTGTCCCAAAAGTTGATTTTGCACAGCGACCATGCCATTCTGCACCACAGGTACAAAAAGACACATTTCAAGAAGGATGCGTAAAATGACAGCTGTACTGTTCATAAGTGGGTGTGAAAAAATGGCAATGTTGGGAATCTGGAGTGAAAATATTAAAAATTGATGAAGTTACGAGCGTGCGTAGAAACTTCGCAACGGACGTTCCTAACACAGTCATTTTTTTGTTTTTTTTCACCAGATTTGCAAGAAGGGCTTTTGGGACCCCACTTCATGAACAGTGGCACTGTCACTTCGTTAATTGGTCCCAAAAAGTAATTCTGTGCAGCAACCGCAAAATCACGTTTCGGGACTGAGAAATGAAATGACAATGACTGTGTTCACGAGGTGGGGTCCCAAGAACCCCATGTTGAAAATTTTGGACCAAAACTCCAAACATTGGCTGAGATATCGACCTAAGTTGAAAACCCCCATTGACTGCCATTATAGGGCTTACCGTCATTTCTTCAGTTCCTGGTTGGTCTTTGAAGAGTGCAGATGTGTTCCCGGTCCACTGAAGACTGGTGTTCTGACCTCAGAGATAAGTATGGGTGGGGGGTGAGGGAGGTGGGGTACAGAGGAAGGGTGTGGGTTCGGGAGGGCTGGCGGAATTTATGTATATTCTTTTTTTTTCAGGTTTAAAAAATACCGCCGGGATTGCTTTTTTACAGGTGAAATATTAAAACGGATTATGGCTCACTGGGGTGGGCTCCCAGTGTGCCAGAGTACTGGGGAGGGATCAGTGCCGACCTGAGGATTGGGTACCCCTTGGTTGGCTGAGAACATAGGGGCATGGGGGCACATCCAACACCGGGAGTGGGCATCCCGGTGTCAGAAACATCAAAGCAGTACTTTTTGTGTGCCACATGGGGGGGAGAGGGATACATGGTGACATGGGGATTGAGAACCCCAATATCGGCAGGTGATGGAGAATGGAGGGTGCAGGGCGGGCAGTAGCAGTGGGAGGGAGCTAACATTTAAATTTGTTGTCCTGTTGTGTGCCTGGTTGGGAGGGAGGGGGGAGCTGATGCTGCAATGATGAAACTGCCCCTGATTGCAGTGGCAGATTTCTTTCAAGTGTGGCGCTTGCTCTGAAATTGCTGTCATTGGCAGCTTCACCATTAATTGGTGGCCAAGGGAAGCGGCCATTAAAGTGTCTGCTGCATTGGCCACAACACTGCCACACCTCTGCAATGCTCTACTATCTCGATATGTTTCTTGTGTGCTGCGTGCGCAAGCAAACATAAAAGAGGCATGTGAAGTTTTTCTAAGAATCTATAATTCTGGACAAGCAGGGTCATGTGTACCCAATTAATTGATTTTTAAGCTTCAGATGGTTGAAGGGTAACCGTCATCCTCACTGCTCATTACCAGGTATCCTTTTTTTTTTTTTAATCTTCTGACCAGGGTACAGTAGTTCAAGCTTTAGACTTTTTAATTATATTTTTAATTCTAATTCTAAGCCACAATGGGGTACTTTTTCAATACTGTTTTATGACCTGACAGTGGCATGGTCAAACACTTGTATAGAACAAATAGTTTAATTCAAAATTGTTAAGTAAGGTAGATATACCTCCCTCCAGATAAGCAACAATTTAAACACAGACCTAGCAGTTCCATGCCATTCAGCTGAATGCCCCCTTCCTCAAGCTTGGCTCATCATACCCTTTCAAAGATCAGCTTATATCAGGTAGAAATTATTTTGGTTATCTCAGTCAGGTTTTGTGGCTTGTAATACTTGGCTGGTTTCATGCTTACAGTTTCTGGGTTGGTTACCTCCTGATTGCTAAAGAAAATGTGGTGTAAAGCTCTCTAAAGAGACTGCATTATCCATAAAGTCCTCACCCATATACGAGTCACTCTGCCACCTCCTTTGGTTGGTAAGAGTGCACTGCCATCAGGCTCCTTGCTGCTATGGGTCACACTTTCTCTTAGTCATGGATGTCTTCTGTTTGGTGTCTGTTGCACTTTTACCTCAGACAGTGAAAATGTGCAGTTCTTTATTTTTGGGGATTAACTGGTAAGATATTTATGATAGGCTCGACTGGTTAGCCTCTAGCCAGACTACATTTCTGGCACTGAACTGATGCTGTTAAAGTACATCTTTTTTACAGGCATCATAGGTGGACTGCTTTTGCTTCCAAGAATGGCCTTCTGCTGCAGCATCACAAACTCTAGGATATAGTTTCTGCAACTTCTTTTTTTTGCTCTTTTAGATCTTTTTACATCATCTCTCAGCCCAGCTTCTACTGTAGGTCTGGAGACTGCACCTTTCAACTACTTCAATACAGCTTGCATTCCAGCTTTCAGAGTCCATACCCCAGCCTTTCCCTCAATATAGAGTCTGGCTGAGCAGATTTCAGAGCCACTGCATCTTTTAACTCCAACTCCCTCTTCTTCTGCTGTCTCTCTGTCTCCCTCCTTCTCTCCTTCTTTCTCCCTCTCCCCCTACAGTTTTCTCCCTGCCCTCTCTCACTCTTGTCCATGCTGCAGCTGGCCTGGTGAGTGCCTTATAGCCCATGGTCTCCCGCAGTGTCAAAGGCACCTCCACCACACCACCACCAGGAACTACTGAAGAGCAATTCTGCAAGCAGCCCTCCCCCTAATAGGCGAGTAAAGAAGGGAATTTCTGCTGGCCTCTGCTCCTGACATCTTGGGTTGGGAGCGTGAACCCAAGTCATCAGCATGCTAGAGCGAGCCCTTATCACTTGGCACAACAGAGCCTGCTTGCTCAATAACTTTTATCCCTAAATAAAAATAGAATGTAAAAATGGAATGGAAGGAGTGGTTCAAGAGACTGACAGTTTAGTATTCCATTGATAAAGCAAGAGGAGGTTACCCCTCCCCTCACATAAGTGACATTGTACCAAACAGTTAGAAGTGTGCTGTCAACGCTGGCAAGGCTCAACTCCCTCCATCTGGTAAATTACACCCTAGGACTCTAATCAGCGTATATCTGCTGGGGAAACCTGTCACAGTCTGGAAAGCCCTGGGGAAAGGTTGTGACTCCTTCAACCCAAAATATTAGCCCGCCTCTCTAACCCCTGAAAAAGAAAAGGGAGTTTGTTCCACAAGACAGTCAAATCAAAGTACACAGAGTGGATCTGACTCTACCACCAAATTCTGTATTTAATTAATCACTCCTGCATTCCCGCAGTATGTTTACTAGGCCATCACCCATAAGCTAGGTAAATAGATGAGTAGCTGAATTTGGACAGACTATGAGTAAATTGAGTCTACCCTGATGTTCCTACATTGTTGTACTCTGCCCTTTCCACACTCCTCTGCCTTTCTTTTGTTCCTAATTACCACATTTAAAATATACCATTGGGCTTTGGGCTCAAGATGGTGCCAGCATTGATCACACAGACTGTTCCACTTATCCACCTCCCACTCCATAAAGAAATACTTGCTGAACTTCTTCCTGAAATTCTTGCCTTCAAACCCCAGGAATCCCTCACTATGCTTAACTGCTGCAGTGGAATGTATGTAAATTATGGAACTCAACACGCAAATTCAAATCTCTGCCTCAAGACGGTGCTGTGTTCTACAGCCTAACGTCAGATTAATTTCTCTGCCTGAACTGGCACATTGCCCCAAAGAGCTCTCATAGGTTCTTAGGTGGTTTACACAATCGAGGGACAAGCCCATGATGATCATGCCACTTAGGCTAAGTGGGTTACAAACTTAGAGTCCTTCATATATATATCGAGCTGAACTTTGAATTGGGTCAAGTTTACACAATTCACTATTTCATAAGGCAGAGAATTCCAAATTGGAACTATTCATTGGGTAAAAAAGTAAGTTCTTTTCGTAGTTCGATTGATAGATAAGAATAGCTTTAGATTATGCGAACGGGTTTGGACAGTTGTATTATTCGATTTTAAGCGTAATGTTTCAAACAAATATTCATCTCTGGTTGCTTTATAAAGCAAACCGAGATCCCCTCGTATAGATCTATATTCCATACTGTACAAATTGAGCTGTTTGAGTCTTTCTTCATAAGATAGGCCTCCCATACCCTTTATATTCTTGACAAACCTTTTTTGAACCTTCTCCCTGGATATTTTGTCACCCATTTGTGTTGGAGCACAAAATGAGGAACAATAATCAAAATTAGTTCTTATAATGCTAGAGTATAAGGGAATCATTATTGATGGTTCTCTACTTTTAATATTTCTAAATATACAGTTACTCAATCCAGAACTTTTTTTGATGATAGAATTTAGATGTTCAGTAAACTTTAAATTATTATTAATAATGACACCTAGATCTCTCTCAGTTGTAATATCCTTAAGGGTATGGTTATCAATGTAATAATTGGCACATGTATTGTTACTTCCAAAATGCATAACCTTACATTTATTGATATTAAATTTCAATTTGTGTAGGTTAACCCAATCTGATATATAATTTAAATTATCTTGTAAAATAGATATGGACTCAGGATTGTTAACAATCCCACCTAATTTGGCATCATCAGCATATTTACTAATCCAATTGCCACACTTAGTATCCATATCAGCAATCAGGATATTAAATAGCACAGGCCCCAAAACAGAACCCTTCGGGACTCCACTAGTGACAGTGGTTCATGGCGAATAAAAACCTCTTAGAACGACACACTGTCTTCTATTGGATAACCAGTTCATTATCCATTGAATCAAATATTTATTAAGATCTAATTTAACTAAACAGTTGAAAAGTATATCATAAGACACAGAATCAAAAGCCTTTTCAAAGTCCAAATAGATGACATCCACTGGCAGGCCATGGTCCACTGCTTCACTCACGGGATCAAAAAAATCTATCAAATTGGTCTGACAAGATCTGCTGGGTTGAAAACCATGTTGGGATATGTCAGTCAAACCTCTATCCATGATATGGAAGTTGATTTTACCTAAAATTAACCTCTCCATAATTTTACATATGGTAGAGGTAAGGCTAATGGGTCTATAATTATTTATTTCCTTTTTGGATCCAGATTTATGAATAGGAATAACTATAGCATCACACCAATCTTTGACCACAATTCCCTTGCGTAGTGATTCATTAAATAGATAGGTTAATACACCCGCTAGTTCATATGAAAGGTTTTTCATGAAAATGGCTGGAATTCCATCAGGACTGACGGATGAGGAAGATTTTAAGGAGTCTATAATATAAAAGTTTCAGCAACAGTAAATTGAACTACAGAATCGGAGTTAAACGGTTTTATACATAAAAAATTACCCCTTTTTTTAAATATACTAGCAAAATAATCATTAAATTCATTAGCCATGATTTGTTCATCATTGATATCAACGTTGTCAATTTTTAGAGGTCCAACTAAGGTAGGAGAGGTTTTGAAAGAACCAATATAATTAAAAAACCTTTTCCTGTTGTCATGATGTAAATTGAATAGACTACTTTCTACTTCCTGCTTAGCCCTTCTAATAGAGTTTTTCACCTTTTTCGCTTTATAAATTTAGACCAATTCTGTTCTGTAGTATGCTTCTTATATTTATTGAAGGCTTTTTTTTTTTGCTAAAACTAACCTTTTAATTTTACTAGAGAACCAAGGAGGGGACATCTTCTGTCCAGTATACTTTACTCTAATTGGTACCCATTCAGTAATACAGAAAGTGATTTCCTCCCTAATTCTATCCCAAATATTATCTACCGATAGTCCAGACAATTCATGTTGCCAGTTCCACCTCACTAGGTATTCCTTAATTGCCTTATAATTTGCTTTATTAAAATTTTTAAATTCGGTTTTCCCACAGGACTTTTTAACCGGAAGATTAAATGACCATTTGATGACTAGATGATCACTATTACCTAAGGGGGCCATAGTGGTAGCCATCTCACTAAAGTTTTTAATATTAGAGAATATTAAGTCCAGGATATGGTTATTCCTAGTTGGTGATTCAACATACTGATCAAGTCCTAAATGCGATATGGTACTAATAAATCTTTTTTCCTGTTTACTAAAACCAGTACCTTTGGACCAGTTTATATCAGGAAAATTAAAGTCCCCCATAAGAATAATGTCTGTCTTAAGATTAATATTCTCCAGATAGTCACACATCTTATCATTGTTGGCAGTATCCATAGATGGTGGTCTATAGCATAAACCTAACATTACCGGGAGTTGTTTATTATCAATTTTAATCCAAATAATTTCCAAGCCAACAGGAGGCTCTAAATCAAAATCAACTTCCGAGCAAGTAATGTTATTTCTAACGTAAATAGCTACTCTACCACCCTTGGAATATAATCAATTTTTGCTAAATAAGGAATATCCATTTATGTTGTGGCCCCAAAGGTCCTCAATGAACCAAGTTTCTGTTATACCACATATATCTATGTTTTCATTATGTTCAGCAACTTCGCTTGAAAACTATTTCCTTTGTTTAAAAACAATATCATTTTTATTGTACTCATTTTTCTGCCTCTTAGCGTAGTTTTTGTGAGGGTTTCGGTGTTTTTTTACCAAACTGCACCTTTTATTCATATTTTACCCTTCTTTATCATATATTTTATGCTTTTCACTACTTTTAAGCAATTATTGCCTTAGTTCCACTGTTAAACGGAAGCGATACATTTTTTCTGGTTTCTTGTATCTGAGGGTAAGCTTAAAAGATAAAAAGGTTTTAGATAGTGGTCCAATTATTTTGAAACCAGACCGCATATTCTCTATTTTCCCTTTTGGGAACCACTTTTTTCTGGTCTGGTCTGACAAATGGCATGTCAGAAAGACCCAAAAAGAGAACTGGACCCAAGGGCTTTAAAAATTAAACTGTTTTAATCTCTTGGCCAAGGCAGATGGCCACTAGTTGTGTCTAAGGTGCCTAGGTCCTAGCCATATTTTCTCAGATTGTGAACTTTGCAGTAAGTTTTGCCCCAAAACACTTGAAAAGAGGGCCAAAAAGTTGCAGGATATTATGGCTTCTCCGTCTGCCTCCACATTACCAAAGCACTTGGAAGAGGGCCATAATAAGTCAAGGAAAAGTCCCTCTAAAGACTCCTCTGATACCAGGATTCCTAAAAAGGGGAATTCTGAACATGCCAAGCAAAACAGACCATCTGAGCAGGCTCCAGAACCAGTTACTGCTTAAAAGAAACAAAAACATGTTGCTTCCCCTCCTGCTGAAGAAGCAAAGGAGCCATCGATGTTCAAATAAAAGATGCCCTCTGTGGAGGGCATGAATAAGGCTTAGCAGTTTTTCAGGCTTTTCAAGCCATGGGTATCCTAATGGGTATGACAGTTCCTCCTCAAGTTTCTGTCTCCCTCCCAATTCCAGGGGAACAGAGGCTGAGTTTTATTGTGAGGAAGAGGAGGAGGAAGGGGAACTGAATGAACCTGATGGCTCTTCTGACCAGAAGTTCAGTTCCCCTCCCCGGGGTCTGGAGGATTTCTCCTCCCACTATGCCTTTGTGAGGCAAATGGCAAACACTCTCAATCTCTTCACCCAGGAATCTGTGGAGGATGAGGATGAGGCTGAATTCTTGGACATGATGGGGTTAGTCCCAACTATGAGGTTGCTTTTACCCATCCACAAGTCCCTTAAAGTGATTTATGGAAGTTCCCCAGATGCCTTTTTCACATAGTATACCATTGCTAGCCATGCTTCAGATGTTAAAGCTGCAATTTGTTTTGTAAAAAAAATCTCAGTCATTTTTTTTTAAATGTTTTATCAGCACTTTATTTCTGCCTGCCCTCCAGTTTTCTGTGTGCAGCTACACTGCCAGAATGATGTCATGCAAGGGAGCTGTCAATGTTTTACATACAACAGCAAGGAGTTCTGGGTGAATAATAAAGTTGACTTAAATGTTTCTTACTGAGAGGTACAGTCTTTTATTTTGGTAGTGGTGACTGCAGTATAGCACCTAATATGCAGATGTGCATAGCAAGGCATTATGGGTACAATAAGAAGCTGTTTTCCAATTTCTTTACTGTGAGGTGCAGTCTCCTTTCTACAGCTGCATTGGCGGAACCCTGCAGTCATTTTGGGATCATATCAGTGTCTTCTCCTACAGTAATGCAGTCTGCTGTTCACAGCACTGAAGTCGCTGTCTGTGGTGCCTCCTTCTCCTGTCACCTCTATGGATGGAACTCCTGTCCATGGCACTTGTTCCCCCCAGCGCACTACTTCCTGCAACAGCAAAAGTGATGCTCCAACTGAAACTTCACATGTGTGAGTATCGCGCATGCACAGTTCTGATGTCGCTGCCGTCTTGTGAATGGCATACTCTGGCGCTGGTCTCCAAAGCTACTCTTCGCTGCGGCACCTGCACCACTTTAAAAAGCTACAGTCCACCGCAGCTTCAAAAAGCTCTGCCGCGGCTCCAGAGCTGCTCTGAAAATCTACAGTCTACCACCGCTACAAAAAGCTCTATGCAGCCATATTGGCTCTGACCAGAGTTTATTCTTTAGTGACTTCAACAATATAAGTCCCCATATGTTTATTTTCAAAACAAGGCATTGTGCATACAGTATCTAATCAATCAATTTTTTATTTTACCAACAATAACACCATTGAGCAAGCTCATTTACAAGGTGGTCCTGGGTGGACACAACAGAGAATGGGCATTTCAGTACATACATTTGGGGGCCTATTCACAAAGGTGTGGAGTAGGATTAGCACCGCTTATCTCCAACACGTACCCCACTCTACACCAGCCAGCCCCCTGTGCTCATTCATGAGTGAGGTATGAACCCCTATGCACTCAAGCTCCTGGCTGAATGCACAGCTCCATGCCGGGGCAGGCTGAGGGGTGGGGGCTGTGCCACCACTCTGCATAATTCTCAAAGCCAAGGAGTGCAGTGCACAGTGGCCGGTGGCAACACATCTTCAGGGCAGCTTTAACCCCTAGTGGCCAGTTACGCACCCCCCCCGGGAAGCAGCCACTGGCCACAGCGGACACGGTGGTTTGCCCCCCCCATAGGGATGCCCC
Organism: Neoceratodus forsteri; assembly: GCA_016271365.2. Lineage (NCBI taxonomy): Eukaryota > Metazoa > Chordata > Ceratodontiformes > Ceratodontidae > Neoceratodus > Neoceratodus forsteri. Next base: position 1,143,482,446 of record CM057453.1, read on the forward strand.
TGCTGTTGGGGCACACCGGGAGTTCAAGAGTGGTCTGCTGGGGGCTCCCCAACATTGCAGTCAGTGCTCTGCATGCCGGCTGACATTATGGCATCCCACAGGCACAAGTTATCCACTGCAGGACCCTGCCCAGGCAGCCAATTGGCTGCCCACCCAGATCCACTGCTCCACACCCGCCTACCCCCCACCATGGACCTGTGTGCCAGGGGAGGCAGGGTGTGTATGGGGGACAGTGTTTGTGAATTTGGCCCCTGCACGGATCTACCCAGGGTGCAGAGCTGTGCACCTGGATACGCACCTTCAGGGCACGCCATTGGTGAATCAGCCTGTTTGAATGCTATAACATTAACATTTTGAACAAAGAAGGTCTAGGTTATGTGACAAAGAAACAGTGCAGTTGGGGTATGTGCAAAAAACATTCTGTAAGACATAACTATTTGATGGAAAGGAGAAGAGAATGGAAAACAATAAAAATAAAAAAGGAAAAAATAAAATATAATCTAGCTGACAAGATTTCTGTATTGAGAGATGTAGTCTCCTATTTCTTTAGTGAGTACAGAAATATAATAGTCTGTATACTAATTTACATAGTGAGGCATTGTGGGTACAGTTAATAGCTGATTTTATTATCTCCCTAATCAAAGTGCAGTCTCCTATTCTGTAGTGTTTACAGCAGTAAAATCTGTAGAAAGGTTTCTGGAAAAATGTTTTTGTGATGCAGGTAGGCCAAAAAGATAATTTGCCATTCTGTGTAGATGTTTCACTTTCACTGCCTGCTGGTGAAGTGACAGGTCTAAAGTGACAGCTCCTGTCAGAATGTGGGAGCATGGTGATACTTTTCTATGTTTATGTTATAGGGCCTGAATGGCTGTAGGTACTTCAGGAGTGTAATTATGGGTCAGTAATTACATGGTTCTGAGCTGCTTTCAGCCAATCAAATCACTAGAATTTTTCTACACATTTTACAATGCTAGATACAGCTACTTGCAAACAATGTAAAGAGTCAGCTAAAAACTGACAGTGTCCCTTTAAAAACATTTCCCTTGCATGATGTCATGGTTGGGGGTTGCAGCCCTGAGAAATAAAAGGGGCAGTGTTATGCAAATGAGGCAGAGCACAGAAATGAAAGGATTTTTTCATGGAAAAAAAGCACTTTTTGGCAGTTTGAATGGTAGGAGACGGAGTCACAACTCCTACAGGCTACTACTACCATTTGTTATGGCAATCTTCCATAGATCACTTTAAAAAAGCAAACTGTAAGCTAGTTCATAGAAACATAGAAATATAGAAGTTGATGGTAGATAAGGACCACAAGGCCCATCCAGTCTGCCCATTTCTTTTTCTACCTTATGAATGTGCCATAGGCCTTTGCTCTGTTAATGGCCTATCTATTCATACTCATCTGTATTGCTTCCTTATTCCTATCCCATGCTTGTTTGAAGCCCTGCACTGTATTCATATCCACCACTTCATGAGGTAGGCCATTCCATGCATCCACCACCCTTTCTGTGAAAAAGAACTTCCTCACATTACCCCTTAATCTGCCTCCCTCTAATCTCACGCTGTGTCCTCTTGTCCTGCTATTTTTCTTATATTGAAACATGTTAGACCGTTTCACTTTGTTAATGCCCTTAAGGTGTTTGAATGTTTCAATCATATCACCTCTCTCCCTCCTTTGCTCTGGGGTATACATATTGAGCTCCATTAATCTGTCCTCATATGTTTTCTGGTGCAGTCCCTACACCATTATGGTTGCCCTTCTCTGGACTACCTCAATTTGGTTAATGTCCTTGTGAAGGTGTGGCCTCCAGTACTGCATGCAGTATTCCAGATGGGGCCTAACCAGTGTCTTGTAAAGAGGGATTATTACCTCCCTCTTATGACTTGTGATACCCCTACTAATACCCCTACTTCTAGGGGCATGCATATGGTGTACTATCCACACTCTAGCAGAATTCTTTTCCCATTATGACTGGCCAAAATGTCTTCTAGTTGGCTCTTCCCACCCACATGGGTGGTATCTTCCTCGGCACTGCCCCATTATGTCAGCTCTTCCTTTCCACTGAAAGCATCAGGGTCCCTCCATCGCAGCTCTGTGCTTAGTGTAGGCCCTAAACTTCTTCACAATGGGGATTTTCAAGAAAATTGAGAAGAAGTACTATTTGGACAAACGTGATGCTGACTACCTTTACTGGAACCCAGATCATGAATGTGTAGTCCAGGCAGCTGCCTGTGACAAGGGCAAGGTTCCCCTCTCCGCCCAGCCCATGGATAAAGATTCCAGGAAACTGGACGGTATGGGGGAGGAAGGTGTACACCTCTGCCTCCTTGCTCATGACGCAGGTTGTGTATATGGCTTACAGTGCTCAGTACCAGAAAGCTCACTGGAACTCTGTGCTGACCATGAGTGATAAGGTTCATGAGGACCTGGCACAAGATTTGGTAGACATAGCTAAGACTGCTCTTGATGTTAGCAAATACTAGTTTCATATAGCAGTGGATGCCAGTGACACTGCCTGTAGGGCTATGGTCCATGCTTTCACCCTAAGGAGATTCATCTGGCTCAAGACAACTAATTTGTCCCAGGACACCCAGGAAAAAGCCACGGATTACTCATGTGAAAATAATTCCCTATTTGGTGACAAGACAGAGACATCCACAAAAGAGTTGGAAGAGTACGAAGGCACCTACAAAAGCACTTCTGAAATGGAGAAGGCCTCTGCTTCCTACAGGCCCCATGGAAGGGGAGGTAGAGGTAGGGGTTATCACTCACATGCTTTCTTTCCCATGCCTTGTGATTACTCTCAGATGAGAGGTTACTTTAGGAGCAGGGGCAGAAGAGCTTTCAAACAGGCTAACCAGGCTCCAGCTCTTAAGGCTCAACACAGACAGAACCCCTGGTGTGTTTGTCCAGGTCACCCTGTCCATTGCCAGGGAGAGGAAGGCTAGGTCGCTTCTTCCAGGAATGGAAAAACTTCACCACAGACAAGTGGGTCCTGGAAGTAGTGAGCCATGGTCTCACCATGCAGTTCAAAAGATTCTGCAGGCTGTAGGTTCACAGAAACGTCCAACCTCCTACCCCAGCAGAAAGGATTGTGCTGGAGTTGGAGGTCACAACATTTTTGCATACAAATGCAACAGAAAGAGTTCACCCTTCCCAGTGGGGAAAAGGCCTTTTCTCAAGGTACTTTCATACATTCAAGAAAAATGGGGAGTGGTGACCCATTTTGGACCTCAGATTCTTGAACAAACACCTTAAAAAGGACAAGTTCAAGATGATTACCCTGTCCACAGTGCTTCCATCCCTGTAGCAAGGAGACTGGCTGGGATCTCTGGACCTGAATGATGCGTATTTTCACATCTCAGTCAAGCCCAATTACAGAAAATACCTAAGGTTCAGATTGCTTTCTGGTCACTGTCAGTTCACAGCCCTTCCCTTCGATCTCTCATCTGCTCCCATGGTGTTCACAAAGTGCTTGGCCGTGGTGGCAGCACATTTCAGAAGACAGGGAGTGATGCTTTTTCCTTATCTGGACGACAGGCTACTTGCAGGAAAATCACATCAGTAAGTCAAGGACTCTCTTCAATTAACTAAGAGCACCTTGTAGGTGTTGGGATTTCTCGTAAATGTACAAAAATCCCAGACAGAACCAATGCAGGTACTGGAGTTCATAGGAGCAGAGCTGCATGCCCTCCAGAGCAAGGCATTTCTGTTCCTTCGTCCTTGGCCAGCCCAGGCCAACAAGACACTTTCTTCAACTTCTGGAGCATGTGGCCTCTACCACAGCTGTGGTATCAGGGGCCAAATTTCAAATGGGGGACATTCAGTATCACTTAAGGGCCCACTGGTCCCAGAAGCGACACCCTCTGACAAGGCTGGTACCTGTGACAAAAACTCTGCTACAACCCTTGGACTGGTGGAAAGAAAGGGATAGCCCCAGCGAAGAGGTGCCTTTTCAGCAATAGGCCCCAGCAGTTGTCCTGACAACATATGTCTCCCTTCTGACTTGGGGAGCCCACCTGGGTGACCTAACAGTGAGTGGAGTGTGGTCTCCTCTGGAATCCAGGGAGCATGTAAACCTCCTGGAGCTAAAGGTAGTCTTTCTTACCCTCCAGTCATTTGCTGTCCAGATAAAGGGCCAGTTAGTCCAAGTCAGGATAGACAATGCCACTACCATCTGTTAAATCAACAAACAGGGAGACACAAGGTCCTCAAAGATGTGCACAGAAGCTATGAAGCTCTGGTGTCTGGCTTACTCACTGGAAGCACAGCAGTCAGCAATTCATCTTCCAGAAAAGGACAATGTCCTGGCAGATTCCCTCAGCTGGACAAGCTAGGGTCATCACAAATGCTCTCTGAACAAGCAGGTATTAGCCACAATCTTCCAGAGATGGGGTACACCAGAAATAGATCTATTCACCTCCAAAGAAAATTTCCAGCTTCTTCTCTTTTGTTGCTGTCCTCCGGCAGTGGGCACAGTCCCCATAGATGCTGTAGTCCTGGACTGGTTGGGGAGGTTCCTGTATGCTTTCCTTCCATTTCCTCTACTGCTACAAAAGATTGGTGGGGGCTGAAGCAATCACGGGATTTAAGAATGCATGGGATAGACATAAAGGAATTCTAGAGGGCATGGGTAAGGGGAAACAGACTTCTAGGAAAACAAACTGAACTTACAAGCTCAAATGGGCAGACTAGGTGGGCCATAGGCCCTTATCTGCCGACACTGTCTATGTATGTATCTATGTACAAGTTCTCCTGAAATTGAGGAGCCAACCTACAATCATGATACTAGTGGCCCCAGATTGGGCCAGACAGCCCTGGTACTCCCTGCTCCTGGCTCTCTTCACCAAACAGCCCATTTGTCTCCCTCCAGGACACGATCTACTGACCATGTCTCAGGGCAGAGTAACCTTTCTGAATCTCAAGGCTTGGTTCTTGAAGAGCTAGAATACTCTGATTTTCAGTTTTCAGAGGAGGTCCACAGTATCCTTAAGGATTCCAGGAAGCCTGCCACCAGAAAGAGGTATGCTTCCAAATGGAAGAAATTTTCTCTGTGGTGTGCCCATAAGCATCTCAATCCCCTACCGACAGATCTGCCCATAATTTTGAACTACTTGGTATACTTACAGACTTTGGGCCTCGGGCCTTCAACCCTCAAGGTACACTTGGCAGCTATTTCTGCCTATATTTCAGCAGGTAATGAGAAAAGGGTGGCTTCACATCCAATTTTCAAGAACTTCTGCACCTATGTCCCCCTGTTAGGGAGCCAGTCACTTCCTGGGATTTGAAACTGTGCATAGTCAAACTCATGTAACCTCCCTTTGAGCCTATGGCTACTGCGGACTTGAAGTATGTCACCTGGACATCAGTCTTCCCAGTGGCTATAGCTTCTGCCAGGAGGGTGTGCGAGTGCCAAGCTCTCTGAACTGACCCTAACTACATTATATTCCACAGGGACAAGGCAGTCCTTAGGACCGCCAGGAAATTTCTTCCCAATGTAGTATCTGAGTTTCATTTAAACTAGTCCAGCACTCCCCCAGTGTTCTTCACAGAAGGGTCAAGTCCTGATGAGCAGATGCTGCACATTTTGGACGTCAAGAGGTCACTTAGCCACTATCTAGATTGTACTTAGGACCTCCCACTCACAACTGTTCCTTACATATGGTGAAGTGGGAAAGAGCAGATCAGTTGTTAAGAGGACCACTGCTCACTGGATAGTCTATTGCATCCAATTCTTCTACTCTAAAGCTGACAAGTTGCCACCTCAAGGCCTCAGGGCACACTCCACTCATGGCACTGCTGCCTCTGTGGCAGCTGCGAGGGATATTCCCTTGCTAGAAATTTATAAAGCATCTACCTGGAAAACTGTACACACCTTTGCAAAACACTACTACCTGGATGTACAATCCAGGAGAGATGCCAGGTTTGGCATTGCTGTTTTGCAGAACCTGTTCCCTAAATAGGTTTTGTACCCAGTCTCCCAAGGTACTGCTGTGTAGTTTGCATTTGTTAAGCATAGCGAGGGATTCCTGGGTTTGAAGGAAAAATTACTTACCATAGTAATATTGTGCTTTTTTTCCCCCAGGGGATCCCTCATTATGCTGAAATCTCCCAACCTGCCTCATCTTCCAGAACCTGGAGAAGGTTCTACAAGAATCAGTACTGACCTAGGGTTTACTTGCTTGAGCATTACTTGTTCATTCACAATCAGTTTTTTCTGTGGTTTTATATTAGTCTGCCACACTTGGGTGGTCAATCTTTTATTGCCTTTTGGTATTTTTTCTCTTTTGTGTAGTTTAGGTGAGATTAATATAATTTGTGGCTATTGGCCAACTGGCTTCGAAATAAATCTCACGTGAGGCTGTAGAACACAGCACCACCTCGAAGTAGAGAATTGAACTCACTTTCTGAGTTCTATAATTTACGTACATCAAACTCTCTGGGGCAGTTTAACCTGCCAGGCTGATTGCATTTGTTAAGGGCTCCCTTGGAAAAAACAATATTACTATGGTAAGTAATTTTTTCTTTCTGTTTAAGACTATGTACCTGGTGGTTTTGCTATTCCTTAACTTAAATATCTCTGGGTAGTCCACTGTATTTTGTCCCTGCATGTATTTGTATGTTTCTATCATATTCCTCCCATTTACCACCTGTTATTCAGAGAGGACATGTTTAGATTGCCCAGTCTTTCCTCATAGGTTGGTGATGCAGCTGGGATAGGTTAGAGAAGTGGCTGTCATCTTCTGGCCTTAGAATGAATGCCCCCCTTGGGTTCAATCAGTAGAGGGCCAAACACACTGGGAGGGTCTCTTAGGGAGACAGAAAGTTTACCTGGTCTGTTTGAAGTAGCTTAGCCCTATCTATCTAGAATTGTTGCTGGGCCAGGCTGTAATTTGCACTCAGAAATTAGTAACTGAGCTGTGGCAGCATTGTCAGGGGGATGTCTTCTGTGTACTGAAGGCAAGACAGAGTACAGGTACAGTAGACATAACTCACTACAAACAACTGCCACTGCCAAGGCACTGTTCCTAGCACTGCTTAAAAAAAAAAAAAAAAAAACAGCAAAAAGGATCCAGTTCCTCATTCTGTCAGACCCCCGTCTCATTAAAGTACAGTCACAGTGCAAGAGCATAGTACTCCTTTAGTGCCGTCATACTGGCTCTTTCTTATGATTTTGCCCAGTGATACTGGCCTCATAAAACTATAACAATACAATTGCGACCTTTATTGACATTGGCCTATGCATGTTATCAGACTAGTGCTGCCTGTTCCTGTAGGGTACTATCTACTTCTACTGTGTGTTCCTCAGGGAGTCTCTGACCCAGGTGGTTTGCTGCCACCCATGCTGGTGTCCTTTTGCAGGGCCAGCCTTATGGGGGGACAGTTGGGGCATCTGTCCTTGGGCCCCAAACTTGTGGGGGACCCCACACTTTGGAAAATAACTGCCTCTCTGGGGCATCAGATAACTCACTTATTAAGACTCAGCTGAGAGCAGCCCTGCAGACAGCTAAGGTAAGTCACTGCATGACCCATCTTCTGCAAATATGCACTGGGACACCGGCATTCAGCATAAAAAAAACAGAATTTTATTGATCCGGCATCATGGCCTCCCCTCTCCTCAGGCCCTTGGCTGGGCTCTGTGATGGTGAGTCTTGAATGTGTTGGTCTCTCAATGTGGGGTGGGTGAGTGGGTGATGGGTGTTGGTGTTGGTAGAAGGGACTGAGACTTTGAGTGGGTCTTTCAGGGAGATTCAGAACAAAGATCAGGTGCCCAGTGCCCTCAGTCACTTCCAGTCCAGATGCTGTCTCGGAACAAACAGGCAAGACAAATCCAGCTTGTGGGGTATGGCAGGTGGCAGTGTTTAATCTCTCCAGAAGAATCACGGTGGTTGCAGAGACAAAACCCACTGTGATACAACTGTAAATTTCTGTGGCCTGCAAAAGTTTACCTATATCCTGAAAGCTATTTGGATCTAATGATTAACATGGTTACAAGTCAGCTATAAACATAGGGATTGCAATTACCTATCTATCTCCACAGCCCTAAAGGGCTTTTTGCTTTGGGTTGCCCATTGCAGCAAGTCTCTATAGCCCCAAAGCTTTTTTTCTGTTAGCTGATTTCTGTGGTGGCTCTACACAGCTACAATGAGCTTTTTTTTTTCTTTCAGCTGCCCATAGGAGTGGGTGTCCACAGCCCTGAAGGGCTTTTTTCTTTCAGCCGCTCACTGGCACTGTGGTCTTCAGCCCACCCTCAAATACAGGCAGCACAGGTTCTTTTAATTCTCACTCAGCAGCACTGAAGTCTCCTGCCTGTCCCCAATACTTGCAGTGTGGGTTCTTTTATTTACCTCTCAGTGGCACTGAAGTCTCCTGCCCACCTTCAAAAAATACAGGTAGTACCAGTCCTGCTATGAATATGACAGTAAGTGAACACCAGACTGCCAATTGCCAGTTATAGAGGGCCATGTGTTTTACCTCTGCCCCATGCCCTGAAAAGTCTAAGGCTACCTCTGTCCCCTTACTTGGCACTTTCTAAGGTATGCACCAGTTGTGGCTGTGTTTCTTCTGAGCAATGCTCTTAGGATCATACAGCTCCTTAGCTGTATTGGTACATGCTTACTGTTGTGGAGACCACTCTTATGGTTGCTGGAGCTGTCTCATGTATTCTTAGGGTATCAGATCTGTGAACCGCAGGTGAGCAGTTCTGTATCCTAAGAGTGGCAGTATTAATAATTATTGATCAGGGTTCTCAATTACAGTATCTCTCTCTGCCGTGAGTGCCGGAAAAAACAGTCAGGAGGGAGGAACTGAAAGGCATCAATTTCAAACTTCTCAGGAGAGAGTTTAAATAGGGAGCCAGAAAGAAACACTGCAGAAGGCCGTCGGAGTTGGGTATTAGGGCTGGATGTCTGAAACCTACAATATAGCAAATTCCTTTTTAAAAGGGTCTGGTGTCTCTGGTGTAAGAACAAGAAAAAGAGGGAACTGGAGGGAGAAGGTGTATGGCTGGCCAGACGGAGCTGATTGTTTTCAGAAGGAGGCACAGTATATTCCTCCTCCCATCCCACCCACCCCAAGCTCATCATCATTTATAGGCCAGGGAGTCTCAAAGTACATGACCACTTCCTGTCTTGGACAGAAGGAGGATGACACTACCAATAAAAAAAATCAATCAAAGAAACTTACAGGCAGAGGGGTTTAGTGGGCTACAGTTACCCAAGTTAAACAGGACAGGAAAAAACAGAGAGGCAAAAGGCAGGCTCTATAAAGGGTTAAGTTTAACATAAGAGGAAGGAAAATTATGGGAGTGGTGCATTGCAGTGGATGCAGAACAGTAGTGTTCAGGAGGACCTTCTGGATATTGTGGTGCTGCCCTATATGCAGACATCTCTCTGGGTTGAGGGCAGAGCTCAACAGTCTCCAGGTTAAGCTGGTTAGGATGCAGGAGGCCTATGTCCCCACCCAGAGGCCACCTAGTCAGATTCCACATGCTCAAAGGATGCCTCACAGAAAAAATGGATGGACTACAGTGAGCTCAGGAAGGGTGAGGGAAGGGGGTCACAGGCACATCCCCCAACCGGTACCACTATGAAACTCATACACCATCCTGGTGGAGTTGGAAGGTCCCACAGAGCCTCTCAGTAGTCACCAGGGAGGATGAGCGGGTCTCCATTGATGGAGCCCCAAGGGTGGGCAGCAGGAGACCTCAGAGGAGGACGAGAAAGCAAATCCTGTTTGAAGACGCCATTGTGAAAGGAATAGAGTTATAGATAGGCAGGGGGGAAGGGAGGTAAAGTGCCTAACTGGAGGCATGGCTCGGTGGGATGAGAGGCGGATCCTAAGGATTGTCAGGGCAGTAGCAGGGAGGAAGGAGCTGGATGTCATTGTCTACATGGGGACCAATGACCTAGCCGGGGAAGTGGTGGACATAGGGGCAGTGATGGAGGACTTTAGGGACATGGGAAGGGATCTTAGACAAGTAGCACACTCTGTAGTTTTGTTGGAGGTACTGCCCATCTATGGCAAGGGGGAAGGTAGGGACATCTGCACCACGGAATTCAATGAATGTTTGAAAGACTGGTGCAGCAGACAGGAGGGTTTCGGCTTCATTAGAGACTGGGGCCCCACCTGGGGAGATGAAGGACTGTACAAGCTGGGCGGCCTGCATCCATCCGGGGAGGCACCAAGATCCTTATCAGAAGTTTAAATGTTTCCTCAGCAACCATTTAAAGCAGTAGAGGGGGAGGCGAAAGCAAGAAGGGAGTATCAAATTGCCCCCAAGAGACAATCATAAAGGAGGATACTAGGGTCAAAAGATCACCAAAAAACAGAAATCCCACATAGGTAACATGGAGGGGAGAACAAATAATGGGACAAAATGCAAAGAGGGGACTGAGGGGAGACGGGTGTAAGAGGAAGGGGACTAAACATGGAGAGCAATATGTACAAATGCCTGCAGCCTGGGAAACAAGATCCCAGACCTAGTGGCATTGATGGTGGAAGTGGACCTGGACATAGTGGCTGTTACAGAAGCATGGTACACAGAAAACTATGAATGGAATATAGCCATATCAGGATATGCACTTTTCAGGAAAGACAAGGTAGTAAGAAAGGGAGGAGAGTTGGCCATGTATGTGAGGGAGGGAATCAAACCAACAAAGGTACAGGGGCTGCAGGAGGGACCGGAGGCACTGTGTATTACCCTGGAGACAGGAAATGGAACCAGCATTCGGACAGGGGTGATCTACAGACCTCTGGTACAGATGGAGGAGACAGATGAAACACTAGTGGAAGTCATTCACAAAATGGCAACCAAAGGTAAAATACTACTGCTAGGGGACTTCAATCTGCCAGATGTAGACTGGAACACCCAGACTGTGAGTACAGCCAAAAGCAGGAATATCCTGACCTCACTGCAGGGGGCATGTCTAAGACAACTCATGGCTGAACCCACCCACGAAGGAGCTATACTGGACCTGGTGCTCACCAGTGAGCACAAAGTCAAGGATGTAAAGGTAGGCAGCCATATAGGAACCAGTGACCACGGGATGGCATGGTTCAGTGTTACCACAGTAAAAGAGGCCAACCACACAATAGTAAAGGTCCTGGATTTCAGAAGGGCCAACATTGACAAAGTGGTGGAATATCTCAGGGGAGCACTGGTGAAAGAGGACAAGGGGGGGGCGTGGAGAAGCAGTGGTCTATTCTTAAGGGGGCCATAACAAAGGCAATGAGCCTCCATGTTAAACAGCAAAGCAAGAGTAAGAAAGGACCACTTTGATTCTCAAAGAAAGTAGCCAGGAAAGTGAAAGAAAAAAGAGGGGCCTTTGGGAGATACAAAGAAACACAAAGGGAGGAGAACAGGGAACATAGAAACATAGACTTTGACGGCAGATAAGGACCGCTAGGCCCATCTAGTCTGCCCATTTCCCTACCTACAGGATAGGCCGCAGATCCTAGTTAACCAACAACCTATTTCTTCCTACCCCCCACAAGAATTGCCTTATGTCTGTCCCATGCATTCTTGAATTCTCCCACAGTTTTGGACCCATAACCTCCTCAGGAAGGCTGTTCCATGCATCCACTACCTCTCTGTGAAATAATATTCTCACATTGCCCTGAACCGCCTCCTTCTATCTTTAAATTGTGTCCCCTTGTTCTTGCACGTCTCTTTTTCTGAAAGATGCTACCCTCTTGGACTTTGTTGATGCCACTGAGGTACTTAAAAGTTTCTATCATGTTCCCCCTCTCCCTTCTTTCCTCAAGGGTATACATATTAAGTTCCTTTAGTCTCTCCTCCTATGGCTTCTCTTGCACACCTTGTACCATTTTAGTTTCCCTCCTCTGGACTGCCTCTATCCTGTCCATGTCCTTGCAGAGATGGGGTCTCCAGAACTGGACACAGTACTCCAGATGAGGGTCTCACCAACTGTCTGTACAGAGGATAACAGCTTCTGTTTTCTGCTGATGATGCCTCTCCTATACATCCCAGTATACCCCAGCCCTCCCTACTGCCTTCTCTCACATTGCTTGCTAACCTTAAGGTCATCTGATATGGTTACCCCAGGTCCCTTCCTTTTTTTTGTTGTTGTTACTTACCTCCCCACCCATTGTGTATTCTTCCCTGTCCTTGTTTCCCAGGTGCATTATTTGCACTTTTTGCATTGAATCCTAGCTGCCATACTTCTGACCATTCCTCCAACCCTGCCAAGTCCCTTTTCATCCTTTCCACGCTCCTTGTGTCAACCCTGTTGCAGATCTTTGTGTCATCTGCAAAAGGCATCTTTTTCCTTCCAGTCCCTCTGCAGTGTCACTGATGAAGACATTAAAAGGACTGGACCCAATACTGAACCTCATGTACCCCACTAGTAACCCCTTTCCTCAGAGTGGACCCATTTACAATTACCTTCTGTGTCCTGTTGTCCAGCCAATGTTTTACCCAGGCTACCATCTTGGGACCCACTCCCAGGCTGGTTAATTTAACTATTAATCTTTTGTGTGGGACTGTATCAAATGCCTTGCTAAAGTCTAGGTAGGCCATGTCCACAGCCCCTCCCTGATCTACTACTTTGGTCACCCAGTCAAAGAAATCTATTAGATTCGTCTGACATGACCTTCCCGCTCTGAACCCATGCTGCCTTGGAACAGTATCTAGAGAAGCAGAGGGAGCCAGGGAAGGCAGTCTGGAGCCCAAAGCTGCAAACAGAGAAGAATATAGCACAGGCTATAATGAGAGGTGACATGATCTTCTTCAGATACACTAATGAAAGGAAGAAGAGTGGGATTGTCAGGATAAAGGAGGGAGGAGGATGTGAAGAGGACGACATAGAAAAAGCAGCAGTACTGAACAGATACTTTTGTTTAGTTTTCACCAAGCAAGGGGAAGACAAAGATCCACAACTCAAAAAAAAAAAAAGCAACCGTGGAAGGGAGGTGGACACCACTCCATTCACAGTAGAGAGAGTCCTAGAGGAACTCAAGAAACTGAAAATAGATAAGTCAATGTGGCCAGATGGGATTCACCCCAAAATACTAAAAGAGCTCAGAGCGGTGTTGGCAGCCCCGCTGACCACCCTATTCAACAGATCACTGGAGACAGGGGCAGTCCCAGAAGACTGGAGGAGGGCAAATGTGGTCCCTCACTGCAAAAGTGGAAGCCGGGAAGAGGCAGGCAACTACAGACCAGTCAGCCTGACCTCAGTGATGGGGAAATTAATGGAGGCACTGTTAAATGAGAGGACTGTGTTAGTCCTTGAATCTAGTGAAGCACAGGATCAAAGGCAGCATGGATTCATAGCAGGAAGGTCATGTCAAACAAATCTAATAGATTTCTTTAATTGGGTGACCAGGGAGGTAGATCAGGGAAGGGTGGTGGATGTGGCCTACTTAGATTTCAGCAAGGCCTTAGACACTGTCCCACATAGAAGGTTGGCAAACAAGTTAGTCAGCATGAGGTAGGCCCTGAGCTGGTAAACTGGGTCAGAAATTGATTAAGGGGCACTACACAGAGGGTACTGGTGAATGGTGTTCAATCTGAGGAGGGGGAGGTGACCAGCGGGGTGCCACAGGGATCAGTCTTGGGGCCAGTCCTCTTCAATGTCTTCATAAGTAACATTGTGGAGGGGCTGGAAGGGGAAGTATTTTTTTTGCAGATGACACTAAGATCTGCAACAGGCTTGACACTCCAGAGGGGGTAGAAAAAAATGAGAAAAAACCTAAGCAGGTTGGAGGAGTGGTCTGAAGTGTGGCAGCTAAGGTTTAATGCAAAAAAGTGCAAAGTGATGCACTTGGGGAGCAGAAATCCAAGGGAGAAGTACAAGATTGTTGGGGGAGGTACTGGCAGCCACCAAGCAGGAACGGGACTTGGGGGTACTCATATTTTATTTATTTATTGAAATGTTTCACCAGGAGGGCACACTGAACAACAAGTTGCTCGTCTTACGGTGCGATCTTGGGGGTTACAATAGTATGTGGGTAGTACAAACAATACAACATTGTAAGATTGTGCAACAGTTGGAACACAAAGTATTGTACAATAAACAGTAGAGGAACATTGGGTAAATTACAATACATGTCCAAAATCTTACAAAAGAACATATGAATGTTCAAAACCTATAGAACCATTTATAGTGCATGAGTGTACCTGGAGCAGGCTCGAGGTAGTACACAAGTGTTGTTGGAGTAAAAAGGATGGGGTTAGGTTGTGCATACTGATGACCTAGAAGGGCAGGTGGAGGAGAGGAGGGGGAGAGAGGCAAGAACTGAATATGAGGAGAAGGGGTAGCCATTTCCCTCTTCAGGATGTTGAGAACCCTGCCGGGGGGGGTCATGGTAGGAAGGCAGAAAATGGGGACAGGTGTTAAGGTGGGTTAAAGCAGGAACAGCTGAGGGAAAGGTAATTGTGTAGGGCAGAGGTAAGGGAGTAGCTGGAGGAGGAGTGTCATATTTCAGGGGAGAGGGAATTCCAGATTTTAGGGAAAAGATGGGCAAAACCAGTCTGACCGATGAGGGTGGAGCGGCGAGGGACCATCAAGATGCGAGTGTCATTTGATCTGAGAGAGTGGGTGGGGGGAGTTGGAGTGGACAGAGAGGATGAGAGATAGAAGGAGAGCCCCCCTGAACCAGACTTTGGAGGTTAGTTTGGCACAGTGAGAGATGTGTCTGTGAGACAGTGGAAGGAAGGTTAGAGAGTGATAGAGTTCACAGTGGTGGGAGCGGGAAGGGGAGTCGATAGCAAAGCGGCAGGAAGAGTTAAAGATAGTGTCCAACTTGGTCAGGGAAGATTTGGGAGCAGCACCATAGACTACGCCGCAGTAGTCAAAGATGGGGAGTATCATTTTCTGGACAGTTTCACGCCACGCAGTCAGCGGGGATGCAACTACGATTCCTGTACAGAGCACAAAGCGTGGGGTGCAGTTTCTTCAGGATAGCATTGATATGCACAGAGAAGTTGAGGTGCTGGTCCAGCCAAATTCCCAGATATCGAAATGAGGAGGTGTCCTCCAAGATGGTCCCGTCAAGGGTGTGGAAGGTGGGTAGGGCCAGGAGCATAGACAGTCTCTGCCTGGTGCCAAACGTCATTGAGACTGTCTTCTTGGCATTTAGAAAAGGCTGGTGAGAAGCAAACCAGAGCTGAATTTGGTTGAAGTCATGCTGTAAGCTGGTTTGCATAGCGGCAGGGTTTTTGCCGGAACTGTACAAAACAGTATCATCTGCGTACATGTGAATAGAAGAGGATGAGCAGGCTGTGGGAAGATCATTAAGGAAAATGGAGAAGAGTAGGGGACCAAGCACTGAGCCCTGAGGGACACCAGTGTTGATGGGGCGTGGAAGGGAGATGGAATCAAGGATTGTCACTGACTGGGTCCTGCCAATGAGGAAGGATTTAAACCAGTTGGTGGCTGATGGAGCAAGGCCAGCTGAGAAGAGTGAATCAAGAAGCAGGGGATGGGAAATAATGTTGAAAGCTTTGGCTAGGTCGACAAAGATGGCCGAGGTAATCAGGCCATCATCAATCCCTAAAAAGATGGAGTCAGTAAGCCTGAGGAAGGAGGGAGGTGGTTGTTGAGTAGTTCTTCCAAAAACAAGATTAGAAGGGGGTGAAGATGGAGGAATCAGAGAGGAATGGTGATAGTTGAGAGAGAACTAAATGTTCTTGAAGTTTGGCAATGGTAGGCAGGAGGGAAATGGGATAGTTGGCAGGAGTGGATGTGTCACCACTCTTGGGGAAAGAAAGGACTACAGCTTGTTTCCAGGATGAGGGTACTTGGGCAGAAATAAAAGACAGGTTAAGGATTAAGGAGATAGGATAAGCAATTGCAGGAGCAGAAAGGTAAAGAAGTTTAGGATCAACCTAAAGACAAACAATGTGAGAAGGATGTAGGGAAAGCCAGTGGGATGCTGAGGGGCATAGGGAGAGGTATCACCAGCAGAAAGAAGGAGGTGGGTATGCCACTGTGCAGATAGCTGGTGAGACCTCAGCCAGAGTACTGTGTCCAGTTCTGGAGACCGCATCTCTGGAAGGACATAGACAGAGTGGAGGCAGTCCAGAGGAGGGCTAGAATGATGGTGCAGGGTCTGCATAAAAAGCCCTATGAGGAGAGGCTAGGGGAACTCAATATGTATTCCCTGGAGGAGAGAGAGAGAGAGAGAGAGAGAGAGGGGACATGATAGAATCGTTCAAGTACCTCAGGGTTATAAATAAAATCATATCATTTTTATTTATAAAAAAGCACTTTTCCAGTGATCAAAGTACTTGTACAATCAGATAAAAACATACAATACTTTAAAATACAAACTTATCAAACAATCAATTAAAATTTATAGAAGAATACATTAGTTAATCCCATCCACTCAGTGTACAGAATTATGTCATAGATGGCTAAAAATCATCAGAGAATGCCAGGCTAAATACATAAACAAGGTACAAGAGGGTAGTATCTTTCAAACAAAATCTGGCCAGAGCCAGTAGGGCTGCAGGAGGGAAATCTGAGTTTAAAATATTGAAAATTATTTTTTTAAAATATTTTTACACCGAATTTTCAACACAGCCTTGTGATGAACCTGCCTCATAAAGAAGGGCAGAGAAAATGTTTAACTCCTGGTGTAAAGGTGATGTTGTGCAGGGACTGCAAAATCAGATTTTGGGATACAAACACACATATTGGGCAGGAGTTGAAAAATGACAGCTGTCACTTTCATGAGTCGCTGTTTCAAAATGGCTATGTTGAAATGTTGTAGTAAAAATATTGAATATTACGAAAAGTTATGAGCCCGCATTTGCAGAATTCAACATAGCCTCAAAAACTAATAGGTGAACATATTAGAATCATAGAATACAAGAATGTGCAAAGTATAATACCACCCCATATTACGTTTATTCAAAGCCATGGAATGCATTGCTAGTATTTTTTTTTTTGGCATTGAAAAAGTTTAACGTGGTCCATGGCGAGGAACTCTGGAAACAGCTTGACTTAAGCCCTAAATATCATGCTATCAGGGCAGAAAGTGGGCCAGGGTGCATTCAGATGAAAGCGAGGATAAAGTAAAGAAAATTTATTGTGGTACAGTAGTCTATAAAGACCCTGCTGAAAGAATGCAGCATGGAGCAGTCTTATTGTGCAGCAAGTTGGTGCTGTTTTTTTTTTTTTTGAGTGGGGGATTGTGAAAAATGTCATTTAGTTTTCAAGTCCAACCCACCTTTTTTCTTCTTGGATGTCAAAATCGCTGCATTAAGAAAATGGGCTATGCAGATCATTATGATCCATCATATTTTCAATAACCTAAACTTTTTACACCCTGTGGGTCACTGTCCCATATAGGAAAACCGATCTTCTCACTCCTCTCTGAGTGCAAACCAAGCCCCTTTTTGTGTTGACAAACCCCAAAAAATCTGCCACTTACTTAGTGGCAGTGAAAGTATGTAGCATTTTTCAGTTCTGCATGTTTATGCAGTCACATACAGTAAAATGCCAACTGACACCCTTTGTAAGTTTCCCTCTCTCAGTTTCTTCATATTTCCTCCAGTGTTTACATTTACTGCAGCAGTAAAGAGAATGTGTTCAGTACTACAAAGAAAAATAAATTTGATGGTGGGCTTTCTGTTTGGATACCTTTGTTAAGGGGAAGCTGCATTTTCAAAACAGGAATACCTGGAAGGGTCTAACAGATAATATCCACATTTATGTTTACTAGTAGTTAGATCTGAAGCAGCAGAACAAGTAATATGGTGCTCAGCAATGAAAAAACTGAAACAAGCCAAAGGATGAGGAGTACCCACATATGCAGAAAGCACTAGGATCACAAAAATATTCAGAGTACTTTGTTTAAGTTAAGTGCATAGTGCACCCACACATAGTGAGCATAAAAAAGTGACGACTGAGCCACTCTGAAAGTAATGCTTCTCACGGCCCCTGCCAGGCATCATCAGAGTGAATCACTCTGATGACACCTGGCAGGAGTCAGGAGAAATGATAGTTGCAGAAAGGCTCAGCCGCCACTTTTTTATGCTCACTATGTATGGTGTACTATGCACTTTAGTTAAATAAAGGACTTTGAATAATATTTTTGTGGTCCTGGTGCTTTCTACATATGAGGGTGCTCCTCATCTCTTTGCTTGTCCCTGTGAAACAGCAGACTGAGATGGGACATGAGCTTAGTCTTCCCAATCTCAGAAATATTGACAGCACTGAAAATATGGATATGTTCTCCAGCAGAACACAGGGACATGCTCTGAAGATAACAGATGGCAAGTTTAGGGGTAACATTAGGAAGCATATTTTGTTCCAGAAGGTGGTGGCCTTCTAAAATGACCTGCCAATAGAGCCGGTGGGCATGAAGACAGTTGAGTGGCCCCCAGTGTTACCCATCCATTAGCCTTTGTCAGCACTGAGCCAATACAGCTGTGGAGATCTTTTAGGAGTGGCAAGAGTGTTGAAAAGAATATGCCGTGCTCTCGCCACACCAGAGTTGGATGTAATTGATACTGCTGTGATTACAGAACTGCAGATGATTGATAGTCGCACATGTGCAGTTTGCTTCAGAGTCAGCCATATCATGGCAGCACTGACATGACTACATGTGGGCGATATTTACATATGCATAGTTTAAGTCAGCACCACCATGTTGCACACAGCGGCCATTAGTATCTCAGCAAATCTGTCCTGTGGCAGTACATTGCATGCAGATGTAAACATGGGTAAAAGTAAGACCCCACTGAAAATGAGATGCTGCATCTCAGCCAGGCTAAGCTGTATCAGTACATTGTAAAATGGGTAAAATTAGGACCCCCTGAAAATGAGATACTGCATCTCAACAAACCTGACCTGTGTCAGTACATTGTCAGAATGGATAAATGTATGAGCCCATTGAATATGACATACTGCATCTCAACCAGGCTATCTTATGTCAGTACATTGTAACAGGGCTAAAGAACACATAACATAGCCTTAACATTTGTTATAGCAATTTTACTGACAGGCATAATGAAGTTGGTTGCGTGCATGTATTGATTTGAGCATACAGGAAAATGTACAGGAGTTTTGTCCCAATTTTACATGGAAAACACAGGGAAAGTGAGGTTGCCCTACAGGAAAATGCTTTATTCAGTCTGGGAACATTGCAGTTGGCACCCCTATGATTTCATTGTAATCTCCTATGATGCCTCTTGCAACCTCTGAAACCCCCTAAAACATTAGCTGCCTAGCATTTACCCTTCCTACAAATATAAAACCATAAGAGTTCCAATGCCACTAATTAGATAGGTCCCAGAAAGGGTTAACATAAATCAAGTCTTCAGAGAAAATACTGTAAATCATTAGTGTTGTGTGAAATTGGAATCTTTCGCCCAGCAAAATATTTTACATAATCAACGCGTTACGCAAAATATTTTGCTCTGCGATATGCAGAATATTGCCAGTGGCTGTGAGTGAAATTTTGCCTCCAAACCAGTGGAATTTTGCCTGTGGGTGAAATTTCACTACCACGGGTGAAATTCCACCACTTCTGGTGAACTTCTGCCACTTCTGGTGAATTTAGCCACCCGTGGGCAAAATTTCGCCTCCTGCAGACAAAATTTCTCTTCTGGTGGTGGACTGGTGAGCTGGCGAAATTCCACCACATGTTCACGAGCATTTCACAGCGAAATTGTTGATTGTGCCGCAATTTTGCCGGCAAAATGTAATTTTGCTGCATCTCTATAAATCATTGCTACACACATACACACATTGGGAGAGATGGGCAAGGATATAATTTGGAACTGCTCTGCAGTTAGATGCTGTGTCCTCTGTTGGAACTCAAACATGGGTACAAGTAAGAACCCCACTGAAAATTAGATACTGCTTCTTGGCCAGGCTAACCTTGTACATTGTAGAAATGGGTAAAATTAGGACCCCTCTGAAAATGAAAAGCCTGCATCTCATCAAAGCTATCCTCTGTCAGTACATTGCCAAAATGGATAAAAGTATGACCCCACTGAATATGACATACTGCATCTCAGCCAGGCTATCCGGCTGTGCCAGTATATTGCAACAATGTTATAATACCATCAAGAGGTTCTGGAGATATAAGAACATTGGGAGCAAAGCTTGAGAGATTCCAACAGTTTTACGTGGAAAATACAGGGAAAAGCAGGCTGCCTTACAGGGAAATGCTTTGTTCAATCTGGGAGCACTGCAGTTGACACCGCTGTGATTCTTTGTAATTCCCTAGGATGTCCCTTGCAACCTCAGAAAATGCCTTAAACAATAGCTGCCTAGCATTTATTTACCTTACCCTTCCTACAAGTGTAAAACTGACAGTTCCAATGCCATTAATTACATAGGTCCTGAAAAGGTTAATATAAATCAACTCTTCAATTCCTTTGGGTAAATACTGCAAAGATTGGTGTGAATAATGATGTATTAGGACTCGTGTACATATATCTCATTCCTACTAGTTACCTTTCCCAGGGAAAGGGGGGGCGGTTGGATTTTATTCCTATGGGTTTTTATTTAGATTCCTTAGACTGGTTCTGTACATGTTTGTTATTCATTGACATTGTATTGAAATCTGTACATATCAGGCTCATGGTCTCATTTTCTTGGTGGTCCTTGACAAGTAGTTTTGTTTTTTGTATTTTTATTTGGCACTTATACTTACAATTGATATTATCATGTATTAAATGCTGTTACAACACTGAAGACTTTAAAGTGTATGTAGTGCATTAACTGGTTGACAGTATAGTTGATAAAATGTCTCAAGCTAAGTTCTATATTATATTTAGTGTGAAACATTTGCTCACGTTGAGTAAACTTCACTTTAAAGCCTCTGTATGCCATATGTGTATATGTGTGAGCATGTATATCTGTGTATATACAGTATTTATAAAATGGCAAGAAAAAATCTAGAAATCTCATTGGCCAAGAGACATCAGCTGACTGTACATTAAAACTCTATATACACAAAGTCATCCTGGTCCTAAACCACATCACACAATAAGCAAATCAGTCCTCCTACAACCAGAACTATCTTCTATCAGTCCCCCTGCAACCAGAACTCATCTTCCATCAAAAACATGGCTGCTACCATTACACTGTAAAAACCTTCAACTGGGCCCTAAAAATAAAACTACCTTAAATAAAAAATAAAACAAATTAATTAAATGTTGTTTACCTGATCATCACACGCTCCTTACACACATAAATTAAAAACATTAAGTATTGTTTTTAGTTTTCATTACAACTGTTTCTTTACTGACAGTGAAAAATCCCCCTTCTGTCTTTACCTGCTCATCAGGGAAATCTCTTCTGCTTGCTCTGACAGTGAGATAATTGAGTCTCTGGATCTAAAACAGGCCTTTGTTGTCTGTGTGTACAGTATGTTAGGAGAGTAACATTCTACCAGTGGAACTGAGCAGAATTTTGAATCCCTGTATTCTATGGTAAACATTCCATGATAAACATTCTATGTCTTCAATGTGGGGAAAAGCAGAAAAAAAAACAGGATGAAAAAAGTAGGCAATATAGTAATACTTTATAAACAAAGAGAAAAGGTGGGAAAACAGTTACAGTACATAGGCAGATCCAAACTGCTCAACTACATTGCTGATGTTTATAAAAGCACGTACATTTTAATCATATATAGGTATTTTCAGGTGAAATCTACCCCGCCCTCACTGCCACCACCAAAAAAAAGGCAACTTGGCAGGTTTAAAGTTTTTTTTCTTACTAACCTTTCACCTCAATCCTACAGCAGTTTTCCTTTTATGTATGAGACCACAACACATAAGTAAAAAACCAAAATAAAGAGAAGGTTGCCTTCAATGAAAATATATAACTACAGTGTAATGAAAATTAAGTTTTAAACACTGCTTATGTTTTAGGAGATGATGGAAGGTTTGATACCTTTTATTGGACCAACAAAAGTCTTGCACAAAGATGGAATTATACAGAAGCTTACGGGGCCTCACAGGTCCTGAAAGCTCGTGTATAATTCCATTTTTGTACATGACTCTTTTTGGTCCAATAAAAGGTATCAAACCTTCCATCATCTCCTGTTTTCCAAGGATCAATACAGCTGGAATCTCTTTTTACTTATGTTTTACAAATTTACAGACGTTACAGTGCATTTATATGATAATTTACATGTTACAGAGAAAATATTTATTTTCAACCAACTCTACTAATAAATACTTTTGCTGCAAAACACTGTACTAGTTAACCAATTGCTGTGATATGTTATTTTATTCATTAATAGGGACTACTTTTTTCAGAGATATATATATCATATATAATATATGTGTGTGTGTATATATTAGAGTGGCACAGTAGTGCCACTATAGCTAGGGTTGAGTACCCCATTTAAGGTTAAATCTGAAATGTGGCAGCTTAATAACTTTGCCACTGTATGACAGATTTGCCTGAAATTTGGCACGCATAGTTTGGTATCATAGATCTCTAGACCTGCCAAATTTTGTTATGGTCAGATGTACGGTTGCCGAGCTACAGAGCACTGAAAAATGCACAAATTACACATTTTTGCACATTCTTTGCTCGCGCCTAAAGGTCGCATGGTTTGCGCGACTGGTCCAAAACCTTCAGGAAACATGCAGCCATGGTCCCCAATGTGCCTTTCAAAGATTTCGTGAAAAAATATTAAACGGTTAAAAAAGTTATTCAAAAAACAAGTTTCCCATTATAGTCAATGGGAAAAGTTAACAAAATATGCAAAAGTTTCACAAATGCACTTTTTACTTTCGCAAATGATCCTTGTAGTGCCGCAAATCGGCCATCTTATTTTCAGTTGGTGGTCACAGAAATGCTTCGCATTTAAATTTGGGACCCTCTAGGGACACAGTTCTTGTTGTGTTCACCTGGTCGAGCCCCGAGGATGATAGCCATGTCTTTTATTGGGGGTAAAACACCCCAGAAATATGTTTTTTAAATTTTTGTAAAAAGTAGTGTATATGCAACACTTTCCTGATTTTATTTGTGAAAGAGTGATTTGCAAAAATACTTTGCGACACTATGGCCAAAACAATAGGGAATCTTTGCCACCCTGCTGCAAAAGAACGGTTTGGTCTTTTGGGCTGAAATTTGGAGGGAAGAAAGCCAAGATCCCACAGATGTGCCTTTTGGTGGTTTGGTGACAAAATGTTAGAGGGCTGCAAAGTTACGGCACTCTGAAGTTGACAGTTTTTCCCATAGGCTAACATTACGGCATCCGCCGAGCCTTTCGGGGCCCATATTTTGAAAATGGTATGAGATACAGACTTTTCGTCAGAAGAATGCTTAGTCCCCCAGTAGGGGGGCTAAGTGCAAAACTAGCCTGGAAAGTCATAAATAATATGAGATTTTAAATTTTTTTCTACATCGTACGGTACCTAAGATGCAAGGAATTTAGTATTCCAAGTGCTGATTTTCTGCTCCGAGGGCCATTATTATGCATACATTCTTTGTATTCGCTGTGCTTTTGAATGCACCTTTTTGAGAAAAAAAGGGTGTGCGTTTCAGTTACTCTTAGTGTTTCTGCTTGTATTTCCATTACCGTTTGCGTTAGCGTTTCTGTTTATGTCACCATGTGCGTTACCATCTGTGCTTGCATTACTGTTACCATTTGCATTTCTGTTACTGTTTTTGTTTACGTTTACTTTTGCAGCACCGTGTACATTGCCCTTTGCATTTGCATTTGCACTTGCATTTGCGTTACTATTACCATTTGCGTTTCCGTAACCGTTTGCGTTAGTGTTTCCATTTACGTCACCATGTGCATTACCCTTTGTGTTTGTGTTTACGTTACTGTTACCATTTGCTTTTCCATTGCTGTTTTTGTTTGCGTTTACTTTTGCTACACCGTGTGCATTACCATTTGCGTCTGTGTACGTGCTTGTGTTTGTGTTTACATTTGCGTTTGTGTTTCCTTTGGCATCATCATTGGTGTTACCATAGGCATTTGCGTTTCCAATTGTGGTACCGTGACCATGTGCATTACCGTTTGCGTACGCGCTTGCGTTAGTGTTTCATTTGGTGTCATTGTTGGTGTTACCATAACCTTTTACATTTCCAATTGCATTACCATTACCATTTGTGTGTTCATTACCATTTGTGTTTGTGTTTCTGTTGGCCTTAGCATTTAAGCTATCGGTGGCATTTCCTTTGTCGAGTGCTTTACTGTTTCCTTCTGCATCACCGTTACTGTTTGCGTTTCTGTTTGTGTTTGCGTTACCATTTGCATTTTTGTTACCGTTTTCATTTCCGTGGCTGTTAGCATTTGCATTATGATTTTCGGTACCATTTGCGTTTCTGTTGCTGTTAGCGTTTGCGTTACCATTTGCATTACCATTTCTGTTTCCATTTACATTTGCGCTTGCATTTCTCTTACAATTTACATTATCATTTGCGTCACCGTGTGTGTTACTGTTTGCGTTGCATTCCCATTACTATTTTCTTTTACCTCACTGTTTCCATCACCGTTTGCGTTAACGTTACCGTTTGTGTTTTTGCATTTGCGTACTGCAAAACATTGTTTTTGCTATTTTTCTGCACTGTCTTCCGCGATGCATAGCGCAGCCAGTGTGTGACTCATTGGTCTGAACCTTGGCACATAGTAAGACATTTGTTCAAGGAACATGCCAGTTTTTGTTTGGTGAAAAAACGTTGTTCTGTTCCAGAGTTATTGCCATTTGAAGTTGGCCCGCTTTGCAGTTACTGATTTTTTGTCTGCCAGGTCCACCATTTTAGCGCATTTTCAGCCGCCATTTTGTGGTGGAAGACGTCTTAAAGGTGCAGAAACTTAAAAATTGAATATCTATGGAATGGTTTGTTCTTTTCACATGAAATTTGGAGGGTGTTGAGTGGATGTCCTAGAGCTGTGACTTACGCTATTTACATGTTTGAAAAATTATTCTTTGCGGAGATGCTGCATGATACAGTTAACATTTTGCGCATAGCATTCTGCATGGTGCTACTGGCTTGAAATGTATAGCATAGGTAGCCCTAGTGGTACGGTGGTGCCTTGCAGTGGTTTGGTGTGTACAACATTAAAAGGTGTGGAATTATGCCACTCCAACGAATGACAATGTGGTTCTTTATGCTTCAATAACTTCTGAACCGTATGTCGGATTTGCCTGGCATTTGGAATGTGCAAAGATTAATAATACATCTTTGACTGTGACAATTGTCAAGTCACTGGGACTTATGGTTGCTGAACTGTGCATGTTACGTTGTTTGCTCGTGGCGCTGTGCAACCGTTGAATGGATGTACACACAATTCTGGACACACATTCCATTCACTATTTATAATGCACATTCTCAAAAAGAAGGGAAATTCATGGCAAAAAACTCAGTTTAATGCATCAGTTAGGGTTGTTCCACAGCGACAAAAGCAAAGAAATTCGGTGTTAGGGTTGCCACCCCTTACATAGAAACATAGACTTTGACAGCAGATAAGGACCACTTGGCCATCTAGTCTGCCTATTTCCTACCTACAGGATAGGCTGCAGATCCTAGTTAACCAACAGCCTATTTCTTCCTATCCCCCAAGAATTGCCTTTTATGTCTGTCCCATGCATTCTTGAATTCTCCCACAGTTTTAGACCTCCATAACCTCCTCAGGAAGGCTGTTCCATGCATCCACTACCTCTCTGTGAAATAATACTTCCTCACATTGCCCCTGAACCGCCCTCCTTCTATCTTTAAATTGTGTCCTCTTGTTCTTGCACGTCTCTTTTTCTGAAAGATGCTACCTTCTTGGACTTTGTTGATTCCACTGAGGTACTTAAAAGTTTCTATCATGTCCCCCCTCTCCCTTCTTTCCTCAAGGGTGTACAAATTAAGCTCCTTTAGTCTCTCCTCATATGGCTTCTCTTGCAGACCCTGCACCATTTTAGTTGCCCTCCTCTGGACTACCTCTATCCTGTCTATGTCCCTGCAGAGATGGGGTCTCCAGAACTGGACACAGTACTCCAGATGGGGTCTCACCAACTGCCTGTACAGAGGGACAACAACTTCCTGTTTTCTGCTGCTGATGCCTCTCCCTATACATCCCAGTATACCCCAGCCCTCCCTACTGCCTTCTTACATTGCTTGCTAACCTTAAGGTCATCTGATATGATTACCCCAGGTCCCTTTCCTTTTGTTGTTGTTACTACCTCCCACCCATTGTGTATTCTTTCCTGGGTTCTTGTTTCCCAGGTGCATTATTTTGCACTTCTTTGCATTGAATCCTAGCTGCCATACTTGACCATTCCTCCAACCTTGCCAAGTTCCTTTTCATCCTTTCCACGCCTCCTTGTGTATCAACCCTGTTGTAGATCTTTGTGTCATCTGCAAAAAGGCTTACTTTTCCTTCCAGTCCCTCTGCAATGTCACTGATGAAGACATTAAAAAGGACTGGACCCAATACTGAACCCTGCGGTACCCCACTAGTAACCCCTCTTTCTTCAGAGTGGACTCCATTTACAATTACCTTCTGTGTCCTGTTGTGCAGCCATTGTTTTACCCAGGCTACCACCCTGGGACCCACTCCCAGGCTGGTTAATTTGACTATTAATCTTTTGTGTGGGACTGTGTCAAATGCCTTGCTAAAGTCTAGGTGTTTCATGTCCACAGCCCCTCCCTGGTCTACTACTTGGTCACCCAGTCAAAGAAATCTATTAGATTCATCTGACATGACCTTTCCACTGTGAACCCATGCTGCCTTGGGTCCTGTACTCACTGGCCTCTAGGTACTCAACTATTCTTTCCTTCAGAAGTGACTCCATCACTTTCTCTACCACAGAGGTCAGACTGACAGGTCTGTAGTTTCCTGTCTCTGTCTTGGTCCCACTTTGTGAAGGGGAATCACATCTGCCTTCCTCCAGTCCTCGGGTACCACACCATCCTCCCATGATTTATTAAAAAGAGTAGCCAGTGGTTTCACTAGTTCCTCCCTTAATTCTTTTAGAATTCTGGGGTGAATTCCATCAGGATCCATTGCTTTGTCCACCTTCAGTTTTAGGAGTTCTTGCAGAACCCTTTCTTCTGTGAAAG
The DNA here is from genome assembly GCA_016271365.2 of Neoceratodus forsteri. Taxonomy (NCBI): domain Eukaryota; kingdom Metazoa; phylum Chordata; order Ceratodontiformes; family Ceratodontidae; genus Neoceratodus; species Neoceratodus forsteri. The sequence continues at coordinate 1,143,509,452 of CM057453.1, forward strand.
GACTGGGATCGACCCCCCTATCAAGAGTGCTTCTGTTAAATGCTTCTTGCACCCCACACCCACCCTGCCCCCACCAACAGGCATCAGGGTGTGCATTGGGGTCATCGGTCCTAACTCTCACCCCATTCTCCTGTACTGCACCACCTCAGCTTGTTTACAAATGGAATGGGGTGAGAGTTAGAACCGATGATTCTAATGCACACCCGATGCCTGTTGGTGGGGGCGTAGGTGGGTGCAAGGTGGCAACTCCTAACACCGACTTCCTTTGCTTTTGTCACTGTGAACAACCCTAATGGATGCATTAAACTGAGTTTTTGCCATGAATATACATATATGTGTGTGTTTGTAGGTATATGTGTATGTATGTATATGCACATATATGTATGTGTGTGTGTGTGTATATATATATATATATATATATATATTTATAATATATAGATCGATGTATATGTATATGTGTGTATATATGTGTATAATGTATGTATGTGTGTATGTAGTGGCACTACCATGCCACTATAATATGCATAATTTTATTTTAATTTCAACTTGCAATTGAGCCTCATTTCAGCATTTTGTCTTTCATTGACTGTGCTCTTTAAAACACAAGGACACTTGCAATAGCCCAAGGTTTTCTATCAGTAGAATGCTTTTTTGAAACTTACTGAGACTGTTTAAAATTTATGTGAGAAGAGCTCTCTACTTGTTGATAATTCTTGATAAATGTTGCCCATCAGTGGCTTCTCAGCTAAAATCATACTGGTGTTAATTAGCTTCTCTGAAGTAATCTTCTATGTTTCAAAAGTACTGTAAATCATTGCTACACACACATACACACACACACACACACACTGGGAGAGATGACTAAGCACGTAATTTGAGACTGCTCTGATGTTATCTGTTATCTGTTTTGTAGTAGCTGTACAAATGCTGCTCACCAAGTTGGATTGAAAAGAAAAAGTGTTTCTTATAGTCACTAGAGAACTACAAGGCTGCCAAAAGAACTAGAATTAATCTATTTAACTGAGCTCTGCATAGATGTTTAGTCTGCAGCACTGCAAGGGTTAAATTGAAGGGATGCAAAGTAGTGGAAGGATCATTGGAAAACTCCAAAGGAAGTGTTAATTTGTCTGAATCCGGTAGCTCATTTTTAGAGCTGATGCAATAGGGCTGCAGGCTCCACCTACCTGCAGCCCTAAAAAGAAGATGTGCAAGAACAAGGGGACATGAGATGAAGTTGGGGGGAGGTTCAGAGGCAATTTGAGGAAGTAGTTTTTCATTGAAATAGTGGTGGATGCTTGGAATGACCACCCTAAGGAGGTGGTGGGGGCAAATACAGTTAGGGAATTCAAGAATGCATGGGATAGTCATAAGGGTACCCTAGAGACAGGAAAGAAATGGTGAGCTGCAGATCAACTAGGATCTGTGATTTGAAATAAGTAGGCACAATGGGCAGATTGGGTGGGCCACACGGTCCTTATCTGCTGTCAATGTCTATGCTTCTATGTAAAAATCCTCTTCTAGATGGGTCAGTTGCCATTACACCTATGCATGAAAGACTCTTTGAGAGTGTCTCAATGGCAGGAGAAAGGAGTGCTCTGATTGGTCAGGAGCACTTCTTTGATCTGTAATGTCATATTTAGCAGTCATTCTCTTTGACTAATGATGCCACTCTTTCATACATGGAAAGTGACAAGCTCTCTCAAGTCAAAATCTTCATTCTAGTTGTAATCTGCATATCTATCATCTGATTCACTTGATTACTTTATTGGGCTCTTTATTTATTCAGTATCAATACAAGTGTAATAATCACATACAGTGCAGGATAAAATCTAGTATTGCACAAACGCTAACATTAAATGTTCTCCTTTTAATACAAGACAGTAGTATTGGAGGCATTATTCAAAACAAACCACTACAACTAGTTGGCCAGCCAGGAAATGCAGTGGTAGCACTTCTGCTCACTACTCTGAAAACCTAGGTTTGGACAGGCCAATGCACGTATGCATCATTGTACTCTGCCAGCTTTCAGTGGGACAAAGAGGGCAGAAAACCCTGACCAGCAGGATCACATCCAGTTTCCTGTAGGTCCTGCTCCTATGACTGGGCACCTGCCTCTGCACCAGATCCTGTACCTGTTGGGGAGGTTGCACTCCCTGTGGACTCTGTGTGACAGAGTTGAATAAGACCCTGTCCCAGTTGTTATGGAGAATTTGAATGCAGGGACCTGTTCTGTTCTATTCTATCCTTTTCTGTCTCTTGTCTGTCTGGTTGCGCAACCAAATTTTCCTGTGAGACCTAGGACTTGATCACTCCGACGGTCTTGCAATTCTTTGCCTCTCACTGTCTTTCTACCCTCACTTGCTGTTCTGTCTTTTCCTCCCTTGCATGTCTACTGGTATAAAGTTATATGCAAATCATTATGTGGCAATGTAACTGATATTTGGATCCCTCTGTTTAGAAATTGTATAGTGTTACTGTTGAAATGTAGAAATGATATAGTGTTACTGTTGAAATATATATAATTATAGTTTGAGATTGATTGCAAAAAGCTATTGGGAACTCAAGGGGTTAACCTGAGAGCAGTTTTTTAAGCCCTTTCTTTGGAAGCTGTGGAGAAGGGGCCTCATTTCTGGGACATTGTATTCTTGTTGCACCTGCCTGAAATTTACAAGACCATTTTAGAAAAAAACAGGGTGCTTGTTAAGAAAGGGGGTTGCAAAGACTTATGAAACAGAGCTGCAATTGCTTGCAAGGGAGAGACACAGACACACAGAGATTGAAGTTAAAGTCATATGGATTGTTTCTGTTTATTTTACCTTTGTAAATAGTTATACTGAACAAGTTTATTTTTTTATGTTACTGCTATTACTAATAAACACTTCTTGTGAATTCTACAACTTCTCCTGGTTTTTCTTATGCTTCCTGACCTGTGCTTCAATGACAGATGGTGTCAGCCTAAGTGGGATTTATGCCGTGCATACTCTAAGCCAGGAGTTTTGTGCATGGGTACTGGACCTAGTACCAGGGAAGCATAGAGAAAGGTATGGATTCTGCAGCAGCAAACCCAGGAGTGGTTACCAGGAGAATGGCAGCCAAACTAGCAGAGACAGAAGTCCAAGATAAGACTGTACAGCCAGCACCAGTTATGGAAAAAGAGCAGGCAGTGACAGAACCCGAAAGCCTGACTGCCTTTTTCAAATGGTGGACTAAAGAACAAAAAGAGATGGAGAAGCAGGAAGAGAAAGAGATTCAATGTTTAGAAGCACAGAGAAAGAGACTGAAGGAAAAGCAGAGAGAAAATGAGATTCAACATTTAGAAGCACAGAGAAAGAGTTCAAAAGTTTTTGAACTCAAATAAATGCCCTTTCTAGGGCAACAAGCAGAACACCCCCATACTATGAATCTGAATATTAACTTAACACAATCCCCTATGGAGATAGCTTCCATTTTTAATCATGTTTTCACTGACTTAGGAGCGTACAAAGTGGGTCTACCTACTTCCCACTCTGCCCCACTACCAACGCTTCTAAAAGCCCCTTGCCTGCTCTTCCACTTAAAACTCACCTCACATAATGAAGTCCTCAAACCCCTCTCGGGCCTCAACCCTAATAGTTCTCCAGGGTTTGACTCCCTGCCCCCTAAATTCCTTAGAATTGGAGCCCCTGCGCTAGACTGACCAATCGCACAGTTAATTAACAGATCCTTCCATACCCGAGCTATCCCTGACAAATGGAAAATGGCAATCATTGTCCCCGTCCATAAAAGTGGCCTGACTAACCTTCTTGGGAATGACCGATCCATATCCATTCTTTGTCCTATTGCCAAGATACAAGAAAGAATTACGTGTCTATACAACCAACTCTACTCTTGTCTCGAACAGTCAAATGCCCTCACCAAACACCAACATGGCTTTCTGAAATCACACGGGACTGAATTCACCCTTCTGAAGGTTACCTCAGATTTATATCAGGCCATGGATCTTGGACAGGCCACAGGGGCCGTCATTATTGACCTTACAAAGGCCTTTGATCTAATAAATCATTCACTCCTCCTCTCTAAGCTCCACTGTCTTGGTCTTGATTCCACCTCTTTGACCTGGTTCTCTAACTACCTATCTGGTAGGTCCCAGTGTGTTAACTGGACAGGTGTTTCCTCCTCATCTCCTGTCACTGATGGGGTCCCTCAAGGATCAATCCTTGGGCCCTCCTATTCTCCATCTTCGTTAATGAGCTGCCTAAGTACTCTGGTGGGGCCTTGGTCCAACTTTATGCTGACGATGCCATTCTCTGCTGGTCTAACACCAATGTCTCCACCATTAAGTCTGACCTTCAGTCTGATTTCCAGCAGCTGGAATCATGATTTAAGGAGAATCTGTTGATTCTGAATTCAAAGAAAATAAAAACCATGCTGTTCCATCACACCTCATTTGATATAACATCACAGCCGCTCTGATAATCCACACCTCCTCTGGCAAGGCACTGGAAGAAGTGAGCTCCTTCAAATACCTGGGCCTGACTCTGGATGTGCACCTATCCTTTGAATCACACACTACAAACATCATCAAGGCAACTAACCCAAAAATTGGCCTATTATACAGCGTTGCCCCCTGTCTTTCACCCAATGCTTGAAAGACCATTGTCACAACCACTATTCTCCCTGGACTCTTCTATGCTGCCCCAATCACTCACTCGACTAGGACCCCTATCCTGGCCAAACTTAAACAGGTCTATCCCAGAGTTGCCCGCTCCGTAGCACACTTCCACTCTTGGGTGCACCACTGTGATGTTCTTCACATCCTAAGCTGGCTGTCCTTTGAGGTCAAAATGGATTTCCCTGTACTATGTACTGTCTTCAAACTAATCCACCTCCCGTTACCCCATCTTCTCCAATCTCCTTTCACTTAAACCCTTCTGTAGAACACTTCGCTCATCCCATCTCCCCATATTAAATATTCCCAAACCCCACTTAGCTGTAGGCCACAGATCCTTCCATGTTGCTGCACCTCAAAAATAGAACAAACTCCTGCACAAATTACTGTTTTGTACTACTTTTCCTCACTTTAAGAGAGTCTATAAGGAAATCTTCTTTCCTCCTCCTACTTGCAGCTGTGAGTAATTCTTAATCCCTCCACTGCCTTCCCGCTTATCTTTCCCCTCCTCCCTCACCAATATCTTCCTCCACCCCTTCCCCTCCTAATCTTATTATTTTCTGCTATGCTACAGGATAACTTCCACACTAATCAAACTCTCTGAGTAGTCTGAAACTTCTCCACCAGTATGAATTTGATGTTTTAATACTCTGCCAGTATTTATATTTAATTGTTCCACTGTTTACTTATTTGCTCATTTGTATTGCTATTGCTTTATATGCTAACCCATAAGTGTTGTCTGCGTACACTCCCCTTTTACTTGCTCTTGTATAGTATATTGTGTATGCTCTTGTATAGTGTCTGCATACACTTCCCTTTTGCTCCACTTGCTACAATTTCCCAGGGTCACCCCTGAAAAAGGACCTAGTCTCAATGGGCCTGCTCTGTTGCCAAAATTCAAATAAATAAATAAAAGAAGAAATGCAACAACTCGAACAGCAGAGCAGAGAAGAGAAGAGATGCAGCAACAGGAGCAACAAAGAAAAGGAGAGATGCAGCGACAGGAGTAGCGGTGGCTGGATGCCTTGCATGCTATCAAAGGCAGAGAATCTGGCACAGATACAGATGAGCAACAGGACACAGGCAACTCGAAATACATTAAACTTACAAAGTTGTGTCCCTCCGATGATATCGAAGCATACCTGACAACTTTTGAAAGAGTTGCCACAGCCTGCCAATGGCCAAAGCAGCAATGGACAATCAGACTGGTATCCTATGTGACAGGGAAATCCCAACTTGCATACAACAATATAGACACTGCACAGTCAGAAAAATATGACCTAGTGAAAAGCACAATCCTGAAAAGGTATGACATCTCAGGAGAGACCTACAGGCAGAGATTTCGATCTCTGAAGTACAACTCAGTCAACAATCCTCAAGAAGCCTTCACCTGACTCAGAGAACACCTGATAAAATGGCCCCAACCAGAGGTCAAAACAGTCCCACAGATCGTCGACACATTTGTAATGGAGCAATTCATCAACATCCTGCCTACAGGTGTGCAGCTTTGGGTAAATGAACACTGAACAGAAATTGGGGAAAAGGCTGTTTCTTTGGCCGAAGACTATCAAATGGCCAGACAGATGCCACAGCAGTGAGGCAACAGCCAAGCACCGGTAAGACACTCTTTTTCCCATTTAAACTTCAAGTCTGATAAGAACTCTGGCGTGGGTAACAAATCTGTGCCCAAAGATATTATTTGTAATAACTGTAACAAGCCAGGCCATATTGCAAGAAACTGCCATAGTAAGGAGAGTGGCACTGGAGCAGATTTGTTCTTTGCAAATTGGGGCAAGTACTTAACAGATGTGAAGGTGGTGGATAAGACTGTAAAGGGACTCATTGATTCAGGAAGCAGACAGACCCTAGTGCATGTTGAAGTGCTGGGAAAACACTGTGCAAAAGGACCAAGTAATGGCGTCATCTGCATGCACAGGGACACCTGATACTATCCCACCACCCAACGGACTTTGACCATTAAGGGTGTATCACACCAAATGAAAGTGGGGGTAGTACCTAAGTTGCCTGTACCTTTGATTATTGGAAATGACTGTCCAGGATTTACTGAGTTAATCTCAGAGAAACTGAACCCTGCAGTTTCAGCAGCAGTGGTAACAAGAGCTCAGGCAAAGAAAATCTGAAATGGTGGGGACACTTTTCCTTTCAGTGACTTTGATTTGGACTTATTTGAGAACAGCTCCAAGATCTGGAAGTCCAGGAAAGAAAGAAGACGTCCAAAACAGCAGTGGCAACAAAAGACTGATGGACATAAAGGGTTAAAATAAGAAAATGCTGAAGCTAAACTGATAACTGATCATGATTTTTTTTTCAGAGCAAGCTAACAATGTTTCTCTCCAGGGTTATTTTAAGCAGCTGGGGGTGAAATCAAAACAGGGTGAACCAATGTTTAAAAAATGTAATGGATTACTGTACAGAGTTTGGGGTAAACCTCAGACACAGGAACAGAAAGAACAATTGGTTATACCACAGAAGTATAGAAGTTGTTACAAATAGCACATGATAGTCCTATGGCTGGTCACTCAGGGAGGGATCACACCCTTGCCAGATTGCTATATAGATTTTACTGGCCTGGAATTCATGAAGATGTTGCTACCTATTGTAATTCCTGTGCTGAGTGTCAGAAAGTAGCCCCAGTCACTAGAAAAGACAAGGTGCCCCTACTCTTGATAGATGTGCCTTTTGGGAGAATTGCAATGGATGTGGTTGGCCCTTTAGACAAAAGTAAAAAGGGTAATAGATTTATCCTGGTAGTCTGCGACTATGCTACTCAATACCCAGAGGCAGTTCCAATGCACACTGTCACAGCTTCAGAAGTGGCAGAAGAGCTTGAAAATATTTTCAGCTGCATGGGCATACCTAAAGAAATTATTACTGATCAGGGTAGTAATTTTGGTGCTGCATTACTTAAGGAGCTGTACAGACTACTAGGTATCACTGCCATATAAACCTCCCCCATCACACTCAGACAGACGGTCTTGTTAAGCATTTTAACCAAACCCTAAAACATATGTTGAAAAGGTTTGTAAAGGGGGAAGGGAAAGATTGGGACCAATACTTGCCTTACCTACTTTTTTGCTTTCAGAGAAGTGCCACAGGTATCAACAGGGTTTTTACCATTTGAAATGCTGTATGGTAGGCAGCCAAGAGGGCCACTGGATGTGATGAAAGAAATGTGGGATGATAACCCCACTCAGAAACAATCTATAATGTCTTATATACTGTATGTTCCCTAAGAAAGAAGCTGCCAAAATATGTTGAAATTGCCCATAATAATCAGGAAGAGGCCCAAAACCAGCAGAAGGTATATTATGATCATGGGGTAAAAGAAAAAGGTTTTGAGCCAGATGAAAAGGTTTTGTTACTGTTACCCACAACAGAAAATAAACTGTTAATGAAGTGGCAAGGGCCTTATAGAGTGCTTAGATGTACTGGCACCATTAACCATGAGATTGAGACCCCTGACAGGAAAAATCCTGCTAAGATGTACCATGCTAACCTTCTCAATAAATGAGTTGAAAAAACTCCAAAAGCTGTTATGCTGGTTTTACCAGAAACTGATGAAGAAGATATTGATGTAGCTTATGATAAACTGGAACAAACTGTAACTGCTGATGCTATAAAGGTGAATGTTTCCTTAATCCCTGAAACAAACCTCAGAAATTTGTAACTTGCTAAAGACATCTAACAGTACTTTTACCACAGTGGCTGGCTGAGCAAAAAGGGTTGAGCACGTAATAGTGCCAAGGAATGCTTGTCATATTAGGCAAAAGACATACAGGTTACCAGAGTGGTTAAGAGCTGACGTGGTTAAGGAAATACAAAAAATTAAAGAATTGTGTATCATAGAAGAGTCAAGGAGTGCTTGGTCATCTCCAATGGTAATTGTAAACAAAAAAGAAGGGGGTGTTAAAATCTGCTTTTATTTTAGGAAACTTAATTAAGTCTCAGAATTTGCCACTTATCCTATGCCCAGAATAGATGATTTGGTGGACAGACTGGGGAGTGCAAAGTATATCAGTACCCTTGATCTCACCAAGGGTTACTGGCAAATTCCTTTAGCTAAAGAATCTGGTAACAAAACTGCATTTGCCACTCCTGTTGGATTCTGTCAGCTCACCACCATGCCATTTGGTTTACATGGTGCGCCAGCTACATTGCAGTGGTACATGGATGTAATTTTATCACCTCACACTGGTTATTGTGCTGCGTACCTGGATGATGTCGTGGTGTACAGTCCAGACTGGAAAAGCCACTTGGAACACCTACAAGCAGTTATCCAAGCTATCAAAAATGCAGGTCTGACTATTAATCTTACCAAATGTGCATTGGGCATGCAGAAAACCAGATATTTGGGTTATGTGTTTAGAAATGGAGAAGTTAAGCCAGAAATTTCTAAAATAGAAGCTGTAGCTAACAGCCCTGTCCCTAAAACAAAGAAGCATGTCAGGTCATTTTTAGGGCTGGCTGGTTATTATCGGAGGTTTGTTCCCAACTTTGCTGAGTTAGCTACTCCCCTCAATGAACTCATGAAAAAAATGGTACCAAATAATGTGAAATGGACCCCAGAATGTGATGAAGCTTTTCAAGCCATCAAGGCTGCATTATGTTCAGCCCGTTTTAAGAAGCCCAGACTTTGAGAAACCATTTTTGTTACAAACAGATGCATCAGAGGTAGGCCTAGGTGCATTTCTGAGTCAAAATGTAGATAGGACGGAACATCCCATCTGTACATAAGTAGGAAGTTGCATGCCAGAGAGAAAAGGTACTCCACCATTCAAAAGGAATGTTTAGCAGCAAAGTGGGCCATGGAGTCACTTAAGTTTTATTTGCTAGGAACTTATTTTGTGCTTATAACAGATCACAATCCTTTCTGTTGGCTTAACCAAATGAAAGATAAAAATTCCAGAATCACAAGGTGGTACCTGGCACTACATCCATTTAAATTCAAGGTGATATACCAATCTGGTAAAGAGAATAGCAATGCTGATTTTCTGTCAAGATATGGATCAGGAATTGAGGGTTCTGAAGGTTGAAAGACAAATGTATGTGTTTAAACTTTGCTGTTTGCTGTTATAGAAAAAAGGATACTGCACATGTGTTTAATTTCTGAAAGTTAGAAGCTTATATTAGTAGAAAGTTTTGGTAACCTGTTTGACAAAACAGGTTCCTTCTTAAGGAAGGGGGTATGTGACAGGGTTGAATAAGACCCTGTCCCAGTTGTTATGGAGAGTTTGAATGCAGGAATCTGTTCTGTTCTATCCTCTCCTGTCTCTTGTCTGTCTGGTTGCACAACCAAATTTTCCTGTGAGACCTGGGACTTGATCACCCCGGTGGTCTTGCAATTCTTTGCCTCTTACTGTCTCTCTATCCTCACTTGCTGTTCTGTCTTTTCCTCCCTTGCATATCTGCTGGTATAAAATTATATACAAATCATTATGTGGAAATGCAACTGATATTGGGATCCCTTTGTTTAGAAATTATATAGTGTTACTGTTAAAATATATGTAATTATAGTTTTAGATGATTTCAAAAAGCTATTGGGAACCTCAAGTGGTTAACCTAAGAGCAGTTTTTAAGCCCTTTTTCAGAAGCTGTGTAGAAGGGGCCTCAGTTTTGGGACATTGTTTTCTTGTTGCACCTGCCTGAAATTTACAAAACCATTTTAGAAAAAAAAATCAGGATGCTTGTCAAGAAGAGGGGTTGCAAAGACTTATAAAAACAGAGTTGCAATTGCTGGCAAGGGAGAGACACAGCCACAGACACACAGAGATTAAAGGAAAACTCAGATGGATCTTCTCTGTTTATTTTGCCTTTTTAAATAGTTATATTGAACAAGATTTTTTTTAATGTTCTTGCTAGTACTAATAAACACTTTTTGCAAATTCTGCAGCTGCTTTTGGTTTTTCCTATGCTTCCGGACCTGTGCCTCGATGACACTCTGCAATAGGGGGCATGCCATTGGGGAACATGAGACTGGGTTAAGTACCTAGGGAAGACAAGTGATGGAGAAAGGGGGCTGGCCAGATGAGGGCATGTTGGCAGTGAAGAGTATAAAAACAGAATGGAAAGGAAAAAAAATACAGCTACTTGAATAGTTAAAACTCAGTATAGTCTTCATAAAGATGAAATATATAAAAAAAAAACTCAGTATAGACTTCCATTATAAAATAGGCAGGTAAAATCTTTCTTCATGATTGATTGTCCCCCTGAAGAAGCCTCTTTCTGAGGCAATACTTGCTGATGGCATTTCTCTTGTTGCAGACATTTGAATAAATTCTGCTTTTTCCATTGAGCTTGGTGTGTGTGTGTGTGCTGCTGTTGCTTTATTGTTTTTAACTCTCCCATTATCCAGCAGCACCTCTGGGGGCAAGAGTGCTCACCCCTGCTCTCCTTTGTCCTGATTGGTGAAGAAGGCTCCAAAGCAGTGTGGTTCAGAAATAGTAACTGTACTACTAAACTTATCTTGATTTTATTTTACAGTAGACTAATTTTATAAGTGCAATAAGAAACTTCGGGGGGGGGGGGGGAGTCAACAGCCTAGCCTGGAAAATGTATTTTCCTCGAGCTCTACGATGCTGGAGAATTAATCTCTATTATTAACCTTCCATCTGATTATTTGATTGTTAAAAAGGCTTCACACCAGTTGCTTTACACTTGGACTATGAATTGACAGACTTTTCAGTCATGGTTAAGTCTCAGAATGTGCTTAAAAATGACCAGCAAGGAGCCAGGCCTTTGAAATTCCTGATGCCATTGCAGTCTGCGGACTTACCAACCAACCTACTACACTCGAGATGCTGCAGTGATCACTTAACTTTCTCGCTCAAGCAGTGCAGCATCTCAATAAAAAGTTTGACCAGCAAAACAAAAGACTTGTTCTGGTGGAAATTAGAGTGAACTCCATGGCGGGTGCAGTAGAGGAATCTGGAAAGGTTGCTGGGAAAGTGCTAGCCATGGCCATAGTTAAGTAGCAAAATGCCATTGAGACCCATTTGGAACAGCTAGAAATAAAGTATGGGCAGCAAACATCAGAGTTTTGGGTATGCCTGAAGGTACTGAAGAGAATGACTTAGTAACTTTTCTTGAGCTTTGGTTGACAAAAGCAATTGGGTTGGGATGTGCTGTGTCCACCAAATCTCACTACACAGAGTGACTGTGGCTGCTGAGGGTCCCCTTACCATTTTGTTAGGACTGTGGGTGGAGCCTACAGCCATTTTGGGATCGCTCAGTAGCTCTAAAAATGGCCGATCATGGAACCTTCTTTGGACTTTTGGAAGTATCCTTCTGAAAGTCCAACGGCGCTTGAAACCCTCCGCCATGATCGACCGCTACGGAATAACAGCCATGCTATTTCAGCTGTTACTTCCTCAATCCGGGGCATGAACTGCGTATGTGCGATTCGCTCTGCTGGCACCGCCATGTTGTGAATGGCAACATGCCATTCACTGCAACTGTGCATGTGCGACTGCCACGCATGTGGAGTTGCATCACCACCGCTAACACCAGCAACAAAGAAAACTGTCTCGCATCCTCCCACTGCTGCTGTCCTCCCCATTCCTTCTGTTCGCATTTACATGCCAACATTGGGGTCTCCAATCCCTGTATTGGCATTATGTAGCCCCCTTACTGATGTGGCACACTGGGAGCCCACCCCAGTGTGCCAAATGTATTTTTCCCAACCCCCTGCCGACATCGGTTTGCCCAGTCCCCCTGTGGCATCATATACCCACCCACCCCACACTCATGTGGCACACTGGGAGCCCACCCTAGTGTGCCTAAATGTCTGGGGTTTTTTTTGTGTCCTGTAAATAAAGAAAACGGTCCCCCGACATACTCCCCCTCACTCATGTGGCATACTGGGAGCCCACTCCAGTGTGCCTAAATGTCTATTTTTTTTTTCCACAGTCCCCTGATGTGTTTCCCTCCCCTCACTCATGTGGCACACTGGAAGCCCACCCCAGTGTGCCTAAATGTCTGTTTTTTTTGTTCCCTGTAAATAAAGAAAATGGTCCCCCAATATGTTTTTTTTTCTGTAAAAAAGAAAACGGTCCCTCATTGTCGCCCCAGTCGCCCTCCCCATCCTCACCCTCCCACTGATCACTCACCTCCCTGCACACCCGTCTTACCCTATACTTACCTCCAGAGGTAGGCGCTGTCATCTTCTCTGGACCAGGACACGTCTGCTCTCTTCAAAGCTGAACCGCAAACTGAATAATCAAAGGAAGTGAGCTATAATGCCATTCAATGGGGTTTTCAACTTATGTTGAAAAAGCCATTTTTTTGCAATTTTGGCCCTAAATTTTCAACATGGGGGTTCTTGGGACCCCACCTCATGAAAACATTCACTGTCATTCAGTTACTTGGTCCCAAAATGTGATTTCACAGTCGCTGTGCAGAATCACCTTTCGGGACCGATTCAAGAAATGACAGTGACACTATTCATGAAGTGGGGTCCCAAACAGCCCAAGTTGCAAATTTGGTGAAAAAATTCCACAAAATGACTGCATTATGAGCATGCATTGTACAGTTTCTACGCATGCGCCTATCTTTGCCAATTTTTAATATTTTCACTCCACATTTTCAACATTACCATTTTTGCACACCTCCTTTTTAACAGTACAGCTATTATTTATCACATCCTGTCCGAAATGTGTTTTCGCACCTGTGGCACAAAATGGTACAGTCACTCTGCAAAATCACCTTTCGGGACAAGTGAACAAAATGACACTGACACTCTTCATGAGGAGGGGTCCCAAAAAGGCCATGTTGAAAATTTGGTGCAACACCTTCAAAAGATGGCCAAGTTACACGCGAGCATTCAATTTCTACACACGTGTAACTATGCTTACTTGGCAACTCGTCACAGCCCTATCGACTCTGGCGAGATCTTGTTCACCTTGGCTTCACCAGGGGACTGGGACATGCTTCTTCGAGTGGCCAAGGAAGAATCTCCAGTGACATTAGGAGAACATAAAATCCTTTTCTTTCCAGACTACTCCTTCGCCACCCAAATGCGAAGAAAGGCATTTGATGGGGTGGCACAACAACTCAGGAAAGCTGGGGTCCCATATCGGTTTGTGTTCCCTGCCAGGCTCCAGCTTACATTTCAGTACAAACAGTACAGTTTTATGGACCCTCGAGTGGCAGGGGACTTTGTTTCTAAGCATCCTATCAGAGACTCTATGCTCCGGCAGCAGAAGAGTCAGAGGCAGAAGATGGTGTAATGTGATCTGAAGAGACTCTCCTTATTAATGGACTAATGCCGTCACTGCTGTAACTGGTATATAGTTTCCTTGCAGCCTATTTCATGTGAAGATTACTACTTGTGTGTTTTAATACTGGTGCTAACTTGCTGCTCTCGCAGCGAGTTGCAGGTTCCCTGTTAAATGAGTTTTCTAGGGGATGATCAAGGCCGAGTGTGTTTCATCCACATTCCAGAGCCTCTGAAGTGTTCTGTATTTATTAATACCCATCTTCCTTTTTGGTATTTGTTATTAACTTCTAGGGTACTGAGTGAGGGACATACCTTGTTAAAATGGTGCTTTCTTCTTGTTCGCTTTCACGCCATTTGCGCATAGTGGGTGGCATGGTCAACTCACTGTTGGAGCGGAGATGTTTCTCTGCGGTTGGGAGTGGTGCAGTTGCTTCATTCACAGAGCCTTGCAGTTTTTTAAATGCTCTGTCTATTTATGCTTAACATTTAAATCCCAAACTCTTAATACTTTACTAGTGTTACATGATGACAAGGCATCTGGGGCACGTGTGAGTATAGGCTTTTCCAAACTGAACATTGTTAGCTCATTAATATTTGTAGTGTTTTTTCAATTATTAAGTATATCAATTGATTTGATTATGCTACCATATGATTTAGACAGCTAGCTTTTGGTGAGAGAGAGAGAACTCTGAGAAAACTCTGTTATTTGTGTACTAACTTTAATAGAGCGCTACACAACAATATTAAAGTTAGCTCCTTGAGCTTGCAAAGTTAGGTTGTGCTTTACTATCGTACCATGGAACATTGTCTGTAACCTGGCTTCATTTAGAGCTATTGCATTTTAAGTATATATTGTACACTTCCCCTCATTTTGGTTACAGTTACAGGCATGTTACTCTACTCCTCATATGTAAATCTGTGTAAGATCAATTGTTATTGGAAGTTGTCTCTTGTATGCATAAATCTTATGTACTTAGGTCCTGAAGGAACTGGCAGAGGTGTTGGCAGGCCCTCTGACGGACCTGTTCAACACCTCCTTGGAGATGGGGAATGTACCCAGGGACTGGAGGATGGCTCACATGGTGCCCCTTCACAAGAGTGGACCCAAGGACCAACTGAGTAACTATGGACCGGTGAGCTTGACTTCCATAGTGAGGAAGTTGATAGAGACCATTCTAAAGAAGAGGTTGATAACCTTTCTCAATAGCAATGGTCTGCAGGATGAGAG
Organism: Neoceratodus forsteri; assembly: GCA_016271365.2. NCBI lineage: Eukaryota > Metazoa > Chordata > Ceratodontiformes > Ceratodontidae > Neoceratodus > Neoceratodus forsteri. Next base: position 1,143,524,563 of record CM057453.1, read on the forward strand.
ACAGCATGGGTTTGTCATGGGAAGATCTTGCCAAACTAACCTGATCAATTTCTTCAACTGGGTCACTAGGGTGGTTGACGAAGGCCATGCTGTGGATGCTCTGTATCTGGACATCAGGAAGGTTTTCGACTTGGTGCCGCACAGAAGGTTAATGAGCAAGCTGAGGGACATGGGGGCGGAGGAAAAACTGGTGGGGTGGGTTGAGAGCTGGCTGCAGGGCAGACAACAGAGGGTAGTTGTAAAGGGGAGACATCCAAGCCAAGACCAGTAATGAGTGGGGTACTACAGGCTTCAGTGCTGGGTCCTGTTTTGTTCAATGTCTTCACTGGAAACATTGCAGAGGGGGTCAAGAGTAAGATCAGCCTGTTCGCAGATGACACTAAGATTTCTGCAAAGGTGGACAATGAGGAAGAGAGGCAGGCACTCAAAGAGGATCTAGCTAAACTTGAACACTGATCTAGGAAGTAGCAGTTGGGGTTTAATGCTAAGAAGTGCAAGGTCATGCACCTTGGAGCCAGAAACTTCAGCTACTGGCTGGGGGGAGTGCAGGTAATGGCTTCACAGTAGGAAAGGGACCCGAGGGTAATAGTCACAGAGGACATGAAAGTATCAGCACAATGTAGGAGGGCAGCAGCAAGGGCAAATAGGTTGCTGGGGTGCATTACCAGAGGGATCACCTCTCGAAAGTGGGAGGTCATCCTGCCATTATATAGATCACTGATGAGGCCACACTTAGAATACTGTGTACAGTACTGGTGCCCATACCTCAAAAAGGATGTGAGATTACTGGAAGGGGTGCAGCATAGGGCTACAAAAATGATCATGAGACTGAGGTGTTGCCGTACGAGGAAAGGTTTAAGGAGCTCAACATGTACTCGCTGGAAGACAGAAGGGTAAGAGGGGACATGATAGAGACCTCTAATGACTCGAAAGGCATAAACAAAGTCAGGGAGGGAGGATTGTTCCACTTAAATGGGGGAAGGGTCACTAGGGGGCACAGTCTGAAGTTGAAAGGGGGAAGGTTTAGGAGGGAGATGAGGAGGCACTACTTTACAGAGAGAGTGGTGGTGGGTTGAAATACACTGCTGGAGGAGTTAATCGCTCAAAGGACAGTGGATAACTTTAAGCAGGGTTGGGATGGAGTCAAGGGCAAGGTTAGTATGGAAAAGAACACAAAGGAGGGAAGGACCAGGAAAGAGGAGGAAGGGAGGGGTTTGGGTGGGGCTGGGGCAGCTGTAGTGATATGAAACTAAGAGCTGCACAATCGGGCAGACTTGACAGACCTGTGGGCCTTTTTCTGCTGGCAGTTTCATATGAAAATAAATTAAAAAAAAGAAACTTCAGGGTGTGAATCATGATTTCTGAAGCACACATTAAGGTGGTTGAAGGCAATTGGCTCAAGCACCTCGTGTCTCACAACACATCTAGGTGTGTGGTTCAGAAACAGTAGCCCACTTCATGTTGTGACTTTTTTTTTTAACTTTCTTTATGCACTGGCTTACCCGGACTCTCTTCGGCGTGGTCTCTTGGTGTGTCCTGCTCCGCCCCATCTGAAGCCTCCAGCACCCCGTTCTCTGGTATGGGCCCTTATACCTCCACCTCATCTAGCCACCTGACCCCCTGGCTCTGAGCCTCCCGGGGTGGGACCACTGACACCTCCTGGTGCTCTGTCTGGAATCTAGTGGAGTGACCAGGGACTTGGAGGGAGTACTGAAAGCGGAGCCGGGAAGACCCAACATTGGGCATGGGAGCCGACCACTGGACCCATCTTCACCTACCAGGAGCCAGGAATGTTCTTTAATTCCTCCTCCATGGTTCGAACATGCAATGGCATCAGCACATGGAGGGCACACTTCCACCCTCCCCCCAGACACCCACCAACACCATGCCCCCATTGGCTGTCCTCGACCCAAGTGTGTGGTGCCCCCAGCCTCCACTAGGAGCTGCTACCAGATAGGGAAACCCCAGGAACCCACACCAGGAGAGAAGAGCAGTCCATCGGACACTCAATCCCCTCCTCCCCCACCAACCCCCCCCGGCAGCCCAAGCTCGCTTCCGAACCTGGGTCGCCAGTGTGGCGCGAGGTGTGGCGTCCAGTGCCTCAACCCTCAGAGCCACTGGGCCGAACCAGGTTGTGACTCATTGTTTGCATGCAGTATGTACTGGCATAAGAAAATACCACTACTGCACTCTCCAAATATTATGTTCCCGTAACACATTCCTCCACTTGCCAAATATTGATAGTTCTGCAGTTCTCAGATCTTCTCCATATGTGTCTTTCAGCAACAGCTGTTCCCTGCATATTCGCATATCAAGTCACAAATTCACTACCAAGTTCAGTAGTGTTTTTTTGGGTTGAGTAAGTCTGTAGAACTATAGTTTAGTTTTGCCTCATGGTTCATTGTTTACTGCGTGCCCCCAAATTCTCTTGGCATGATGCCTCTTAAACTTTTTCTAATAGCCAGGAAAACATTCTAAAATATAATATTCATTCATAATTCTGCTTATGTTTAATTAATATCTTTATAAAGTGGCAGGGATAAATGAAGCCATCTGGTTGACTGACGGTCACATGATTGTTTATTCACCATAGCTACATGGGTATACTTTTAAATGTAGTTTGTGCTTTAAAAACATTTTATAAGCACAATAAGGCACTTCAGGGATGTGTAATTATGGCAACTGATCACACTTTTCAGGTGTGTTTAAAGGGGGGTCCCCTCAGCCTTTTATTCTGTTCCCCTGTGTAGTCTGTAGCCATGTACTTATAATTTCCTCTATCGTACCATCCTAATTGCATCAGGAGTTAAATGTAAATGAAGGTTCTTAAGTCTGGTATGAAAACCTGCTTGACTCCATTGCAAAGGTTATGACCTGACTCATGCAAGGCATCCTGAAATTTTATGATGTTTTGGTGCTAAAGCCTGCAGTAGTTACACTGTATTAGTCAGTGCTGTTGCTATCCTTTGCTGTCCTTATGTTCTTGACTTATGCTGGCCATGAAACTTTTCAAGGCATAATAAGTGCCTTGCTGTTTTCTGTAGTTTAATGTGTATCTGAGTTAGAAAAAAAAATGTTTGCAAAGAATACAGGGACATCATAAGACTTGTAGCAAAACTGAATAAGAGTATAACTTCTGCTGGCTTTAAAGTCACCCTGGGGGCAGCACCGTGTTTTTCCCAAAATATTTTTTTTTCTCAACTAAATTGCTTCTCCTATAGATTTACTATTGCAACACCATGGACCACCACTCAAGTGCAGTTTGCCTTCTGGCAGCACTGGAGGGGGAAATTAAAGCCCTGTCCTGTCTGGGGTCACAAGCAGCATCGGAGGCAGCGCTGCGCCCGAGGTGCTATTGAAGGCAAAAGAGCTTCATTGTGGACTTCTGCACGCACACATCATAAACTCCTAAGATGCCTCACATGAGAGGGATCATGACCTTTGGAATGGAGACAAACAGGTTTTCACACCAGGACAAAATAGAGTGAAGCAACCTCATTTATATTTAAATTAGGATGAAATTAGGGGGATGCAAGAGAGAATCCCTTTTTATGCCTAAAAATCACACAGGTATATAGAAAATAGGTTGAGGGGACTTTTCCTTTAAAGTCATGGTGTCCCCTACCCACCCACCGCGATCACACATCTTTCACTCTATCTCACCTTCATACCATTTTAGTTTCAATACAGTCAGTGACATGTTTATGTTGCCACTGTACTAATGAGCTCTCATTGTCCTTGCTGAACTGTGTTACCTAATTTGATCACCCTCATGTTCCTAGGGCCCAGCCTTGGTTTGCTACTGTAAGCAACCCTATGCCTGTACATTGTATAAGCGAATGTATACAGTTCTATTCATGACCCATCTATCTAAATTTCTTGAGCTGTTCATTGCTCCTGTGGTACACTGTTTGCCTGGTCCCATGCTGTTCTTCTGTACTATGTATTATCTAGTGTTTATTTTTCACACAGTTAAATCCTCCCGGGTCGTACCTGAAAATGGGCATTTACTGTACTTGCCTACTTCACCCTACCCAGTAAACAAAAACTAAATAAATAAAAATGTTTTTTAGTGGAGAGACAGTAATGTTGGTCTGTCTGGCTTCTATATCCACCCTATTTCTGTTCACCTGCTTCTGATTGTCTGTGTCATACCCTGGCTACAATTCTATGACATTATATTGCCTCATTATCAGACTTTGCCCAACCCAGTTATGCTCTATATGGCTGTTTTAAGAAGACAATTATTAAAAACATTCCATAGAAATACTGTTTAAAAACTAGTTAAATACACCAACTCTGTCTGTGGGACCCCATGGGCAGAAGCCCCCCACTCCAGCAACTGCAGAATTTGCTGGCGCCTGAAACTGGCTGTGGTCACGCCATGTCTAGTTATTATTCTTGTCTTCTTGGAATGGAAGTGCAAGAACTTCCACTCCCTGATGTGTTCTACATTTATGTATGGGGTTGTACCGTGTTACAGGTAATTAGGTGAATCAGTGTTTTGACTGGATAACTGACAGGCAGTATTGTTCACTTGTCTTGAAATCTCCTCAACTCACAAATCCACTTTCCTACGTGGAATTCTATTGTCTCTTAAACACAGAATACTACACTTTTGACATTTAGAACCCAACGCAAACAATGAAGGTAGCACTCGTGGGAGACAAAAAACATACCAGTAAACTTGCAAATCAAGCTTTGTGTGTATTTAATTAGCAGCATGCCTGGTAGATACAGAAACAAACAGATGCTTCAAACATTGGGGTCTTCATTGAGGGGCATTCACAACCAAGATTTTCAAACAGTTGTTTTTGAATGTATAGAAGGTTTGCAAGGCACTTAGCAACATGAGGTTCAGTGATATAAAATATCTGAAAGAGAAGCAACATTCATAACCAGGGTCTTACCCACAAATCTGTGACTGAGCCCGTATCATATGAGGTAGGGCAGAATGCAGCAGATGATTTGTGTGCAAGTGTCTCATATGCATGTATAATAATGTCACTACTACTCACAATACATGCTGGGCTATTGTTATGTCTGCCCATTCTATAGGAGCAGGCACACCACCAGCCCTTGCCAAGTCACATAGGCAGCAGCTCTAGCCAATTAACTAAAGGGAAAGGACCATTAACTGAAAGGTTACACTGATCCTTTCATTTCATATACTGATATCTCATCAGCCACCACTGGAGGTCTCCCTGTAGTTGCTATATCTCAGTACTGCGGGGTCTCATCATCTGTGGCTTCTCGCATTTTTTTTCTCCTACTGTATACAGAAGTAATGTTTGTAAGTACCGTACTGAAATGTTAAAGGGAATTAATGACTTGCACTGTAAAATTCAGTACAAGACTCTCTCCTACAATTTAGATGTTGATCTTATGGGGCTAACCGGTTTAACTGTTGGGTTAAATATTGCTTTTGTAAAATGAGGTGACATTCCTGGGCTGAGCAGCGCCATTTGTTAATGTTGGGGTGCTCTTCATGATGTGCCCCTTCACTTGTATGGATGCTGCTGAGGTGAACTCATGGAGAGCAGCCTGGTGTACAGAAATGACGCCATGTAGTCAAAAACACTGCTTCATTCTAGATTAATGTTAAGCCCCCTCACAATGAAACTGATCAACCCTGTAAGGTTTGTTTCTAAATCAGAGGCAGAGTGGATTAAAGAGTTTTATATTTCATTGTAAAGTTAAAGCCACATACTCCCTTTAAACAATGGTGCTGTGCATTGCACTTACATTATCTGATTATCAGATGCTGCTTGAGCTACAGATGTCCCCCCCTCCTTTATATTAAGATTCCCTTGTGCCTGTCCCATGCATTCTTGAACCCTATCACTGTTTTCTTTCCCACCACCTATGCTGGAAGGTTGTTTCAGGAATCCACCACTCTTTCTGTGAAGAAGTACTTCCTCACATCTCTTCTAAATCTACCCCCCTTCAGCTTCATAGCATGGCCCCTTATTCCTGAGCTCCCTTTTTTCTGAAAAATACTTTCCTCCTTACCTTATTTACCCCGTCATGTATTTAAAGGTCTCTAGCATATACCCTCTCTCCCTCCTGTCTTCCAAGGTGTACATATTGAGGACCTTTAGGCTGTCCTCGTAAAGCTTTAGATTCAGACCCTGAACCATTTTTATTGCCCTCGTCTGGACTGCCTCCACTCTATCTATGCCCCTCTGGAGATGTGGTCTCCAGAAGTGGACACAGTACTCTAGGTGTAGTCTTACCAATGATCTTTACATGGGCAATACCACCTCCCTCTTTCTGCTGGTGATACCCCTCCCTCTGCACCCCAGCATTCCACTAGCCCTCCAGATTGCGTTGTCGCACTGTCTGGCAATCTATAGGTCATCCGATATGATTACCCTTATTATTTAATTTATTATTCAATTTATTTTCATCATTTATCATTGCTTAGCTTCAATGTACTGTATAATTTTATTGTTTGTGACCTCCTCTTCCCCTGCCCCAGGATGCATCTGGAAATGAGCTATTAGCTCAGTATGTCTTTCCTGGTGAAACTTTTAAAATAAATAAATAATCACTTAGTATTTCCACTTTCTCTTGATCTTCCTCTGCAAGCCACCACCCCCCGTCCTCCTGATTCTCACTATTCCTCCCCTTGTCTTCATCTCCCCCCCCTCAATATCTGAAGGTCTTGTCCCCTTTTTTGACCTCCTTAGCTATCATCTCCTCTATCAGTGCTTTAGCTGCCTTCACCCTCCTTCCTGCCTCCCTTTGTTTTGCCAGATATATCTCCCTGTCTTCATCCTTCTGTTCTCCTTGTACTTTCTAAATGCTGTTTTCTTCTCCTTCACTGCCTTTGCCACCTCCTTAGAGAACCACAGAGGCCTCTTCCTCCTCTTTCTCTTGTTCACTTCCTACAGCATGCCATTGCCTGGGCTATACCATCCTTAATTTTTCCTCCATTAAGTCTCCTTTCCACTTCTGCCTTCCCCTCCCCCCCCAGGCATTTTCTGAGGCAGTTTCCTATTTCTTTAAATCTGCCCTCCTAAAGTCCAGAACCCTCATCTTAGTGTGTTTTTTCCACTCTCCCATCCATATGTAACCCCTAGGTGGTGCTATCCCAAGGGATACTACCCCTGCCTGCGTGACTAGGTGCAGGTTGAGGGGCCTGAGTTCTGTGAACAGGTGCCTCCACCCAGAGGACAGGGTTAATGGTAGCGTAGCTGCTCCGGGTACAGCCCTCTGGGATACTGATACCCCCCTCTATAGAAACATAGAAACATAGACTTTGATGGCAGATAAGGACCACTAGGCCCATCTAGTCTGCCCATTTCCCTACCTACAAGATAGGCCGCAGATCCTAGTTAACCAACAGCCTATTTCTTCCTACCTCCACAAGAATTGCCTTATGTCTGTCCCATGCATTCTTGAATTCTCCCACAGTTTTAGACCCCACAACCTCCTCAGGAAGGCTGTTCCATGCATCCACTACCTCTCTATGAAATAATATTCCTCACATTGCCCCTGAACCACCTCCTTCTATCTTTAAATTGTGTCCCTTGTTCTTGCAAGTCTCTTTTCTGAAAGATGCTACCTCTTGGACTTTGTTGATTCCACTGAGGTACTTAAACTTTCTATCATGTCCCCCCTCTCCCTTCTTTCCTCAAGGGTATACATATTAAGCTCCTTTAGTCTCTCCTTATACGGCTTCTCTTGCAGACCCTGCACCATTTTAGTTGCCCTCCTCTGGACTGCCTCTATCCTGTCTATGTCCTTGTGGAGATGGGGGTCTCCAGAACTGGACACAGTACTCCAGATGGGTCTCACCAACTGTCTGTACAGAAGGATAACAACTTCCTGTTTTCTTCTGATGATGCCTCTCCCTACCATCCCAGTATACTCCTAGCCCTCCTACTGCCTTCTCACATTGCTTGCTAACCTTAAGGTCATCTGATATGATTACCCCCAGGTCCCTTTCCTTTTTTGTTGTTGTTACTACCTCCCACCCATTGTGTATTCTTTCCCTGGGTTCTTGTTTCCCAGGTGCATTATTTTGCACTTCTTTGCATTGAATCCTAGCTGCCATACTTCTGACCATTCCTCCAACCTTGCCAAGTCCCTTTTCATCCTTTCCACGCCTCCTTGTGTATCAACCCTGTTGCAGATCTTTGTGTCATCTGCAAAGGCATACTTTTCCTTCCAGTCCCTCTGCAATGTCACTGATGAAGACATTAAAGGACTGGACCCAATACTGAACCCTCATGTGTCCCACTAGTAACCCCTTTCTTCAGGTGGACTCCATTTACAATTACCTTCTGGCCTCCTCTTGTCCAGCCAATGTTTTACCCAGGCTACCACCCTGGGTCCCACTCAGAGCTGGTTAATTTGACTATTAATCTTTTGTGTGGGACTGTGTCCAAATGCCTTGCTAAAATCTAGGTAAAGCCATGTCCAGCCCCCTCCTGGTCTACTACTTTAGGTCACCCAGTCACGAAATCTATTAGATTTGTCTGACGACCTTCCCGCTGTGAACCCATGCTGCCTTGGGTCCTGTGCTCCACTGGCCTCTAGGTACTCAACTATTCTTTCCTGCAGAAGTGACTCCATCACTTTCCCTACCACAGAGGTCAGACTGACAGGTCTGGGTTTCCTCCTCTGTCTTGGTCCCACTTTTGTGAAGGGAATCACATCCACCTTCCTCCAGTCCTCGGGTACCACACCATCCTCCATGATTTATTAAAAAGAGTAGCCAGTGGTTTCACTAGTTCCTCCCTTAATTCTTTTAGAATTCTGGGTGAATTCCATCAGGACCCATTGCTTTGTCCACCTTCAGTTTTAGGAGTTCTTGCAGAACCCTTTCTTCTGTGAAAGGACTGGGATCGACCCCTATCAAGAGTGCTTCTGTTAATTGGATTAGGCACTTCCCCCTCTTTTGAATACTGAGCAGAAATATTTGTTCAGTATTCCTGCTTTTCACTGTCCCCTCTGCCCACCTAATTGCTCATTCTATTCACAGCCTCACTATCCTCCCTTTGTCTTTTCACGCTTGTGATGTACCTATAAAAGGTTTTATCTCCTTCTTAACTGAGTTGGCTATCTTTTCCTCAGTTTGGGCCTTTGCTATTCTGACTTCCCTCCCTGCTTCCTTCTGCCTTAACTAGTACAGCTGTCTGTCCTGCTCCTTCTGTGTTTCCTTATACTTCCGGAATGCTATCTTTTTCTTCCTGACTTTCACAGCCACTTCTTTTGAGAACCATAGTGGCTTTTTCTTTCATTTTGATTTGTTTATTTGCTTCACACAAAGGCTTGTTGCCTCTGTGATGGCAGTTTTGATAATTCCCCATTGTTGCTCCACACCTCCTTCTAGCCTGTTTGCTAAGTGCTTTTCTGAGGCACTCTCCCATCTTTGCAAAAGTCAGCCCTACTAAAGTCCAGTCCCTCACTTTTGTATGGCTTGACTTGTAGCTGAGTTTAACGTGAACCACACTGTTTGATGGTCACTTGTCCCCAGATGGCAACCCACTTCTAGATCTGAGATCCTCTCACTGCCCCGCTTGAGAGTATGAGGTCTAAGATTGCTCCCTCACGAGTGGGTTCCGAAACTAGCTGTCTAATGCCTGCCACCTGTAGGGCATCAAGAATGGCTCTGCTCTTGAATGTGGCTGCAGCAGATGTGCTCCAGTTAACATCTGGCATATTCAGGTCTCCCATCAACAGTATCTCCCCTTTCTCTGCCATTCTAAGAATGCCTTCTATCATATCCTTGTCCATTCCTTCCCTGACATGGGGTCTGTACACAACCCTGTGCGGATTGTGGTGCCCTTCCAGTCTCCAAGGTGACCCACAGTGCCTCCTCTCTCCAATGTTTCTCTTTTGTTCAGTTGCTTTTATCCCTTCCTTTACATAGAGGCTACCTCCCCTCTTCTTCCCTGCCTGTCTCTCCTGTTGGGTTATGTACCCTGGTATGTTAACATCCCAGTCATGGTTCTCCTGTGTACCATGTTTCTGTGACTGCTTCGATATCCAGGCATCCTCTTCCATTAAGGCCATCAGCTCAGGAGCTTGTTGCCCAGACTACGGGCATTGGTACTCACTACCCTCCATTTCCTGATGGCCTTACTCCCTTTTGCCCCATCCCTGTCCTTCTTGCCTTTGTCACTTTCTCCATTTACCCCTGCCTTTCTCCCTATCGACACCTCTATGTTGGTGTTTGCTGCACTTACTATCGTGATTATTTGGGGGGGCTAGGATTTTCCTGCTCCTTTCCAGTGCCTCCCCCCTTGGCTAGTTTAAAAGCTTGCCAGTGAAGCATTTAAACCTATCACCTAGGATCCTGGTTCCCCTCCCGGACAGATGCAGCCCATCATGCCAGTATAGGCTTGCATCACTCCAGGTGGACCCCAGTCCCCAATGAAGCCATCCCTGAGCTCCACACCAGTTTTTCAACCATTGATTGAATCCCATGGTGCGGAACACCCTAGCCTCTCCTATGCCATAGATGGTAGCACCTCTGAGAAGGTTACATGCGTGCAAGCACTTGACTAAGGCCCCTCCCCAATTCCACAAACTCTTCCTGCACTTCTCTAATCCCTTTCTTAGCCAGGTCATTTGTCCCTAGGTGGACAATGACATCCAGCTCCCTCCCCTGTGCAGCTGCTCCGGCAATCCTGAGGATTCGCTCCCTGTCCCTCCAAGCCATGGCGCCAGGCAGGCACCTTACCTCCCTCTCCCCTTCCTCCCCCAGTTCTACCTTCCTAATAATGGAGTCCCCCACCAGGAGTTGTTTCCTTCCCCTGCAGGGTCCCCTTCCATCCTCCTGTGGGTCTCCTTTGTGGAGGTTCCCAGCATCCTCCTTGGTCTCCACTGTGGGTGCCTCCATAGAGGAACCACACTTTGCCAGAATGGCATAGGAATTGTGGAGAGGTACAGCTGGAGGGATGCGCCTCTGTTCCACCACCCTCCCTGAGCCCACTGTGGTCCAACTGCTCCTCTTTCTTGGCAACCTCTGAGGCAACGGCAGTGGCACTGGTGGTCCCTGGATGGAAGAGGAGGTCCCACAAATCCTGGCCAACTCATCCCCTCTAATGGCCTATACTGGCCAGCTAATACACAGTCACAATTAACACCAGAATGCAATGTTATACCCACACTTGGCACACTTACCACCAGGGCTGGGTCAGCTGCACTTGCCCTGGAGACCCCCCTGCAAAACAAGACAAGACCTGCAATGGAGAAAAGCAATAGAAGCACAGTATCCCCACCACAAAGGTACACAAAAGCAAATGTCAATGCAAAAAGATTTAGATCTGATTTATTGGGGGACATGGACAAGGGAGGGGCAGTAATCTGGTGTTTGATTCTGGATCTGATTTAACCAGGCTAAGCATGCATGCCTCTGAGAGTCCCTCTAAGACAGTCACGCACACTCTGAGTACCCAGTTGGTCTGCAAGCTAGCCAGAAGTGTTGCCTGGGGTAGGCCAGTATTGCAGCTGTTGTTGGGGCCCTTAGGAAAGAAAAAACACAACATGCACTTTAACCCACAAATTGTATTCCGGATCCGGAAGGCTCAGTTCATAAGCATCAATCAAAACAATTAAATCAGTTGACACACTTTGATTTGAGCTTTGTTGCAGGGAGCTACCCTGATGTTTACTCACGCTACCCAGTACAGGATGCAGGATGGATGAAATGGAGACCTCAGGATGAAGTGCTGGTTTGCCAGGAGATGCAGGGCCCACACAATGCACCATGGTGTTGTTCATGTTTGTTGGTGTTGAGCAGGGAGCCAAATCCGCAGGGGGGGCCTCTCGTCGGGTGTAACTCTGCAGCGTGAACGGCAATCTAGGCCGAGATGGTGAGGTTCAGACCAGGTGAAAACATTCGGATACAGTCCAGTAACTTGATGGATGCAGCCTCCAGCCAGAACGACACAATCAGCAATGTGGGGAACCAAATCACGACCAACACTCCACATTCAGCACAATGATAGTAAAGACAGGTAAATGCCACAGTTCGGATGACAGTCCGGTTGCAATTAACAGTGTCTCTGTGTCAACCGTATGCTCTGCAGGTTACTTCTGGTCCTGACAGGCCAATCACACCAAAGCAAATCTTCGATCCACACCAGGCGAATTTCACTTTGTCACAATTCAGGATTCTGGTCATAATCACAGCAAATTCGGATAAAGTCCGAGATATTAATGCAGATTTCTTCACTCGAGAAGATGGTGACAGGCAGGCCAGATACAGCCTTCCCACCGATTCCCCTGCGCTTCTATGTAGGAGCAGCTGCTCGAATAACTCGAGCTGTTCACTCTCTCAACTCTAGCTACACACTGACTCATTGCTGCTGGCAGCCCTGGGACTTCCCAGTGATCCAAAAGGTTTGGTTGGTTGATCCATCTGTCTATCACAGCAAGGGCTCCTTCTCCATGTCCATTTAAGTGCCAAAGAGTAAAAACTACAATTTCTACAGAAATTCACTCCTATAAGACCCCTGGGGACAGTCTCCATTTTAGGGTCTCCAAAGGTGCTGATTGGTCCAAACTGGCAGTCCAGAACCCAGATGATGGTGCAAAACAGAAAGCCCATGCTGAAAAGGAAGGCAAGTTAGACAAACTACTATATTATACTATCTTATTTAGGGTTAAAAAAAGAAAGAAAAGAAAGAAAGTCAGTGTGTGTTCTTTGCTGGGAAGGGTACTGTATCAACTGACTTTGCTAAACCAGTAGGAGAAAAGAAAGCTTACCTGGGAGTGTGGTTTAGACACTATAAAAGCAGGTGAGTCAAATTACAACCATACCTCTCAACTGTCCCTGAATTTCAGGGATGTCCCTGATTTTGCCTCAAATAATTACTCTGTCCCTCCTAAAAATTGTGTTTTCGTGTCCAAACAGTGGGAGTTGTAAGCACAAAATAATGTCAAACCTTAAAGTTACAGACTTGTTCTTCCTTAGAAAATGCATTTTACACTAAGCCCCTTATTCTACCAGCTTCCTGAATTAATATCTCCAATTTTGAAGATATGTCCCTGATTTTGGTCCTTTGTCCCTGATTTTTTTAAGCCTTGTCCCTGATTTATGAGGTGGGAGACTGTGAGATATGATTACAACTTCCTGTTGCTAGCCTTGCTTGTAGAGCAGAAAGCAGCTAACTAAAAGAAGTTACATTTTCTTATTAATCTAAAACTTATACCTCAGCAGGAGTCAGTGTCTGTTAAGATTAAGTAGACAGATAACTTTATTAGAAGTAGAAGGGGTCTTATTTAGGGTTAAAAAAAGAAAGAAAAGAAAGAAAGTCAGTGTGTGTTCTTTGCTGGGAAGGGTACTATATCAGCTGACTTTGCTAAACCAGTAGAAGAAAAGAGAGCTTACCTGGGGGTGTGGTTTAGACACTATAAAAGCAGGTGATTAAAATTACAACTTCCTGTTGCTACCCTTTTTTCCTTACTAATTGCCCTCCATCCCACCCAGCCACCCAAAGCCAGTTCTACTTTTATAGCCACTGGATTTGACTGTCAACAGGAACTTCCTATTTGGCAGTAGGAAGGGAAGGATCATAGAGAAACATTGGTTTTGTCAACCCTAAAGGAAAAAAGTAGCTCACTCTCCCCCCAGCTGCTGGTGGTCTGATATTGAGCAAGGAAGAAGGAGGCTACTGAAGAATATAGGAAGTTGCTGTCCCAGAACAGGAAGGGTGAGAGTTGTAAGGAGAGGAGAGAGTAAGCATCAGAGAAACAGTAGAGGACACAAAATAAGACATGATAGAGTGGTGCAGTGCAATGGCTGTGGGGGCGGCTGTGTTCGGGAGGCATTCTGGAGGCTGCGATGCTGCCCTATTTGCAGGCACCTCTCTGGTCTGAGAGGAGGTTGCCCACCCCAGGCTGACCTGGCTAGTATTCTCAGAAACCTCCTCCCCACCTAGGGACCACTAGGGCCAATGCCACTACCTCAGAGGTTGCCAAGAAGGAGGAGAGGCTGGACCAGGGTGGGCTCAAGGAGGGAGAGGGTGGTGGAACAGAGTTGCATCCCTCCAGCTGTACCTCTCACAATTCATTCGCTCTTCTGGTGGATAGTGGTTCCTCTATGGAGGTACCTGCAGTGGAGACCAAGGAGGATGCTGGGAACCTTCACAAAGGAGACCCACAGGAGGGTGGCATGGGACCCCACAGGGGAAGGAAACAACTCCTGGTGGAAGACTCAATCATTAGAGGGGTAGAAATGGGGGAGGAAGGGGACAGGGAGGTAAGGTGCCTTCCTGGCGCCACGGCTTGGAGGGACAGGAAGCGAATCCTTAGGATCATGGGAGGAGCTGCACGAGGGAGGGAGCTGGATGTCATTGTCCACCTAGGGACAAACGACCTGGCTAGGAATGGGATCAGAGCAGTGCAAGAGGAGTTTGTAGAGTTGGGAAGGGGCCTTAGACAAGTAGCGCCCGGTGACAGCCTAGGAGGTGCTGCCTGTCTCATGTGAGAGGAGATGCTAGGGCACTTCTCACCAGGAATTCAATGAGTGGTTGAAAAACTGGTGTGGAGCTCAGGGTTTTGGCTTCATTGGGGACTGGGAGCCACTGGAGGATGCAGACCTATACTGGTGTGATGGTCTGCATTTGTCCAGGGGAACCAGGATCCTAGGTGAGAGGTTTAAATGCTTCATTGGCAAGCATTTAAACTAGCCAAGGGGGGAGGCACTGAAAAGGAGCAGGGAAATCCCAGCCTCCCCCCACAAAACATGGTGATTAGTGAGGTAAACACCAAGGTACAGAAGTTATTAGGGAGCAGAACAGATTTAAATGTAAAAAAAGGCAAAGGCAGTAGGGACAGAAATGGGGATAAAAGAGGCAAGGCTATCAAAAAGTGGAGGGTGATGAGTACCAATGCCCGTAGTCTGTGTAACAAGCTGCCTGAACTAGTAGCCTTGATGGAAGAGGGTTGCCTGGATATTGTGGCAGTCACAGAAACATGGTACACAGAGAACCATGACTGGGATGTCAACATACCAGAATACACAATCTACAGGAAGGACAGGGAGGGTAAAAGAGGAGGAGGAGGAGGAGGAGTAGGTCTCTATGTAAAGGAAAGGATCAAAGCAACAGAACTAAAGAGTAAACAGGGAGCAGATGAGGCACTTTGGGTCACCCTGGAGACAGGAAATGGCACCACAATCCGCATGGGGGGTTGTATACAGACCCCCATCTCAGGAAGAGGGAATGGACAAGGAAATGATAGAAGGCTTTCTTGGAATGGCAGAAAAAGGGGAGAGATTGTTGATGGCGGACCTGAATATGCCAGATGTTAACTGGAGCACCTTTGCTGCAGCCACATCCAAGAGCAGGGTCATTCTTGATGCCCTACAGGGGGCATGCCTCAGACAGCTAGTATTGGAACCCACTCGGGAGGGAGCGCAATCTTAGACCTTTACTCTCAAATGGGGATGGAGAAAGAATTTCAGATTTAGAAGTGGGTAGCCATCTGGGAACAAGCGACCACCAAACAGTGTGGTTCACGATAAACACAGCCATACAATCAAGCCATACAAAAGCAAGAGTACTGGACTTTAGGAGGGCTGACTTTGGGAAAATGAGAGAGTGCCTCAGAAAAGCACTAGCAAACAGGCAAGAAGGAGGGGTGGAGGAACAATGGGGAGTGATCAAAACAGCCATCACAGAGGCAACAAGCCTTTGTGTAAAGCAAATCAATAAAACACAACGAAGGAAAAAACACTATGGTTCTCAAAAGAGGTGGCAGGAAGGTTAAGGAGAAAAGGACAGCATTCAGGAAATATAAGAAACACAGAAGGAGCAGGACAGAGAACTTTATCAGTTAAAGCAGAAAGAGGCTGGGAAGGCAGTCAGAATAGCAAAGGCCCAAACCGAGGAAAGGATAGCCAATTCTGTTAAGAAGGGGGATAAGACCTTTTATAGGTACATTAGGGAGCGAAGAAAGACCAAAGGAGGGATACTGAAGCTTAATAAAGGGGAGGGAATGTGGGTAGAGGGTGACAGTGAAAAAGCAGGGATACTGAACGAATATTTCTGCTCGGTATTCACAGAGGAAGAGGAGGGGGAGTTACCTAAACCAAACAAGAGAAACACTCTGAAGATGGGGGTCGATACCAGTCCATTTACAGAAGAAAGGGCTCTGAAAGAACTAATAAAATTGAAGGTGGACAAAGCAATGGGGCCTGATGGGATTCACCCAAGAATTCTAAAAGAACTAAGGGTAGAACTAGTGACACCGCTGACTACTCTCTTTAACAAATCATGGGAGGATGGTGGTACCGAGGACTGGAGAAGGGCAGATGTGATTCCTCTTCACAAAAGTGGGAGCAGGACAGAGGCAGGAAACTACAGACCAGTTAGTTTGACCTCAGTGGTAGGGAAAATGATGGAATCACTTCTGAAGGAAAGAATCGTTGAGTACCTAGAGGCCAGTGGGACACAGGACCCAAGGCAGCATGGATTCACGATGGGAAGGTCGTGTCAGACGAATCTATTTCTTTGACTGGGTGACCAAAGTAGTAGACCAGGGAGGGGCTGTGGACATGGCCTACCTAGATTTTAGCAAGGCATTTGATACAGTCCCACACAAAAGATTAATACACAAGATAGCCAGCCTTGGAGTGGGTCCCAAGGTGGTAGCCTGGATAAAAAACTGGCTAGACAACAGGACGCAAAGAGTAGTAGTAAATGGAGTACACAGTGAAGAAAGGAGGGTTACTAGCGGGGTACCGCAGGGTTCAGTTCTGGGACCGGTCCTTTTTAATGTCTTTATAAGTGACATTGCAGAGGAACTGGAAGGAAAAGTATGTCTCTTTGCAGATGACACAAAGATCTGCAACAGGGTTGATACACAAGATGGAGTGGAAAGGATGAGAAGGGACTAGGCAAGGTTGGAGGAATGGTCAAATGTATGGCAGCTCAGATTCAATGCAAAGAAGTGCAAGGTAATGCACCTGGAAACAAAACCAGAGAAAGCGTACACCATGGGGGGTGAGATACTGACAACAGTAAAAATAGAAAGGGACCTGGGGGTAATTATATCAGATGACCTAAAGGTGGGCAAGCAATGTGAGAAGGCAGTAAGGAAGGCTGGGGGATACTGGGATGCATAGGAAGAGGCATCAATAGTAGAAAACAGGAAGTTGTTATCCCTCTGTACAGACAGTTGGTGAGACCCCATCTGGAGTACTGTGCAGTTCTGGAGACCCCATCTCCGCAAAGACATAGACAGAGTGGAGGCTGTCCAGAGGAGGGCAACCAAAATGGTGCAGGGTCTGCACCAGAAGACATACGAAGAAAGACTAAAGGAGCTTAATATGTATACCCTTGAGGAAAGAAGGGAGAGAGGGGACATGATAGAAACTTTCAAGTACCTCAAGGGAATTTACAAAGTCCAAGAGGGTAGCATCTTCCAGAAAAAGAGATGTGCAAGAACAAGGGGGCACAATTTGAAGATAGAGGGGGGACGGCTCAGAGGTAATGTGAGGAAGTATTTTTTCACTGAGAGGGTTGTGGATGCATGGAACAGCCTCCCTGAGGAGGTCATGGAGTCAAGAACAGTGAGGGACTTCAAGAATGCATGGGACAGGCATAAGGCAGTCCTAGTGGGGCGTAGGAGGAAGTAAGCTGTTGGTTAACTAGGATCTGCAGCTTATCTGTTAGGTAGGAAAATGGGCAGACTAGGTGGGCCAAGCGGTCCTTATCTGCCATCAAATTCTATGTTTCTATGTTTCTATATCATTACTATCAAAGCAGATAATCAGCAAACAATCACAGATCCTAATAAAGCTCCCTCTGCGCAATTAGCGATGGCAGAATGAAGCGTCTGTATTGCAGCCCGGGTGGGACTGGAGCCTAAAACCACGGCCCCCACCCAGAATAATTGTAACCCATGAAAATGATGCCTCTTAAAGAGACAGGCATGGAGGCTAATAGGGCACTCACACGCAAGCACTTTTAAACAGTTAGAACACAGAACACCAGTCTGGCAGTGGGCATTAGGCAAGCCCAGGAAGACATTTTAGGAACAACACATTTGTAGGGGGGTTACACACATGCCAAACCTCACAGTACGGTGATCACTTGTACCCAGGGGACTACCCACCGTGATGTCAGCAATGCTGTCTTTGTTTTTAAGTACCAGGTGCTGCACTGCTAGGGTTACCACCTTTTAAGAAGCCCAAAGTGGGACATTTCTTACTGAAACATGATTTTTCTCAGGACAATACCTAACCTCAACAGATGCAACAGACTTGTTTTCTCTATATAATCAGCATTAAGGCTAAGTATTGTAGTTTCTTAGTTGCTTCTATTGTTTCTTATCATTTTAAGGTATTTTAGTTAAGCTATTGTAGTTTTCTAGAACATTTAATGGAAAGTTAGAAAATATTTTTCCTACTGTAAAATCAGGACATTTAGTATTTTTCATGTTTTTTTGCAGGACACAGCTGCCCAAATCAGGACTGTCCTGCGAAAATCAGGACAGGTGGTAAACCTAAGCATTGCCCCATCCCTAGTGGTTTCCAAAACCAGCTGTCTGAGAAATGCCCCTTGTACAGGGTCAAGGATGGTCCTGCCTCTTGATGTAACTGTGGCGAGAATGCCCCACTCTACATCAAGCAGATTAAAATCCCCCATTATCAAAACTTCCCCCTTGCTAACCATTATGCTACTGGATTCCCCCAGGGCTCTGTCTAAATCCTCCTCCTGTGCCAGAGGCCTGTACACCATCCACATGTGAATAACGTCCCCTGATCCCCTCTGAGGCTGAACCATAGTACCTCCAGCCCTTCTTTGTCCCCATGTTGCCCCTGCATCTCAGTAGCTCGTATACCCTCCTTCACATATAAAACAACCCCTCTGCCTTTCCCTCTGATCTGCCTCCTGTCTTGGGTCTTGTAACCCATTGGATTCAAGATATTCCACAATCCTTTCCTTTAGCAGTGATTGCATTAACATTCCCACCACCAAAGTCAGGCTGACTGGCGTAAAATTGCCAGCCTTCTTCCTGCTACAATTTTTGTGAAGTGAGGCTACATCTGCTCTCCTCCAGTCCTCTGGAACCACTCCTGTTTCCAATGATTTGGTAAATAGGAATATCAGAGATGTAGTCAGTACCCCCTGAGCTCCCTTAAAACCCTTGGATGCACCCTGTTTGGCCCCACTGCTTTGTCCACCTTCAGATTACTGAGTCCCTTCAGGACTCTGCCCTCTAAACAAGCATTTGTCAATACCGAATGTTTGCTTGCTGGTATTATTTATTTATTTTATTTATTTATTGAAATAATCAGTTTTACAACCTTTGAGTCAGAGACTCGTTTACAAAGGTACCTTGTCACAAGGGGGGGAAGACAACAATTAAGTGCGGTTTTAGACAGAGGTTACATACAGGTGAGATACATACATACGTTGAGTTACACGCATCATTATATACACACAGTTGTTACAGTTGCAGTTGTTACAGTTGCCCAGTCGTCCATGGAGCACAGTGAGGACTTAGGGAGCTATTCGAGACAGGGTTATGTTCCACTACAGGCATTTACAGCACCGGCTGTCAATAATGTGTTTACGGAGGGCTATTTTGAACCGGCCAATCCCGGGGATCTTTGTTATTCCCTCAGGAAGGTAGTTAAACCAGGCCGGGGCTTTATGACTGAAGGATCTTTGGCAGAGAGAGGTCCTTGCCCTGGGTACTAGGAAGGTGGCTTTGGTGGAGTTACGGGTTAGCACCGGCCGGACGGCTGGTTGCAGGGATGCGGAGACCCCTGGTGGGCATAACCCAGACAGGGATTTTTTAGCCAGAAGGCAGGTGTGGTATTTCAGCCGTTCCTCAAGAGTGAGTATGTTAGTGGCAGAGTAGCAGGCAAGTGTGAGTTCTGCTGTGGGTGCTGGTCAGGAGCCTACAGGCTTTGTTAATAGAGGTCTGACTTTAGATAGGGCTGGAAGGGTCTGCCGCTGCGATATTGGAAGTCCGTGAGTCGGCCAGAGACAACACAGATGAGGTGATGGCCAATTTTAAAGGCAGATTCTGGGAGGCAGTCTTGTGGCGGTAAAGGAGCCCAATCCTGGAGTTTCATGGCTGAGGACAGGGTTTTTAGATGGGCGTGGAATGTAAGCCTGCATCAAAAGTGATGCCCAGGTACTTAAATGTTGTTACCTGTTCAAGTGGGAGGAGTGCTAGAGTGATGAGAAGGGGTATCCTTGGCACTATTTTGCCGATGTCGAACAGCATTGACTTTGTTTTTCAGGTTCAGTACTAGCCGATGGTTACTGAACCATTTTTCAGCTGAGGAATGTGCTTTGCAGCGTGCTTTTGAGTAGCAGTGGGTCTGAGTGTGATGCTAAGATCACTGCATCATCCGCAGAAGCAGTATTTTGTTGGAGCAGGAGCTTGGGAGGGTGTTTAGGAAGAGACTGAAAAGAGTGGGTCCAAGGATGGAGCCTTGCAGGACCCCGAGAGTACCGGTAGGCTGGTGGAGAAGGTCCTATTTAGCTTAACTCTTTGGGATCTGTTGTGCAGGTAGCTTGAGAACCAATTCAGGGGCCATATGAAAATCCCAGTTGGCTGAGGGAGTTTAACAGCAGGGGTGAGCACGGTGTCAAAGGGCTTGGATAGGTCGATGAAAACTGCCCTGAAAAATGACCTTTATCAAGCTTAGAGTGTATATGGTGGGAGAATTCAGAAGGGCAGTGGATGTGCTGTGGCCCGAGACGAAACCCATGCTGCTCAGGACATAGGATGTCGTATTTAGACAGGTATTCTACTAGCTGAGTGGATACTATTTTTCCAAGGCTTTGGAGAGGGGAAGGATGGAGATAGGCCTGTAGTTATTTGGTAGTGTTGGGTCCCCAGACTTATGGATGGGGTGACTTGACCTGTTTCCATGCTTCTGAGGAATTGGCCAAGGCATAGAGATCTATTATGGCAATCGTGGGGGATTAGCATGACCTCCAGCGTGAGCTAAGTATCCTGGAGTCAAGGGTCATTACTTGGGTTTGGAGGCTGAGATTTTAGTAGGAAAGGCTTGGCATCATGGGGTGAGATCATCCGGAAGTGGAATAGTGGCGGGAGGTGTGTGTGGGTGGGCAAGGGACAGGGTCAGAGTTGGGCAGGGAGAACTGCACTTAAGTCCGTGAAAGTTTTATTCAGGCAGTCTGCATATATGATTGGTCTGTCGAGACTGCCCCATTTATGACAATCTGAGATGGAGGGGAGGGTTTTGCCATTCAGTTCTTTAATATTGTCCCAGAAGGCTCTGGCTGAGCTCCAGGAGGATGTCAAAAGCAGCCTGATAGTGTCTGGCTTTCGCTGCTTGATGGCCCAGGTGCATTGGTTGCGAGCAGCTCTATAGGCTTGCCTGTCTGCCACCGACCAGACTCATTTGCTATGGCCAGAGATTGTCTCTCTGTTTTAGTTGCTGGATCAGTGCAGGGGATATCCATGCCACAGCCCATTTTCTTTTTAGATGTGGTGATGAGGGGCAAATGGGTCGGCAGGCATTGTTGAAGGCCCTAGTGAGGTGTTAAAGCAGAATTTATGTCAGATGCTATGGTCATTGAGTCCAATCGACTTGTGCGAGGTGATGTTTGAGGTTGTCAAGACTCCTGGGAGAAATCATCGAGGGTGCTGCAGCACTCAGGGCTGAGTGTGGGGGAGGACCAGAAGCAGATGACAGGGGAGTGGTCACTAAGTGAGTCCGCTAGGACTTTTACAGATTCCAACTTGTGTGGCCAATTGGAAAGAACTATGTCCAGGAGGGAGCTAGTTCCCTTCGCTTGGTTAAGTCTGGTGGGCTGAGTGACCATTTGAGACAGGTCAAGGGCTGCAAGCTCATCCTTTATATTGTCACTGGGCATGCAGGAGTTAGACAGATGCAGAATAGGAATGGCAGTGAAGTACTGAAGTGTACGCCGACCCCACCTCCATCTTGTAGAGATGGGCAGGCATTGGGGTAAGTGTTTGGGTCATCGCCCATGAGGGTCATGCAATGTTACCTCACCCTTTTCTGCAGACACTGACATGGGTTGAGGTGTGCATTAGGGTTTTTGGCTTTACAGTCAACCCATTCCATAAGGACATGTGCTGAAATGGGTGCAGCATAGGATAATGGGGTGAAGTCTGGGGCCGAAGAGTCCAAGGCACACCTTGATGCCTCTCAGTGGCTGGGGGGTGGGGTGGGATGGCATGAGCAGTACAGTAGGCAATCCAAAGGCATATCCCGATAGCTGTCCATCTGTACAGGGTAGGACGTTATGGGTAGAAACGCTAACACCTTGGGTGTTTGTTGGTATTTACAGAACAAATTGTCAACATGGCCTTTTGTGACCCCACCTCATGAAAGCATTTGGAACCTCTTCTCATGAAGAGCGGCAGTGTGATTTTGTCAATGTGTCCTGAACATTGAGTTCCAAGAGCGACAGTGCCATTCTGCGCCACATGTATGAAAAGACAGATTGGGCAGGATATGAAAAATGACAGCTGTACCATCCATAGGGAGATGTGAAGAGATGGCAACGCTGAAAATGTGTAGTGGGAATATTACACCATGCTCGCATTTCTGAGTATACGTGGAAACTGCGCAATGCATACTCCCTGTGCTCATGAACAGTGTCACTGTGATTTTCTTAATGTGTCCTGAACACTGATTTCCCACAGCAACCACAGTATTGTGCGCCGGAAGTGCAAAAACACATTTTGGCCAGCATGTGAAAAATAACAGCTGTACTGTTCATAATAAGATGCGGAAAAATGGCAATATTAAAAATGTGGAGTGAAAATATTATAAATGTGCGAAGTTATGAGCGTGCATGGAAACTGCATAACGCATGCTCATAACACACTCATTTTATGGACTTTCATCACCAAATTTTCAACATAGGCATTTTAGGACCTGTGCTAATGAACAGTGTCACTGACATTTTTGTAATTTGTCAAAGTGCGGAAACACATTTCGTCCAGGATGTGAAAAATGACAGCTATACTGTTCATATGGAGGTGCTGAAAAATGGCAATGTTGAAAATCTGGAGTAAACATATTACAAATGTGCCAAGTTACGAGCCTGCGTGGAAACAGCATAATGCACACTCGTAACACAGTCATTTTATGGACTTTTGTCACCATATTTTAAACATAGGCATTTTAGGACCTCTGCTAATGAACAGTGTCACTGTTATTTTCGTAATGTGTCCCCAACACAGATTTCCCACAGCGATCGCGCTGTTCTGCGCCGGAAGTGCAAAAATACATTTTGCCCAGGATGTGAAAAATGACAGCTGTACTGTTCATAAGGAGGTGTGCAAAAATGGCAATGTTGAAAATCTGGACTGAAAATGTTGTAAATTCGCAAAGTTATGAGAGTGCGTAGCAACTGCGCAACGCTCGCTCGTAAAACAGTCATTTTTTGGATTTTGTCCACCAAATTTGCAACATACACTTTTTGAGAGCCCACCTCATGAACACTGGCACTGTCATTTCATTAATCAGTCACGAAAGGTGATTCCGTGCAGTGACCGCAAAATCATCTTTCGGGACCGATTAACATCATGACAGTGACTGAATTCATGAGGAGGGGTCCCAAAAACCCCATGTTGAAAATTTGGTGAAAAAATTCCAAAAAATACCTAAGATATGCAGCAAAGTTGAAAAACCCCTATCTATCCCATTATACTGCTTACCGGCATTTCCTCAGTTCACGGTCGGCTTTGAAGAGTGCAGACGTGTTCCCGATCCACCAAGATCGTCACACTGGGCTCTGGAGGTGGCATGGGGTGGGGAGGTGTGGGAGGCAGGGTGCGCAGTGGTGGTGCGAGTTGTGGGGGGCAGGGAGACTACGAGGGCAGTTATTTTTACAGGTTTAAAAAACTTGAAAAACATTGCGGGACGGTTTTTCCATTATGGCATTGGGCACGCTGGAGTGGGCCCAGCGTGCCACCTGAAATGTTTCTGGGGTGTAGCCGATGGGTGATTGGGCACCACTGTCGGCACAAAAGCGGTCGGAAGCGAAGAGCCGAGGGGATTGGGCACCTCCTCGCTAAATTACTTTATTTTTCGGGCGGGTGCATTATGCCGGCGGGGAGTGGGCTCCCCGTCGGCAAATCAAACTGGGAGGGGACATGATGCCAACAGGAGTAGGCTCCCATCGGCAACTTTAAATTGAGGGGATCAGGTCGATGGGAATTGGGGCCCCATCGGCAAAAAACACTGTTGTGGGGCATGCTGCCGAGGGGATTGGCCACCCCTCGCTCGGGGCAACTTTAATATTGTTTTGTGAACAGGTGGAAAGCCGCCGCCATCTTCACAAACAATATTACAGTCAGCAAGTTCCACCCAGCAATGACGGGTCGCTCACTCATTGCAGCAGAATTACTGGTGCTGCAATGACGAGGCAGCCCCTGATTGCTGCGGCAAAAACGTTGCAACTTGGTGCAACTTTTGCAAGCCAGTGTCATCAGCACACTGTGCCCCCATTGGCCCACCACTGCCAAGCCCCTAAGTGCTGTGCCTCCCTTGGCTGCTACAGTGCCGCGCCTCCACAACCCGCTTCTCTCCAAAGCTGTCACATAATGTTTCTTGTGCATGTGCGCAAGCAAACATAAAAAGGACTAGTGTCTTCCTCCCTCCTGCTAAAGCTTCTTTTACTTTTTGTAGCCCCTTCCCTTCTGCTTCCTATGTGAACACTGAACAAAAGTATTTGTTCAGGATGTGTGCCTTTTCCTGGTCCCCTTCTGTGGAGTCCTCCCCCGCCTTCCTCTTTTCACTTACATACCTAAACAATATCTTGTCGCCTTTCATTGCTTCCTGGGGTATTCTGTCTTCAGTTTGCATCTTTGTGCTCCTTACTGGTTTCCCTGCTTCCCTCTGTTTCCCACGATACAACTCCCTATCCTCTTCCCTCTGTGTCTCCTTATATCTTCTGGATGCTACCCTTTTAGCCTTTGCCTTTTCAGCTACCTCTTTCAAGAACCATAGTGGTCTCTTTTTTTATGTTGTCTTGCACGCGCAAGCAGCATTTTGTGGCAGTAGCAGATTAGTAGGAGAAATGCAGAGGTGTGTCAGTTTTGGCAAATGTAGGGCATGCTTTAGAAGGTGTGCACCTCATTTGCCAATTAGCAAGCATGCTAGCGGTGACACAAGTGTTTTGCAGTGCCACCAACTTGAAACGACTTCACCACTGCAATCAGAGCCAAGCTTGTCAAGCAGCAGCACCGACGACACGCCTCCACTACATGCCTTGCCTGGTGTAACATTTCAATAAACATGGCGGCATCTCCACCGTTCATCTCTTGCAATCCCTAGAAAGCCAACTTCGGGGGTACCCAGTCCCCCTGTTGGCATGTGTCAAACCCCCCCCCAAGATTGTGTGGCACACTGGGAGACCACCCCAGTGTGCTTCCCTGTGTTCGGAAGCTGACTGCATCAACATTTTCCTGTCCCTGCCCACCCCCATTGTGAGCCACACTGGGAGCCCACCCCAGTGTCCCCAACATTGTTTCATACATCTGTAAAGAAAGTGCTGTTCGTTTTTTTTTTTTTTGGAACCATAAACAAAGAAAATGGTCCCTCGCTGTCAGAGGGCCCCCCTCCCCCAACCCACCCACCCTCTCTGCAACCCACCTTCTCACACACCCCTACCCCATACTTACCTCTGGAGGTCCAGTGCCGCAATCTTCAGTGGAGCGTTCAAAGGCAACCGCGAACTGAAGAAATGCCAGTAAGCTGTGTAATGGCATCAATGGGGAGAGTTTCAACTAGGTGGATTTCTCTGACATTTTTTTGACTTTTGACTCCAAATTTTCAGCGTGGGGTTCTTGGGACCCCACCTCATGAAATTAGTCACTGTCAATTTGTTATTCAGCCCTGAAAGGTGATTTCATCGTCACTTCGCGGAATCACCTTTCGTGACCGATTAACGAAACGACAGTGCCACTGTTCATGAGGTGGGCTCCCAAAAAGCCTATGTTACAGAACTGTTGTAGAATTTTTAATATTTTCACTCCAGATTTTCAACATTGCCATTTTTTCACACCTCCTTATGAACAGTATAGCTGTCATTTTTCACATCCTGCCAGAAATGTGTATTTGCATATCTGGCACACAATGGTGCAGTCGCTGTGGGAAATTAATGTTTGGGACAGATCAGGGGTGTCAGCAGACATATGCACAGTACTCAGCAGAGTACAGTAAAAAATCAGGCAGGAGCAACAAATCAGGCAGGGGCAACAAAAAGAGGAAAGCAAGGACATTGTGAGTCACATTGTGTCTGTGTCACGCTGAACCCTTTTGCCTTTGTTGTTCGTTATGGGGCACTGATGCCACCAGCCAAATACACAAACAAGAACAACTTACCAGGCAGGCAGAAAAACAAAAGGAGGAGGACTACAGGAAGAAACTGATTACTTGAACTCAGACTTGGCAAACGGGGAGGGGCTAGTGTTGGTGTGGCGTGGCAGTGCATATTTTGGTTTACGTTTACATAATGGGGGGCAACAGTGCATCAGTTTTTAGTACAAGTTTAAAAGTCCTGGCTACACCCCTGGGACAGATTAAGAAAATCACTGTGTCACTGTTCATGAGCAGATGTCCCAAAATGTCTATGTTGAAAATTTGATGAAAAAATTCCAAAAAATGACTGTTACGCGCGTGCGTTGCGCAGTTTTCATGTACGATCGTAACTTTGAGAAGTTTTAATTTTTTTACTCCAGATTTTCAACATTGCCATTTTCACACCTCCTTATGAACAGTACAGCTGTCATTTTATATCCTGTCCAAAATGTGTTTTCACATGATGCTTGGCAATGGCGCGTTGCTGTGGGAAATCAATATTCGGGACAGATTAAGAAAATCACAGTGACACTGTTCATGAGTGGAGGTCTCAAAATGCCTATGTTGAAAATTTGTTAAAAAATTCCCCAAAATTACTGTGTTACAAGCATGCATTGAGCAGTTTCCATGCGCGCTTGTAACTTTGAGATTTTTTAATATTTTCACTTCAGATTTTCAATATTGCCATTTCTTCACATCTCCTTATGAACGGTACAGCTGTAATTTTTCACATCCTGCCCGAAAAGTGTTTTTGCACCTGTGGCACCAAATGGCGCAGTCACTGTGCAAAATCACCTTTCGGCTAATGAACTGATAGTGTCACTGTTCATGAAATGGGGTCACAAAAAGCCCATGTTGAAAATTTGAAGTGAAAATAACTGACAAACACCTAGGGCAATGCCCCAACCTGTAGAGACTGACAGGCGTCAGGGGTGTGACTTGAGATTTTTGGCTGTAATGCTCACGCCATTCCACCCTCAGCCTGCAGCCACTGACAGGCATCGAGGTGTGCCTTGGACTGTTCGGCCCCAAAGTTCACTCCATTCTCCTATAGTGCAGCCATCTCAGCATATTTCCTTATGGAATGTTGTGAGTGTAAGTCCAAAGACCCCAAGGCACACTGTGACACTTGTCAGTGTCTGCAGGGTAGGGAGAGGTGAAATGGCGTGAGTGCTATGCCCGATGACCAAAGGCACACCCCAGTGCCTGTCAGTCTCTACAGGGTGGGGGTGGGGTTGGCATCAGTTCAGTACTTCACAGCCATTCCTATTATGCATCTCTCTAACCTCTGCACTACCAATGCCAATGCCAGCAAGACAACATTCAGCATTGACAAATGCCGGTTTTCTTCTTGCTTTTGTTCACTTGTTTGTTGCCTTTACTATGCTGCCTTTTAGCTTTGCCCACTCTTCCTTAACCCCATCCAGGTCATGTTCCCCTGCCAGGTCATTCCCGAGACATTCACCAATCTTTATAAAATATTTCCTCCTGTAGTCTAGGATCCTTGCCCTCGTGTGGTTTGATTCCACAGCCATCCTTATATTGAACCACACTGTACAGTGATCGTAAGGTTACCACCTTTGTGGAAGCCCAAATCAGGACAAAAACTACACAGCATGCTGGACACGTGCAGCGGCATCTGAAATGGCCATTTTGGATGCAGTGTCATGAGTCACCAACATGAGGCACTGTTTAACATGGCTTTTCAAACATATTATTTCATTACGCATTATTCACCTATGAAATACATTTCAAACTGAATTATGTAGAAATTATGATAAATAATTAGTTAACTGTAGTAATTTCAAGACCAAAACAATGTTATGTTGCTATAAAGAGAGTTTACTTAAAACAGTCAATAGTTATGAAAACAATGATGTTAGGAACAGTTAAACACACCGCTTCTTTCAAGCAACAATAAATACAACACAGTGACATACGTAACAATCAGACAGACTATTTCTTCACTTTAGAACTGTACTTAGTACTCGATTTTACAGCCCGCAGAAGGGCTGTGTTCCAAACAATGTTGGAATGAAATGCAGTGCATTTCATGAGGAAGTTTATCTGACTGTCAGTTCTGTTGTTATCAGTTCCCCTCCACTTTGGAAGTTTAATTAGTAATTGTCACAATAGCTCAGTCTCTTCCAGACAATCTGACATTAGTCACAGCCTGTCATGGCAGTTCCGCACAATTGCTTTGTCAGCTGTGTGTGAGGTGAGGCCAGAGCTGTTGCTGCAGACAGATTCCTTCAAAAATGTAAGGAAGTGCAGCTGCACCTCCAGTCCAGTGGCTATCCTTGCTGACAGTTCATTTGTTTCAATTTCTTGTGCATGAAATTGGGACATTTGGCATCCCACTGACACTTGATGTGGGTGAGGGGATGAGGGTGCTGAAACTGGGACTGTCCTGAAGGAAATGAGACTGGTGGTAACACTAACCCCAGGTGGCCCCCCACCTTGATGTCACTGCACTGTCCCTGTTAGTGAGTACCAGGTTCCATACTGGCACATGGAAAAAGGCAGGGGCAGCCAGGGTAATGAGGGCACTGCATGCAGATGTGTCAGTAGCCATGCACAGCGGGTTGCTGGCACCTTCACCCTCAGTTCAAGCCACAGTGGCCCCCGACCCAGGTAGAATGGTTGGAAGCTGTTCTACAGGTGGTCTTTGGCATGTGAAATAGAACCGAATTTCCAAGGCATAGGTAGCACATTGCATCTCCAAACATTCAGAATGCTAGATAGAGTCAAGGAGGACCTTTTATTTTAAATATATGCATACCACACCACTTGTAAATAAAATGTTCTTTATACATTTGAGAAACTGTATACACAAAGTAGTAAGCAATAGATATTCATAAAGAGAAAAAAGATTAAACTAAACTGAATTCTAGACAGTCTTACCAGTCAGCCTTTTGCTATGATATTGTCTTGCACAGATAAGCTTCTCCAAAATATCACAGAGCAGTTGGAGAGGTCATTCTTTGTTGTTGTCTGTACAGAGTTCACACAGAGCTCTGTTGCTTTGCTCTAAGATGACTGACTAACCAAATCTACCCTGTGTCAGACTCCGTAAACCAGGTTATAGTGTAGCTGGCCTTTCCCAGCATTTCAGATTTGGTTTATACTTGTAGCCCACCCTAGTCCTCCACTTCTGTCTAGGGTCCCGAGGTTACAGCAGGGGCATAGATCCAAAACTTTCCTGGTACTCTTGGCTTATTAGAGATAAAAAGAAGGCCTTACCTGGCAGATGTCCTCACAAAACAGGCCTTCTCTTACCCAATGAGGAAGACCTCACAGCCAGTAGCATCCTGCTGATCCCAATCCGGGGAGGAGGGCTGGTGCTTTACTCAAAAGCATGAACAGAGGTTGTGCAGGTAGGTTAATTCTCTTTATTTTGGACAGAAAATGATTGCCCCCCAAAAATTATTAAATTAACAGGAGCAGCTCCTTGGGGCTGAGAGACTGAGAAATAAGCACAGACAGCATTCAGAGAGCACAAGAGAAACTGCCATAGCAACCAAAGATTTTCTTAAAGGCCTGGAACATAGACCATTCTAGCTCCACACTGAACTTTCCCTTTGGTAGAGATTTTATCTAACCGTTGACCTTGCTTTCTTCCAAATGTATCTTTGATACTCCTAACGGAGGAGTGCCTTACTCCTCCTATGCCAGCCAAGTGAAAATTTGGAATCCGGAGCGAATGCAGCCTAAAGCCTCCACGACTGCTCTCATGCCAGTTACCACTCATTCACTGAGCCAAGATGGTGCCAGATTCCTACTTTTCCTTCAAGCCACCCAGAAGTGAACTGGAGCCTGAAGCAACGGCTCCCTTCTTCCAAATACCAGTTCCCGGAGCTACGTTCCCTAACGGGTCTGATGGGCCTGCCCCAGACATGGGCATGGCAAGCCCCAAAGCGAATCCCAGGATGCAGCTCCTCTTCTAGGCCTTACCCTCCCAGCAGTGTGCCTCCAGGATAAGCCTACCGGAGCTGCCACCTCCAGCAGACCCTGCTGCAGTCCTGCCACCACCACAACAGCCTCACTGCCAGGTTACTTCACACATGAATTGGGTACTGGGACCTCTGTGCCATGGAGGGGTTTCCACCCTTTTCCTCAGTCCTCCTACCTCTAGCCTTCCTCTCCGTCCAGCAGATGATGGAACATTTACCCGGGCCCCCGGCCACCAAACTCCTATCAGCCCTCCCTAGGAGACCTCCCCGTGTCACACTGACACTGCCAGACGACTTCTTTGGACCAGATGGGGGGTCCCCTCGGCCACCTTGCCCTCCTTAATACCTCCATCTCCCCATCTCTCTCCTGCCCTGGGGGACACCAGGGCTTAAATAGAGGTGAAACACTGCCCCCTGGTGGCAGTAAGCTGGAACGCTGAAATCTACCTGAGAAAGGAGCCCTACCAGAAAGGGGAGGACCCAGCCTAAGCAGGAGTAGTAAGCCCACCCTGCAAGGGGGGCTTACATACCATTTTCTGGGAGACTCCTCTGTCTCCAGAAAGGTATTTAATTAGTTTGTTATGGGAACCTTCCAGAGAGACAAGCATATATTAAGATAAGCCCTTGATTATTTTATTCTTGTTTTTATCGCAGCCTGTGACATCTTTGCCCCTCTGTGCAAATGCAAGATCAAGGGTGCCAATAATCCATGGGTTACACCAACTCTACTTGAGCAGATGACAAACAGAGACATGTTGTGGCATCAGGCTATTGCCACAGGCAAGCAGGCCGCTCTTCAAGTTTATAGAAAGGCCAGGAATGCCTGCACACGTGCGATATGTGCTCCCAAAAGCCATCACTTTAAAGATGAGCTTGCTAACTCCTGGGGGACAGTAGACAATTCTGGGGAGACATTAAGGAACTGAGGGGGAAAGCCAGCAAAGCTGCTCCAACTATGCTGGACATAAACTGAGTTATTTCCCTAGACCTGAAAGCCATTGCTGATGCTTTCAACACTGCTTTCACTGACCTCAGTAGTGTCCTCCGCCAGCTGAACACACAAAAAAATGTCATTAAACAAAACCAAGCACATGGCCCCCTTCCCTTCTACTTTAAAGCAATAACCAGAAAGTTAGCAAAAAAATACTTACAATGTGTCCTTGGGAAATCTAGGTGTACTGGTGACACAATCGACCTCAAACGTATTGCCCTTACCCTTGATGAAATCCTCTCCCCATTAACACACATCCTGAACTTATCTTTACGCTTTGCCAAATTCCCTAAGAGATGGAAAGTCACCACTGTAACACCGATACACAAAAGTGGAGACAGGACTTTCATCTCATTTCCATCCTCCCCTCTCTCTAAAGCATTGGAAAGTGTAGTGGCTAGTCGACTACCTTGTCAAATATTAAATTCAGTGGCGCCCAACAGCACGGTTTCAGGAAATTGCACAGCACTACCTCTGCACTAATTAAATTTACCAGCTATATACACAGTGCCCTAGACCGTGGCCTCATGGTGGGGGCGAGTTTCATAGACCTCACCGAGGCCTTCAACATGGTTAATCATGAACTACTATTAAACCAGCTATCCTGCACTGGGCTCTCTGAAAGAGCCATAGGGAGGTTTAGCAGCTACCTTACTGACAGACATCAGCAGGTAAAGATAAACGGAATCTTGTCAGAAAGTTGGGTAGTGCATGTCACAAACGCACTCAGCAGGTCAGGCCCTCTGTTCCCACAGTGCCAACCTCAGATCGCAATAGTGTGAACAGGTAACAGACAGGGTAACCCTCCTGTCTGCTTTTGGGTCCGAATCACCTTTAGTCTCAAGTTCTGGGGGGATTCAAACTGTGAATCTTATGCTAGCGTAGCCAAATGTACAGGGTCAGATACATACCCTCTTCAGGGACTACGGTACAATCTTTCACCAGGTGCACCAAGCCAGGCTTCCAAAATGAACCCTTAAAACTCTGTAAGAGACCTTAGGTATATTCTTACCTTTTCACAATTTGCTAACACCATCAAGCCCTTGAACAATTATCAGACTTAACCATCTATACGTCACGTGCAAAAAAGAACTGGCAGACACCCAGACAGTCTCTTAAGAATAGGTTTACTAAAAATGGATAAAAACAGTAAGATAAAATAAAGAACAAATATCAAAGCATCACAATCACATAAAAGAAAAACAAGGAAAACTACAGAACAAACTCCTACCAAAATACATTCAGATCTTTTCTATCTAATGTATTACCTCTGTAAGTGCAGTTAAATTAGAGATCTTGTTTCTTAACAGCCCAAAAAGATATGACATTCATCTGAGACACAAGTACCAGTTTAAACTGTGTCTCCATGCCCCTTCTGTGAGTCATCTAGCTCCTCCTTTTAGAATATAAAATTACAGAAAATGATTTCCTGTCAGGAGATATTTTAAATAATGTGACTTCAGAAGGAAAAAGACATTTCCTAAATTATGACAGTCTTTAATCAAGCCTTTCCTTTGGACTGGTGGCTAGTTCCTGTTTTCCCAAGGAACATCAAAGGTTTTTACAACTTTGCAGTCTGTCACCCAGGTGCGATATATAGCCAACAGGAATCAGCGATATGATGTCCCGTCCTGTAATAAACTGTATATTTAGCTTCCCAACTTCAAAGCAGCAACAAGTCATAAAAAAGGCCATAAAATGCAATTTCCCAAGGAAGTTAATTACATTACAGAGATCTCCTGGTCAGTGACATCCTGTAGCTTCACTGAAACCTGAGGAGGGGGCACCCATGGACTCCCAGGCTGTCTTATGTGAGACAATCACATACTAGATTTGTATATTACAAATATCATACAATAATCATAACCAGCTGGCCAAGCATCACAGTGCACACTGGGGTTCCCCAAGGATCAATCTGCTTTTTAGCCTATTTCTCAATCGTCTCCCAATTGAATGCCCTGAGAAAATGCTCTTATATGCAGATGATGCTGTGATCTTTACAAACAACAAGGACCCATCACTCCTTGAGAGGCAGCTTCAGGGGCAATTTGCCTGTGTTCAGAAGTGGTTCTTAGAGTACAAGCTGTTCATGAATTACAAAAAAACAAAAACTATGACTTTCGCAAACCTTCACGACAAAAACAGAGCTTACAAATTCACTATAGTAAATAACCTTAACACCCCCCTCGACCAGGTCCAATCCTTTAAATACCTGGGGGTTACCCTTGATAGCACCCTATCCTACTCCAACCACAGCGACAATGTCACCAAAGCCATCAGCACCAGACTCAGCCTATTACACAGACACAAACACTGCTTGACCAAGGAGGCACTTTGGATTGCAGTAGACAGCTCAGTCATCTCCGTAGTTGATTACAGCCTAGTTGTCTATGGTGCTGCCTCTGACTCTACCCTTAAAAGGGTCTTAGTTGCTTTAAACAAAGCCTGCAGGCTCATGTCTGGAGACCACAGGCTCACACACATGTACATATATGCCCAAACGTGGTGGCCATGTCTAATGAGTAGACTGAAGTACCAGACCTGCCTGCTAGCCAAGAAAGCGACATTGGGCCTTACCCACAGTGTGTCCAGGACCTGTTGTGCCACACCTCCAACCTTCATCACTCACGAGACTCTAGCTGCCATAAGTTCAAGGTCCCTTTCTGTCATACCTCTCAGGGTCAAAGGTCTTTTGCATACCATGCCCTTAACTGGCTCAACTCCCTCCAAGGCAATATCATACTGGAATCCAAACTGGGTCCTTTCAAGCGAAAACTACGGGAACACCTTGTTGCTAAAGGTGACTGTGATTGCCTTTCATAGCTTACACTAGCGAATCTGCACAAATGCCCCTTTCTGTTACTAACTCTAGTACCCCACAGCACTTGCCCACCTGATACACTGCCCCCTTTACTGCTAGCTCAATTCCCTGCTTAATTTCTTCCTTACCCCCTTTACTGCTGGCTCAATTCCATGCTCTATTTCCTCCTTACCCCTTTACTGCTAGTTCAATTCCCTGCTTAATTTCCTCCTTACCCCCTTTACTGCTAGCTGAATTCCATGCTCTATTTCCTCCTTACCCCTTTTACTGCTAGCTCAATTGCCTGCTTAATTTCCTCCTTGCCCCCTTTACTGCTAAGCTCAATTCCTGCTCTATTTCCTCCGTGCTCCTTCCCCACCATTTGTATTTTTGGACTATGCCTACTGGCTGATTTTTGTTCTGGCACCCTATAATCTTTAATTATGGTGTCTGTCCCTGAGTTTGTTGGCACTGGATCCTAGGCTGTAGTATGTACCACCCTAATGTTATTATCCACCATGACATTTGTATCCCATTGGGCTCACTTTGATTGTATTGTCTTCATATGTATGCTTCCTAGATATGTTTGCTCTGGTAAGCACTTC
This sequence comes from Neoceratodus forsteri, assembly GCA_016271365.2. NCBI lineage: Eukaryota > Metazoa > Chordata > Ceratodontiformes > Ceratodontidae > Neoceratodus > Neoceratodus forsteri. Next base: position 1,143,559,211 of record CM057453.1, read on the forward strand.
TCCATTATATAATTCTCAGGTAACCTAATTGTTTTTACTGTAAACTTGTCTTTATACTCTGACGTAGAACCTTTGTAAAAGAGCTTACAGCTCAAAGGTGTAATGCAATCCAAGAATTCAATGCTAAAAAGTGCAAGGTAATGCACCTGGGAAACAAAAACCCAGGGGAAGAGTACACAATGGGGGGTGAGATACTAACAACAACAAAAATGGAAAGGGACCTGGGGGTAGTCATATCAGATGACCTAAAGGTGGGCAAGCAATGTGAGAGGGCAGCAAGTAGGGCTGGGGGGATACTGGGATGCATAGGGAGAGGCATCACCAGTAGAAAACAAGAAGATATTATGCCTCTGTACAGACAGCTGGTGAGACCACATCTGGAGTACTGCGTGCAGTTCTGGAGACCCAATCTCCGCAAAGACATAGACAGGATGGAAGCTGTCCAGAGGAGGGCAACTAAAATGGTGCAGGGTCTGCACCGGAAGACATATGAGGAGAGACTTAAGGAGCTTAATATGTATAGCCTCGAGGAAAGGAGGAGAGGGGGACATGATGAAACTTTCAAGTACCTCAAAGGGAATCAACAAGGTCCAAGAGGTAGCATCTTTCAAAAAGGTGTGCAGAACAAGGGACAATTTGAAGATAGAAGAGGCGGCTCAGAGGTAATTTAAGGAAGTATTTTTTCACAGAGAGGGTTGTGGATGTATGGAACGGCCTTCCAGAGGAGGTTGTGGAGTCAAAAACAGTGGTGGAATTCAAGCATGCATGGGACAGTCATAAGGCAATTCTAGGGGGTGGGGGTAGGAAGAAGTAGGCTGCTGGTTAACTAGGATCTACAGCTTATCCATCAGGTAGGGAAATGGGCAGACTGGGTGGGCCAAGCGGTCCTTATCTGCCATCAAATTCTATGTTTCTATGTTTCTAAAAACTTAATAAATAATAAATAAAATAAAAAATAAGTCAAATTACTCCATTCAAATTCACAATCGGGGATAGATCTAATGGTTGAACAGTTATTGCCTGGGTCTGGGAAGGCTGGGGCACCACAGGAGGCCTTATGTATCAACCTGTGATGGTAAACAACTTGACTCCACTGCCCTTGTATAAGGGTGCTGATTAACAGCATCTGTTTGCAAAACAATGTCAGGGTGATTATCTGGATACTTATAGCAAACATTTACTTCAGTTTTATACACCGTACCAGTTGAATTTAGTCTGACCAAACTTATCAAGGCTGTCTTAAAATTTGTATGTGGGTTAACAAACAGAATTTAAATAACTAATAATCAATGGCCCAGATATTCAAACTGCACCCAAAAAGTGCACAACAGCAGGAGCAAGTGCAGGTCCACTGCGCCCATGTGCAAGAAGTGCAGTATTCAAAAAATGCGCAGGCCAAGATGCGCCTGCGGCACTCGATTGAATATTGCGCCACCTGTACCATAGTGCAACCAGGGATGTGCAGTTGCACATTTCAGATCCGCCATAGCGCAACAAGGGATGCTCAGTGGAGCAGTCCAGATGCGCCATAGCACAACCAGGGACGCCCCGTGGAGCAGGGCAGCAATGCAACAGCACCTGAAGTGTGATGCTATCCCAGCATGGCACACGCCCTGTTATGCATTATTGCTTAATTTACCCATACCTAATGTGGTGTGTCTTGAAGCACAGCCGAGTGACTTCACTACACAAAAAGTAGGTAATCCCACAATTACATACATCTTGGAGTGCATTATTACAATTATGTGATGGAACCATGTTTTAAAAAAATTTTAAAGTTATGCTTTGTTTTGATTTTTATAACTGCCATTTCTCAGCCATGGATTATTGCATGATTTAGCCACATGTAAAGGTCTTAGTTCAACAATCAGGTTAAAGGATTTTTCATCGCCCTTGTATATTAGTTGTTAACTTGTTTATAAATTATTAACGATGTTCCCTGGTGTTTCAAATTCCCATTTTTTTCTGCTGCATCCAAAAATATTTTTAATGCTGTTTACTGGCACAAGTACATTCTTAAGTACTGTGTATAGAAGCATTATTGGAATAATTAGTTATCCCATTATTTTGTGTCCGGCTAGGAATATATACAGGATGGCAATGAGGACATTAGTCCCCACACTTGCAGCCACTGGCATCATTCAAGGTGCTTTACGTACATGTTTGTCTGTATTTGGTTACTCAGTTTCTTTTATATGAAAGCCCTTGTTATTCTGCGTGAATTTTTGGATTGTTCGGGCAAGATTTTTTTTTTGGGGGGGGGGAATTTTCTATTATGGTTGTCCTGAGCCAACCACCTTGTAAACTGCAACTTTGAAAGCAGATGTAACCAAAAGAAGCATGGCGACCCCTATATTTGTTTCTCTAGCCATACTTACAACCATATTCTACATCTATCAAAAAAGATTTGTAAAAATGACATGGGACTGAAACAGTTTTATGCAACAAAAAAAAACACAAATATTTCCGCCGTTTTTGGGAATCTTAACTCAAGAGAGTGTCATAGTATTGGTAATTTACTCTTAATTTTTGCATTTGTCGATAAAATGAAGCAAACATGACAATTGATCTGTCCTGGTTTCATTCTGTCATACTCATATTGGCACCTAAAACAATGATGTTATAACTACATAAAACAATCTGACCCCTTGCAGATTTTTTCCATAAAGCTATCCCAAAGCCATGTGTAAACCTCCTTGCCGGGGCCCAATACTGAAGTCATGGAGCCCCCAAGGAAAATCCTTATCCCTACCATGGCCTGCATATATCTTCATTTCCAGCTAGTTTGTGTCATTTTTGCACTTTACTTGAATTAGAACATAGAGGAACAAAATGAAAGGAGGCCAACTGGACAACGGAGGCTTTTTGAGGCCCCCTTTGCACTTGGGGCCATGTGTGAATGCACAGTACACAGTAGCTAAGGCTGGTAACTTAAAAACAAGCATGGCAACCCATGTTTTTTTATTTTGCATGTTAAATGTTTAGATGACCATCATGTACTGGGCAAAAAATCATAAATTTGTAATGAGATTGCTAAAAATACCAGGGAATGTCATTAATGCCACTTACAAAGTGCAGAAATTCTGATGATAAAAAAACTTCCAAAATATAAACAAATCACAACTATGCACTTTTCTTATTTTCTGTCTGTATCTTTGGAGGAGGTATTTTTCAAATGGATTCCATTGCAATAAATTTGATGACTGAAAAAAAATGTTTCTTTATCTACAGATGAGCTCTCACCAGGAATTTGTTTTGTAGCATACAGAAAATCAGATTCCTAGAACATTTTCTCAATTAGAGGGGAAACAAGCCACAATTAAGGCCTTTACATCCTGTGAACAAGACAGCAAGATGATTTGTTGTTATGCTTCACTTAGACTGAGTAAAAGGCTGACTCAAAAATTATACAGCACGATCTGTTTAGGTGTGAGTTCTTACACAAGACAGGAAACCGCTTCATGGTTCTGATTTCCTTTTTTATTAACTCCGTTTTTCCTTTTTAAAAAGGGCCCTGAAAGAACCACAATTAGTTCTTGTACACTTCCCCCAACCTCTGATGACGGGTCTGGACTAAAACCCCAACAATCAGTTCTGCACCCCTGAACACTCTAGAAATGTACACACCCTGCCATAGCCCCCTACCCTGCCTCAGCTATGCATCATCTGGGGAGAAAAACTGGATTAAATATATAGTCCACAAAACAGAGGATGCTGAATATGTTTTAGAAGAAGCCCAGGTGCTACATGGAATGTACTATAAACAAAAAATAAGCTATTTCATGCTCGCCCAGCCTCTTATGCTGAAATGGGGTCCTTTGTATGTCACTATAGTAAGAAATTTATTGAAGTTTTGATCCAGCAACATTGTAAGAGAACTATGTGTCAAGCAACTGATTAAAAAAAACACATACCTTAAAGAAGTGCTGCTGTAGAAGTTACAAGTAAATTGGTGTTACCTGTAAATATGTCAGTGTTTCTAACAGATAGTATAAAAAAATATCAATAGCTGTATTATAGAAAGTAAAGGGTGACAAGTCCAAGGAGAGGAATAAGCTCGATGAAGAAACTAAAATCTGTAATAAAGTAGTCCTGTGCACGCATGAATCAGTTGTGAGGTAAAAGTGCTCAAAGAAAGTTGAAGCCAGGACTGCTGAAGGACATGGTGGGGTGACCACCTGAGCAGCCCAGCCTGTAGTTGCAGCTAGCACTGCCTCCATCTCATCTCTAACACTATAAGTGCACATGACAATTCCCGTAAATCCTGCTCTGGGCTGTATCATTCCTTTGTAATATTTTTGCTTTGAGTAGTGCTTACTGTATTACAGTTCCAGTGTTAGACTATATCTCTGTTTGAACCCTGTGTAAGTGTTGCTAACATTGTTTGCCATGATCTCCTGTTGGGGATGTGGCTTTTGGGGGGCCTTTTTGCACTTTATGTATATCATGTACTAGTTATACTCTGTTTTGTGACCCAACTTCCTCTCCATCGGCTCCCTCAGGGCACTTCTGGAAATGAGCTATTCCTAGCTCACCACACTTCTCCTGATGGAAACTTTCAAAATAAAAGATAAATATGGTATGACAACTTGATGACACCCAAGGGAGCAAGTGTACCAGGAGAGTCTTGGTGATTGGGGATGCTGATTGGAGGAGTAGAGAGGGTTTGCGGTGGTTGAATGGGAGGGGTGGTCTGGTGCCTTCCCAGTGCATTGGCCAACAGGGATTTAAACAAGATAGGAAGGATGATGGAGAGGGAGAAGGGAGAGCTGAGGGTGTTAGTACACCTGAGTACCAATGACCTGGTGAACCAGTTGATAGAGATGGGGAAGCAGAACTTTCGTAGACTTGGGGACAGATTGGTGGCACACTCAGCCTCCCTGGCCCTTTCTGAAGTCCTCCCTGTATGGGGCAGAGAAGGAGGGAAAGCAGGATAGCATAAAGAGTGATGTAACTGGGGAGTATAGTGAGTGGCTGTCAGGAGAAGGGGTACCAGTTTGTGGGGGATTGAGGGGACTTCTGGGATAGGAGACTCTTCAAGGGTGAGGAAGAGAGAGGGCCTGTGCGGTGGACAGAAGTTTGATGTCTATATTAGATGTTTAAATGGACTGTGGGAGAGACTGGGACTGATAGAACCATGGTGGCAGGTAAGAAGGGGATCCTAGCTAGTACGCCCCCACATATGCGGGTTTATAACAACACAGCGGGTGCAAAGAGTGGTAGTGGCTCCAACTGGACTTGGAGAAGAGATATTAGGGAGGGGTAATGCAAAGTGTGCATATACCCAAAAAATCAAAAGGATGAGAGGACAAGGAAAGCACAAGGGTAGTAGCAATGGAGTATGAGAGGTGAAATGGAAGGGGGAATGCCTTAATGTGAGGAGCCTGGTAAAAAAATTAGCAAGCTACAAGTACCGATGGCAGACACTGAGGTTGACCTAGTGACCATCACAGAAACATGGGCTTCAAAAAATAATGACTGGGACCTGACAGTCCCTGAGTGCTCATTGGTTAGGAGGGCCTAGAAGAACAAGTAGAGAGGCAGGAGTAGCCCTTTTTGTCAAGGAGGGTATTGAGGTGGTGAACGTTGGGCGCATCAGAGGTAGTAATGGAGAAACTGAGTTGCTGTGGGTGCAACTCACAGCAGTCTCAGGCAAGAAGCAGCCCTTGGGTGTGATCTATAGGCCTCTGGGACAAGCAGAAAAGAGAGACAGAGAGCTCAGGGAAGAACTTGAAAGAGGTGACAAAGGGGGAAGTGGTGATGGTGGATGATTTGAACCTATCAGCAGGAGTATGCAAATACATAAATTGTATATGTGTTGAAGGTTCAATGAATACACCCTCTGTAGTATTGTGAAAGACATTTTGGCTGTATCACACAGTGTCTGTTAGGTGCCCTGAGCCCTGTGTGTGACATATAGCTACTTTGTGTCTCTGCATAAAGCCATTTTGGCTATATTACACACTGTTTGTTAGGTGCCCGAGCCCTGTCTGTAACATATAGCTACTTGATGTCTTTGCATAAAGTCATTTAGGCTGTATTACAGTATTACACAGTGTCTGTTAGGTGCCCTGAGCCCTGTCATAGGTACACTGTGTGTGACATCTCTCTGCGGCATAGCGAAAGCCATGGCTATGTCTTACATTTCCCAGTCTACGCCTACTAAAAGGAAGCACAGTGCTGCTGCATGTGCAACTGAAAAGGATGTGGACAGTATGAATCCTAGCACTAATGAAGAAAATAGTGACAATAATAACATCACCAGGACTGGCACTAACTGTCCTCCTGAATGAAAAAAAGATGTTAGCAATGAAATGATAGTAGAGTTTTGGAAACAACTGATGGGAGTAACTCGCAGTTGTACTGAACATTTTGCCGCACGTGCCAGGATACTTCCAGCTGAAGAAGCAGCATGCAAGGACAAGGAGGCATCCTCCTTGAACATAAGCTCAGATGCTGAGGCAGCAAATACAGATAAAGATTGTAGTGACAGTGGGGACTGTGAATGGGATAGCTCAGGTTAAGTCCCACGTGATGATGACAGCACTTCCACTTCTTCTGAATCTTGTGGCAATGAGGTCTGTACTAGTTTCAAAGAGGGGGTAGGAGAGGAGGATGCTGTAGGACATGAGAGGCAAGTGTAGCAAAAATATCATATGCTAAACGACAAAATAAGAAGATGAGCATGAATGAGAACAATTCATGTAAACAAGGAAATGGCAGTGGAGAGTTTCCTCCAGGTCCCCTGACTATACAAGACATAGTGCCAGGCACCATAGTACAAAGCACAAAGGGTAAATCTTTAGTATGGAATTTATTTTATATTGACTCTGCAGACATCTTTTGAGCTGTTTGCAGTCTGTGCAAAAAGAGTGTCAGTTGTGGTGGCAAAGTGGGACATTTTGGAACTTCAGTAAGCAATAAGACACGATTGGGTGTGCATTATGGTGTGATAACCGCACTCCTAGGGGCGTAGTTAGGCACGAGGCCAAAGGCCGCGTGCCGGTCACCTCAGGAGTGCGGTTATCACACCGTAATGCACACCCCGGAGTGTCTTATTGTGCTTATAAAATGGCAGTTTATTTTTAAAAGCTGTTTTCTTATTCAGAAATGTATTTGTAAACATGTAGAAATGTAAGTTAATATGTGTAGTGAACATAAAGTAGTCCTTCCGCCTACTGTTACTAGCTTAAATTAGTGGTATAATTAGTAACAGTAATGATAATAGTATTAATAGTGACAGTGATTAAACTATCTTAGTTTTAGTGGTTGATGTTTTATTTTAGTTTGATAGGTTATACTGTTTGTGTCTCCCACCCTGCCAAGCTGTGAAATATCAGACCATGTTTTTATTTTCCCCTCTTTCTCAGTTGAGACAGTGTTTTATCCTGCCCAAAGTTTAGAAGCATAGCTCAGAGCTAACTGACAAGAACATCAACTTCATTCTCCCTGTTCTTGCCTTACTAGCTCATATTAAGATAGAGCAGTGCATAAAGAGACAGAAAGTCAGTAAACAAGTTGCCACAACAGAGCAGAGCTTAGCAGTTTGAAAATCGCAAAGTAGGAAGTTGCTTTGTACAGTGTCTGCTATGGGATATGCTCCCTATGAGTCAAGCAGGCTGCTTTGAGCAGTGGTTTTCGAATCAGCTTTAAAAAAAAATCATCTAACTGCTTTGGTAGGGAAAGACTGTTTGACCACCTTTATGGAGACAAAACAGATCCCTTTATGAGTAGTTTACATTAGAGAGCAAAGGTCTGCCATTGTCCGGTGCTACTTGCAGTTTTAACCACATTGTGAACCAAACGTATACTGCAATTCCTTTAAAACAAAATGGGAAGTCAGGCACGCTGACACTTCCACCCGCTTGACTCACCACCCACCCTCATCTCACTCTCGTAATTTAAAAAAATTGTAAGTTTGTTAATCGAGTCACTGAACAAATTGTTACCGCAGAGGAGAAGGTGGCAGTTTTGAAAACCATGAAGCAAGGCACTGCTCTGTTCGGTGGCCAATTAAGTTCATGCTCGCTACCAGCAAGCGGGCTGGTGTCTCACATTTGGTTGAAACCCCCAAAATGTTCTTCCTGCTGTTTGGGGGTGGGAATCTAACTAAAATCATCAACAGAAAAGGTAGAATTGCCGCCTGCCTGCTGAAGAAGGAATGTGAAGTTGCTTTCTTGTCATGATGTTAGCGGGCTAAAAGAAATGGCGACGGCAAAGTTATGAAACATTCTGAATAGAATGTTTAAAATGAATTAATGAGCCATCACATTCCGTTATCTGGTTGTTTTAGTAGACCTAGTTATTTATAGTGCAACATTGTCTCATATTGCACTATAAATAACCAATCAGATTCATCAATTGGTCTCTGCCATTTTATAAGTAATGATATGACATGCAAAGGCAAAACATCCAATTGAGTGGGGCAGGACAAGGGACAGTGTAGTTGGTATGAGCAGCAGTGGAGGTGGTGGTGGCACTGGCCACCATAGTGACAATGGACTGGAAGCAGGAACTGACATTGAATCACTTGATGTGTCCTTGCAGTCTTCCCAGACAAATATAGATGGTTTTATTCTGACACCATCAAGTATTGCAAAACCCCACAGTACTAGTACTCCACATGAAAAGGCATAAAAAGTACAAGTCCACAAAAATATCTCCTCATTCTCGTCAACTAACATTAAAAGAAAGTGTAGCAAGAACATGATAATTTACCCGCAAGCATCCAACATGCCAGCTGTTAAATAGAGCCACTGTAGAGTCAACTCCCTTTTGCTTCTGTTTCTCAAAAAGGTTTCCTCAAGTTTTTGAACTGGATTGAACTACAGTGCACCGTTCCCTGTTGAACATATTTCTCAAGAAAGGCTGTTCCACATCTGTAAGACTTAGTGTGTAGTGCGGTCACTAAACAGTTAAAACTCTCTGAGGTGACGCAGGTTCACATAACCACGGATATATGGACCAGCAACCAACCAGTTGACTACATAACTGTTACTGCTCATTGGGCAAGTTTTCAGTCAGAAAGTAATAATACCCGCTCTACCATAAGTAGTAGGAAGCAAGCAGTATTATGTGTCACCATTTTCGATGGAAACTACACTGCTGTGAATATTTTGCAGGAGCTGCAAAATCAATTCCAGAAATGGCTTACTCCATATTCCTTACCTCCAGGGTTCATGATATCAGATGCCAGTGCCAACATAGTCAAGACTGTTAGAGATGGCAACTACCAACACATCCCTTGTTTTGCACATTGTTCAAATCTTCTCATCCATAGTTTCTTAAATGGAAAGAGAAATGTTGAAAACTTGCTAGGCCATGCTAGTAAAATATGTGGGCATTTCAGCCACTCTGTGAAAGCACAAAAAATCTTGAAGGTGCTGCAGAGGTCAAACAACTTACCCTTGCATACATTAAGGCAGGAAGTTACAACGCACTGGAATCCAACATTTTATATGTTGGAAAAGCTTCTTGAACAGAAAAAAGCTGTACATGACTATACCATACAGAATCAAATAGGTGAAGTGGACATCATGTTCAGTTCCAATAGCTGGACTCTACTGGAATCTTTGGTCATGTTATTGGAGCCATTTGAGGTTGCCACACATGATGTCAGTGTGGACAGTGCAACTCTGAGTCAAATTCTTCCTCAGATCAGATTTCTTCAACTTTTCCTTGATGACATAAAGAAAGACTTTTAGGCGAAAGAAGACACTGCTGCTATTATGCTGGCAGATGACTTGAGTCTCAGACTGTTGACTGATCAGAGGATAAATGCCATGTTTAAGAATGACACCTATGTGTTGGCTACATTATTAGATCCCCACTTCAAGTGGAACATTGAAGCCATCCTTCCTGCAGGGGAAGACACTGAGTATTGGAGAGAGATGTTCTGCTAGCCAAATGTGAAATTACCCTACAAAAAAACTGTTAATTGATGTACAGCAGTCTAACCCTTCCAAACCATCACAGTTTGTCTCTGCTGCAGACAATAGCACATCTATCAACTCTTCACAGTCAGCAGTGTCATCAGCGAGGGAAAGGACATCTATAGCTACTTCTCAGGCATCCTGTGCTCAGGGTCAGAAAGGCAAATCACTTCTGAGTCACCTGCAACAACATGGACTGGTGTCCTGTAAAGAAAGTGCAGCTGCTTCATCCGCCAGACTGATAACAGTCTCATGCAGCACAATGATCCTGGAGTACTTTGCCGACCATACTGTGATCGGCCTCGAGGAAGTTCCATTACTGTGTTGGAAACAAAAAGAGAACAATATGGTCAGGTCTAGCAAATCTTGCAATAATGTACCTCAGTTGTCCACCTTCAAGTGTATATCCAGAATGCATATTTAGTGCAGCTGAAGGAATAGTCACTGACCACAGAACACTGCAAAGTCCTGCAAATGTGGAATGGCTTACATTTCTCAAAATGAATGCTGACAATTTCCCAGTTGTCACAAACATTGAATTATGCAAGTCTGACCCTGAATATGAACAACAGCCTGCAAACACTGATACCGAATATGATGACTAGGATGTGTACCAAACGAATGGAACCATCACCACTCCCAACATAGCAGCCACATGTGCCACACTAGTACTACTTTTAGTTTTCTTTTGACAGTCATTTGATCAATGCTCACCATGGGTATAATTTCTGGAAACAACAGCAGCCTTGCTCAGAGCAGCTGTGACTCTCATACCTACCTTATCAATGCCCGCCATGGGTATAATTTTTTTAAAATAGCAGCAGGCTCAATCACAGCAGCTGTGCCTCTTATACCTGCCTTAGCAATGCCCGCCATGTGTATAATTTTTGGAAACAGTAGCAGGCTCGTTAAGAGCAGCTGCACCTCTTGTACCTGCCTTGGTAATGCCCTCATGGGTATAAAGGCTTGGGGCACCTAACAAACAGCCTAATAGTCCATAAAAACAGTCTTTCACATGATTTTTGTTATGGCCAGGGTCAGGTAATCGTACAGCAGAATGGCTTGGGTAGTAACTACCCGACCCGATTACTTATTTTTCATCTGAGTATTTTTAGGGTACTTTTGGGGTACCCATGGCTAGTCTTGGGGGTCAGGTATTTTACTACCTGCCCATCCCTAGTTAAAATGCAGTTCAAGTCAATTAGAACAGCACTTACACAGACAATGAAGGACAGAAGCCCACCATGTGAGATCCATTTTGCAGTGGGTGCTGATGTCCCAATGCACCATCCTATCCAGTAGGATTTCAGAGAACCTGAGGATGTACCTACACACTTGGATTTGCTAGGTATTGTTCTGGTTCAGCTGCACTGAGTTGGAGAAACAAAGCAGCTTCACTGGCCAGAGCAGCTGTGGGCCTTTTCTGATCTTTCTCCATCTCCACTCAGTCTCAGGGATGTGTTCTGGTCTCAGAGAGTCAGCTGAAAAGTAAACTTTTCTTTAAAAAAATCTGCCTGCCTGGTGGCACTGATGGTTGAGGCGCTGGATGCCAGCCCTCACGCCACACCGGCGACTCGTGTTCTGGAATGGGCATGGGCCGCAGGGGTCGGCAGGGGAGGAGAAGTTGAGTGTCCGGACTGCTCTCCTTCTCCAGGAGGGTTTCCTGGTGCTGGCGTGGGTTGCCCCTGGCGGAGAGCTAGGGGGTCAGGGCATCGCCGCCATAGCGTGGGGTGGAGCTGGGACAAGCGCATTCCGTTGGCGTCATTGCGTTCCCAGCTCAAGGGGACAGTACAGAAAAATGCTGGCCCCCATATGAGCCGCCTTGGTCCCTGACCCTCTAGCCACTACAGTTCCGCTTGGCCCACTCAGGGGCTACGGTGAGGGTCACCGAGGATAGGCGAGCCCGTTTGTGGGGCTAGGGGTGCAGGCGGCACAAAAATGAATGAAAAAAAAATCCATGTAAATATGTGAGGCACAGACTTATGGTTTCCCCATTATTGGTGAGCAACCTCAATATTCATGAAGAAATGAAGGACTATTAAATGGAGTAATCCATGTTTTTTAAAGTTTGTCTGCCAGGTACTACTGGCAGATTCAGCTGTGCTGCAAAATACCATAGCATCCACTACAATCTTGGGCCAGCTAACAACAGCTGTTTCAAGTTACTGTACTCTGAAGCTGAAACATTTTTTTTCTGGAGAGCATGCTACTTCCTCAGCAAAACTGTTACATCCCTGCAAAAATCTAGAGCCACCTCCAGAGGTCAGGGCCCCATCTAAGCATGGAAATAATGACAGCATGAAGATACATATACAGAAGCACTTAAATGATGTGAAGCAATCTGTGCCTTTGAATGGGATGCTAACCTGGAGTAAAAGGCAAGGGGAATAAAAGAAGAGACCCTGGCAAGGCACACAGTCTGTCACACGCTAAGTGCTCTTGTTTTTGGTTTTATTTTTTCTACAAGATTATGGAGCACAACTGAGCATGTGTCTTACCCCTTTAACTGCACTCCTTTAAGTACTTAGAACACTGACATTACAATTTGTTTTGCTGGCAGTGCCTTTTAGATGTCAGGGGCACTGTGGAAATCCCTGAGCCTGAGACAGTCCCTTTTCGTATGCTGCAGCTCCCTGTAGCTGATTAAAGGAGACCTCTGCTACTGGGTTTTGTGTCCACCTAAGTTATTTCAGAACAGGACTAGTGAGGCAAAGTAAACGGAAGGAAAGGTAAGGGTCCTGGTCACAGATGCACAAACACTGTAGGACAATGCCAAAGGAGGCTGCTGAGCCCATGAGTCAGAACAAAGGCATGTGAGTCAGTAGACTTAGTCACTTTTCCCCCTGTTTGGCTCATGGTAAATCCTTTCACCTTCACTTGTGCATCTATCATCTGAGGTGTAAAAGTGGGGGATATCAGAATTATGGATAAAAGCAGACCTTGTCTCCCACTTTTTTAATGAGTCACGTTGGCTGAGGCTGTTTCCTTCCTTTATCTGTAATGTGATCATTTATTTTTTCAGCAGATGTCTAACAAAATAGAAACGAAAGAAACCTACTCTTTCATCTTTCTTTTTTCTGTTTTTTTTGTGTGCTGTGGCTAGGTCCAGGGCACCTATGCAAACCAGCAAAGCATGTTAATTAGAAAGACATGACTAGCTACCAGAATATTCAAAGTATTGTAATACTCTTATTTGGTTGGTAAAAATTGTTGCCATGCCCAGTTGCAGACTTTGTTTTTCAGTGATGTTGCTCCACTTAGTCGTCAGTCAACACCTCATGGAAATCTCTCACTCCATATTTTTGAATAGACCTCTGGAGCCTGTTAGCAGGAAGAGTTGGTTTTAATTGTAATTAGCCTTTCAGATCATCTTTTCCATCCATCTCTTTGTAGCTGAATAAGATTTGTTGCACAATACTACGGCAGGAAGTGTAGTATTCTTTTTTTTTTAACTAACCAGCCCACAAAAAGGAATTATTCAACATAAAAGCTGAACAGACTCCCATATGGCCTACAGAAAGCTCATCAGCAAGTGCTGAAGGAAACCAAGAGCACTATATCCTTCCATATTATACATTTCTGTTCCTTCCTTGTCAACAGTCAACTCCATTTCTGTAGTTGTTGGGGTTATAAACATTTGTTTTATTACTTTTTTGTCCCCCACAGTGTCTCCACTCCTTTGAGCCTTCAAGTTCCCCTGTTGCCCACTGGACTCACCTCATGCTGGTGGACCTTCACCCCAGGGTACTGCATGTATCCTCTAGGTGTCTGGCATGTCCCTCCTGGGTTCCTCCCAGTGCTTGATCAAATGCACCAGGAAGAAGAAGCATTACACGTATGACAGAAAAGATGCTAGTAGTCCGGCCCGGTGGTGCTGGAGGTTGAGGCGCTGGTTGCTACACCTCGAGCCATGTTGGCTACCTAGGTTTGGGAACAAGCCCGGGCCACCAGGGGTTGGCAGGGAGGGAGAGAGGATCGAGCGTCCAGAGGACTGTTCTCCTCTCTCAGGGGGAGGGAGACTTGTCGTCCTGCTTGTTGACTGCCCTGTAGCGGTGGCTGGAGGGCAGAATGGGTTGGGAGGCTCGATCCAACGTCCTCACATCAGTAAGGAAGGAAGGCAGGGAAAAATGGAGGAAAATGAGCCTGGCAGGCTGATGATAGTCCACCGCTCCTGGGGACCATCCCCAGATTCTTGATTGGGAGGGAGGAGAAGCCAGCAACCTCCTTCCTGGCCCCACCACGGGGGACAATCTGCGGGGGGAACTACTGGGGAGCAGCAAGTATGGGAGCGGTGGGACCAGAGAGAGAGTCCCTCTGTCAAGAAGGCTGAAGCTGCCTGCCAGGGCTCCAGAGGATAAAAACCTCTACAGAAAAAAAAAAGATGGTATAGTAGGGGTGGCACCAGTACATAGAAGCGCCTTGTGGCATGGAAAGGACTGGAGGAGGCTGTCATTTGATGGACTGGATCAGCTCACTTTCCCTGACATCCACACCCACCCTCCTGTGTTTGTGCCTGCTCCAGCATCCTGGGGGAGCATGCCTGATTTTGCCAGCCTGCTACCAGGAGCCATACTTATGGCCTGATCCACAAGTTATCCATCATATGGACAGAAGTTGAGTAAGTGGGTCACAGATCTCTATGCTGTACAGGTACTATGCACAGTAGCAGACCCACAAGGGTGGTGGGTTGGATCGACAGGTGTGCAAAGTGGTGCAGAGTGGAGTGGAGTAGCAAGGGGCTGAAACTGCAGAAAGCTGTCATTCCCCTGGAATGCCACTTGACCCCATAATGTAAGAGTGCGGAATACCCTGTGTGAAACAGTGTGTTGTTGTACTCTATGCATCTGGTAGCTAGTGCCACACCTACAGAGCCAGTGAACAAGGTCAGACATGGCAGTGCTGTAAAGGGTACAGGTAAGTATAATCACAGCCATGTGTACTTATCACTTATATTATAAATTATTTTTATGTTGTCAGTCAATCAGTGCTCCTCCTGTGTACAATTGTCTTTTTGTGTGGGATTGCTAAAGTGGAGCCGAGCATCCCACTTCTAATGCAGGGGAGGAACACTACATGGCCACTTTTAAACTGCAAAGAAAAAAAAGAATAACAAAATATAAATCACTCTACCCAAAGAGAGTGATTTATAATAGTTTATAAGTGTTGTGTGGCATATCTCTTATTGAAAAATAATGTTGTCTTGTGCTGTTTGGGGCTAACAGAACTGCTGAGCTTTACTTTGCAGTGCTTTGGCCCAAACAGAATGAGAGAACATTATTTTTCAATGAGACACCCACACTTTACCTATAAACATATATTGTGACCTGCTGTACAAATATCAATAGTGTATAGTTTGCCACTGTGATTTTCTATAATGTTCACTGATCAGTAATTGTAATTTATGACAAGTTAAATATGATGCATATGGCAGGGGTTAACAAATCCAATAGTCTGACGTCCCAGGCCATTAGATTTGTGCCCCAGACTACATTCATACTTGCTACTTGTTGTTCAACAGACAATTAGCACAGTGATCATTTAATGCCAGTTTAAATTGCTGTGGAAAGGGGAAAAGTGGAGCTATTTGAAAGGACATTGCCGAGAAGAGCGAGACAAAACAAACTCTGGCCAGAACTGACGCGACTGCAACTGCTCTTTAAGGCACTTGCAGAGCTCACGGTGGAACAGAATGCTATGCCCAAGATGGCTGCCAGAGCTCAGTATGTATATGTGAGCAGCCGTGAAGTTTCACACATGCACTGAGCTCCATTGGCCATCTTGGGCATGGCATACTGTCCCACCGTGAGCTCAGCACGCATGTACGATGAGTGGAGAAAATTGTGCATGTGCACTGAGCTCGGGCGGCAATTTTGGCCATGGCATACTGTTCCACCATGAGCTCAGTGCAGATGTGTGCTGAGCAGAGTGATCTCACTGACCGCATTGCGTTGCAACTCCAAATTTCTGCTGCGGTCAAAATCTGGTCAGTCGTTTTTAGAGCTGACAGCAAAACGTCTGCAGGCTCTGTCCATTGCAGCCATAAAAATTAGCATCGGAATGTGAGCCAGGAGCAGTATGTAACAGTGGGTGGCACTGGTGACTAGGGCAACATCACAGTGGTATGCAGAGCTGGGAAGCCAAACAGCAATGAGGAGTTGCTAGTATGTGATACAGGGGTAGAACAGAGCCAGGCTGAAGAAGATGCCATGTATAGCCATGGCAGTGCAACATCAGATTAGAGAGGAGCATCAGTCCATTCTGTCTGGGGCACAGTGCACAGTGCTAGCAGACAGAGAAGGCTGAAGCCAGATCTGGCACACCGTGTGATGAAATGAGGGACATGCTGGCATTTCTGGCACCTTGGCATGCCACTTACTGGGAGGACCCTGTGGATGTGGAAACCACAGATGACAGACAGCAAGAGGGGAACCCAGCTTGGTCTCCCCCGGAAATGTGGGCTAGGAACTGTGGAGAGGGAAGCAGGAAAGCAGAAGTTCAAAATGTGCTGGGGAGGCAGGGCTTAAAAAGATGGAAAGGAACAGGAAAATCATGAAATTAAGGAAGGAAGGGGAGGACGAAGGGAAAGGATTAAAAAAAAAAAATGAATGTATTTATTTATTTATATAAAAGTTTAAGCAGGAAATATATACTAAGCTTATAACAGCTCATTTCCAGATGAGTCCTAAGGGACAGGGGAGAAGGAGATAGTGGGAAGGCTTTAAGCCTGAGGTTCGATTGGGTGGAGCAACTACGTCACTCCCCACCAGGCTTTATTAGGTAGCTCCCCCGGGCCTTCCCAGGATTCAATTCTTTTTGCCCCACCATCCACCCCTCTTCCTCCAGCGGCACATCTCTCTTACCCATGGGCTTCTTCCTAAGCTACCTTTAGCCAACGGAATAATCGCTGTGGCCCCTATGGGGGGGGGAACCTCCTCTAGGGTTCCTTGCGTCATACCCTAATAGGGTGGTATATCCCACGGATAGAGAGGCAGAAAGCCACAACATTAATCATATTCTTAAAGTAAGTCAAGTCACACAAGCATCATCTCATCCAGTTACGTAAGCACAATCGAACTATACAATATAATTATAAAAATACAAGAAGTGAAATACAATGATATATAATTACAAGCAGAATCATAATCCTCCCCCCCAAAAAAAAAAAGGAGTAAATATAACAATAAACATATTTTTTTCAGCCTGGATTGCCAATTTACTAATCTGATTTCAGAAGGAGAGGGGGTCTCTTGGTATTCACCTCAGGGCCCTGCTGTGAAGTCGCCCAGCTACCATCGTCGAGGTGGACTATCCATCAGCTGGGTCCCTACTCCAAACTGCATCTGCCTCAGATGGCTTCCTTTAAATAGGGTGCATCAACCTAAAATTGGGGCTGATTGCTTTCAGAACACAAATCACCAGGCTGTACTGGGGCTGAGGAGGTTTACCTGTGTCTGACTCAGCTGTTTTTTTTTTTTCTCTGTTTGATTAGCAGGGTATTTTCTCTGTTAAATTGTTATGTATGTCATCTTGCTGACAGGAAGGTCAACACTCATCATAGTGGTGGGTCAGAGCTTTTAGCTGATTGTTTCATGAGGGCACAGTTTGGGCCCAAACACCCCCTTCCCCTCACCCCACTCACCCATCCATGATGCCATTTCCTTTATACCAGGGGTTGTGACATCATTTCCTCAAGAGAACAAGGTGCATACCACTGTCATATCCTTTCTACCATACTGCACTGACAATATAAGTATTCACATTGTATAATATATATAACAAAACAATCACTGAAAAGAGCGAAAAAAAAAACACAGGATAAACAGGAAGGTAGATAGACATGTGGGGAGTAGTGCAATGTATTGGCTGTGGGGCAACAATCTTCCGGTAGTCTTTCTGGAAGCTGAGATGCTGCCCTATTTGCAGGCAACTCTCTGCCCTGATGGAGGAGGTTGCCTGTCTTCAGGCCACACTGGACAGTAGTAAGGGAACCTCCCCCACCCAGGGAGAACCAGAACCACCACCACTACCTTAGAGATTGAGAAGAAAGCGCAGCAGTTGGACTACAGTGGGCTCAGGGAGGGTGAGGGTGGTGGAACAGAGGCACACCCAGTCAGCTGTGCCACTCCACAATCCATACACCATCCCCTATGGATGCAACCACAGAGGAGACTAGGGAGGTTGCGGACAACTGTCGCAAGGGAGCCCCACAGGAAGGAGGCAGAGGACACCACAGGGAAAGGAAGCAGCTCATGGTGGGGGGCTCAATCATTAGGGGGATAGAACTGGGGGGAGCAGGGAAAACTGAAGTAAGGTGCCTGCCTGGCGCCATGGCTTGGAGGGAGAGGAAGCACATCCTTAGGATCATGAGAACAGCTGCACGGGAGACTGAGCTGGATGTCATTGTCCACCTAGGGATGAATGACTTGGTTCAACATGAGATTAGAGCAGTGTAGGAGGAGTTTGTGGAGTTGGGGAGGGGCCTAAGGCACGTAGCACACAAAGTATGCTTCTCAGAGGTGCTGCCCGTCTATGGTAAGGGTGAGGCGAGGGTACTTCATACCATGCAATTCAATGGATGGTTGAAAAAATGGTGCCGAGCACAGGGGTTTGGCTTCATTGGGAACTGGGGTTCCATCTGGAAGGATACCAGCCTATACTGGCAGGATGGTCTGCATCTGTCCAGGAAGGGAACAAGTCTTCTGGGTGGTCAGTTTAAATGCTTCATTGGCAAGCTTTTAAACTAGTCAAGGGGGGAGAGACTGATAAGCAGCAGGGGATTCCCAGTCTCCCCCTACAAAACAGGTACCAAGTGAGGTAAAGACCAAGGTAGAAAGGTCAGTAGGGAGCAGGACCGCGGTGAATGAAGAAAGCAAAATCAATAAGGACAGGGATGGTGCTACAAGAGGTAAAGCCATCAAAAAATGGAGAGCAGTGAGTACTAATGCCTGTAGTCTGGGTAACAAGCTTCCTGAATCAGTGGCCTTGATGGAGGAGGAGCATCTGGATATCGTGGCAGTCACAGAAACATGGTACACACAGCACCATGACTGGGACATAAACATACCAGGATACACTCTCTACAGGAGGGACTGGGAGGGTAAAAGAGAAGGAGGAGGAGGAGGAGTAGCTGTCTACATAAGGGAAGGAATCAAAGCAACAGAACAAAAGGATAAACAGGGAGGAGAGGAAGCACTGTGGGTCAATTTGGAGACAGGCAATGGCACCACAATCCACACAGGGGTTGTATACAGACCCCCATCTCAGGGGGAGGACATGGACAAGAAAATGATAGAAAGTATCCTTAGAATGGCAGAAAAAGGGGAGATGTTGCTGATGGGGGATCTGAATATGCCAGATATTAACTGGAGTGCATTTGCAGCAGCCACTTCTAAGAGTGGGTTCTTTCTAGATGCCCTACAGGGAGCATGCCTTAGACAACTTGTATTGGAACCCACTCGAGAGGGAATAATCTTAGACCTGGTACTCTCAAATGGAGATGGCGAGAGGATCGCAGAGTTAGAAGTGGGTAGCCATCTGGGAACTAGTGGCCATCGAACAGCATGGTTCACGATAAACACAGCAGTAGAGTCAAGCTGTACAAAGTAAAGGTACTGGACTTCAGGAGGGCTGACTTTGCCAGAATGGGTAAATGCCTAAGGAATGGACTAGCAAAGGGGCAGGAAGGAGGGGTGGAAGAACAATGGGGAATAATCAAAACTGCCATCACAGAGGCAACAAGCCTTTGTGTGAAGCAAATAAACAAAACAAAACAATGTAAGAAACCACTATGGTTCTCGAAGGAGGTGGCAGTGAAGGTTCAAGAGAAAAAGAAAGCATTCACAGAAGGAGCAGGACAGAGAATAGTATCAATTAAAGCAAAAGGAAGCAAGGAAGGCAGTCAGAACAGCAAAGGCCCAAACCGAGGAAAAGATAGCCAACTCAGTTAAGAAGGAAGATAAAACCTTTTACAAGTACTTCAGGGAGCGAAGGAAGACTGAGTTAGGGATAGTGAGGCTTAATGGGGGGGGGTGGACAGAGGTTGACTGTGAAAGGGCAGAGATACTATACAAATATTGTTGCTCAGTATTCACAAATGAAGAGGGGAAGTACCGAAACCAAGCAGTGGAAACACTCTAGATATGGGGGTTGATACCAGCCCATTCATAGAAGAAAGGGTTCTGAAAGAGCTCTTAAAATTGAAGGTGGACAAAGCAATGGGGCCTGATGGGATTCATCCCAGAATTCTAAAAGAACTAAGGGTAGAACAAGTGACACCACTGACTACTCTCTTTAACAAATCATGGGAGGATGGGGTGGTACCTGAGGACTGGAGGAGGGTAGATGTTATTCCATTTCACAAAAGTGGGAGCAGGGCAGAAGCAGGAAACTACGGACCTGTTAGTTTAACCTCAATAATTGGGAAAATGATGGAATCACTTCTGAAGGAAAGACTTGTTGAGTACCTAGAGGCCAGAGGGGCACAGGACCCAAGGCAGCATGGATTCACAACGGGACGTTCATGTCAGACTAATCTAATAGATTTCTTTGACTGGGTGACCAAAGTAGTAGATCAGGGAGGGGCTGTGGACATGGCCTACCTAGACTTTAGCAAGGCATTTGACACAGTCCCACACAAAAGATTAATTTGCAAGCTGGCCAGCCTGGGAGTGAGTCCCAAGATGGTAGCCTGGGTAAAGAATTGGCTAGAGAATAGGACACAGAGGGTAATAGTAAATGGAGTCCACTCTGAAGAAAGGGAGGTTACTAGTGGGGTACCACAGGGTTCAGTACTAGGACTGGTCATCTTTAATGTCTTTATAAGCGACATTGCTGAGGGATTGGAAGGAAAAGTATGTCTCTTTGCAGACAACACAAAGATCTGCAACAGAGTTGATACACAAGGTGGGGTGGAAAGGATGAGAAGGGACTTGGCAAGGCTGGAGGAATAATCAAATGTATGGCAGCTTAGATTCAATGCTAAGAAATGCAAAGTAATGCACCTGGGAAATAAAAACCCAGGAGAAGAGTACACAATGGGGGGTGAGATACTAACAACAACAAAAATGGAAAGGGACCTAAGGTAGTCATATCAGATGACCTAAAGGTGGTCAAGCAATGTGAGAGGGCAGTAAGGAGGGCTGGGGGGATACTGGGATGCATAGGGAGAGGCATCACCAGTAGAAAACAGGAAGTTGTTATCCCTCTGTACAGACAGCTGGTGAGACCCCATCTGGAGTACTGTGTGCAGTTTTGGAGACCCAATCTCCGCAAAGACATAGACAGGATGGAGGCAGTCCCAAGGAGGGCAACTAAAATGGTGCAGAGTCTGCACCAGAAGACATATGAAGAGAGACTTAAGGAATTTAATATGTATAGCCTCGAAGAAAGGAGGGAGAGGGGAGACATGATAGAAATTTTCAAGTACCTCAAGGGAATCAGCAAAGTCCAAGAGGGCAGCATCTTTCAGAAAAAAATGTGTGCAAGAACAAGGAGGCACAATTTGAAGATTGAGGAGGGACGGCTGAGAGGTAATGTGAGGAAGTATTTTTTCACGGAGAGGGTTGTGGATGCATGGAACAGCCTTCCTGAGGAGGTTGTGGAGTCAAAAACAGTGGTGGATCTCAAGAATGCATGGGACAGTCATAAGGCAATTCTAGGGGGTGGTGGTTAGGACGAAGTAAGCTGTTGGATAACTAGGATCTGCAGCTTATCCATTAGGTAGGGAAATGGGCAGACTAGGTGGGCAAAGCGGTCCTTATCTGCCATCAAATTCTATGTTTCTATGTTTTTCTGTGTTTCTATGCATGTTGAGGAAACACTGTGGGTCCAGTGACCATAACAACATATGGTTCAGACTGGTCCTTGGTACCAGTATACCCTTGTCAAAGGTTGAAGTTCTGGATTTCAGAAGAGTAGACTTTGAAGAGATGAAGGACTTTGTCCAGGATAAAATGGTTGGAGTGGACAAAATCAGTGGTTTGGAGAAAAAGTGGGGAGTAATTAAACAGGCCATTCTTAAGGCAAATAAGTCATGCTTGAGAATGCTTGCCAGGAGAAACATGCACAAGAGACCAATCTGGTTCTCTAAGAAGGTCAAGGAGGCAGTGAGGACCAGAAAAAGGCATTCATTAGATACAAAGAGAAGCCAGGGGAAAAGGAATGGAGCAAATATTAA
This sequence comes from Neoceratodus forsteri, assembly GCA_016271365.2. Classification (NCBI taxonomy): domain Eukaryota; kingdom Metazoa; phylum Chordata; order Ceratodontiformes; family Ceratodontidae; genus Neoceratodus; species Neoceratodus forsteri. Next base: position 1,143,581,318 of record CM057453.1, read on the forward strand.
GTAAAGATAAGGAGGCCAAGGAAGTAGTCAGGGATGTGAAAGAAAACACAGAGCTGCATATTATGGAGGAAGTTAAGGGGGCATTTTTTCAGATTGGGGGAGAAAAATGTGAGGAGAAACTTGAAGCCTGACAAAGGGGGGCAGGGTAACAGAGGAGGACAAGCAGAAGGCAGCCATTCTCTGTGACTACTTCTGCTCAATATTTACAGTAGAGGATTATCATCCTTTGATGGACAGTGGCACAAAGGGTGTTGCAAAGGGAATACCAGAAATGGGGCAGGTGATATTTATAGGAGAAAGGGTCAGAGAAGGTCTTGCAATAGATAAAGCTCCAGGGCCCGATGGAATATACCCGAGGCTGCTCAGGGAACCAGAATAAGAGCTCGCTGAACCCTGGCAGGGCCATTCAGTGGCTCAGTGCAGGCATGAATGGTTCTGAAAGAGTAGAGGTTAGCAGGTGTAGTTCTACTACACCAGGGAGGAGACAAGGAGCAATCGAGTGAATACAGGCCCACCAGTTTTACCTCCATTGTGGGTAAGCTAATGGAGACTCTAGTCAAAGAGGATTTAATGGACTAACTGGACAAAAATGGGCTGCAGTATAGTAAATAGCATGGGTTTATGGCAAGAAGGTCTTGCCAGACCAATCTGTTAGTGTTCTTTGACTGGGAAAATAAGACAGTGGATAAGGGACAAGCACTGGATTTACTATACTTCTGCAAGGCATTCAACTCAGTGCCGCACAGAAGGTTCCTAAAGAAGTTAGAAGATCTAGGTGCTCCAGAAATAGTTAGATGGGTGGGTAGTTGTTTGGGGGGAGACAGCAGAGGGTCGTAGTAAATGAAGCCAAGTTGGGGGGTAGAGGGAAGTCACAAGTAGAGTGTTGCAGTGGTCAGTCTTGGCTCCAGTCCTTTTCTGTATGCTCATCAGCGACATGGGAGAAGAATACAGGACAAGATCAAGGTGTGTCTTTTCACAGATAACACTAAGCTCCGTAGCAAGATGGACAGCAATAGGGGCTAAGGGAGCTGCAGAGGGACATGCATAGGTTAGAGAGGTGGCCCAAGGCTCGGTAATTAAAATTCAATGCCAAAAAGCACAAGGTGATGCTCATAGGGAACAAGAACCCCAGGACGGAATACTGAGTGGAGGGGATTAAGATGAGTACCACTTCTAAATATAGAATTATTGAAACATAGAATTTGTAGGCAGAAAAGGGCTACTTGGGTCACCCTGTCTGCCCACGTGTTTCCTGTCTGTTCTGGCTCTGCAAACCCTGTTTGGTCTCCGGTGACCCTCCCACCTCCCTGCCTCTTTTTAAATGTACCCCTATGATTATTCTATGCATTTTTGAAGTCCACCAAAGTTATAGCCTCCACCACTTCCACTGGCAGAAAGAGACTTTCCAGAGACCTAGGAGTCATCATTTGCAACCTCCCTAAAACAATCCAGCCAATGTAGCAAGGCCTACAGCAAGATAACCATGATGCTGGGTGTATTGGGAGGTGTTTTGATAGCAGGGGGAAGGAGGTAACACAACCTCTTTATAGTTCACTGGTGAGGCTCCATCTGGAATACTGTGTGCAGATCTGGAGTTGCGACCTAAGGAAAGACAAACACAGGCCGGAGACATTGCAGTGTAGGGTAATCAAAATGATTCAGAGCAAACAGGGCAGATCCAGTGAGGATTGGCTTAGGGCACTGAACAGGGAAGATATGATAAAGACTTTCAGGTTCCTAAAAGGAATGAACAGGGTAAGCAATAAGGCAGTATTCAGCAGGAATAGTGAGTCAAATACATGGGGACACGAGTGGAAGCTGGCAAGGGAAGGAAACTGAGAAGGGATGTGAGGAAGTTTTATTTTACTGAGACAGTGGTTGAGCTGCTGTGGACCAGCCTGCTAGCAGAGGTGGTGGGTGCAAAAACCATTACAGTAATGGTTTAAGGCATGGCTGGGATGGAGTTGAGGGCTTAATGGTTACTCAGGGGAGTAGCAGTAAGGCAGGGGCAAGGGATAGGAAAGGGCAAAAACCCTTCTAGAAAACAGGTTTTGGGGCAGGATAATGTAGTACAACAAGGTAGACTAAATGGAACAAAGGTCTTTTTCTTCTAACATTTTCTGTTTCTAAAGTTTCTGTTATTTACTTTTTAATTTTAGTTTTTGTTGATTGCGAAAGCATCTGAGACTCGTTAATGACTAGACTGACTTGATTGTTGACTTGCAGCAACTTTGGCACTGGCATGTCTTGATGATACCTAACAACATCACCGGCATGCTGGCACCAGGACAGGAGCTGGAAACGCAGCATTTACATCAACAAGCCAGCTCTTGATCCCAGCATGCCTGTGTAGAGCCTGAATTTCTGGCATCTCGACCAGCATGCCAGCAAGATATACTGGCGCCAGAAATGGCTCCAACCCCTACTGAACACAGAAGAGATAAGTGCCTGTTTGCAATCAAGTCTGTTGTGTGTGTCAGCCTTTGTCTCAGATTGTCTGGGTGGAACTCATGAGCCAGTGAAGGTATGAGGTTAGGCAATGAAGAAGGACCCTTTGGAGAGGGTAATACAGGAAAGAGCCTCAGACTGATGTTGGGGGGGGGGGGAAGAAATGTTTGATGTCTAGTGTGTAGTGTCTGAGGGTCAGAGCTCGATGGAGCACTAGGATGTGGGAAAGAGGCTGAGGGCACAAGTTGATCCAGCTATGCAGCAACGTAGCACCTGCTACACCTAGGTCATCCAATAGCAGCAATTATAGCTGAATTTGTGCTTTAAAGGGGAACCTTTTACATTTTGTTGGGAAAGTGCTACCCCTCTTGACAAAATTGCTACCCATGTGACAAAATTATAAATCCAGCTCTGGATGTGGGAGATATAGTTATGCCTTTTATTGAACCATCACACTTCAATCAAAACAAAATTCTTTTAAATTCATGAGGCAGACTGTATAATTTATGTGCATCATTGCGTGTGGACTGCTAGTGTAGTGACTGAGCACTATATGTATGGAGACTGGAAGAGCTTTAACTAAGGCAAGAGGAGAAGGAGGAGTAAGGGGACTGTGAGTGAGAAGAACTTGGGGGAGAGGGGAAATTGTTTAACCAGGAAAGGCACACTCAATCAAAGCTTGTTTCAAGGTGCGACCTGGGAGCACAAGGAAGTTAAGAGACTTGCTCAGGGTCACACAGTATGCAAGTGGGGGCTGTGGAATTCAAACCCAGGTCTCCAGGTTTGCAACTCAGTGCCCTAAACCACAGCACTATACTTCCTCATAAAAGAGGGTTTGAACACCAGACTTACAGTGACGTAATTAGTTTTTAAAAGTAATTTTATAACATTGATTTGAGTTTTTTTAACCTAATATGTCTCTTCATAATTGGACTACTAAGTCATGTGCTGGCAGGGACAAGTACATTTAGTGATGCTGGTTGTGCTGGACAAGTCAGCATTTTAAAGTCTGATGACCCTGGTGAATGGGATACAGTAGGGTTTATGTTATTAAATGAGACAACATTGGTGATTCATGATGCACACATTGCAGTAACATGTAGCAGTAGTTACAGGTAGCATTCATACTGTGTATGTTACTGTGTCATACATGTGTATAATTTTATTCAAAAACATAGGTTCCAATTATGTGCCTTTGTTTATGTGCTTTATTCGACATCTAGAGCAGTAACTAAATGGGTCATCGTCCCAGTGCCTCACCTGCCTACCCTTGCTGCCTGTACAGACAGTGACTCTGCACCTCGTCCCTGAAAGGCCTCCTCTCCCTGGTCACCTGGTGGACCCTCCTCATGTCCATCCAGTGGCATGGTTAGGTGCCACTGCACAGCTATGTTGTGCAGCTTGGCACATTCTGTGAACACTCTGTATGCCTTCCCTGGGGCAAGCATCACGGTGCCACCTGTCAGATCCAGGTGCCTGAACCACATTTTCAATAGCCCTATCATCCTCTTGATCACAGACCATGTCTTCTTGTTTGCCTCACTGTATGCCTCCTGTGCTTTACCTTGTGCCTTCAGGTATGGGGTCATCAGGTATTGCTGTAGTGGATATCCGCTATCACCGATGTGGTGCGTAAATTACAGGAAAAGTACCTTGCTACTGCATGGCATCCATCAGCATACTTACTGTGAGAGCACAGATACTCTTCGATCAACTATCCCTCCCTACCCCCACATATACCAAGAAGGGCGCTCAGCCTGGACCCATCGAATATATGAGCATCATGGCATGACCCTGCGTACTTGGCACGCATATTAGTGATTATATCCACAGAGTCATAGACTATCTGGTAGTTGATGCTGTGATACCCTTTGTAGTTATGGTATGTCTCCTTGTCTATGAATGGTGCCAGGATCACCACATGCGAACAGTCAGTGGCCCCCAATACATTGGGAATGCCACACATGGCATAGAATGCTTCCTTTGGGGACCGTATGTCTGCCACTGTGGTAGGGAATGTTATGTGCACATGTAGCAGCAGGGTGTTGGTGACTTGATGCAGTGCCCTGGACATGGAGGCAAGGCTGATGCCTGTGACAACCCCTCCACCCACCCTCTGAAAGGGCCAGGTGGCATAGTATGCCAATGCACATAGCACCTTTGCCTCAACTGGCATCGACTTCGATCAATGGGTAAGTGGGAAGACATGGACACAGGCCATTTATTTATTCTATTTTATTTATTCCTTTGCGAGTTGGTGCACTGATCCGAGGACCTTTTTCAGGCACGGCCCGGGCCAGAGACTGGCATATACAGAAAGGTCACAGTAAATACACAGAGTTGTACAGTAACAAATAGCAGTCAGTGTGGATGTAGTAACTATACAGTGTTTGGCAGCAACAGTTGCAGCTCATAGTTAACATTGACTGGTAAGGAGTAGTATTGAACTAAAAAATATACAAAAAATGTACATACTATTCACAATTACAATTTATTGGTACATTTATGTAATCCCCTTGCAAATGGGGGTTTCTAAAAGCTTTCCCGGAGCTAGTTTCCGTGCTCCATGCCTGGTTGATGATCGGCCTAAAGCCGTTTAAATGGGTAGCCAGTGAGCGCTTTTAAGGCCTCCATATGCTGTCTCTTTAGGGGCTGCCTGTTACAGTCGTAATTAACTGAAATGGGGGGGGGGCTGTGTGGTTGTATGCCGAGTCCCGCCCGGACGCCGAAAAGTATTCCCTCTGCCATCGAGTGGTGCAGAGGGAGCCTCACAGAGGATGTGATTGTTTGCTGAAATAACGTGAAATAAAAATGATAATGTAGTTGTTCTAACCTGCCTTCCTTTGCAGTAAAGACTGTTTCGATTGTCTCTTCCATTTTGGTCCAGAACTGCTGAATTGGACCAATCAGTACCTCGGGACTCTGGAGAGCTGTCTGACCAATAGAGGAACTGCTTGTAAGTTGGGAAAGGCATTATGGGCTATGGCGCTTTTTTCACACCACTGAGGGGCAAAAATGGATTGACTGACAGGTATGCCAGCCTATAGAATCGGGTAGCGCCCAAATGGTAAGGAGAGCCCCATGCTGAGAAGGGGCAGATGCATTGAGACTGAGAAGTAGGAAGGAGCTCTGAGCTCCTGCGCCGTTGAGTGTTCGCGCGGAAGCGCCGTGGAGAGGCCTGAGGCAGCCGTTGTTTGCCGTTTAGTGATTCGATCGAATCCACCGGGCGTGGTCGGGAGGAGGCTGGTGCCAGCCCAGCTACCTACCAGGCTCCACCTGAGAGGACTGGAGAATCTGCTGAATCACGCTCGGTCCACCCGTGAGGTTGAAGTTGCCGTCTATTGCCCGAGTCTACTGCAAGTTTGTGTGGGGTCTAGAAGCAGCTGCCTGGTATGGTACCCCTCTGTCTTTTGCCATATAAATGTGTGAGGAAGCTGGTGAAGTTCAGGCTCAACCCTGCTAAGGGTGAAGAAATCGTTGCTTGCTGGAGTCGTGAGTACTGAACCAGGGTAGCTCCCTGCTAAGTTTGCAATCAGTGGCCTCCAGCTGCTTCATCATACTGCTGACTGTCTAATTGAGTTTTGTTTCTCATTTTGACTCTTTCAGTACTGTGAAGGCTATCTGTGTCAGGGCCCCAACCAGCTGCCACGGTGGACTAGCCGTTAGGGCTTGGGTACCCAGGGACAGTAAATATTAGGTTCAGCCCTGTACAGTGCCCTAGGTAGATAGAGTAAGCCAATTACCTTGATTCCCCCTGCCCGTGTTATTTGCCTCCCTTTAATAAATCAGATTGATGTGTTGCAACTACACCCTGGTTAGTTTGTGCATCTCTGGTGAACTGCTGCATAGTAACTGTGATATAACTGTACCTTACTTTACAGGGGGTCCCCAGAGTGAGCTGAGAGATACCATCCAGGGGGTAAGTTCGTGTGGGAAAGGTATTGTTGTAACCCTTCGTGAGCCACTAGTGGGTCGAAAGGGGGGTTGCAGTAACCCAGAGGACTGTGACCGAGGCAAACTCGCCAGTATTAACCCTGACCTCTGTGTGGAGGCACCCGTCAACGGATCTGGGCCCCTCACCCTGTCTCCATGAAGGCAGGCAGGGGTAGTAGCCCTAAGGGTAGCACCTCCTAGGGGTTACAAATTGGAGGCACCGCTGGGATCAGCGTCCCTTAGTGGCCAAGTGCGGAAGTACATAAGAAATGGAAAAACTGGAAGGGGATATGTTGGGGAAAATTAAGTTGGGACCTATTAAGACAATGGTACACAGACTGATGGGGTGGGGTGAAGCCGAAGAGCTGGATTTCCAGAAAATTGTGTTACTGTTAGATGTGCCTTTGGGAACCCCAACTGCTGACATCATTTCTACAGCAGAGCGAGTAAAATGTTTAGGCAAAGTGGAGGTAAAAGGGCGTATGGCTGACCTGCTCGACCAGACGTTGCAGGTGCTACTCCTGTGCAGTGTGACCATCGACCCAAGAAGATAGCTCCAGTGATTTACCCGGAGGGTGCCTCACAGGGATGGAGGCTAATTCATATTTGAAGTGGGTCAGTCACTCCTGGGGGGTCTCCCCAAATTAATAGTTTTAAAGACAAACTGCTTAAATTGCTGGCTGTGGAAGGGAGAACTACCCAGGAACTGCTGCAAGCACTGGATTTGTCTAGTGGTGCTACCCCTCAGGGCTCCCCTGACACCTCCCCCTGTCCCCCCAAGAGTTCTATTCTGGCTTCACTGCCCCTAGTAGTCCCACCTATTCAGCTCAATTCCTACCGTAAGCTAAAACTTTTTTTCAGGCACGGTGCCAGTGCCTCCGGGGGAGGATGACCTGGAAGCTTGGATGGACTGTGCCACCCCCTTAGTCCAGGAATGGCAATGCTCTGAGGGGGAGAAAAGGAAGAGGCTGATGGAGAGCTTGTGGGGTCCTGCTTTAGAAGCCATTAGGTTTGTGCGGGCCACCCGTCCGGAAGCCACTGCCGCAGAGTATCTCTCTGCTTTAGAAGGGGTGTTTGGGAGTACAGAGACTGGTGAAGATTTACTATGGAAATTCAGGTCTGCTAAGCAGTGGAAGAATGAGAAACTGTCCGCCTTCATCACTAGGGTGCAGCGGGCTTTGCAGAAGGCCTATAGAAAGGGGGGAATCACTGCCACGGCCTTGAATCAGGTCAGGTTAGAACATGTTTTAAAGTCTGCCAGATTCTCTAGTGTAATATTGTTAAAACTCAAGTTACATGACCGATGGGCTACCCCGCCTGAATATTGTCAATTAATGAGGGAGATTAGAGAGGTGGAGACCAATGAAGAGGGGTGGGAGCCATGTGTGAGGGCAGTGAACCCTAGTGGGACCCCTGAACCTAGCACCCCCGAGGAGATCAGCCTGTCTGGAGGGTCTGAGGATCCCCAGATTTTCCAGGTGCTGTGGGAATGTGAGTTATTTCCTCCGACCCCCACGTAGAGAGTGAGTTGAGGGCCGAGGTCAGGAATTTATGGGAACTGGTGAGGGACCTGAAGCAATCTACTATGTACCCTGTTAGGTCCGGGGCCCCCTGAGAGAAACAGAAACCAGACCCTCGGCTCAAGGGAGCCCCCTCACCCCTCTTCGGGCCCCCCACAGATAAGGTGTCAACCGCCAAATAGTGACCCCCGGGACCCCAAATTCTGTTACCATTGTGGAGAAGATGGGCATTTTCAACCTGAGTGTCAGAGGCCGGAGAATTTAAGGAAAGTCAACAGTAGACTGATCACTTGGCATCGCTGGGCCCAGTCTCGACCCCCTAGGAAAAGTTTTGTGACTCGGGCCCAGGCTCAGCCGACTCTCAATGCTGTGGCCCTTGACTGGTCCGATGTGTTCCGGCCTGCAATGGAGACCCAGGTGCGAGTAAATGGGATTCCCACTTGAGCTGTATTAGACAGTGGCTCTCAGGTAACCATCATGTTTCAGGACTGGTATCAGACACACTTACCTGAGGTGCCTCTGCAACCGTTGACTGGTCTACATGCGTGGGGGTTGAGCGACAAGGCATATCCGTATTTGGGGTATATCCGGGTTTGGTTATCATTCTCTACTTCTGTGGCTGGAATGGATGAGCAGGTGGAAACCTTAGTTTTAGTTTGCCTGCCCACTGGACTGTATGATGGGGTGCCTTTGTTGATTGGGATGAATGCTCATATGTTTGGATGATTGGCCCAGTTGTGCTCAGAAAAACAAGCATTCAAAACTGGGCGAGCCCTTAAAATACCCGCTGTGCTCCAAAAAGCAGTTGCCGAGGGCCCAGTGGGGGTGGTGTGGAAAAAGGATCTGGCTCCAGTGATACTTGCTCCAAATGCCCAGTGTGTTCTGCATTGAGAAGTAGGATTAAGGACGGATGTCAAGAATAAGTTGCTAATGTTGGATGCACCTGGGGAGGGAAGATTGCCAGAGGGATTGTTGATAAAGCCCAGTATCTTGCCAGCTAGAGCTCATGCTTATGCCAAGAGAGTGATGGTTCAAGTGCATAATGTGTCCGATAAAGAGATTCGAATAAGAAGAGGGTGCACCCTGGCGAGTGTCCATTATGCGGATACTGCAGTACTGCCAAGTAGCAAGGGCCCTGGGACAGACGATCGAGTTACTCCTGATTTGTTTGATTTTGGTGACTCTCCGTTGCCAGCTGAATGGAAAAAGAGGATCAGTGAGATGCTTGCTGAAAGGGACCAGGTATTCTCCCTAAAAGAGTGGGATGTGGGTTGTGTGCAAGGGGCTCAGCATCACATTCCGCTGCATGACAAAAGGCCTTTCTGAAAGAGATCCCAGCGCCTGGCCCCGGCTGACATCGATGATGTGCGGCGGCATCTGCAAGAGATGTTGGCTGCTGGTGTGATACAAGAGTCCAGGAGCCCCTATGCCTCCCCCATTGTGGTGGTAAGGAAGAAGACTGAGACGGTTCGGATGTGTGTAGACTATCGCACTTTGGATCGGTGAACCATCCCCGACCAGTATACCATGCCATGCATACAGGACGCCTTAGACTGTTTAAATGGCAGCAAGTGGTTTTCTGTGTTGGATCTCCACAGTGGGTACTACCAGATCCCGATGGCCCCAGGGGACCGAGAGAAGACTGCATTCATTTGCCCCTTAGGTTTCTATGAGTTCATTCGGATGCCTCAAGGGATTTCAGGCACCCCAGCCACCTTTCAGCACCTGATGGAGAGGGCCGTGGGGGATATGAATTTGCTCGAGTTTCTGGTCTATTTAGATGACGTCATAGTGTTTGGACGCTCGTAGGAAGAACACGAGTAGCGATTATTTAAGGTCTTGGATTGGTTGGAGGAGTTCAGCCTCAAGTTGTCTATAGATAAGTGTCAATTCTTCCAGACTTCCGTAAAATATGTGGGCCACATAGTGTCTACTGAGGGCATAGAGACTGACCCTAGCAAAGTGGAGGCGTTGACTACCTGGCCCCAACCCAGGAACTTGAAAGAGTTGCAACGGTTTCTGGGGTTTTGCGGATATTATAGGTGATTTGTCAAGGACTATTCTTGGGTGATTCGTTCCCTTCTCAACCTCACTCAGGAGTACCCTCCTACACACAAAAAGTATAAGAAAGCCGTGCGATCTGAGACCGAGAAGAGGTATTTCCAGCCGAATGAATTGTTTGGGGATCGCTGGACTATTGAGTGTGAGGACGCTTTCTATGACATCATATATCAACTCACTCATGCCCCCGTGTTGGCCTATGCTGACCCGGCCAAGCCCTACGTTCTCCATACCGATGCTAGTCTTCAAGGATTAAGGGCTGTGTTATATCAGGAGCACTCAAATAGCCTGAGACCTGTAGCTTTTGCCAGCAGAAGTCTGACTCCTTCAGAAAAAAACTATCCCGTGCATAAGCTAGAGTTCCTGGCCCTGAAGTGGGCCACTGTTGATCAGTTCCATGTCTATTTGTATGGTGCCAAGATATTAGTGAAGATTGATAACAATCCTCTGACCTATGTACAAACCTCAGCCATGTTGGACGCCACTGGCCACAGGTGGCTCTCTGCCTTGGCCACCTATGACCATGCTGTTGAATACAGGGCCGGTTTAAACCATATAGATGCGGATGCCCTCTCTCAGAGGCCTATGCCCCAAACTGATTGGATCAGGTTGTCTGAGCCTGATATAAGAGCCCTTTGCCAGAAGTTTGACAAGGAAGAACAGGTGTCCCCGGATGCTGTGAACTGTATGGTGGATTGCTTGGGGCCATCTGAGAGCTGTATACTCGCTGCCTACTGTCACTTTTCTGCACTGGACACTAGTTCACTGCCCCAGTTTGACAACACTAGTCTTCAACAGGCTCAATCCTGAGATTCTCTGATAAAACTGGTGGTGGAAGCCTTGCAGGCCGGGCAAGATGTGTCCAAATTGCACTCCACAGACTTAAGAGCCACCTTATTATACAAATAAGGGCCAAAATTAAGGCTGATTAACCAACTACTATACCGAGAGACTGTAAATAAAGAGGACCAGATTGTCAAACAACAGCTGGTGCTGCCTTCAGAATTAAAGGGACTGGTCTTAAGGTCTTCTGGACTGTTCAAGCCCCCTACTTTGTCTCCGGAACCAATGCCTCCAGAGGATGAGCTGGATAGCAGTAAAGCCTAAGGGGTGGGGTCCTTGAGCCTGGCTGAACTGTCTGGCCTGGCTGAATTATCTGACTTTTCAGAAGAAGAGAGTGATATGGGGGAACCAGCCAATGATATGCCAGAACCGGAAGAATATTTTGAATGCCCTGATGGTTCCTCACTAGTGTCTAAACAGCCCTCAACTGAGCCCCGTGGGGTGGGTCCTGGGGTAGATGGTCAGGCCTCAATAGTACTACGAGCCCTGGGTCCTTTTCCCCTGTGGAGATTCCCGCTACTAGCATCACTGAGGCTGGATTGGAATCAGGGCCTGTCTCTGGGTTTTCTGAAACCCCTAGATGCTCCAGCTGAGAAGTACGGCCTGTAGTAAAATTGAGCTATGAGTCTCTGGGCCAGCCTGTGGACCTGCCCTTAAATGTGGTCCATAAAGGGGTGTATGTGTGTCCCCGAGCTCCTTGCCTAAGCTAGCGTTGGGGGATAACTCTAGTTTGTTGGTATTAACCTTTGGGTGTGGTTCCCCTGCTTTGGGTGACCCACCAGTAGCTGAAATGGAGGGGTTCCCCTAGTCCCGGGGCCATGAGCAGGAAATATTGACCTGATTGAGAAAAAGAGGAATAAAGGGTTATGTGTGTACAACATTGTATAACCCATAGTACACTCTGAATATTCATGTATGTAATGCAAAGTGTGATGTAGTGTCAATTAGGCTGTGTGCCTTCAAGTAAATTAAGGGTAATTACTTGGCGTGGACGCCAAGTTTTTCCAGGCCAGGGAGGGTGTAACCCCCTTGCAAATGGGGGTTTCTAAAAGCTTTCCAGGAGCTCGTTTCCATGCTCCATGCTCCATGCCTGGTTGGTGATTGGCCTAAAGCCATTTAAATGGGTAGCCAGTGAGCGCTTTGAGGCCTCCGTATGCTGTCTCTTTAGGGGCTGCCTGTTGCAGTCGTAATTAACTGAAATGGGGGGGTGGCTGTGTGGTTGTATGCCCGAGTCCTACCCGGGACGCTGAAAAATAGCTCCCTTCTGCCATTGCTAGTGGTGCAGAGGGAGCTCTGCTGGAGGATGTGATTGTTTGCTGGAAATAACGTAAAATAATAATGATAATGTAGTTGTTCTAACCTGCCTTCCTTTGCAGTAAAGACTGTTTCGATTGTCTCCTCCATTTTGGTCCAGAACTTCTGAATTGGACCAATCAGTACCTCGGGACTCTGGAGAGCTGTCTGACCAATAGAGGAACTGCTTGTAAGTTGGGAAAGGCATTATGGGCTATGGCGCTTTTTTCGCACCACTGAGGGGCACAAATGGATTGACTGACAGGTATGCCAGCCTATAGAATCGGGTAGCACCCAAATGGTAAGGGGAGCCCCATGCTGAGAAGGGGCAGATGTGTTGAGACTGAGAAGTAGGAAGGAGCTCTGAGCTCCTGCGCCGTTGAGTTTTCGCGCGGGAAGCGCGTGAGAGGCCTAAGGCAGCCGTTGTTTGCCGTTTAGTGATTTGGACTAAATCCACTGGCGTGCGGTCGGAGGAGGCTGGTGCCAGCCCAGCTACCTACCAGGCTCCACCTGAGAGGACTGGAGAATCTGCTGAATCATGCTCGGTCCACCCGTGAGGTTGAAGTTGCCGTTTATTGCCCGAGTCTACTGCAAGTTTGTGTGGGGTCTAGAAGCAGCTGCCTGGTATGGTACCCCTCTGTTATTTGCCATATAAATGTGTGAGGAGGCTGGTGAAATTCAGGCTCAACCCTGCTAAGGGTGAAGAAATCGTTGCTTGCTGGAGTCGTGAGTACTGAACCAGGGTAGCTCCCTGCTAAGTTTGCAATTAGTGGCCTCCAGCTGCTTCATCATACTGCTGACTGTCTAATTGAGTTTTGCTTCTCATTCTGACTCATTCAGTACTGTGAAGGCTATCTGTGTCAGGGCCCCAACCAGCTGCCACGGTGGACTAGCCATTAGGGCTTGGGTACCCAGGGACAGTAAATATTAGGTTCAGGCCTGTGCACAGTGCCCTAGGTAGATAAGTATATGGTAAGCCAATTACCTTGATTCCCCCTGCCCGTGTTATTTGCCTCCCTTTAATAAATCAGATTGATGTGCTGCAACTACACCCTGGTTAGTTTGTGCATTTCTGGTGAACTGCTGCATAGTAACTGTGATATAACTGTACCTTACTTTACAGGGGGTCCCTGTAGTGAGCTGACAGATACTGTCCGGGGGGGTAAGTTCATGTGGGAAAGGTATTGTTGGAACCCTGCGTAAGCGGCTAGTGGGTCGAAAGGGGGGGTTGCAGTAACCCAGAGGGCTGTGACCGAGGCAAACTCGCCAGTATTAACCCCACCTCTGGGTGGAGGCATCCGTAGAACGGATCTGGGCCGCTTACCCTGTCTCTGTGGGAGGCAGGCAGGCAGCTCTACATAGCACCCCTCAGGGTTACATTTACACCTGCAGGTAGCAGGTAGCTGACACCCAGGGTGCGGCCAACAAGCCAGTCCCTAGGTAGGAGAAGAGGGAGATGACAGGGGACAAAGGAGGCCTAGAAAAATTGCAAAGTAGCGCCAGTAGCATAGGGACAAGAACAGCTCATGGAGGACAGGAAGTGGATTTTTAGTAGGGTATGTAAATTTAGCAGGGGGTCAGTGTAACGTAGTGTGTTTGTGTGTGGGGGTGTCATTCCAGAGGGAGGGCCCAGCAATGGAGAAGGCCCTTTGACCCATCTTGGTGGTAATATGTGGATGGATGAGTCGGAGGAAGGACGAGTAGCAGAGATTGTGGCTGAGTCTTGGAGCAGACTAGATGTGATAGAGGGGAGTATGAGGGGCAGTGGATGGCATCCCCGATGGTCAGGGCCAGTAAATTGGGCCATCAGGTTTGAGGGGGAAACCAGAGAAGGGACTGGTAGAGAGAGCAGTGGCGTGGAGAGAGAGGCTCGAAGGACGAAGTGGCAAATCCGGTTGTAAGTGGTGTTGAGCTGGGACAGGTTGGTGGTGGAGGTAAGTGAGTACACAGGGCTCCCATAATCAGGAAGGGGAAGGAGCTTGCCACGGGCTATAGCAAGGCGAGTTTAGGGTGTGAGATGATTAATAAGGTGGTAGCAGAGACCCAGCTTCTGGTTTATGTGATGTACTAGGGAGGCAATATGGTCAGAGTAGGTAAGTGATGGATTGAGGATAATGCCAGATAGTAGAAAGAGAGAACAGTGTCGAGGAAGAGACCATCAGGGGATTGGTCTCTGAGAAGGCTGTCAGAGTGGCCAAGAGGAGAGAGTTTAGATTTTGAGCCAAGTAACATAGCCTTTGTTTTTGACATGTTTACTGGATCTTGTTGGAGGAGAACCAGTGGTGGACCAGACAGAAATCAGTGGTGAATGTGGTGGACAGTAACAAGGGTGAGGAATCGCTATGGAAGAGAATCAGATCATCGGCATAAAGGAGGGATGACACGGTAGGCCTTCCAATGGGAGAGAGTTTATGAAAAGGGAAAGAAGAATGGGTCCAAGTATGGAGCCCTGAGGGACACCAACAGAGTCAAGCAGGGGAGGGGAGAGGAGGGGAAGGGAGGTGACACCACTGAGGCAGACCATTTGGGTCATATCACACAGCCGTGTGATCGTGGCATTTTTCAAATGGAATTGTTTGAGACTTTATGTCCTGCTGGTTATACATGTGGCCACAGCCTGGCACTCTGTGCCTGCCCGTGTTCCTTCTCACTGTCCAGCAGGAAGACATTCATTAGTAGCCCTGGGCACATCCTCCATAGCCCTGTGTGGAACAGCTACCATGCGGTGTTAGTCCCACGCCCGTCATTGCTTCCCCTGACTGCAGCCCTGCTGGGGATGCTGCACAGATGTCCCATGCAGAATGGAGGCCCTTTAAAGGGGTGTGTACCCAGCATGCCTGTGAGGTGGAGTGGCCTGCACTGGCAGTGCCATGTCACACTGGACAGTGACATGGTGGCAGCAGCAGTGCCAGTGCAAAGCTATTCGAGGCAAGTGGGTGACTACCCATGGAAATTATGGCAAATGGCAAAAACAACTTACCAGTACTGGAGTCTGGGGGGGGCAGTATGGAGGGGTATGGAGCCAGGAGAGGTGTGTATGCAACTGGCAAGGGGTGAGGGGGTCATGCATGCCATGTGTTGCGTGTACTGTGGCATTGATGGCTTTCCATTATTTATGTTTCCGCAGGACTGCCATGGCAGGCCAGACCAGATGGTCCTCAAAAGGAAGGAGCAGCCTGATGGGATGGTGTTGGTGGTTGTTTCCTGGCAGGTCAGGTGAGGCCTGCACATACCCAACTGGTTGTCCTGGAGGGAGGGGATGCAGGACACCTATTATAAGGATGAAATCAGTGCCTACTAGGAGCTGGCAGAGTCCAAGTGATACTCTGGGGGGGTTCCCTGTGTGTCGACTGTTCTGCTGTGGCTGTGCATGTGCATCCCACTCATGTCTGTCCTCTGTGTTCTATTTGTTTCAGGGATATCAGGGACCACTGTGGTGGATGTTGCTAATGGAGATGGGGTACACTGATATGACTTCTATGGGGTCCAGTGAGGGTTTCCAGGAGGTGGAGAAGGACTAAATGAAATCAGAATGGCATGTCTGAGTCCTTTATGTTATTCTGAACTTTTTCCTTTCCTGATTATCATGTGCTGTTAACTGTTTGTCCTGTCAGTTGTCAGGCCCCTTTAATAAAGCTATATGTGCCACATATGTCCCTAGTTCAAGTGTTTCTTCCAGTCAGTGGGGTCATGCTGCTGTCCGCGATTATCAGACCCCTGGTGTGGTTGTGGTGTGTCCTTATTGGGGAGGGGGCTGCTGTGGGGCACAGTGCTTATTGTGAGGCATGCAGCTGTGCATTGGGGGGGTGGGTCCTGTGGGTGTGCTCTGTGCATGGTGTGCTGGCTGTGGCATCCGGGTCATATTGCAGGTGTCCAACATATGTCGCTCATGTACTGTGTTGGGGTCACAGGGGCATGTGTACAGGGTGGGCAGTTACTTTGTTCCTTAGCATTTTACAGTATCTTGATGGTTTGTGTCTGCTTTGTGGGTTTTTACCGAAATGTTTTACTGATACTAAAATGCTGAATTCAGAACTATGTAGCACAAAAGGTCTTTCCCAGTAGTAGTCCATCCGCTGTCCTATTATCAAGACCCCCGTAGAGCAGATGTTTTTTCCTGCACACTTGAAGCCCTGCATACAGACCCTGCCCGCATTCAGTTTATGGCAACCCTCCACATGGCATAATGCTGTGCCTGCAGTTCCATGTGCCAGGAAGACGTATTGCATGTCATGAATATGTGTATGTGTATTGCGCGCATGTTGTTACATGGCCACACCCCTCCAGCCATGCAAAGTGCTGCCGCAGCAGTAGTGAGCGAGAACTGCCTCTGTGCACCTCTGTGTGGCATATGTGCATGCTGCACAGCTGTGGACAGCGTGTTTTAGTGATGTATCCCCATACACGCAGCAGATACACGCCACATATCGTCTGCCTGACAGTCATGCATAGTGCTGCCGCAGCAGTAGTGAGCGAGAACTGCCTCTGTGCACCTCTGTGTGGCATATGTGCATGCTGCACAGCTGTGGACAGCGTGTTTTAGTGATGTATCCCCATACACGCAGCAGATACACGCCACATATCGTCTGCCTGACAGTCATGCATAGGCCCTAGTGCCATTAATTACTTTGTACCAAACACAGAGACATTCAAATTCTGCAACCCAACCCGCAACAAAGTATAAGGCTTTTTGTTGTTATTCTGTCCCTCCTCCTCAAACCCAAAGAACAGAGCTCCACCATCTCCCCTCTCCCAAAGCACAGGCCTCCATTGTCCATGTTTTACCCCTCCCCAGGTAACAGATACAGGTGCTCCATTAAAAGATAATCCTATGAATCAGTAAGAAGTTTCCTTAGCTGGCCTGGAGAGATCCTCAGCAGGTGCCTTGAACCAGCAGGTGGGTGCCTAAAAGTGACAAAATAAAAACATATAAACATGTTACAAAGAATCCAAAGCACTGTAAATGCAATAGGCTTGCTTTTAGATAGCATCCTGAGAGCTCATTTGTGGGTACAGATCTCCATGAGAACTCTTGGGGGAGGGCCAAAGCCCTAGTTAGCCAGTAACTGGAACCTCTGCCGCATGTGAGCGGGGGAGGGGGGGTTGTAGGATATAGTAGTAGTCCCTCTGGACTGCAGTATCACCTGTACAATAAAGCAAAAATATTTTAAAAAAATTGAAGAATTAAGAAAGAAAAAAAAATTGCATTGCATCCCTTTCCGTCTTCCCCATCAATTTTATTCCTGGTGGCTGGTGGAAAAGGACTGACACTCACAGCAAGGGGGCCTAGAAGTTTTACATTAGGGATTCAAGCCGAGTTACGAGTACCCTTGGCCATTTCTCCGTACCTGGTTTTGGGGATAACAAAGTCTGGACCCCACCAATTAGTTACTGCAGAGTGACTGGTTAGCTAAAGTCTATGTGTGTGTGTGGCATTGTTGAGCCAGTGGAGTGTGCCACATGTACAGAAGAGGCGCTCTGTATTTTTTAGCAGCCCTCAACACGCACAAATCATTTTGAAGACAGAGTTCTAAAAGGGAAAGTACAGTTAAGATATAATACATGCACACAGAAAAGATTATTGTTTGGGTGAGGGGGCAGGGTGCCCCTCAATAGCTTTAATTATACAGATTCTCCCTAGTGAGTCAGTTGCATGAGGTTATGACCATTCTGGTATACTGGCAACCCCTGTTAGTGCCCCAAACCTGGGAAGTCAAGAGTGGAGGCTGGCAGAAAGAATGCAGAGTATCTGTATGGATGCTATCCTCCCAGAATGCTATTTCCTAGCACTCTAGTAGTACTGCCCACACAGTCCCCTTTCTTATTAACCATATATCCCTGGCAGTCCAGTGGTACCCCCTTCCCACCTGCTGGCTTCAATAGCATAGCCAAGTAACCCCCCATACCCATCCCAATCACTCATCACCACTACACTCCCTCCATCTGGCACTTGACTTACCCTAAGAAGCTGTTTGTACTGAACAGGTGTGCTTAGTTTCATTCATTTGGATGGCTGCTAGCATGGTGAAAGAAGGTTCTGTGGTGGCCGCCAGCATCCTTTCACCTGCTAGAGTAAAATAGGGCCATGGGTGCATGCAAGCACAGCACTGACATAGTCGGGGTTGTTAATGCTGGTGTATTCCTTATTTCTTTCAGATGTGTGTATTGATCTGCTCGGGCAGCATTGTGCCACCAGTCACAGTTCCCCTCCGCACTCCCTCTGTTTCACTAAACAGCTTCTAGAGCCTAGTTCTTGCTGCCTTTAGGAGTGGCTAAAGATCTTGGGAAAGCTCATGTTTATAATTGGTAGACCAGCTATGAGTCCAGCCATCCCCTTCCCAAGTGGCTTTGTACATTCCAGCCCTTGGGGGGATACAAATGCTGCAGGCTCTGGGAAGGGACTGGCAGGCTTAGGAAGCCACCCATCTCTCAGGATCAGCTATGGGTGTGCAGATCCTAAACAATAATAATAATTCCTGAATACAATTATTTACAAAACAAGCATTTGTCAATGCCGAATATTTGCTTGCTGGTATTAGCAATTGGTAGTGCAGGAGTTAAGAGATGCATAATAGGAATGGCAGTGAAGTATTGATAGCATATCTACACCTACAGAGACTGGCAGGCGCTGGCAGTGTGCCTTTGAGTCATCAGCCATAACGCTCATGCCATTCCACTCACCCCACCCTGCAAACACAGACAGGTGTCGCGGTGTGCCTTGGGGTCTTTGGCCCTTATGCTCACCCCATTCCATAAGGAAATAACCTGAGATGGGTGCAGTATAGGAGAATGGGGTGAACATTAGGGCTGAAGACCCCAATGCACACCTCGGTGCCTGTCACTGACTGCAGGGTGGGGGTTGGAGTGGAATGGCATGAGCATTACATCCGATGATCCCAAGTCACACCCCTGACACCAGTCAGTCTGCACAGGGTGGGCGTCACGGTTGGAAAACCTAACTCCCTGGGTGTTTGTTGGTATTTTCACTCCAAATTTTTAACATGGGCTTTTTAGGATCCCACATCATGAACAGTGGCACTGTCATTTTGTTAATCAATCCTGAAAGGTGATTTCGCACAGTGACTGCACTATTCGGCGCCACAGGTGCGACAGTACATTTTGGGCAGGGTGTGAAATGACAGCTATACTGTTCATGAGGGGAGTGAAAAAATGGCAATGTTGAAAAGCTGGAGTAAAAGTTATGCACGTGCGTAAAAACTGCTCAACACACGTTCGTAATGCAGTCATTTTTTGGAATGTTTTCACCAGATGTTCATCATGGCCTTTTTGGGACCTCCCCTCATGAACAGTGGCACTGTGATTTCATTAATCTATCCTGAAAGTTGATTTCGCACAGCGACCGTGTCATTCTGCACCATAGGTGCAAAAACACATTTTGGGCAGGATGCAAAAATAATAGCTGTACTGTTCATCAGGGGGTGTGTAAAATGGCAATGTTGGAAATTTGGAGTGAAAATATTAAAAAGTTATGAAGTTAGGAGCGTGCGTAGAAACTGTGCAGTGCATGCTCGTAACGCAGTCATTTTTTGGATTTTTTTCACTAAATTTGCAACATGGGCTTTTTGGGACCCCACCTCTTGAACAGTTGCACATTTGTTTCATTAATCAGTCCTGACAGGTGATTCTACACAGCGACCATGAAATCACCTTTTGGGACTGAGAAACTAAACAACAGTGCCAGTGTTCTTGAGGTGGGATCCCAAGAACCCCATGTTGAAAATTTGGGACCAAAACTCCAAAAATTGGCTGAGATATCTACCTAAGTTGAAATCCCCAATTGACTGCCATTATTGGGCTTACCGTGATCTCTTCAGTTCCCGGTTCAGCTTTGAAGAGTGCAGACGTGTTCTGCGTCCACTGAAGATCGCTGCTCCTGATCTCTGCAGGTAATTATGGGGTGGGGGTGTGGGAGGAGGGTCCACAAGGGAAGTCAGGATGGGGAGGGGTGGCAGGATGAATGAGGAATGGTTTTTTTTCAGATAAAAAAAAGACCTTGGGGACGTTTTTCTTTTTACAGGTGAAATATGATTAAATAGATTTCGGCACACTGGGGCGGGCTCCCAGTGTGCCAGAGTAGTGAGAGGGAGGGATCAATGCTGACCTGGGGATTGGGCACCCAAGGTTGGCTGAGAAAATAGGGTGTGGGAGGGGGCCGTGCATCTGACATCAGGAGTGGGCATTCCAGTGTCAGAAACATAAAGAGTATTTTGGCACACTGGGGTTGGCTCCCAGTGTGCCACATTAATGGCGGGGAGGGGGATACATGCCAACACAGGGATTGGGCACCCCAATGTCAGCTTTCTAGAGAGTGTGTGGGTGGGGGGGGGGCGGCAGGAGCCACCAATGTGGTTAGCCATGCCGCTGCTCATTAATTTAACTGTTTCACAGGGAAAGGCACACTGAACAAACTGGGGACAGGTGCCGACAAGAACCGAAACTCTGCCCATGCACATTACTGTGCACTGTAATGCACATGGCCAGATTCTTGTTGGCGGGATGTCTGTGTGCCTGGTTGGGAGGGAGACCTGCTGCTGCAATGATGAAACTGTCTCTGATTGCAGCGGCAGATTTCTTTCAACAGTGGTTCTCGCTCTGAAACTGCCATCATCTGCAGTTTCCCGGTTGATTGGCCGAGGGATGCTTCCATTACAGCATCCGCTGCATTGGCCACAGAACGGACACACCTCTGCAATGCTGTACTATCTCAATATGTTTCTTGTGCACTGCGCATGCAAGCAAACATAAAAAGACCATGTCCTTTCCCAGGTGGCAAAGGCTAGCTCCTAAACCACACCCTTCACATCACTTTGATTTACCACCCTCATTCCTTCCCTGTTCTTCCTAATGGATTTAAAAAACAAATTGCTTGCTCTTTGCATTCAACCGCAGCCTCTGCTCCCGGCCTGAAACCACCTTCCTCCGGCTACCAAGCACCCTCTCCCCGAACCCAAAGAACCTTCTAGCCTTCCGGATCACTCCCTTGGGGAGGGCCCGAATCACCTACCTGGCAGCCTGTCTGAAATTAGAGGGTCGATCCTTGGGTCAGTTCGATGGGCTTGGGAGGGCCTGTTAGAAAGATAGTCCAGCCTCTGGGATGTGGGCTTTGGCTCCTGGGACCTCCGTCACCTCCCTGTATCCTCCAGGGTGTTTTCAGTTTATGTCCCATTATCCTGAGGCCGCAGAAGCAATAGCGCATGTG
Organism: Neoceratodus forsteri; assembly: GCA_016271365.2. NCBI lineage: Eukaryota > Metazoa > Chordata > Ceratodontiformes > Ceratodontidae > Neoceratodus > Neoceratodus forsteri. Next base: position 1,143,602,636 of record CM057453.1, read on the forward strand.
TGTGGAGGCACACATGCGCACAACACCTCCATTCCACAGCTTCGCCGCCCTCCCCTGGCCTAGCACCAGGTCTCCTTGAATGTGATGCTGCCACCCAGCCTCCACCAGGAGGTAGCCAAACCCAGAGGAGCCCCCCTAAGATCCCTCCCATGGATGAGATCTGCCAGCCTGCAGCTCAATCTGCTCCTTATACTCCCCCCCAGCCGACCCCCGAAACACCGAGCCGTATTCAAACCCAGGTGGCCGGCATGGTGCAAGGTGTGGCATCCAACACCTTAACCTCAGCGCCACTGGGCCAGCCACTCTTGATTTTTAAAGTCCCCCCCAGCCAGATTCTCTGGCCCCCAAACCATGATTTGCGGAGCCATATGTAGCAGTATATCTAGGATAACACAGTCCCCCGCCACCAGCTCGATCAGTCCACAAGCAGAATGACAGAGTACGATGGTGTGCAAGTGCAGCAGGGAGGAGGCAGAGTGCTGTCTGTCATTTCTGAGGCTATGCAGAAATCAGTCTTTATAGCATCAGCAGCGACACACAGCACTCTGGCCACTCCCTCCCACTCAAAGGTGCCTTCATGCTCTATTTGTTTTCAGTTTATTTTTATTTATTTGCATATAACATTACATACAAAGTTGATACTGAAGTCAAAGGCATAACATTGTGGACACAGACAGTGTAATTATTATACCAAGATGTGTCTCTTCACTTCCTGTGTAACTCATTCTTGAGGAAGTCGAGTCTACCGATAAGTAACTGCATAAACAGGTAATGTAAGAAAATCAGTTACACTGGTCATGAGCAATAAGACCGTAGACAATTGCAAATATAGTTAGATGGGAATGTCCAAGTGTTCAGGATTCTTACAAGCCAGTCAGTGGCTTTTCAGTCCACATGTGCAGTTCATTTGAAAATCCTCATTAAACATCGAAGATGGAGCAAGCAAGAGCCTTCCCGCATGGCACAGCACAGTATATCTAAAATGTCATATAAATCATGCATGATTTCTGTCTGATAACCTTTGTATAGGAAATAACTTAAGTAAGGAGGCAGTATAGCACTGTGGTTTAGGGCACTGAGCTGCAAACCTGGAGACCTAGGTTTAAATCTCACAGCCCCCACTTGTATAGCGTGTGACCCTGAGCGAGTAACGTAACTTCCTTGTGCTCCCAGGTTGCACCTAGAGAGAAGGTTTGGCTTAGTGTGCTTTTCCTGGTTAAACAATTTCCCTTATCCCTAAAGCAGTGATCTAACAACTAGTGAACTATCTGCCTTAAGAGAAAACGGCACTCAGTAACTTGCAAAAATGTTTGCTTTGCTAAACAAGCAGGGAGTATAATACATTTTCAATGCATCTCTTCTACTGGTACCCTTATGGTTTGCCGAGGCTCACTATCCCGACACTGACCTGCCCAGGCAGTATTGCCTGACAAGCTCAGTATCCAGACAGTGAGCATTATAGTAGGCAGTAGGAAACTCACCAGATGTTTACAGGGGTAAGGTAGCAGATGCGATGGCTTGCTACCTTACCCCTGTCGATGGTATTCTGGAGGAATCGGGATGCTGGATGAGCTGCCCCGATGATGTTGAGGACTACACCACTGGCAGCTCAGCTAGCGTGCTGTGGAGGTGTGGGTTCTGTCCACGCTGCAGCTGATAAAAGTTTTACAGATTATACCCCTGTAACTAATTTTTTATAACTCTGAGGTCTGCTCCCCCTCGGAGTTAGTTATTTTAATTACAGGGGCTGTGGGGGCAGGGCCCCCACATGGGGGATTGGGGGGCTTTGCTTTGTGTATTTTTCAATCAGATGCCCGAAATCATATTTTTGAGCATCTGATTGATTCGGCAGCATGTATTTCGGGCCAGTGGGGTCGGTATCCCGAGACTCAGGATACTGAGTTTAGGGATACCATAGTATATCCCTTCTACCTAAGCCTGACTCTCAACTTGGTAGCAAATAAACTTATGCAACCCCTAGGCATCACTATTCCAAAGGCTACTACCCCTGCCTGTATTGCTGTGCACAGGTTGAGGGGCCTGGATTCAGTAATAAGGCACCTCCACCCACAGTAATGGTATTGGGGTGTCTACTTGCTCTGCTATAGCCCTCTGGGAAGCTATAACCACCCACCAACCCTCCTAGTGGCCCGCTACCTGGTACAGCAGTAAATTCACAGTCAGTACAAAACAGTAAGAATATGCACACACCCTTCACACTTACCACCAGGGTTGGACTTGCAGCAACTTCCCTGGAGACCTCCTGTAAAATAAGATTAGCAATACAACTACACACTTTCAGTGCTGTAACTCAACTAATAACATACACACTAGAAAGGTTAAACGTGGAAAAAGGCAATCAGGTTTATTAAGGGGTCGTGAGCAAAGAAGGGGCATGAATTTAGTTAAATGATTTGTATTCTGATTAAAATCAGGTTTTTCTGGCACTCACTTTAAGACCCAACTATACACTTCATCAACAGTGGGTACCCAGGATGGAAAGTTGGCTAGCCTGAGGTGTTGCCTGGGGATGGCTGGCATTGCAGCTGATGTTGGAGCCCTTGATGAAAGAAAAGCAGTTAACATGCAAAACAAAAAGCTGATTATTTGTAATCTGTGCCGGTTGGCTCAGTCTCTTGAAAACCCAAACAGTAAATGAAATCATATGGTACCACAGATGATTTAAACACTTGTTGCAGAGAGCTACCCTGATTGTACTCATGCTACCAGGTTTCTGCTGAAAGACAGGCGAAATGAAGACCTTGTGGTGTTCACTGATGAGCATGAAGAAGCAGAGCCGACATGACACACCTCCTCTTCACGACGTTTCCACCATGTGGCTGCAACCTATGAGCTGTTGCACAGGGGCCGGATCCCCAACCGGTCTCTCACCAAAACAGTCTCTGGTACAGGGTAGTTGGTTTGGGCCGGATTTGCAAAGGCCCAGGCACAATGAGCAAAATGCCAAAGCTCATTTGCCTTCAGGCTGGTGAAGCCTCCAGCTGGCATAACAGATTGGGCTGCAGGCAAACAGAACTCGACCTACAAACACATTCAGCACATTCAAAATAAGCCACTCCAATTTTGTACGCTTCGGGTTCAGTCCAGTTGCTAATTCAGCAGTTCCACCAAGCAAACCTCTCAATTAGGGTTATCAGAATTTTGGATGTCAGAAAGAGGATACTTAGTCCCTTGCCCAATAAGCCCTTGTGCCCAACCCCGAATAAATAGGTTTAAAGCCTCCACCACCGTCACAGCTCATTTACAAGGAGGTCCTGGGTAGGAGGGAGTAAAAAATAATAATAAGAAGAAAATAATACAACAGGATACAGAAGGTACATGAAGAAAATTTGGCAGATGGAAAAGAGGACATGTTCTGGTAAAAGGGGATGTCTGGTAATCCTACTCTCAATCCAAAGTTTGTCTTGCACACAAGCTGGGCCGATCACTTCATAGGAGCAAGTCCTCGGTCCAAGTTCACAAGCAGAGTTTTCAAACTCTCCATTACTTTCTGCCGCAGTTCCAGTCTTCAATTGGAGCAAGTCCAATCTCTGCAGTCAGGCAGTCCATTACACTAGAAACAAGGCAGGGAGTCAATTTAGGCCTCTTCCTGCCAATTCCAATGAACTCCTTTCAGGGAGCAGCTGCTCAATAGCTCAAGCTGTTCCCACTTCAAGCTCCAACTCTAACGAATCCACTGTTTCTTAAAGTTCTGGACATTTCTCTTCTAATCTAAGCATTCAGGTTGGCTGAGGAAGCTGTCAGTCACAGTTAGGGCTCCCTCTCCAGGCCAATTATAGTGCCAACTCAAAAACTACGATTTTCCTTCCAATGAGATCCCTGGGCCAGGATCCATTTTAGACCCCCAGAGTCTGATTGGTCCAATTACTGGAAGTCCTGGACTTAACATGGTGGCTTCCATTCAGAACAATAAGCTGCAAGGAAAGCAGGTTAAACAAACCTCTCCATTTCAAATATAACTATACAAACAGCAAATAAGCACAGTTCCCATACAGGCTCCCGCTGCACAAATATGGACTGCTGAATGGAGCAAATCAGAGTGGCAGCTGGCCGGTCGCAAGTCCTACATCATTCGGACCCAGCACAGACCATTCACTACACACAGATCAGATAGTCTCTTTAAGGGACAGGTGCGGAGGCTCAACATGGCACTTTCGTGTAAATAAGCAGGATCTAATGAGACAGGACACCAACCCGGCAGTGGGCATTGAGGAGCCCAGGAAGACATTAAGGTAAACCCCAGATTTGGTAGGGGGGTTACACCTATAAAAGGAGAAATGGTCTGAGCTGGGTTCCCTCAGCCACCTGCTGCTCCACTCTGATAGAAAGGCTCCGTGTGGGTAAAGAATGAAAATGCAAATGTAGCGCCCTTTTGTTCCCAGCCATATGGCCTCAGAGTTAGCATTCCTTGAATCTCCCTCGAGGGTGGCAAACCCTAGTCCACAACAATAGGCCCAGATAAGAAAAATAAAAAAGAGCAAGTTGTGACATAAACTGTCTCTCACCTGCATGGATACTAACTAATGTCCATGAGGGAAACTGTCAGAAGTGGACCGTGGTTTTATAATGGGGTAACCAACTATGCAGGCAGATAACTGGGCAGCTTTGTGTGACAATTACAAATACATTTTCATGGTATTCAGTCTCTAAAACATTATGTGGAAAAACACACATTACTGTGGTCTAATATTAAGTGTCCACTTTATGAGTCCCCTCAGGTCTCCTCCATATCAGAATCTGGAAGTTACAGTTGGTGGGCAAAGTCCATCATGCTCTGCTCAACAGCTGATTGATCGATTGATAGAGCATATGATGGGGGCAACTGGGCCATCTTAAATATCAGTCTGTGCTTGCAGCCTTACCACCTTGAAGCCTTATACTGACAAATCTCATATGTTAAGTAGGGTCGGGCCTGGTCAGTAGTAGGATGTGAGACCTCCAACAAACACCAGATGGGGACAAGGCTGAACAAGCATTTGTCAATGCCGAATGTTTGCTTGCTGGCACTGGCAGTGATAGTGTAGAAGTTACAGAGCTGCATAATAGTAATGGCTGTGAAGTATTGAACTGAAGCCAACCCCACCACCACCCTGCAGAGAGTGACAGGCGTTGGGGTGTGCCTTTGGGTCGTCAGGCATAACGGCCATGCCATTTCAGTACACCCCACCCTGCAGACACTGGCAAGTGTCACGGTGTTCCTTGGGGTCTTTGGTCCTTATGCGCATGCCATTCCATTAGCAAATACAGTGGGATGGGTGCGATGTAGGAGAATGGGGTGAACTTTGGGGCCGAAGAGACCAAGGCATACCTCAGTGCTTCTCACTGGCTGCAGGGTGTGGAATGGCAGGAGCATTACAGGCAAGAATCCCAAGTCACACCCCTGATACCTGTCATTCTCTACAGGGTTGGGCGTTATGGTTGGAAACCCTAATACCTCAGGCATTCGTTGGTATTTTCACTCCAAATGTTCAACATGGTTTTTTTGTGACCCCACCTCTTGAAGAGGGGGAATATCAGCTTCTTAGGCGAAAGATCCTTATGCACAGCGACTACAGCATTTAGCACCACAGGTGCAAAAACATTCTGAACAGGATGTAAAAAATGACAGCTGTACTGTTCATGGGTAGGAGTAAAAAATGGCAATGTTGTAAATTTGCAGTAAAAATATTTAAAAAAATGGTGAAGTCATGAGCGTACATAAAAACTGTGCAACGCACACCCGTAATATAATTAGGTTGGGGATTTTTTTACAGCAGATTGTCAACTCAGGCATTTTGGTGCCTCCGATCATGAACAGTGTCACTGTGATTTTCTTTATCTGTCCCAAACAATAATTTCTCACAGTGACCACGCATCTCTCGCGCTGAAAGTGTGAAACACACGCCATATAGAAAAAATGACAGCTGTACTGTAAATAAGACAGTGTGGAAAATGCCACTGGTGAAAATCTGGACTTAAAATATTACAAAGTCATGAACTTATGAGGGTGCGTGGAAACTCGCAAATGCTCACTAAATAACACAGTCATTTTATGGACTTTGTCACCAAATTTTCAACATAGCCATTTTAAGACCTCTGCTCATGAACAGTGTAACTGTGATTTTCTTGATCTGTCCCAAACATTGCTTTCACACCAACAGCACCATTGTGCGCTACATGTGCAAAAACACATTTTGGGCGGCATATGAAAAATGGCAGCTGTACTGTTCATAAGGAAGTGTAATAAAATGGTAATGTTGAAAATCTGGAGTGAAAATATTAAATTTGCAAACTTATGAGCATGCATAGGAACTGCGCAACGCATGCTCATAAAACAGTCATTTTTAGGAATGTTTTCACCAAATTTTCAACATAGCCATTTTAAGATCTCTGCTCATGAACAGTGTCACAGTGATTTTCTTAATGCGTCCCATACATTGATTTTGCACATCGACTGCGCCATTGTGCGCTACATGGGCGAAAACACATTTTGGGCAAGATGTGAAAAATGACAGCTGTACTGTTCATAAGGAGGTGCAGTAAAATGACAATGTTAAAAATCTGGAGTGTAAATATCGAAAATTTGCGAACTTACAAGCGTACGTAGGAACTGCACAACGCACGCTCGTGAAACAGTCATTTTTTGGAATTTTTTCACCAAATTTTCAACATAGCCATTTTAAGACCTCTGCTCATGAACAGTGTCACTGTGATTTTCTTAATTTGTCCTGTACATTGATTTAGCACACCGACTGCACCATTGTGCGCTACATGGGCGGAAACACATTTTGGGAGAGATGTGAAAAATGACAGCTATACTGCTTATAAGAAGGTGTGGTAAAATGGCAATGTTGAAAATCTAGAGTGAAAATATTGAAAATTTGTGAACTTACGAGCGTGCGTAGGAACTGCGCAACACACACTTTAAACAGTCGCTTTTTTGAAATTGCTCACCAAATTTTCAAAATAGGCTTCTGAGAGCCCACCTTATGAACACTGGCAGTGTCATTTCATTAATCGAGTCCCCAAAAGGTGACTTCGCGCAGTGACTGTGAAATCACCCTTCAGGGCCTGAATAATGCCATGACAGTGACATCATTCATGAGAAGGGCCCCAAAAGCCCCATGTTGAAAATTTGGTGCAAAATTCCAAAATGCCTGAGATATGCAACAAAGTTGAAACCCCTTATCTAGCCCATTATACAGCTTACCGGCATTTCTCAGTTTGCGGTCGGCTTTGAAGAATGCAGACGTGTTCCCGGTCCACCGAAGATCATCGCGCCAAGGTCTGAGGTGAGTATAGGGTGAGGGGTGTAGGGAGGCAGGGTGAGTGGTGGGTGCGGGTTGTGGGAGGAGGCCAGAGACCACGTGGGACCATTTTTCTTTACAGGTGTTCTTTTGTTTGCAATGACATGGGCGTTTGCCATGCTGGGGTGGGCTCCCAGCGTGGCACAAGGATGGTTGGGGGGGCATTCAGCCGATGGGGGATTGGGCACCCCTGTCGCCCAAAGCATCGATTGCCACACTGGGGTGGGCTCCCAGCGTGGCACCCAGTACTCGAGGGGGTGAGAACAGTGGAGCTGATGGGGGACTGGGCACCCCCTGGCTATATCATGAGTTGCCACATTGGGGTGGGCACCCAGCTTAGCATTTGGAAGGCTTTGGGGGCGAGGGAGTGCAGCACAGTCGACAGAGGATTGGGCACCCCTGGCCGCTATGCCAGTGTGGGGCAGGGGCGCGCGCACGCTCAGGCAGGTGGGGGGAGCTGCGCATGAGCAAGCGATATTCATCACTGCTCACTGAAGCGTAGCTCCCCTTTGAACTGTATGCCACTGCATTTTGAGCTTGTCGAGACAGCTCCATCATGCATTGGTTTACAGGGGCCGTGCCTGCCAACACACTGATTGAATCGGAAGAGCGGGTGACACACCTCTGAAATTTCGGATGATGGCACTATGTATCTTGCACATGCGTGCAAGCAAACATAACAAACATAATAAATGTATCTTAATTTTTGAAGCCTTTTTTTTTTGTGCGTGCATATGTGACGTATGAATGAGGGATCCACTCACTGTAGATCAAGGGAGGATGTGAAATGGTGCAGGTACATGGGAGGGGTGATCAAAGTGATAGACAGTAAGCTCTACCAGAGCTTTAGGCTGATGTAGCACAGCAATATATGGGGGGGGAGGTGAACAAAGTGGTAGACAGTAAGCCCTACCAGAGCTTCAGGTTAGTGTAGCACAGCTGGACTAAGGCAAGGGAGGATGTGAAATGGTACTGGTACATGGGGGGTGAACAAAGTGGTAGACAGTAAGCCCTACAGGTAGTACAGTACGCTCAAGTTCGTCTGCATAGGTTTTAGCAGCGGGGAGTTCACATTGACAGAGTCTAGTAAGAGAAAACGCTTGGAATTACACATACAACGAAAGTATGAGTTTTCACATTAAATGCTGAGGTATTTTTTTTCTGGAGGATTAGAACCCATGGAGTCCATGAAGGTGTGCTTTGTAGAGCTGGCATGTGTAAGGACTGTTAGGCACCCACACATTTTGGTGGTCCTGCTTTGGCAGGGAACAGTTTATTAAAGTAATGATGTGTGGCTTGTCTCTCTAAGCTAGAGAAGACTACACCATCCTATCAGGCAACTGACACAGTTGATCTGTTTGTGTGTGTGTGTGGGGGGGGGAGCTGCTCACTGAAGCGTAGCTCCCTCTTTCAACTGTATGCCACTGCATTTTCAACTGCTGTCATAGACAGCTTCAGCAGTGATTGGAGAACTGTGACCACGCCTGCAAACACACTGACTGAATTGGAAGATGCTGACACACCTCTGAAAAACTCAGATGATGGCACTATGTTTCTTGCACATGCGTGCAAGCAAACATAAAAATGGAAAACATTTCCGTAGGGCTCTTCCTGGCCAAAAACATAAATAAATCAACTTGCTACATTTTACAACAGATGTGGGCACCTTGTCATATGCCACTCATCCTAAAGCACAGTAATGTAATTAAATAGGACATACATACTTTGTCCAAACTGCAATATCCAGAGTTGGGTGCCCTGAGTTTTGGGTATTCTAGTAGGGCCTGAAAGGGTAGCCAGAAAAGACTGCAGAGACACAAAGGCCCTAGAGCAGAGATTAGAGGTTAGAATTAAACAAAATAAGATACTCATCTGAAAGTTCGATGGGCCTACGCAATGGAGTATGGTGTTATGCTTGTGTAACTTGGAACATATTTGGCTGTTCCCCCTCTCTGTCCATGGGATATACCTCTCTATATGGGTATGACAACAAGGAACCTTATAGGAGGGTTCCACCCCTAGAGGTGCCGCAGGAATGATTCCCTTGGCTAAAGGTAGCTAGAGTGTCGAGCAGCACAAATGGATGATGAAGTAGTCCGGTACTGAAGACCACAGTGGAGGTCAGGAGAGGCAGTATGGTTAGGAGCTGGAGTAGAGTGGGAGGAGGCAATGGAGGAAGTGTGACCAGCTCAGAGGTTTGAATGAGGCACGCAGGCATGACTTCCTAAGGAGAGAGAGAAAACAGCCATGGGGCCACCATCTGCCTCCATCCAACAATGGAACCTAGCTTGGGAACCCACCACCTGCCCAGGAGGAAGAAACAGATAGGAAGCTGATGTTAGCCATCCAAAGGATGGCAGACAAGGGTGAGGTAGTGCTGGTTGGAGACCTCAATATTCCAGATGTAGATTGGCGCATCCCAGCAGCAGCATCAAATATGAGCAGATTTATCCTGGACTCCCTTCAGGGTGCTTTCCTCAAGCAACTGGTCATGGAACCAACTCAGCAGAAGACATTACTGGACCATGTGCTCACAAACAGGGACAGTGTGATGAGGGGTAACAGTGGGGGAGCACCTGGGGAACAGTGACCACCAGTCATTGTGGTTTGAAATCACAGAAGGAGCAGAACCAAACCTCACAAAAACACATATCCTGGATTTTAGGGGGGCAGACTTTGGGAAAATGGGGAGATGCTTGAAAGAGGCATTAAAGGGAATGAGGCAGGTGTAACCCCTAGATGGCGCTATCCCAGGGGCTACTACCCCTGCCTGATTTGCCACTAACAGGTTGAGGGGCCTGGATCCGATGACAGGTGCCTCCACCCAGAGGTCAGGGTTTGCAATAGTTAAACTAACTTGGTCACAGCCCTCTGGGACACTGCAACCCCCCTTTCTTCCCACTAGTGGCCCACACAGTATATCAGAATTACCTTCACAGTATACACTTACTCCCAGTACTGGTTCGGGCACTGGGACCCCCTGTAAAATAAGAAGATACAGTGCAACAATCACAGTACAATACTTTAACATAGACAAATACCTCAGGCAGTATAACTTTGCTGAAACAAGCAGCTCTGATTTATTTAGGGGGATATAACAAGGACAGGGGGAAATCAGGTTAATTAGCTTATCACTTTACTCATCTACCTATGGCTCTGTGCACAGGCCTATCCCTACCAGTTACTGTCCCTGGGTACCCAAGCCCTAGTGGCTAGTCCAAACTGTGGCAGCTGGTATGGGCCCTTTCACACAGAGAAAAGGAAAATGAGTTAAACAGTCAGCAGTACAGTAATTCCATTTGGATTCAATGTGGCAATTCAACAGGGAGTGACCCTGAATTTGTACTCACGACCTCCAAACAAGATAGGGTCCTTCACCGTCAGCAGGGCTACTCTTGAGCTCCACGAGACTCCTCACACATTTATATGACAAACTGCAACAGGCAAAAGTCCTTTAATGGCAGCAGGATTCACTTGAGCTACACAAGCCTCCTCACACATTTATATGGCAAACAGTAACAGGCAAAAGTCCTTTAATGGCAGCAGGATTCACTTGAGCTAACAAGCCTCCTCACACATTTATATGGCAAACAGTAACAGGCAAAGTCCTTAATGGCAGCAGGATTCACTTGAGCTACACAAGCCTCCTCACACATTTATATGGTAAACAGTAACAGGCAAAGTCCTTTAATGGCAGCAGGATTCACTTGAGCTAACCAAGCCTCCTCACACATTTATATGGCAAACAGTAACAGGCAAAAGTCCTTTAATGGCAGCAGGATTTACTTGAGCTACACAAGCCTCCTCACACATTTATATGGTAAAAAGAAAGTACTATACCAGGCAGGCTGCTTCTCTATCCCGATCGCAATTACTGCACAATACCCGGGAGAACACACAGCAGATTCAGTTCCTGACAGACCGAGCGCAATTCAGCAATTTCTCCAGTCTTCTACAGGGTGAGCCTGGTTTCTACTCTTCAGATATCCTTTGATTCTCTTCACAGGACGGATTCAGTCCTAACAAGCAGTTACACAAGCTGCAGACTGGAACTCGGGGCCTTACACACGTTTCCTGACTAAAACTGCACACCGAAAAAGCACAGAACTCCTTCCCTCTTCACTGCCAGAGCTCAACCGAAACGCCAGCAGACAAAACCGGGCACTTCCTTTGAGTTCCTCCCAGTTCTTGGCTGGATTGGCTGTCACTCACAATAGACTGCCCCTGTTGGTCCAAAAAGGCGCCGAAGTCCAAACTACATCTCCCAGAGTCACTGCCCACAATCCTCTTGTGGCTGGCTCAGATTATGAGTCCAAGTTCTGATTCGTCCAAGGCACCATTTTAGAGCTACCTTAACCCACACTGATTGGTCCAGTTCAGCAGTTCAAAACTAGAATGGGAACTAGGCAAACACAGTTCTGACTGCAAAGAAAGCAGGTTAGACAAACTGTGTTTTCATTATTACTCAAATGATTTCTGCAAACAGTTACATCTTTCAGATAGGTTCCCTTTGCACTCTAGTGACTGCAAAATGGAGTGAATTGGCAGCAGCTCGAGTGGTACTCAAGCAGAGAAACACACAGTCCCCCCATACAAACTAATTATGTCTGCAAGCAGACAGCTCTTAAAGAGACAGTACCAGAGGCTCTAAAAATTCTCACAGACAAATGGCTTAAACGCCAAACACCATTCAGGCTTGGAGCATTCAAGCAAGCTCCTGGAAGTCTTTTGGGAACCCCCATTTGCAGGGGGGTTACACAGGAATCAGGGGTTGAGGAACAGTGGGCAGTATTTAAAACGGGAATTACAAGAGCAACAGAATTATGCAATAAACAGGTTAGCAAGGGGAAAAGGAAGAGGAGGCCATTATGGTTTTCCAAGGAGGTAGCGGAGAAAGTGAAAGCCAAAACGATTGCATTCAGGCAATACAAAAAGACACAGGCAGAAGGGGATGGGGAGAAGTACCAGGAGAAGCAAAGGGAGGCAGGGAGGTCAGTAAGGGAAGCCAAAGTTCAGACAGAAGAGCACATTGCAAAATCAGTGGATAGAGGGGACAAAACCTTTTACAGGTACATAAGTGAAAAAAGGAAGACAAAGGCAGGGATAGTGAGACTGCAGTGGGAGGATGGGGGCCACGTGGAGGACGACAACAGTAAAGCTGACATATTGAACAGGTATTTCTGCTCAGTCTTTACTGAGGAAGAGGAAGGTAATGGGTCTGAAGGGAGTACAAGGGGTGGGAATGGTGCAAAAATGGACACAAGTCCCTTTACACGAGAAAGGGTCCTGAAGAAACTGGAAGTAATGAGTCGATAAAGCAATGGGACCAGATGGGGTGCACCCCAGCGTCCTTAAAGAAATAAGAGAGGTTGTGACTGAACCTCTGGCAATCCTGTCTAGCCAATCACTGGAAACAGGGGAGGTACCCCTTGAGGACAGCAGAAGTAGTCCCCTTATACAAAAGTGGGAACAAAGAGGAAGTGGGGAACTACAGACCAGTCAGCCTCACCTCGGTAGTGGGGAAGATCATGGAAGCACTACTGAAGGAGAGATTGGTGGAACATCTGGTTGTCAATGGACTACAGGACCCAAGGCAGCATGGTTTCACCAGGGGTGGTCATGTCAGACCAACCTCGCTGAATTTTTTGAGTGGGTGACTAAGGAGGTGGATCAGGGGAGGGCAGTGGACATGGCCTATCTGGACTTCAGCAAGGCCTTTGACACTGTGCCGCATAGAAGACTATTACACAAACTGGGGAATATGGGTGTGGGCAGGACAGTAGTGTGGTGGGTAGGTAACTGGGTGGGCGGTAGGACACAGAGAGTGGTGGTAAATGGCTGTCACTCCACAGAGGGAAGAGTGACCAGTGGGGTACCACAGGGATCAGTGCTGGGACCGGTCCTATTCAACATCTTCATCAGTGACATTGCACAGGACCTAGAAGGCAGAATTTCCCTGTATGCTGATGACGCAAAGCTCTGTAACAGAGTAGACACACCAGAGGGTATAGACTGAATGAGAAGGGACCTGCAGAAACTTGAAGAATGGTCAGGGGTTTGGCAGTTGAAATTCAATGTAAAGAAGTGCAAGATAATGCATATGGGGCACAAAAACTCTGACACAATATATCAGTTGGGGGGGGGGTGAGGATATAGCATGCACCAAGCAGGAAAGGGATCTTGGGGTTATCATCTCTGATGACCTCAAGGTAGGGAAACAGTGTGACAAGGCAGCAGGTAAAGAAAATAGGATGCTGGGATGCATAGGCAGGGGCATCACCAGCAGAAAAAGGGAGGTCATAATTCCACTATACAAGACACTAATGAGGCCCCACCTGGAGTACAGAGTACAGTGTACAGTTCTGGAGGCCTTACTTACGTAAGGACATAGACAGGGTAGAGAAGGTTCAGAGGAGGGCAACAAAGATGGTACATAGATTGCATCACAAGTCCTATGAGGACAGGTTGAAGGAATTGAATATGTACTCCCTGGAGAAGAGGAGGAAGAGAGGTGATATGACAGAGACATACAAGTATCTTACAGGGAGGAACAGGGTGCAGGAATACACTATTTTTAAGCGAAAAAGATGTTCCAGGACTAGAGGGCATGGGATGAAGTTGGAGGAATGATGATTCAGAGGAAACGTGAGGAAGAATTTCTTCACAGAATGGGTAGTGGACAAGTGGAGCACCCTGCCAGAGGAAGTGGTGGGGGCTGAAACAATCACGGGATTTAAGAATGCATGGGATGGACATAAAGGAATTCCGGAGGTCAGGGTTAAGGGGCAACAGACTTCTAGGAAAACATAAAGTGAACTTACAAACTCAAATGGGCAGACTGGTTGGCCTGTAGGCCCTTATCTTCCGACACTGTCTATGTATCTATGTATCTATGTATAACCTAGGGAATATTACTAATCTATCTAGATATTATGACCATTGACACAGAGGAGAGGAAAAACTCCATCTGAGGAGGAGGAAACCTCTGGGGATCCAAGGCCTAGGTCGCCTTCTCTACAGGTTTAAGGATGTTTTAGTTAGTGATGGCTCTGCTACTGCAGTTTTGAGACCGGATTAAGGGAAGTGGAAAATAGTCCAATTTGAAGGAAGCTCTCACTCTTCCCTCTAACGGGAATGCCCTTGAGGTTTGCGAGTGATGTTTCTGCAACTAGACCCTCAAAAGCAAAGGAGGAGAGAGAGTATTGCAGAGGCACTCAGCTGGCTGACATGAGTCTACAAACAGACCAGGTGAACCAGAGGCAATTGTAGGGAGAATAGCTGAAAGGGTGCCTCCGAACCCACTTGGGCAGCTAAAGAGGCCCTGTTGGTGAAAGCCCCACCCCTCACAGTTAGAGTCAGAAATTCTATATCCAGAGGTGTCACCAGGATGGATGACGACTGAAGGTCCACCTGGAGCGAAGACATTCCCACTATGGGCTAGATGAGAAGGACCCTGCTCCGAGGTTCCTATGCTGTAGATGTGGACTTTGTGGGTGCAGAGTGAAACCGTCAGCTGCAGGCTAGCCCTGAGCCATGGAAGTAATGGACATTGATGGCATGTCTCCAGGTTGGAGAGACAGCAAGGTCAAGAGTAGTATGGGAGCCGCCTGTGGGACGTGCTCAGATAGTCGGTCAGGATGATGAGACCTTCACGTAGGTCGGACTGAGCAATGAAGACCCTGACGTGGGCCTAGATATGGCAGACAGCAATTGTAATGAGGAGTGCATGCCAACCAGATCCATTATGAGCCAAATTAGGAGTGATCTGAATAGTTTACAAGAGGGAGAGAGACAAAGACAGCCGGGTGAAGCCCATGGCCGACAGCGAGGTAGGAGGAGGCCATGAGGCTGGTGTGTGAAGAAGCGAGGTTCAAAAATAAAGGGATGTGCTATGTCGAAAGTGGTAATGCCAGGAAGGCAGGTGTATGCACGATTGCTGGTAGTACCATAGGCAAGCGGTAGTAGGAAGGCAAAATGGAGCAGTAGTAAAAGCTGGGCGGAACCAATGACTGAATAAATGCATGAAACTTATAAAGCTGCTCAGCTACCTGTAGCCACAGCACCCACTGTGACAACGCAGCCCCTCACCATGGGAAAAACAGAGAAGCCCACAGATCAGGCACCAGGACACCAGACAGCTAAGAAAACATTTAAGATAAATAAAGTGGAGTCAGTGATTAAACAGCGAGGTAAAATAATTGATGCAATGCCAGCAGCAGTAGCTGGGATGACATGCCGAGAATTGTAGAACAGAAAATGAGTGACTGTAGCTTTAATAGCTGAGGGACTGACTACTAGAGGACTGTAGTGAAAGGGGCATCAGGCTAAGCAGGGAGATCCCAAAAGATAAACAAAACAAAGAGCCAAGGGGAGCCAGCAAATGAAGCTGGCGGAAGGAGCAAGATGGAGGGGAACAGGCAAGATGCAAAACTGGGATGAGCAGGACCAGGATTTTTTTTTTTATTTATTGTTGCAGTGTTTGTGGTAGTGGTTATTTTTCCATGCTGGGTCGGTCAGGTATGTGGAAAGCTGAGTCAGATGGCAGTAGAAAGGGAGGACCGGAACAAAAATGCGAAAGGAACAGTGAAGTGCAGGCAGGACAGGCAACACAGGAAGAAGCCTCGAAGGTGCGCCAGGAAAGTAGGAGCAGTGCACAAGAATGTAGGCAGTGCCCTACAGTGCTCCGGGAGAAAGGTGGCAACAGCACTGCAAAGGGGCAGAGACAGGACAGGAGGGGATCAGCACAGGAATGTCCCCTGGAGCCCTAAGCACACCAGGCAGAACTCCGGAGCACAGATATGGAGCCGGCACAGTAGGTGACATCATCCCGGAGCACCAGCAGGGAATGGAGCAGTGGTCAGAGAGAAGCCCAGAAACACAAAGAAAAATGAGAGGGTATGAGAAGTAGGCAAAATGGACAAAGGAGGCACCGGGGAAAACAGACCAGGAAGAAAACAGCAATGGGGGGGGGGGTGATGCAGCAGGAGGAACAGGGGCCTGGGGGGAGAGAACAAGCGGCAACTGGAGGAAGACAAATGGGGACACAAATGGGAGAAAACACAACCAGAAGAGAAACACAGAGCAAACAAACTGAGGCACAAAGGAGGAGAACAGCAGGAACAAGCAGAGTCCAAACACATGGAGAGTAGGGAGACAGAGCCTCCGGCCATAACGAAAAAATGTTTGAGGAACCCAGTGGGAGGTAAGGCCTTTATGGCCCGAGTTAGGGAGTGGTTAGTTGTTCTGCCCCATCGAACTTCAGGTTCTGCCTTCCAAATAGACAGCTGACATCAGGCCAGACCTGTTGAACTAAAGGGAAACATAGGTTAGTATGGGGAACTTATGGTAGCGAGAGTAGAGACAGAGAGCAGAGAACTACAAAAGGGTACAGTACAGTATAGGCATAAAGAAAGAGGAGTGTTAGAGGAAATGATACAGTTAAGGTCAAAGTAAGACCAACAGAGAAAGAAAGAAAAGAAAACAGACAGGAAAAGAGTGTTGGGGATCAGCAAAACCCCTTTAGCGCCCTAGGTGGCCTGGTGGGCAGCAAATTTAAGTAGTAGCTCTGGTGGGCTAGTGGGACCCTTTTCAGCTAGTGGGCCCTGCATTATTTAAAAAGGGGACATTGGTGGTTCAGGGAGCCAGAGTTGTCCCAGTGGATCAGTGTTTTAAAGGGATAGCCCTGGTGGTCTAGCTTCTTAGTGGCCAGTGGCAAACCAGAGCCAGATTAAGGTAACCTAGGGCCCAGGAGAAATATGGGGCCTCCTCTCATCTTGACCATGCCCCTTTGCCGCACAGGGACCCTGTCACAGACTGTTTTTTTTTTATTTAGTTGTTTAACCAGGTATAGCACACTAAGCTGGAAGCTTTTTTACAGGAGTGACCTGGGTGCACAAGCAGGTTAAGTGACTTGCTCAGGGTCATACAGTATGCAAGTGGAAGCTGTGGGATTCAAACCCAGGTCTGGTCTACTGGATGTCACCAGATTTGTAGCTCAGAGCCTTAGACCACTGCGCTATACTGCTTCATGCAAGGCACCTTGGAAACCATTTACATACAAACTGTATCTCATGTTAGGATACAGTTTGTATGTAAAGAGATGTGGGCAACAGAATACAAATCACAATTCCTACCCTTCTGCTCCCCCTCTCTCATTGAAGTTGTCTGCAGATATGGCCCACCTATTCCATCCTGTTAATCCTCCCTATAGCCCCTCCTTAGCCGCCTGTAAGTCCTCAGGTTTTTTCCATATTTGCCTTGATGCTAGGATTCCTTTATGCCTATCCCACACATTCTTGAAGCCTGTGATCGTTTTAGCTTCCACCACTTCTGCTGGGAGTCTATTCCAAGCTCCCACCACCCTGTTTGTAAAGAAAAACTTTCTGATATTCCTCCTAAGTCCCCCCTCCCCCCTGGCTTCATCGTGTGACCTCTAGTTCTTGTGTAAATCTTCCTCCGGAAAACACTCCCTTCACGGAATTTGCTCACAGTCCAATGAGATATTTATATGTCTTTATCATGTCTCCCCTCTCCCTCCTGTCATCCAGAGAGTACACATTTAATTTCCTGAGTCTGTTCTCATAGGGCTTTAGGTATAGGCCCTGCACCATCCTGGATGCCTTCCTTTGAACTCCTTCAACCCTGTTTATGTCCTTTCGGAGGTAGGGTCTCCAGAACTGCACACAGTACTCAAGGTAAGGTCTCACCAACTTTATGACTTTCAGTCTTCTGCTGGTGATCCCTCTGCCTATGCACCCCAGCACCCTGCTGGCTTTCCCCACCACCTTGTCACACAGCTTAGCCACCTTCAGATATTTGGAAATAATTGCCCCAGGTCCTGTTCCTGTCTTGTGATCACTAGTTCTCCACCACCCCGATGGTACTTAGCCGTAGGGTTCCTGTGACCCAGGGCCATGATCTTGCACTTCTTTGTGTTAAAGCCCTGTTGCCAGATCCTTGATCACTCTTCCAGTTTGCTAAGATCCTCCTTCATTTGCTCTACCCCCCCTGGAGTGTCCACCCTGTTGCAAATTTTGGTATAATCTGCAAACAGACACCTTCCCTACCAGCCCTTCAGCAATATTGCAGATAAATATATTGAAGAGTACTGAACCTAGCCCTGACCCCTGTGGCACCCCACTATTCACTTGGCCTTCCCCTGAGTGCACACCATTTAGCACAACTCTTTGACTTCTACCTTTCAGCCAGTTTCTTACCCACCTAACTACCTTCAGTCTTGCCCCAGGGCTATTTAGTTTGTTCATTAGCCTTCTGTGGGGAATGGTCAAAGGCTTTGCTGATGTCCAGGTAGACCATGTCTACTGCCCCTTCATCCACTCCCTGGTCACCCAATCAAAGAACTCGATCATGTTTGTCTAGCAGGATCTCCTCCCTGTGAACCCATGCTGCCTTGGATCCTGCAGCCCACTGGCCTCCAGATACTCCACCAACCTCTCCTTCAGCAGTGTCTCCATAACCTTGCCCACTTCTGAAGTAAGGCTGACAGGTCTGTAATTCCCTGCCTCCTCTCTGCTTCCACTTTTGTGTAGTGGGACATCAGTCCTCCTCCAGTCCCCCGGAACCACCCCAGTTTTCAGAGATAGGTTATAAAGGGCCATCAGAGGTGCAGGGAGCTCCTTCCTGAGTTCTCGCAGCACTCTGGGGTGTACTCTGTCAGGTCCCATTGCCTTATAGACTTTTAGCATCATAATAGTAACAGTGCTCATCATTCTCTAGTCTCCCTTTTCCCCAAGTGTCACATACTGTTTGATTTCAGTCTGATAATCTACTGTGCACCTTTGACTATCAGCCCATTTTTGTGCAAGCAAAATTGGGTGGATAATCAAGGGTGCAAGATAATAAGGGGCAATGGAATAGCCATAATTTTGTGCAAACATTTGGTGGATAATCGATAGATCACTGTATGTGCAAGACTACTCTCAGCATACATGACTGCCACCTTTCTTTTGCTACTTAACTTACTGCAAGTACAGTCTTACTTCCTGATACAGCCCCACCCACAAAACCATATAGGAAAGGGGTTGTAGTGCTATAGATAGACTTATAATGGTCAGTGTTAGTGGTGGCCTTCAGATACTTTTTATTTCATTTGCAGGTAATTGTACATAATGGGGGTAGTATTGTATGTATGTAGCTCCATAAGATATACCGTTGCCTGCAAATTAAACAAATATGATATAAAGGCCAATCCTGCCCCTGACAGCATTGTAAGCCTATCAGTCATAGCCCTGTAGCCACTTTGCTACTTTGTGTCATTAAAATTTGGTTTTGTAGGTGCTGTTAAAGATCGGGCTTAGCCATACAGTTTGCAAATTGTAATGTAGTATAGCCCTATTTTTTTCCTTTTTCATAGCTTTGATGATCACTTTCATGGCACTCATCGCACCAACTCAAACTCAGTCATGAACCCTCCTACTAATTTTCCCCGATAGGAGAATTGCATTTAACAATGATAATCCAGTTCCAGTCAAGGAGTGCAAAAATCAATAAAAACATCAGGTAATATGGCCTAGTGGTTACAGCCCCAAGCCAAGAACCAGGAAAACATGTAGACTTTGAGCACTTGGATTTGTGAACCACAAACTATTTCTGCATTGTACATGACCCAGGGCCATGGCATGTCACAGAACTTCCACGTGCTAATGAGAGACATCTGGAACTTGGAACAGACTGTCCAATAAGTAAGTTCTACTGGCTCTCTGCACCTTCCAGTATGAATAATAGGGCCCCCTAAATGCACAAGATGAGACCATAGTGGACAAACTACTGCAGGGGCCCCCATTTAATATTTGCACCAGTCACGTTCCCTATCAGGAACACCAATTGGTGGGGGCAGGGATCTTTCTAGCTACTTCTTCCCACTTGAGATATGGGGTGGGAGGGGAGAGACAAAGCAAAGGAAAAGGGCGTGCTTTCACCTTAAAGGTCAGTCTGGCTGGCTGGAGCCCCACAAAGCTATCACCTGCACTTCACACTTAATCATGGGAGGTGAGGTTCACATTGAAGCAGACAAAGCAGGGCTGGCCCGCCGTAGCAGCGGTAGGGCAACCACTCACGGCGCCAGTGACCCATGTTTGGGAATGGACTCGGGCTGCTGGAGGGTCAGCTGGGGGAAGGGGACTGAGCACCCAGAGGCTTCTCTCCTCCTCCGGGGTGGGGCGGGAAGCATGTCCCACCACTCTACTGCCACCTGGGTGACCACAGGTGGAGGTGCAGCAGGACTGCAGAAAGTAGGGAGGGGAAACATTGGCTGGGGGACAGAGCGCTCGCACATCTTGCCGTGCGCCACCCCTAGGCTCCCCTAGCATGCCGACGTCCTGTGGGAAGGGCCAGAAAAATGGAAAAACCCTGCAGTGCTCCCAATAGATGGAGCTCCAGGCCCCAATCCCACTGCCCCTGCCAGCGCCTGATGACTGCATCCCCCGATGAAAGACAGACACATCAGGATGGTAAGGGGGTCCTGTCCCATACCTGCCTGGGGGGTACATCCAAGGCTCCGTGGGGGGATGGACTGCACTGGCACCTGGCACGACGAGCAGGGATGTACAAGGGTACAAAGAAGTCTCTCGAAGAAAGGGAAGCAAGGTGGTGAGAAAGGGGCATAAAGAAAGAATAAAAAAAAAGAAGCAGACAAAGCAAATGAAAAGGGCCTGTTAACACCTTAAAGATTAGTCTGGTTGCAACTCCCTGAAACTATCAGCTATATTTAACACCTAATCAAGAAGGTAAGATTCCCATCACAGTTCAGCACCTGCCTTGTTCATCTTATTCAGTAGCCAAGTCCATTACAAAAAATTCAGCAGAAAGAAATGGGTATGTAGTAAATATATTTGGGGGATTGTTGGGGGCCCCCTGGCAGGTGGCAGGTGGGGGCCCTAGGCTAGTGCCTATGTTGCCTATGCCTTAATCTGGCCCTGTAACAAACAGTATTTTTTCAATTATATTTAACCTTTTCCTGACATCTAGTGGGGGGTGCCTGGGCCCTGATTGTATACGACAGGCAGGGAGGCTGGTCAGAAAGCTACATCCAAGGGACATGCTGCAGCTGCTGCTAGAGTAAAAGTGCCGATGGGCCTTTTCAGCTCCCAGACCACACAGAGTTCAGGCTGTGGCCTGCTCCATGCAGGTGGGAAGAAGAAAGGCAGGGATTGTCAAGAGGTGGAGGAGGTTCATGCAGATATGCCTCCCTCCACCAACTCAATCAGCCTCACCGCGTCTATGTGAAGGCCCCCCCCAGTGGGTTGCTAAGAGGGTCCAAGGGGTGGACAGCCAGCAGTAGGCAATAAAAGCCACCAGCTAAGCCACACAGTGGCTGAGTTATGTGCCCCGAGGGGCTTGGTAGGAAGAGGACAAGGGGTGACAGCAAGTGCAGCAGGTGTCACAAAGGAAAAGTCGCTCCATGGCTGAAAGCCAGCACCTGAAATGGGTTTAATTTTAAAAGAAACAGATGAAGCCACAGAACAGAGGGAAGGGGTGGGCTCCTTAAAGAGAGCATGGAAGTGGCAAACACTGCTTCAGGAGGAGAGCATGGAGGTGGCAAATACTGCTTCAGGAGGAGGAAAAGAACAGTAGAAGGGCCAAAGGGCCCATAATAAAAGCTGGACAGCAGCAAATAGAAGAAGCATGTATCCTGAAATAACAAAAATATGATACCAGGCATCTAATTCAAAGGCTATGCCTGCAGTTCAGTGGGTGGGAACAACCAGCCACACCCCATTCCTGAACTTTCTAAGCTATCTTCCTCAAGCCTCACTCAGAGGACTGTTGCCCCCAACCCCTTCTCTCAGTGTTTGTCTCCCACTTTCCTTTTTGTGCTTTTGGATTTTCTGTTTGGTTTGCGTCTCTACTGGCTTTCTAGGTCAATGTTTTTCTTTCTACCTTCCTGGCTGCAGTTTGTGCTTCTCTTGGTCAGCTATTCCTGTTGCATTCCTGTTCTGTGTATCTTGTGTTTCTTTCTGTTTCGGTTCTTGTGTGCTTCTCTAGTTTTCCTAGTGCCCTGCCTTTGTTGTCTTTCATTTGCCTTGTGCCATTTCAGGTTCCCATGCCCTGTTTGCTGGTTTTTTTTTCATTACCATTTGTAATCTCCCAGTTCAACTACAATCCTTAAAGAGCAGCTGACACCTTCAGGAGAACTTTAACAAAACATAATATTTAGTTAAAGTTCAGCTTGTATTTCACATTAGTTCTTTATTCCTCCTCCCCATGATTTATTGCTGCATGTGACAGGGCTGAATAGGACCCTGTTCCAGTTGTTATGGACAGTTTGAATGCAGGGATCTGTTCTGTTCTTTCCTTTACTGTCTCTTGTCTGTCTGGTTGCACAACCAGATTTTCTCATGAGACCTAGGACTTGATCACCCTGACAGTCTCGCAGTTCTTTGCCTCCCACTGTCTCTCAGTCTTCCCTTGATGTTTCTGTCTTTTTTTCCCTTGCATATCTGCTGGTGTAAAAATATATGCAAATCATTATGTGGAAATGTAACTGATATTGGGATCACTTTGTTTAGAAATTATATACTGTTACTGTTGACATGTATATAATTATAGTTTGAGATGATTGCAAAAAGCTATTGGGAACTCAGGGTTAACCTGAGAGCAGTTTTTAAGCCCTTTTTCAGAAGCTGTGGAGAAGGGACCTCAGTTCTGGGAACATCGTGTTCTTGCTGCACCTGCCTAAAACATAAAAGAACATTTTAGAAAAAAACAGGATGCTTGTTAAGGAGGGGGGTTGCAAAGATTTATAAGAGAGAGAGACAGAGAGACACACACACACAGACACAGAAACACAGAGCTTGAAGGAAAACTAGTTATACTGAATAAGTTTATTTTTTTATGTTACTGCTAGTACTAATAAACATTTTTTGTGAATTCTGCAAGTGCTCCTAATTTTTTCTGTGCTTCCTGACCTGTGCCTCGACAACACTGAGGTCATTTGCATGAAAACAGGATTTTTGCCCCTTAAGAGTTCATCTATTTCTGTTGCTGTCTCCCTACCTGAGGTCTTAATGCACTGCTTGTGACATCAAGTTACTCACTTGGCAACAGCCTGTGATGTCACAACAGAGCATTATGACTTGAAATAGGGAGTAAACTATAGAGGCAGATTAACTTTAAAGTAACTGTAAGGGATAAAACTCATGCATCCATGCACATTTCTTCAGTAATAAATAATGAGGAGGAGAAATCTATAATATATATATGGAATACAAGCAGAATTCTACCTAATTATTATGTTTTTCAAAGTTTTCTTTGAGGCGTCAGTAGCTCTTTAAATGTTTACACCTGCCTCCTAGCAAGGCAAACCACTCCCTTTTATGTTCTCTTGGTTTAATTAGTTGTTCAATTCAGCAGCATGCTGCTTCCTAGTTTTCAGTTCCCATATGCTCCTGTTTTTCCCTAGCAGTTTTTTTTAAACTCATCTTTATTGATCGACAAGAAAAAAGTCACATTACTAACATAACATACTAGATGCCAGCAGAGTAGGCCTATTGGTCTATCAAGTCTGCTTGTGCTTCAGCACCCTGACTACCGTAGTCAGGGTGCTGAAGTCGTAATCATGTACACAAATGCTCACAGCCTGGGAAATAAGATCCCAGACCTGCAGGCAATAATGTCAGAGGCTAAACTGGACATAGTAGCAATTAGTGAGACGTGGTTTACCAGTAACCACACTTGGGAGACTTCAGTACCTGGCTATGTATTGTTCAGAAGAGACCGAGGTGCAAAAAGGGGGGGAGGAGTGGCCCTGTATGTTAATGAAAATATCAAAGCTACAGAAATTCAGAATACACATAAGGAGCCAGAAGAACTGTGGGTCACCCTGGAAACAGGAAATGGGACAGCCATAAGAACTGGGGTTGTCTACAGGCCCCAGACCAGAGGAGGACATAGACACATTACTGTTAGAAGATATACAAAACATGACAGCTAAAGGGAGGTTCTGATAATGGGAGACTTCAACATGCCAGATACAGATTGGTCAATACCAGCAGGAACATCTGCCAGAACTAGACTCATAGTGGATTCCCTGCAGGAGGGCCTCAAACAACTGGTACAGCAACCCACAAGAGACAGGGCTATCCTAGATCTAGTACTGACTAACAAAGAAGGGATCACAGATCTCCAGGTAGAAGGTCACCTGGGGCCAGTGACCATCACATGGTATGGTTCAATTTGGCTACTACATCTAAATCATCCCATTCCAAGGCAAAAATATGGGACTTCAGAGGAGCTGACTTTGATAAGATGGCCAACAGAGTTAAGCTAGCCCTGGCAAAAGAAACACAGGTGAGGGGGTACAGGCAAAGTGGGCAAGCATTAAGGATGCAATACTTGAAGCAACATCCCATTGTGTTAGACAGAAAAGGAAGTGCAAAGAAGAAGAAACCACTTTGGTTCTCAAATACAGTAGCAGAAAGGTCAGAGCCAAAGGCTGGCCTTCAGGAAATATAAGGAACACAGCGGGATGAAGATAGGGAGGCATACCAAACTGCCCTAAGGGAAGCAGGTAAGGCAGTAAGGCAGGCAAAGTCCCAAACTGAGGAAACACTAGCACAAACAGTAAAAGAAGGTGACAAGACTTTCTATAGATACATTAGTGAAAGGAGAAAGTCCAGAGGGGGTATTGCTAAGCTTAATGGAGAAAAGGGAGCATGTGAGGAGGAGGACCCTGTAAAGGCATCTATCC
Source organism: Neoceratodus forsteri (assembly GCA_016271365.2). NCBI lineage: Eukaryota > Metazoa > Chordata > Ceratodontiformes > Ceratodontidae > Neoceratodus > Neoceratodus forsteri. The sequence continues at coordinate 1,143,627,650 of CM057453.1, forward strand.
TAAATAAATATTTTTGCTCAGTATTTACTGAAGAGAAGGTAGGGCAGGGCCCACAGCTCAGCATCATGGACACAGGGGGGGGAGGGAGGTGAGCACTACTCCCTTCACAAAAGAAAGGGTCCTACAAGAGCTTGCTAAGCTCAGGGTGGATAAGGCAATGGGACCTGATGGCATACATCCCAGGGTACTTAGGAGCTAAAGGAGGAACTAGCAGAGCCATTAGCAGAATTGTTTAGTGAGTCTCTGAGCACAGGAGAGGTCCCAGAAGACTGGAGAAGGGCTCATGTGATCCCGCCTCAACAAGAGTGTAGCAGGGAAGAGGCGAGGAACTACAGACCGGTCAGTCTTACCTCAGTAGTGGGCAAGATTATGGAGGCACCTTAAGGAAAGGATAGTGCAACACCTGGAATCCATAGAGGCACAGGATCCAAGACAGCATGGGTTTACAAAGGAAGGTCCTGTCAAACTAATCTCATAGATTTCTTTGACTGGGTAACCAGAGTGGTGGACCAAAGGGGAACAGTTGATGTCACCTACCTTGACTTCAGCAAAGCTTTTGACACTGTTCCACATAGAAGATTGATAAATAAGCTAGGTAGGCTCGGGGGGTCAGAAGTTGGTCAACTGGGTGGCAAACTGGTTGACTGGCAGAAAACAGAGAGTGGTGGTAAATGGTATACAGTCAGAAGAGATGCAAGTCACAAGTGGGTACCTCAGGGATCAGTCCGGCCAGTCCTATTCAACATCTTCATTAGTGACCTCGCGGATGGACTAGAGGGTAAGGCTTGTCTGTTTGCAGATGACACCAAGATCTGCAACAGAGTAGATGATCCAGATGGGGTGGGCAGAATGAGAAGAGATCTGGATAAACTAGCAGAATGGTCAGAAGAGTGGCAACTGGGATTTAATGCAAAGAAGTGCAAAATCATGCACATAGGGAAGAGAAACCCTGAAGCCACTTATAGGCTGGGAGGGAGTTTAGCAGTCACAAAGGAAGAAAGAGACTTGGGCATCATCATCACTGATGACCTAAAATCATCCAAGCAAACCTCTAAAGCAGTAGGTAAGGCTAGGGGGTGTTAGGGTGTATTAGTAGGGGTATCATAAGTCGTAAGAGGAGGTAATAATCCTCTGTACAAGACATTGGTTAGGCCCCATCTGGAGTACTGTGTGCAGTATTGGAGGCCACACCTTCACAAGGACATTAACCAAATTGAGGCAGTCCAGAGAAGGGCAACCAAAATGGTGCAGGGACTGCATCAGAAGACATATGAGGACAGATTAACGGAGCTCAATATGTATACCCTTGAGCAAAGGAGGGAGAGAGTGTTATGATCGAGGCATTCAAACACCTTAAGGGCATAAACAAGGTGAAAGAGTCTAACATGTTTAAATATAAGAAAAATAGCAGGACAAGAGGACATAGCATGAGATTAGAGGGAGGCCGATTAAGGGGAATGTGAGAAATTCTTTTCACAGAAAAAGTGGTAGATGCATGGAATGGCTTACCACAAGAAGTGGGTGCTATGAATACAGTGCAGGGCTTCAAACAGGCATGGGATAGGCATAAGGGAGCAATACAAATGACTATGAATAGATAGGTCACTGACAGAGCAAAGGCCAATGGCACATTTATAAGGTAGAAAAAGAAATGGGCAGACTGGATGGGCCTTGCGGTCCTTATCTGCCGTCAACTTCTATGTTTCTATGTAGCCCTCTATCTGTCTCCTTCCACTGTTCCTCCATTCCCAAGTTCTGCCCCCTCTGGGCAAACCAGCTTCTGCTTCACCCCTTGAATATACCTGTCCCACCCTCTCTTAAATCCCTCCACCGTAGCTGCCTGTAACAGCTTCCCAGGCAGCGCATTCCATGGTTCCACCACTCTTTCGGTGAAGTACCTCCTCCTCCTTTTCCCCCTAATCTTACCACCTTCAATTTTCCAACTGTGTCCTCTGGTGATTCCACCCTCCTTCAGTCGAAAGATCCTATCTTGGCTTACCTTATTTACTCCCCTGAGGTACTTGAAGACCTCAATCATGTCCCCCTGATCCCTCCTCCAGCGAGAACAGGTTGAGCTCCTCTAGTTGTTCCTGATATATCATATCTCCCAGGCCCCAGATCATTCTGGTTGCTGTCCTCTGAACCCTCTCCAGGAGATGGATGTCCCTCCTTAGGTGCGGCCTCCAGAACTACACTCAGTACTCAAGATGTGGTCTTACCAGGCTGTTGTACAGTGACAAAATTGCCTCCGTGTTCCTTGAGGTAATCCCCCTAGCGATGCATCCCAGCATCCTATTTGCCCTGACCGCAGCCCTCCTGCACTGCTCTGAATTATTCATATTAACATCCACCAAGACTCCTAGGTCTCTTTCCCCTGCCGTGGCCTGCAACTCACCCCCCCAGGGTGTACACATAGTTGGGGTTTTCCCACTCTAGGTGTAGCACCTTGCACTTGTAGGAGTTAAATGTCAATTTCCAGGTACAGGACCACCTATCCAGCGTATCCAGATCCGCTTGCAGGGCCAATCTCCCCTCCTCCCCCTCCACCACTGCCCCCAGCTTAGAGTCATCCGCAAAGAGACTCATTTCACACCTGATACCTTCCATGATATTGGAGATGTAGGCGTGGCCCCAGGACTGATCCCTGTGGGACTCCCACTTATGACCTCCCGAGGAGATGACACCTCCCCTCCAACCACTACCCGCTGTGTGCGACCTGAAAGCCAATTTCCAATCCACCTAACCGTCAATGGGCCTACCCCCCATCCCCCCCCCCAGCTTCTCCCTTAGGCTAATGTGAGGAACTGAATCAAATGCCTTGCTGAAATCCAGGAACAGTACATCCACTGGTCTCCCCCTGTCGAGTGCTGATGTCACCCACTCATAGAACTCTACAAGGTTTGTTTGACACGATCTACCTGGCACAAACCCATGCTGCCGGTCATCCAGGTAACCCATCTCCTCCAAGAAACCTCCCAGCCTTTCCTTAAGTAAGCTCTCCATTATCTTCCCCACCACCGACGTCAAACTGATGGGTCTATAGTTTCCTGGCTCTTCTCTCGATCCTCCTTTATGGATGGGCACAACATGTGCCTTCTTCCAATCCCCTTGGCACCCTCCCTGTCTGGAGCGACAAGTTAAAGAGATCCGCCAATGGCACAGCCAAAACATCCGCCAACTCCCATTACAGGGGAGTAAAATGAAGAAGAGACTACAGCTAAGCAAGGAAGTAGTACATTCACAATAGTAGGTGTTATCACGGCATGCTCTTTTGTTGAATCTTGACATATCGTATCATTATCTGTCTCTCCCCCGTGCTGTGGCTGGGGATACTGATTGTCTTCTATTACCATCTGCAACCCAGTTCAATTGTCTGTATTAGGGTGAAGCCCTTTCCTTAGTAACAAGTAACAAACAGAAACTTATAACCTTAATGGGCGACACAACTGGAGTCAACATTATGCGAATTGAAGAGACCGTGATACTGTCCATCCTCATAAACCCTTGGGGGGGGGGGATCCCACCAGTATGAGGGAGGCATGTTAGTATCTTATCATTCAAAGATACTAGCGCACACCACCCCCCACATAGCATAGCATAACATTTAAACTTTCCACTGCCAAAGTTGGCTGTATTTACTTCAAGCTCCATGTGAGGAGAGGGTCCACTTAGTTTCAGACTGGAATTCCAATTTGAGTGAGCCAAATCACCAACGTCAAGGTGGGACCCTACGATTTAGTCCCTAACTTTTTAGTGCCTCAGTGGCTACTAACTGACGCCTTTTATACTGTGCTCCCAGCAAGGATTTTACACAGGTGATTAACTTTCCAGTGCCTCAATGGTTACTAATTGACTCACTTTATACTGTGCTCCCAACAAGGATATTACACAGGTGTTTTAAAGGGTGCATGCTAAGAAGGAGCACCACAAACTCCCCAAACTCAAGCAAATCCAAAAATGTTATGCTATGCTATGTGTGTGTGTGTGTGGGGGTGATGGTGTGCGCTAGTATCATTGGATTGTATGTTGTTTACCACAACCTAGCAGCACCCCTTAGAAGAAATGTGAATTCCAGTGTGGAGTAACATAAAAGGTTTGAGCATGCTAATTTTGGATATGTTAGTATCTTACCCTGCCTGTTTGTTATAATGAGATGGCCTGGTTTATTCCACTCTCCAGTTCTTTTTTATCTACTAGTCTTCTATGTTATTCCCTATGTCTCTCTTCTGTGCTGCAATCTTTACTCTCTCCCACCTCTCCACTGCTCTTTTTGTTTATTGATAGTGAGCCTGAGTTTTGCTGTTAGCTCCTCCATCCATTTTATGTTTTCTACTCTGGTTTTCCATGAGTTCATGGATTTGGGAGATGCTTTAAGCCAGTTGGCTGTTATTTCCTCTTTGAAGCCAAGCATAGTGCCCTAAGGAGACCCTGTTGCTTATTGTTCCCTGCCTCTGGGACCTTAAAACCCAGGTTTATCATGTTAAAGTTAAATGGTATCTGTGTCTCCCACATGTTATTAAGTACTTGATGAATTGCCGACCAGAAATTCACCACACTGGGCAGGACCAGAATATGTGGGAATGGGTTACCACCTGGCTACAACCTCTCCAGCACAGCTTTGAGTTCCCACCCTGGAAGTGCCTCATGACTGAGGGTGTGTGAAAAAATCTCATTAGACACTTCCAACGGAATTCCCTCCAGCCTGGGGACACTGTTGTCCTTCATCCTCTTTCCCAGGCCAGTCTCCATTTCTCCTCTGGGATTGGGGTTCCCACCTCAACCTCTCATTTCTAAGGCCCTCAAATTGGGCACTGTAGTCCACCTGAAGGGCTTTGTAGGCCCCCCAAATTAGCTTCCCCTTCCCAGCAAGCCTGGCCGACCAGTACAGGAAGTTTTCCAGTGTTGTGAATTCTCTATTTATTTTGGGAATGAGGTGGCTTGAAACCAGATAATGTCTCACCTACAGAAACCTGTGGAAGTCAGCCTTATTCAGGGCGTACCTGTCCTGTAAGGCTGTGAATTAAACCACTGTTTCCCCCTGTATCAGATTTTGAAATCTCACCAAGGATAGTGCATTCCAGCTTAGGAAGCAGGGGTCTGTTCAAGGAGGGATGAAACGGGGGTCTCTGATGATCATAGTCAGTGGTCCTATTCTCTCCAGGATTTGCGTCTGTTTTCTGGCCTTCACTAGAACTCTCAATGTATGGTTTGTCCAGGGTTTTTTTTAGAGTCTTCCAGACCTCTACAGTGAGTAGGGAGTGTAGAATTGAGGAGAGGGTAATCAGTTGTGTTTGGTGAGCCTCTACCACTAGCCACCCTGTATGTCTCTGCTGTTTTACCCAAGTGAACACTGGGACTAATTGTGCTGCCATATAGTATAGTATAGTCTTAGATCAGGTAATGCTAGTCCTCCTCTACACCTAGGTTGGGAGAGGAGTTTTCCACTAATCCTTTTTCTGCCTCTTTGCCAAATAAATGCCAGAAGGGTGGTGCTGGCTTTTTTCCAAAATGAATCTGAGACGTTGATGGGTAGGGCCTGAAAAAGAAATAAAATACGGGGGAGAACGTTCATCTATCCTCCCTCCCCTATGAGAGAGAGAGGAGCTCCCACCGGACCACGTCTGCCTGGACTTTTGCCCCCAGTTTCCCATAATTAAGTTTAAAAAGAGCTGCCATTTGTGACATAATTTATACCCCCAAATATCTGACAGTGTTGACTGTGGCCCATTTAAAGGGAAAGTTCCATATTACCTCTCTTTTATTTATTGAAATGTTTCACCAGGAAGGCACGCTGAGCAACAAGTGCTCATCCCATGGTGCGACCTGCGGGGGTAGGGAACAATGGGATAGAATACAGAGAAATGTTACAATGTTGGAATACAATTTGTTTACTTGCATACAATGAGAACAGGAGGGATTACAGGTGGATCACATTGGCTAACAATGCAACAGTTACGTATCGTAGATATGAAGACACATATAGCAAATTGGCAACAGTTGGTGACAGTTAGTTACACTAGAACACATATAATAACTTGGCAACAGTATGTAGCACTAGATGATAAAGTGGCCCAATAGTAATTGGTAGCCATTTGTGTAACATAGATATTGCCTCCTGGCAATGTCCCTCTGAACTTTATTGCTTCCAACTTTTCTAGGTTTACTCTGTATCTCGATACTTGGCCGCATCCCTGGAGTTCATCTCTCAGGACCGGGAGTGATGTCTCAGGTGAAGTCAGGAAGAAGAGGGAGTCATTAATGTATAAGGACACCTTTTGGGTCCTATTACCCACTCGTATACCTTGTATGGTTTCATTTTCCTTCATCGCCACTGCCAGAGGCTCAATACAGAATGCAAACAATAGAGGGGAAAGCGGTCACCCCTGCCTTGTTCCCCCCATTAAGTGGAATCTCTCAATGGTGAAGCCATTGACTCTCACCATTGCCAGTGGTGAGGCATACAGGGTTTTCACTCCATCCCTGAATTTGGGGCCAAGCCTTATCTCCTTCAGAGTCCTGTGAAGGAACCTCCAGTCCACTCAGTCAAAGGCCTTTTCGGCATCCATGAACACCGCCAGTGTGGGTTCTCTGGAAGCCTGCTGGCATGTGATAAGATTAAGGAGGCATCTTATGTTGTCATGAATCAGCCTTTCATTTATAAGGCCTATTTGATCTGGGTGAACCAGTATCCCCACACAGCCCTGCAACCTATGAGCCAGAATGGATGTATACAACTTCTGGACCACATTCAGAAGGGAAATGGGCCTGTATGAGCTGCAGACCACAGAATCTTTCCCTTCCTTGTGTATCACCGAGATCTGGGCATATTACCTGCTCATTGGGGCCCCCTTTCCCTCCTGAACATCCCTACACACCTGTCTTAGCAAAGGGGCTAGCTCCTCCCTCATGGTCTTGTATAACTCAGCTGCTGATCTGTCTTGGTCAGATGCCTTCCTGGTCTTCAAATCCCTAATACTGTTCTGGACCTTTAGAACTTTAATGGGGCATCAAAACTCTCAATCTCCTCCTGTGTGAGTCTGTTGAGTTTGACCCTGTCAAAGAAGTCATCTAATTTATTCTGGTAGTCTTCTATTAACTCTTGGTGGAGCTGTTTGTAAAACTCTTGGAATTGCCTTGCTATGCTCTCAGGATCTGTGATGTATTTATTCCTTCCTGTGTTAACCTTTTGTCTGAGGACCATTCTACTGGATGCCTCTTTCCGAAGTTGCCATGCGTTTGTTTGTCCACTTGGTTGCCAACTTCATAAACTCTCTGGCGGGAGTTCCGCAGCTACCCCTCAATTTTGTCATCAAGGAGTTTATTCAGCTTCCATCGTGTCTCCTCCAGCCTTGCCCTTACTGTGTCATCCAAGACTATTTTATGCTCTGCCTCCAAGTCAAAAAGTCTAGTCTCTAGACCCCTGATCTCTTTTTGATTCATTTTCTTGAGGTTGGAGGCATAGCTGATAGTCTTACTGGTGATTATGTAGGGCATCTTGCTGACAGGAAGGCACTCATCGCAGCGGTGGGACAGAGCTTTTAGCTAATTGTTTTGTGAGGGCACAGTTTAGGCCCAACCCCTTCCCACCCCTCACGCCACCCACCCCTGGAAATATTTCCTTTATACCTGGGGTTCTGACATCATTTCCTCAAGAGTGCAAGGTGCATATCACTGTCATATCCTCTCTAGCACACTGCACTGACAATATAAGCACACACATTGTATAATATACAGTATATATTTCTATATAACAAACCAATCACACACACAAACACACACAAAAAAAAGTAGATAAACATGTGGGGAGTAGTGCAATGTAATGGCTGTGGGGCAGCAGTCTTCCGGGAGTCTTTCTGGAGGCTGAGATGCTGCCCTATTTGCAGACAACTCTCTGCCCTGAGGGAGGAAGTTGCCCGTCTTCAGGCCACACTGGACAGTAGTAAGGGAACCTTCCCTCAGGCCACACTGGACGGTAGGAAGGGAACCTTCCCCATCCAGGGAGCACCAGAGCCACCACCACTACCTCAGAGGTTGCGAAGAAAGCACAGCAGTTGGACCACAGTGGGCTCAGGGAGGGTGAGGATGGTGGAACAGAGGCATACCCAGTCAGTTGTTTCACTCCAAAATCCATACATCATTCTGGGGGAGCATAGCTCCCCTATGGATGCACCCGCAGAGGAGACTAAGGAGGCTGAGGACAACTGTCACAAGGGAGGCCCACAGGAAGGAGGCAGAGGACACCACAAGGAAAGGAAGCAGCTCCTGGTGGGGGACTCCATTATTAGGGGGATAGAACTGGGGGGAGCAGGGAAAACTGAAGTAAGGTGCCTGCCTGGTGCCATGGCTTGGAGGGACAGGAAGCGCATCCTCAGGATCACGAGAACAGCTGCATGGGAGTCTGAGCTGGACGTCATTCTCCACCTAGGGACAAATGACTTGGCTCATCATGAGATTAGAGTGGTGCAGAAGGACTTTGTAGAATTGGGGAGGGGCCTAAGACAAGTAGCACACACAGTATCCTTCTCTGAGGTGCTGCCTGTCAATGGCATGAGTGAGGCGAGGGTACTTTGCACTATGCAGTTTAATGAATGGTTTAAAAAATGGTGTGGAGCACAGGGGTTTGGCTTCATTGGGGACTGGGGTTCCACCTGGAGGGACACCAGCCTATACTGGCAAGATGGTCTGCATCTGTCCAGGAAGGGAACAAGTCTTTTGAGCAATCGGTTTAAATGCTTCATTGGCAAGCTTTTAAACTAGTCAAGGTGGAGGCACTGATAAGCAGCAGGAAAATCCCAGCCTCTTCCTACAAAACAGGGTACTAAATGAGAAAAAGACCGAGGTAGAAAGGTCAGTGGGGGATGCTGCAAAAGAAGGTAAAGCCATCAAGAAATGGAGAGCAATGAGTACCAATGCCCGTAGTCTGAGTAACAAGCTTCCTGAATTAGTGGCCTTGATGGAGGAGGAACATCTGGATATTGTGGCAGTCACAGAAACATGGTACACACAAAACCATGATTGGGACGTAAACATACCAGGATACACTATCTACACGAGGGACAGGGAGGGTAAAAGAGGAGGAGGAGCTCTTTACATAAGGAAGGAATCAAAGCAACAGAACAAAAGGGAAAACAGGGAGGAGAAGAAGCACTGTGGGTAAATTTGGAGACCGCACTATACCAATTCGCACAGGGTTTGAGATACAGCCTCTCTCAGGGGAGGAAATGGACAAGGAAATGATAGAAATTATACTTAGAATGGCAGAAAAAGGGGAGATGTTGCTGATGGGTGATCTGAACATGCCAGATGTTAACTGGAGTGCAGCTGCAGCAGCCACTTGGAAGAGTGGGGTTATTCTAGATGCCCTACAGGGGGCATGCCTTAGACAACTAGTATTGGAGCCCACTCCAGAGGGAGCAATCTTAGACCTGGTTCTCTCAAATGGAGATGAAGAGAGGATCACAGATGTAGACATGGGTAGCCATCTGGGAACTAGCAACCATCGAACAGTATGGTTCACAATAAACACAGCAATAGAGTCAAGCCATACAAAGGCAAAAGTACTGGACTTTAGGAGGGCTGACTTTGCCAAAATGGGTGAGTGCCTAAGGAATGCACTAGCAAATGGGCAGGAAGGAGGGGTGGAAGAACAATGGGGAATAATAAAAACTGCCATCACAGAGGTAACAAGCCTTTGTGTGAAGCAAATAAACAAAACAAAACGATATAAGAAACCACTATGGTTCTCAAAGGAAGTGGCAGTGAAGGTTCAAGAGAAAAAGAAAGCATTCAGGAAGTACAAGGAATCACAGAAGGAGCAGGACAGAAAACTGTACCAGTTAAAACAAAAGGAAGCTGGGAAGGCAGTCAGAAGGGCAAAGGCCCAAACCAAGGAAAAGATAGCCAACTCAGTTAAGAAGGGGGATAAAACCATTTATAGGTACATCAGGGAGCGAAGAAAGACCAAGGGAGGGATAGTGAGGCTTAATAAAGGGAGGGAGGGTGGGCAGAGGGTGACTGTGAAAAGGCAGAGATGCTAAACAAATATTTTTGCTCAGTATTTACAAAGGAAGAGGGAGGTACCAAAAACAAACAGTAGAAACACTCTGGATACAGAAGTTGATACCAGCCCATTTACAGAAAAAAGGGTTCTGAAAGAACTCTTAGAACTGAAAGTGGACAAAGCAATGGGGCCTGATGGGATTCATCCCAGAATTCTAAAAGAACTAAGGGTAGAACTAGTGACACCACTGACTACCCTCTTCAACAAATCATGGGAGGATGGGGTGGTACCCGAGGACCGGAGGAGGGCAGATGTGATTCCCCTTCACAAAAGTGGGAGCAAGGCAGAAGCAGGAAACTACAGACTTGTTAGTTTAACCTCAGTGGTAGGGAAAATGATGGAATCACTTCTGAAGGAAAGAATTGTCAAGTATCTAGAGGCCAGAGGGGCACAGGACCCAAGGCAGCATGGATTCACAGCGGGAAGGTCATGCCAGACAAATCTGACAGATTTCTTTGACTGGGTGACCAAAGTAGTAGATCAGGGAGGGGCTGTGGACATGGCCTACCTAGACATTAGCAATGCATTTGACACAGTCCCACACAAAAGATTAATATACAAGTTAGTCAGCCTGGGAGTGGGTCCCAAGATGACAGCCTGGGTAAAGAATTGGCTGGAGAATAGGACACAGAGAGTAATAGTAAATGGAGTCCACTCTGAAGAAAGGGGGTTACTAGTGGGGTACGCAGAGGTTCAGTATTAGGACGGTCCTCTTCAATGTCTTTATAGCGACATTGCAGAGGGACTGGAAGGAAAAGTATGTCTCTTTGCAGATGACACAAAGATCTGCAACAGAGTTGATGTACAAGGTGGGGTGGAAAGGATGAAAAGGGAATGAGCAAGGTTAGAGGAATGGTCAAATGTATGGCAGCTTAGATTCAATGCTAAGAAGTGCAAGGTAATGCACCTGGGAAACAAAAACCCAGGGGAAGAGTACACAATGGGGGGTGAGATACTAACAACAACAAAAATGGAAAGGGACCTGGGGGTAGTCATATCAGATGACCTAAAGGTGGGCAAGCAATGTGAGAGGGCAGCAAGGAGGGTTGGGGGATACTGGGTTGCATAGGGAGAGGCATCACCAGTAGAAAACAGGAAGTTGTTATCCCTCTGTACAGACAGCTGGTGAGACCCCATCTGGAGTACTGCATGCAGTTCTGGAGACCCAATCTCCTCAAAGACATAGACAGGATGGAAGCTGTCCAGAGGGTAATTCAAAATGGCAGGTCAAACCAGAAGACATATGAAGAGAGACTTAAGGAGCTTAATATGTATAGCCTTGAGGAAAGGAGGGAGAGGGGGGAAATGATAGAAACTTTCAAGTGCCTCAAGGAATCAACAAAGTCCAAGAGGGTAGCATCTTTCAAAAAGAGGTGTGCAAGAACAAGGGCACAATTTGAAGATAGAGGGGGCCTCAGGAGGTAATTTAAGGAAGTATTTTTCACAGAGAGGGTTGTGGATGCATGGAACGGCCTTCCGGAGGAGGTTGTGGAGTCAAAAACAGTGGTGGAATTCAAGCATGCATGGGACAGTCATAAGGCAATTCTAGGGGGTGGGGGTAGGAAGAAGTAGGCTGCTGGTTAACTAGGATCTGCAGCTTATCCATTAGGTAGGGAAATGGGCAGACTGGGTGGGCCAAGCGGTCCTTATCTGCCGTCAGATTCTATGTTTCTATGTTTCAAATTCTATGATTACCACTTTCAGACCATCCCACCACGTGGCTGATGTGGTGTCTTGGATGTGGTTGCAGAGTGAGTATTCCCTCACCGTGTCCTTCACTAGGTCCTTGTACTCCTTGTTCAGGAGGGAGACATTGAGCCTCCACTAGGAGTTTTTAACCTTGGGTGAAGGCCAAATTTTCATGGTCACCATCCCATGGTCCAATAGGGTTCTGGATGTAGTCTTATCTCCTCTACCCTGTGGAGTCAGTCTGAGGATACCAACATGAGGTCCAGCCTAGAATATGCCTGGTGTGGAGACAACCAGCAGGTGTAGTCCAGTGTTCTCAGGTAGAAGTGACGCCACACTTCCACTAGGCCCAGGTCTCTGTTTAGTCTTCCCAGTGTTTTTGCCGCTCAGGAAGTTGGGTCAGGCTTATTTCCCGACTTATCCAAGGCTGGGTTGAGAATTGTATTGAAGTCCCCTTACTGAAAACAACTCTCCCAGTGGGGGGCAGCCTAAGGGACATCGCTAAGGAACGCGCTGTTATCTAGGTCCTGGTTAGGCAAATATTCAAGAGAGTGCACAGAATTTCACTATATCTTCCCCTGAGCAGGAAATATCTCCCCTCTGTGTGTTGTTGTAGATCCGAGAGTTCAAAGGGGCAACTTTTATGTATCAGTGTCTCTACTCCCCTCCTGTGGGGGTGTGCAGCATAGGAGGCATAGTATGCCTGTCCCATCAAAGCTCTTTTGAGCTTTGCACTCCCCCCCGGACTTAGATATATCTTCTAAAGGAACGTTATCTCTGTCTGGGCTCTCTTTTTGTGTCAGTAACTGGATTCTCTTCAACCACATATAACCTGATAAAACTTGTAATATTTTAACTTTATATGGCTAAACTGTTCTTCCATTGCTTAAAGTGCACCCCGCCTGTCTAATAGATGGCCCTGAGCAGACGGGGTGAAGTGCCCTTGCCAGGGGCCTTACGCTACACTTGCACTTATGAATTGCTTTGCACCATGTGTCCAGTTTAGCAATTCTCACCATCTTCTCCACCTCCAAGTGGTTCTGTCTGAGGAATCTTTTAGAGTTAGTTTCCCTCATGTTCTGAAGACCTCAGATGTTTGACCTGTTCTCCCCTCCACCTGGTCATGATTAGTGGCTCAGGGTAGCCAACAGTCTTGATCAGGAAAGCCAACTCCTTCCCCCTTCCCATTCAGGTGGCCCTCTGTGAGCCCCTACCTTGGATCAGAAGGGTTGATCCCCTTCGCCCCTCCCCCCTGCTCTTCCCCCATCATTACTCCTCTTCCCTGGGTCCTCCTACTGCCCGACCCTCCTCCTCCTCCTGCTTCTAAGGCCTTGGGCCTGACAGTGCTTTGCATCCACAGGCTCTCCACCTACTTCCTATATGGGATTCTGGCCCATAGGTGTGAAGGTCCCATATTATACTATGTTATCTGCTGGGGTCCCCCCAGCTTTTGATTTGTCGATGTATCTGGTGAGCGAATCTTCATTTCCCTTGTGACTTGAACCATATCAGAAAGCATATCTGTGTCAGTGGACCCCTGCCAACTTGATCCTATGTAGCTGCCACTCTTGGTGGCCTCCTACACCCTCGGTTGACAGGAGCCCTCATTTGGGCACTGGACAGCTTTTATTCCTGAGGCTCCTGGTAGCCATTCTGTCTTTACTTCATGGGCAGATGTGCAGCCCCAGCCCCCATCTTGGGCATAACACCCTGCCATAACTCTGGTATCCAGATTCACGTCTCCTATTCGTGGACATGAGGGCCATGTCCCTGTGTCTCCGTTCCCCCTGCCCATGCTCTTTGATCTGCCTCTGGAGAGGCAGTGAATCACCCCCACCCTCAGGGTTGCCTCCCATTGGGAGAGAGGTGGGGGAGGGTAGTGGACCCCTCCTCCTCGGTCCCACTGCCCCCCTAGGTTCCCTCCAAGGGGGCTTGCTTGCCACATCCACCCTTGTACATAGCACATTCCATCACTCTGGCACCCCCCTTCCCCCCTTGTAGACAGCCAGTTCACCTCCTCTGTGAGGGACAAGAGTCCTCCCCTGCCCAACAGTTTAGAACTCTTATCTATAGGGCTACTTTATGTGACCCATGATATTCCATTACACATTTCCCCCTCCTCCCCAATTGCATTTACCATTCCCAGCCAGAGCCAAGGCATGTGCTAAGGGTATTGAAACATATCCCTTCAATTGTGCCCATCTCCAAAGAGAAATCTGACCAGAGCCCCCCCAGGCAATCACTGCTATACCAGAACTCCTCCCCACCCTATGGCTTCCCCCGGCACCCCCTCTCATAATTTAAAGCCCCACCATCTATATTGTCCAGGCAGTGGGTTAATTGTTGCTATCCCTTCCTGTTAGTTTAACCCTTCAGCGATGGACACATTTGTCGTGATGTGATCTACCCCTCCTCCCACATCCCCAAGTCCCTGATGCAGTGGATCTATCCAGGGGCTGCCCTTATTCCAAATACATATAACTTTACTTAACCCCCTTGTGTTGTACCCCTATCGTTATCTCCTGCCTCTGCCCACCTTCCCCCATTGCTGCCATCCCTGGACTTCGTATATCAGGCCTAGACTCTCTCTCTCCCCATGGAAGATCACTTAGAAATTGTTAAGGCCGCTGTGGTCCTTACCTCCCCTGATGTTACATCCCTTGGGGTCTTTCAGTGTTCAACAGTTCACCGATGTTCTGGGGGTCTAGCTACGGCAGGGCAGCTGGTCCATCTGGTGGTGGGAGGGAGAGATTGCCACTTCAATCACCATTCCTAACAAGTCCTCCGATCCTCAGGGTATGAGCTGCTCACTGGGTTTCTTAATGCTTCCACACCGGAGGGACCACCAGTCCATCTGCCGAAACCAAGGAAAACTGTGGATGGGGGAGAACAGACATGAGAGGAGCAGTTACTAACTCAATGTTCTATTATATATGCATTGGCTTACCTGACGCCCCCACTGCCCTGTACAAATTGGTCCCCTCCCCATCCCATCACTCCATCCATCAATTTAAACTATTGCGTAATCACTTATGTAAATGTAAACTCAGCAAAAGTATATAAGCAGGTAGTCTCCACTGCCCCGAAGAGGCACGTCGTCTGAGTCAATTTTCTGTTCAAGGATGCAGTCCAAGCATTTGTGGAGTAGGCCACCGAAGAGGCCCGACTGTCAGTGCATCTCCGAAGACTATTTCTTAGGGAGCCAGGGTTTGCCCTCAGGTTTCCAATCCCTCAGCAGCTTGTGGAGGACAAGGCGAGTTGGCTTGAGAGCTATTTTCCCCCGATCGACATCCCGAGAGTCCCAGAGAATTAGAGTGGCCTCGCTTCCTGGGAACATTGGACCACTGATCCTCCTGTAGCAGGTAATCTAGGACGGGTGGACCTGGTCTTGAGAGGAGGGCCTGGGGGACTCCTAGCTTCAGCAGAGTAGGCTTTGCCTCTGCCAACATGTGAAAGAACTGTGGACCCTCAGGGAGAAAGATCCTAAGTTGGGCAGGTGCTATGAGGTGCATTTTAATGCTGTTCACTGCCAGGTGCCTTTTAATATTAAGTGCCCACATTTTCTTTTGAGTGATGAGAGTGAAGTCGTGATCAAAGTATATATGTTTGTCTCCAAAAGTGATGAAGTTTTTAGCCCATGCTGCCTGCAGTACACTGATTTTCACTCGATAGTCTACAAATTTTAATACGATGGATTGAGGGGTGACATTGGGGCCTGTCGGCATTGTGGTTAGAGCCCTGTGTGCCCAGACCACATTGAACTGCTGATCGGTTGGGAGACCCAATATTTCTTTTAGGAAGGGCTCAATAAAGTCGTCCATCCTTCCTCTCTCTGTGTCTTCTGGCACCCCCATAGATATGAATGTTGTCTTTTTGGAGCAGAGCTCTAAATCGTCCAGTTTATCTGTTAGTTCTTTTTTCCTCCTCAGTATGTATCTCAGTGCTCTGTCATAATTGCCCACCACTGCATCCATCTGTGAGAGGCCCAACTTCAGGTGCTCTGTGCGCTGTGTCACCTCGGTCAGGCTTTTAGAGTTTTCTTATACTGCTTTTTCAATTTTTTGCATGGTGTTGTTAATTTTGTTCAGTTCCTGAAATAGTCTGTGTGAAGTGATCATGAATTCTTTCTCCCCTTCCTCATCGCTTGGTTCAGTGGGATGCGGTTGAGCTGTGGCGGCCTTGCCCTTTCCCTGGGCCCTGGTGTCTTGTGGTTCAGCTTCACTGCTGGCTTCAAAAATTCCAAGAGGGCGTCTTTTGGTCTCGCTTTTGGTGGCATCTCACTCCTCTATGTCACCCTTGCTTTTTGTGCTGCTGCTTTAGATAGGCTGGGGTGAGAGATGGAAAGATTATTGCAGATTTATTATTCCCGGGGGTCGGAGCTCCATAGTTCAGTTACTCATCAGCTTGGAGGTGGAACTGGAAGTCCCCTTCCCTAGCAGTTTTATTTGTTGCTCTCTACTTACTCATCCTACCTGGCCTGCAGTGTATCAGCAACTAACACTGACCTCCCTTATGGAACTGGTTGGCATGCGTTGACCATTCAGTCTGGGCAGGTATTACTCAGTCTCATACGATGTCCTAGTTGTCGTTCAGCCTTGCCTATGTTTTGTTTCTAACTTGTGCTCATGGCTTTCAGGCTATGCTGTCAGCCTCCCACTACTCTTTTACTCCAATGCGTGCAAGTCACAGCCATAGCACGGCTTTCAGCACTCCCTGCCCTTTATGCTGACGGTCTCATTCTGCTCTCCTGAGTCCATATCTTTTTTTTTTTTTTTATTTTCGTCTTTATCCCTCCTTACTGCCTCTGGTGCCCCCTCCTTCTGTCCGCTCATGTCCCCCGGTACCTACCTTAGGGATCTGCCCCTAGAGTGCCCATCCTCCTCTCCTCGCACATTGGGGTCTGTCCTGTAGGTGGTCCGGGTGGACTTAGGGCGGACTTCATCTAGGGCTGCCGGAGGTTTTTTTTTTTCCGGTTTTCTTCCCCTGACGTCCCCACTCCCCCAGGACGCCTTGCGCTAGGGACGTACGTCCCCGAGTGGTAGCGTGCTTACGCCGCAGACCCTCATGCCGTGACGTCCCCTCCCGGCTCCGACCGTGGCCGCCTCCACCCCTTCCCCTCTGCCGGTGCTTCCACCGCCATGGAAGAATGCAGAGCATAATCGCTCTTGGTAACCCACCCTGAGGGAGGAGAGCATCCGTTGGGACGCCGATCCTCCCTTCCGCGCCGACCCCTCGACCACCCGAGTCCGTTCCCGAACCCGGGTCGCCGGCGCAGCACGAGGTGTGGCGTCCAGCGCCTCAACCCTCAGCGCCACCGGGCCGGCCTGAGTCCATATCTTGAGGGTGGATCCCTCGACTTGGGCAGTGTCCTTCTCTTTCAGCCCTTCAGTTGAGAATGTCCTACGCTCCAGGTGAAGCTTTGGCCATGCAAATCAATTCGGCAGCACCTCTTAATGCAGCATTTAAGATTTCAGCTGCCAGAGAATGAGGCCTCTAAGCCCATGGTTGCTCCTTTAGCTTTGCAGAGCATATCGGCAGCACCTTCAAAAGCTGTTCCCCACTATGGCTGCCTATGGCTTATTTGGTCTTCATCTACTTCCCTTCCTCCCAGTCCCTCATGGGCCTAGCTCCTATGCCTTACCCCTCAAGGGTTCAGCTTTTTCTCTAGGCCTCCCCTTGAGGGAGGTCAGGTGTGTGTCTTTCAGAGGTTGTTGCTGTCCTCCTCCTGCCTTGGGGTGTGGTCCTCCTTCACAGGGAACCTCCTTTAGCTGCAGAGACTGACTCATGGCATCTCCACGGTGTTCCCGTTAAAGGGATAGCGTGAGAGCCTTTCCTTTGAATTGGGTCTCTAAATTGCAGTAGCCAAGCCATCACTAATTTTATCCTAAGCATGGAGGGAAGGCGAACAAGTCCTTGGATCCCCAGAAGGTTCATTCTCATAGGGTATTTTTGCTGTCCTCCACGCTGAAGGTCAAAAATGTTAAGTAGTCTCCGAACGAGGTACTCTGTAATGCAGTATATTTATATTAGTATGTCATTTATCCTAGTAGGTTCCTTTATGAGTTGGGGTTGGATGGTGGCCCTCTTTCCATCTTGCCATTCCCTCTCTCCTTACTGAAGTCACACCTCTGTCTACTATCAGTTACCAATTACTGTCAGTCTTTGCTCAATTCAGTCTCTGTCTGTTGTCAGTTAGCACTAGTTGCTGTCAGTCTGTCCTCACTCAGGCTCTGTGTTCTTTACCTGCTGCAAAGTATTTTTGGGCTCCTTCCTAAGGTACCTTTAGCCTAAAGGAATTATGTTCCTGTGGTGCCTCTAGGGGTGGAACTCTTCTCAAGCGGGTTCCTTTGCCTTCAGTTCCCCATGGGACAGAGAGTGCAAAAGGCTAAAGTAACCATGTATGACAGTCAACAACACATTAATTCAGACACCTTCAGACTATCAAGAAAGTTTCACAACCATAACTCCTCACTAGGTTGCATATACCCATTGAATAAATGTTACCTAGGGATGGGACCCATTATGCAAGCTGCCCCAGTGTGACCTCTCAGAGCACTGGACTTAGAGCAGGAAGAGTGCAGAACCTTTCACGAGATGTTTGAATTTTTCTCTTAATCCCGTAGTGTGGCTAATCTTGTGGGTCAATCAGAGATGGGAAATCAAACCTGACTATTCAGAAGTCTGGTGCTGGGATCTCAGGACACCAAAGTGTGTGTAAAATAAAATTCATGCTGTAGTGATTCCAGTCAGTATGCCCTTTCCCACTCTGCAGCATACATCAGAGCAAGAGGCTGTTAGTGTTAACTGCATGTTGGGCTGAAGGGAACAACTAGTAATAGAGGAGCACCTGCGAGTGGGCAGCTCGAAGGAGTGAAAAAATAAGCCCAGTTTAAAAAGGCACGGTTTGTGCTGAGGAGAACATATTACAATTAAACCAGTATATATAGCAGGCTGTTTGCGCACACATGCAAAAAATGGGTGCCCCTTTATGGGTGTTAGCGCCAGTTTTAAACTTTTGGTTTTGCTATAAACATTTTATTTCCTCTGCAGACCCTTTTAGCTCCATGCTGTCCCCCAGCCCAGTCATCCACCATCCCCAGGACTTACCTGGCTCCAGAATCTCCCACAGAAAATCACTCTACATGAGGGTGCTGTCTCCCCCCGCCCCCCCCGGGAAAATATCCAGATTTGAGCCTGGGCCCAGTCAGTGGTGCGGGGATTGCAAGGGTTCTTCCTCCTCTTCGTATCACACTGTACACCTCCCCTGACACTAAGCTGTGCCCCACCAGGCGTCGACATGCATCTGGTGTTTCTGTGGGAGGCAGTATCACCCTGTCCACCTCCCCTGGCATTGAGCTATGCCCCGACAGGCCTCGATATGCATCTGGTATTTCTGTGGGAAGGCAGTATTACCCTGTCCACCACCCCTGATACTGAGCAGTGCCCCAACAGGCCTAGACATGCATCCGGTGATCCTGTGGGGAGGCAGTATCACCCTGTCCACTTCTTCTAATACTGAGCTATGCCCCAACAGGCCTCGACATGCATCTGGTGTTTCTGTGGGGAGGCAGTATCACCCTGTCCACCTCCCTTGACATTCAGCTGTGCTCCAACAGGACACGATATGCCTCTAGTGTTCCTGTGGGGAGTCAGTATCACCCTGTCCACCTCCCCTGATGCTGACTTATGCCCCAACAGGCTTTGACATGCATCTGGTGTTCCTGTGGGGAGTCAGTATCACCCTGTCCACCTCCCCTGATGCTGACTTATGCCCCAACAGGCTTTGACATGCATCTGGTGTTTCTGTGGGAAGGCAATATCACCCTGTCCACCTCCACTGATATTGAGCTGTGCTCCAACAGGCCTCAACGTGCATCTGGTGTTCCTGAGAGGGACGCAGTATCACCTTGTCCACTTCCCCTGCCACCGAGCTGTACACCAACAGGCCTCGATATGCATCTGGTGTTCCTGTGGGGAGGCAGTATCATCCTGTCCACTCCTCCTGACACCAAGCTATGCCCCAACAGGCTTCTACATGCATCTGATGTTCATATGGGAGAGGCAATATTACCCTGTCCATCTCCGCTGACAACACGTCTCTAAATGCATCTGATGTTCCTACGGGGGAGACAGTAGCACCCTGTCCACCTCCCCTGATACCAAGCTGTTCCCCAACAGGCCTCGATATGCATCTGGTGTTTCTGTGGGGGAGGCAGTATCACCCTGTCCACCTCCCCTGACATTGAGCTGTGCCCCAACAGGTCTCGACATGCATCTGGTGTTCCTGTGGAGAGGCAGTATCACCCTGTCCACCTCCCCTGACATTGAGCTGTGCCCCAGCAGGCCTCTACATGCATCTGATGTTTCTATGGGGAAGGTAGTATCACCCTGTCCACTTCGATACCAACCTGTTCCCCAACAGGCCTCAATATGCATCTGGTATTTCTGTGGAAGGCAGTATTACCCCTGTCCACCTCCTCACATTGAGCTGTGCCCAACAGGTCTTGACATGCATCTGGTGTTTCTGTGGTGAGGCAGTATTACGCTGACCAACTCCCCTGACATTGAGCTGTGCCCCAGCAGGCCTCTACATGCATCTGATGTTTCTATGGGGAAGGTAGTATCACCCTGTCCACTTCCCCTGATACCAACCTATTCCCCAACAGGCCTCAATATGCATCTGGTATTTCTGTGGGAAGGCAGTATTACCCTGTCCACCTCCCCTGACATTGAGCTGTGCCCCAACAGGTCTCGACATGCATCTGGTGTTTCTGTGGGAGGCAGTATTACCCTGTCCACCTCCCTGACATTGAGCTGTGCCCCAGCAGGCCTCTACATGCATCTGATGTTTCTATGGGGAAGGTAGTATCACCCTGTCCACTTCCCCTGATACCAACCTGTTCCCCAACAGGCCTCAATATGCATCTGGTATTTCTGTGGGAAGGCAGTATTACCCTGTCCACCTCCCCTCCCATTGAGCTGTGCCCCAACAGGTCTCGACATGCATCTGGTGTTTCTGTGGGGAGGCAGTATTACCCTGTCCACCTCCTCTGACATTGAGCTATTCCCCAACAGGCCTCGACATGGTTCTGGTGTTCCTGTGGGGGAGGCAGTATCACCCTGTCCATTTCTTCTGACACCGAGTTCTGCACCAACAGGCCTTGACATGCATCTGTTGTTCCTATGGGGAGGCAGTATCATCCTGTTCACCTCCCCTGATACCGAGCTGTGTTCCAATATGCCTCAACATGCATCTGGTGTTCCTGTGGGGAGGCAGTATCACCCTGTCCACCTCCCCTGACATTGAGTAATGCCCCAACAGGCCTCTACATGCAACTGGTGCCTTTGTGGGGAGGCAGTATCACCCTGTCCTCCTCCCCTGACATTCCGCTATGCTCCAACAGGCCTCTTGATGGATATGGTGTTCCTGTGGGAAAGTATCACCCTGTCCACCTCCCCTGGCATTTAGCTATGCTCCAACAGGCCTCGACATGCATCTGGTATTTCTGTGGAGAAGGCAGTATCACCATGTCCACCTTTCCTGACTCCAACCTGTGCACCAACAGGCCTCAACATGTATCTGGTGTTCCTATGGGGGAGGCAGTATCACCCTGCCAACCTCCGCTGACATTGAGTAATGCCCCAACAGGCCTCGACATGCATATCGTGTTCCTTTGGGGAGGCAGTATCACACTGTCCACCTCCCCTGACACTGAGCTGTGCCCCATCAGGCATCAACATGCATCTGGTCTTCCTGTGGGGAGGTAGTATCACCCACCCTGTCCACCACCGCTGACATTGAGCTATGCCCCAACAGGCCTGGACATCCATCTGGTGTTCCTGCGGGGAGGCAGTATCACCCTGTCCACCTCCTCTGATGTTGAGCTATGCCCCAACAGGCCTCAGCATGCATCTGGTGTTGCTGTGGGGAGTCAGTATCACCCTTTCCACTTCCCCTGATACTGAGTTATGCCCCAACAGGCTCTGACATGCATCTGGTGTTCCTGTGGGGAGGCAGTATCACCCTATCCACATCCCCTGATATTGAGCTGTGCCCCAACAGGCCTCAACATGCATCTGCTGTTCCTGAGGGGGACGCAGTATGACCCTATCCACTTCCCCTGCCATGGAGCTGTGCACCAGCAGGCCTCGATATGCATCTAATGTTACTGTGGGGAGACAGTATTACCCTGTCCACCTCCCCTGATACCAAGCTGTGCCCCAAAAGGCCTCAACATGCATCTGGTGTTCCTGTGTGGGAGACAATACCACCCTATCCACCTCCCCTGATACAAAGCTGTTCCTCACCAGGTCTCGACATGCATCTGTTGTTTCTGTGGGGAGGCAGTATCACCCTGTCCACCTCCCGTGACATTGAGCTATGCCTCAACATGTCTCGACATGCTTCTGGTGTTCCTGTGGGGGAGTCAGTATCACCCGGTCCACCTCCCCTGACATCGAGCTGTGCCCTAGCAGGCCTCGACATGCATCTGATGCTGCTATGGGGGAGGCACCTGATGTTCAGCTATGCCCCAACAGGTCTCTAAATTCATGTGGTGTTCCTATGTGGGAGGCAGTATCACCCTGTCCACCACCTCTGAAACTTAGCTCTCCCTAACAGGTCTTGAAATCCATCTGGTGTTCCTGTGGGGAGGCAGTATCACCCTATCCACCTCCCCTGACATTGAGCTGTGCCCCAGCAGGCCTCTACATACATCTGATGTTCCTATGGGGAAGGCAGTATCACACTGTCCGCTTCCCCTGACATTCAGCTATGCCCCAACAGGTCTCTAAATGCAACTGTTGTTCCTATGGGGGAGGCAGTATCACCCTGTCCACCTCCCCAGAAACTGAGCTCTGCACCAGCAGGCCTTGACATGCATCTGGTGTTCCTGTGGGGAGGCAGTATCACCCTTTCCACCTCCCCTGAAACCGAGCTGTGCCCCAAAAGGCCTCAGCATGCATCTGGTGTTCCTGAGAGGCAGACAGTATCACCCTGTCCACCTCCCCTGATACCAAGCTGCTCCCCAACAGGTCTCAACATGCATCCTGTGTTTCTGTGGGGAGGCAGTATCACCCTGTCCACCTACCCTGATACTGAGCTGTGCCCCAACAGGTCTCGACATGCATCTGGCGTTTCTGTGGGGAGGCAGAATCACCCTGCCCACCTCACTTGACATCGAGCTGTGCCCCAGCAGGCCACTACATGCATCTGATGCTCCTATGGGGGAGGCACCTGATGTTCAGCTATGCCCCAACAGGTCTCTAAATTCATGTGGTGTTCCTACGTGGGAGGCAGTATCACCCTGTCCACCTCCCCTGACATTGAGCTATGCCAAAAACAGGCCTCGACATGCATCTGGTGTTTCTGTGAGGAGGCAGTATTACAATGTCCACCTCCCCTGATATTGAGCTATGCCCCTACAGGCCTCTACATGCATCTGGTATTTCTGCGTGGAGACAGTATTACCCTGTCCACCTCCCCTGGCATTGAGCTATGCCCCAACAGGCGTCGACATGTATCTGACGTTCCTGTGGGGGAGGCAGTATCACCCTGTTCATTTCTCCTGACACTGAACTGTGCACCAACTGGCCTTTACATGCATCTGTTGTTCCTATGGGGAGGGAGTATCATCCTGTCCACCTCCCCTGATACCGAGCTGTGCTCCAACAGGCCTCGACATGCAACTAGTGTTCCTGTGTGGAGGCAGTATCATCCTGTCCACCTCCCCTGACATTGAGCTGTGCTCCAGCAGGCCTAGCAATGCATCTGGTGTTCCTGTGGGGAGGCAGTATCAATTTGTCCACCTCTCCTGACATTGAGTACTGCCCCAACAGGCCTCTACATGCAACTGGTGTTCTTGTGGGTGGCAGTATGACCCTGTCCACGTCCCCTGACATTCAGCTATGCCCCAACAGGCCTCTTGATGCATATGGTGTTCCTGTGGGGAGAAAGTGTGACCCTGTCCACCTCTCCTGGCATTCAGCTATGCCCAAACAGCTCTCGACATGCTTCTGGTGTATCTGTGTGGGAGGCAGTATCACCCTGTCCACCTCCGCTGACATTGAGTAATGCCCCAACAGGCCTTGACATGCAACTCGTGATCCTTTGTGGAGGCAGTATCACCCTGTCCACCTCGTCTGACACTGAGTTGTGCCCTATCAGGCCTCGATATGCATCTGGTGATTCTGTGGGAAGGCAGTATCACCCTGTCCACCTCTGCTGATATTGAGCTGTGCCCCAACATGCTTCAACATGCATCCGGTGCTCCTGTAGGGAGGCAGCATCACCCTGTCCACCTCTCCTGATACTGAGCTATGCCCCAACAGGCCTCGACATGCATCTGGTGATTCTGTGGGGAGACAGCATCACCCTGTCCACCTCCCTTGACATTCAGCTGTGCTCCAACCGGCCACGATATGCCGCTGGTGTTCCTGTGGCGAGTCAGTATCACCCTTTCCACCTCGCCTGATACTGAGTTATGCCACAACAGGATTTGACATGCATCTGGTGTTCCTGAGGGGAGGCAGTATCACCCCATCCACCTCCCCTGTGATAGAGCTGTGCCGCAACAGGTCTCAACATGCATCTGGTGTTCCTGAGGGGGACGCAGTATCACCCTATCCACTTCCCCTGACACTGAGCTGTGCACCAACAGGCCTCGATGCATCTGGTGTTCCTGTGGGAGAGCAGTATCACCCTGTCCACCTCCTGATACTTAGCTGTGCCCCAAAGGCTTCAACATGCATCTGGTGTTCCTGTGTGGGAGACAGTACCACCCTATCCACCACCCCTGATACCAAGTTGTTCCTCACCAGGTCTCGACATGCATCTGTTGTTTCTGTGGGGATGCAGTATTAACCTGTCCACCTCCCCTGACATTGAGCTGTGCCCCAACAGGTCTCAACATGCATCTGGTGTTCCTGTGGGGATGCAGTATCACCCGGTCCACCTCCCGTGACATTGAGCTGTGGCCCAGCTGGCCTCGACATGCATCTTGTGTTCCTATGTGGGAGGCAGTATCACCCTGTCCACCTCCCCTGAAACTGAGCTCTGCCCCAACAGGCTTTGACATACATCTGGTGTTCCTGTGGGGAGGCAGTATCACCCTGTCCACCTCCCCTGAAACTGAGCTCTGCCCCAACAGGCTTTGACATACATCTGGTGTTCCTGTGGGAGGCAGTATCACCCTATCCAACTCCTTGATATTGAGCTGTGCTGCAACAGGTCTCAACATACGTCTGGTGTTTTCTGGGCGAGGCAGAATCACTGTCCACCTCCCCTGACATTGAGCTGTGCCCCAGCAGGCCTCTACATACATCTGATTTTCCTATGGGGAAGGCTGTATCACACTGTCTGCCTCCCCTGACATTCAGCTATGCCCCAACAGGTCTCTAAATGCATCTGGTGTTCCTATGGGGGAGGCAGTATCACCCTGTCCACCTCCCCCGAAACTGAGCTCTGCCCCAGCAGGCCTTGATATGCATCTGGTGTTCCTGTGGGGAGGCAGTATCACCCTGTCCACCTCCCCTGAAACTGAGCTCTACCCCAGCAGGCCTTGACATGCATCTGGTGTTCCTGAGAGGGAGACAGTATCACCCTGTCTACCTCCCCTGATACCAAGCTGCTCCCCAATAGGTCTCAACATGCATCCTGTGTTTCTGTGGGAAGGCAGTATCACCCTGTCCACGTCCCCTGACATTGAGCTGTGCCCCAACAGGTCTCGACATGCATCTGGTGTTCCTGTGGGGAGGCAGTATTACCCTGTCCACCTCCCTGACATCGAGCTGTGCCCCAGCAGGTCTCTGCACCATCTGATGCTCCTATGGGGAGGCAGTATCACCCTATCCACCTCACCTGATATTCAGCTGTGCATAACAGGTCTCAACATGCATCTGGTGTTCCTGAGGGGGACGTAGTTTCACCCTGATCACCTCCCCTGGCATTCAGCTGTGCCCCAGCATGCCTCTACATACATCTGATGTTCGTATGGGGAAAGCAGTACCATGCTGTCTGCCTCCCCTGACATTTAGTTATGCCCCAACAGGTCTCTAAATGCATCTGGTGTTCTTATGGGGGAGGCAGTATCACCCTGTCCACCTCCCCCCGAAACTGAGCTCTGCCCCAGCAGGCCTTGACAGACATCTCATGTTCCTGTGGGGAGGCAGTATCACAATGTCCACCTCCCCTGATACCTAGCTGTGCCCCAAAAGGCCTCAACGTGCATCCGGTGTTCCTGAGAGGGAGACGGTATCACCCTGTCTACCTCCCCTGATACCAAGCTGCTCCCCAACAGGTCTCGACATGCATCCTGTGTTTCTGTGGAGAGGCAGTGTCATCCTGTCCACCTCCCTGATGTTCAGCTATGCCCCAACAGGTCTCTAAATGCATCTGGTGTTCCTATGTGGGAGGCAGTATCACCCCGTCCACCTCCCCTGAAGCTGAGCTCTGCCCCAACAGGTCTTCACATGCATCTGGTGTTCCTGTGGGGAGGCAATATCACCCTGTCCACCTCCCCTGAGATTGAGCTGTGCCCCTGCAGGCCTCTACATACATCTGATGTTCCCATGGGGAAGGCAGTATCACCCTGTCCACTCCAACGTCCAGCGATGCCCCAACTGGTCTCTAAATGCATCTGGTATTCCTATGGGGGAGGCAGTATCACCCTGTCCACTTCCCCCAAAACTGAGCTCTGCCCCAGCAGGCCTTGACATGTATCTGGTGTTCCTGTGGGGAGGCAGTATCACCCTGTCCACCTCCCCTAGCATTGACCTGTGCACCAACAGGTCTCGACATGCATCTGGTGTTTCTGTGGGGAGGCAGTGTTACCCTGTCCACCTCCCCTGACATTGAGCTGTGCCTCAACGGGCCTCTACATGCATCTGGTGCTCCTG
Source organism: Neoceratodus forsteri (assembly GCA_016271365.2). Classification (NCBI taxonomy): domain Eukaryota; kingdom Metazoa; phylum Chordata; order Ceratodontiformes; family Ceratodontidae; genus Neoceratodus; species Neoceratodus forsteri. The sequence continues at coordinate 1,143,654,294 of CM057453.1, forward strand.
TGGGGAGACAGTATCACCCTGTTCACCTCCCCTGGCATTGGCTATGCCCCAACAGGCGTCGACATGTATCTGGCATTCCTGTGGGGGAGGCAGTATCACCCTGTCCCTTTCTCCTTGACATCGAACTGTGCACCAACAGGCCTTGACTTGCATCTGTTGTTCCTATGGGGAGGCAGTATCATCCTGTCCACCTCACCTGATACTGAGCTGTGCTCCAACAAGCCTCGACATGCATCTGGTGTTCCTGTGGATAGGGAGAATCACCCTGCCAACCTCCCCTGACATTGAGCTGTGCTCCAGCAGGCCTTGCAATGCATCTGGTGTTCCTGTGGGGAGGCAGTATCACTTTGTCCACCTCTCCTGCCATTGAGTAATGCCCCAACAGCCCTCTTCATGCAACTGGTGTTCTTGTGGGGAGGCCGTATCACCCTGTCCACCTCCCCTGATACCGAGCTGTGCCCCAAATGGCCTCAGCATGCATCTGGTGTTCCTGTGGGGAGAAAGTATCACCGTGTACACCTCCCCGACATTCCACTATGCCCCAACAGGCCTCTTGATGCATATGGTGTTCCTGTTGGGAGACAGTATCACCCTGTCCACCTCCCCTGATACTTACATGTGCCCCAACAGCCTTTGACATGCATCTGGTGTTCCTGTGGGGAGGCAGTATCCCCCTCTCCAACTCCCTGACGTTCAGCTATGTCCCAACAGGTCTCTAAATGCATCTGGTGTTCCTGTGGGGGAGGCTGTATCACCCTGTCCACCTCCCCCGAAACTGAGCTCTGCCCCTGCAGGCCTTGACATGCATCTGGTGTTCCTGAGAGGGAGACAGTATCACCCTGTCTACCTCCCCTGATACCAAGCTGCTCCCCAACAGGTCTCGACATGCATCCTGTGTTTCTGTGGGGAGGCAGTATCACCCTGTCCACGTCCCCTGACATTGAGCTGTGCCCCAACAGGTCTCGACATGCATCTGGTGTTCCTGTGGGGAGGCGGTATCACCCTTCCCACTTCCCCTGACATCGAGCTGTGCCCCATCAGGTCTCTACATGCATCTGATGCTCCTATGGGAGAGGCAGTATCACTATCCACCTCCCTGATATTGAGCTGTGCCGCAACAGGTCTCAACATGCATCTGGTTCCTGAGGGTGTCACCGTATCATTGATCACCTCCCTGACATTCAGCTGTGTCCCAGCATGCCCTCTACATACATCTGATGTTCCTATGGGGAAGGCAGTGTCACACTATCCGCCTCCCCTGACATTCAGTTATGCCCCAACAGGTCTCTAAATGCATCTGGTGTTCCTATGGGGAGGCAATATATCACCTGTCCACCTCCCGAGCCAGGCTCTGCCCCAGCCAGTATGACCAGGCATCAGTGTTCCTGTGGGGAGAGCAGTATCACGATGTCCACCTTCACTGATACCCGAGCCGTGCCCCAAAAGGCCTCAACTGCATCCGGTGTTCCTGAGAGGAGACAGTATCACCCTGTCTACTCCCCACTGATCTCAAGCTGTCCCCAACAGGTCTCGACTTGCATCCTGTGTTTTGTGGGGAGGCAGTGCCACCTGTCCACGTCCCATGACATTGAGCTGTGCCCAGCAGGTCTCAACATGCATCTGGTGTTCCTGTGGGAGGCAGTATCACCCTGTCCACCTTCCCCACAGTGAGCTCTGCCCCAGCAGGCACTTGACATGCATCTGGTGTTCCTGTGGGGATGCAGTATCACCCTGTCCACCTCCCTTTATACTGAGTTGTGCCCCAATAGGTCTCAATATGCATGTGGTGTTCCTGACGCGGAAACAGTATCACACTGTCCATCTCCCCTGATACCAAGCTGTTCCCCGACAGGCCTTGACAGGCATCTGGTGTTCCTGTGGGGATGCAGTATCACCCGGTCCACCTCCCGTGACATTGAGCTGTGGCCCAGCTGGCCTCGACATGCATCTGAGGCTCCTATGGGGGAGGCAGTATCACCCTGTCCACCTCCATGACGTGCAGCTATGCCCCAACAGGTCTCTGATTACATCTTGTGTTCCTATGTGGGAGGCAGTATCACCCTGTCCACCTCCCCTGAAACTGAGCTCTGCCCCAACAGGCTTTGACATACATCTGGTGTTCCTGTGGGGAGGCAGTATCACCCTGTCCACCTCCCCTGAAACTGAGCTCTGCCCCAACAGGCTTTGACATACATCTGGTGTTCCTGTGGGGAGGCAGTATCACCCTATCCAACTCCCTTGATATTGAGCTGTGCTGCAACAGGTCTCAACATGCGTCTGGTGTTTCTGGGCGGAGGCAGAATCACGCTGTCCACCTCCCCTGACATTGAGCTGTGCCCCAGCAGGCCTCTACATACATCTGATTTTCCTATGGGGAAGGCTGTATCACACTGTCCGCCTCCCCTGACATTCAGCTATGCCCCAACAGGTCTCTAAATGCATCTGGTGTTCCTATGGGGGAGGCAGTATCACCCTGTCCACCTCCCCCGAAACTGAGCTCTGCCCCAGCAGGCCTTGATATGCATCTGGTGTTCCTGTGGGGAGGCAGTATCACCCTGTCCACCTCCCCTGAAACTGAGCTCTACCCCAGCAGGCCTTGACATGCATCTGGTGTTCCTGAGAGGGAGACAGTATCACCCTGTCTACCTCCCCTGATACCAAGCTGCTCCCCAATAGGTCTCAACATGCATCCTGTGTTTCTGTGGGAAGGCAGTATCACCCTGTCCACGTCCCCTGACATTGAGCTGTGCCCCAACAGGTCTCGACATGCATCTGGTGTTCCTGTGGGGAGGCAGTATTACCCTGTCCACCTCCCCTGACATCGAGCTGTGCCCCAGCAGGTCTCTACATGCATCTGATGCTCCTATGGGGGAGGCAGTATCACCCTATCCACCTCACCTGATATTCAGCTGTGCCGCAACAGGTCTCAACATGCATCTGGTGTTCCTGAGGGGGACGTAGTTTCACCCTGATCACCTCCCCTGGCATTCAGCTGTGCCCCAGCATGCCTCTACATACATCTGATGTTCGTATGGGGAAAGCAGTACCATACTGTCTGCCTCCCCTGACGTTTAGTTATGCCCCAACAGGTCTCTAAATGCATCTGGTGTTCTTATGGGGGAGGCAGTATCACCCTGTCCACCTCCCCCCGAAACTGAGCTCTGCCCCAGCAGGCCTTGACAGACATCTCGGTGTTCCTGTGGGAGGCAGTATCACATGTCCACCTCCCTGATACCTAGCTGTGCCCCAAAAGGCCTCAGCGTGCATCGGTGTTCCTGAGAGGGAGGCGGTATCACCCTGTCTACCTCCCTGATACCAAGCTGCTCCCCAACAGGTCTCGACATGCATCCTGTGTTTCTGTGGAGAGGCAGTGTCATCCTGTCCACCTCCCTGATGTTCAGCTATGCCCCAACAGGTCTCTAAATGCATCTGGTGTTCCTATGTGGGAGGCAGTATCACCCCGTCCACCTCCCCTGAAGCTGAGCTCTGCCCCAACAGGTCTTCACATGCATCTGGTGTTCCTGTGGGGAGGCAATATCACCCTGTCCACCTCCCCTGAGATTGAGCTGTGCCCCTGCAGGCCTCTACATACATCTGATGTTCCCATGGGGAAGGCAGTATCACCCTGTCCACTCCCAACGTCCAACGATGCCCCAACTGGTCTCTAAATGCATCTGGTATTCCTATGGGGGAGGCAGTATCACCCTGTCCACTTCCCCCAAAACTGAGCTCTGCCCCAGCAGGCCTTGACATGCATCTGGTGTTCCTGTGGGGATACAGTATCCACCCTGTCCACCTCCCCTGATACCAAGCTGTTCCCCAACATGCCTCAACATGCATCTGGTGTTTCTGTGGGGAGGCAGTATCACCCTGTCCACCTCCCCTAGCATTGACCTGTGCACCAACAGGTCTCGACATGCATCTGGTGTTTCTGTGGGGAGGCAGTGTTACCCTGTCCACCTCCCCTGACATTGAGCTGTGCCTCAACGGGCCTCTACATGCATCTGGTGCTCCTGTGGGGAGACAGTATCACCCTGTTCACCTCCCCTGGCATTGGCTATGCCCCAACAGGCGTCGACATGTATCTGGCATTCCTGTGGGGGAGGCAGTATCACCCTGTCCCTTTCTCCTGACATCGAACTGTGCACCAACAGGCCTTGACTTGCATCTGTTGTTCCTATGGGGAGGCAGTATCATCCTGTCCACCTCACCTGATACTGAGCTGTGCTCCAACAAGCCTCGACATGCATCTGGTGTTCCTGTGGATAGGGAGAATCACCCTGCCAACCTCCCCTGACATTGAGCTGTGCTCCAGCAGGCCTTGCAATGCATCTGGTGTTCCTGTGGGGAGGCAGTATCACTTTGTCCACCTCTCCTGCCATTGAGTAATGCCCCAACAGCCCTCTTCATGCAACTGGTGTTCTTGTGGGGAGGCCGTATCACCCTGTCCACCTCCCCTGATACCGAGCTGTGCCCCAAATGGCCTCAGCATGCATCTGGTGTTCCTGTGGGGAGAAAGTATCACCGTGTACACCTCCCCGACATTCCACTATGCCCCAACAGGCCTCTTGATGCATATGGTGTTCCTGTTGGGAGACAGTATCACCCTGTCCACCTCCCCTGATACTTACATGTGCCCCAACAGCCTTTGACATGCATCTGGTGTTCCTGTCAGGAGGCAGTATCCCCTCTCCAACTCCTGACGTTCAGCTATGTCCCAACAGGTCTCTAAATGCATCTGGTGTTCCTGTGGGGAGGCTGTATCACCCTGTCCACTCTCCCGAACTGAGCTCTGCCCCTGCAGGCTCATGACATGCATCTGGTGTTCCTGAGAGGAGACAGTATCACCCTGTCTACCTCCTGATATAAGCTGCTCCCCAACAGGTCTCGACGCCATCCTGTGTTTCTGTGGGGAGGCAGTATCACCTGTCCACGTCCCTGACATTGCGCTGTGCCCCAACAGGTCTCGACATGCATCTGGTGTTCCTGTGGGGAGGCGGTATCACCCTGTCCACTTCCCCTGACATCGAGCTGTGCCCCATCAGGTCTCTACATGCATCTGATGCTCCTATGGGAGAGGCAGTATCACCCTATCCACCTCCCCTGATATTGAGCTGTGCCGCAACAGGTCTCAACATGCATCTGGTGTTCCTGAGGGGTACGCCGTATCACATTGATCACCTCCCCTGACATTCAGCTGTGTCCCAGCATGCCTCTACATACATCTGATGTTCCTATGGGGAAGGCAGTGTCACACTGTCCGCCTCCCCTGACGTTCAGTTATGCCCCAACAGGTCTCTAAATGCATCTGGTGTTCCTATGGGGGAGGCAATATATCACCTGTCCACCTCCCGAGCCAGGCTCTGCCCCAGCCAGTATGACCAGGCATCATGTTCCTGTGGGGAGGCAGTATCACGATGTCCACCTTCACTGATACCGAGCCGTGCCCCAAAAGGCCTCAACGTGCATCCGGTGTTCCTGAGAGGGAGACAGTATCACCCTGTCTACCTCCCCTGATACCAAGCTGCTCCCCAACAGGTCTCGACTTGCATCCTGTGTTTTTGTGGGGAGGCAGTGCCACCCTGTCCACGTCCCATGACATTGAGCTGTGCCCCAGCAGGTCTCAACATGCATCTGGTGTTCCTGTGGGGAGGCAGTATCACCCTGTCCACCTTCCCCACAATTGAGCTCTGCCCCAGCAGGCCTTGACATGCATCTGGTGTTCCTGTGGGGATGCAGTATCACCCTGTCCACCTCCCTTTATACTGAGTTGTGCCCCAATAGGTCTCAATATGCATGTGGTGTTCCTGACGCGGAAACAGTATCACACTGTCCATCTCCCCTGATACCAAGCTGTTCCCCGACAGGCCTTGACAGGCATCTGGTGTTCCTGTGGGGAGGCAGTATCATGATGTCCACCTCCACTGATACCGAGCCGTGCCCCAAAAGGCCTCAGCGTGCATCCGGTGTTCCTGAGAGGGAGACAGTATCACCCTGTCTACCTCCCCTGATACCAAGCTGCTCCCCAACAGGTCTCGACTTGCATCCTGTGTTTCTGTGGGGAGGCAGTGTCACCCTGTCCACACACCCTGACATTGAGCCCTGCCCCAACAAGTCTTGACATGTATCTGGTGTTTCCATGCAGAGGCAGTATCACCCTGTCCACCTCCTCTGACATTGAGCTGTGCCCCAACAGGTTTTGACATGCATCTGGTGTTTCCATGCAGAGGCAGTACCACCGTGTCGACCTCCCCTGACATTGAGCTGTGCCCCAGCAGGCCTCTAGATGCATCTGATTGCTCCTATGGGGGAGGCAGTATTACCCTGTCCACCTCCCTGACGTCCAGCTATGCCCCAGCAGGTCTCTAAATGCATCTAGTGTTCCTATAGGGGAGGCAGTATCACCCTGTTCACCTCCCTCGAAACTGAGCTCTGCCCCAGCAGACCTTGACATCCATCTGGTGTTCCTGAGGGAGAGACCGTAACACCCTGTCAACCTCAACTGATCCCAAGCGGTTCCCTGACAGGCCTCGACATGCATCTGGTGTTTCTGTGGGAAGGCAGTATCACCCTGTCCACATCCCCTGACATTGAGCTCTGCCCCAACAAGTCTTGACACGTATCTGGTGTTTCTATGCAGAGGCAGTATCACCCTGTCCATCTCCCCTGACATTGAGCTGTGATCCAACAGGTCTCGACATGCATCTGGTGTTCCTATGTGGGAAGCAGTATCACTCTGTCCACCTCCCCTGACATTGAGCTGTGCCCAAGCAGCTGTCTACATACATCTGATGTTCCTATGGGGAAGGCAGCAACACCCAGTCCACATCCCCCGACGTTCAGCTATGCCCCAACAGGTCTCTAAATGCATCTGGTGTTCCTATGTGGGAAGCAGTATCACCCTGTCCACCTCCCCTGAAACCGAGCTCTGCCCCAGCAGGCCTTGACATGCATCTGGTGTTCCTGTGGGGAGACAGTATCTCTTTGTCCACCTCTCCTGACATTGAGTAATGCCCCAACAGGCCTCTACATGCAACTGGTGTTCCTGTGGGGAGGCAGTATCACCCTGTTCACCTCCTCTGATATTCAGCTATGCCCCAACAGACCTCTTGATTCATATGGTGTTCCTGTGGAGAGAAAGTATCACCCTGTCCACCTCCCCTGGCATTCAGCTATGCCCCAACAGGTCTCGACATACATCTGGTGTTCCTGTGGGGAGGCAGTATCACCCTGTTCACCTCCCCTGACATTCAGCTGTGCTCCAGCATGCCATGATATGCCTCATTTGTTCCTCTGTGGGAGGCAGTATCATCATGTCCACCTCTCCTCACTCCAAGCTGTGCACCAACAGGCCTCAACATGCATTTGGTGTTACTATGCGGGAGGCAGTATCACCCTGTCCACCTCCGCTGACATTGAGTAATGCCCCAAGAGGCCTTGACATGCAGCTCGTGATCCTTTGGGGAGGCAGTATCACCCTGTCCACCTTGCCTGACACTGAGCTGTGCCCCATCAGGCCTCGACATGCATCTGGTGTTCTAGTGGGGAGGTAGTATCACCCTGTCCACCTCCGCTGTCATTGAGCTATGCCCCAACAGGCCTCGACATCCATCTGGTGTTCCTGCGGGGAGGCAGTATCACTCTGTCCACCTCCCCTGACATTGAGCTATGCCCCAACAGGCCTTGACATGCATCTGGTGTTTATGTGGGCAGGCAATATCACCCTGTCCACCTCCGCTGATATCGAGCTGTGCCCCAACATACCTCAACATGCATCCGGTGTTCTGTGGGGAGGCAGTATCATCCTGTTCACCTCCCCTGACATTGGGCTGTGCCCCAGCAGCCCACGATATGCCTCTGGTGTTCTTGTTGGGAGTCAGTATCACCCTGTCCACCTCCTCTGATACTTAGTTATGCCCCAACAGCCTTTGACATGGATCTGGTGTTCCTGTGGGGAGGCAGTATCACCCTGTCCACCTCCCCTGATATTGAGCTGTGCCCCAGCAGGCCTCAACATGCACCTGGTGTTCCTGAGAGGGACGCAGTATCACCCTATCCACTTCCCCTGCCACCGTGCTGTGCAACAACAGGGCTCGATATGCGTCTGTTGTTTCTCTGAGGAGGAAGTATCACCCTGTCCTCCTCCCCTGACATTGAGCTGTGCCCCAACAGGTCTTGACATGCATCTGGTGTTGCTGTGGGGAGGCAGTATCACCCTGTCCAACTCCCTGACATTGAGCTATGCCCCAACAGGCCTCTAAATGCATCTGGTGTTCCTATGGGGGAGGCAGTATCACCCTGTCCACCTCCCCCGGAACTGAGCTCTGCCCCAGTAGGCCTTGACATGCATCTGGTGTTCCTGTGGGGAGACAGTATCACCCTGTCCACCTCCCCTGATACCAAGCTGTTACCCGACAGGCCTTGACATGCCTCTGGTGTTTCTGTGGGAAGGCAGTATCACCCTGTCCACATCCCCTGACATTGAACTGTGCCCCAACAAGTCTTGACATGCATCTGGTGTTTCTTTGGGGAGGCAGTATCACCGTGTCGATCTTCCCAGCTATTGAGCTGTGCCCCAGCAGGCCTCTACATGCATCTGATGCTCCTATGGGGGAGGCAATATCATCCTGTCCACCTCCCTGACGTTCAGCTATGCCCTAACAGGTCTCTAAATGCATCTAGTGTTCCTATTGGGGAGGCAGTATCACCCTGTCCACCTCCCCCAAAACTAAGCCTTGCCCCAGCAGAGCTTGACATGCATCTGGTGTTCCTGTGGGGAGGCAGCATCACCCTGTCCACCTCCCCTTATACCAAGCTGTGCCCCAAAAGAACTCAATACGCATCTGGTGTTCCTGAGGGGGAGACAGTATCACTCTGTCAACCTCCCCTGATCCCAAGCTGTTCCCTGACAGGCCTCGACATGCATCTGGTGTTTCTGTGGGACTGCAGTATCACCCTGTCCACATCCCCTGACATTGAGCTGTGCCCCAACAAGTCTTGACATGCATCTGGTGTTTCTGGGCGGAGGCAGAATGACGCTGTCCACCTCCCCTGACATTGAGCTGTGCCCCAGAAGGCCTCTACATACATCTGAAGTTCCTTTGGGGAAGGCAGTATCACCCTGTCCACCTACCCTGATGTTCAGCTATGCCCCAACAGGTCTCTAAATGTATCTGGTGTTCCTATGGGGGAAGCATTATCAACCTGTCCACCTCCCCCGAAACTGAGCTCTGCCCCAGCAGGCCTTAACATACATCTGGTGTTCTTGTGGGGAGGCAGTATCACCCTGTCCACCTCCGCTTACATTGAGTAATGCCACAACAGGCCTTGACATGCATCTCGTGTTCCTTTGGGGACACAGTATCACCCTGTCCACCTCCCCTGACACTGAGGTGTGCCCCATCAGGCCTCGACATGCATCTCATGTTCCTGTGGATAGGTAGTATCACCCTTTCCACCTTCCCTGACATTGAGCTGTGCCCCAACAGCCTTTGACATGGATCTGGTGTTTCTGTGGGGAGGCAGTATCACCCTGTCCACCTCCCCTGATATTGAGTTGTGCCCCAACAGGCCTCAACATGCATCTGGTGTTCCTGAGGGGGACACAGTATGACCCTTTCCACTTCCCCTGCCACCGAGCTGTGCACCAACAGGCCTCGATATGCATCTGGTGTTCCTGTGGGGAGGCAGTATCATCCTGTCCACCTCCCCTGACATTCAGCTATGCCCCAGCTGATCTCTAAATGCATCTGGTGATCGTATGGGGGAGGCAGTATCACCTTGTCCACCTCCCCTGAAATTGAGCTCTGCCCCAATAGGCCTTGACATGCTTCTGGTGTTCCTGTCGGGAGGCAGTATCACCCTGTCCACCTCCCCTGATACCGAGCTGTGCCCCAAAACGCCTCAACATGCATCTTGTGTTCTTGTGTGGGAGATTGTATCACCCTGTCCACCTCCCCTGATGCCAAGCTGTTCCCCAACAGGTCTCGACATGCATCTGTTGTTTCTGTGGGCAGGCAGTATCACCCTGTCCACCTCCACTGACATTGAGCTGTGCCCCAACAGGTCTCGACATGCATCTGGTGTTCCTATGGGGGAGGCAGTATCACCCTGTCCACCTCCCCCGAAACTGTGCTTTGCCCCAGTAGGCCTTGTCCTGCATCTGGTGTTCCTGTGGGGAGGCATTATCACCCTGTCCACCTCCCCTGATACCAAGCTGTTCCCCGACAGGCCTCGACATGCATGTCGTGTTTCTGTGGGAAGGCAGTATCACCCTGTCCTCCTCCTCTGACGTTGAGCTGTGCCCCAACAGGTCTTGACATGCATCTGGTGTTCCTGTCGGGGAGACAGTATCACCCTGTCCACCTCCCCTGATACCAAGCTGTTCTCCGACAGGCCTCGACATGCATATGGTGTTTCTGTGGGAAGGCAGTATCACCCTGTCCACCTCCTCTGACATTGAGCTGTGCCCCAACTGGTCTTGACATGCATCTGGTGTTTCTGTGGGGAGGCAGTATCACCCTGTCAACCTCCCCTGGCATTAAGCTGTGCCACAATAGGCCTCGACATGTATGTGGTGTTCCTGTGGGAAGGCAGTATCACCCTGTCCATTTCTCCTGACTCAGAGCTGTGCACCAACAGGCCTCGACATGCATCTGGTGTTCCTGTGGGGAGGCAGTATCACCTTGTCCACCCCCCCTGACATTGAGCTGTGCTCCAGCAGGCCTTGCAATGCATCTAATGTTCCTGTGAGGAGGCAGTTTCATTTTGTCCACCTCTCCTGACATTGACTAATGCCCCAATAGTCCTCTACATGCAACTGTTATTCCTGTCGGGAAGCAGTATCGCCCTGTCCACCTCCCTTGACATTGAGCTATGACCCAACAGACCTCTTCACGCATATGGTGTTCCTGTGGGGAGAAAGTATCACCCTGTCCACCTCCCCTGGCATTGAGCTTTGCCCCAACAGGCCTCCACATGCACCTGGTATTCCTGTGGGAGAGGCAGTATCACTCTGTCCACCTCCCCTGGCATTGAGCTTTGCCCCAACAAGCCTCCACATGCATCTGGTATTCCTGTGGGAGAGGCAGTATCACTCTGTCCACCTCCACTGACATTGAGTAATGCCCCAACAGGCCTTGATATGAATCTCATGTTCCTTTGCAGAGGCAGTATCACCCTGTCCACCTCCCCTGACACTGAACTATGCCCCATCAGGCCTCGACATGCATCTGGTGTTACTGTGGGGAGGTAACATCACCCTGTTACCTCCCCTGACATTGAGCTATGCCCCAACAGGCCTCGACATGCATCTAGTTTTCCTATGGGGAGGCAGTATCACCCTCTCTTCCTCCCCTGACACCGAGTTGTGCCCCAACAGGCCTCAACATGCATCTGGTGTTCCTGTGGGGAAGCAGTATCACCCTGTCCACCTCCGCTAAAATTGAGTAATGACCCAACAGGCCTTGACAGGCATTTGGTGTTCTTTTGGGGAGGCAGTATCACCCTGTCCACCTCCCCTGACATTGGGATGTGCCCCAACTGGCCTCGATATACTTCTGGTGTTTCTGTGAGGAGGCAGTATCACCCTGTCCACCTCCCCGACATTCAGCTATTCCCTGACAGGTCTCTTCATGCATATGGTATTCCTGTGGGGAGGCAGTATCACCCTGTCCACCTCCCCTGACACTGTGCTGTGCCCCAACAGGCCTTGCCATGCTTCCTGTTTCTCTGGGGGGAGGCAGTATCACCCTGTCCACCTCCCCTGACATTGAACTATGCCGCAGCAGGTCTTGACATGTATCTGGCGTTCCTGTGGAGTAGCAGTATCACTCTGTCCACCTCCCCTGGCATTGAGCTTTGCCCCAACAAGCCTCCACATGCAACTGGTATTCCTGTGGGAGAGGCAGTATCACTCTGTCCACCTCCACTGACATTGAGTAATGCCCCAACAGGCCTTGATATGAATCTCATGTTCCTTTGCAGAGGCAGTATCACCCTGTCCACCTCCCCTGACACTGAACTATGCCCCATCAGGCCTCGACATGCATCTGGTGTTACTGTGGGGAGGTAACATCGCCCTGTTACCTCCTGAGCCCAAAACTATACCCCAACAGGCCTCGACATGCATCTAGTTTTCCTATGGGGAGGCAGTATCACCTCTCTTCCTCCCTGACACGAGTTTGTTGCCCCAACAGGCCTCAACATGCATCTGGTGTTCCTGTGGAGGCAGTATCACCCTGTCCACCTCCGCTAAGTTGATATATTATGACAGCCAGGCCTTGACAGGCATTCTGTGTTCTTTTGGGGAGGCAGTATCACCCTGTCCACCTCCCCTGACATTGGGATGTGCCCCAACTGGCCTCGATATACTTCTGGTGTTTCTGTGGGGAGGCAGTATCACCCTGTCCACCTCCCCGACATTCAGCTATTCCCTGACAGGTCTCTTCATGCATATGGTATTCCTGTGGGGAGGCAGTATCACCCTGTCCACCTCCCCTGACACTGTGCTGTGCCCCAACAGGCCTTGCCATGCTTCCTGTTTCTCTGGGGGGAGGCAGTATCACCCTGTCCACCTCCCCTGACATTGAACTATGCCGCAGCAGGTCTTGACATGTATCTGGCGTTCCTGTGGAGTAGCAGTATCACTTTGTCCACCTCCCCTGACATTGAACTATGCCCCAATAGGCCTCGACAAGCATCTAGTGTTCCTGTGGGGAAGCAGTATCACCCTGTCCACCTCCCCTGACATTGAGCTATGCCCCAATAGGCCTCGACAAGCATCTAGTGTTCCTGTGGGGAGAAAGTATCACCCTGTCCACCTCCCCTGACATTGAGCTGTGCCCCAGCAGGCCTCTTTATGCATATGGTGTTCCTGTGTGGAGAAAGTATCACCCTGTCCATCTCCCCTGGCATTAAGCTATGCCCCAAGAGGCCTCAACATGCATCTGGTGTTCCTGTGGGGAAGGCAGTATCACCATGTCCACTTCTCCTGACTCCAAGCTGTGCCCCAACTGACCTCTTCACGCATATGGTGTTCCTGTGGGGAGAAAGTATCACCCTGTCCACCTCCCCTGGCATTGAGCTTTGCCCCAACAGGCCTCCACATGCACCTGGTATTCCTGTGGGAGAGGCAGTATCACTCTGTCCACCTTCCCTGGCATTGAGCTTTGCCCCAACAAGCCTCCACATGTATCTGGTATTCCTGTGGGAGAGGCAGTATCACTCTGTCCACCTCCACTGACATTGAGTAATGCCCCAACAGGCCTTGATATGAATCTCATGTTCCTTTGCAGAGGCAGTATCACCCTGTCCTCCTCCCCTGACACTGAACTATGCCCCATCAGGCCTCGACATGCATCTGGTGTTACTGTGGGGAGGTAACATCACCCTGTTACCTCCCCTGACATTGAGCTGTGCCCCAACAGGCATCAACATCCATCTGGTGTTCCTGTGGGGGAGGCAGTATCTCCCTGTCCACCTCCCCTGACATTGAGCTATGCCCCAACAGGCCTCGACATGCATCTAGTTTTCCTATGGGGAGGCAGTATCACCCTCTCTTCCTCCCCTGACACCGAGTTGTGCCCCAACAGGCCTCAACATGCATCTGGTGTTCCTGTGGGGAGGCAGTATCACCCTGTCCACCTCCGCTAAAATTGAGTAATGACCCAACAGGCCTTGACAGGCATTCGGTGTTCTTTTGGGAGGCAGTATCACCCTGTCCACCTCCCCTGACATTGGGATGTGCCCCAACTGGCCTCGATATACTTCTGGTGTTTCTGTGGGGAGGCAGTATCACCCTGTCCACCTCCCCGACATTCAGCTATTCCCTGACAGGTCTCTTCATGCATATAGGTATTCCCTGTGGGAGGCAGTATCACCCTGTCCACCTCCCCTGACACTGTGCTGTGCCCCAACAGGCCTTGCCATGCTTCCTGTTTCTCTGGGGGGAGGCAGTATCACCCTGTCCACCTCCCCTGACATTGAACTATGCCGCAGCAGGTCTTGACATGTATCTGGCGTTCCTGTGGAGTAGCAGTATCACTTTGTCCACCTCCCCTGACATTGAACTATGCCCCAATAGGCCTCGACAAGCATCTAGTGTTCCTGTGGGGAGGCAGTATCACCCTGTCCACCTCCCCTGACATTGAGCTATGCCCCAATAGGCCTCGACAAGCATCTAGTGTTCCTGTGGGGAGAAAGTATCACCCTGTCCACCTCCCCTGGCATTCAGCTATGCCTCAACAAGGCTTGACATGCATCTGGTGTTCCTGTGGGGAGGCAGTATCACCATGTCCACCTCTCCTGACTCCGAGCTGTGCACCAACAGGCCTCAACATGCATCTGGTGTTCCTGTGGGGGAGGCAGTATCACCCTGTCCACCTTTGCTGACATTGAGTAATGCCCCAACAGGCCTTGACATGCATCTGGTGTTCCTTTGGGGAGGCAGTATCACACTGTCCACCTCCCCTGACACTGAGCTGTGCCCCCTCAGGCCTTAACATCCATCTGGTGTTCCTGCGGGGAGTCAGTATCACCCTTTACACCTCCCCTGACATTGGGCTATGCCCCTGCAGGCCTTGACATGCATGTAGTTTTCCTGTGGGGAGGAAGTAACACCCTGTCCACTTCCGCTGACACCGAGCTGTGCTCCAACAGGCCTCATCATGCATCTGGTGTTCCTGTGCGGAGGCAGTATCACCCTGTCCACCTTCGCTGACATTGAGTAATGCCCCAACAGGCCTTGACATGCATCTGGTGTTCCTTTGGGGAGGCAGTAGCACCCTGTCCACCTCCCCTGACATTGGGCTGTGCCCCAACAGGACTTGATATACATCTGGTGTTCCTATGGGGAGGAAGTATCACCCTGTCCACCTCCCCTGACATTGAGCTGTGCCCCAACTGACCTCGACATGCAACTGATGCTATTATGGAGGAGGGAGTATCACCTTGTCCATCTCCCCTGACATTGAGTTGCGCTCCAACAGGCCTTGACATGCATCTGGTGTTTCTGTGGAGTGGCATTATCACTTTGTCCACCTCCCCTGACACTGACTAATGCCCCAACAGGCCTTGCCATGCTTCAGGTGTTCCTGTGGGGAAGCAGTATCACCCTTTCTACCTCCCCTGACATTGAGCTGTGCCCCAGCAGGCCTGACATGCATCTGGTGTTCCTGTGGAGTTGCAGTTTCACTTTGTCCACTTCCCCTGGCACTCAGTAATGCCCCCAACAGGCCGCTACACACACCTGGTGTTCCTGTGGAGAGGCAGTATCACCCCGTCCACCTCTCCTGACATTGAGCTATGCCCCAACAGGCCTCGACATGCATCTGTTGGTGCTGTGGGGAGGCAGTATCACCCTGTCCTCCTCCCCTGACACTGAGCTGTTCCCCAACAGGGCTTGTCATGCATCTGGTGTTCCTGTTGGGGGCAGTATCACCCTGCCCACCTCCTCTTACATTGAGCAATGCCCCAAGAGGCCTTCACATGCATCTGGTGTTCCTATAAGAAGGCAGTATCACCCGATCCACCTCCCCTGACGTTGAGCTATGCCCCAACAGGCCTCAGCATGCATCTGGTGTTCCTGTGTGGAAGCAGTATCACCCAATCCTAAAGCTACCAACAGTCCCTATTTTCCCAGGACAGTCCCTATTTTAGGCAGCATATCCCAGTGTCCCCACAAACTTTGTAAAATGTCACTTTTGTCCTGGTTTTTGCTTACTTGTCCCAGTTTTGTCTCCTTTTTTTGCTGACTTCTGATCCGTGAATAATAGTTATTTCAGCAACACTGTAGTGCTGTAGACAACAGTTTGCAACTTCAGTCCCTGCGCCTATGTTGCGCTGCAAGCATGTCAATGGGAGCACATGTGAACGTCTGCCTGCCAGCAGCTGAGATGGACTCCAGACAGAGAAGAGACTAGCAGCAGTGAACCAAGGTATCTGAACCAGATCAGCTGTAGGAAAGTGTGTGAAACAATCTGGTGTTTTGGGAGTCACTGAAGTGAAATTTGCTCAGCAAATGAGGTGAGTGTAATTGGGTTGGATGGGACTGTCAGGAGGAGCAATACTTGCAGCTCGAATGTCTGATCACAGTTTAACGCAGGTTTGCTTCTAATTAACTTTCTGTACATCATGATTTGGAACTCGCTGCAGCAAAATGATGTATTGTTTTAATCTGGGTGTTTGCTGCTGGTGCTACTGTGGGTTGGCATGGCCAGAGCAAGCAGCAAAATGTAATTGTGTGCAGCATTGTCTGAGGCGGTGTCCATGGGAGTGACAGATGGGGAGTCATGGTCAGGATGGACCTTCACAGTTTTAGGCCTCAGAAAGCTGGTAGCTTTACCTGGTCCACCTCCAGTGACAATCAGCTGTGCCCCAACAGACCTCGACATGCATCTGTTGTTCCTGTGGGGAGACAGTATCACTTTGTCCACCTCCACAATAACGAGCTGTGCCCCAAAAGGCCTCAACATGCATCTGGTGTTCCTGTGTGGGAGACAGTACCACCCTATCCACCTCCCCTGATACCAAGCTGCTCCTCACCAGGTCTCGACATGCATCTGTTGTTTCTGTGGGGAGGCAGTATCACCCTGTCCTCCTCCCCTGCTACCAAGCTGTGCCCAACAGGCCTTGACATGCATCTGGTGTTCATGTGGGGAGGCAGTTCCTCCCTGGCCACTGCAGGGTCACCAAATGGCAGTGTTTCTCTCAGCCCCTAGGCTGCCCAGTCAGCTTCCTGAATTTGAATCGCCTGTGGGGAGTGTGTAGTGCTACCCACCGGGCCATTAGGTTACCCCAGTTTTAAAATTTGTAGTAACCACCCCCCTTTTACATGAAGGGTATGCTGGCTGTGCAGTCCTTTCCACTTCCCTGTTAAATTGCTCCACAATACATAGAAACATAGAAGTTGTCGGCAGATAAGGACCACTCGCCCACCTAGTCTGCCCATATTTTCCCTACCTATATTGACACCAGCAGCCCTACTCAGTCCCTGGGCTTCTCCCCCCTCCCCCCATACTTCTAATATCCCTCTGTGCTTATCCCATTCATTCTCAAATCCAGTAACCATTTTAGCCCCCACCAGCTCCGCTGGGAGGCTAGTCCATGCACCCACCATTCTCTCCATGAAGAAGTACTTTGCCCCATTACCTCTGAGCCTCCCCCCTTCTATCTTCATAGCATGACCCCTTGTTCTCGAGCACCTTTTTCTATGAAATATGCTTCCTTGTTGTACCTTGTTTATACCTGTGAGATATCTGAATGCTTCTATCATAGTACCCCTTTCCCTCCTTTCGTCCAGGGAGTACATATTTAATTCCTTCAGCCTTTTCCCATAGGACTTTTGATGCAAGCCATGCACCATTTTTGTTGCCCTCCTTTGTACTGCTTCCACCTTATCTACATCCTTGTGGAGATGGGGCCTCCAGTATTGTACACAGTACTTGAGGTGTGGTCTCACTAGTGATCTATACAGGGGTATTACTATTACCTCCCTCTTCCTGCTGGTAATTCCCCTACCTATGCATCCCAGCATCCTACCTGCCTTCCCCACTGCCTTGTTGCACTGTTTCGCTACTTTCAGGTCATCAGAAATGATCACCCCAGGCTTCTTTCCTGCTTTGTGACTATTAATATCTTCCCCCCCATTTGGTATGTTGCCCTCAGGTTCCTGTGCCCTATGTGCAGTACTTCACATTTTTTGCGTTAAAACCCAACCGCCAACCAACTGACCATTCCTCTAGTTTTTTAGATAATAATAATAATTATTATTTTATGGCACCTTTCAAAAACCAAGGCACCTAATAATCAATAATCGCTTCTCATTCTTTCAACCCCTCCCAGCGTGTCCACTCTGTTGCAGAGTTTTGTGTCATCTGCAAACAGGCATACAGTACTTTCCCTTCCAGCCCTTCTGCAGTGTCACCAATAAAGACACTGAAGAGGACCGGCCTTAATACTGATCCTTGTGGTACCCCACTGGTGACTTTGTCTACTCCAGAGTGGATGCCATCTACCACTACTGTCTGACTCCTGTTGCCAGCCAATCTGCCATGCAATTTACAATTTTAGGTCCTATTCCTAGGCTCCTCAGTTTGTTTTTATTGATTTAGTTCTCGGATTACAATACCTTTGAGCCAGAGGCTCTTTTACAAAGGTTTCAAGTCAAAAAAGAAGAAACAACAATGTACACATCAGTCAGACAAAGACATTCAATAGCAGTGTTACTACATTGGAGCAAAAAACAAAGATGAGGTAGTAATTAACAGAATAGCAGGCAGACATAAAGCAGCCAGATCTGGCTTTGTTAGGAATGGGGGGATACATGGGAGTGTTACAAAGGGGAGGTAAGAGGGGTGAGGTATGGGTGATGATGGAGGAGGCAATGGGTTACTAGTGATGGCAGTCAAAACTGCTAAGAGCAGAGGGGGTGTGGGGGAGGGGAAGGTGGGAGAAGGGACATGGAAGACAATGTTGGGCTAGGGGGTGAGACAACTTAGGGCTGGCAGTCACAGCTGCTAAGAGTGGTGAGGTGTTGGCGGAGTTCGTTCTTAAAAAGACCGATCTTTGTCTCAGCGTTGATTTTGTAAATGTGATAAATGTAGAAAAATGTGCCCCCCGATCCACAGATGCCTTTAATATTATTCCAAAAGCAAAGCGAGCACTCAATCGTGTGTTATTTACTTTATAAATGTTGAACTTGCACTTCCAGGCATGTGCATTAGAGTGTGCATACTCGGAAGTGCGAGTTCAACTTTTAAAAAATAAATAACACATGATCGAGGGCTTGGTTTGCTTTTTTAATATGTTTTCTACATTTAGCTGATAAATGACCGAAAAGCACAAGCTCATTCATGAACGATCACACCCGCGGCTTGGTGCCATTCTTGCTTGTGGATGCGCCCCGCTGGGATTTACAGTGGACTGACATTAATATACTTAGTGAAAAAAAATGCCGTATCTTGGGGGTTATTCAGAATTAGTCAGCATTAATGTTTTCTGCAACCACACTGCTCCCTATATGTGACTGCTATAAAGGTGCAATAAAATCCACTCCAGACTTGACAGTGTCCGTTTCAGAGAAGGGAAATGTCGACTCTCATGCACTATGGTGGAGGTAATTGTGTAACTTGTAGAGGGGCCAAAGTGCCTGATTCACAAAACAGCAAAGGCAACATTAACAGTAACATATTCGGTAGTGAGCAGTGACTATATCTTTCAGACCTTTCCAGCACCGTCAGATCCTCAGGCAGATGGTCAGTCACATATCTGAGTCCCCCCAAACTTAAAGACTCATTGTGGTCAGTAGTTTATACTAACTGTTAGGGGTCTGGGTGTGCCCTTCTCTCCTTCCCCATCTTCTCCACCCCCCCCCACAGATATTAATTATATATAGGGATGGGGCAGGAGAGGGAACACCATAAGTTGCTTAAGAGTCCTTCCACATGGTTTACATCTTTCCTGCTAAATGAGTGGCACAACAAGTCATGCTTAGCAAGCACTTTCCCCTTCAGTGACTATGTGGCAGTTCAACAGAAGCAGGCAGCTAGCACACTCCAAAAAGACACAAAGCCATCTGTTAGCTGTTTAAATCATTTATTTGCCAACTTGTTTTCAGTCGGATCTTTGTTTAAATCTCTCTATCCCACTAGAAGGCACTTTAGTGACTCTAAGACCTCTGGCAGTTTGTTTTTTTTCCAGGTATGTTTGTAACTTTATATTTATTGTTATTGGCTGAAACTGAAAATCTGCTTGAAGTAAAATCACCACTGCTCCTTTAAAGGTGTAAGACATCCTCCAATTAAAGGATGACATCAGCAGCTACCTATACGATTTGAGTGGTGTCACTCTGGTTAGTGGCCAGCCCCCTGGCAAAGACCCCTGGTTGAAGCAGTGGGACATCTAACCTTCCCAGTTTTATGTCACTCTTTCCTGCCAAGATGGAAAATAAATTATTTAAGCAGCCAACAGATAGTTTTATGCCTTTTTGGAGTGCGCTAGCAGGCTGCTTCTGTTGTTCATATTGGAGGATAAGCATGTCCACGTCTAGCTGTACCAGGAACCCCATAATACAGAGCGCAGTCCTTTGTTTGCCTTCCATGTGGCAGTGCATACTAGGGGTTCTCCTTGTCCATGAGTTTTGAGGGTCCTGTGGGGGAAGAACCAATGCCCCTGGCATAGTGTCAGCTTTCAGATCACCCAATATTGTGACTGCATATACTGTAGTTATAGTGGGTATACGTAGAAACAAATACCCCCTCAATTCCAACAATTCATACCCTCAAACCTCCTTCCCCAATCACCATATGTATGATCCTGATGATGCCTTCCCCCCATTTAGCACTTAATGTTCAGAGTTTCTAATTCACTAATATGGGGTGGCAGACTGCTGCATTTGCTACAGTGTCAGTGATTGCATTAGGGTTGAGAACCCTAAGGAAGGCCCCAACACTGATTCGCCAAGACTAAGGACAGCCAAAACCCTAATGTTGTTTTGCTTTTGCTGCTTTGGTTTGGGGGGTTGGGAGGTGGAGAGTTAGGGTTGAAAATCCTAACACTACATTTCCCTACTTTTGTTGCTTTAAGCTGAACCCTAACTGATGTATTTATGTAGTTCTTCTGCAAGATAGATAGATAGATACTATAGATAAAATCCATCTATCTTGTCTGTCTGTCTATCTATCTATCTATCTATCTACCTATCTTCACATATATATAAAATACATGGTTGGTCCATTGTCCCCATTGAAAAAGCCATTTACTTCCCCATGCTGCATATGATCATACTTATTAAAAAAAGGGACAGTTACTTTATTAACTCACATAACAGCCTCCCTATAATCTCCAGAAATCTGCCTGCAGAAAACTGCCGTAGCCTACACTAAACCTCACCCAACACCCTCCCTTCCACCTGACTTGCCAAGTAACCATGTCCCCGAAAGCTGCAAGTCTCTCATTCTGGTCCTCCTTGCTGCTGCTGCTGCTGCTAGTCCTCTCTGCCCGCAATGCTACCCTTGTCTTCCTCTTTTCCTTCACGTACCTGAAGAAGGTCATGTCCCCTTTATTGACCTCCTAAGCTATTCTCTCTCTTCTGTTAATGCTTTAGCTACCCCTACCCTCCTTCCTGCCTCCCTTTATTTTGCCAGATATACCTCCTTGTCTTCATCCTTCTGGGTCTCCTTGTATTCTCTAAATACTGTTTTCTTCTCCTTCACTGCCTTTGCCACCTCCTTGGAAAACCATAGCAGCCTGTTCCTCCTCTTTCTTTTGCTCACTTCCTTCAAACAGCATGCCATTGCCTGGGCTGTACACTTCTTACTCTTTCTCCCTTGAGCCTACACTTCCTCTCCGTCTTCTCCCCCTTTGAGGCATTCTCTGAAGCAGTTTCTTATTTCTTTAAAATCTGACCTTCTGAAGTCCAGGACTGTCGTCTTAGTGTTTTTGTGTTTTTCCCTGTCTTATCCATATGTCAAACCACACAATACAGTGATCACTTGTGCCCAGGGGACTACCCACTGTGATGTCAGCAATGTTGTCTTTGTTTGTAAATACCACGCCCAGTACCCCATCCCTAGTGGGCTTCAAAACCAGCTGCCGGAGGAATGCCTCTTGTATGGCGTTAAGGATGGCCCTGCCTTTTGTTGTGGATATAGCCAGAATGCCCCAGTCTACATCTGGCAGATTAAAGTCCCCCATAATCAGAACTCCCCCTTGCTGGCCATTTTGATAGTGGCTTCCCCCGGGCTCTGTTTAAATCCTTCTCCTGCATCAGAGGCCTGCACATCACCCTTTGTGAATAATGGCTCTTGTCTCCATCTCTAGGCTGACCCATAGTATCTCCAGCCCTTCACTGTCCCCCTGTTGCCCTGTGTTTCTGTGGCCATTATGCCCTCCTTCACATATAAAACAACCCCTTCTCCTGTGCTCCCTGACCCGTCCTTTTAGAACATGGTGTAGTCTGGGATGGCCAGTTTGGCCACTTCACAGCTGTGGTTGGCCATGCACCATGATTCCATTATAGCCACCAGATCTAGGTCTGCCTCTGTATTAATTGCCTCAAGGTCAGGAATGTTGTTTCCCAGATTCCTTGCATTGGCCCACATGGCTCTCCATTCTCTTCGTCCCTCTGTTCCTTTAACCTGCCTCCCCTTCCTGCTCCCCTCTTGCCCCTCTGTTAACCTGGTCCTACTTTCCCCTGTTACATTGTCTTCCTGCCTTCTCTCCTTCCCCTCTATTCCAGGTGAAGTTCCTCCTGCAGACTTCCCTGCCCTTCTCTTTGCTTCCACCAACTTCCAAGGAATTTTTTTCTCACTGTGTTAACCTTCCCTGCTGCACTAGTCTTGGGGGGTTAGTCTCTGCCCCCTTAGTCTTTCTGCCTCCTCATTGGCTAGTTTAAATGCTTGTCAAAGGAGCATTAAAACCTTCTACCTTGGACTGCCATGCCCCTTCTGGATGAATGGAGTCTGTCTTCCTTGTGAATGCTTCCATCCTCCCAGGTGTGACCCCAGTCCATGATGTAGCCAAAGCCCTCCTTCCTGCACCATGCCTTCAGCCACTCAGTGAAGGACCTGGTGTGGAGTTCCCTAGCCTTTGTGTTTTTATTATTGTCAAAGTTCTTTTAGTAACCTTGGAGAAAAAAGGTGAAGGGAAAAAAGTGTCCAGACAGATTGATGATTACAGAAATGCAGATTAATGCACTGAATGTTATTGCTCAAACAGTATTTAAAATCACACTAGCATTTTGTTATGCAAATCCTAAAAAGGATCATAAAATTCCTGTAACCTCATTGGTAAAAACACACAACATGACTGCTGATTATTTTCAGACAACCTTACCTGAACTATACATTTTTTAACAAATAAAATCTAATTTTATGAGTGGGATAACATACTTCAGGGCATGTTCTCATAATGGCATAATACACTTCAGGTGGTTGTGGCACTCTGCTATGCCTCATACCTTACAGTCACCCAACTCATGTATTATGTCCTTATACAAAATGTTTTATAATACAGCATTTGCTGTGCAAGTGAAAAATATATTGTCATCATACCTCAAAACTGTACTTGACTCACGGGGATGTCACTGATTTTGTCTCAAACATTTCTCAGCTCCACCTAAATGTGCCATTTTTTTGTCACTGAAGTTGGGTCACTCACATCAGAGTGGAAACATCATGGCTAAACGTGAAGATCGCAAAAGCAAAAGGTCAGCAGCAGTCAGACCAAGCAACAACAATGTTGGAAACTACTTGCATGGAAAATACACACTTAACAGGACAACAGGTATGATGCAGGAGGCTGTACCCCCCACATTCCACAATTTATATATAACAAACTCTAGTCACTACCAACAGTGGAGGAGGGCAGAAATCCAGTGGTATCATGTACGATATTCAGAGCACATGCTCCAAAGTCTGCACCGCACACATTCGTTTTGCCCTGCTTTCTGCGCTCACATTCCCTCGCCCTAAACCTTCTGCTGTATTGACAGGATACCACTGAAGATTAGACATGTGAAGTTTAAATTGTCACACAGTAGAGTCAAAGTCTAATACTCCATAAATAATGTTTCTTACACTAAGTCACACATGTAGACAGGCACCAGGAGCTGATAGTACATCTTTTTACATGAGTCCCTTTTTTAGTTTTCCCCCAATTTTTTTCAGCCTTTGCATCTAAATGGAAAGGCTTTGCAGTGATACATATGATTCTTAACTGAAACATATGTAAAAAACTACATCACCTACTTTATAGAATACAACTCTGCCTGATCTACTGTGCTTTCATTTATTATCAGTTTAGATAGCTGCTTTCTTCAACAAAAGCAGGGAGATGAATTCACTAAATGACAATTTAAAAAAAAGTAAAGGACAAAGATATAAAAGCCTGTCAGTGAGTAGCTGTTATTCTCATCAGGGTTCCAGTCCACTTTCTGAGTAGGAGAGGGCTTTGTGGTTTTATTAGTATGCTTTTAACTGTTGCGTGAAGCCGGAGTCTGTTTCTTTAACTGTCATCACACAGACTCAGGCTTACAAATGCATCATCTTTCTTTAACAAGCAATTCTGTATGCAGATTAATGGTCCAGCTTCTTCCCCAGCCCTGCCAACATCACGCCGAAACCCCACCTGCCCTCCCGCTCACTTGCTCAGCACACCAAGTTAAAGCAATTGCCTGTATTCTCCTGCCTGACCACTCACTTGCTCAGCACACCAAGTTAAAGCACTTGCCTGTGTTCACCTGCCTGACCGTGCACTTGCTCAGCACACCAAGTTAAAGCACTTGCCTGTGTTCACCTGCCCAACCACTCACTTGCTCAGCACACCAAGTTAAAGCATTTGCCTGAGTTCACCTGCCTGATCACTCATTTTGCTCCACAGTCACCAGAATGCAAAATTTCTGCAGGTTTTTACAGACTGTTTGTTTTTTTCTTTTCTATTCGGACTGCTGCATCTGACTGTGGGTGCTTCTGCTTGCCTGTATGCAATACCATTGTTGTGTCTAATAGTAGGCCCTAGCTAGGTGTATTGTGGGTATGGTGCAAGCAGTCACTATCTTTAATTATACAATGGCAAGAAATAATCTAGCATGCTGATTGATTAATGAGCCCCAGTGATGTTATTACTGAATAACATCACTGTATCTAGGTCAGGCACAAAGGTAACCACACTGTAGAAAAGGATCCCTCCCTCTAACTATCCCGTAGCCGTCACAGCTCGCCTCTGCGTGTACAAGCATCCAGCTTCCTGCCTAACAGTTCACACTGAAATCACCATTCCGCCCCAAATGTCACTTTCTTTTCATAAAAACAGAAACTATTCCTAAACAGACCGTAAGATCTTCCAAAAATACACTTGCTTGTGGTATTGTAAAACAGAAGTTCATACCTCGAGCTGTCGCTCCGTTGTTGAGAACACACACTTTGGACACTTGCACTCAGCCATCTGTTCCCCAAAAGACACGTATTCCAAGTAAAAATAATTAAAAAAGCCATCAGTAAAGGCTCTTACTTCTCCTGCTCATTGATGAGTTGATGTCAGTGCGTGTGCAGTCCAGACTCACACTGCACCATTCCTGAAAGGCTTGACAGCTATCAAAGAAATGAAGTAAATTTAAAATATAAAAAAAAACAAAACCCACAAATACTCTCCCCTTCACGCACTGTCTGTTTTAACTTTAAGCAAAACAGTTGAAAGGGCAGAGGGGAGACCGATGCCACAGGGCCCCTAGTGTTCTGCGGCAGAATTTTCTGATTTCTGTGGCAGGGCTCCTTGGTTTCTGTGGCAGCGTTTTCTGATTTCTATGGCATGATTTATTCATTTCTCTGGCAGAACGCAGTCCTACCATTGGTTAACTGTGATGTGATGTCATCAGTGACATCATATGCTGAGCATAAAGGAGGGGCTTCAGGATAAACAAGATGGGAAAGAAAGCCTGACACTATGGAAAAACAGTATATTTGAATGAAAAATCACCAAAAATGGTGAATTCTGCGGCGTTATATACATTCTGCAGCATGATGCAAATTCTGTGGAAAATTCCACAACCGCAGAATCACAGAATTCCAGGGGCCTTGCCACAGACCAATACATAAACAAGAAAAAACATTTAGGACTCAGTAGGCAAGATCGATGTGGCAGCAGTGCTACCATGTGTTGGAAGCCATATTCTGGACTTTTTTCTTAAAACATATGCCTACACCCACAGAAATCATAGAGAAAATTGATAAAAAAGCATTTTTTTTTTCTTAAATTAACAAATAAGCCATTGTATAATAGCAATAAGACACTCCAGAGATGTGTGTTATTGTGTAATAATGTCACTCCTGGGGTGGTGGAAGTATTAAAAGCCTGTTGCTTCAACCCACCCCAGGAGGAGTGCTATACAACAACACACACCCTGTTGTCTCTTATTGCTTAATTATACAGGTCATCGTGGAGCAAATTATGGAGCTGGCTGTGTAGGTGGACTATTAAATGACTTGAAAAGAGTGGAACGTGGTGGGGCAATAGAAGGGATGTGTTTTCACTGCCGAGTTGAATGTAATTTTGGAAGCATATTATTTAATGTAGTGGTAGTAACATAGAGGATGTTCAAGACCTGGGTTTGACTTCCACAACCTCCGCTTCCACTCTGTGTGATCCTGAGCAAGTCACTTAATCACCCCAGTGCTCCCAGGTTGCCCTGAAAATAGGCATTTGTGCCTAGTAGACCTTACCAAGTTACCAAAGAATTTAACAAACAAAAACAAAAAAATGTTGGCAGCCATCTACTTTTTTCTTTATGATTCCTGAGTGCATTGATGCGAGCCAGCAATGTATGTGTATTTTTTTTAAAACAAATGTAAATTGAATACCTGACTATGCATAAATACTTTTCTAATGCAGTCAGGTGACAGCTGTCAGATAATAAGGTTTTTCGATTTTGACTTCCCAATTTACAAATAGCAAGAGGCTGATATATATAGGAAGGTGGTATAGACCCGAGAAGGGTCCAGATAGGTGCATTAATGATTTATAGGTTTTTGCTTATTAGGATAAAGGTCCGTTCTATAATGGTGATGATGGCACAGATTAAATATATGCTAGATAAGCTGTTCCAGTATGTCATGCATGGTTTTGCTAAATATTTTCTGTACTGTACTATCCAATAAAAAATTATGTTATGAATTGCTCATTTTTGAATTTTGATAAATTTTAGAATTCCGCTGAGGAAGTCAAACAGGCAAAATATTGAAAATTGGTGACTGACTGACTAAAATAATCTGTGACAGAAGTGAAGTCTTCATGGTGTTTTGTTAAGAGGCAGAATCAGCAGCCCCCCTTCCCCCTCCATTTCTGTACCCTAACAAAATTATGTCTGATATTTTAATTGTGATCTGTGATGCCTCTAAAATCTCTCGTGGCTTCACCACTCGTGATGTCATTGGATCATGAACCACTACTAAATACCAGGTATTGGGAGGTTTGTTGTGCACCGTTACGGGGCTTTTGGCACCTTTATTAGCTGTGTGACACTTGTATGTACAGTACATGCACTTTATATGTTTTGAAAAACTAAAATTCTCCACTTTAGCGCAATCAGAGTAGTGTCCTGAGTATTTAGCGCCCGCATGTGAATGCTAGTGCTGGGTACTTCTTTGACTTCCTGATTGAGCTCTTACCCATACGCATTGTAAAGATTTGGGGCAGTTCTTTTCTTTTTAGTTCTAATCTTTTTATAAAGCTCATTCCATACCCCCTTATATAGCTAGATAATCACTGGGAAGTATCTACAGCTACCACTGTAATAGTTTTACAGACAAGGGGCAGGGCTCCAGGTAAGATTTTTTGGGATGAGTACTGTATTCCTTATTTTGAAAGTGAGGTAAGTAAAACAAAATTCTTAAGATGCGTACAAATGTCTGAACAGAGTGGAGTGAGGAGAACATTTTTAAAAACAATGTAGTTTTTCTTTCCTGGATAAGAAACTGATAAGGTGCCACAATGCTCCAGATAATGTTGGCAGGTAGTGAGTAATTTACTCACCAGTTTTAAAATATAGTGAGTAAAACAAAATTAGGATGCATATGAGCACTGTAAATCTGGAAAAAAAAACACTCCATTTGAATCAGCATTTATGTTATGAAGCACTATTCTTTGGAGTGCGGAGTATTTATAAATGTTGAGTGAGAACTGGTACTCATTAAAAAAAAATTCTGAAGAGTATTTCTTAAAATGAGGTGAGTAAAACAGGTCAGTACTTCCCTTATCTGAAGCCCTGATGGGGGGTGTCGCTAAATTCTGCAACCAGGCAGTTAGGGACTGCCATTCTTTGTTTCTAGCCCTGTGGTTCATTTGCATGGTAACCCTCACCTCATCCCCGCATGGTCACAGTACATTTATTGAAATAAATTACACACATTGTATCTCATATACCCTTCTTGTAGACACCATTTTCTCTATGTTTACTGACAAGGAAAGCTTGAGACCCCCATGGCAGTGCAAACCAGGAGGTTGTCACTAAGAGGTCATTGTGATCCCTTAGCGACAGTCAGTAACAACTGTGTATATGGCCACAAATTTGCAAGTCGAATAAATCAATGCATGGCACAGTTACCTATGTCAGCCTAATGCAGAAAATATAATGTGACTGCTTCACTTTATAATTATTATTTGGTAACCAGGTAAGGCCAATTAGACATAGGTGCTTGTTTTCAGGGGCAACTTGGGAGCTTAAGTGACTTGCTCAGAGTCACACAGTATACAAGTAGAGGTTGTGGGAATCAAACCCAGGTCTGTCTTCAGGATATACCAAACTCATTTATAGCTTGTTACTATAACCTCTAGGCTACACTGCCATATTAGCTTATGTTAAACTTATTAAACATTTCAGAATGGATCGAATCTATTAAATTATTAGGACTGAGGCAATAAATATATTTTTCTGTTTTTCATGCATTTTAGCCACCCTTTACAATAAGCACGCAGATGTTTAGTTACAAAAAATTGTTTATTGAATCCATAGAATTCTGTTTTACTCACACCATTTCAATACTTAGAAGCACCTTACAAGAATTTCTCCACCAACACTTCCAAACATATCAAGAAAATGAGATCCCCAAATCTTGTCCCCATACCAATCTTATTTTCTCTAGTGAAAGGGTTATTAAGACTAGTGGCAGTTCATAGAAAATTATAAACCTCACAGAATGTTTGGTGAGGTATTCCTCATTCAAACTGTTCCACTAGCAGTCTTTATTCCACGGGTAATACACCACTAGTTAAGACAGAACGTGCGACCCACTGCAAGCATGCAGAGCTACAGCTGTTTTTGAATTGAAATAAGGAGTTTACAGTTTTTTTAATTACAGAAAGTCAGGAGGTGTGTAATAGCAATAATTTATTTATTTATTGAATTTTGTTAACCAAGTAGGCCCACTGAGACTAAAACTCCCCTTTTCAGGGGCAACATGGAATTAAGTACATAGGAGAAGTGCACATGCATTGGAGTAACATACAGTACAGTGCAGGATTACACATTGGTTCCTAGACACGTTAGAAAAACATGTAAGAATTTACTAAAACAAGAGAGCATGCAAAAATACTAGGTCAAGGCCCTCTTTATCAGGCCTTACCAGCCAAATACTGCCCTGGCAGGTAGTCACCCTCAACTTTGCCTCGGGTGCTTCTTAACATACTGTACTTGTTGCATTATCTGACTGGTAAGGCCTTGCGCACCAAGCTTTATTGCTTATTTAATGCCTTCAGACTGCTTCTCTCCACTCCCTCCAATCAATAGTCCCATAGCGTTGTGCATCTCCCCTTAGCAAACTTGAGAGGTATTATTTCAGTAGCACTGTCAATCTGTACAAAAATGCTAAAAAGGTGAGCTGAGTGATCCTTAATATAATGACACTTGTTCACGGGACACTAGCATTGTTAAAGTCTTTGGTCAGACTCTCTGATCCTTCTCATTACAATCTTTGCTGTTGTCCACTGTTTAAACTAGAACATTGAGCTCAGCCTGATCCTGTTTACTTGGAGATTCTGATTGCTGCTCTGTGTGTTTCCTGTCTTCTCTCTCTCTCTCTCTCTCTTTGTTAAGCCACAGGAGTTACCAAGAATTAGGGCTATTTTGGGATTAAGCTGTTTTAAGGGTAATTTTTTAATCTTTTTCATTTTGGAGTGAGGTGCGTGCACTCTGAAGATATTTGACATCTAATGACAACGCTAATCAAATGCACCCCAGAGCACAAAGTAGTCAACGTCGACAAATTTCCTGAAGTTTTGTTTGACTGGAGACAACAATTGGTCTGAATATTCTATTATCTGTCTGAGGAATTTGTTAAACAATGCAGATCTTGCTGGCTTTCAGCGATTTTAACTATCCACTTACTCAAGTATTCAGCCTCTTGACACTGAGGCTCAAAGTCTGTCTGCATTCATGTTTGACAAGGGTACAGCCCCAGCGTTGAAATGCCCATCACAAACAGTTGTATTTTTCATTGAATACTTTACTAACATAAAAGATTTTTCAGAAGAAAAACAGTTTTTATGTCTCTGGACTGCCAAGTGTTCAAATTATTATGACACATAAGAATGAGGAATACTTTGTAATGAACCTGGTGGATCATGACACAGACTCCTACTAGCTATGGTAGGGGAGCTGCTGCTTTAGCATACATGTAGAGTTCTGGCCTTCATGATTTTCAGTCCTGCATCTGGAATAAAAAGCACATTAAATAAAAATAAAAAATATATATATATTTATATATATATATATATATATATATATATATATATATATATATATAGTAGAGGCATGCTTATCATTTGAAAATTATTTCATTTGTAATTCAGTGTCTGCCCAATAGATGGCAGTAATGAGTACTGGCTTGTCTAGCCTTGATATGTAATGTACTTTACAACTTGAAGACAACAAAAACGTAAACAGTAACAGCAGAAAAAGGCCCCTCAACCCATCTAACCTGCCCCAGCCCTACCTATGGTAGATTGCGATTATCCTAGTGGTCACTCACTCCCTCCACCTTCCTTCGTGCCCTCCTCCCCATGCACCTTTAAAAGCTTCATGGGCCTATCTCACCCATGCTAAATACAGTATATGTCTAAGTATTATATTCGGCACAGCTGCTGTGGAGTTCAGAGAACCTACACTAAAAACCTCAAGGCAAAATGACAGCAAATTCACCACTGCATGCTTGTCAGAACCTGCGGGCCCAACTTCAAACCTACCATTTGGAAAGTGCCCAAACCACTCTCTGCAGTTATCATTAGTTTTGTTAGACACTGCTTCACATTCCAGATTATCTGTCATCAATCCATTCCTCACCACAGCGGCCATTCTTCGCACTACTTCATTCTGTTGACATGGCTGATAAATAGAATGAATGACTTATTTCTTTTCACTTTGTTTGTGTACAGTGTATTATACTCCTGCAACTCTTGCAGCATGTGGATTTTGTAGTTCAGTTGAATAATCTCTGTGTATTTGTTTTACCATGAAGTAGGCTGGTTTAATAACCTGTTTTCAGCCAGTGCTGAACTAGTCAGAGCCAGGCCTTACTGTAGCTCCTGTCTTAAAGTTACTGACGGCATTTATAATGCCATAATAATGTAGTGGTAATAGTTTATTTGATCGCACACATGTCATTACAAAAAAATCACCATACAAACAATCACACAAGTAACATTCATCAATACAATATCACAACATGAAAAAAGTTACATTCAGATAATATGAGATTACCAATAATTAAGTGGAGACAGAGCAGAGATGGAGAATACTTGCATAATCTTGTCAAAATAAGATGTAAACTGGACATAGCAAGGTTTGGGCAGACTGGGTGGGCCTTTCAGTCCTTATCTGCCATCAACTTCTATGTTTCTATGTTTCTATGTTTGGGTCTGGTTACCTATGCTCCCCTTCATGTAATGTAGTCACACAAAATAGAAAAAGTACCCAATCTAGGTATTAAAAGTATATTTCAACTTTACCCTGTCTCTTAAGGAAGGGCATTTGTGAAAGCCAAGTCATAATATAATAGGAGGTCAACCCAAGAGTAAGTAAATCAGAAAAATGGGTTTAAGATATGATACTTAGCAGGCAGAACAGTAAGGGGAGTTACAGTCTTATTTAGTATTTAATAATGTGAGCAGTACTGACACTCAACAGGCATAACAGCAAGGGGAGTTATGGCCTCATTTAACATTTCATAATATGAGCAGTACAGTGATGTGAATAGGATTACATTGGAGGTGGGCAAGCCAACTTCATGAGCCAAAGCACAAGCCAACCCATGGCTGCTTCAGGCTGTCCGCTGCAATATTGATAAGTGTCTCTCAAGAGTTGGAAGTTCCTGCTGCTGTACTCACTTTGCAGGCCAACAACCATGCTTGCTTTGGTTATAACTGACTTGTCTTGACCTTGGCTCTCTGTTAGCAGTGTGCAATACATAAATTATGAATTAATTGAATACTCATTGACTACAGCCCAACTATTTGAGTAATCGACTGTATTAACATTTGAGAAAATAATGTTATAGTTTATAAACAATACTGCAGACATGTAAGCACCCCCAGATAAACAAATGAGATGTTTTTTGATCAGTATGGGTAGAGGATGCAATGTGTGTGCACTGTGCAGTATAGCACTCAATGACAGTTCAGTCAGCGCCAGCCACGGAGGTGAGAGGAGGGACGTGCTAGTGCCGGCTTTGTTACAGGATGAGGGAAGCAGGGTTGTAG
The DNA here is from genome assembly GCA_016271365.2 of Neoceratodus forsteri. Classification (NCBI taxonomy): domain Eukaryota; kingdom Metazoa; phylum Chordata; order Ceratodontiformes; family Ceratodontidae; genus Neoceratodus; species Neoceratodus forsteri. Next base: position 1,143,686,538 of record CM057453.1, read on the forward strand.
GCAGTACCTGCTTGGGAGGGGGCCACTAGATCACCAGGGAAAGGTGGTATCAAACTCTATATGTATAATGGGCATCATCGGGGTTGAGGGGTCTGCTAGATCACCAAGGAAATAGGGTATATATCTCTGTTATTACAATGGCGACTTCAGGGACTGGGGAGGGGGGCCACTAGATCACCAGGGAATGGGTGTGTTACTCTGTTTGTACAAAGGGGTGACATCGGGGATTGGGGATGCTCTCATCAGGGGAGTGTTTATTGGAGGGCTAGGCCTGTATTACAATGGACAAGCAACCAGCCACTCCCACTTTCTGACCTATATAAGCAGTTCCTCTCAGCCTCCTTCTGAAGCACTTTTTTCTTTGCAGCCAGAGGCTCTGTCTGTCTGTTCTTTGTTGATGGCTGGGGCCTGCTGGGGTCCCTCCCCCGTTTGGATTCTACTTGTTTTCTCCTGAACTTATTGTCTTTCTGCTGGGTTTGTATTACCTCTGGCTGTGTGCTTCTCTATGTGTTTGTGTCCTGTTTCCTTGTTTTGTTTTGCCTTCTTTTTGGGGGACTTTGCCTAGCCTCCTTGTGCATTGCTATCTAGGTTGCTCATATTGTTGCTACCAATACTCCTGTATCACACTGGATTGTTTTCACCTGATTCAGGCTGTGACAACCCACCTCTCCCTCTGTGCTGAAATAGCTTTTAGAGAGGTGTCTGTCCTCGGGTATTCAGTGCCACCAGCTGGACTGTCTTCAGCGCCAACCTGCAAGCTTACAAACTTGAATAATCAAGCGTGCAATTGCACAAGTTAAAGTCTGGTAGTGTGTCTCTCTCAGGTGGTGGATGCTACACAGAGTTTACCTCAGCCAGTGGAACCCAAATATTATGTTAGAAAAATGACATCACAGTCACAACTGTTGAGCAAATAAATAGCTTTTTACTTTACAGAAAGTGCACTGAGCATTTACAGGATATATATTTACAACACAAGAGAATAACACTCATACAGGAAAAGTAAACAAATGTTTTTAAATAACAGATGGCAAAAGAAGAAGGCTATTACTGAAATATGCTAGCACTAAACTTACCCTTTTCCTGTCCTTCTAAGAGACACTGGACCCTATTCTAACTGCCAGCTCCCATGGACATAGCTACATGGGTAGGCTCCAAACTTATGTTTCCCCTCCCAGCTTCCAAAGCAAAAAGGGAACTCTTCATTGTCTTTCAGCCTCTTACATATTCTCCTGGGAATAGGTAATGCCTATTCCCCCTTTGAATGCACCAACCATCTAACATGTATGTATTTAATCGTCCCAATCAGACTGAACACCTATCAGTGACCTATATTCCAGTTTGACCTTCAGTTTATATTTGAACAACCCAATCCGTTCAAACTGCCCTATGTATGTGTCTGCAGGTCTGTGTGTATGTGGAGATGTCCACTCGAGATTTATGACACAGCTCTTATCTAGCAGCTAAAGAGGACTAAAAATTCCACAAGCTGGATAGTGGATTTTAGCCTGTGTGTGTTTTTTTTTTCAAACTGCTAAAAAAAAACCCAGCTAGAGAATCCAAACTATTAACTCTTTCCATACCATTTCTGTCACACAGGCCTTCTCTGTAATCAAGTCCATGGGTCTCAATCCTGACCTAATACATTATATATTACTTTAAGTATTGCTGCTGTTTTATATGCTCTGGTACTAAACTGTACTTCCTACACTAATGTCCAGAAAGCCAGTGTTGTTGCGTCAGCATATTGCTCTCCATCATTCCCTGTTCATTCACATTATTACCCCCCCCCCTTCAAGCTTGACCTTCATTGCTGCATATGCTGCTTATATATGGATATTACTTTTACTTCCGTGATGCTTTATTATACTCTGGAGGTCAGCTTGGGCTACTGCCAGTGCTGTAAACTAGTTTTAAAAACTGCATGTGGGTTATGGCACTCTACCATCGCTTCCTTGTTTTTCCTACGGCGGGGGGGCTGAGGCATCTTGGTGAGATGTCATGGCCTCATGCGGCAGAATGCCTCATGTTCAAATCTTATCTCCGCTGTTAAAATCCTCTGAGTATTATGTCACCTTCTAATTGGCTCCCTCTAGACTTGGTTGGCTCGCCCTTTGCTTATCCTATGTTCGCAATAGCTTCTGCAAGCTACTTAACATCAGCAACTTACTAACCTTTAGTATGCTAAACCAATGAATACACTTCCATATACTAAATCAGTGTATCTCAAATGAAATATCAAAACCCTTATCATGAAATGAACAAGAACTGAACAAACAGACATGACTAAGGACGTATCTAAACTACTGTTCCCTGTCAGACTAACCCTAACATGCTGCCCCATCTCAGAAATACCTCTGTGAATATATCAGGCATGCCGACCTCGTTCTAGTATTGGTACAAGGCCCCCCCTTGCACCGATGGTCTTGCTCTGTGCCACTAGTCCACAGTTTGAGCATGTGAAGCTTGAGGCAGGGTCTTTCTCACCTGGACCATATCTGGGAATGTTCTTGCTCTGGATGGCCCTTCAGTCATCAACCATACCGATGGCACCTCAAGTTGTAGAATTTATGACTAAGCCATGAAGGGAGGTTACAGTGATTTCCCTTAGCTCTAGTGGTTTCCACTAAAACGGTTGTCCATTGGCTTTAGTGGTTCCCTAGCAAGGCACCTTCACCACATTCTCCTTATGACCACCTCTGGTTCACCTAGTTTGTTTTTTAGATTGGTAGGCTGGGTGAGTGCTTCGGTGGTCGTTACTGTCCTCCTCTCACCTTGGAGTGGCGGTTGCAGACCTACCGTCTCGCAACCCTCCATGGCGTTCTTGTTAGAAGGATAAAGTGAGAGTTTCCCACGATATTGGAATATTTCCATCTCTTATTAATTGGGCTTCTAAACTGCAGTAGCAGAGCCATCACTAACGAAATTATCCCACACCTGGAGGGGAAGCAACCTTGGCCTTGGATCCCCAGAGATTTCCTCCTCAAAGAGTTTTTTTTCTGTCCTCCGTGCCGAAGGTCATAATATCTAGTTAGTTTCAGTTAGTATTTCCTAGTTCCATTAGATGGGATCCGCCGTTGGATGGAGGTGGATAGTGTCCCTACTTGCCATTTCCTCTCTCCCTAGGAGGCCCCCTTTCCATCATCAGTGTACCCAAAGCACTTACCTACCTGTCTTGTTGACCTATCTCCTGGTCTTAAGCTACATTTGTCATTCTACTACTGTGCCCCTTGGCCTGATTGCTTTATCTTTGGTGCTACTACATCTTTTGGGGGGGATCTTCCTAAGGTACTTTTAGCCAAGGGAATCATCCCGCGGCACCTCTAGGGGTGGAACCCTCTCCGAGGGTTCCTTGCCTTTGGTACCCCTACAGGCTAGTAATTCCTTTGGACCAGAGAGTGTGAAAGGCCAAAACCTAAGTAACACAATTACACAGGCATAACACTTACTGTACTGACCGCGTAGGCCATTGAAATATTAATATCATCAGAGACATCGGGGATCAGGGAGTGGGGATGCCCTCACCAGAGGAGTTATTTTTAATAATATCCTCAGGGATGGGGATTGGAGGCCACCAGATCACAAGGGAAAGGGGGTATTCATCTATATTATTACAACAACAACTTTGGGGCTTGGGATTTGGGAGGGGGAACCATAGCACAGTGCCGCAAGATGCAACACTGTCCCAGAGGGATATTTCTAAGTACCCTTAGACCAGCTTTGACTGGTCTAAGGGTACTTAAAAATTCTCACTCTGGGAGAGTTTTGTGAATCCCACTTTCAGGGATATGGCAGCCTGCATCTGCCACAAGACTCCTAATTCCATGCCACAGCCCATTATGTGGTGCACGGCTGGCACAATTCCGCTTTGGCACATGCAGCCTGAGTTTGATGCAGGCTGCTTTTGTGAATAGCTCAGGGCTCATGTTTTGATGCAGAGTGCCACTTGCACCATTTATGTTCGACGCAGGCACCTTGCATCAATGTATGGGATTTGAGAATTGAGCCCACTATGTTTTCAACAAGAAAAAGCTTCAGAAGTGCAAAAGTTTGAGAGCAGCAGCAAAGCGCAACCTCTGCAAAGTGCAAACTCTCTGCACGAGTGTCTCTTTGTGGAGACACATGGTTAAGCTCTGAACAATTCTCAAAGCAGCCTGGAGCTTGGCTGGTCAGATCACACATGATCTCAAAGTCTTGTTAAATACCTCATCTACAGCCTAGTATTTGGGTATTTGTTGAGTACACCAGGTATTCTAGGTATTCTGTGGCTGATTCAAGTTTGACGCACACCCCTACTCTCAATTGCTCACAGAGGTCAAGCCGAGCCAGAGCCAGGCACTAGACTCAGCGGACTTGGGCCTGCCTTGTCTTGCTCAACTCTAGTTAAATTGCATGCAACTCTTTCATGGATAAATGATACTTAGTGAGAATGACACCCAGGGGTGCAGGTCTGCATTTATATACTTGAAGAAGCAGCAGCAAAACACATGCATATTTTATTGTGATCATCATCTACAGCCATTTGATGTTTAAAAGGACTTCAAAAGCTCTATATATATGCATTATTAAACACTTGTATATTTAAATTAAAGGATTATAGTAAAGGAGGCAGCTTGGTCTAGTAGTTATAGCACAGAGCTGTCAGCCTGAAGACCCAAGTTTAAATAATTGCAGTAACAGTGGCTCAGTAGGTCCCTTCTGACCATCTCTGGTCAGAGTCTAGATGAAAGTTAAAGATCCCATGGCACTTATCCCAACAGCAATAGATTTTCCCCAGTGCCCTAGCTTACATTCCTCCTTTCGAAAAACAAGTCCATAAAATGTACTCCCCAGGCTGCATTTGGAAATGAGCTGTGAAGGGATTAACCCACAACAGGGTATGAGTTTACTGAGCATTAATCCATGCTTGGGGGTGGGGGCTACCCAGACGTGGATTAATGCTCAGTAAACCCATACCCTGGAGTGTGTTAATCCTATTGTAACATGGGCAATGTTATGTTAGAGTTTTACCTAAAGAAATTGTAAAATAAAGCCCTGTGAATATGCAACTGTGGGTATCTCAGGGATTAATCAATGGTCAGGTGACCTGTTTGGATAAATCAGAAGACAGTATTTTCGGAAGCCATGTTATGACACAGCTTAATGTTCCTTTCCTGGCCAAAAATTACAAAATTAAGAAGCTGCAACAACCACTCACTTGCAGTATGACCCTAAGCCAATCACTAAGTCTCCCTGTGCTTAATCTCTCTATAATTAATGGGTCTCCCCTTTTTTCCATGGGGAAACTGTGCTGTAACTTACCATAATAAAGGAATGCTTATTATATAGGCTCGAAAACAAGGTTTCCTCACCCTACACATCGCCCGCTCCAGTTCCTCACTTCGACACTCTCCGCTTGCCTTCGCCAAACTGCTATGGGAGACTGAACTTCCACTCAAACTCAGCGGTAGTAATTAAAAAAACACAAAATGTACCACAATGACTTTGTGTTTTTTATTTTTAATGCAGACAAAAGCTAATGTTTAAATAAATACAGAGAAAGGCGACAGCGGCTGCCAGTAACTTCTTTTATTTTGTACAATTGCTGAGGTGAAAAGGGAAATCCAGCAATATATAAAAAAAATATGGGGTGGTCTGTGTAAACTCAAAGTTACACACACCCTTGGTGTTAGATGCTTTAATAAACCCCTCGAGCTTCACTCTCATGGTTTATGCAACATCTAACACCTCGGGAGTATGTAAACTTCTGGTTACACACACCACCTCATACTTTATTCTGTTTGTAATTGTTCTCTATAATGTATGTCTCTGCTGTTTGAGTCTTTCTGTGCACCAGAAATGGCAACAGCATTCTCTTCTCTCCCCTGGATTGCAAAGTGTTTTGGAATACAGGTTGCAAGATAGGTGATGCATAAAACCTAATTCCTGATGTTAAATACCATAAAGATTGTCTTATGGCATACATTAATAACATCACTTAAAATCAAAGTAAAAGTCTGCCATGTTTTGATACCAGTTTGTTGTAATATTTATTCACATAAAATCATGCCACAAATAATGAGAAACTGTATAAACAGTGATTATAGAATGGGTAGAGAAAATCCTGGTCCTGATTGGTGGAGAAGGTTCCAAAGCAGTGTGGTTCAGGAATAGTAACCACATTGCTAAACTTATCTTAATTCTTTCTTTCTTTTTTTTTTTTTTTGTGTTACAGTGGATTCATTTTATAAGCGCAATTAGACACTTAAGGGAGTGGGTTACTATTACTGACACAGACTTCCAGTTGGTTGAAGGTACCTGGGTGAGCGGTTCAGGAATAGTAACCCACAGCCTTTTATGTCTTATTTCTTATTTAAACACGTGATGTGATGGGTTACAGTGGAATATCATGTTTATACTCAACAGAAAGTAAACAGACTTTGTCTCATTATAAAGCCTGTTGTGGCACTGCAAATGCTAAAAAGTGAATGTTTTAAAAGCTAAATCACCCTTTTACCAATCACTTTGCAATGAACTTTTTAAAGTAAGAAAAATATATTAATCCTCAGATTTTTCTGTCCTTTGCCTGGAGCAGCAAGTAAGATTTATTTTTGCCCTCACAGGCTTGAATTTCTTAGCTACTCTATAAAAACAAAAGCAACTCATATCTTTCGTTCTTGAGGGAATAACAGGGGGAAAATCTCCTCTGTTGGCTTTCTGCAGCACAGCAATCTGGTAAATAAGGAGTATGCAACACTTTTAAAGTAAATACACTTGAAAATAAAAAAGGTAAAGCTCAAGGATGCACATTGTTTTTAGTCATGGCCTTAACAGTCATTTTGTTTGTCTCATCTAGTATGTCAGATACTTTATAATCACAATAATAAAATCAATAAGAGAATAAAAAATAAATAAATAGAAACACAGAAGTTGAAGGCAGAAGGAGACAGCTAGGTCCATCTAGTCTGCCCATTTGTTTTAGACCTGTTTTGACACTCTAGTTGCTCTTTGTAGTCAGGGCTCCCTTGTGTCTATCCCATGCATTCTTGAATCCCCCCACAGTGATGACCCCCACAACCTCTTGGGGCAGGCTGTTCTAAGCCTCCACCACTCTTTCTGTGAAGAAAAACTTCCTGGTGTTGGTAGAGAACCTCCCTCCTTGCAGCCTGAGGTCATATCCCCTGGTCCTGGAGCCCTTCTTGAAGTGAAAAATTTCCTGTGACTGTACCTTGTTAATGCCTTTTATGTATTTGAATGTTTCAATCATGTCCTGTCTCTCTCTCTCTCTCTCTCTCTCTCTTCTCTGCTCCAGGGAGTACATATTCAGTTCCCTAAGTCTTTCCTCGTAGGACATGTACTGCAGACCCTGAATCATTATTGTCGCCTTTCTCTGTACTGTTTCCACCCAGTCAATGTTCTTCCTGAGGTGAGGCCTCCAGAACTGGACTCCGTATTCCAGGTGAGGCCTGACCAGTGATCTGTACAGTGGTAGTACCGCCTCTCTCCTCCGCACGTGATTCCCCTCCCAGTGCAGCCCAGCATTCTGTTGGCCTTCAATGTTGCCTTCTCACACTGCTTACTAACCTTTAAGTCATCTGAGATTATGATTCCCAGATCTCGTTTCTGGTTTGAGGCGGCCAGTCTTTTGCCTTCTAGTTAATACTCCTTTCTTGGATTTTTCTTTCCTATATGCATGACCTTGCACTTTTTGGCATTAAATCTCAGCTGCCACACTCCAGACCATTCTTCTAGTTTCTTGAGGTCAGCTTACATACTCCTTCTGAGGTGTCCACCCTGTTACATATCTTGGTGTCATCTGCGAACAGACACACCTTCCCTTCTAGTCTGTCAGTGATGTCTGCTATAAAAACATTGAAGGGCAGATGCTGTATTATACTGAAAAAGATCCCTGAACACAGAAAACAGAGCTACTGTCCCGTTATTTTGTGATAACCAGACAGTAGGCTCAATAATGGGACTGTGTGCTAATCCCTGTGTTCTGATTGGCTAAGACTAGCACTACATCGTGTCCATGAAAAACCGCTGAACAGCTTCAGTTTTCTTACAGGGCATGCTGTAGCACTTGTGAGTGAGCAATTTTGGTGTTCTGTTTTAAAATCTTTTTTGTTTTTTCCATATAATAGCTATAACAGTATAATGGCCGGGGTTTCATTCAGTAATAAACAAACTAGGGTGTTAACAAATGCCTCAGCCTATGGCCTCAGTGTTTCTTTACCCTGGTCCAGTTATTACCTTATAATGTATAGTCAGGTGTTGTTTTGTATAGAAATCGGAGCCTTTCCAAATGTTGTTGTACCACAGTTCAAGAGGTCATGGTATGTGATTGCAGTACACTGTGGTACAACAACGTTCGGAAAAGCTCTAGAGGTTCTATCAGAATGCTAAACTGGCCGCGAGCCCTCTTGGCAGCAGCAACAGCAGGATCAACCAAACAGACTGCAGCGTTGGTGACAAGATCCCCAGGACCAGTAACGCAAGCATGAACATGCAGATAAGCCAAAAACAAATGCAGGATCAACCAGATAACTGCAGCTTCATCAAAATTAGAAGCATGATCAACCAGATATTTAAAATAACTTACAGGTAATCGCTTCTTCTGAGCCCACATCCTCTCACTAAGCGAGACATACCCTGCCATGTTTTTTTTGTTGAAAATCCCTCCCACATCCCATTGACAGCCAATAGAAGGCTGCGAAATAAACATAGGGATGTCTGCTCCCTAGCAACCACACATTTAAACCTAGCACACAGCCTCAAGTCCCAGAACATGACGGAGCAACGAGTATTTTTTTATTTTTTTCATTTCAAAAATTTAAAAGGAAAAACTTTGGCAATGGGGACCATACACTATAAAATAGCGATGAGCACCCCATAAGCAGCCAGTTTATTAGGTCACCTCGGAGTTCTGATTATCACGGACTTCTCAAGCTTCGCTCTCGAGGTCTGAGGTAATCAAAACCCCTCGGTGGTACAATAGGCTGGTTGCACATGGTTGCCCATGCACTGTTCTCTGTGTAAGCCTCTGGCACATCTGATTATCACTGTATTGAAGACTGTGAAAATTACTGCTGGTGGTCAGAAGCCCTCCCCTTCATGTGTGTGTGTGTGTGTGTGTGTGTGTGTGTGCATGTGGTGTGTAACTATGACTGTCTACTTCATAGGAGCACAGAGGTCCCTTACTCTACTGGCACTGGCACACTCTTATCCCTTAAAAATGGAAGTGTGGCTGACAGGGTCTACTGTGTTTCCTGTATCTTTACTTAGAGATCTGTGCCTACCTCAGTCTATAAATATACAGTACTTACAAATCCTTTTGAAATGCAATTCAATAATCAAGTAATTTACAAAGATACATTGATACTGACAACAGAAAAAGCCTTATCGGCCTGTTCAGTCTTCCCACTGTGCCTAACTACTCTGCAATGGCTCTATTTAGTGGCCATCCAGCCCCTTAATCCCTCCCTTCTGACTAAGCCCATATGCCTGTCCCATCCCTGCTTAATACTGCTAACCGTTTTAACTTTTACCGCTTCTTTTGGCAGCTTGTTTCATTTGTCCGCCACCTTTCCATGAAAATGTGCTTGTGATGTCTTTCTTGAATCTCCCCCTGCTAATTTAAGTGAGTTCCCCCTCGTCCTTGTATCTGAGCTGAAAGAGAGAAGAGCTCCTTGGTACCCAGCATGTTCACCCTGTGCAGATAAGTACATGTTTCTGTCAAGTCACCCCTTTCCCTTCTCTTCGCAAGGGTACCTGTCGACGTCCTGCTGCCTCTCCTCATATGACTTGCCCCCTCCCAGTCTCTTGACCATCTTGTTTGCCCTGCCCTGATTTATAGAGGAAGAAAAGGTATGATATAGGCTGAATGCATAAATACCAATCCTGACAGACAGATATGGTATTGAGGCTTTATAGTTGTCACCTATAACTTGCCAGCAGAGCTACAGTTTACATTTCACTAATGAATTCTCAGCCTAAATTGTTATGACAGTTGAGCCACTTGAATCCACTCTGAGCTGCTTAGTGGCTCTGCAGAGCTCAGCCTGTGGGAATGGAGAGAGGGTTTGGAACCAGGCAGCAATACACAGGCTGCGCAGGAACAATGCCTCCTTAAAGAGTTAATGCAGGGTGGGAATGTGGAGAGCGCATTCCACCCCACAGTTGTCACAGCTAAGGGCTTAAAAGGGTTATAAGAGAGGGTTGTTTGTGTGCAAGGGAGAGACAGTTTCTGGGATTAAATGTGTTCTTGAATATTGTTTATGAAAAAGATTTAAAAGGAGAAATGTTTCTAAACTCCAGCTTTCTGAAAAGGAAAAAAATACAATATTGTCATACTTGTATCATTATTTTTAGAAAAATACAATAATATTATGTATTGAGTGCATGTGCTGAATGTTTATAATGCTGCAGGCAGTATGTAAGAATTAACCCACAACAGAGAGTGGGTTACTGGGGAATTAATTCACACCTGGGTGGGGTCTCACAAGGCCACAGGCCAAGTGCCAACAACCACCCAAGTGTGGATAAATTCCTCATGTAACCCATGCTCTGGAGTGGGTTAATTCACTTATAACATTGCCAAAGAAAATGGGGAGTGTACATTCACATACAGAGATGCAGGAGACAGGCAAGTTCTGCAACTGCAAGGTTTAGCCAAATCAAAGAACACAACATTGGAAACGTACGACTACAGCTGATCACTTTCACGTCAAAGCCCAGAAGAAGAGCAGGAGCTACACTTAGCATGAGTCAGAGACACAGCACTGGAGGTGGGGAGGTAACAGTAAGAAGGGCATGGGATTAGCTTTTGCTTTAGAGCCCACAAGAAGAGCAGGAGCTGTAGTGAAGGATGGAGTGGTAGCAGGAGTCATGGAGACAGAAGTGGAGGTGGGGAGATAAAAGTGAGAAGGGAGGGTAGAATGAGTCAGGCATTGCAGAAAATGAGCAGGCGATGTGAAGAAATACACAAGGAATTCAACAGTACCAAACTGGAAACATGCCACATAATATTTAGACACTGACTACAACACTACACTTGCACAATGTTGCCATCCTCACTTCAGCTACTGGTCAGCTGCCAGAGTTCACATAGCTCGAGGGGGCATCCTGCAGTCGCAGATGCTGTGTGTGAGCTCTACAGGAAGCAGCCATGGATTAGTTGAGGATTAATCCACAGTCAGCTAATGGCTCTTAACATATGGGAGCTGACCATTTTCCCTGACCATGTTATAAGTGGTAATTGTATAGGGCACACGGGGGTATGGACATGTTAACCTAGCAGTATTATCTTCTCAGTAACCAAGATGGAATCATTTACATTCATCTGATTGTAAAGTATCAAAAGTGACACTTTTCTCAAGGTAGTAGATAGTCTATTGATCTGACCGTATTTATCGATTGAATATTTTGTTACTATAGCTCTCAGATTAACTAAGTTTTCTTTTTACTAAACATGTTTTTATTAAATTCCATTCTATATTTAAAATTAGTGTCCTGGCACGCTAAACCCTTCACCACATTACAACAGGTGTAAACAAATTCTGACCAGAGCTGATAGGGCTGCAGCTGAGGAATTTGAGGTAAAAATATTGAAAATGTGTTTATTAATATTCTTACACCAAATTTTTAACATAACCTTGTTTATGACCCTGCCTCATGAAGTAGAGTAGAGAAAATATTCAACTCCTGGCCTAAAAGTGATTTTGCTCATGGTCTGTGAAATCAGCTTTCAGGACGCAGAAACACATTTTGGGCAGGAGTTGAAAAATTACATCTGTCATATTTATGAGGTACTGTAAAGAAACGGCTATGTTGAAAATTTGGGGTAAAAATATTGAATATTACCAAAGTTATGAGCCTGCATTTGCAAAATTCAACATAACCTCATAACTTTTTTTTTTTTTATGTTTTTACACCAAATTTTCAACATAGCCTTCTTATGACCCCACCTCATGAACAAGGGCAAAGAAAATTTTCAACTCCTGTCAGAAAGGTGATTTCACACAGGGACCACAAAATCACCTTTCGGGATATAAAAAAAAACATTTTGGCCAGGATTTGAAAAATGACAACTGTCACATTCATAAGGTGCTGTAAAGATATGGCTATATTGTAAATGTGGGGTCAAAATATTGAATATTACCAAAGTTACAAGCCTGCATTCACAAAATTCAACATAGGCCCATAACTTTATAATTTGTTCATATTTTTACACCAAATTTTCAACATAGTCTTCTTATGACCCCACCTCATGAACAAGGGCAGAGCAAATTTTCAATTCCTGCCTGAAAGGTAATTTCATGCAGGGACCACAAAATCACCTTTTGGGTGTAAAAAAATATTTTGCCCAGGATTTGAAAAATGACAGCTATCAGACTCATGAGGTGCTGTGAAGATATGGCTCTGTTGTGAATCTGAGGGAAAAATATTGAAAATTACCAAAGTTATGAGCCTACATTCATAAACTTCAATGTAGGCTCATAACTTTGTTGCATTTTAATATTTCTTACACCAAGTTTTCAACATTGCCTTCTTGTGATTCCGCCTCATGAACAAAGGCAGAGACAATTTTCAACTGCTGCCTGAAAGGTGATTTTTGTGCAAAGACCACAAAATCACCTTTCAGGACAGATCTACCTAATGACAGTGCAATTGTTTGGTAGGGTCCCAAAGAAGGCATGTTGGAAATTTGGGCCAAACATATGCAAAAATGCCCAAGTTATGCCACTAAGTTCAAAACCCCATTGAAATACATGGAATTGCATACCTGTTTCTTCAGTTCGCTGTTTGGCTTTGAAGAATGAATATATATATATATATATATATATATATATATACACATATATACAGTATATATGCGGTCCTTAGAGGATTACAGCATTGGACCCCCGATGGGTAAGTAAGGGCTTTGGGGGGCATGCAGGGTGGTGGGTGCTGAGTGGGAGGGTCGGATGGAGTGTGGTTATGGCTGCAAAATACATTGATGGACAGTTTTCTTTTTGAAGACTTTAAAAAAAAACAACAACAACACACAGAGGATTCTTTATTGGGACACTGGGGGACTGGTCACACCCAGTGTCACTCTTATGTTTCTGGGGGGCGGTGTGGGATGGTGGGTGCTGAGAAGGAGGGTCAGGTGGGAGGATAGCAATATACATATTTTTTTAAAAGAAAAGAAGAAATAATCGCACATGTGTGGTGGTGGTAGTGGTGGTGGGTCGCTGTAAACAAAAAATAACATTGAATATTCCACATCGGGACACTGGGGGATTGGGCACCCCCAGTGTCTCTCTTATGTTTCTGGGGGTGGTGGTGGTGGGTGCTGAGAGGGAGGGTCGGGTGGGGGGATATCAATATATATATATGTTTTTAAAAAGAAGAAATAACTATGCATACATGGTAATGGGGGGGTCACTTTAAATAAACAAACAAAAAAAATAGAGGATTCCACATCAGGACACAGGAGGACTGGGCACTCCCAGTGTCACTCTTATGTTTGTGGGGTGTGTGTGATGTGGTGTGTGCTGAGGCGAGGGTCAGGTAGGGGATAACTAAAATTTTAGAAAAAACAACGGCAGTCATGGCAGAACACGGCACACTCCACCATGTACAAGATGGCCACCACACTCTACTGCGCACTCGCGGCTAAAGTTTTTCACAAAAAATACCACCAACAGTTTAATCTGGTTCAATACCAGTTGACATACATGTGTATCCAACTCCCCTGGGATGAGGCTGAAAATAGGCAGAACTGTCTAGTCCTCCTTTCCTGGTCAACAAAAACTAAGTAAAATAAATAAATATGAAAGACAGGTACCAGGCCATACAGCTACGTGCCGTATAGCAAGCCCCAGACAAACATGCAAGACTGGGATTTGGTAATCCTTTCTGGCCTGATGTGTGGACACGCAACTCCAGGTAAGGTGAGGGGCCAAACTTGGGCCCAACAGCAGACTTCCAGTTTGGAGCCCAGGCCAGTCCCAGAGTAGATCCCTGATCTGTGGGAATGGAGGATCATGGGATCAAGTTTCAAGTTTGTTTATTTGGGATAAATTCATTGAGCAAGCTCATTTACATTACAATGATGTCCTGTCATAAAAAAAGTACAAGTTGCATATAACATACATAAATAAAAATGCAATTTAAAGAGACTTTGAGTACATTCCCTGTCGTTCGCCTTTCGCTTAGTCACCCCAACCGAGGTTCTAAAAGCACTGCTGGCACTAAACCCCACCAAAGGTAAATGCCCCTCAGGTCTGGACTCCAAAATGCTTTACTTGTTTGCCCCAGCCATCACCGCCCCTCTGGCTGAGCTATACAATTTCTCATTCTCTCTAAATTCAGTACCTTCCAAGTGGAAACGTGCCACAGTCATTCCTCTTCCGAAAGGGGGTGACCCCTCCTCACCTGGTAACTACTGCCCTATTTCCCTACTCCCCATCCTAGCCAAAATTCAGGAGCGCCTTATACTCACCCAACTCTCCCCCTTTCTTGACTTCTCCTCTTTCTTTACACCATACTCATCTGGTTTTAGGAAGTCGCACTCCACCATCACCTCCCAGCTACGTCTTACCAACACAGTCCTCACAGGGATGTATCATGGGCACATTACCTCAGCTATCTTTGTTGACCTTGCCAAGGCATTCGACATGGTCTCCCACACCCTTCTACTAACCAAGCTTGCATATGCAGGTCTCTCTGCATTCAGCACCAATTGCTTCCAATCCTACTTAGCTGGTAGGTCTCAATCTGTCCGAATTGGTCATCATACTTCTGCCCCCCTCCCAGTAAATACTGGTGTCCCACAAGGCTCGGTCCTCAGCCCAATCCTGTTTTCCATTTTCTTAAATGACCTGCCCTAGGTATGTGCACACTCATCCATATACATGTACGCAGACGACACAGCACTGTATGTGTTAGGTCCCTCCCCCGCTGTAGTGGCCATTAGACTTCAGGACGACTTCACTGCTGTCCAGCATTGGTTTTGCTCTAACCAGCTCTCAGTAAATCCCCAAAAAAACCATCTCCCTAACCTTCGGTAGTAGTCAGAGGCTCTCCCGTCTTCCCGCCACCCCCAATTTCCACACCATAGATGGGACACCATTGGAGGACTGCACCTCCTTCCAGTATCTTGGAGTCTGGCTCGACCAACACCTTGACTTCTCAGCCCACATCGACTCAATCCACAAAAAATTGCACCCCAGGCTGGGAGCCTTATATCGAAACAGGGGCTGCATCCCTCAGGAAACCCGCAAGGCTATCCTTCAGAAAATAATCCTCCCGATACTGGACTATGGAGACATAGTCCACAGCACCGCCTCCAAAACTATCCTAGCAAGACTTGACCCTCTCTTCCACTCCTTCTGCCAGTTTGCCCAAGACTGCCCTCCATCAGTGCATCACTGCGATCTCTACAAGGCTCTTGACCTGCCTTCACTCCAAGACAGGAGACAGTGCCACAGTAACTGGAAATTCTGGGCTCGGTCCCTCCCCCCCCCACCTCAAATCCACCCTCCGAGCTCAACCCCCCTCAGTGTACTCTCTCAGGAATACTGACTCCCAGTTTCTACATGTCCCTCACATGTCAACAGCCGAAGGGCAGGCAGCATTCAATTACCGTATGCCTAAACTATGGAACTCCTTACCAGCGGTCATTAGGCATTCAGATAACACCCAGCAGCGTAATCTGCTCCTTAAATCATTTTTCCACCCCACCCTGCTCCTGTGGGCAGTCCAACACAATTCCTAATACCCCATTGGCCACACCTGATGCCTCTGTGTCTGTCCCAGGCCCTCAGTTCCTCCCTTGATTAAGCAATGCCTGCACCCATTCCACTGCCTTAGTATTTCTCCTGTTAATCCTCCTGTATAAATAGGGTGTGAACATCAAGTTTATATATGTACTTTACGGCTTAGATGAGTTGCTGAACCACTGAACTTGCTAGCTAGTTAACTTAAACTACTGCACTCTGAGTACCAACTGGTTGCCTCGTCATCTTAGTAATTAGTTCTTGTGTTGCTACTTGTATCCATTTTAATACCTGTGTTGCTGCTGTATATTCTGTACTTACTGTGTACTTTTCTATGCTGTATACATCCTTTCCCCCTCTCCCCAGGACGCATCGGGAATAGAGCGGTACTCTGCGTAGTATGCCTTCCTGATAAAACTCTTAAATAAATAAATAAATAAACATTGACAACAAGAATCTAGCAACACACAATATATTACACATAATGATGTATTTCCACATATTGTGGGATATGGCAGTCTGCCACCATGAGTGCCACATCTAGTGCTTTAGAAAATATTTCTCAGTGTGAGAATTGTACTCCTCTACTCCTAATTTTTGAAATGTTGAATGAAACAAAATTCAGAAGGGTGCAAATTATGAAATGGTGTTGAGTGAGGAGTATATATTTTTAAAGCAATTTGTTTTCTTCAATTAAAACACAAGAAAAAAACATTTATGTGTCAGTTGTCACCAATTATCATCATGTATATGCACACATACTGCAGGGTTGAATGTGCATTCCCTGAGTTCTGTCTGGGTTTCTACGAACATATGAATTTGCCAGCAGGTAAAGGCCTTGTGGTCTATCGAATCTGCTCAAGTGTGCAGCTAGCAACCCTTATACTGCAGCTTCCTCCCTCCCCTCCCTTGACCCTCCCTCTTAACCTATCCTATCCCCTTTTGAAGCAGTCCACTGTTCTACAGGATACCACTTCTGCAGGCAATGCGTTCCACCAAGACACCACTCTCTCCGTAAAAAAGTGTCTTCTCATTTCCCTCCTGAACCCTCCTACCTCCAGTCTGAGATTGTGACCTCGAGTGTCCCTACCCCCCTTAACTTGAATAGTCCCTCTGTGCCTGTTTTGTTTATTCCCTTTATGTTCTTGAAGGTTTCAATCATATCCCCCCCCATCTCTCCTCTCCTCTCCTCTCCTCTTCTCTCCTCTACTCCAGTGAGTGCATGTTCAACTCCCTCAGCCTGCTCACATAGGGTTATGTCCCCTAGTCCCTGGATCATCTTTGTTGCGCTGTGATGCACCCCCTCCAGTAAATTAATGTCCCTCTTCAGGTATGTGCACCAGTACTGCACGCAATACTCCAGGTGTGGCCTAACCAGTGACCTATACAGTGGCACAGTCACCTCCCATATCCTGAAGCACCGCCTTCCTCCCTTACCATACACAAACTGCACTGCACATAGCACAGTGCACACACACACACACACACACACACACACACACACCTGACCCAGACAACATACATTTTTAAGACTTCATATTTTAGTTTTTGCATATGCCTGGTAGTGGGTGCTGCACTGTGACAAATGTTAAAATAAAAGAGTCTGATAATGCGTCTGCCTGTAGCCTAGCATCTTATTTTAAATGTTGTTTCTTTTAAATACCTCAAATCATCAGGCACAAAAGAAAATGAAACTCATGTAAGGAAAAAAAAATCAGCCTGCAATGCTGCAGTTAGATGTTCACTCCCCAGACAGTGCCACATATCCCACGTTATTACACATGCATCGATGACATCACACAATGAGACAAATTCATCAGTTGTTGATGCCTGCTTAAACACATGCATATTGAGCAGCTGACTCAGAACAGAAGTAAGTCCATTTCTTTAATCTGTTAAATTTCATATTTGTGTTTTTTTTTTTTTACTATCAGACATTGTCACTGTAGCTTGTCCACCATCCTCTCCAGCACTATCCTCCCTGACAATTCCCAATTTACAACTAACAACCTCGCTAGGCACACATCACTATGAGGGAGCAAGTGTTTTCATTTCTGGCTGCTGGTGCATAGCTGACCTGATTTACCCCCCTCTCTGTGTCTGATCTGTGTTCTGTTCCATGGTCCACAACCGCATTGCCCCAACTCTGTCCAGCTACGGCTAACACCAGCACCGTGCAATGAGTGCTGGTTTTGTCACTCATTTGCCTGCTGACGACATAAAATGATATAACCTTGCATGGGCATTACAGTGAGGGGGAGCAAGTGTTGTAAGGCAGCAGACATGTGGCAGCAAAAAACAGTGCTGTGTCCTGTCCAGTCAATGGCCAACCATCCAATATGTGGGTGGGATGGGGTGTGGGTGTGCAAGAGAGGAGGACCAAAAAACCAAAAGGAACTCCAGGAAGTAGTTGTTAATTGTTGGGAGGTAAAATACAGAAAGATATACTGTTTAAAATTGAAGAAACCAGTGTATTTCTTATGCAAGCAACCACAAAGACTCAATGTAAATGCCTTTTTTACAGGAGAAAATAGACCCTGTATGCAGCTTACCTGGAGCACTGGCCATATCCGTATTTCACAACTTTGTTTGTAAAACAAAATAAAAAAAAATTTATAAACACCAACAGAAGGGCTCTTAGCTCTACTTTGTCCAAGAGGTGGGCTAGTTGCAGCCAGTAGCTATACATTGAGGCCACACAGGCATTATATGAGGGGTGACATATCACTTGCAGTTGCTGTTTCAACTTCGTCTGCAGCATTTAACTTTATCTCCAAATTTAATCTTTCCTTTCTGTCTGCCTGCAGTATTGAACTTTCCCCCTTTTTTCTGTCTGTAATTCCTAACCCTCGTTCTGCTCAGTGCTCTACTCCATTTCTGCCTGGAGAATTTAATTCCCTCTCTGTACTTAATTTCATTTCTGCCTGCAGAACTTTTTCCTAGTCCTGCCCATTGCCTTGAACTCCAGACTGCATGTTGAAGAAAATTCCCTCTCTGTGACTAATGTTTATCGGCGCCTGCTGAACTTAACTTTCTACTTGCCCAGTGCCTCCTGCAACTACTATTCCTACATTTTCTGTGTCTTCCTCGCGATCTTTTCCCTCTCCAGCACTTCCCTCCCCAGGACTACAGCTTCATCTCTTCGATCCCTCAGCATTTTCCTTTGTTCTCTGCCCCACGCCCTGTAGCTACCTCTATAATTAACTTTTTTTCTCTCCTTGTCTCTCTCAGACCTTCAGTGCCCTCAGGACACTAACTCTGCAAGGTAACTAATCCTCCTTTTTTTCCTTCTCTTTTTACAGGGTCTGAGTGCTATTAATCTACTGCAAAACCCCAGCCCCTGCATTGCCTCCTGGCATGACTTGCATCAGAAGCTGGATGGCTGTTTAGAAGGTACGGAGGATAACCTCCAAGTTTGAATTTGATGCCTTTTGCTGCCTACTGAATTCTACCCACCAGGACTTCTCCGTTTGCTCCTAAGGAGCTGCTGGTGATCTTAGCAGCTGCTGCTGTTTGCTATGCAGTTTTCAGCCCACTGGCCCACCCCCATCCCCTCTCTCTCTATTAAATCCACTTTTACCTTGCCCCCTACTCCTATGCTTGGTTTTCAGCTCAGTGGAGGCGGTGTCCCAGTTGCACCTCTGACTATTCCATTAATGCTCAACCCCAGGGCATCTCCCCTCCCAGTCCCTTTTACTTGAGTGATTTTCTCAACCAAATCAAAGCCATATTTTTGTCTGCTCTCTCTCTTACTCCCTCTTGGATAGTCCCTTTCACCTGTGCAATCACCTCAGCTTAACCACACCATTACTTCGTCTGATCCACCCTCTACTTCCTCACTCACAGTCAGCTTCACTGCCAGTAGTTTAACTATGATTCTTTTTTTCTCAATCAACTACTCCACTTTGATTTCAGCAGCCTTACCATTCACTATTCCCACTCTGACAGCCGCCCATAACCCAACCTTTGTCTGTTTTTTCCCCTATTTCCCCTTCTGACAGCCAACCTCTGTTTGCTTCTTCCCTATTTCCCTTTCAGACTGCCACCTTTCACTGCTACGATCTTCTGCTACGTTCCATTAAAACGGTAAAAGTGCAGTCCCCTTTCACTTGTGCAATCTCTCCAACTTAATTACACCGTAACTTTGTCTGCTCTCCTCTACTTCATTGCTCACAGCCAGCTTCACTGCCAGTAATTTTAAATTTCTGTAACCTTACTTCTCGTTATTCCCTCCCAGACATCTGCCCATAACCAATTTACCCCCTGGATTTTCTCCTTTTCCTTTCTTTCCTTTCTTCGAAATGTCATCGCTTCAGCTACTGAAGAGTTTGCTTTTACAATTTCTTCTGGTAGAGGTCCCATACCGACATGGGACAACCAACTCCCTCCAGCCCTCTGGCTTGCCACTGCCTCACCTGATCTTATCCTAGCCATTATTCCACTTGTAATAAAACTATCCTACACTTACTGCGGTGTAAGAAAGTCAATAAGAGACCTTTCCTCCCACCCCCCTTCCCTCATTCACATATGTGCCTACTGCTCCTATCTGGAGACATCAAATTAAACCAAAAACCTTTAATGGGGGATAGATCCCCCTCTCCAGAAGCCTGCCCCACATGGTCCTGTGTAAAGGCATCAAAATTGCTCACATGAATATCCAGAACATCAGAAAAAAAATGGCTGAGCTCGAAACTTGGGTCCAGCACTACAAGCCAGACATATTCAGTATTACAGAAACTTGGTTAAAGCCCTCTGTTCAGTCCCATGAAATTGCCCTACCTGCCTTCTCCTCCTTCAGAAGAGATCGGCTCTCTAAGAAAGGAGGGGGAGTACTGATTTACACCAGGGCTGTGTTGACTGCCTGTGAACTTCCTGATTTCTAATTCTCCTCAGCTGTTGAGCACCTGTTCCTTATAATTACCCTAGAGCGAGTTAAAAAGTTACTAATGTGGTGTGTCTACCTACCCCCCAGCATCGCTTCCTCCTCCTCTTATCCTGAATTATTTACTAATATTGATACACTTCCTCATAGGGATATTATCCTCTGTGGCAACTTTAACCTTGACTGACTTGGTGTAAACAACACCCAGTACCAAGCTGCACTATTTGACGCCCAGCTAGAACAAGTCCTTGACCAACCTACATGGCTAAATATGAAGTTGGGAAGCACAGCCTTCTTGACTGGATACTAACCAATAACAAACACCATGTCAAAGCAGCAGGAATTTTCCCTGATGCCATAAACGATCACTCCCCCATGTATTGCGTCTGAAAGAACAACCTTCCTCACACACCACCTAGATTAATAAAGTCCTGAGACCTAACCAATTTCAACACTGCTGCATTCTTGTGTTGTCTGAACTCCATGGACTGGAGCCCTATCAACTCCCTCCCGGACATTAACGCAGCCCTTGACTTTTTCATCAACACCATCTCCTCTATCTTTGACTATCATGTCCCATTTAAACTGAGAAGAGCCAAGGGCAACCACTCCCCTTGACTCTCCCATGATTTACGGCACTGGATGTGCTGCAGTGACTGAGCCTGGAATACTGTCAAAAAGTCTGGCCACAACTCTAACTGGCTAACCTACTGCCAATAGAGAAATGCTTGTAAATCACAAATCACCAAGTCCAAATGTGAACACTTACACTCCCTGCAAACTAACCTTCTCAGTAATCCTAAAAGCTTCTGGGTGCAAGTCAATACCATGCTCAAAAGCAAGGAATGAATGCTTCCCCAGACCATGATCAACAATGGCACAGTACTAGCCACCACCCTGGATATTGCATCTGGTATATATCATTTCTTCACTGACCTAGAAAGATATAAACAAGGCTTACCAAATACATCCCCCCAATAATGTCAGGCCTGATTCCCCCCTCCAACTCCCTTCCACATGAGCACCTCACATACAGAAGTCCTCAAGCTCTTAAACAAACTAAACCCTGATAGTTCACCAGGATTCAGTTCTCTCCCTCCCTCCCAGATTCCTTAAGATCGGTGATCCACTATTGCTTACCCAGTTGCACTGTTAATCAATAGGTCCTTTCTCTCATACATAATACCTGATAAATGTTAAACAGCCATAGTGGTCCCTATTCTCAAGAGTGGCCCAGCCAACCTTATTGAAAACTACAGGCCAATATCAATACTGTGTCCCCTGGGTAAAAGTCCAGAAAGAATACTATATAATCAGTTATACTCCATTTTAGAATCAACCAGTGACCTGACCATCTCACAACATGGCTTCCGGAAACTTCATGAGACAGATTCTGCCCTCATCAGGGTTACCACAGATATTTACCATGCTGTGGATCAGAGGTGTGCAATAGGGGCTGTCTTTGTTGATCTCACAAAACCATTTGACCCCGTAAACCACTGACTACTCTTATCAAAACTCCATAAACTTGGCCTTGACTCTCACACCCTATCTTGGTTCTCTAATTGTCTGTCTAACCGATTACAATGTGTCAAATAGGCTGGCGTTACCTCTTCCCTAGCTCACATCATGGACGGGAACCCCCAAGGGTCAATCCTGAGTCCTCTGTTATTTCTCCATTTTCATTAATGAGCTACCTAGCAACTATGGCTGTGAGATGGTACAACTATACATAGACGATGCCATCCTATATAGATCAGATAAATGTATCTCCGCCATCATGTCGGACCTAGAAAAGGATTTGTGGCTCGCTGAGGCGTGGGTCAAACAAAACCTACTGGTTCTCAATACCAAACTGCTGTTCTGACACACCTCCTATGACCTGTCCACCCAACAACCCTTTATAATCAATTACAGACATGGCTGTAGAAGGAGTGGACTCCTTTAAGTATTTAGAAATTACCCTAGACATAAATCTATCCCTCGAAGTGCATGCTCATAGAACTATCGAGTCCACACATCAAAAACTGGGCATGATCTACTGAATTACCCCTTACCTGACCCTCCAATCTTGGAGAACTCTGGCATCTGCAACATTACTCCCATGACTCTTCTATGAAGCACCTCTGCTCCACTCAGCCAAGGCAACCACACTCTCCAAATTGAAGCAAACCTACCATAGAATCACACTTTTCAGCGGTGTAACACCTGCTTGAGCACAGCACTGTGACGTCCTTAAAGCCCTAGGATGGTCGTCCTTCGAGGCTAAGCTTGACCTCCCCCTACTTTGTGCTATGTTCAAACTCATCCACCTTCCCTCCCCACCCATCCTTTCAAACATGCTCCCCTGTAGACCCATCCCCAGGACCCTTCGTTCTTCCCACTTCCCTTTGCTAAATCTCCCCAAGACTCACCTAACCGCAGGTAGGAGATCCTTTGCCTTTCTAGCTCCCCAAAAATGGAACAACCTCTCGCATAGACTACTTTCTTGCACATCCCTACCCCAGTTCAAAAAATGATTTAAAAACTCTTCTTTCCCCCCTCCAATCTGCACCTGTTTCTAAGACCTTGTCCCTACCTCCCTAACTTTCAATCATTCTACTCTGCATCCTTTTATCACCCTCTTCCTATCTCACCTCCTCAATTTGCCCTCTAACTTCTTTACCTTACCTTACTTGCTATGTCTGCATATAATTTGACCAGGGCACATATTGGACTGATTGGATCTAATTGTCTGTAATTAATTTTCTATTTTTCCTCTTGACCATGGCGCTTAATGGAACAACTGGTAACACATCTTATTCTGTAGGATGCTCTCTGTAACTACTCTTCTGTTTTAACCCAAATTGTATACACGCACTACAATGTATACTATTCTTTGTCGAATGTATGCACACATTGTTATGTATATTATTTTTTTGTCACCGCCTACATGCTTTTTGTAACCTGTTTTTCCTTCTACCTGGAATTTTCCCAGGTTGCCCCTGAAAAAGGGATATGTCTATCTCAGTGGGCCTACCCAGTCATCAAAATTCAAGTAAATAAATACATTTTCCCTGGCATAGTGGGACACCCGCTGTGTACCTAGCTCAAGCTGCTCACACCCTGCCCATTATGGCAACAGTTCTGTATTGCCCCTCCCCCTGACTGGCCTCGAAAGTGCACAGGATCTGATGTTGTCAGGAGTTTACTTACTGCAGAGCTATAAAAATCTGCATAAACTTTCATTCGTGGTCAGCTGATCCCAGTCCTGTTTACACCAAAAATGATCATGATCGCTACTGACTGATCTGTAAAGATCAGCTGATAGCAGTCAGTCTCAAATTCGTTCATTCTGTGTGGTATCGCTGTTTGATCTGACAGCAGTGCAAACATTTACGATGTCACTCATACATTGACTTAATAGCACCCCTAAAAAAGCTGAGAAGTTGGATTTTTTGGCATTGCAGACTGGCAATACGAATGCCAAATTTTCAGCTGTAACAGCCAGTGTTTCCAAACTTATGGCTGAAAATATAATGGAAGAGCTCAGTACTGCTTCTCCACTACCCCAAAAAAATAGTGCTGTACACTGTGTATGTCCCAGAGGTTAGATCTGAGATGGGCAAGTATGCCTGTCAAAGAGAAGTAATGAATGCTGTGTTGTTCTGTGAATCAAAATACAGATCTAAAACAATGACAGCACTGTACAGACCTTTAAGCAGGACTACTTGTTAAACTTAAAGAAACCCTAGATCCTGACAATGTTGTAAAGTTCCTTCCTATAAAACTTAGAGTTCCCCCCCCCCCATTGATGGAGAATGTGGAAAAATAACTCGAAAGCATTATCGTCTCCCCCAGAGCAGAAGGGGCAGTGGTCAATGGCCATGTTCTTGCAGCAGTAGTCACTGGAATAGTCAAAACCACCCACCCCTGAAAGCTGGCAGAGAATGACAGATCACTGTCATTTTCACGGCAGTGGTCATGATTATTTTTTGAACAGAATGGGGTTCAGCAAGCACAAGGGGACCAAGGCTGCGAGGAAAACCCTGTTGATTTTGATGAGTTAATGTCCCAGTTTCTGCAGCACATTGCCAAAAAGGCAGCTAGCTGAGAACTGATTCCAGCCAAACTGGTGATCAACCTTGATGAGACTGGGATGAATCTAATCCCTTGTTCTGAACGGACAATGGAATGTGTTGGCAAAAAAGAAATTGAAGTGTCGGTGCTTTGGGATAAGAGGCAAGTCACTGTTTTCCTTCCTACGCAGTGTCTGGACACCCCCGATCATCTATCAGGGAAAGACACAGCAGTGTCATCCAGCATTTATATTCCCCAAAGACTGGAATGTAACCCACACTGAAAATCAGTGGGCTAATTCCGAGATGACAATACTGTACACTGTACACTGTATACTGGTGCTATACTTCCCCCTACATTGCCCAAGTTAAGAAAAAAAAACAACCTTCCTGATAGTCAAAGATCAGTCCTGACACTGGATTTATTCAGGGGGCACACTACAAAGGACATAATCACGAAATTTTGAGAGGCACAACATTATCCCTGTGTTTGTTCCAGCATCCTGTACTGACTTGCTGCAGCCCTTGTACATTACAATTAACAAGAGTTTCAAGGACAAACTAAAACAGTTTACAGACTGGCATGAATCACTGATGGCTGAACAGCTGAAAAGTGGTACCAGCAGCTCATACATATTGGTGGATCTTAGAACAGCTGCCCTGAAAAGCCGACAGGCCCAGTGGCTTGTTACAAGCTTTGTTAAATTGTCCACAAGAAAGGAAGACTGCAAATGAGTCTTTGAAGAAACTGGAATACTAAAGGCTCGCAGTGAATGTTTAAATGTTAATGGGCTCACTGCAATGCAGGAAACACTTGTTGTTATACAGGATGTACAGTACTTAACTTTTGTTTTCTTTTGCAGGCTCTGTACCTAATGTAAGTGATGAACCTGTACCTGTACCTAATGTAAGTGATGTATCTGTACCTGTACCTAATGTAAGTGATGTATCTGTACCTGTACATGTATCTAATGTAAGTGATGTTCCTGTACCTAATGCAAGTGATGTTTACCTGTACCTGCATCTAACGTAAGTGATGTACCTGTACCTAATGTAAGTGCTGTACCTGTACCCTGTACCTAATATAAGTGATGTACCTGTACGTAATGTAAGTGATGTATCTGTACCTGTATCTAATGTAAGTGATGCACTTGTACCTGTACCTTATGCAAGTGATGCACCTGTACCTAATGTAAGTGATGTACCTGTACCTAATGTAAGTGATGTACCTTTACCTAATGTAATTGATGTGCCTGTATTTAATGTAAGTGTTGTAACTGTACCTGTACCTAATGCAAGTGATGTACCTGTACCTAATGTAAGTGCTGTACCTGTACCTGCACCTAATATAAGTGATGTACCTGTACCTAATGTAAGTGATGTATCTGTACCTGTATCTAATGTAAGTGATGCACTTGTACCTGTACCTAATGCAAGTGATGTACCTGTATCTAATGTAAGTGCTGTACCTGTACCCTGTACCTAATATAAGTGATGTACCTGTACCTAATGTAAGTGATGTATCTGTACCTGTACCTAATGTAAGTGATGCACCTGTACCTGTACCTAATGGAAGTGATGTACCTGTACCTAATGTAAGTGCTGTACCTGTACCCTGTACCTAATATAAGTGATGTACCTGTACCTAATGTAAGTGATGTATCTGTACCTGTACCTAATGTAAGTGATGTACCTGTACCTAATGTAAGTGATGTATCTGTACCTGATGGAAGTGATATACTTGTACCTGTACCTACTGCAAGTGATGTTCTTGTACCTAATGTAAGTGATGTACCTGTATCTAACGTAAGTGATGTAACTGTACCAGTACCTGTACCTAATGTAAGTGATGTACCTGTACCTAATGCAAGTGATGTACCTGTACCTAATGTAAGTGATGTACCTGTATCTAATGTAAGTGTTGTAACTGTACCTGTGCCTAATGCAAGTGATGTATCTGTACCTAATGTAAGTGCTGTGCCTGTACCATGTACCTAATATAAGTGATGTACCTGTACCTGTACTTTGTAAGTGATGTACCTGTACCCTAATGTAAGTGATGTACCTGTACAGATGTAAGTGATGTACTTGTACTCGTACCTAATGTAAGTGATGTACCTGTACCTAATGTAAGTGATGTACCTGTACCTGTATCTAATGTAAGTGATGTACCTGTACCTAATGTAAGTGATGTACGTTGTACCTGTACCTAATGTAAGTGATGTACCTGTACCTAATGTAAGTGATGTACCTGTACCTAATGTAAGTGATGTACCTGTACCTGTATCTAATGTAAGTGATATACCTGTACCTAATGTAAGTGATGGTTACCTGTATCTAACGTAAGTGATGTACCTGTACCTAATATAAGTGATGTACCTGTACCTCTATCTAATGTAAGTGATGTACCTGTACCTAATGTAAGTGATGTTTACCTGTACCTGTATCTAATGTAAGTGATGTACCTGTACCTAATGTAAGTGATGTACCTGTACCAGTATCTAATATAAGTGATGTACCTGTACCTAATGTAAGTGATGTACCTGTACCTGTATCTAATGTAAGTGATGTACCTGTACCTAATGTAAGTGATGTTTACCTGTACCTGTATCTAATGTAAGTGATGTACCTGTACCTAATGTAAGTGATATACCTGTACCTGTATCTAATGTAAGTGATGTACCTGTACCTAATGTAAGTGATGTATCTGTACCTGTACATGTACATGTATCTAATGTAAGTGATGTGCATGTATCTAATGTAAGTGTTGTAACTGTACCTGTACCTAATGCAAGTGATGTACCTGTACCTAATGTAAGTGCTGTACCTGTACATGTGCCTAATAAAAGTGATGTACCTGTACCTAATGTAAGTGATGTATCTGTACCTGTATCTAATGTAAGTGATGCACTTGTACCTGTACCTAATGCAAGTGATGTACCTGTATCTAATGTAAGTGCTGCACCTGTACCCTGTACCTAATATAAGTGATGTACCTGTGCCTAATGTAAGTGATGTATCTGTAACTGTACCTAATGTAAGTGATGCACCTGTACCTGTACCTAATGCAAGTGATGTACCTGTACCTAATGTAAGTGCTGTACCTGTACCCTGTACCTAATATAGGTGATGTACCTGCACCTAATGTACGTGATGTATCTGTACCTGTACCTAATGTAAGTGATGTACCTGTACCTAATGTAAGTGATGTACCTGTACCCTGTACCTAATATAGGTGATGTACCTGTACCTAATGTAAGTGATGTATCTGTACCTGTACCTAATGTAAGTGATGTACCTGTACCTAATGTAAGTGATGTATCTGTACCTGATGGAAGTGATATACTTGTACCTGTACCTAATGCAAGTGATGTTCTTGTACCTAATGTAAGTGATGTACCTGTATCTAATGTAAGTGATGTAACTGCACCTGTACCTGTACCTAATGTAAGTGATGTACCTGTACCTAATGCAAGTGATGTACCTGTACCTAATGTAAGTGATGTACCTGTATCTAATGTAAGTGTTGTAACTGTACCTGTGCCTAATGCAAGTGATGTATCTGTACCTAATGTAAGTGCTGTGCCTGTACCATGTACCTAATATAAGTGATGTACCTGTACCTGTACCTAATGTAAGTGATGTACCTGTACCTAATGTAAGTGATGTACCTGTACAGATGTAAGTGATGTACTTGTACTCATACCTAATGTAAGTGATGTACCTGTACCTAATGTAAGTGATGTACCTGTAACTGTATCTAATGTAAGTGATGTACCTGTACCTAATGTAAGTGATGTACCTGTACCTGTATCTAATGTAAGTGATGTACCTGTACCTAATGTAAGTGATGTACCTGTACCTGTATCTAATGTAAGTGATGTACCTGTACCTAATGTAAGTGATGTACCTGTACCTGTACCTAATGTAAGTGATGTACCTGTATCTAATGTAAGTGATGCACCTGTACCTAATGTAAGTGATGTACCTGTACCTGTATCTAATGTAAGTGATGTACCTGTACCTAATGTAAGTGATGGTTACCTGTATCTAATGTAAGTGATGTACCTGTACCTAATATAAGTGATGTACCTGTACCTGTATCTAATGTAAGTGATGTACCTGTACCTAATGTAAGTGATGTTTACCTGTACCTGTATCTAATGTAAGTGATATACCTGTACCCAATGTAAGTGATGTACCTGTACCAGTATCTAATATAAGTGATGTACCTGTACCTAATGTAAGTGATGTACCTGTACCAGTATCTAATATAAGTGATGTACCTGTACCTAATGTAAGTGATGTACCTGTACCTGTATCTAATGTAAGTGATGTACCTGTACCTAATGTAAGTGATGTTTACCTGTACCTGTATCTAATGTAAGTGATGTACATGTACCTAATGTAAGTGATATACCTGTACCTGTATCTAATGTAAGTGATGTACCTTTACCTAATGTAAGTGATGTACCTGTACCTGTACATGTATCTAATGTAAGTGATGTACCTGTACCTAATTTAAGTGATGTTTACCTGTATCTAATGTAAGCGGTGTACCTGTGCCTGTATCTAATGTAAGTGATGTACCTGAACCTAATGTAAGTGATATACCTGTACCTGTATCTAATGTAAGTGATGCACTTGTACCTGTACCTAATGCAAGTGATGTACCTTGTGAGCTTGCGTGGGATAGAATACGTTCAGACAATATTAGCAGAGAATGAAATAAATTTAATTTATACAGCGGACTTAGCAACGACAAAAGAAATAAAAACCATAAAGTACAAATAGTGCAACGCTTCAGCTTCAGGAGTTAGAAAATAGCTAACTCAAGTCCAGGTGTTGACAGGCACACACCCTTCTCCCCAACTAACTAAAAAAAACTCCTCTGATCAAGGTCTTTATATAGCAGCTTCAAAACATGTGACCAAAAGACTCCACCTTATTGTAGTCAGATTATTTAATAAACATATTA
This sequence comes from Neoceratodus forsteri, assembly GCA_016271365.2. Classification (NCBI taxonomy): domain Eukaryota; kingdom Metazoa; phylum Chordata; order Ceratodontiformes; family Ceratodontidae; genus Neoceratodus; species Neoceratodus forsteri. The sequence continues at coordinate 1,143,716,202 of CM057453.1, forward strand.
ATTTCTTTTGTTTTAGTCAACAGAACATACATTTATCAGTTGTTCAAATAAAGAAGTCTATATATATAAAACATTCAGATTTTAATTGCAAATGAAATAGAAATGAATTCAGTAGGTCCGCCCCTCGGACCAGTAACATAAATGAGGGAAAGATTCGGCCGGCCGGCTCATAACAGGGCAAGAGAAAGAGGGAGTAGAAGCAAGCGGAGTTTTAACTTGCAGGTTTGTGCAGAAATCCTCGCTAATTCAAACTGAACTTTTTAAAGATTTTCTGAAATTTAAGCGGATAGAAGCTAAGTAAATAGCTTGGCATTATCATGTGTATGCTGAAAATCAATTCCGCTGTTTCTTTTTATTTTCATTTTACTTAAAGTCCGTCACGATAGTGCGAGCATTCATGACAAATTTTACCACAGCTCGGCACTATAGCGATGTATCTGCCTCTTAAAATTGAAGAATCTGGACACAAAAGCGAGAACCAGAAACATTGCCTCACTGGGTCTCAAAACGTAATTCAGAACCCCGTACTATTTGAACCCTTCCACATGGGAGCCCAGAGGCAAAGTGTTCAAATGGGGTTTCCTTTGCAGTTTAAAATAAAACAGAATTACAGGTAGCACTTAGCGGATGAACCACGACTCTTTTAAACCTTTTTTTGGTTTTTAGCTTCAAACCAGAACTTGTCTATGCTTAAGGACGACTTGTCTCAACTATGGCTCGGATTAAGGAGGACTGAAACCTCCGTTTCTCTGCATAAGTATCCCAAAAAAAAACATTTTAAATATATATTTTAAAGTAGGGGAAAGTAAACAAAAACTGGATTCCACCAAACGGGGGGTTGACAGCAAGACAGGGGAACAAAATTGGTGGCCAGCCAACAAACCAACAAACACACACACTTACAAAACAGATACAATAAGGTAGAACAGGTTGGTGCAATCTAGTAAGGACCTTAAAAAGGGGGTTCTCATCACATTCCTCCCTTAAGACCCAACATAAAGAGTTTGAAAGAAGTTGAGATGGGAGACCTCAAATACTGCCTTCAGATCCTAAAAAAAAGGATGGAGCCATAGCCCGCCCTCTCTAGGGCTCCACCTCAGGGTCCCTAAAAAAAATTAATTAGAGAAAGCTGTAAATAGTAATGTAAGTTTCCTAAGGATATCTGATTCTGTTCTCTACTTAATGACCTTTATCTTTCTCTACCCCGAGGTCTGTGGACGGTAAAAGAGTCTCCCATACCATATCTTGATAAGAAATCAACGTTGGTATTAGCCGAACCCTTTCTATATTTTATACTAAATCTATAAGGTTGCATTGCGAGGTACCACCTCATTATGCGTGGATTTTTATCCTTCATTACATGTAACCACCGTAGAGGGTTGTGGTCTACCCATAATTCAAATTCTCTGCCCCATAAATAGAAGCGTAAAGCTTCTATCGACCACTTTATAACTAGGCACTCTTTTTCAATGACAGAATAATGTTTTTCCCTTTCGTGTAGCTTCCAACTTATGAATATTACAGGGTGTTCTTCATCTTGTACTATCTGAGTGAGTACAGCCCCAATTCCACAATTAGAGGCGTCAGTTTGTACTATAAAAGGTTGAGAAAAGTCAGGGGAATGTAAAACAGGTGAGGAACATATTCTAGCCTTTAAATTGCAGAAAGCTTCCTCACACTCAGGAGTCCACTTGACTTTATCTGGTTTGGCCTTCTTTGTTAATTCTGTTAAAGGTTCAGCTACTGTAGAACAATTAGGTATAAACCATCTGTAATACCCAATGAGACCTAGAAATGACCTAACATCTTTCTTTGTTATGGGTCGGGGGCTTTTGGCTACGGCCTCTATTTTTGTGATTTCAGGTTTCACCATTCCATTACCAATTTGAAACCCTAAGTATTTTGTTTCCTGCATTGCTAGGGAACATTTAGAAGGGTTGATCGTCAACCCAGCTTTGGATAAGGTTAATAGTATAGCTCTAAGATGTTGTATGTGTTCTTCCCAAGAAGGACTAAATATCACAACATCATCTAAATAAGCGGCACTATACCTCGAGTGAGGTTGTAAGATGTTATCCATCACTCGCTGAAATGTAGCAGGTGCACCATGTAGGCCAAAAGGCATTACTGTGAAATGATATAAACCAATAGGGGTACTAAACGCAGTTTTCTCTTTATCGTTTGGGTCTAGAGGTATCTGCCAATAGCCCTTCGTCAGATCTAGAGTACTAATATATTTAGCTGTCCCTAGTTGGTCTATGATGTCATCTATTCTAGGCATTGGATAACAGTCAAATTTAGACACTGCATTTAAACGTCTAAAATCAAGACAAAGTCTAATTCCCCCTTCTTTCTTCTCTACAATAACCATGGGAAAGTTCCATTCACTATATGAGGGTTCAATAATTCCCAACTCCTGCATTTTCCTGATTTCCTGTATAACCTCACCTCGTAATTTTTCTGGAATCCTATAAGCTTTCTGTCGAATAGGAAGGGCATCAGGAACCATGATGTGATGGACAGCATTATGGACCCTTCCTGGTATGCCAGTGAATAAGGTTTGAAAGGGTTCTAGCATATTCTGTAAAGTCGAACTTTGTTCAGAAGTTAAGAATGGATTAATTTGTACTTCTGATAAACTACCCATTCTTTCTAATCTTCCATAAGCTATATCTAACTCGGACTCAGGGGTTTCTGGGAGAACAAAGCTACTTACGGTAGGTGTCCGTTCTACCCATGGTTTTAACAAATTTACATGGTATATTCTGTTTTTAACTTTCTTGTCTGGTAGCTCGACTGAGTAAGTTACAGGACCCATACGTTTTACTATGTTGTAGGGTCTTGCCACTTCATAAGTAGTTTATTATCAGAAGATGGTAGAAGTAGTAATATCTTATCACCATGGTAAATTCTTTGGGTTTAGTCCCTCTATCATAGTACCCCTTCTGTTTTATCTGTTGCTGTAAGTTAGTCTGATGAGCTTTTGACATATCCATTAACCTCTGACAGTTTTTGCCAATATTCAGAAGGTTCTAATACATGTTTACTTTTCTTATTTTCCCACTCTTCCTTTATGATATCCAAGGACCTCTTGGTTGTGCCCTGATAATAGTTCAAACGGGAAAACCAGTAGATGTCATATGGAACTTCTCGGTATGCAAACATCAAGTATGGTAGATAGATGTCCCACTTGTTACCTTCTTCCGCTACAAACTTTCTCAGCATCTTTTTCAAGGTCTGGTTAAATCGCTCGACTAACCCATCAGTTTGAGGATGATAGGGGGTAGTAAAAATGGCTTTAATACCTAATGCTTGGTATAATCGTTGGAGTAACTGTGAACAGAAATTAGTACCCCTGTCAGTTAGTATAGTTTTTGGGATCCCCATACGACTAAATATTTTTACCAACTCTTCTGCTATTCTGGAAGCAGAACTGTACGAAGTGGTATGGCTTCGGGATATTTAGTAGTGTAATCTACCACTACTAAAATAAATCGGTTTCCCTTTGTACTCTTAGGCAGTGGCCCTATAATGTCCATTGCAATCCTTTCAAACAAGTTACTAACTAAAGGCATGGGCATAAGGGAACTTTATCTTTCAGCCTACCTCCACTACTTGTTGACATTCGGGCAGCTTTTACAATATTCTGTCACCTGTTGATGGATCCTGGCAAAAGAATCTGTATAGTAAGCATTGTAACGTCCGGTCTCTACCTAAATGACCAGCCATGGGTATGTCATGGGCAATAGATAGTACTTTTTCTCGAAATTCCATAGGAACCATCAATTGTTCAACCACCTCCCCTGTGTGTGAGTTCGTATTTACCCTATATAGTAGATCATCCTTAACTATATAATAGGGTTGTTGAGACCCAGAAGGGATGGTGGGCGTTACCTGTAAAAAGAAAGGGGTTAAGGTAACATCACTTTTCTGTCTATTTATAAACTCTTCATTAGACAATATATACTTTTCAGTCAGTATATCTAGTCCAGTGTTTTTTTCTGTCCATACTTGTTTATTGTTTCTTTTCTGAGATTTACTTTTCTTATTTTTACCAATAGTCCCAAATACCTCTTCCTTAAAAGGAAATAACTGTCCTAGTCCTTTTTCCTGTTTCTCTTGTGCGCGAGTAGTAACTGCTCCAACATTTGCGTTTAATAAAGAGTCAAAATAGGGGTAATCATGTCCGATTGTCACTGGCACTGGTAAAGAAGGAACAATGCCTATTTTCATTTTGTGTAATGTTCCGTTTATCTGGATGGTCATTTCCCTTAATGGATACCAGTGAATATCACCATGTATACATTTAACTCCGTAGTGGGTTCCCCGGCTCTGGCTCTTCTACCAATGAAGCATGTACTAATGTTTGCTTGCTGCCAGAATCCACAAGACCCTTACTACCATTCCCCAATTTCTACAGAGGTGATGTAATGACCCCAATTAGCAAGGGCTAGATGTATTGATTCCACTTTTTCTTTGGACAAAATCTGGCAATATGACCTTTAGATTTGCATTCGTGACATATGATATCTTGGCTAAATCTTTTACCATACTCCTTGCCCCCAGGTACACCACTAGCTTGTGTCATGGGTACTGTGGAGGGTTTTATTATAGCGGGTGGGTTTCTACTGCTCATAAATGTTCTAGGGCGTTGAGGCCTGGCAGTCAAATAGTCCTCAGCAAGTCTTATAGCTGCCTCCAAGTATCAGGCGATGCTCTTTGACCCACAGTTGTACATCTTGGGGTAAAATTCGTATAAATTGTTCCAAGATTACACTTTCCGTAATCTGGGCTACCGTTCTTGTATTAGGCTGGAGCCACTTGTAACACAAATCTTTTAAATGGGTATATAAGTCTTGGGGAGTATCAGCCAATTGAAATTTATAGGCTCTAAAGCGTTGTCTATAGGTCTCTGGACTTATATCGTATCTTTTTAAGATGGCCTGCTTGATATAGTCATAATCATTTATATGGGCCAGATCTGTGTGACTATACGCTAGTTGAGCCTTCCCAGTCAAATAAGGGGCTAGCCGGATGACCCATTGATCTCTTGGCCAAGCACAGGCAGTAGCAACCCTTTCAAATGTCATAAGATATGCTTCTATGTCATCAGAATCAGTCATTTTCACTAATCGTATATCTTTTTGGCCTACCCCAGGTGTTGAAGGTGGTCTTGATGAGCCCATAACTTGTATGGCGCGTAAGGTGTCATTCCATCTGGCCGCATTCTCAGCACGATCTCTCTTTCTTTCTATGCGGTCCTGTTCCCTTTCTCTCTCCAACTCCACCTGTCATAGGCACAACCATCTGAGTAGTTCATGGGGACTCTCCGGGGGGTCTTCCTGTGGCACCTCAGCTGCTTGTGCCCCCTGTTCATCAGACTTTAAGTCCTCCATTTCTCCAATCTCCCCTTTTATTGTAGTTTTCGCCACCTTCCTTCGTACCACTGGCTCCAATCCAGGGAGTAAGGTTAACTTAGCAGCTTTCACAATGGACCTGGTGGCTGGTGCAGTCCGCTCTCCTGCCTTGCCTGTATGCATAGACTTCAGATCTGAACTCAGATCCAATAGGTCCTTCCAGACCGACTATCCCACTTCTGACACCAAATGTGAGCTTGCGTGGGATAGAATACGCTCAGACAATATTAGCAGAGAATGAAATAAATTTAATTTATACAGCGGACTTAGCCATGACAAAGAAATAAAAACCATAAAGTACAAATAGTGCAACACTTCAGCTTCAGGAGTTAGAAAATAGCTAACTCAAGTCCAGGTGTTGACAGGCACACACCCTTCTCCCCAACTAACTAAAAAAAACTCCTCTGATCAAGGTCTTTATATAGCAGCTTCAAAACATGTGACCAAAAGACTCCCCCTTATTGTAGTCAGATTATTTAATAAACATTAATTTCTTTTGTTTTAGTCAACAGAACATACATTTATCAGTTGTTCAAATAAAGAAGTCTATATATATAAAACATTCAGATTTTAATTGCAAAAGAAATAGAAATGAATTCAGTAGGTCCGCCCCTCGGACCAGTAACATAAATGAGGGAAAGATTCGGCCGGCCGGCTCATAACAGGGCAAGAGAAAGAGGGAGTAGAAGCAAGCAGAGTTTTAACTTGCAGATTTGTGCAGAAATCCCCTCGCTAATTCAAATTGAACTTTTTTAAAAGATTTTCTGAAATTTAGGCGGATAGAAGCTAAGTAAATAGCTTGGCATTATCATGTGTATGCTGAAAGTCAATTCCGCGCTGTTTCTTTTATTTTCATTTTACTTAAAGTCCGTCAGCGATAGTGCGAGCATTCATGTGCATAAATTTACCGCAGCTCGGCACTATAGCGATGTATCTGCCTCTTAAAATTGAAGAATCTGGACACAAAAGCGAGAACCAGAAACATTGCCTCACTGGGTCTCAAACGTAATTCAGAACCCGTACTATCTGAACCCTTCCACACGGAGCCCAGAGGCAAAGTGTTCAAATGGGGTTTCTTTGCAGTTTAAATAAAACAGAATTACAGCTAGCGCTTAGCGGACGAACGACTCTTTTAAACCTTTTTTGTTTTTAGCTTCAAACCAGAACTTGTCTATACTTGAGGACGACTTGTCTCAACTATGGCTCGGATTAAGGAGGACTGAAACCTCCGTTTCTCTGCATAAGTATCCCAAAAAAACCCATTTTAAATATATATTTTAAAGTAGGGAAAGTAAACAAAGACTGGATTCCACCAAACGGGGGTTGACAGCAAGACAGGGGAACAAAATGGGTGGCCAGCCCAACAAACCAACAAACACACACTTACAAAACAAATACAATAAGGTAGAACAGGTTGGTGCAATCTAGTAAGGACCTTAAAAGGGGGGCCGGGGTTTCTCTATCACATACCTGTATCTAATGTAAGTGCTGTACCTGTACCCTGTACCTAATATAAGTGATGTACCTGTACCTAATGTAAGTGATGTATCTGTACCTGTACCTAATGTAAGTGATGCACCTGTACCTTTACCTAATGCAAGTGATGTACCTGTACCTAATGTAAGTGCTGTACCTGTACCCTGTACCTAATATAAGTGATGTACCTGTACCTAATGTAGGTGATGTATCTGTACCTGTACCTAATGTAAGTGATGTACCTGTACCTAATGTAAGTGATGTATCTGTACCTGATGGAAGTGATATACTTGTACCTGTACCTACTGCAAGTGATGTTCTTGTACCTAATGTAAGTGATGTACCTGTATCTAATGTAAGTGATGTAACTGTACCTGTACCTGTACCTAATGTAAGTGATGTACCTGTACCTAATGCAAGTGATGTACCTGTGCCTAATGTAAGTGATGTACCTGTATCTAATGTAAGTGTTGTAACTGTACCTGTGCCTAATGCAAGTGATGTATCTGTACCTAATGTAAGTGTGCACCTGTACCATGTACCTAACATAAGTGATGTACCTGTACCTGTACCTAATATAGTGATGTACCTGTACCTATGTCTGATGTATGTACCAATACACATGTAAAGTGATGTACTTATACTCATACCCTAATGTAAGTGATGTACCTGTACCTAATGTAAGTGATGTACCTGTACCTGTATCTAATGTAAGTGATGTACCTGTACCTAATGTAAGTGATGTACCTGTACCTGTACCTAATGTAAGTGATGTACCTGTATCTAATGTAAGTGATGCACCTGTATCTAATGTAAGTCATGTACCTGTACCTAATGTAAGTGATGGTTACCTGTATCTAATGTAAGTGATGTACCTGTACCTAATATAAGTGATGTACCTGTACCTGTTTCTAATGTAAGTGATGTACCTGTACCTAATGTAAGTGATGTTTACCTGTACCTGTATCTAATATAAGTGATGTACCTGTACCTAATGTAAGTGATGTACCTGTACCTGTACCTAATGTAAGTGATGTACCTGTACCTAATGTAAGTGATATACCTGTACCTGTATCTAATGTAAGTGATGTACCTGTACCTAGTGTAAGTGATGTATCTGTACTGTACATGTATCTAATGTAAGTGATGTGCCTGTATCTAATGTAAGTGTTGTAACTGTACCTGTACCTAATGCAAGTGATGTACCTGTACCTAATGTAAGTGCTGTACCTGTACCTGTACCTAATATAAGTGATGTACCTGTACCTAATGTAAGTGATGTATCTGTACCTGTATCTAATGTAAGTGATGCACTTGTACCTGTACCTAATGCAAGTGATGTACCTGTATCTAATGTAAATACTGTACCTGTACCCTGTACCTAATATAAGTGATGTACCTGTACCTAATGTAAGTGAAGTATCTGTACCTGTACCTAATGCAAGTGATGTACCTGTACTTAATGTAAGTGCTGTACCTGTACCCTGTACCTAATATAAGTGATGAACCTGTACCTAATGTAAGTGATGTATCTGTACCTGTACCTAATGTAAGTGATGTACCTGTACCTAATGTAAGTGATGTATCTGTACCTGATGGAAGTGATATACTTGTACCTGTACCTAATGCAAGTGATGTTCTTGTACCTAATGTAAGTGAAGTACCTGTATCTAATGTAAGTGATGTAACTGTACCTGTACCTAATGCCAGTGATGTACCTGTACCTAATGTAAGTGATGTACCTATATCTAATGTAAGTGTTGTAACTGTACCTGTGCCTAATGTAAGTGATGTATCTGTACCTAATGCTAAGTGCTGCCTATTACCATGTACCTAATATAAGTGATGTACCTGTACCTGTACCTAATGTAAGTGATGTACCTGTACCTAATGTAAGTGATGTATATAACTACAGATGTAAGTGATGTACTTGTACTCGTACTAATGTAAGTAGATGTACCTGTACCTAATGTAAGTGATGTACCTGTACCAGCCTCTAATGTAAGTGATGTACCTGTACCTAATGTAAGTGATGTACCTGTACCTGTATCTAATGTAAGTGATGTACCTATACCTAATGTAAGTGATGTACCTGTACTTGTACCTAATGTAAGTGATGTACCTCTACCTAATATAAGTGATGTACCTGTATCTAATGTAAGTGATGCACAAGTACCTAATGTAAGTGATGTACCTGTACCTGTATCTAATGTAAGTAATGTACCTGTACCTAATGTAAGTGATGGTTACCTGTATCTAATGTAAGCGATGTACCTGTACCTAATATAAGTGATGTACCTGTACCTGTATCAAATGTAAGTGATGTACCTGTACCTAATGTAAGTGATGTTTACCTCTACCTGTATCTAATGTAAGTGATGTACCTGTACCAGTATCTAATATAAGTGATGTACCTGTACCTAATGTAAGTGATGTACCTGTACCTGTATCTAATGTAAGTGATGTACCTGTACCTAATGTAAGTGATGTTTACCTGTACCTGTATCTAATGTAAGTGATGTACCTGTACCTAATGTAAGTGATATACCTGTACCTGTATCTAATGTAAGTGATGTAGCGTTACCTAATGTAAGTGATGTACCTGTACCTGTACATGTATCTAATATAAGAGATGTACCTGTACCTAATTTAAGTGATGTTTACCTGTATCTAATGTAAGCGGTGTACCTGTACCTGTATCTAATGTAAGTGATGTACCTGCACCTAATGTAAGTGATGTTTACCTGTACCTGTATCTAATGTAAGTGATGTACCTGTATCTAATGTAAGTGATATACCTGTACCTGTATCTAATGTAAGTGATGTACCTTTACCTAATGTAAGTGATGTACCTGTACCTGTACATATATCTAATATAAAGTGATGTACTTGTACCTAATTTAAGTTATGTTTACCTGTATCTAATGTAAGCGGTGTACCTGTACATGTATCTAATGTAAGTGATGTACCTGCACCTAATGTAAGTGATGTTTACCTGTACCTGTATCTAATGTAAGTGATGTACCTAAACCTAATGTAAGTGATATACCTGTACCTGTATCTAATGTAAGTGATATACCTTTACCTAATGTAAGTGATGTACCTGTACCTAATTTAAGTGATGTTTACCTGTACCTGTATCTAATATAAGTGATGTACCTTTACCTAATGTAAGCGATGTACCAGTACCTGTATCTAATGTAAGTGATGTACCTGCAGCTAATGTAAGTGATGTACCTGTAACTGTATCTAATGTAAGTGATGTAACTGCACCTAATGTAAGTGATGTACCTGTATCTGTATCTAATGTAAGTGATGTACCTGTACCTAATGTAAGTGATGTACCTAGTACCTGTATCTAATGTAAGTGATGTACCTGTACCTAATATTAAGTGATGTTTACCTGTACCTGTATCTAATGTAGCTGATGTAGCTGTACATAATATGAGTGATGTACCTGTACCTGTTATCTTATGTAAGCGATGTACCTGTACCTAATGTAAGTGATGTACCTGTACCTGTATCTAATGTAAGTGATGTACCTGTACCTAATGTAAGTGATGTACCTGTACACTATCTAATGTAAGTGATGTACCTGCACCTAATGTAAGTGATGTACTTGTACCTGTATCTGTATCCAATGTCAATGATGTACCTGCATCTAATGTAAGTGATGTACTTATCTAATGTAAGTGATGTACTGCACCTAATGTAAACTGATGTTTACCTGTACCCTATCTAATGTGGTGATGTACCTGCCTAATGTAGTGATGTTATCCTGTACCTGTATCTAAAGTAAGTGATACACCTGTACCTAATGTAAGTGATGTATCATACCTGTATCTAATGTAAGTGATGTACCTTTACCTATTAATGATGTACCTGTACCAACATGTATCAATATATTGATGTACCTGTACCTATTTTAGTGATGTTTACCTGTATCTAATGTAAGTGTGTACCTGTACTAAATGAATGATCTACCTGTACCACATCTAGTAAATGGTGTACCTGCCTAATGCAGTGATATTTACCTGTACCTGTATCTAATGTAAGTGTGTAACTGCACCTAATGTAGTGATGCCTGTATCTAATGTAGTGATGTACCTGCCTAATGTAAATGATGTTTACATGAACCTGTATCAATGTAGTGATTTACAACACCTAATGTAAGTGATATACCATACCTGTATCTAATATAAGTGATGTACCTTTACCTAATAGATGATGTACCTACAATATACATGTATCTAATGTAAGTGATGTACCTGTACTAATTTAAGTGATGTTTACCTGTATATCTAATGCAGCGATGTACTGTACCTAATGTGGTGATGTACCTGTACCTGTATCTTATATAGTGATGTACCTGTACCTAATGTAGTGATGTCTGTACCATCTAATATAAGTGATGTACCTGTACTAATGTAATGTGCACCTACCTGTCTAATGTAAAGGATGTACCCTACCTATTGTAATAATTACCCCATACCTCTATCTAATGATGTACTGTACCTAATTACTGAGTATACCTGTACCTGTATCTAATAGCGATGTAGCTTACATAATGCAGTGATGTACCTGTAACTGTATCTTATATAGCGACACCTGTACTAATGTAGTGATGTACCTGCCTGTAACTAATGTAAGTGATGCTGTACTAATGTAAGTGATGTACCTGTACCTGTATCTAATGTAAGTGATATCCTGTACTAATGTGATGTACCTCTACTGTATCTAATAAGTGTACCTACCTAATGTAAGTGTACCTGTACTATCTAATGTAGTGACCTCCTCTACCTAATTTAGTGATATTTACCTGTACCTGTATCTAATATAACAATGTAGCTGTACATAATGTAGTGATATATACCTATATCTTATGTAGCGATGTACCTGTACCCAATTAGTGACACTGTACCATATCTAATGTAAGTAATGTACCTACCTAATGTAAGTGATGCATATACATATCTAATATAAGTGTACCTGCACCTAATACAAGTGATATACTTACCTGTTTCTAATATAGTGATGTGCACCTAATGTAAGTGATGTTTACCTACACCTATATCTAATGTAAATGATTACCTGCACCTAATGTAAGTGATGTTATCCTGTACCTGTATCTAATGTAAGTGTGCCTGTACCTAATGTAAGTGATATCTGTACCTAATCTAATAATGTACCTTTACCTAATATAGTGATGTACCTGTACCTGTACATGTATCTAATGTAATTATACCTGTACCTAATTTAAGTGTTGTTTACCTGATCTACTTAAGGACATACCTGTATCTAATGTGAATGATCTACACATACCTTATCTAAAGTAGTGTACCTACCAATATAAGTGATGCCTGCACCTGTATGTAATGTAAGTGATAACTACCTAATGTAAGTGATGTACATGTATCTAATATAGTGATATACCTGTACCATAGCTAATGTAAGTGATGCCTTTACCTAATATAAGTGATATACCTGTGCCTATACACGTATCTAATATACGTGATGTACCTATACCTGTATCTAATATAAGTGATGTACCTTTACTAATATAAGTGATGCTGTGCCTGTACATGTATCTAATGTAGTGATGTACCTGTACCTAATGTAGTGATGTACCTCTACCTGTATCTAATGTAAGCGATACCTCTATCTAATTGAGTGATGTACCTGTATCTTATGTAGTGATATACCTGTACCTAATGTAAGTGATATTACCACCTGTATCTAATGTAATATTACCTGTACCTAATGAAGTGATGTACCTGTACCTGTATCAATGTAAGTGATGCCTGCCTAATATAGTGATATACCAGCCTGTATCTAATGTAGTGATGCTATCTGTACCTGTATCTAATATAAGTGATGTACCTGTACATATATAGTGATATACCTGTAACTATCTCTAATGTAGTGATGTACCTGCACTAATGTAAGTGATGTACTTTACCTGTATCTAACAAGTGATGCTACCTGCACTAATATAGTAGTTTTCCTGTCTGTATCTAATGTAAGTGATGCCTGCCTAATGTAAGTGATGTTATCTGTACCTGTATCTAAAGTAGTGATGTACCACTAATGTAAGTGATGTATCACTACCTGTATCTAATAGTGATGTACCTTTCCTAATGTAAGTGATGCACTGTACTAATTTATCTAATAATTGATGTACCTATACCTAATTTAAGTGATGTTTACTGTATCTAATAACGTAATGTACCACCAACCCCAAATGAATGATCTACCTATACCTGTATCTAATGTAAGTAGTTACCTGCCTATTCTTAATGATCTGCCTAACCTATGTAATGTAGAGTAATAACTACCTAATAGTGATGTACCTGTATCTATTGTATGTGATGTACCTACACCTCATCAAGTGTTTTACATGTACCTGTATCTAATGTAAGTGATGTACCTGTACCTAATGTAAATGATATACCTGTACCTGTATCTAATGTAAGTGATGCCTTTACTAATATAGGTGATGTGCTTGCCTGTACATATATAATATAAGTGATGTACCTGTACTAATTTAAAGTGATGTTTATAACCTGTATCTAATAGCGTGTACCTGTACCTAATGTGGTGATGTACCTGTACCTTAATATACAATGATCTTGTACCTAATGTAAGTGATATACCTGTACCTGTATCTATGTAAGTGATGCCTCTACCCAATGTAGTATGCGGTACCTGTATCAATGTAATGATGTACCTATACCTAATGTAGTGATGTACTGTACCTGTATCTAATGTAAGTGATGTACCTGCCGAATTTAAGTGATGTTTGGAATATCTAGTAAGCGTGTAGCTGTACATAATGTGGTGATGTACCTGTACCTGTATCCTATGGCGTGTACCTGCCTAATGTAAGTGATGCCTGTACCTGTATCTATATGATGTACCTGTACCTAATATACAGTGATGTACCCATACCTCTATCTAATGTAGTGATGTACTGTACCTAATGTAATGATGTACCTCTACCTGTATCTAATAGTGATGTACCTGCACCTAATGTAGTGATGTACTGTACCTGTATCTAATGTAGTGATGTACCTGTCCTAATTTAAGTGATGTTTACCTGTACCTGTATCTGTAAAAGCGATATGGCTGTACACAATGTGGTATGTACCTGTACCTGTATCTTATGTGTCACGTGTACCTGTACCTAAAATTAGTGTGCCTGTACTGTATCTAATATAATATGTACCTGTACCTAATGTAAGTGATGTACCATACCTGTATCCATGTCAGTTATGCCTGCATCTAATGTAAGTGATATACTAACTGTCTATCAAGTGATGTACCACCACCTAATGTAAGTGATGTTCACCTTACCTATATCTAATGTGAGTATGCCACACCTAATACAAGTGATGTTATCTGTACCTGTATCTAAAGTAGTGATGTACCTGTACCTAATCTAATTGATATCTGTACATGTATCTAAGTAGTGGCACCTTTACTAATATAGAGTGGTGTACTGTACCTGTACATATCTAATGTAATTGATGTACCTGTACTAATTTAAGTGATGTTTACCTGTATCTAATGTAAGTGATGTACATTACTAATGGAAGTCTACTGCACCGAGCTAATGTAAGTGGTGTACCTGCACCTAATGTAAGTGATGTACCTGTACCTGTACATGTATGTAGAAAGTGCAATAACTGCCTAAAGTAGTATGTACCTGTATATATAATATGTGTGTACCTGCACCTCATGTAAGTGATGTTTACATGAACCTGTCTAATGTAGTGATGTACTGTACCTAATAGTGATATACCTCTACATCTTAACAAAGTAAGTATTACCTTTACCTAATATAGGTGATGTGCCTGTACCTGTATACTAATGTAGTGATATTACCTGTACCTAATTTAAGTGTTTACCTGTACCTGTATCTAATGTAGCGATGTACCTGTACCTAATGTAGTGATGTACCTGCACCTATCTTATATAGTGTATACCTGTACCTAATGTAAGTGATGTATCTGTATCTAATGTAAGTGATGTACCTGTACCCAATATGAAGTGATGTGCCTGTATCTAATGTAAGAGATGTACCTATACCTGTGCAAGTGATATTACTGTACCTGTCTAATGTAAGTGATGTACCTGGACTAATTTCTGATGTTTACCTGTACCTGTATCTAATGTAACGATGTAGCTGTACATAATGTAAGTGATATCTGTACCTGTATCTTATATAGCGATGTACCTGTACCTAGTAAGTGATATGACCTGTACCTGTAACTAATGTAAGTGATGTACTGTACCTAATATAGTGATGTACCTGTACCTGTATCTAATGTAAGTGATGTACCTGTACCTAATGTAAGTGATGCCTCTACCATATCTAATGTAGTGATGTACCTATACCTAATGTAAGTGATGTACCTGTACCTGTATCTAATGTAGTGATAATACCTGTACCTAATTTAAGTGTTTAACTATACCTGTATCTAATGTAGCGTGTAGCTGTACATAATGTGAGTGATACCTGTACCTGTATCTTATGTAGCGATGTACCTGTACCTATTAAGTGATGTACCTGTTATATCTAATGTAAGTGATGTACCTGTACCTAATGTAAGTGATGTACTGTACCTTATCTAATGTAAGTGATGTACCTGCACCTAATGTAATGATGTACTTACCTGTTTCTAATGTAAGTGATGTACCTACTAATGAAGTGATGTTTACCTGTACTGTATCTAATGAAGTGATCACCTGCACCTAATGTAGTGATGTTATCTCTTATGTATAATGTAAGTGATGTACCTGTACCTAATGTAATGATGTATCTGTACCTGTATCTAATGTAAGTGATGTACCTTTACCTAATGTAGTGATGTACTATACTGTACATGTCTAATATAATTGATATTACCTGTACTAATTTAAGTGGTAACACCTATCTAACGTAGTGATGTACTGTATCATCTGAATGAATACCTGTACCTGTATCTAATGTAAGTGGTGTACCTGCACTAATGTAAGTGATGTACCATACCTGTGTAATGTAAATTAGTAACTGCACCCAATATAGTGATGTACATATCTAATATACGTGATGTACCTGTACCTGTATCTAATGTAAGTGATGCCTTTACCTAATATAAGTGATATACCTGTGCCTGTACATGTATCCAATGTAGTGATGTACCTGTACCTAATATAAGAAATGTACCTCTACATGTATCTAATATAGCGATGTACTGTATCTAATGTGGTGATATACCTGTACCTGTATCTTAGTGATGTACCTGTACCTAATGTAAGTGATGTACCTGTACCTGTATCTAATGTAGTGTATACTACCTAATATAAGCGATGTACCTGTACCTGTCTAATGTAAGTGATGTGCACCTAATGTAAGTGATGTACTTATACCTGTATCTAGTAAGTGATGTTTATCTGTACCTGTATCTAATGTAAGTGATGTACCTGTACCTTATGTAAGTGATGTACCTGTACTGCTCTCTAATGTAAGTGATGTACCTGCACCTAATGTAAGTGATGTTACCTTATCTAATATAATGTACTACTAATAAGTGATGTTTACTGCCTGTATCTAGTGGTGATGTACTACCTAATGTGATGTTATCACCAACCTGTATCTAAAATAAGTGATGTACCTGTACCTAAGTATGTAGCACCTGTATCTAATGTAGTGATGTACCTTTACTAATGAAGTGATGTACTGTACCTGTACATGTATCTAATGTAATTGATGTACCTGTACTTAATTTAAGTGATGTTTACCTATCTAATGTAAGTGATGTACATCCTAAATGAATATCTACAACATGTATCTAATGTAAGTGGTTACCACCTAATGTAGTGATATACCTGTACCTGTACCTGTATGTAATGTAATTAGTAACTGCACTAATGTAGTGATAACACCTGTATCTAATGTATAGATGTACCTGCACCTCATGAGAAGTGATGTTTCATGAACCTGTATCTAATAAGTGATGTACCTGTACTAGTAGTGATATACCTGTACCTGTATCTAATGTAAGTTATTACCTTTACTAATATAGGTGACGTACCAATACTTACATGTATCTAATGTAGTGATGTACCTGTACCTAATTTAGTGATGTTTACTGTACCTGTATCTAATGTAAGCGATGTACCTGTACTAATGTGGTGATGTACCTGTACCTGTATCTTAACGAAGTGATGTACCTGTACCTAATGTAGGAGGTATCTGTACCTGTATCTAATAAGTGATGTACCCAGTACCTAATGTAAGTGATGTACCTGTACCTGTATCTAATGTAAGAGATGTACTATACCTGTTGTAAGTGATGTACCTGTACCTGTATCTAATGTAAGTGATGTACCTGTACCTAATTTAACAGTGTTTACCTGTACCTGTATCTAATGTAGCCGATGTAGCTGTACATAATGTGAGTGATGTACCTGTACCTGTATCTTATGTAGCGATGTACCTGTACCTAATGTAAGTGATGTACCTGTACCTGTAACTAATGTGAAGTGATGTACCTGTACCTAATGTAAGTGATGTACCTGTACCTGTATCTAATGTAAGTGATGTACCTGTACTAATGTAAGTGATGTACCTCTACCTGTATCTAATGTAGTGATGTACCTATACCTAATGTGAGTGATGCCTGTACCTGTATCTAATGTAAGTGATGTACCTGTACCTAATTTAAGTGATGTTTACCTGTACCATATCTAATGTAGCGATGTAGCTGTAAATAATAGTGATACTACCTGTATCTTATATAGCGATGTACCTGCACCTAATGTAAGTGATGTACCTGTACCTATATCTAATGTAAGTGATGTACCTGTACCTAATGTAGTGATGTACCTGTACCTGTATCTAATGTAAGATGTACCTACCTAATGTAAGTGATGTACTTGTACCTGTTTCTAATGTAAGTGATGTACCTGCACCTAATGTAGTGATGTTTACCTGTACCTGTATCTAATGTAAGTGATGTACCTGCACCTAATGTAAGTGATGTTATCCTGTAACCTGTATCTAATGTAAGTGATGTACCTGTACTAATGTAACAATGTATCTGTACCTGTATCTAATGTAAGTTATGTACATTTACCTAATGTAAGTGATGTACCTGTACCTGTACATGAATCAATATAATTGATGTACCTGTACTAATTTAAGTGATGTTTACCTGTATCTAACGTAAGTGATGTACCTGTCTAATGTAAATGATCTACCTGTACCTGTATCTAATATAGTGAGTTGTACCTGCACCCTAATGTAAGTGATGTACCTGTACCTGTATGTAATGTAAGTGTAATGCTACCCAATGTAAGTGATGTAAATGTATCTAATATGCGTAATGTACCTGTACCTGTATCTAATGTAAGTGATGTACCTTTACCTATATAAGTGATGTACCTGTGCCTGTACATGTATCTAATGTAAGTGATGTACCTGTACCTAATGTAAGTGATGTACCTCTACCTGTATCTAATGTAAGCGATGTACCTGTATCTAATGTGAGTGATGTACAACACCTGTATCTTATAAGTGATGTACCTGTACCTAATGTAAGTGATAGTACCTGTACCTGTATCTAATGTAAGTGATGTACCTGTACCTAATGTAAGTGATGTACCTGTACCTGTATCTAATGTAAGTGATGTACCTGCACCTAATGTAAGTGATGTACTTGTACCTGTATCTAATGTAAGTGATGTTTATCTGTACCTGTATCTAATGTAAGTGATGTACCTGTACCTTATGCAAGTGATGTACATGTACCTGTCTCTAATGTAGTGATGTACCTGCACCTAATGTAAGTGATGTACTTTTACCTGTATCTAATGTAAGTGATGTACCTACACCTAATGTAAGTGATGTTTACCTGTATCTGTATCTAATGTAAGTGATGTACCTGCACCTAATGTAAGTGATGTTATCCTATACCTGTATCTAAAGTAAGTGATGTACCTGTACCTAATGTAAGTGATGTATCTGTACCTGTATCTAATGTAAGTGTACACCTTTTCTAATGTAAGTGATGTACCTGTACCTGTACATGTATCTAATGTAATTGATATTACCTAGTACCTAATTTAAGTGATGTTTACCTGTATCTAGTAAGTGATGTACCTGTACCTAATAACAGATGATCTGACCTGTACCTGTATCTAATGTAAGTGGTGTACCTGCACCTAATGTAAGTGATGTACCTGTACCTGTATAATGTAAGGTAGTAACTGCACCTAATGTAAGTGATGTACCTGTATCTAATGTATGTGATGTACCTGCACCTCATGTAAGTGATGTTTACATGTACCTGTATCTAATGTAAGTGATGTACCTGTACCTAATGTAAGTGATATACCTGTACCTGTATCTAATAGGTAGTGAACATTTACCTAATATAGGTGATGTGCCTGTGCTGTACATGTATCTAATGTAAGTGATGTACCTGTACCTAATTTAAGTGATGTTTACCTGTACCTGTATCTAATGTAGTGATGTACCTGTACCTAATGTGAGTGATGTACCCATACCTGTATCTTGTAAGTGATGTATCTGTACCTAATGTAGTGATGTACCTGTACCTGTATCTAATGTAAGTGATGTACCTGTACCTAATGTAAGTGATGTACGGTACCTGTATCTAATGTAAGTGATGTACCTATACCTAATGTAAGTGATGTACCTGTACCTGTATCTAATGTAAGTGATGTGCCTATGCCAATTTAAGTGATGTTTACCTGTACCTGTATCTAATGTAGCGATGTAGCTGTACATAATGTGAGTGATGTACCTGTACCTGCATATACCTTCATAGCGATGTACCTGTACCTAATGTAAGTGATATAACTGTACCTGTATCTAATGTAAGTGATGTACCTGTACCTAATGTAAGTGATGTACCTGTACCTCTATCTAATGTAAGTGATGTACCTGTACCTAATGTAATGATGTACCTCTACCTGTATCTAATGTAAGTGATGTACCTGTACCTAATGTAAGTGATGTACCTGTACCTGTATCTAATCTAGCGATGTACCTGTACCTAATGTAAGTGATGTACCTGTACCTGTATCTAATGTAAGCGATGTACCTGTACCTAATGTAAGTGATGTACCTGTACCTGTATCTAATGTAAGTGATGTACCTGCACCTAATGTAAGTGATGTACTTGTACACTGTATCTAATGTAAGTGATGTACCTGCACCTAATGTAAGTGATGTTTACCTGTACCTGTATCTAATGTAGTGATGTACCTGCACCTAATGTAAGTGATGTTATCCTGTACCTGTATCTAATGTAATTGATGTACCTGTACCTAATGTAAGTGTATCTGTACCTGTATCTAATGTAAGTGATGTACCTTTACCTAATGTAAGTGATGTACCTGTACCTGTACATGTATCTAATGTAATTGATGTATGTACCTAATTTAAGTGATGTTTACCTGTATCTAATGTAAGTGATGTACCTGTACCTAATGTGAATGATCTACCTGTACCTGTATCTAATGTAAGTGGTTTACCTGCACCTAATGTAAGTGTACCTGTACCTGTATGTAATGTAGAGTGTAATAACTGCCTAATGTAAGTGATGTTTACCTGTACCTGTATCTAATGTAAGTGATGTACCTAAACCTAATGTAAGTGATGTTATCCTGTACCTGTATCTAATGTAAGTGATGTACCTGTACCTAATGTAAGTGATGTATCTGTACCTGTATCTAATGTAAGTGATGTACCTTTACCTAATGTAGTGATGTACCTGTACCTGTACATGTATCTAATGTAATTGATGTACCTGTACCTAATTTAAGTGATGTTTACCTGTATCTAACGTAAGTGATGTACATGTATCTAATGATGAATGATCTACCTGTACCCTGTATCTAATGTAAGTGGTGTACCTGCACCTAATGTAAGTGATGTACCTGTACCTGTATGTAATAAGTGTAGTAACTGCACCTAATGTAAGTGATGTACATGTATCTAATATGCGTGATGTACCTGTACCTATATCTAATGTAAGTGATGTACCTTTACCTAATATAATAGATGTACCTGTGCCTGTACATGTATCTAATGTAAGTGATGTACCTGTACCTAATGTAAGTGATGTACCTCTACCTGTATCTAATGTAAGCGATGTACCTGTACTAATGTAGTGATACACCAGACACCTGTATCTTATGTAAGTGATGTACCTGTACCTAATGTAAGTGATGTACCTGTACCTGTATCTAATATAAGTGATGTACCTGTACCTAATGTAAGTGATGTACCTGTACCTGTATCTAATGTAGTGATGTACCTGCACCTAATGTAAGTGATGTACTTGTACCTGTATCTAATGTAAGTGATGTTTATCTGTACCTGTATATCTAATGTAAGTGATGTACCTGTACCTTATGTAAGTGATAGTACCTGTACCTGTCTCTAATGTAAGTGATGTACCTGCACCTAATATAGTGAGTGTACTTTTACCTGCTATCTAATGTAAGTGATGTACCTGCACCTAATGTAAAGTGATGTTTACCTGTACCTGTATCTAATGTGGTGATGTCTGCACCTAATGTAAGTGATGTTATCTGTACCTGTATCTAAAATAAGTGATGTACCTGTACCTAATGTAAGTGATATATCTGTACCTGTATCTAATGTAAGTGATGTACCTTTACCTAATGTAAGTGATGTACCTGTACCTGTACATGTATCTAATGTAATTGATGTACCTGTGCTTAATTTAAGTGATGTTTACCTGTATCTAATGTAAGTGATGTACCAGTACCTAATGTGAATGATCTACCTGTACCTGTATCTAATGTAAGTGAATTGTACCTGCACCTAATGTAAGTGATGTACCTGTACCTGTACCTGTATGTAATGTAAGTGTAGTAACTGCACCTAATGCAAGTAGATGTACCTGTATCTAATGTATGTAGTGTACCTGCACCTCATGTAAGTGATGTTTTCATGAACCTGTATCTAATGTAGTGATGTACCTGTACCTAATGTAAGTGATATACCTGTACCTGTATCACAATGTAAGTTATGTACCTTTACCTAATATAGGTGATGTGCCTGTACCTGTACATGCTATCTAATGTAAGTGATGTACCTGTACCTAATTTAGGTGATGTTACCTGTACCTGTATCTAATGTAAGCGATGTACCTGTACCTAATGTAGGTGATGTACCTGTACCTGTATCTTATGTAAGTGATGTACCTGTACCTAATGTAAGTGATGTATCTGTACCTGTATCTAATGTAAGTGATGTACCTGTAACCTAATATAGTGATGTACCTGTACCTGTATCTAATGTAAAGAGATGTACCTATACCTGTTGTAGTGATGTACCTGTACCTGTATCTAATGTAAGTGATGTACCTGTACCTAATTTAATGATGTTTACTGTACCTGTATCTAATGTAGCGATGTAGCTGTACATAATGTGAGTGATGTACCTGTACCTGTATCTTATATAGCGTGTACCTGTACTAATGTAAGTGATGTACCTGTACCTGTAACTAATGTAAGTGATGTACCTGTACCTAATGTAAGTGATGTACCTGTACCTGTATCTAATGTAAGTGATGTACCTGTACCTAATGTAAGTGATGTACCTCTACCTGTATCTAATGTAAGTGATGTACCTATACCTAATGTAAGTGATGTACCTGTACCTGTATCTAATGTAAGTGATGTACCTGTACCTAATTTAAGTGATGTTTACCTGTACCTGTATCTAATGTAAGCGATGTAGCTGTAAATAATGTGAGTGATGTACCTGTACCTGTATCTTATGTAAGCGATGTACCTGTTACCTAATGTAAGTGATGTACCTGTACCTGTATCTAATGTAAGTGATGTACCTGTACCTAATGTAAGTGATGTACCTGTACCTGTATCTAATGTAAGTGATGTACCTGCACCTAATGTAAGTGATGTACTTGTACCTGTTTCTAATGTAAGTGATGTACCTGCACCTAATGTAAGTGATGTTTACCTGTACCTGTATCTAATGTAAGTGATGTACCTGCACCTAATGTAAGTGATGTTATCCTGTACCTGTATCTAATGTAAGTGATGTACCTGTACCTAATGTAAGTGATGTATCTGTACCTGTATCTAATGTAAGTTATGTACATTTACCTAATGTAAGTGATGTACCTGTACCTGTACATGAATCTAATGTAATTGATGTACCTGTACCTAATTTAAGTGATGTTTACCTGTATCTAACGTAAGTGATGTACCTGTATCTAATGTGAATAGATCTACCTGTACCTGTATCTAATGTAAGTGGTGTACCTGCACCTAATGTAAGTGATGTACCTGTACCTGTATGTAATGTAAGTGTAGTACTGCACCTAATGTAAGTGATGCATATATCTAATGTGCGTGATGTACCTGTACCTGTATCTAATGTAAGTGATGTACCTTTACCTAATATAAGTGATGTACCTGTGCCTGTACATATCTAATGTAAGTGATGTACCTGTACCTAATGTAAGTGATGTACCTCTACCTGTATCTAATGTAGCGTGTACCTGTATCTAATGAGGTGATGTACCTGTACCTGTATCTTATGTAAGTGATGTACCTGTACCTAATGTAAGTGATGTACCTGTACCTGTATCTAATGTAAGTGATGTACCTGTACCTAATGTAAGTGATGTACCTGTACCTGTATCTAATGTAAGTGATGTACCTGCACTAATGTAAGTGATGTACTTGTACCTGTATCTAATGTAAGTGATGTTTATCTGTACCTGTATCTAATGTAAGTGATGTACCTGTACCTTATGTAAGTGATGTACCTGTACCTGTCTCTAATGTAAGTGATGTACCTGCACCTAATTATAGTGATGTACTTTTACCTGTATCTAATGTAAGTGATGTACCTGCACCTAATGTAAGTGATGTTTACCTGTATCTGTATCTAATGTAAGTGATGTACCTGCACCTAATGTAAGTGATGTTATCCTGTACCTGTATCTAAAAGTGATGTACCTGTACCTAATGTAAGTGATGTATCTGTACCTGTATCTAATGTAGAGTGATGTACCTTTTCCTAATGTAAGTGATGTACCTGTACCTGTACATGTATCTAATGTAATTGATGTACCTGTACCTAATTTAAGTGATGTTTACCGCTGTATCTAATGTAAGTGATGTACCTGTACCTAATGTGAATGATCTACCTGTACCTGTATCTAATGTAAGTGGTGTACCTGCACCTAATGTAAGTGATGTACCTGTACCTGTATGTAATGTAAGGTAGTAACTGCACCTAATGTAAGTGATGTACCTGTATCTAATGTATGTGATGTACCTGCACCTCATGTAAGTGATGTTCATGTACCTGTATCTAATGTAGTGATGTACCTGTACCTAATGTAAGTGATATACACTACCTGTATCTAATGTAAGTGATGTACCTTTACCTAATATAGGTGATGTGCCTGTGCCTGTACATGTATCTAATGTAAGTGATGTACCTGTACCTAATTTAAGTGATGTTTACCTGTACCTGTATCTAATGTAGCGATGTACCTGTACCTAATGTGAGTGATGTACCTGTACCTGTATCTTATGTAAGTGATATCTGTACCTAATGTAAGTGATGTACCTGTACCTGTATCTAATGTAAGTGATGTACCTGTACCTAATAGTAAGTGATACCGGTACCTGTATCTAATGTAAGTGATGTACCTATACCTAATGTAAGTGATGTACACCTGTACCTGTATCTAATGTAAGTGATGTACTTGTACCTAATTTAAGTGATGTTTACCTGTACCTGTATCTAATATAGTATGTAGCTGTACACTAATGTGAATGATATACCTGTACCTGTATCTATGTGCGATGTACCTGTACCTAATGTAAGTGATGTACCTGTACCTGTATCTAATGTAAGTGATGTACCTGTACCTAATGTAAGTGATGTACCTGTACCTCTATCTAATGTAAGTGATGTACCTGTACCTAATGTAAGTGATGTACCTCTACCTGTATCTAATGTAAGTGATGTACCTGTACCTAATGTAAGTGATGTACCTGTACCTGTATCTAATGTAGCGATGTACCTGTACCTAATGTAAGTGATGTACCTGTACCTGTATCTAATGTAGCGATGTACCTGTACCTAATGTAAGTGATGTACCTGTACCTGTATCTAATGTAAGTGATGTACCTGCACCTAATGTAAGTGATGTACTTGTACCTGTATCTAATATAGTGATGTACCTACCTAATGTAAGTGATGTTTACCTGTACCTGTATCTAATGTAAGTGATGTACCTGCACCTAATGTAAGTGATGTTATCCTGTACCTGTATCTAATGTAATTGATGTACCTGTACCTAATGTAAGTGATATATCTGTACCTGTATCTAATGTAAGTGATGTACCTTTACCTAATGTAAGTGATGTACCTGTACCTGTACATGTATCTAATGTAATTGATGTACCTGTACCTAATTTAAGTGATGTTTACCTGTATCTAATGTAAGTGATGTACCTGTACCTAATGTGAATGATCTACCTGTACCTGTATCTAATGTAAGTGGTTTACCTGCACCTAATGTAAGTGATGTACCTGTACCTGTATGTAATGTAAGTGTAGTAACTGCACCTAATGTAAGTGATGTTTACCTGTACCTGTATCTAATGTAAGTGATGTACCTAAACCTAATGTAAGTGATATACCTGTACCTGTATCTAATGTAAGTGATGTACCTTTACCTAATGTAAGTGATGTACCTGTACCTAATTTAAGTGATGTTTACCTGTACCTGTATCTAATGTAAGTGATGTACCTTTACCTAATGTAAGCGATGCACTGTACCTGTATCTAATGTAAGTGATGTACCTGCACCTAATGTAAGTGATGTACCTGTAACTGTATCTAATGTAAGTGATGTAACTGCACTAATGTAAGTGATGTACCTGTACCTGTATCTAATGTAAGTGATGTACCTGTACCTTATTTAAGTGATGTTTACCTGTACCTGTATCTAATGTAAGCAATTTAGCTGTACATAATGTGAGTGATGTACCTGTACCTGTATCTTATGTATGCAATGTACCTGTACCTAATGTAAGTGATGTACCTGTACCTGTATCTAATGTAAGTAATGTACCTGTACCTAATGTAAGTGATGTACCTGTACCTGTATCTAATGTAAGTGATGTACCTGCACCTAATGTAAGTGATGTACTTGTACCTGTATCTAATGTAAGTGATGTACCTGCACCTAATGTAAGTGATGTTTACCTGTACCTGTATCTAATGTAAGTGATGTACCTGCACCTAATGTAAGTGATGTTATCCTGTACCTGTATCTAAAGTAAGTGATGTACCTGTACCTAATGTAGTGATGTATCTGTACCTGTATCTAATGTTAGTGGTGTACCTGCACCTAATGTAAGTGATGTACCTGTACCTGTATGTAATGTAAGTGTAGTAACTGCACCTAATGTAAGTGATGTACCTGTATCTAATGTATGTGATGTACCTGCACCTCATGTAAGTGATGTTTACATGTACCTGTATCTAATGTAAGTGATGTACCTGTACCTAATGTAAGTGATATACCTGTACCTGTATCTAATGTAAGTGATGTACCTTTACCTAATATAGGTGATGTGCCTGTGCCTGTACATGTATCTAATGTAAGTGATGTACCTGTACCTAATTTAAGTGATGTTTACCTGTACCTGTATCTAATGTGGCAGATGTACCTGTACCTAATGTGGTGATGTACCTGTACCTGTATCTTATGTAAGTGATGTACCTGTACCTAATGTAAGTGATGTACCTGTACCTGTATCTAATGTAAGTGATGTACCTGTACCTAATGTAAGTGATGTACCTGTACCTGTATCTAATGTAAGTGATGTACCTATACCTAATGTAAGTGATGTACCTGTACCTGTATCTAATGTAAGTGATGTACCTGTACCTAATTTAAGTGATGTTTACCTGTACCTGTATCTAGTGTAAGCATGTAGCTGTACATAATGTGAGTGATGTACCTGTACCTGTATCTTATGTAGCGATGTACCTGTACCTAATGTAAGTGATGTGCCTGTACCTGTATCTAATGTAAGTGATGTACCTGTACCTAATGTAAGTGATGTACCTGTACCTGTTTCTAATGTAAGTGATGTACCTGTACCTAATGTAAAGTGATGTACCTCTACCTGTATCTAATGTAAGTGATGTACCTATACCTAATGTAAGTGATGTACCTGTACCTGTATCTAATGTAAGTGATGTACCTGTACCTAATTTAAGTGATGTTTACCTGTACCTGTATCTAATGTAAGCGATGTAGCTGTACATAATGTGAGTGATGTACCTGTACCTGTATCTTATATAGCGATGTACCTGTACCTAATGTAAGTGATGTACCTGTACCTGTATCTAATGTAAGTGATGTACCTGTACCTAATATAAGTGATGTACCTGTACCTGTATCTAATGTAAGTGATGTACCTGCACCCTAATGTAAGTGATGTACTTGTACCTGTATCTAATGTAAGTGATGTACCTGCACCTAATGTAAGTGATGTTTACCTGTACCTGTATCTAATGTAAGTGATGTACCTGCACCTAATGTAAGTGATGTTATCCTGTACCTGTATCTAATGTAAGTGATGTACCTGTACCTAATGTAAGTGATGTATCTGTACCTGTATCTAATGTAAGTGATGTAGCTTTACCTAATGTAGTGATGTACCTGTACCTGTACATGTATCTAATGTAATTGATGTACCTGTACCTAATTTAAGTGATGTTTACCTGTATCTAATGTAAGTGATGTACCTGTATCTAATGTGAATGATCTACCTGTACCTGTATCTAATGTAAGTGGTGTACCTGCACCTAATGTAAGTGATGTACCTGTACCTGTATGTAATGTAAGTGTAGTAACTGCACCTAATGTAAGTGATGTACCTGTATCTAATGTACGTGATGTACCTGCACCTCATGTAAGTGATGTTTACATGTACCTGTATCTAATGTAAGTGATGTACCTGTACCTAATGTAAGTGATATACCTGTACCTGTATCTAATGTAAGTGATGTACTTTTACCTAATATAAGTGATGTACCTGTGCCTGTACATGTATCTAATGTAAGTGATGTACCTGTACCTAATGTAAGTGATGTACCTCTACCTGTATCTAATGTAAGCGATGTACCTGTATCTAATGTGGTGATGTACCTGTACCTGTTATCTTATGTAAGTGATGTACCTGTACCTAATGTAAGTGATGTACCTGTACCTGTATCTAATGTAAGTGATGTACCTGTACCTAATGTAAGTGATGTACCTGTACCTGTATCTAATGTAAGTGATGTACCTGCACCTAATGTAAGTGATGTACTTGTACCTGTATCTAATGTAAGTGATGTTTATCTGTACCTCTATCTAATGTAAGTGATGTACCTGTACCTAATGTAAGTGATGTACCTGTACCTGTCTCTAATGTAAGTGATGTACCTGCACCTAATGTAAGTGATGTACTTTTACCTGTATCTAATGTAAGTGATGTACCTGCACCTAATGTAAGTGATGTTTACCTGTATCTGTATCTAATGTAAGTGATGTACCTGTACCTAATGTTAGTGATGTACCTGTACCTGTATCTAATGTAAGTGATGTACCTGCACCTAATGTAAGTGATGTACTTGTACCTATATCTAATGTAAGTGATGTTCCTGCACCTAATGTAAGTGATGTTTACCTGTACCAGATGCCGATGCTGATCATGCCATTGATGCTGCTGATGCCCTGAGCATCAGGCGCCATGTTACCACAAACTAATAATTTCTTTATTTTCTTTCATTTCTTTGTTTTCTTATTTTCTTTTTTTGTTTCTTTAGGTTTTACGATTTTGGCACATAAATAAATACAGTTCACCAGCAGAAAGCACTGCTTCCTGTTGTCTTTACACATACATGCTAAGACACTACATGGCACAGACAGAAGCTAGAAATAAATGCTCTCAGAGTAATACCGTACATTAAAGGGAAGTTCGACTATCATGAATATTATTGGTCAGCATTTATTTCTTGTTCTACAGTAGATACACAGCGATGTAACTTTATCCATACACCTCAGGTGTCCATATAGCACCTGGTATTCATATCTTGGTACTAAGTGCTGCATATTGAGTTTGTGCATAGAGCCTTTATGTGGTGGCAGTGTTCCATCATATTTTAGCAGAAAAATTTATTGCTGATAATAAAAGGTATTTGGGCCCATGTACAACATTTTTAGTCACATGTTAGATCCAGTACTTTGGGCATTTGAAAGAAACAGACATAGTAAGGCACACCAAAGACCATTAGGAACTAAAAATTATTGTAGAAGGGTTCTTTTGTTTTGGTGAGTTTTAGCGTCTCATTGACAGCTTCACACAGCTGCCACAATGTTCAGAGGTCCCCAGCTACACCACTGAAATAAGTATCCTTCAGTGAGGCTCCTATGATGAGATGTGAAAGTTAAGAGAAACATTTGTCTGGATGACAGATTGATCACAAAAACTGAAAGTAAAATATGTCACAAACAGACAGTCAGAGTTCTCACCCTGGCTGCAAACTTGTACATTCAATTAGCAAGATTTTTATAAGGTCATTTTTAACGTTTTATAAGCTGCTTGTAAGTATTACAAAATGCAGGCTTATGTTCATTCAAAAAGTCCCTGGTGTGTTTGTATTCTAGTGCTTTTAAGTCAAGGTAATGATATGGCCATAAAGACCATGATTTGTTACGATACTTCAGATTATCGTTCCATGACCTTTCTCATTTTACCATTACCTGACCATTAGTGTTCCCAGAATGGCCATGACCGAAATGACAGCCCTAACCATACAGCTTCACTGTGTACTTCAGCTGTGTCATGGAAGTAGTTGGGTAAGAAGGCAGTTGAGACCTATCGCCTATTCAGTCTTCTTATGTGAGACTACTAACAAATGTGCAAATGGGGGGCCTGGCGCGAGGCCAGGTGGATGGATCGAGGCCCTTTGCGATGGTAGTTTGGGATGTGGACATCTGTCCACTGGTAAGAGACTGCAGTCACCACAGCAAATTTGACTTAGGCCACTAAACAGTCATCAGTTGATACTGGCTTTTCTCACTACTGACCTGGGCTGAATTAAAATAATGATCTCATGGTAAAGACTCTCTAACACAGTGACAATCCATGTAGCCATCCAGTCTCTACAGAGGTATATATTTTCATGAACTCTCCTGGTTTGTCAATTCTGACACCAAGGTGTTGTGAGTGTAATAATTCAACACAATGTATTCATGGTAGCCATCTTTATTTCCTTTGCCTCACATGCTCAGTCTGCTGCTATTACATCATGGTGTTTCTTATTAGGAAGTAATGAACATTAATATCCATTCGGTAGTAGAGCCACCTGCATAATACTACATCCTCCTTGTTAATGAAGAATAACCTTTGGATTATTATGATTTTGTTTTAAACACAAAACTGTGGTAGGTCAATAATTTAAACTCTTGTGACAATACCACATATGACACATTTTCAAATTGCAGATTAAAAGCGTAAGTTGCTTTAGAACAAGCATTTACTAGACTATCAAAAGTATTTAACAACCAATTAACAGTAGCAGTATCCATT
Organism: Neoceratodus forsteri; assembly: GCA_016271365.2. Classification (NCBI taxonomy): domain Eukaryota; kingdom Metazoa; phylum Chordata; order Ceratodontiformes; family Ceratodontidae; genus Neoceratodus; species Neoceratodus forsteri. The sequence goes on from CM057453.1 coordinate 1,143,746,783, forward strand.
TATAGTTCATTCAACATGGTCTTTCAACTTTTCAGGTCTCGCATTTCGACCACTTCTTGTTTTAGTCCCTGTTCTGACCTCTGTACCTTAAAGATTCGTTTGGGTCGAAACAAGGTCCTAGGGCTCACTATTCTCTGTGGGCTTGACAGGCATGTGCTGAGGCTGTGGCACTGTGGTATCTAGAGTATCATCCAATAGATCATTCTCAGGCATTCCTGTCTCTTTGTGTCTTCGATATACAGTATCTTCTGTTCCTTCTGTACACTCATCCATCTGTGGTTTGGACTAAATAATACTTTGGTGCTGATGCTTTACTTAACACCACGCTGGGTTCCATTTCTCATTTTGCTGTATTTGGACTATTTTCCCTTCTTCCAGGACAGATACAACATAGAAATACAGAAACACAGATGTTGTCAGAAGATAAGGACCACTTGGCCACTTAGTCTGCTCTAAATTCCTTAGCTATAGTTCCACCGAGACCCTATTGGACTCCAGCTTCCAGACCCTTGCTTCCAAGATGCCCTTGTGTCTGTCCCATGCATTCTTAAATCCTGTGACCATTCTAGCCCCACCAAGGCCTCTGTGAGGCTGCTCCAAGCATCCACCACCCTCTCCATGAAGAAATACTTCCTCACATTTCCTCTCTCAGCCTCCGCCCCTCCAGTTTCATATCTATCCATCTATCTATCTATCTATCTATCCATCTATCTATCTATCTATCTATCTATCTATTTATCTATCTAGAGACAGATAGATAGATAGATAGATAGATAGATAGAGAGAGAGAGAGAGAGAGAGAGAGAAGGTAGATAGATAGATAGATAGATAGATAGATAGATAGTAGATAGATAGATAGATAAAGAGTTTGCACTGACATCATAATAGGCATATTACTTGTCAAGTGTACTCACCCGGTAAACAAAAGCTAAATAAATAAATATTGCTTTTGCTCATCTCGTTTTCCTGATGTTTTATTTGAACTAGTTGCAAGTCAAGTACTTTTGGTTGTAGTAATGCCTCAGTTGCTGGCAACTGGACCATAATCTGTGGCTCATCAGCAGTTGTACTGAGATCCAATGCCATCAAGTGGAGTGTTTCTGTAGTCAAGGAGGCTAAGATAAGGATCCCTGCCATCCTCCTTGGAGTTCTTTTTTCATATTCTCTTCCTGCTCCTGTCCACCCCATAGACCCTCATTCCGACAGACCCCCCTTCCCAAGCTGTGCCATCCGGCTCCTCTGGGACTCACCTTTCCACTGTTGCCCTGCCACAGGACTGAGTGTGTACATGACTACATGGTACAGTGCCTGTGGGGGGTTGGTTATCATCCTATCTCCAGGGTGTTTTCTCCATTTCCTCCCTTACTCCCTAAGGACCTGGCGACACAGTTGCACATGAGTGTGGAGGTGTGCATGTATGCAGGATCTGGCACTGACCTCGATCCCTCCACTCGGCCTAGCACCAGGCCCCATTTGCACAACATTACCATCAAGGCTCCACTCAGGGACAGTCAAGGGACAAGGAGGCCTACTTCCCCAATCCAGGAGAGGAGAGCTGCCTGATGGCAACTCAGGCCACCCCAGCCCTCCCCCAGCCAACCCCCAGAGACTCGAGCTCATTCCCAAACATGGGTCTGTGGCGTGGGAGGTGAGGTGAGATGCCAGTGCCTCTGCCCTCTGTGCCACTGGGCCAGCTCCCTCCTTAGCTTTCTGTGTTTTTGAAAGTTTGGACCGCTTTCTCTATGTCCATTTGACTGTAGGTAATTGTGACTACTTGTTACATGCTTAAATTCCCAGTTTTGCTAGTCTCTGAAATTCATTACTACTGAATCGTGGTCCCCTGTCTGATTTCAGTACAGTGGAATCCATGTCTGGCAAATATAGATTTTGTATGATTTACTACCATCCCACTTTTAGTATTTTCCAGGTGACATGCTTCACAGTATTTTGAATAGTAATCCACAATCACCAGGTAGTCTCTGGAATCCCAATGAAACAAATCAGTTGCCAATGTTTGCCACAGTCTGCTGGACACCTCATGACTCGTCAGTGGTTCTTTTTGATTCATGTTTCTGTTTTCCATACATATAGAACACTGTGATACCACATTAGCAATTTGAGCTGCCATTCAGGCCAAAACATAACATCTTTTGCTCTCTGTTTGGTTTCTCTATTCCCCAAAGTCCCTGATGGAATATTTGCAACAATTCAGTTCTTATTGAGGTTGATATAATCAGTTTCCATCCTTAAACATTAATCCCTCACATTCAGTGAATTCCTCTGAGCAATTGAAATACTCTCTGATTTCAGAAGGTACTTTTTATGTTAGCTCACGGCTTAGCGCCAGCTAACATCTTGCGGTAGTGAGATTTGGAGGGTGGTCACTGTAGGTGAATGCAGGGCCGCATCAGTAGGTCGTCCTCATTTCCCCAATAAGCAACATGCAGGCACTGACACCCAGCGATATGTAAGGTGGTCACCACATCTAACAAAAGTGCCGCTGCAATGGGGAGGCAAGCTCGTCATGCAGCGGCACAATAACATGCCTTCGATGTGCCTTTACTGGTGAGTATTTCAATAAACATGGGGCACTGAGTGCCGCCACACACAATGCCGACCTCCAGAGTTGCCCAATCCCTGTCAGCATGCCCGACCCAGTTCATTTGCCGATGGGGAGCCCATCGACATAATGCCCTCCCATTTCAATTGTGTGCCAGGGGTGCCCAATCCCCCTTGGCATCATACCCACCCACGTTTCTGTGCCAATGGGGCCCAATCCCCATCAGCTTCGATTCCCTCCCCACAAATGCAAGTGGTACTGGAGGCCCACCCAGTGTACCAAGCACCTGAAAAAAGACTGACCTGTATTGTCCTTTTTTTTTCCTGTAAAATGAGAAAGCGGTCCGCAAAGTGTTCCGGTGCCCTCCGCCAACCCGCGCCACCCTCTGCGTGCTCTATCTCCCCACCCCCTTACCCCATACTTACCTCCGGAGCCTGTCAGCGCGATCTTGGTGGACCGGGAACACGTCTGCACTCTTCAAAGCCCGACTAGACTGAAGAAATGCTGGTGAGCTGTATAATGGCATAAACAGGGTTTTCAACTTCAGTGCATATCTCAGGCATTTTGGAATTTTGGCACCAAATTTTCAACATGGGTTATTGGAACCCGCCTCATGAATTTCAGTCACTCTCATGGCATTATTCGGTCCGAAGGTGATTTCGCTGTCACTGCTCAGAATCACCTTTCAGGACCAATTAGTGAAACAACAGTGCCACTGTTCATGGGTGGGTTTTCAAAAGCCTATGGTGCAAATTGGTGAAGCAAATCCAAAAAGACTGTTTATGAGCGTGCATTGCACAGATTCCACGCTTGCAACATTGGCATTTTCCACCTCCTTATGAACAGTACAGCAGTCATTTTACATCCTGGCGAAATGTGTTTTCGTACTTCTGGCGCAGAATAGCGTGGTTGCTGTGGGAAATCAGTGTTTGGGACACATTAAGAGAATCACAGTGACACTGTTTATGAGCAGAAGGTCCTAAAATACTGTGTTGAACATTTGGTGATGAAAGTCCATAAAATGACTGTGTTACGAGTGTGAGTTCGCGGTTCCACGCATACGCTCGTAACTGCAAAATTGTAATATTTTAACTTCAGATTTTCAACATTGGCATTTTCCACACCTCCTTATGAACAGTACAGCTGTCATTTTACACATCCTGGCGGAAATATGTTTCCGTGCATGTGGCGCGCATAGCGGTCGCGGTCACTGTGCGAAATCAGTGTTCTGGACACATTAACAAAATCACAGTAAGACTGTTCATGAGTGGAGGTGCTAAAATGCCTATGTTGAAATTTGGTAAAACAAATAATCAAAATAATTGCATTACAGGCGTGCATTCGCCAGTTTCTATGCACGCTCATGGCGTCACCAATTGTTCATATTTTACTCCAGATTTTCACCACTGTCATTTTTGTACACCTCCTTATGAACAGTACAGCTGCCATTTTCACATCCTGCCTGAAATGTGTTTTGACTGTCACATAATATGGCGGTTGCTGTGGAAAATCAATGTTTGGGCCAGATTAACAAAATCACAGTGACTCTGTTCGTGACTGGAGTTCCAAAATGCCTATGTTGAAAATTTGGTTAAACCAATCCCCAAATAATTGCATTATGGCGTGCATTGCGCAGTTTCTCGTATGCTCGTGATGTCACCAATTTTCCAGATTTTCATTCCAGATTTTTAACAATGCTATTTTTTACACCTCCTCATGAACAGTGCAGCTGTCATTTTCACATCCTTCTCAAGCTGTATTTTTGCACCTGTGCCCCAAAATGCATAGTCGCTGTACAAAATCACTTTCGGCAAACAAACTCATAGGTCCACTCTTCATGAGGTGGGTCACAAACAGCTCATGTAAAAATTTGGAGTAGAAATACCAGCCAATGCCTCGGCATTAGGATTTCCAACTGCAATGTCTCACCCTGTACAGACTAACAGGCATCAGGGGTGTAAGTTAGCATTTTGGCTGAAATGCTCACGCCATTCCACCCCACCCACCCTGCAGCCAATGACAGGTGTTGAGATGTGCCTTACACTCTTCGACCCCAGCATTCTACCCCATTCTCTACACTGCGCCCATGTCAGTGTATTCCCTTATGGACTGGGGTGAGTGTAAGACCCGAAGACCTAAGGCACATCGTGGCACTTGTCAGTCTCTGAAGTAGTGTGAGGAAATGGCATGAGCGCTATGTACAATGACCCAAAGGCACACCCCAGTGCCTGTCATCTCTGCATGGTGGGGCTGGGGTTGGCGTCAGTTCATTACTTCACTGCCAGTCCTATTGTGCATCTCTCTCTCCTGCACTACCAATGCCAGTGCCAGAAAGCCAACATTCAGCATTGACAAATGCTTGTTTCTGTCCTTAGGCCAAGTGCATTTCACCAAAATATTTACTATTTGCATGCTCACATCTCTGTCAGTTGCTTCCGAATTTGCAAGTCTCTTCTGTAACTGGTAAACTCTCTGTAACAATATGGAGCTTCAACACTAGCTTCCAGGTCTTCCATCACCATATGCACCTGAGCCCTGTTTTCAGTCTCCAGAACTTCAGACTCCTGTAGGTAAGCTGTGGAAAGCATATCAGGTATGTACATTTCTTTCCTGGGTTTAAACCAAAGTCTGACTTGGTATTTTTGCAGTCTTAGCAACAAATGCTGTATCCTTGGAGGTTACCAAGGGCTTTGCCATGATAATCCCGAGTGGTTTGTGGTCAGATTCCACTTCATTTCTTTTCCATAGTTGTACTGATGAAATCTTTCACAGCCAAATCCCACTGCCAGGGTTTCCTCCTCAATCTGTGCTGTGTTCTTCTGTGTTGAGTTAGCAATCGGGATGCACAAGCTACTAGTCTAGCATCCTGCATCAGGACTGCATCCAGTCCATCTTTGGATGGATCTACCTGCAAGGTCACTGGCTTTATAGCATCAAAGAATTTAAGAACTGGCATTTCAGTCACCAGCTTCTTTAGTCTCTCAAAAGCCGTCTGATGAGAATCCTCCAATGCCATTCCACATCTTGTTCACTAACTCTCTAAGTATAGCAGTTTCTTGTGACATATTGGGTATACACTTAACAAGGTAAGTTATCATTCCTAAGAAGTGCTCTGTCTCCTGTTTATTTGTTGGAGTAGTCATTTTCTGATAGCTTCTACTTTGCACTTGTCTGTTTGTAAACCATCTGCACTAACTGCGCGTCCAATGTATTTAATCTCTGTCACTCCCAACTGACACTTGCATCTGTTAAGCTTTAGATTTTACTCCCATGCTCACTGTAGCTCTTGTTGTAGTTTGTAGTCATGCTCCTCTGTGTACTGCCCCATACCAGCATATCATCAATATATATCTCCAGTCCGCTGACATCCTAAAAGAATTTCTTCAATAAGTTCAGTGAAGGACCTCAGAGCTGAACTAATTCCAAACAGCAAATGCAGAAATTTATACCTGCCAAAGGTGTATTGAACGTTGTATGGTCAGTAGTCTCTCTAATCAAAGAAATTTGATAAAACTTGAATTAGCATCTAAAATGCTGAACACTGAGGCACCATTCAATCTACTGGCAATCTCTTTCATTGTTGATATTTAATAGTGCTCTTTTTTCACTGCTCTTTAAGTTCTTTGGGATCCAAACACACCCTCAAACGTCCGTTAGGCTTTTCCACTATGACAAGACAACATACCCAGCCTGTTGGTTTGTGAATGGATTCAATTATATTTTGTTCCACCATTCTTTTAAGTTCCAGACTCAGCTTTTCTCTAAAGTGCTTGGTACCTTTCGAGGTGCATGCACAATGGGAGTAACTACGGGTCCACTTTGATATGATATCTGTGATCCAGACAACCAATACATTGAAAACATCTTTATATTCTTGTAACAACTGATCATACTTACTTTGGTGTATAATTTCTTTGTTCACAGCCATCACTAACTGCACAAGGTTGAGGACAACACATGCTTTAAGATCAAGCACTGGCTCAGTTACATCTCGTTCAGTCACGTAAAACTCTAAATTCTCAGGTTTGCCTTCATAGGTACACTGTAGATCTGCTTTTCAAAGATGGGAACTCGCTGTCCCTCATAACTTGTCAGTCTCACTTTTCTATTTGTGATTCCTTCTCTACTTTCTATTTCCTTGTAGACTCGATTTGGAATTACATTCACCTGTGCCTATCACTCTCTGCATGGGGTCTCACTCTGTGACCATTAATAGTTACTTCAGTATGCCATTCACTCACTGCAACAGCTGTTTCTGTAGTCACACTGCCAATGAAAAATTCCTCCATTACACTATCTGATTTCTGTTCTCTACTGCAGATACTCTTTTGGTCCTACACATGCGTGCAAAGTGAGTTCTTCTGTTACACTTCCTTCATGTCTGACCAAATGCAGGTCAGTTTTTAAATGTGTGCTGTGTACCACACTTTGAACGTTTATTTTTCAGTTTTTCATCCAGGCTTTTGCTACTTATTGTATATTCTATCTGTTGCCTGTACTTCGTTTTCAGTAAAGTTTTTCTGTTTTAGAGCATGCACTACTCTGTTCTCATGCTCACCCATTTTTGCATCTGACTTTCTGTTATTTCTGCAGCTCTATAGATATCAGTAACCTTTGCAAAGTTAGATTAGCCTCTCTTAACAGTCTTGCTTGGAGCTGATCTGACTGTATTCCACAGATTATTGTGTCTTTAAAGATTCACACAGTTCTCCATATTCACATGACTTGCTAGAAACTTTAATTCAGTCACATATTGATCTATACTTTCACTGCTGCCTGTAGTGAGTATTAAATTTATGTCTTTCAAATGTTATGTTTCTCTTAGGGTTGCAGTACTGCTCAGACTTCTTTATAGGTACATCTAGTTTGTCCTTTACCTCGTCTGTAAACTTGAAAGTGTTGGAAACTTCTAGAGCCTCTGCTGCAATCACATGGAGAAACAAAATACACTTATATGCTTCTGTAACAAGAAGGTAAACTTGAAACTGCTGCTTCCATCTCCTCCAGTTGTCAGAAACATTCCCTGCAGACTTAAAGCACCAGGTGGCTTTAGCAGATCCATTCTACAGCTGAACTTACCCCTTTAAGTAGGTTTCACAACCAAAGCGCTGGGTAAGGGCATTTGGCTATTTCATGAAATAAACTGCATTTAGCAAAGATACTTCTGAGTGTGATGTGTAATGCTGCCACAAGTGCTGTTTTTGTGACTAACTTGGTTGTTTTGGGCCTAGCCACCCACTGTACAGCTCTGACCCTGCACCACTTGATTTGCAGCAGCAAGTTGTGGATTTACCTTTTACAGCTATTTGTACTTCTGACACCATGTAATAATTCAGCACGATGTGTTCATGATAGCTATCTTTATTTCCTCTGCCTCACACATGCTCAGTCCGCTGCTTTTACATCATGGCTTTTCTTATTAGGGAAGTAATGAACATCAGTATCCACTAGGTGGCAGAGTCACCTACGTAATACTCCAGTGAGAGCTAGCATGCGAACACAAAACAAAATTAGAACAATAGTTACTGTACATAAGTACTGATTAGCAAGCTTTACTCTGCAAGTGTAAAAACAAACACATAGATCAAATGTGCAGCCAGGAGATCAAGTAGTGCTGCTGTATAATGCTGAGAAAACACTGCTCAAACAAGGAAAACAACACGCACACTTACACTTTCACTGGAATCAAAGAATATAAAGTGGGTACATGGTAGTTTAGCTCAAAAAGAATCTTTATTACAGGAGAAAATAGTCAAAGTACTTGAGTTAGCAGGCAAAAGGCAAGGACACCCCTACATTTCGCATCATCAGTAGCAATCAAAGGAGAGGAGTCCTGCTTCCTCGGTTTTCTCTCTCATGTGATATTAATCGTGAAGCAACAGTGTAGGAAGTGACCGCATTATTTCATGAAGTCAAATAAGGAATAGTCACAGCAATTAGTGAGACGGGAAAGGAGGAAGATAATTATGAGCAAACAGCAACTATAGGTAGTCTAATGTGTACGATCATATATTTAAAAAACATCAAAGACTAAGGAGGCTGCATAGTTCCGGCTGTAACACCCCCTACCTAAGATAAAGGCGTGCTTGTGTTACCAGTGCTTATTGCCGTCATGCTTCCAAAGACTTAAAATATTCAGAATTGTGTTTTCTTAGGAACCAAGTTAACTGTAGAACATCCTGAACAGCTTGCCCTTTTATTTCAGCACATCCTGCAATGCACACTGAGTTACTTAGCACATCCTACACAGCATGCACTTTTATTTATTTCAGCACATCCTACACAGCGTGCACTTTTTATTTATTTCAGCACATCCCACAGCGTGCACTTTTATTTATTTCAGCACATCCTACACAGCGTGCACTTTTATTTATTTCAGCACATCCTGCACATCGTGCACTTTATTTATTTCAGCACATCCTGCACAGTGTACACTTTGGTTTGTTTCAGAACATTCTCACTGCTGAGAATAGGAGATAATGTAATGAAGGCCCCACTCAAGAAATGTGCTGGTGTTAATCATGTCAAAATGTTCTGACCTTGGCTGCAGTTCCTGTAAACAACTTAATTACCTAAGGTATCAAAGCTGGAGTTGTCATAGAACCAGTACCCTTCTGTGAATCCATCCCTTGGGGGACTGCTGGAAGTAGTGTCCATGGGGTAGCAGACTACTTTGGGGCTTTGTAGAAGGGCTTTGGATGCTAACCAGCCCTAAATATGTCTGTAAATTGACCAAAATGTTGGTGGAGGAATCATCCTTGGTTGATGCTAAAAAATGCTGAAGAGATATGTGGGGCAAGGAAGAAACTCTGACACTCCAAATTCTTACTAAGTAATATTTTATTTATAATAATTTTGTTTAATTGCTACCTAATCACGTCCAGCCAACATTTTGTAGCCATAGGGCCACTTCTTCCAGGCCCAGCGATGTTTTTCTTAGATGTGGGACTTTCTTAGTCTCACTTCACTGATAGTAAGTTGGCCACTGAATTTTCTCTGTTCTTCTGATACAATTCTCTGTGTGAGCTGTCTTGTCCTCACACTTTTGTTAAACATTCTATGCTCCTCCTTTTGCCATCTTCTCATTTCTTTGTTTGCTGAAAGTATTCCTGCTTTGTGTTTAGAAGACTTTGTGACATTTTTGCTCCTGCAGAAATGTTAATATGATGGTAACTCACAGAAACAAAAGACACCTGAACTACTGTAAATAATGAGGGAAAGAGACTGTATATGGCATAAGTATTTAGTTATTTATTTAAAGATTGGTAGCGAGAAAGGCACATTGAGCTGAGTCGTTTCCAGGTGCAATCTGGGAGAAGGAAATAGGAGTAACAACATAATGTAAACAGTTTCATATAGTAACAATATACAATTATTAGGTAGTGCAGTCATATTTAAATAGTAGTATAAGTGGTATTCCACAAAGTTTGCCCTTTGGTACAGGGTAACAAGTCAAGACATGATACTATTGATTGACATAAGTTGATCAGCTAAATAACGGAGTCGAGTGAGGTAAAGTAAGGTGTGCATAGAAAAGTCATATGAGTTAGAATAGTAGCATATGTTTTGGCAAAGGGGCCTCAGACACAGCAGCAGAGGTTACAGGAGGTGGTCTAAGCAGACACTTTAGGCTAGAAAGGGGGTGAGGTGAATAGTAGCAGGAGTTTGTTCCAGAGGATGGAAGGTAAGGAGAAGCTTGTTGGCCTGTAGAAGTGTGTGCCCAGGGGATGCAAAAAGTATGGGAGATACAAGAGCGGAGGAGGTGGAGGTTGCAGGAGAGAGGAGTAAGAGAGAGAGGTTGGGAGGAGTTAAACCACACCTTAGAGATGAAAGTGAGGCTATGAGCCAGTTCTCTCTCCTGGAGGGAAGGGTGAGAGAGAGAAAAGAGGAGAGAGAGAGAGAGAGAGAGAGAGGAAGAGGTCGAGGTCAGAGGTCAAAAGTTAAAATGAAATCAATTCCCAATCCACTGTGTTGGTCTGTCTCCCACCAGTTGGTCCAGCCCTCTTCAATGTGTGCATCAGCGACATAGGTGAAGGGCTGCAAGAAAAGTGAGTTTGTTTGTGGATGATAATCAATTCTGAAGGAGAGTGGGCAGTATAGGGGGCTTAAGGCAAGCCAGGGTATTTCATTGTTTTACTACAGTGGGAGGAAGGATTTGTTTACAAAAACTGTGAACTACTGGCACACTTTTGGCATGCATGTGAAGTGTAGGTACATGTGGAGGGATTGCTTTAGCATGTTATGCGGTCTTATGTGTGCTGGACCTTGATACAGTGATGTTGTGCTGGGATAGCATTACTGTACAAGGTGGCCCTCGACCAATCAGAGTGCAAGAAATTTCTTGCCATTGTATAATTGAGATACATGAGGTCCATTTCCCAGTGCAGTGTATGACATATGGGAAGGCCAATAGGATGCTGGGTATATTAGGAGGGATATTAGGAGGGATTTACCAGTAGTAGGAATAAGGTGATTGTGTCATTTCACAGGTCATTGTTGAGGCCACTCCTGTACTGCTGGAGTCCACATTTGAAAAAGGACAGTGATAGGCTGGAGATGATACAGTGGAGGGAACAAAGATGACACAGGGGTAGTAGGGTAAGCCTTATGAGGACAGGTTAGAGAGTCTCAATATGTACTCCTGGAGGGCAGAAGGAATGGAGGGACATGACAAAGACATACAAATACCTGCAGAAGTACAACAAGGTGGAACATGCGGAGCTGTCCTGACTAAATGAAAGTACATCCACCAGAGGGCACACTTAACCTGGAAACTTGGGTTTGAATTCTGCTCACCTCTATTTACTCACTTACAGTATGATCTTGAGCAAATCACTTAACCTTTTCTTTTGCTGGGATTAATGTCCTAGTGAATGCCTTATTGTTGCTGCACTGCTCATGGCTTGGGAAGTGACTCTAGGGACACAGTGGATATAAAAGGCACAGTTTAACATCAAATTCCTATCTTTTAGTTATACAGCATGGTAGTCAAAGAATGAGTCACACACAGTGCAGCTGCAGCTGTCTGTTGTCTGAGAGGAACACATTCCAGTACTCTGCTATTTACCCTTCACTCAGGTGGACCACCCTGGCTTTTCAAGATAATGGGATAGCCTTTATATAGTTATTGTGCTTCGTACTTTTTCTTGGGTGGTATGGATTCTCACTGCTGACAGCACTTATATTTACAGTCACAGTTATGGTTGGCTGCTCTGCATACATGAACTGCAGACACATTTTCATAGGACTTGAAATAGTAAAATTACCACACAGCTATCTTTCTGCACCTAGTCAGGTTCTACGCACAGCCTCAGATATTGGTATGGGATTATTTAGCAGACTGTATCTTGGAATGACTCTGGTACTCTTGCCTGCAGTTTTTCTTTTAGTGCTGAAATGAACAAGTTGCATAAAGAATCACACTTTTAAACAGAAATGAACATTGAACTCGGAGAATTAAACAGCGGTTTGAATTTGTCATGGTGGTGACACTGAATCACTTTTCTCCTGGCTACATTGTAACATCATTATTCAGGTCTTTGTCACTTACCTTCTGGTCAGTTGTTTTGCCGCACAATGTGATGCCTTGTCCAATAACATGCTGGGAGCTGAGCAGACTGCATCACTAAAGTTTAAAAGATGCTGCTTTTAAAATGTAATTAGTCAGCTACTGCAGGCAGCTGGTGTGTTAATTACTTAGTGAAATTCTAGAAAGTGAAAATACCCTGTCCCTGGAACAACATGGCTTGGTGTATATTTGTGGAATGGAAACTTTGCCAGTCTGCTGCTTGTTTGAGCCTGAGGTCTGGTCTGGGTCTAGGCCTACACTACAAGCTATGTATATTATAGTGCATTGTGTCTAGGGAATGTGGAGGGTGGGTGCAGTGACAAAGTCAGTCCCTGCAATTTGTATTGGACTGCAGTTGCCAACTGGGATTGATATTTTGGGGGCCAGCATGAGTCATTACAGTCAAGTAGTCATATTTATTTTTATGAGGCAAAGCCTCCCCCCGGATTTCACCTGGTTGTGAGCTTTGGCTTAGTGAACTTTCTTGATCATAAATTCTCAGAAAAGTGTAGTCCCCAAATGGGATTACTGCAGTTGGTCTCTCCCCTTTGATGGCAGGCTGGCATGTGTGGTATGGCCCAGTGGATTGATAAAGAGAGACCAGAAATGTTGGGGAGACACGTTAGAAAGAGAGTCCTGTGGGGTTGGCCCAGGTCAACTGTGTGGCCAGGGGGACCCTGTGGCATGGAGTATGGTGCTAGCCTTGGGTCTTGTGTCCTCTGTTGGTGTAACTAGGAGTAAGCCAATTCTGCGACTGTGTGACAGAGGGATGTCAGCTTTAGGATGGAAGGTCTCAGCCTCACTCTATTAATGCAGGTCTCATTGGGCCTCTGGAGTGTGCTGTAGTTCAGAGCCAGACCTGCTCTTCAAAATAGAGGTCCCCATGGGGCCTGCAGGGAGAAGAGGCCTTCTGTTCAGTGTAACTGAGTCTGCATTTGGGTGTTTGTGCCCATAGAGAATCCCCAAGGCACCAGAGTGCCTGTCATCAGCAATGGGGCAGAGAGATAAACAGTGAGTCAAATGGGTTTCAGTGCCACCACATTTGAGAAGCATCCAACAGAGCGTTCATCTCCCAAGAAGGAGAGCTTAGCAAATTATCAGGTCATGGGACGATCCCTAAGTAATGGGAAGAAGGGGAACTGATGTGTAGCAAAGAGCAAACGAGGGCAGACAATGGGCTAAGCAGTCCTTATCTGCCAACAAATTCTGTTTCTGTTTAAGGACTGTGAATGAAATGTTCAGAGTGTGCCAGAGCTCCTGTGGGTAGGAAGCCTAAAGGGATCACCATACCTGGTTTCCAACATAAGTGATGCCTGTACTGTGAAGATGATGACACTGCCCAGTCATAATGAAGCCCTGAATTAAAACTGCTATCATAAAAGTTTGAACCGTTTTGCACAGACTGTTGTGATGCACTATATTTCAGGCTCCTGTGCAGGAGAGATGTGCAGATAGGAACTCTGCAAGCATAGTGCAGAGACATAAGGTAAATTATGTGTTTTCTACATGTCACTGGAATCTCTTAGGTGGCTGCTGTTTGGGGATTTCCATGATTAAGTTGACAACAACTCCTCGTGGCTTTGCAACAATTCCTCCATCAAATGAGTTTGATAGGCCTCACCTGACACAAGTGGTTACCATCAGGATTCACCAGCAGGCCACATCTTGAATCTGGTTTTCCACTGGGGTTTGATGTTTTTGGCATTTAGTTTGCTCTGATGGCTCAGTTGGATCATCAAGCTGTGAGTTTTCTTGTCCATAGCCCCATTACTAGATCATCTACCCTGGTGGAATTAGTCGATACTGCCCTAAACATAATCTTGAGCTGTCTAACCTCATGGTGGTGTTGGACTGCCTGGGCATTACCATGTGTATCAAGGGGCAATCACCCTGAAAACAGAAGAGTTCCTGTTATGGATTATTGCTGCAGGAAAAACAGACCTGTTCGACTCTTTTTTTTTTTTTTTTAACTGTGGACAGACTGCTACATCCTGCCTGTCTGCAATCCAGTAGAGTGTTTTCCACAGAAACGTGTGAAGAGTTTGGTTGTTTTTTTCTTGCAAAGGTATCCTTGATTGGATCTTATCTCCCAAGTGAACAGCCATGGCCCAGCATGGTCTAGTCTGAGTCAAGCATATGAAACCCTTATGTCTGGAGTGAATTTCAGCCACTTCTGGCTGGGGAGGTGCTCTATGTGATCTGTGAGCTGTGTCCCACCTACTGTACACTGGGCTGGGTCTGCCCCTGCTGTTGGTGAACTGCTGTGAGGTTCTACACAGTTATTATGGCCACAGTCAGGTGCCACTTAAAGAAAGGTGTTTTCCCAGCTGCCTTGAAGAGGACAGTGATGACAATCCTCCTTAAAAGCCATCCTTGGACCTGGACATACTGTCCAAACTCCCTTTCTGGGACTTATGTGGTCTATCTAGGCCTGAGGCCTTACAGAGGTAATTGTCTAACTAGTAGAGGGGCCTAAAATGCCTGATTCACAAAACAGCAACTGTAACATTAACAGTAACATATTTGGTGGTGCTTAGGTCCTTCAGTCCTTTCCAGCGCTGTCAGATCTTCGGACAGGTGGTTGGAGTCACATTTATGAGTTCCCCAAAGCTTGAAGACTCATTGTGGTAGTTTATACTGTCTGTTAGGGATCTGGGTGGGTCCTTCCTCCATTCCCAACCCCATCCATTTGCCCTCCTGCATATATTGATTACAAACAGGGATGAGGGGCAGGAGAGGGAACACCTTAAGTCTGTGTAATGGTCCTTCCACACAGTTCACAAGTTTCCTGCTAAATCAGCGATATAACAAATTGTGCTTAACAAATACTTTCCCTTCAAAGTTCATGTGACAGTTCATACTAGGGTTTATCCTTATCCATGGATTTTGAGGATCCTCTGGGGCATAAACCATGTCCCTGGCACAATGCCAGCATTCTGATCTCCCAATATTCTGACTGCATATCCAGCGCTGTATTTACATTAGATAAACATACAGTAGATAGAAATACAATTCATATCCTCAGACCTCCTCCCCCATCATCATAAGCACCGCATAGAGGCTGGCTGGCCGATGCTGGTTATGGCAGTGACTGCAATTAGAAGCTGACAGAGAGCAACTCACTTGGGTTGTGGATAGGCGCAACATTGGTACCATGCCTGCAGTGCATTTTGGGACTGTTTGTAGTCTTTCACAACTGTATGCTCGCTGTTACAGTGTAGACACTGGTGGCATGGCTGAAAATGTGACTTTGAGGGCCATTCCACCTTTCCTGGTAAAACAAAATAAAATAAAACATGATTTTCCACAAGATCCTATTCTTGTAATCAGACACGGCAGACTGGTTGGCATCCAGAGAGCAGCAGAACAAATGCAGAGCCAATCCTGGATCAGATTTCTGAAGGGCATCATCATCACCCAGTTAGCGCCTCCTCTAACAGCACATGGCATGCTCCAGAGGACAGTTTGCTAGCAGTGTAAAATGATGCAGAGCTGAGCAGGCAGACAGTCTTGCTTTGTATGGCAATTTTTTTTAATGTGAGTAGGATAAAAATGAAATGGGGTTTAAAGGAACCATCAACACTAAGCCCCCACACCCAAATATAGGGCTGATCCCAATTTGCACTCTTTGTGCAAAGCCAATGTCTTTTCCCCGATGGCAGATGCCTAATCCTGCCATCAGAATGCCAGATCTCCTATTTATTTTTCTGACGGTGGATGCCCAATCTCACCTTGGCATGATGGAGTGGTATCCCCATGTCTTCTTTTCCAGTGGCGGGTGCCCTGTCCCACCACCAGTTTGCTGGGATTCCACATGTCTTTTTCCAATGCTGGAGCCCAATCCCACCATCAGTATCCCAGTATCCCCCACCATGTTTTCTTTTCTTTTCTTTTCTGATGGTGGGTGCCCAATCCTTCCATTGCTGATAAAGTTTTGCACCTGTGGCTCATGCCTCAAGCAGGACCATCATGGAAACAGATAGAATTTTGCTCCATGACCTGCATGACACAGGTCCAATTCTATTCTTCAGGAGTCCTGCATCTCCTCCATGTCGGATTTTCAAACATTTACTGCTGCTTCCCTTTGTGTATGGAGAGGTTTGCTCCGACACCCTAAGTTAGCTAAGATATTTTAGTTTACTGAGTTCTTTCAGATGGACAGGCTTTCTCCTGGCTTGGATTGCCTTGACCTTCTCCTTTGGAGGCAGCTTTGTCTTACCTACATATTTCAATTCTTAGACACTAACAGTATACTTCCTTTGGAGCAGTTCCAACACTAATATGGTCTGACTGGTCAGGAACACTTTAGGTATCCACAGGTGCAAACTTATTTATTACATAAACAACAAGAATACTCTAGATTACCTAACCCCACCTCTCCTTTTATGACTGCTTCTGTATACGTACAGGATGTCCATGATCTCACCTTATTGGCAATTTTACCATGGACTTCAGGAATTGATGGGAGACTCCTCTCAAACTATTTTAGATACATGGAATAAGGAACTAGAAACAGACATTCCTTTTGTGATGTGATTAAAATATATGATCCTGTTGGTGAAGGTAACCCCTTCAATGATATGGAGAAAATTTGTGTGGAAATATAGGAGTAGATATTTTGGATTCCAGTAATCTTGTGAAATAACTCCTGGTGAATTACAGGGCATGTTGGGGCTGACTTTATTTCCTGAACATTATAATACAGACGGTGATGTTAATACAGTTTGATGCAGAGACAGCAGTCTTGTCGGGCCTTTGGTGTTCTGAGAGAAAATCTGTAAACATTTGGACAAATATGATTTACAAGTCCCTAGTTTCATTGGAGAGAGGGAAGGATGGTTAAGTAGTCCCCTGACAGATCTTAATATTTTAAGTTGGGTTCTTGGTTGTCATTCTTCAGTCCTACTCCAGGATGTGCGATCAATGCTTATTATGTCTTTATTGATATTACCCCAGTCAAGCACTCTTATTGTAATATTGTCTTAATGCATTGTATTGTCTTGACTTTGCTTCAATAAAACTTTAAATAAAAGAAAAGAAAGTTTTGCACCCTCTCCCTCACTCACTCTCTGTCACCCAGTACACCACCCCACAGTGTCACCCCTTCATATTAATGTTGTGTCTATATCCCATGGTCAGTGACTTACATAGCTTATCCTCCACCAGGGTCAGTCACTGTGTACAGTATGTCCCACACTGATCACAACCTGTAGGAAAAAAAAAAGTTCTGAAAACTTAACCCCAATCATCTACCCTCTGGCACCCATGCTTACCCACACTGCTACAGCTCTCCTGCCACCCCAGCTGGTCACCATTAATCTAAAATAATCCTCCCTCACTTAACCACTGGCACCCATATTACCCTCCTTTCCCCACCCAATGTTATCTGTCTTACTGGATTGGCTCTCAGACTATTCCTCAATGTCCCTTGATGCTGTCAGACCCAAAATGCTTGTGCATCCACCACCAGTTCATGTTAAGATTGGGTGGTAGGGTCAATACTGGTGGCAGAGTCATCACCTGCAATTGTTCCATCTAAAGATTGGTTGGGTGAGAGGAGAAATACCTGCAGCGGGATTGGGCACCAACCACTGGTCCATCTAAAGTTTGATCAGGCAGAAGGGGATATGGGTGGAAAAGTTTGCATCCATTTGCTTGCCCAGTTAGATGATCAATGAGAGGATTCTGGCAGCGGGGTTATGCATTCTTGGGGTTTTCAATCCCTCATGCTTGCCCCATCCCCCAGCCTCTACCCTCACGACACATGGCTAAGCTCACAGGAGCTACCCCCTACAGGTCTGCTGCTTCAAATAACAGGTCTGAAGAGCAGGCTCGTCCAGCACTGGATAGTGCTGACACTCAGGATGTTGGTGGCCTGGCTCCAAAAGTGAGTCTGAGTCATTGGGGGCTGGCCAGTGTAGGAGGATCAAGCATCACAGAGGATGCTGTCCTCCTCTGGGGAGGTGGGGGATCTGTGAGCGCCACTGTAGTACTGCCACCTTGGTGACCACAAGTGGCAGTGCAAGTGGAGTCGAGATGGGGGCACCTCCCAGCTGCGGATATCGTGCACGCTTAGATGCAGACATACACTTCAGTCTTTGCCTGCAAGGTGTCGGGGTGGGGAACAGAAAAGGAAACCAGGAACACGACTGCAGGGTGATGTCATCTCTCTTTCACAGGCCCCACCCTACTCAGTGGGCTGCTGAACATGACTGCATGGTGATGTCATCTCTCTCTCACAGGCCCCACCCTACTCAGTGGGCTGCTGAACATGACTGCAGGGTGATGTCACTCTCTCTCTCACAGGCCCCACCCTACTCAGTGGGCTGCTGCCCAGCATCCAAGCTAAACACCTCCCGGGCTTGGAGAACCTGAGAGGTCCTGTCATGAAGCAAGGGAACTGTAGGGCACTGTCAGGTTGTAGGGTAGCCAGGGATAGAGGGTGACAGGATGGAGGAGAGAGAGGTTAATGGGGCAGGTCAAGTGTGTGTGTGGGAGATAATGGACAGTAAATGAAAAAAGCATTTGTCAATGCCGAATGTTTGCTTGCTGGTATTAGCACTGGAAATGCAGGAGGTGAGACAGATGTAGAATAGGAATTGTAGTAAAGTATTGAACTTCACCCAACCCCACCTCCATCCTGTAGAGATGGACAGGCATTGGGGTAAGTGTTTGGGTCATTGCCCATGATGTTCATGCCATGTCACCTCACCCTATCCTGCAGACACCGACACGTGTTGAGGTGTGTCTGGGGTGTTTGGTTTACAGTCACCCCATTCCACAAGGGACATACGCTGAAATGGGTAAGTATAGAGAATGTGCAAACTGTTAGGTCAAAGAGTCCAAGGTACACCTCGATGCCTGTCACTGGGTGGGGGCTGGGGTGGGATGGCATGAGCAGTACAGTCAGCAATCCAAAGGCACACCCCGATGCCTGTCAGTCTGTACGGGTGGGACGTTATGGTTAGAAACCCTAATGACTGGGTGTTTGTTAGTATTTGCACTACAAATTTTCAACATGGCCTTTTGGTGACCCCACCTCATGAAAGCATGTAGGACCTCTTCTCATGAAGAGTGGCAGTGTGATTTTGTCAATGTGTGTCTCAAACTTTGGAAGCGTCCAACAGCGCCCGTGCCATTCCTGCATATGCACGGAAAACACAGATCGGGCAGGATATGAAGAATGACAGCTGTACTATCCATAGGGAGGTGTGAAGAGACAGCAATGTTGAAAATCTGTAGTTGGAATAGTAAAATGCTTGCACTTCCGAGGCATACATGGAAACTGTGCAACACATGTGCATAACACCATCATTTTATGGACTTTCATCACCAGATTTTCAACATAGGCATTTTAGAACCTCTGCTCATGAACAGTGTCACTGTGATTTTCTTAATGCGTCCAACAGCTTATTTTTATTTTCTTTATTTAATAAACTCTAGGTTTACAAGTACCTTTGAGCAGGAACTGCTCATTTACAAGGTTTCATGTCAAAGGGTGTAGGGTAACGTCAATACAAAGGAAACAAAAGATACATACATTACAATCAAGGTTGACTAAGCATGGTATATACAGTGATTTGCAGAGAGATTCAGCAAAGCCAGCAAGAGTAAGTTTTGAAGGTGAACTGCATTTGGAGTGGAGGGAGGCAGTAAGGAGTAAGCAGGCAATGGCCATTGTCAGAATATGAGGGGGATGGCATGAGATTGGTGAGGTGGCTCAGGCCTAGTGTCAGCTAGAGAGGAGGGGTGGGTAAAGGGTAGAGTGCGGGGGCGGTGACAAAAGAGGGGCAAGGTGGCAGGAATACAGAACACCATTGTCTCCGGTGGAGGTGAAGACCATTGTTTAGGAGAGGCAGTCACCACAGTGACCACGCTATTCTGCGCTGGAAGTGCAAAAACACATTTCAGCCAGGATGAGTAAAATTACAGCTGTACTATTCATAGGAGGCATGGAAAAATGGCAATGTTGAAAATCTGGAGTGAAAATATTGCAGATTTATGGGTTACGAGCATGCGTGGAACCTGTGCAATGCACGCTTGTAACACACTCATTTTGTGGACTTTCGTCACAAAATTTTCAACAGGCATTTTAGGGCCTCTGCTCATGAACAGTGTCACTGTGATTTTCCTAATATGTCCCGAACACTGATTTCCCACAGCACGGAACTGTGAAAACACATTTCATCCAGGATGTGAAAAATGACAGCTGTACTGTTCATAAGGAGATGCGTAAAAATGGCAATGTTGAAAATCTGGAGTGAAAATATTGCCAAATTGGTGAAATTACGAGCTGCGTATAACAACTGCACAATGCGCTTGTAAAACAGTCATTTTTTGATTTTTCCACCAAATTTGTAGTATAGACTTTTTGAGAGACCACCTCATAACACTGGCACTGTCATTTGTTAATCGGTCCCAAAGATGATTCTACACAGTGACTGTGAAATCACCTTTCAGGACTGAGTAACCCCATGACAGTGGCTGAATTCATGAGGAGGGCCCAATAACCCCATGTTGAAAATTTGGTGCCAAAATTCCAAAAATGCCTGAGATATGCAAAAAGTTGAAAAACCCTATTTATGCCATTATACAGCTTACGGCATTTCTTAGTTCTCGGTCAGCTTTGAAGAGTGCAGGCGTGTTCCTGGTCCACCGCAGAGGTAAGTTTGGGGTGAGGGAGGCAGGGTGCGCAGTGGGTGGGTGTGGGTTGTGGGAGGGCAGGGAGACCTCGAGGGACTGTTTTCTTTTACAGGTGTAAAAAAAAAAAACCAACATCACGGACGTTTTTTCTTTACAGGGGCATTGGGCACACTGGGTGGACTCCCAGTGTGCCACCTGAAATGTTGGGGGGCTGTAGCCGGCGGAGGATTGGGCACCCCATCGGCACATATGGAGTGCTGGGAGGGGACAACAAGAGCGAGGGGTGGGCACCCCTCGGCATAAACTGGCTGTTTTTGGTGGAGAACCATTATGCCAATGGGAGTGGGCTCCACCATTGGCAAATTACACAGGGGTGTGTGAATGAAGCCAGCAGGGGATTGGACCCCCGTCGGCAAAACAAATTTCTTGAGGGACATGATGCCGAGGATTAGGCACCCTCACGGCATAGAGAGGTATATTGTTTGTGAACATGGTGGCAGCTTGCCACTGCGTTCACAAACAATATATAAACAACGCTCCGCCCAGCAATGACGGGTTGCCCTCATTGCAGCGGAAATGGCTGATGCTGCAATGACAAGGCAGCCCCTGATTGCCGCGGTGAAAACGCTTTCTACTTGGTGGCACTTTTGGAGACCAGTGTCATCAGGACACTGTGCCTCCATTGGTCCACCAGTGCCAAGTCCCAAAATGTAGTGCCTCTGTTGGCTGCTACAGTGCGCACGCCTCCACACCAGCTTCTCTTCTAAGCTGCCACATAATGTTTCTTGTGCATGCAAGCAAACATAAAAGTTATAAGACTATAAGTCCCTGTTTTTACCTGCAGCATCAATGGGCATGGCAGTTTGGTGAGTGAGATTGGAGGAGGGTGTTGTGTGTGTTTCTAGTGTAGGCTAGTGTACTTTTCTTCAGGTACATATATGGGGTTTTAGGGTGAGTGTTACCTGTGTTAATAAGTTGGTTGTTCCATGTGTTAATATGTGGCTATTACTTGTGTTATTAAGGTGTCTATTACAAGTGTTATCAGGGTGTAAATTGGATGGTTTTAGTGTGTTAGGTATCAGTGTGTTATAAAGGTATTAATAACACATTAGCACAGTGTAAGTAGCTAATCTGTGTCATATACAGTATGTTAGTTGACTACCATTACATATGTAGAACTAAATGTTTTTAAAAGGGATGAGGGCCTGGCTATTGATATGAAGTCCATATAAGGAGCTCTGGCTCCTTGTGTAGGTCTGCGAGACCTCAAACAGTTACCCTCTGGTCCCTTAGAGGGCTGGGTCAGCTGGTCTGTTCCAGGGTTCTAGGGGTGGAGCAACTGGCGCTAGCTGAGAGTAACAGCCAGTTACATTCAGTCTGGAGGAGCGTGCGCTTGGCATGTCATGTCAGACTCTCTCTTGAGTTGCTCTTTTCAGTGAGTGCAGCCTAGCCAACCTGTGGATATTGTGGTGGCTGCCATTGCTAAGGAGCTCTAATGGGGAACCCCAACAATCCTCAAAAGAAGAAGAGGCTGAGAGAGGAAACTTTGCTATGAGGAGAAAAGCAGAAAATGTTATACAAACTATAATTTCAGAGGTGAACGCATATCTTTTTAACCTAGTGCTGATTCGGGCACCCAATGGTGTCCTCCTTCCCTGAATCTAGGCAGGTGAGGGTTAAGTATGATCCTCTAAATAAATTCAGCCGGGACCCTCTACCCACAGGGTTCAGCTCTTGGGAGAGGGGTTGAAGGTAGCACCAGTGGTAGCGATGAACCCCACGGTGTCTTCCTCTCCTTTGTCAGCTAAATCAGATCCCAGAAGTGAAGACTTAGCCTGCTAATGGCTCTCGATGCAGTTCGACAACATTTTGTTGACCAGCATCTCGGCGACAGGATTTATATCGACCAGCAAGTTGCAGTTGACATAAACCCCTGTCTCCTGGTCCCATTTCTCATCGGGGCTCTGCCCCTTCACCCCAATTATGATTATCAACTTCAGTTGGAGTTGATTTGGGGAGGAGTGCAGGACTGGGAGAAAGTGTGCCCCTGTGTCGGGCAGCGACTTGTCAGCAACCTGTCGATTTTGTTGGCAGGTTGATAGGTCGCTAATGTTGGTGTCACTGTTGGGGGCATACTGCTGTCAATGTAAATACTTTGGCCTTGAACCCCCTACCCATGGTAATCAGTTCTTGGGAGTGGGTGGGAGGTAGCACGGTTACAACCTCAGCCCCCAGGAGTGCCTGCCTCCTTGCTGTGTAAATTGTGGGCTTCCCTCACTGGTTTCAGCCCTTCATGTTTGTACAAGACAACTGATGGAGCCTTAGTAGGCCTAAGGGTCTGATGCCTGCTGCCCTGAGTCCCCATGGGGCAGGCAGTACGGAGACTGGTACTGAGTCTAAGGGGTGGATGGATGGATGGTGAAATTCCCCAGGCAGCTCTTTGGTGCCAGATGCCCTCTTGCTGTGTCCTGGAGTCTGGCATAGTGGAAGTCTCTGCGACACGCTGTATACTGTAAAGGTGCTCCATTGTAAGACCCTTTGTGGGGAGGGATATCCTAGCAGTTAAAGGAAGGTCACAGTAATTCATTTATGTCACAACAGTCTCATTCAGATCACGGGAGGTCTGGTTTGGGAAGGACAATTGTATTTCTATTCTGTGCTGAGACAGAGATCATAGAGTTGTACCCCACTAGGTTGCCTGCAGCCCCACATCAATTCTTGACTGCCCTGTTACAGGAGCTGGATGTTAAAAAGCTTTGAAAGTGTACCTCCCAAATGGGACTAGTAAATACAAAAAGCAATTTGAACTGGATAAAACTATACGGTACAAAGGAAAAGTATGCTTACTGAAACTGATATGCTCATGACCTTGGAGAATAAAAGGAATCTGGTTAGACTTTAATGCCATTCTGGACCTTCAGTTATTATTGTTGAGGTAAGCTGTGTTTTCTAACCCTTTGTTTTGCAGCCCTGCACACGCCTAAGAGTGTCCAAGTGTGTGGAGGTCACTCCAGTTCTGAAAGGTCAAGTAAGACAAAGTGGTGTTTTAGGCCTCTTTTTTTATTTCCATCTGAATACTCCTAGACGTGGGAGGGATCTACAAAATTGGGTCTCTTCCAGGATTTGCAGGGTTCCCTGGGGCCTGGAGTGCGATCAGAGCTGTCAGGGTGCTGGTTGAACAATTGCTATATTTTGAACTATGTCTATAGTGTATTCAAGATGGAGCCTGCCGCCTGGATGGATTCATGCATTTTCCTGTGGAGACTGTGTGCTGGAGGACGAGTAAGCACAAATTATATTTATTTATTTATTGAATTTTGGTATCCAGGTAAACCTACTGAGACAATGCAGTCCCTTTTTCAGAGGCGACCTGGGACAAACAAGACAGCATATAAGTACATGGTACAGGTGACGAATAAGCAATGACTTAGAAAATATAAAAACCATAATTAATACAGAAGTGTACAAATACATGTGCAGGCGCATGGTTACATTAATGTTACACAGTGATACAGCAGAAAAAATAAACATTTGGATAAGCCATAGCAAAAAATTCTAAATTGTAATCATTCTCAGGATAGATTCAAGTGGACGATTGGGGTATCCAAAAGATGGGCTAATCTTTACCACAGGAGAGTATTTCGTGAAAACAGGTGCAGGGAGGTGGGACGAGAAGGTATTGGGATAAACTGCACTTGAAGTGTGTGAAGGAGGTGGATTAAATTAGCATATGATCAAATTAGCATATGAGATCAGCAAGAGAGCATGCTAGTGCATGTACAGTGAAGCCCACCAGGATGAAGCACCACACTGCAGAATTCTGCAGTAGAGTTACTGCAGCAAACAATGCAATTTCAATGGGAGTAAATCCCTTGTGTCATGCAGTAAACCTGTGATACTGTGCTTCATCCTGGTGGGCTTTACTGTACATGGCCAGCATGGTTACCTGAACTGCAGTGGAGTCAGCTACTGCTATTGATTTGTTGTCCCAGAGTGCCCATGCCAAAACACGTGCTAGACTGCTGAATATACAGAAAATGTAACTGTCCATGCCCAGAAATGTGCTGCTCAAAGAATTATTCAAGAGAAAGCATCTTCCACCCCTCCTCTACAAAGGAGACTGGCAGAAAGTTCTAAGGGAGGATGCCTTATGTGATGCTGAAGCCATTTTTGAAGTGTTTGTCGAGGAGAGAAGAACCCAAACCATTGAACCATTAGTGGTAAGTCCAAATAGTGTGAAAATCATAAAATCCCTGTGGGTTGTGAAACATCATCCCTCTAGGGGTTCCATTTGATAATAGTGATTGCAGAAAGGCGATACCATTAGAAGAGTGTACTTCACTGAAAATCAGTTTCAACGATGTACACTCCTGGCGCACAGTAAAAGGGCACAGGGGACTTTTTTTCACCCCACCCCCATGGGGCTTTGCCTCCTGCATCCCCCTATTAAAGGATTCTCAACTCCAGGGAGTGCAGTCGGGGAGGTGTGCAAAAGGGAGGGAAAACCACGGCCAGGTGATACAAACGAACACGTGCCTGAACCAAACCCGCACCCTTGCAACTCTAGCCTGCCACCCACCACCCACCCACCATGCAACAGGACCAGCTCGGCAGCTCAGTGCCGCACTACACTCACAAACCCTCCCTCCCTTCTGCCTGTCACGGTGTGCTTGCTCACCCCTCCGCCTGCGTGTATATAGCGCGTCATCCTGTCACTATATTTGTGGACACCCACATCAGAGCACCCTCCTGCCTGGTAGCCCTGTGGACAGGTGCTGCGATTGAGTCAGCCCTTTTGAAAGCACTCAATCGAAGTCGCCATTGTCACAGGCTACCCTCGGGGGTTATTCCTGTGTTGCTGTACTGTGAAAATGAAATCAGGACTCAGAGTGCAGAATTCTACCTGCCTCTAAGTACTCAGTTTACATTTCCTATTAACACCAGGACTGAGAAACCAGAGCCAGGTGTACTGTTCACGTGTCTTTGGAAGTGTGACAGAAGGGGGCACAGGGCAGGCAGAACAGTGCAAAGGTCAGAGAAAAAGTAAATTCTAATACAGTGGAATGCTCCTTTCCCCTGAAAGTCATCTCTAACAGTGGTGGGGAGAACAAAACAGAAGTACTTAAGTGTGTGTTTATACTTGCATGGGCTCACATAACTAGACATAAAACTGTGCAGTCACACCAGCGGGTCAGCATCCAGATCTCAGCCTGCACTGTACACCAAATCAAAGTTCCCCACAATGGCTGCCCAGCAGGAATCACGAAGTCAAGGTGCAAATTCATGCACATCCTTGAGTGGTTGGACATGAGGAGTCCAGTCTGTCCTAGATGATTCTACCATGCCAACTGACCTGGGTAACCCTGAGGTGCAACATCTGCTGCCATTGGGGTGGCATGTAAATATTTATGTGTGTAGGGCCTGCTGAGTGGGAGAAGGGCCCACCCTAGACCCACCTATAGCTAAGCTTACATCAAAGCTGTCAGCACCTAGTGAGACCCTACGGGCTGAATGTGAGGAGTCAGAAGAAGAAGAATGGAACAGATGTCTGCAGTTTCAGCCAGGGTCTGCTCCAGCTTGCCCACTCCAATTCACACCACCCATCTGGGAAAGGAGCATTGCCATCCAGTCAATTGAAGTCTGCAGTGCTTTGGATATGAGAGACCTTGAAGTCTGGCTGATAACCAAGAAACTCATAGCCAAAGGTGCAGCCAGTCTGAGCAAGTAACAGAGGATCTGACTTCTCTCTGGGGTGGGTAGGCCCACCAATGCCTTCTCTTCTCCCTGGAATCAAATGGAGCCAGTCTGTCAGCCCATCTCATGACCCCTGGGATTTCAACTCTCCACTGTCACCACTCTCCAGTGCAAGTCAAAGTGGGCAAAACCCAGAACCATCAGTAGTCCCACCACCTTTGACCATGGGAAACTGGATTTAGCTGTGAAGCCTAGAACTCCATTGTGGCCTAACCACAACTTGGCTGTCAGGGCTGCCAGGTCAATACCGCCTCTGTAGGGCCAGCAATGCGCCCAGGGTCATGAAAGTAATGTAACAAAGACAGAAACCCCAGACAAACCCAAACAGGGCCAGGATGCAGAGACCCTGAAAATGCCAACTAGCAGAAGGCTCCAGAGTCACTTGTAAGACAGGTAGGTAGCCTCACCTAAGATAGTACCACAGTGAGGGGAATGGCTACTCCTTGGCAAGGACCCTAGGGGCACAATGCAAAATTACTGGAGTGGTCACAAGCAGAATGCATGGTGAAAAAGGGACTGAAACAAGATTAACACATACACATATCCCTATATCCCAAGTGGTTCTGGGATGTGATAGAAAGAAAGCAAGAGGCTTGGCTGTTTGAGGCTGCTGTAGATAAACTCCATGTTAAGCACGGCCTGACAGAAAAGGAGTGACCCAAGGCATTTGGAAGAAGCACCAGAGTGGGCACAGTCTTTACTGCCCAATATGTAGGTCTGACCCTCACCAAACACTATACTTTACATCAAGACATGAGTTAGAGAACCAGATACACAGAAGAGCACAGGGACTCCTGTGGAACCACCTGCACCAAGTCAGACCCCTGCCACTGTTTCTGAAAAACAAAGGATTAGCTGGGTGGGCACCTGAAGACTTTGTGAAATCTCATCAGTGAAAGACCAAAGGAGTTGTCCCTGGAGCACTTGAAAACTTTTAGAAGATTCTTCTGTCATTCAGTTTTGCCCTTGGGAAAAGAACCACAGCTGCCCACCTGCATCACTGGAAGAGCATGCCCTACTGGAGAGGATGTGCCAAAATCTGAGGGGAGAGAGAGAGAGAGAGAGAGACAGAGAGACAGAGAGACAGAGAGACGAATCCCATAATCTTGCATAGCAAATGCTGAAGCCAAACTTATTATTCCTTTGGCAGAGTTTGTCTCCATTTGCCACAGGAGGGAAAAAGGCTTGTGTTTGAAGACAACATATTGTACGTGGGGTAAATTGTGGTGAAACTTGTTTAAATTGGTGTATCTATTATTGAGTGAAGGGAAAATTTGAGACCAGCCATACAGTAGTAGCCCAAGTTTAGGGGACAGATTATAAGAACTGTGTCTAACCTGTAGTTTTGGGAGGGGTGATAATTGTCTGGCCTGGGGCCTCGGTTGGTTGATAACTGGAGTTGAGACTGAGTCAGATTTCTGGTTGCAGGTTGGTTGTGGCTGGAGACCCATTCTCTTGCAGGAGGAAAAAAAAAATGCTTGTGCTGTTTAAAGGCAACATAGATGGGGTAGGTTGTGGGAAAGTTAGCTGAACTAGTGCATTTCTTCTTGAGTCGGGTAAATTTGAGAGCAGCCAGAGTAGCCCACATTTAGGGCCATATTATAAGAACTGTGTCTAGCCCTGTAGTTTTGGGGAGGGGTGATTATTGTTTGGCCTGGGCCTCAGCTACATCCCTTCTAATGTGTCCTCTGTACATTCATGTCCCTGACTGAGTGGGACAGCAAAGGAGTAGAACAGGTGCTGGTGTCTTAGGCATTGGCAGGCATCAGCAGAAGGAAGCAGGGAAGTAGTGGACTCTGCCAGTTGACTAGGTTAAGATACTTGGTCACTCCCATTATAACACTCACTGCAGGGAACATGTGAGGGTAAACAGTAGGCTATAACTGGGAACAGATGCAAGATCATATCCAGAGTAACATAGAAACATATAGAAACATAGAATTTGATGGCAGATAAGGACTGCTTGACCCGCCTAGTCTGCCCATTCCCTACCTAATGGATAAGCTGCAGATTCTAGTTAACCAACAGTCTACTTCCTCCTACCCCCACTAGAATTGCCTTATGTCTGTCCCATGCATTCTTGAATTCTCCCACAGTTTTGACTCCACAACGTCCTTAGGAAGGCTGTTCCATGCATCCACAGCCCTCTCCATGAAAAAGTACTGTATCTAGGGTCAGGTAGCAAATGGTTAGGTTAAGGTGAAGGGCTGCTGCCTGCATAGGAAAGCAGAGGAAGATAAGGGGTAAAGGCAGGAGAAAACAGTTCATACCGTACAAGTCTTACAGGCGAAGCAAAGATTCCTGGACTTCAGACAGGTCAATTTTGCAAAAATGGGGGAATGTCTCAAGGAAGCCCTGGCAGAGGAAGAAGTAGAGAAACAAGTGCTAACCATGGCAGAGGCAACAAAGCCCTTGTGTTAAACAACTACAAAACAAAGAGAAAAGAAAGACCACTATGATTCTCAAAGGACGTGGCGGGAAGGTAAGAGAAAAGGCTAGCATTCAGGAGGTTCAAGGAAACACAGAAGGGAAAGACAGAGAACTGTATTTGGAAAAGCAGAGGGAGGCAGGAAAGCAGTCAGGAGCACAAAGGTGCAAACAGGAAAACATAACTCAGGCAATTAAGGAAGAAAATACCTTTTCCAGGTACATTAGTGAAAGAAAAGAAGATGGGAGAGGGTGATTGTGAGGTTAAAAAGGAGGGAGGAGAGGTGTGTGTGGAGGGGACCTAGAAAGTAACAACCCTGAACAAATATTTGTTCAGTATTCACAGAAGAAGAGGAAGGAGAAGGACCACTGATGGGCGATAGGAGCACCAGTGGGAGAGAGGTGGACACCAGCCCATTTATGGAGGAAAGAGTCCTAAAGGAACTTGAGAATCTGAAAGGAGACAAGGCTATAGGGCTAGATGGGATACATCCCAGAATATTAAAAGAACTTAGAGGTGTGCTGGCAGCACCACTAACAGCCCTGTTCAACAAATCGATAGAGACAGGGGTGGTTCCAGGGGACTGCAGGAGGACGAATGTAGTCCTCTCACAAAAGTGGGAACAGGGAGGAGGCTGACAACTACAGGCCAGTCAGCGGACCTCAGTGGTGGGAAATTAATGGAGCCACTGCTAAAGAAAAGATTAGTATTGCTTGAATCCAGCGGAGCACAGGATCCAAGCAGCATGGATCACAAGCAGGAAGGTCTTGTCAAACAAATTTGATAAATTTCTTTGACTCGATGACCAGGAAGTTGATCAGGGAGGGCAGCGGATGTGACCTACCTAGATTTCAGCAAGGCCTTCACACCATCCCACATAGGAAGTTGGTAAATAAGTTGGTCAGCCTGGGAGTGGGCCCCAAGGTGGTAAACTGGGTCAGAAACTGGTCTAGTGACAGGACACAGAAGGTGGTGGTAAATGGCATTCAATTCGAGGAGAGGAGGGTGACCAGTGGAGTGCCACAGGGATCTGTGCTAGGGCTAGTCCTCTTTAATGTCTTCTTAAGTGACATTGCAGAGGGCTGGAGTGGAAGGTATGCCTCTTTGCAGACTACATTGAGATCTGCAACAGGGTCGACACTTGGGGAGGTGGAAAAGGAGAAAGGACGAAACATGCTTGAGGAGTGGTCGAGAGTGTGGCAGCTAAGATTCAATGCAAAGAAGTGCAAAATCATGCACTTTGGCCACAGAAACCAAGGGATGAGTACAAGATGTTGGGAAAGGTACTGACAGCCACCAATCAAGAAAGGGACCTGAGGTTAATCATATCTGGTGACTTAAAGGTAACCAAACAATGTGAGAAGGATGTGGGAGAGCCAGTGGAATGCTAAGGTGCATATGGAGAGGTATCACCAGCAGAAAAAGGAGGTGGTTATGCCACTGTACATATCTCCAGTGAGACCTCATCTGGAGTACTGTGTCCAGTTCCAGAGGCCACATCTCTGGAAGGGCATAGTCAAAATAGAGGCAGTCAGAGAAGGGCAACAAAATGGTGCAGGGAGTGCAACAAAAGTCATATGAGGAAAAACTAGAAGACCTCAATATGTATACCCTGGAGGAGGGGAGAGAGGGATAAGATAGACATTCAAGTACCTCATGAGCATAAACAAGGTACAGGAGGGTAGTATTTTCCAGAAAGGAAGATTGTACAAAAACAAGAGGCATGACTGTGAGACTAGAGCAGGGTAGACTCGGGCAACGTGAAGAAGTACTTTTCATCAGAAAGAGTAGTGGATGCTTGGAACAGCCTCCCCGCGGAGGTGGTGGGGCAAAAAGTAAGAGTACTCTCACAATAGGGAAGAGAGGGTGCCGCAGATCAGCTAGAGTCTGCAGTATTGCATTAGGCAGGGAAAATGGGCAGACCAGGTTGGCCACATGATCCTTATCTGCCATCACCGCCTATTTTCTAAGTGAAAACTATTTGTTGAGTGGGGTAGGGGTAACACCCCATCTAGGTAGGGGTACACATGAGCTAAGTAAACAAAAAAAAAGGTAAAACTAGTTACACCCTATCAAGGGTAAGGGTACTCATCCAGGTAACATAGGGAGAGTAGGACTTGAAAATGATGGGAGTAATGCGGTGCGTTGGTTGTGGGGTGGCATTTTTCAGACAGACCTTCTAGAGACTGCAGTGCTGCCCCATCTACATACACCTATGTCTGTGCTGAGGAGGAGGTTGCTAGACTCCAGGCTGAGTTGGCTAGAAGTTAGGGAACCTCTTCCCCACCCAGGGACCACCAAGTCTGCCACTTTTATCCCAGGGGATGCCAGGGAAAGAACAACTGGACTGTGGTGGTCTCCAGAAGGGTAGGGATGGTGGGTCAGAGGCACATTCTGGAAAATTATGCCTGCAATTTTTCCACAGTTTCTACAATCTTCACTCTTCGCCACACAAAAGCCACAATTTCTTGCAATTTCTTATATTTATTGAATTGTTAAATGACATTGTATAAAAATATATAAATTGTCAAGGAAATCTGCTCAAACATGCTAACAGTTTAGTACACAGACTTGGATTTGACCAAAACAATGCAGTGTGAGGTGAGGAGGGGTCCAGTGCGACTCTGCTTTCTTTGTGATTCATTTCCCTGGTTTGATTTCAAAATCCTATGGCCAAGTGTATGTACACTTGAAAGATTTCTACAATCTGTGTCAGAGCAGACTATCAGAGAACGTTTTGTTGACACAGAGACTGAAACAATAGGTGTGAGAAAAAGTGCAAGTGCCCCATTCACCTAAATGAAGCATTGACTACAGTGCTAGCTATTGAATGGTAGGGTAGGTTTTCTTTGTATTAATACATTCATCTCGGAAAGGATTTTGATTCAAATGTGAGGAGTTTGGATGGCCCTGCTGATTATAAACCTGAATGTGCTTCTGAGGGGTTGGTGACAGTGATTCCTTCACGTGTCAGTCTGCCATTTCTGAAAACATGCTGAGCATATATTTAAACAGTTACCTTCAAACAGACAAAACAATTGCAACACAAGTAAAATCACTGCAAACTGAGTAGACCTAAAGTGCCATGTATTAAAAATGATTGCATGATGTAATAAAAGCTATTGGTATGATTTAATATTTTTATCATATGATTTTAAAATGTACTTACAGTGCTGATTAAGAACAGTAATTATTTTAACAAAACTATTTTTACTAGAAGTTTGTTAGGAGCCCTGGTTATCCATTTATTTTCTCTTGCACCAAAGCAAGTAGTTGTTAAACAGGCTTCATTATTTAACATCTAGAAACTGGCAAAAATATGTTGTTTCAGGATTTATTCAACATGGACTGACTGTAAACTACTAAATAAAATCTAATTAGCACTGCATGACTTAGATGTCTTTAGATTTTAGAAGATATGCTACATAATGATTAATTTGCAGTGCGTTTCAAAAACACACCTTTCTCCATATTGAAATCACTTACAACTGGCAGTATATCTATCTAACAATTAATGTGATCAATGTGTGCAGCAGCAAACAATAAAATATTTATTAGGGGGCAGTGGGGATGTGTATTGAACCCACACAATTTCCCGTAATTGCTGCAAAAAAGTCTCCACATTTTGGGTAAAATTACCACAGTTTCCAATGGCCTAGCCCTTAACAACTGTATAATTCATTCACTGCTCTTGTGGGATGGGACTCGGAGGAGGCATCCATGCGGAGGCCAGGGAGGATGTGGAGTCATCCTAGTGGAGACCCCAAAGAGGTGACAGAGGACCCCAGTGGAGGAGGAGGCAACTTCTGGTGGGGAGTCAATTGTGAGGGTATATTTTGAAATAAGAAGGGAGGTAGATAAGGTGCCTATGTGGCACCATGGCCCGGAAGGATGGGAAGCGGATGCTAGGGATTGCCAGGGCAGCATGGGAGGAGAGACAGCTGGGTGTCATTGTTCACCTGGTCTAATGACCTGGCTAGGGATGTGGCTGGATAGTGCAGGGGAGTTTGAGTAGTTAAGGAGGGGTCTTAGACATGTAGCCGCTCAGTGGTTTTTGATGAGTTGCTGCCTGTTTATGATAGGGAGGAAGTGTTCTCCCCACCAGGAGCTCAGCTCATGGTTGAAGGAATGGTGTAGAGAGGAGGGGTTCAGCTACCATGGAGACTGGGGACCAACCTGGAGGGATAAGGGTCTATACAGGAGTGATGGTCTGCATCCATCCGGAGAATACGCGCAGTCCTCGGTGGATGGTTTAAATGTTACTTGATGAGCATTTAAACTAGCTGGGAGCAGAAGGAATCAGAGAGGTATAAACTACCCCACCCCACTGACAGAAGTAGAAAGTAAGGAGGACTGAGGGCAGGTAACTTCACAGGGGCAAAATAACAAAAGATGCAAAGCAATAGAAATGAAAGGGATGGAACATGAGCAATAAAAAGAAAGGGAGAAGGAGAGTGGCAAAAAGGAAATAAGGGGTAGCAGGCAGGGTGGTAATAAAATATGGAAGGCCATGTGTTCAAATGCTAAAAGTCCCAGAAATAAAATTCTGGACCCAGAGGCCATCATGGCAGAGGTGGACCTGATATTGTGGCCATCACTGAGTCATGGTGCACTGGTAACCAAAACTGGACATGGCAGTACTAGGCTATACTCAGTTCAGGGAAAGGTAGAGTGGAAAGAAAGGGAGGAGGGTGGAACTATATATAAGGGAAGGCATAAAAGTGATGGATTTTCAGGGAATCCAAGGGGAGTCTAGGTACTTTGGGTCACCCTGGAGGTGGGAACGGAGCCACTATTCACACTGGCATGATCTATAGACCTCCACACAGGAGGATTTATATAAGGTACTGGTGGAAGCCATTGGCAAAGTGGCAGAAAAGAGGGTGGTGCTGCTGGTGGAGGACTTCATTCTGCCGGATGTAGATTGAGCCTCCCAGCCGTAGCTTCATCTAGAAGTAGGGACATCCAGGACTGTCTGCAGGGTATGTACCTCAGGCAACTTCTCAAGGAGTCCACTCGTGATGAGGCAATACTGGACCTGGTGCTAACTAACAGGGACCCTATTGAAGATGTCATGGTGGAATGCCACCCGAGACCAGTGATCACTGTACAGTGTGATTCAACGTAAACACGGCAGTGGAATTAGACCACAAAGTCTAAGGGTCTTGGAATTCAAGAGGGCACATTTAAAAAAATGGGTGAATGCCTTAGGAACAACATAGCAGGAGATGACCTGGGTGGCATGGAGGAACAGTGGATGAAGGTAAGGGGGGTATAGTGAAGGCAATGAACCTCTACGCCAAAGCAAGTGAGCAAAAGCAAGTGGAAAAAAGAGCCACTATGACTGTTGAAAGAAGTGGCTGAAAAGTTAAAAGCTAAAAGGGTAGTATTCAGGAGGTTTAAAGAGACGCAGAGGGAGGAGGAGAGGAAGGTGTATCAGGAGAAACAGAGGGAAGCAGGAAAGCAGTATGAAGCACGAAGGTGCAAACTGAGAGAGACTAGCCCAGGGGATAACAAAAGGGGCAATATATTTTTAGGTGTATAAGTAATAAGAGGAAGGCCAGGGGAGGTTTGTACAGTTAAGGGGGACTGTGCAAAGGAGGACCAGGAGATGGTAGATATCCTTAACAAATACTTTTGCTCCATGTTCACAGAGGAAGGAGAAGGGAGGGACCACACAAAAGCAACAGGAGCATTAGAGGGAGGTAGGTAGACACTAGTCCTTTTTCCAGAGGAGAGAGTCTTGAAAGGACTAGCAAATCTGAAAGTGCACAAAGTGATGGGGCCAGATGGAGTGCATCGAAGTGCATTGAGGAAGTCCGGGGGGTACCGACTGCACCTTTGACAGTCCTATTTAACAGCTCAGGAGTGATTCTGGAGGACTGGAGGAGGGCAGATGTAGTCCTGCTTCACAAAAGTGGTAGCTGGGAGGAGGCTGGCAATTACAGGTCAGTCAGTCTGACTTCAGTGGTGGGGAAGTTAATGGAAACACTGCTGAAGGAAAGGATTGTGAGCATTTTGAATCCAGTAGGTTACAACACCTGAGACAAAATGGATTTTGTGTGTGTGTGTGTGTGTGGTTGGCAATCAAACAAATATGATAGATTTCCTTGACTGGGTGACCAGGGAAATAGATTAAGGTGGAGTGGTGGATGCAGCCTACCATAGCAGAGATTTCAGTAAGGTTTTGACACATTCAGCATAGGACATGTAAGGGAACTTGGAATCTTTGAAATGGGTCCAAAGATGGTAAACTGGGTAAGAAACCGGTGAAGAGATAGGTGACAGGGTGGTGTTCAATGGAATTCACTCTGGAGAATGGAAGGTAACCAGCGGTATGCCTCAAGGATCAGTACTGGACTGGTCCTCTTTAATGTCTTTATAAGTAACATTGCAGATGGGCTAGAAGGAAGGTCTGCCTATTTGCATATGACAAAAATCTGTAATAGGGTGGACACTTGGGGTGGGGGTGGAAAGAATGCACAGAGACCTGAGGAAATTCAAGAGGTGGTCAAGGGTATGGCAGCTACTGTAGGTTTCAATGCGACAAAGTGCAAAATCGTATACGGCTGCAAGGAACCGAAGCAGAATATAAAATGAGAGGAGAGATTGTGACAATTACCAAACTGGAAAGAGACCTCTGGGTAATCATATCTGATCACCTTAAAGTAGCAAGGCGGTGCAACAAGACAGTTGGGAGGGCCAGTGGGAAGCTGGGGTGCATAGGGAGGGGTATCACCAGTAGAAGGAGGGAAGTGGTGTTGTCTCTGTATAGGTCTCTGGTAAGACCCCACCTAGAGTTCGTGTCCAGTTCTGTACACCACATCTCTGGAAGGACATAGACAAAATGGAGGCTGTCCAGACGAAGCAACTAAAATGGTGCAGGGTCTGCATCAAAAGCCTTATGAGGAGAGACTAAAGGACCTCAATATGTACACCCTGGAAGAGAGGAGGGAGAGAGGGAAATGATACAGACCTTTAAATACCTCATGGAAGTAAATAAGGTAAAGCAGGAAGTATTTTTCAGAAAAAAAGATGCTAAGAACAAGGGGTCATGCAGTGAAGCAGGGGGATAAATTCAGGACAGATGTAGAAAATAACTTCTTCACAGCAGAGGTGGTGGGGCAAAAACAGTGGTGTGGTTCAAGAATGCATGGGATAGAAATAAGGGAATCTTGGTGGAAAGAAAGGGGAGAACGGAGATCAAGTAGGGTGCAGTGACACTATAGGAAGACAAACAATGGGCAGATTGGGTGGGCCAAGCACAGCAAGCAGTTCCATATCTGCCATCAAAGTCTGTATTTCTATGTTTCTATGTGTGGGTAAAATTGACTGATAGGGTCCTCTCTTGGGGCCTAAGTACTGGGATAATGGGACAGAACACTGGTGCCAAGGCACACCACTTTATGCACCCACTGTAGTTTGGGACTGTTCATGACCCTAAATGGACCATTAGGGACCCCTTTCCCTGTTTTGAGAAAATATAAGAAATTACAAAAAAGGAAAAATATATATATATATATAAAGGTATAAAAACCAGCACTGTGCCATAAAAAATTATTACAGCTTATTTAAAAGTTGTGGGTTGTACACTGCTACTGCCCTTCTAGGGCTTTATTTGTCAGAAAACAAATGGAAACAATTACAGCCTAATGTTAATCCTACCTCACGGGAAGTGCCTGAAGTTGGGTAGGAAAGGTACCATTTGGGGATTGTATGGTAACAAGGCAGAAAATGTTCAAGGTGTGCATTTTGTAGATCTCTTCAGAGTTAGTTATGAGCTCCTCAGGTAGTGGATCATAGGTTTATCGTAGTGTTGCCCTATGTTTAGAACTGATGTACCACTCCAGGCCACTTGGGCACAGTCTCCGAGGGACAAGGAGAGTGGACTAACAGAGAGCCCCAGGTAAGTTAGACCCTGGGCTTTGGGGATCCCTTTATCTTTTGTATTATGAGTATTGGGAGGCTTGGCCCAAGGTTCAATGTGGGGAATAGCCCCACTTACAACCACTATTTAAGCCCTCCACTTACGCACCTCCCTTGCTTAGGGAGTGTTTTTGTTGTCCCTGGGCTGCCTGCATGGCTCGTGTGGCTGTGCTGTCTCTGCTCTTGCTGCTTTGTTTCCTCCATTTTCCTGCTTCTGTCCCTCCCTGCCCTCCGTCGTTTGCTTGCTTTTCTGTCCTTGCTTCTCGACGTCCCTCCCGTGTTAGTTCTCCTTTCCTGGTAGCCTGTTCTGCCTCCTCTGTCCCATCCTCCCTTCCTAGGTTCTTTTCGTCCTTGTGTTCCCTTTTGAGCTTTTTCGCCTGTACTGTCCCCCCTACCACTGACGCTAAGGCGTCCCCAGCTCATCTCTTGTTTCAAGCTTCCTCCTCCCCCTTCCCGACGACCCCCATACTTTGAACTGGTATCCGCTGCCTCATACCTTTTTCATTGACCCTCTGATGGGAGGCTTGTCTGCATGACTGCACTTTGGTATCTACTTGCTGAAATGTTATGACCTTAGTAGTCAGTACGGCTTGAAGAACACAGTCCCTGGCATCCCATTCTCCTTCTCGCCTCACCGGCTATGGCACGCTGCCCTCCTCAATGCTTCTGTGGATTCCCTGCCACCTTTCCCTGTAGTGCTCTCTCTGCAGTAAGTACCTTTTACTGTTCCTTCCTTCTCCCGCTTGCTCCATTGAATTGGTCTTGACACTGCCGCTTGCTTAGCACTCGCCTATCTAACTCCCAGCAATATGGCGGACCACCACTATAACTCGCCTTGCTCCAACCTGACTCGCCTGACATTTGTCCTCTCCCTATACCATGATCCTTGCATTGCTTCCTATGCTGCACTTTTTCTAGTGTGGGACATTATCTGACACCTTTGACTCTGAGCTGCACAGCATTGTCCCCTGCCCCTGCACGCAGACACTTACTCTTCCCTCTTGCTTGCTTCCTTCCTTCCCTGCCCTGCTCAGCAAGTGACTACAGCCCCATTTCATGGTGCCTGTATTACTGTGATCCACTCCGTGATACCCTACTGCAACTTGTGACTGGCTCCCAATTTGGTGAATACATTCACTTTGCAACTTCATCGGGGTTGTAGTACGCTGTCAGTCCTCATTTGCTCTTCCTGTGGCAGCGCATGTAGCATTGATTTTGCAATGCTCCCACTGCACTACCATTGGGGTGGGGGTTGATTTGTTTTGTTTCTCCGCCACGCCACCAGTTTGCAGCTTAGTGAGGAGCTTCATGATCGCTGCTCCATTATTGTCCTTGTGATGGGGGGTGGAGGCCATGGACAACTTCTTTGGTCTGGGAATACAGGGAGAGGTTTTAGGGTGTGTTGGGGAGGAGTACAGGGTTGTGGGGGTGCTCCCATTCTTTCACTCCTGGGCGTCCCAGCTTACTAGCTCCTACTGCCTGCATCCCCAATCACGTGCCCTCACTTCTCTCCCTTATTCCCTCTTCAATTCTTTACGACCTTCCTTCCCAGCATTGTTACACAATCTTTAGCCAAACTCTGTGTCACGGCACTGCCTGTTTCTCTGCCTGCCATTGTCATCATGCTATTCTTGCCTTCCCATACCAGTGTTTGATTTATTGTGCCTATCTGATCTCAGTTTCCTAATCTCTCTCCTTCTCCAGCAACATTTTTTAGCTTTAGCCAGCCCATACCAGCACTACTCGGACTCCGTCCCTATCTCATGCTTTCTGAGGTGCTGAGCAAAGGTAGGCTTCCCTGTCTACCGAGGATGGGTTCCGTTACAGTCTCTACCTCCTACTACCTACCAATCTGACTTCCTCTGTCCCTTAACTCTGCTTGGCAGCATCGAGTGCAGGTTAGTTTGCCTCAACTACCAGGAATGGGAGCTGTGTCAGCAGTCTACTGTCTTACCATGCTTTCTCCTCAATGTCGGGGTGCTGCTTCCCTTTGGGAACGGGACCTCTGCATTCCATTTGCATTCTACCTCTCACCTCTGCCATATGGCTTCACCTCAGGGTTTCCTCGCACTGCCTCCCTAGCACAGTAGCCTAGTTCTGTGACTC
The DNA here is from genome assembly GCA_016271365.2 of Neoceratodus forsteri. Taxonomy (NCBI): domain Eukaryota; kingdom Metazoa; phylum Chordata; order Ceratodontiformes; family Ceratodontidae; genus Neoceratodus; species Neoceratodus forsteri. The sequence continues at coordinate 1,143,785,768 of CM057453.1, forward strand.
AGCTGGTTCAGTATTATTCTCTGTCCCATACCATCTCTCCATGCTTGCTGGGAATGGAAGCTCATAACTGCATTCCACTGTGGTAACTGTATGCACTCTTCCTGGACCACCATTCATTGCTTCCTCCAGGATTGGAACTGTTTGCCTCTTTTGCCTTCTATGTCATACCTTATATAGGTCGTCTCTGGGTCCTCTCACCTTGTTTCCCTGGATCAGGAACTGACGCCTGCAAATGACTATTCATCCTTCTGCATTTTCTGACTGTTACCCAGATTGCTGTTTCCTTTTTGGAACAGGACTCCATTGACTCTTGCCTCCATCTTCCTTCCAATGACCAGTGGTATTAGGTACTAAGATCTCATCGATTACCCGCCGGCAGCTCATGCTACATTCGTAGTTTGACCTTCATTCTCCCACCGGACAACCACTTGCTTTTCCCTGCTGGACCTCAGCCTTCTACCAAATGTGCCTTCATCTGCGGCCATTCTCTGGATCGTTATCCCTGGTCATCTCATCTCCACCCTCAGCCATGATCCTGCATCTACCTGCAGGTCCCTCTTTATGCATGTTCTATCCTACCCGATTACCACTTCCCTCCTGTCCAGAACCTCTCTGCTCTGAATGACTTGTGTCCTTCTTCTCTACTTGCCATACCGCCTCTTCTCTGGACCATCATACCTGGCCCCTTGGCCTCCTTGCCCTCATGATTTGAATCTAGCCAGCTGGTATATCCTTTGATCCAGTTTACCTGCCTCCAGGTCTTCCTACTGAGTCGTCCTTCCAGTTGATGGCCAAGTTTATTTTCTCTTTCAGCTGTGGGACCATTATCCTTCTTCACTCCAACTCCTTCTGTTCCTTCTCTGGTTGGTTGATGCCATCATTGGACATAGACTTTACCTCTACCCAGATGCTGTGAGTACTATGCTTTGCTCTTGGCCTCCATAGATTGCCTTCTCAGAGACTGCTGCAGCCTTCCTGCATCTTGTTGCTGTTCACTGAGAGGCCAACCAGGTTCTGTTCCTTCCTGCACAGTTCATCATCTGGATCGTCTACCTCATCGCTTTCCCCAGCTAGTTCCTCCAGTTCATCAGGACTGAATCATCAGGACTCGCTGCTGACTTCCTTCCATGTGACTGGCTGCCTCTCAACTCTGACTTGCAGACTTGGGGCTTTGTGCCATTTGCTGTGACTCTTTTTTGCCTAGTACCTTATCTCCGACCATACTCCTGCCAGGTCAACTGCTCTTCCATATTATTCAATTCATATTCCTACTCTGGTAATTCTAACAGTCCCCTTCCCCTTCTCATTGGATCCACTGTTCATTACTTTGAAGAAATACTACTGCCAGCAAACTTCCCTTGGCTGACATCCCTCATAGACTCTTGCATCATCATAGAGTTTTATATACTGTTTAATCGGCTCCTCATGATCCTTCATGGAATCTGCTCACCTGGACAATAGGAAGATCTTCCATCTCTATTGATATACCCTTTGACTCCTGTCCATTCTATTACTGTGATTTCCTGTCTACTTTGTCTCACTAGCTATCCTCTGACACGGAAAGGACTTAAATCCTTCCACTATGCTCTGACTTTGTAATTAGTATCCCTTCTATGGATACCTGGAATCACAAGATAACCCATTCACCACTTAACGCTATCCATTTTCCTTCTGCAGCCTATCCTACCAACGCCGACTCCATTGACCGAGTTATTTGACTCCTACTCCTCAACAGTTATTGCTTGTTTTAAGAATTTCATGGATGTTCTCCAGAATATTTGTTGTGGGATCTCCACTGCCTAGCTAATTACTATCTCCTTGCCATTCAAACAATCGTTTTTGCTTCTGAACTTCACCATTCCTATTACAATCATCCACACCTTTTCATCTAGTACCTTCTGCCAGGTTAACCACTCTTCCAGCAGACCCTACAGCCTCTTCTCAATTACCTTCATTACTCTTAGCAGTAAAGACCATCACTGAGAACTGGCTCTCCAGATTCTATCCAGCAATCCGCACCAGTCAAGTTAAAGTCACCAACTCAGTCTTGCCTCCCAACGGTCTTACTCAGCCATAGCAATAAGATCCTATGGCATCCTACACTAATCGATCTCACTAACAAGCCAGTCTCAGACTCTTCATTGTCCGCCTCCAAGTCTTCAAGTATTATGGCATCAGATTACTTGTAAACTTAACCAACCATATGCCACCACAGTGCATCTCCAAGATGATCACACCCAGAAATACCCTCATTTACTTCAGGCAGCGTATCAGCTGAGTATTTATGTATAAAGTCATGAACATCATGACCAAAGAAGCCATCCATCCCTTATACTGAAATTTCAATCATTCCTCATATACATCATGCTATCATCTGGACCGCTTTCTGCAGATCCTCTTCTATTTGTTCACTAATCACTTATGGCATTATTCTCATCAGTCACTCAAACTGTCCTCTACTCATTTTACTCTGGGATGCTTACTTAGCGACTTATCACTCACTAATCCATGCTTTACCTCCAGACTACCTTGAACATCAAACCTTACATGAATTGGATCAGTCACTCATGACTTTACAAATCTTCACAAATCCCACAGTGTACTGTCTGGTTTTATATCAATCAAATATGCTCTCCTGACTCATTATGCCTCAATCCTTTGGACATGCATCTTCTGTCACCTTGGAAATATGAACCACATTACCCCTTCTTCAATTGGATCTGCTCCACACATAGGATTCTACCATCCCTACGGAAAAGAAGTATCCTTCATCCTCAGAATCATCATTCAGTATGTATCATCCTTGGATCTAGAATGAACCATCATCTCAGGGCACTCAAAGACTCTCTTCTACTCATTTCTATTTCATGGCTGTTTCATTAGCGACTCCTCATTCATTATTGAATTCCTTGCCTCTAGGCCATATCTTGACATTCAAACTTTCACAAGTTGGATCATTCACCATTGACTTCCTATATCATAGCATTTCCACCAGTCCCCATCTAGTAACTTATCGATCAAGTCATGCTGTAAATAAACAAATTATACCACACTGATGACAGTGAGGTAGTAAAAGTACAAAGTTCGTGGTTAGTGGTCCCTGGTAATCCAATAAAACCTGACACCAGATGTTTTAAATTAGTTGCAATTTATTAATACCCAAATAAGCCCTAACAATTTTCCTCTAACATGATTAATTCTAAACATCTGATGGCTGTTTACCACCAGGGCTACAGGTGTACAGAAAAATGAAGCAAAATTGCTCCCTTTTTCTGGGTGTCTCAAGTATCCATGGCAGCCATCTGGCTATTCCTCTTGGGCACACTGGACATACAGTCTGTCTGATATTTATACAGTGTTTGACAATAAATGCAAAACAAAGGACATTTTCCAGTTTTCAGACACTCTAACCATAAAGGCAAAGGAAATAGTGTCATGAGATAGGGGCCCATTATACACTTATCACAAAGATCGTCTGTCAGCAGTTGCTACATAAAAATTTAATTTGACATTTGAATTAGACAAAACACATTATTTGTCTCAGGTCAAAAAGGGAACTTACATTATTAAAAATAACCTGTCTAGGAAGGCAGTAGCTCAATGTCTCAAAACAAGAACATAGTGGATAGTCACTGGCTCTTGCTTTAATTTATACAATTTAGACATAAACAACATAAAATAGCGAAATAGCCCAGACAGCTCTGCACACACTCTCTTATTTTCCTTCACAGCTGTCTAGACTGGCTAAATTTAAATTTTTAGCCATGACCTTTTTATTTTGCACCAAAAAATAATGTGCTTATACAAAATATTCCTGTCAACAGCAAATTTGCCTAGATTAAAACATCTGCTTTGGATGCAACACACACTCCTTCACCCCATTCTGATACCATTTTGCCTGGCCTTAACATTTTAGTTAAAATCTGTTCTACACCTATAACACTTTGACAGCATTCCTGCCATAATACCACAATATACACGTATAACCCTTTTTTTAGCATTCCTGCCATAATACAACAGTGCCCACCATGGGGCTGAGGGAAGACCTGTAAGGGAGTCCTGTACCCCACAGATAATAATTTCATTAGTATATAATTTTAGTATAACTAAACACTTTTGATCTTAATCTGTTACTTGCATTCTAATACTTTTACCCTACATATTTGTTTAAGCTATTATAATGCAAGCTACAATTGTTCTTTAAGCTAGAAAAACAGTTTATAATTAATTACAACACAATGTTATTAATTGCATGAAAAACCTTTTAAAACTGGCTAATAGCATACAGATAGTCAATGTAACCATGAAAAGAATCCTGTTCTGGAGTTGGTACAGGGGTAATCACAGAATGAGCAAAAATGGAATGGTATGTTTGTGACAAAACAGAAACTAGGTATGTCAACACCACAAGTAATATATATAAAAGATAGTGAACATTTGAGATCAGATAATAGTGCAGAAAACAATTGAATAGAATGTACAATAAAACAAAACATAACATAATAGCTTGTATTGACAAAAAAGTTAATTGAATCCACTTTGAGAGTGGCTAAGTCAGATGCTGCTTATCTGTTGAGGTGTGGCACACCCTTGAAGCTTGATTGAAGAATCTGTTAATAATCTCTTAACAGATAGGTCATTATAAAATGTATATGACCAGTTTAGAGAGTTCATATAAGTAACAGTCCATAAAGTTTATATAAGTAACCACAAGATGGCATAGTTACAGTACAGGTGGAATGTCATTGCAGAAAGGTAGTAACCTGACAAAGAACATGAAACTATGTTGACGATAATTTAAGCAAAACACCAGCATAGTAAGAAAGTCAATGTTCAGGTTGCTGGTTGCTGGATAACTGAATCTGCAGAGATCTTCTTTCGGGGTATATTAGATTGCACACTAAGTCCTTTTATTGGAGTAGCCACACACATACTGGCATAGCATTTGTGTTGTGGAGGTTGATCACACCTTGCACAAAGATTAACAGCCCATAAAAAAATGACAGTTCACAATAAAACGATAAGAACACAGTCCATAATAGAGCAATACATTTGTATAAAGTACCAGCCAGGTTTTGGAAAAGCAGCAGTGAAGAAAATAGAAGTCTTACTTGAAGATCAATTGAAGAAAATCTTCTTGCTGAAGTTAGGGATTGCCCTACCCAGACTTAGCTTTATGGTAAGCAGAAACAAGAAGCTTGATTGTGGAGACTAAATTGGCTGGACTTTTTTCAGTTGATTTAAAGTTCTACAAAAGGTGTAATTTTGCTGAAAACATTACACTTGCAGAGGTACTAATATCCGCTTCATATAATAGTCCTTATATGGAACCAGTAAGGCACAAAGATGGTGATGACACTGAAGCTTTGGCAGTTGTTTTCTTTTCAGGAAAAAGATGAAGGTTTTGCAGCTTAGATGAAAGTGTTACTGCTGTTGTACGTGGAGATGTTATGTGTGCCACACAGTGAAACCTGCAAACTTGTAAAGTGTGTTAGAAACTGAGTTAAGAACACATAAATAACAGTCTGTTAAACCAATGACCTTTTGTTTTGTAAATAGTGGTGTGACAGAGCCTAAATGTATGACAATTGTAGAAAGAGAAAATGTTAAAAAAGGCGTCGACTGCACACCTGGGGTTGCAGGCCGAGATCTAATAATAATATCATGTGCCCATTTGTAATCCTTAACAATGTTACACCTTGCTTTCAAATTGCAGAAGAGGCTATGACAGTGATGAACAGGATTTCCTGTCTATGTGTTGCTGGCAGGCCTAACTGTGACCTGTGTTATAAAATCTTGTAATATTATAATAACACACTTCAAACATATAGTTTATGGCAATATGCCTGTTACACTATGCAACAGTGGACAAATATATATATATATATGGAGATATATATATATATATATATATATATATATATATTGTTACCTATGCCAACTAATAATAGTGCCTATTGCACTTGTGACAAGTGAAAGGATCTGCCATGGAACCTTGAAGCATAGGTTCTGGAGCAGAATCTAAATTCTGCCATATTAAAATTGCTAAGATTTAAAATTACAAAACCTACATAGAGTGCATTTTATTTTCCTGGGGTACCTGGGAGTGATGAGACAAACAAAGCATTAATTTGTCTGGGTTTTGCTTGGAACATATTGTAGGGATGGGTCAGCAATGCTGGCCCCAGTATGTAGGTTTGGTTATGGGCATTAAAAACATTGATAAATATGAAACAGTTTTCTGAATACACACTTGATGAAGTGTAGCAAGATGTATATCAAAACATTATAACATAAACGTAAAACATAAACATTTTTGCAATAGAACAATTCTAGAGCATAATGCATAAAATACATTTTAAACAGCAGAAGAAATGTTGACTGCAAGTTTAGTTCAGAGTCCAGGATTCTTAGAGCATTGTGAATCTACTTGTTGAGCACAACCATGGAATAAGTTGCAGAGGGTGGGGCACAGTTTAAATTGTAGTTACAGCCCTTGGTAAAAATTACTTAATTTTTGGTTGAAATAATTATTTGAGCAATCCACAACTCTGTTTTTATTAACTTGTAAGGCTTTTCAGGGTATGCAATGCTTAGAACTTGAAATTATAAAACTTGTTTGTGCTTATAGAAGGCAGATGATTGCATCCATTGCTGTAAGGCCATGGAAAGTTGTTTTGTATTTGTTGAGGCAGGATAAGAAAGCTGAAAAGACAATCAAAAGATATGAATATGTGGAAATACATACACAATCCCTCCAGCTTGGATGATTACTTGCTGAGGGAGCCTTGTACCAATGATAGGTGTTGTGAGGTTTAACTGTTTGCACTAGAAAAGTAGAGGACTGAGCTGGTTATACTGTGAGAATACATTGGGTCTTTTCAAAACCTGTAAATAAGAAATAATTATTAGCAAATACACATTTTCTTTTATTTACCCCTATGGGGAGGTAATGATGTACCTTGCAACCTTTGTGGGTATTGCACTGGAAGGAAGGTAGCATGCCCCCACACAAGCTCCTACTGTAGTGGAAGAGGCAGCTTGAATACTGTAGCAATAAAAGGGTTGGACTGTGGGTGGTGTCAATGGATACTGAACCAGAAATGGTCTGTCAATATTAGTAGTGCAGTCATGCAACACCTTAAAAAGGTGTGCACTGGATAAATGGTAATAATGTGGCCCCAGTACAATTCCTACCAAATATACTTTTAAATTATAACAACATTATATTGCAATTAGTTTAGTAAGTTTCATACCTTGCTAGAAGATGAGAAACTTTCTTTCCTAGAAGAAAGAAAAAAAAACAAACACACCAAAAAATCAACATACACAATCCTGAATATTAAACAAGACTATTTTGATAGGATAAAAGAAGCCAAGCATCCCTGGGTTCCCTTATCCGAGTATGATAAAATGTCAGCCGAGTTCATAATGTCAGCTGAGTTCATAAAAGATCTGGATTGATGGTAATACCGTATGTACATATATCTTAGAATGCATTTTCAAAAGAAAAATGATCACACCATGGTCACACATAAAAACAAAAGCCATTGTTTTTAACTGTAGATGGTAAACTCTCTCAAAACAGCTGTAATATTTATTTTTAACAGTATATATATATATATATGTGTAAAATACAGGAGGTGGTGAGTAACCCCTCCAGTGACTTGCATAGTGTGGAATCATGTGATATTGCTTTATAAAAAACAGCCATATTTAAATTTATATGTCTGTGAAGGAAGGCATTGGGCTTGGTGTTAGATTAGTCAGCAAGTTTTGTCTGCAAGCCTAGAAGAAACTGTCCTTTTTACTTAGAGTGCCAGTACTGAAAAAAATAATACAATTGTAGGTTCACCCTTGGTGTGCTTCCATGAAAACATACATTTTGTGTCAAGATTTGTGCTTTAGGTAGGGAACACACATCAAGTTTGAACTGGTAATAACATAACATTTTGAAACGCAAGGTCAAATAATGCTGCAAAAGGTCACACAGTGTGCACGCAAGGGTCACTCAAACCCAACTATTTCTGTAATGTTCTTGAACACTATTCATATTAAAGTGTCTTTTAATAATAAAAGAGCACAAAGTAAAGCTGCTGTCTAAGACAGTACACACACAAATAAAATGCTTAACACAAATGAGACACACATTATTTGACACCAATTTGCTGAGGTAATGCCTATAGTTTCATTAGTAAACTGTAAGTGTTTTACATATGTGCTGCTTACTGCCTATCTTGTAACACACTACAACTACTTAAACCAACAAATTTATATATTTCATGCCACAACTTTTCAAAATAAAACTTTTAAACACCTTCCAACTACTTTATGAAATGAAACGTCCTTATTTCTGTTTATTTGAAGCCAAACAAGATATTATTTAAATGCAGCACAACACACCATCTGTAAGTGAAGATACATCTAAGAGACCATGGTTACACTCTTTGGTGCATAGCCAAAATATGGCACTCTGCCATTTTAAATTTTTGTGACAAACATTTTACTTCTTTAGCAAAAAGTTTCTGGTTTTTAACTAGAAGTATGATAAAGCCATTCATAGCTGTTAACGATTACAACTTCACCTAGCAATTGCTTGGCACATTATTTGCAAACTACAAATCTTTTCACATTGCAATCTATGACGTCATATCTCTTCCTCTCAAAACCACTTGCTTCACCAACAACTACATACTGAAGTTTTTAATAACCCTATCCAGGCAGCACAAATCTTTGATAATAAAAAAACCTAAAAGAGTCAGATAAGAGGCAGAGAACTTTTTGCTTTTGTACCGTAACTTGCCTTGCTCTGGAAGCCCGTGTTATCTTTACAACAACCTGAGAACAGAATATAACCACAAACCACAAATATATGCTGGAAAAATAAAAGGAAAGAAAAGAGAGAGAGCATTACTTTGTTTAGAGTGTGTATTGCAGAAATGAAACAGACAACAATAAAAAAACAAAAACTTTAGAACAAAATATACAGACTTACTCTGTGCCAAGATATTTTCCTTCCTCTGTCCTGAAACACCAGTTTGATCCAGAAGAACAACCGCAAAACCTTGATGACTACCTTCAAGTGCTGCAGGTTTTCTTTGCCATTTTAGTAACCTGCCAAACCAAGTCTTTTTCCAGGGCTCGGATTTGCAGTTTGACAATAAAATCTGTATCAGTACTAGGTACTGGGTTGAAATCTAACTGGTGTAGTACCCCAGTACCTGGGTTTGGGATCAAATGTTCCAGCCACAATAGAAGGCAAGGAAACTTGAAAGTGAGACAAAAAAAACTTAAAGCTGCGGAGGTAGTGAAAACTGGGGATTTTCAAATCAACCCCTCTGAGTCACACCTACTGTGTATGCATCCACAGTGGTTTGCTTTTATTTTCCTAAATGTTGCTTATCTAATGTTGCTTGATCAGCCATCACTTTCCTAACAGACACAGACTGAACTGTGAAAGCCATCATCAGCTTTACCAGTATATACTTCCTCTTTCCACTGACCTCTATCTAGCAGGCACAAATTACAACAGCAGTTGCCCTTGCTTGAGAGACTTTTCCTTAATAAATCTCTCTCACATATCCCTAAACTTGCCACCATGGGTCCTTGGACCCCTACATACATTTAATTAAATCTGGTCACATTTACCCTTACCCAGCTTTTAGCTGCTTCATAGACCTTTTCCTGTAGGTTCAAGTCTCACTGAGCACCCAGAGTCTGTTAGACTTTTTTCCAGCCCCACAGTTAGGTTATGATCATTACCTGTGTGGAGAAGGAGGAGGTAGGGTGTCGGGCAGGCTAGATGGGCCGTGGTGCCTTTTCTGCCGTCACATTTCTGTGTATCTGTATCTGTGACCCTGTCTAGAATAAACACTAGGCTTTACCAGATTTACTGAGATCAGAACGAAAACCACTCCATGGCTGGCATGGCCAATTTGTAAATTAATAAACTATACCACACTGATGACAGTGAGATAGCAAAAAGTGCATGGTTCATGGTCTCGTGGTCCCTGGTAATCCAATAAAACCTGACACCAGATGTTTTAAATTAGTTGCAATTTATTAATGCCCAAATAAGCCCTAATAATTTCACCTCTAACATGGTTAATTCTAAACAGCTGATGGCTTTTACCACCAGGGCTGTTAGGTGTACAGAAAAATGAAGCAAAATTGCTTCTTTTTCTGGGTGTCTCAAGCATCCATGGCAGCCGTCTGGTTATTCCTCTTGGACACCTAGACATATAGTCTGTCTGATATTTATACAGTGTTTGACAATAAATGCAAAACAAAGGACATTTTCCAGTTTTCAGACACTTGACCATAAAAGGCAAGAGAGTAGTGTCATGAGATAGGGGCCCATCATACACTTATCACAAGATACGTCTGTCAGCAGTTGCTACATAAAAGTTTATTTGACATTTGATTTAGACAAAACACATTATTTGTCTCAGGTCATAAAGGGAACTTACATTATTGAAAATAGCCTGTCTAGGAAAGGCAGAAAAGCTAATGTCTCAAGACAGGAACATAGTGGATAGTCACTGGCTCTTGCTTTAATTTATACATTTTAGACATAAACAACATAAAATAGGAAATAGCCCAGACAGCTCTGCACGTACCTCTCATTCTGCTTGCACAGCTGTCTAGGCTGGCTAAATTTATATTTTTAGCCATGATCTTTATTTTGCACCTAAAGAATAATGTGCTTTGTACAAAATATTCCTTTCAAGCACAACAAATTTGCCTTGATTAAAACATCTGCTTTGGAGTCAACACCACTCCTTCACCCTATTCTGATACCATTTTACCTGGTCTTAACATTTTAGTTAAAACCTGTTTTACACTTATAACACTTTTGTAGCATTCTTGCCATAATACACCAATGCTCCTCTGCTCTTTACACCCTTGCAATTCTGCGGGACAAGCATCATTCATCATCTTGAAAACTTGGACTTCCTTCACACTCCATCCCTGGATTTACTTCACACTTAGGATTCTAGCACTCCTTCAGAAAAGACCTACTCTTCAACCTCAGAATCATCGCTCATCTGCATCATCCATAGATCGGGATAGATCATCATCTCACTAAGAAGCTCACCAACCTCAGATTAGCTATGGTTACTGGAACCCAGGTCCTTCTCCTTTTAGTATGCCCCAAGGGACGGGCAGACCTCCTGCCATAGGTCCTCAGAGGTTTCCTCCACCTGGGTTTTTCCTCTCCTGAGTGCCAGGGCCTCATACTCTTCGTGAGTTGGAGGAGGTATCTTTTGGGGCCTTCTATTCCTACAAATTACTGCGAGATACCTACTACTCCAAGGGTGGAATAGAGTAAAGCCACAGAAAGTACAAGTTGCACAAGACATATACCCCATCTCTCTCCCATTGCTACTCCACAAACATTAAATGGGAGGGCTTGGCCCGAGGTTCAATGTGGAATAGCTCCTCCCACAACCTCTATTTAAGCCCTCCACTAATGCACCTCTCTTGCTTAGGGAGTGTTTTGCCCACCACCATCCCTCCTCCTCCTTCTTCAGCGCTCTTCTCACCCTTGTTCCTGGGCCTTCTACTCCTACAAAAGTACTACCTACATACTTACTACTCAAGGGTGGGAATAGAGTTAAGCTACAAAAAGTACTACAAGTTACACAAGCATATATACCCCATCTCTCCCCATTGCTATTCCACAGACATTGAACCTATCCACCACCAGCAGTGTGCTCACTAATTTCCCTCTATGGCCAAGTGGATGAAGAGGGACCACCCTTGTACATTGGGGCCTATGAGGGAAGGCTAGTGCTTGAAGCCCTAGGTTTTCACCTACTGGGTTCATGAGGTGGGTCATAAGAAGACTATGTTGAAAGTCTGGGATCAAAATATTAAAACCAACAAAGTTATTGAGGTATGTTGTAATTTTAATATGCACACTCATAACTTTGCTAATTTTCAACATTTAACCCTCAAATTTTCAGCATAGCCATTTTGTCACACCGCCTCATGAATGGGGCAACTGTTGTTTTTAAAATCCTGGCCAACATGTGATTTAGACTGCTGGCACAAAATTACATTTTGTCCAGGATGATATAAAATGACATCTGTCATATTCAGAAGAAGGGGTCACAAAAGATTCTGTTGAAAGTTTGGGGTCAGAATGTCACAACAACCAAAAAAGTTATGAAATAACATTGTTTGCAAGGGATGTCTGTTGGCCCACCGGGGACCACATTGCCGTGCCAATGACCCGAGTTCAGTTGTGAACTCAGTGAACTGGCTTAATGGGGAAAGCCTGGGAGGGACAGAGCAGTGTTTTGGCACAACACAGCATCTTGTGGTGTGCTGGGGAGCTTTCTCTCACAAAGTATTGACATGCGTATTGAGGCCTGATAGGCCCATGCACTGGGTCAGGACTGTTCCAGTATTGTATTTGTTTCTTTGCAGAGGTCCCAAAGGGACATTCACAAATAAGGATACAATTTCACTATCAGAAAACAATGAAAATTAATTGCCAAAAACAACGTTATTGCAGACATTAGGTTGAACAATGCAAAAATGCACAAAGTAGGGAAATGAAAAATATTAGGGTTTTGGGTCTCTGAAGTATTGATAAATCAGTGGTGGATCTTCCTTTGGGTTGTCAAACCTAATGCCAACCCCTCTCCTGAACAAACGAGGTCAAATGAGATCTGTTTTGGTTATGCAGGGCCCTGTGTGAAGAAAACTGTGACAGATTCTGTTGGCAGCAAGTGGCGAGCCATACTTCTCTACCTTTGAAGAGTGTATCACTATGAGGCACTGGCTTGCAAGTGTACCTTGTTCTTCATACAGAAGGCTATGGGCTGGGGGAGGAGGTGGGCATTAGGGTTGACAACGCCAAGGAAGACACCACCACTGATTCACCAATACTCCGGAGACCCAAATCCCTAATGATTTTACATTTCCTACTTTGTGCACTTTGTGTTTTTCAACCCTAATGTCTACATTAACGCTGCTTTTTTGCAATTAATATATAAAATACATGGTTGGTCCCTTGTCCTTATTGAAAGTTCTTTATTTCCCATATATGATCATACTTATTAAAAAGATGCAATCACTTTATTAACTCACATAACAGCCACCTTAAAACCTCCAGAAACCTACCTGCAGGAAACTACCTAGCCTACACTTAATACCAACCCAACAGTCTCCCTCCTCCAATCTTACTCTAAAGCAACGATGTCCTCTAAGCTACAAGTGTCTCCTTTAGGCTGATCCTACCTGACCACGATGCTCCTGACTGCAAACAGTTGTCTTCTACTGCCACTTGGACTACAGTGTGTACCTTGAATGGCCTCTACTGACTGCTCACCATGCCACTCCCCAGCTGACCTCCCAACTACTTGCCATGCTGCTCTCTACCACGCACCACTCAGCTCGCCATCATGACACTAAAAGAAAGACTGCAGGAGCCACGCCTTTTATAGGAGGCCCCAGCAGTACAGAAACACTGCAGAGACAAAACAGACAAAGCCCTAGCACAACCCACTACATTATGGAAAAACACCAACAGATATACCACTACCCTATGGAAAATATCTACACTATGGAATAACAGAGCACACATAGAGTAGTGTCCAACCTATAAAATAAATGCTGTTTGCTTCTCATTCACTTGCAACCACTGCCCCATCTTGGTTGCCCTTTCTCTGTGCTGCCTCCACCCTCTTTATGTCTTTCCTGAGGTGCAGTCTCCAGAACTGGACACAGTATTTCAGGTGGGGGCATACTAGAGAGAGGTACAGTGACAGCACCACCTGCCTCCTCCTGCTGGTGATGCCGCCACTGTGCAGAACTATGAAGAACTTCTTTAGGAACTGGTGTGCAAAACTAAACACACAATAGTTTAATAATGGAACAGTGGCTCCACAGTCACATTGGATCTCCTCATGTCATCTTTAAAAAGTAAAGCATGCCCATTGGCTGGTGATGGTTTACTAGCACCCCAACACCTGCTGAGAAAATTGTGTACAAGACTTTGAACTTGCCAGCATCTGTGAGGCCATTCAATATATATTACTGATTAGTCTACCCTCTCCACTTACCGCTCCATCATGTCAGATTCACTGCTGTTCTGACACCCTGAACTGAACAGATTTGTGAAAATTTAAAAAAATTTAGACAAAATTAACAAAGTACTGAATTTTGATCTACATTTTAGAGTTAGGTCACAAACAGTTTAATGCTGTTCATTGCTTTTTTTTGGTATGATCTTTTCTCCCCCTTGCTCACTGGGACCTGCTCCTCCTTCAGCCCTAGTACCACCAGCAACCCCCTCACAACTCCCCCAGAGCTGCCTACCTCATATTGCAGCCTCCCTTCAGGTTAACCCGCCATATCCCTTGCGGAGGGTCTCCTCCTGAGAGGAAGGCACCGGCTAGCCATTCCAGCACACTATTTTCTCTCTTGCTGGGGCTGCTGGCGGGCGTTATTCGCCGGGAATGCTTGAGGACATTGTCAGGTCGGTCTCAATCATCCGGTCGATCCCAATGCAGTTTCCGCTTTTTCTGGTGTTCCTGCATCGATGTCCTCTGTAGTTCCTCCTCTGTCTCCACTGGGGCTGCTGCAGCAACATGCTGCCCTAACCCACCCCAGGAGAGGAGAGCAGCCCAACGGATGCTCAATCTCTCCTTCCCCTGCCGACCCCAGCGCCCCTGGTCTTTTTCCGAACCGGGTTGCTGGCATGGTTTGAGGCAGGCAGCGCCTCAGCTCTCACGCCACCGGTCACGCCATTGCTTTTAAATGGTTCATGAACATGAACAACTGAGCAATTATCAGCGCTCAGACTGTCCACAGGTTTTCAAAGTTTAATGTTGCTATCACAGTACAGTAAACCCTTTTTATCCAAATGTCATGAGGGACATTAAAACATTTGGATAAACAGAGTTTTAGTTAATTGGGGTTCCTATACTTAACACAGTACAGTACTAAGATGCAGGCTCTTAATTCTTTCACCAAAGTACTGTAAGCTAATACCCTGAGGAGAGATAGGAGAAGACTTTGTTTTGTTCAGTGAGGGTGAAAGACCCTTCTGAATGCTGCCACACACGCATGCTTGTGACTGGAAACATTGTACCATGCTTGAGAGCGAGAGAGAGAGAGAGAGAGAGAGAGAATGAACGAGAATGAATGAGCACAGCGATGGTACTGAAATAAAACTGAAATCACTGTACCATGCTTGAGACCTTGGAGAGAGAGAGAAAGAGAGGGAGGGAGAGAGAGAGAAGAACGAGTAGGCACACAGGGATGGGTTCAGTTAGGGCAGCTACTGAAATAAAACTGAAATTACTGTATCATGCTTGAGATCTTGTGGAGAGAAGAACAAGGAGCACAGCGGTGGGTTCTGCTAGGAGAAACCACTGAAATAAAAGTGCAATAACACTGCCTCAGAAATGGTATTACAATGGTTTCAAGACAAAGGATAAAGGAAAGAGAAAGCACAAGCACAGAGACTGTATGACTTACTGATTTGGACTTCAGTGCTGCAGTGGATTTGGCACAGGAGAAGAGACCCCCTCCAAATGCTGCCTCAGGCAAGCACACTTGTGACTGGGAATACAATACTGTACTGTACCTTGCTTGTGACTGGGGAGAGGCAGCACAAGCACAGCTGACAGTTCAGCTGAAGCAACTGCCTTGGGGAACAAACACGGCAACTTCAGTGCTACAGTGGTTTTGGCTTACTTCACTAGCTTCACAAGGTACAGGATGGAGGTTGCCATTTCTTATGTTACACTAGACTGTGGGTAGCAAACACTATCACTGAAAAGAAAAAAACAGCCTGTGCTGAGTCCTGAACAGGTGTGAAAGTTTAATGATGGGATATAAGAAGGATTAACCCTCGACAGAGCATGAGTTACTGGGGAATTAGTCCATGCCTGGGGGTTGTGGCACAGAGGCTGCAGGCGAGTGCGACAAGCACCCGAGTGGATTAATTACATAACTCCACACTCTGGAGTGGGTTGTACACTACTGTTTATGTTGGAAAATGCGGAGTGTTGACTACGAGACATATAGATGCCAGACTGAGATGTGCATTTCAAACAGCAAGAAGAGCATTTATTGAACAATAGGAACACACAAAAGCATATTGCCGGTGAGCTGGTCTCAGGCAACAGCAACAGTGGACTGTACTTCATAACATGTATAACTAAGTCAGATGTGCCTTGACAACAGGAAAAGGTAATTTAATTTAACAACACTGGTAATTTTATTCAGCAACAACACTGGTAATTTCATTTAACAACACTAACTGCACACTGACTGCAAACACTAACAGAAAAGTTGAACAGTGATATGGAAGTGTAGTTCAACACTTGTACAGAGAAATTCACAGGCTTTGCGAAGGGTGACACAAATATTGCAGTAGTGCATTTCAAAACATCTACAGAGAAATTTGCAGGCTGTTCCAACGAGCAGAGAAATATAGCACTGTGCCTTGTGGAAAGTTCATGTTTATCTTACTTCAAAGGTGTCACTGAGTGACAGCAATGGATGACAGGCATGCAACAGGAATGGTACATTGAGGTCCACACAAGAAATAAATCAGATGCCCAACACAACAGTCAGAAAAGACAAGAAACCTGGATGTCAAAAGGTGCGGTCTTGTTTTTGAAATGTGTGTTACTAACTACAAGAACAGCTATGGAAAGTTTCCGAACTGTGGCCTTTTGTACTGACGCCTCCGTAGGGCTGGCAAAGTTCACTGATGGGATGTATTTATGGGTGCATTGTAGTAGAAGAAATTACCTGGCCCATTTATTGTGAAATTTTGTGGGTTAAATGGGTGAGAAGGTGGCGTGGCTGGTACACTGCGGTTTATTGCAGGGTGGATGTCTGCGGAGGGATAGCCTCAGTTGTTTGTGGTGCTGGCTCAGTGGGATCATTGGGTGGTTTGCTGACAGTGGTGGTTGGTGGGCATTTCTTACTGCTGCAGGATAGAATATTGGACTACTTCTGTTGATTGGTGCTGGATGTCAACAAGTAGTTCAAGTTACTTTCACACCAATGCCCCATCACTGTTATAATCTCCCATGATACCAGGCCAGCTTCTGACAGGAGACACACTGCCATACTCCTAATGGAGTGACTGTATAGCATCAGATTGGTTTGGCATTGGTGAAGATTTGTACCATGAGCTCGCCTAGATAATTTACCCCATGGGTTGCTTGCAATACCAGCAGTGCTGCTGGTTGAGGATACATTGTGGCAGCTTCTTGAGTGGAGATAAAAAGGCAGTTGCATCTGTGGGGCATTTGACACATATTTCTTAAGTAGTGTCACTGGACAGTCAGGGTTACTGTTGGACAAAGATGACACCTCTGAGTGTGTCTGTGACTTTCTCATTGATAATGTTATGATTCTTCATGGTCTCAATGAATGTCAGGGTGATGAATTCTGCCCATTCATCTGTAGCCAGGGTGAAGGAGTTGTGTCTCAGTTTGATGAGCCCTTCTCAGCTCCTTTGTGCTAACCCCAGTTGCAACTCAAACCACAGTCTCTGTACGAGACCATAGGCAGTGTCTTGGCTGAGCTTTGGCACAAGTACAGATGACATGCAGATCTGCCTCGTGATGCAAGGATGGTGAAAGGAGATATCAAGGTCAGTCTGCCAGTACTGTGTCAGCACAGTGACAAAAACATTGTTGGCAGCAGTGAATTTGGGGTCAGTGATAATACTCATGTTGCAGTTCAGATGAACACTGTTTAAGTGTCTGAGTCCAGCCCGTAACCGAATAATGAGCTCACAGTGTATTGTTTGCCCATGGTGCTCATACAGAGGACAGAAGTGTCAGAGCACCTGGGCAAGCTCAACAGCTCATAGTGGGTAGATCGATGGTGTGGAACTGACCTCAGCCTCTTGGAAAACATTCACTGCCCACGCTGTGGTTTTGTGTGTGTTAGCCTCATTTCTTTTTAATTTTTAAGTGCATGCAGTTCAGTGGAGCTCAGGCAGAGGTGCGGGTGTTGCATTGGGGATCGGCTCGGCTGCTCTGTGTTTCCATGCTCTCTGTGTACTGCTTCTTGGGTCTTTTAGGTGGGGACTTGTCTTCACCATACGTTGTTCACCCACTCACTAACAGAGAGATTCCCAGACAGGACAATTGACTGCATAGCTGCGCCTCATGGTCCTCGTCTGGCTGATGTGGCACTGATGCTCTGTCTATTGGCTGCACACAGATGTGATACCAGGAGTATGCCTCAATAACTCTCGCTGTCTCAGCTGTGTGCCAGAGCAAGCATGAATTACTAGGAATTAATCTACAGTCAGGTGACAACTCTTGATGAATGGCATGGAGCATTTTCCTCACCATGTTATAAGGAGGATTACTGAACACATAATGAGGTGCTAATGACCAGCTTAAGACAAGCGCTAATCATGCTGTCAGCACAGTTCAGCTGTTACACTGCTAAGGCTGAAAAGTCAGGTTAGGTGTGGGGGACAAGTCTCAGTTTCAGATAACTGAGAGTTTCTGAAAATCGGGTTCAGATAACCGAGATTTTACTGTACTATGCACAGTATTTGTTTTGTGTTTGTATGTTTGTCAGTTGGTAGGTACTGTATGTGCATCTGTGTCTGATGTCACCATTTTTATCAATGTATTTGACCTCAGCTGGCCCGGTGGACGCAGAGGGCTGAGTCGCTGGATGCCACACCTCAACCACGCCAGTGACCCGAGTTTGGGAACAGACTTGGTCATCGGGGCTGGCTGGGCAAGGAGAGGATTGAACATCCAAAGGACTGCTGTCCTGTCCTGGGGAGGGTGGGTGGGAAGCCCCACTCTAGTAGTGGCCCCCAGTGAAGACCAAGGGTACTACATGCAGCGCACAGGAGGACAACCAGAAAGCTGTAAAACAGCTTCAGCACCACCGGATGACGCCTCCATGCTCCATGTTCCCTGAACCTCCAGGAGCATCCTCCACCACAGCAGTGCCTCGGACCATGGAAAAATAGTGTGCGGGGCTCCCTGCCCTTGGAGGAGGGACCTGCCCGGCGATGGATTACGTCGAGGGACAATCGGGGTCGGCTGTGATGTATATGTGTGTGTGTGTGGGAAGAGCTCTAGAAGAGGACAACTGAGGCATGGAAGCACTAGGTGGCTCCAAGGAGGTGGACGCCGAGTGTGAGGGAGGTAAAAACATTACACAAAAAAAAAAATTGACCGCATGCAAATACATTGCTGAAATCAAGTTTTACTGTCAGTTATTTTCATTCAAGACTATCGAGTCTAAATAAAGTGAATATTTTATTACAGAAGCTATATCACATTTTATAGTATGATTCATGCTTAAGCCATTTCCCAGTAAGAAAACTACGTTAACCACCCATAAGTCTAGCCTAATAAATTATCATTATTAGTGGATTCCCCTGATGATGGAGACAAACTTCAGGAGGATCTGAACAAGCTATTGAAGTCTGATTAAATGTAGCCAAATGCAGGGTTCTACCCTTGGAGTGGTGAAACAAAAGTAGGAACTGCACACTGTTTGGTCTCCTCTTTGCAGTGGAGGAGTAGAATGATCTAAGGGTCATATAGGACAAGAGGGTGAAGGATCACAAGCAGTGTGCAGCTACTGCCAAGAAGGCTGGATGAATGCTGGGCTGCATGAAAAGTAAAGTGCCCAGCAAAGAAGGGGTAGTAATCTTGTCACTCTATAAGGCCCTGCTGTGGCCCTACCTTGAGTACTGTGTCCAGTGCTGGGCTCCCAATATATAAAATGGCATTGAGGCAGTATAGTGGGTGCAAAACAGGGCCAACAAAATGATAAGGGTATGAATGATAAAAGTTATAAGGAGACTGGAGCCCTTGACATAGAAACATAGAATCTATGGCAAAGGGAGACCATGGCCAATTAAGTCTTCTCATAGTTATTGCTGCCTTACCTCCCAAGCTAAGCGCCATGGTGGAGCTATTCATCTTTTCCCCCCCTTCTGCTTTCTCCTGTCCCTGTCCCCCAAGTGAGACTATGAGTCCCTTGGTCCAGTCCCATCCATGCTCTAACTAATTTAAGGCCCTTGCCCCACGACCTCTGCTGGCAATCTTTCCAAGGCTCTACCTCCCTTTTAGTGAAGAACTTCCTCACATCCTTCATGAATTTGACCACTACCAATCTCTAATTGTGCCCCTCATAACTGCATCTCTTTTCTAACAAACAGTTCCTCACAACTTACTCCTACTTCTACCCTTTAGAAGCTTATAAGCCTCTATCAAGTCCCCGCCCTGCTTGGCCTGCTGCGAATACACGCTTAGGACTTTCAGTCAACTCTCATTGGATCTACCTTGCTGGCCCTGAACTATTTTTGTGGACCCTTCACTGCATTGACTCTATCCTATCAATATCCTTTCTTAGGTGAGGGCTCCAGAACTGGGCACAGTATTCTAGGTGAGCATCACCAATGATCTGTGCATGAGCAGTATCACATGCCCCCCCGCTGCCAAAATCCCTCGCTATATACCAGAGCAGCCTTGATGCCCTGCTATAAGCTTTATTGCATTGGCTGGCTTGCTTTAATGAGTCACTGATGAGGACACGAGATCCCTCTTTGCTCAAATAGGCCATCTTAACTCCTCCCATCCAATACTCCTTGTGTGGGTTCTTATTCCCTAAATGCATCACATTGGCTTCTTGGCATTGAATCTTAACTGCCAGACCTTTGACCACCTCTCAAACTTTTCTAGATCTTTCTGGGTTCCTTATTGCTTTCTCCCTCCACCCTGCCTTTCCCAATGTCACTAATGAACATATTAAATAGGACTGGTCCCAAGACTGACCTGTGGCACCCCTCTCATGACATGTCCCCAGATCTGACCCTGTTTACCCACCCTCTACTGCCCACCCCTACCAAGTTTCCCACCACTTGATTAATCCTTTCTCTGCTTCTAAATTCTCCAGCTTTTAAAACAGCCTTCTGTATGGCACAGATTCAGAGGCTTTGCTGAAGTCAAGTAGAGCAACTCCAACGCTTGGCCTCTGTCCATCGCCTAGTGACCCAGTCAAAACATGATTAGTTTGGTTTGACATGATCTTCCTGACACAAACTCATGCTGCTGCTGTTCTGCAGACAGTTATCTTCTAATCAGGCCACAAGGCTTTCCTTTTCTGTGGTCTCCATCAGTTTACTCACAGTGGTGGTGAAGTAAGGTTTACAGGTCTGTAGTTGCCTGGATCCTCCTTGCCCCTCCCCTTTGAAGTGGGCCCATGTCTGCAGTTCCCTAGGGCCAGGGGCTCTGCCAGCTCTGAAGCTAGTTCTCTGAATACCCTTGGGTGCAGGGCATCTGGGTCCATCACCTTGTCTACCAAAAGGGCCACTAAGCATTTCCTTACAGGTTAAATTATGAATACCACCCTCCAATTTCCTGTGCCCCCATTTAGCTGCCTTGATCCTGCTTTCTGGTAGAGGTCCAATATATTCAACTGTGAACACTGAGCAGAAGTAATTGTTAATGACATTGGCCCCTGCTTGTCATCTTCCACCACCCTTCCCTCAGCTAGCATGACAATCCCTCTCCTAGCCTTCTGTTTCTCCCTAATGTATCTAAAACATTTCATTTCCCTCCTTTTATACCCTCAACAATCTGCATCTGCATGTCTGCCTTTGATCTACTTTCTGTCACTTTCGACTCTTTTAGTTTGGCTTGATATTCCTCCTATCCTTTGGTCACCTGGTGCCCTATGAATGCCTCCTATTTGTTCCTTACCTACCGTGACATACTGTCACCTTCAACTCTTTAGTTTGGCTTGATATTCCTCCTATTCCTCCTACCCTTTGGTCACCTGGTACCCCATGAAGGCCTTCCTATTTGCCTTTCCTTACCAACCGTGACAACAGCTCAATCTCTAGTGTTTGTTTCTGTTGGTGACCTTCAGGGCACAGGAGTCAGTTACCTCCAGATTTTGCCCCTTGATTATTCCACATGTTTCCTTCACCCCATGATCTGTTCTAGCCTCACTAAGTTTTCCCATGACCCTTTCTCATCCATAGAAGATCTACACATTTGAGGTCCAAAGCCACTGCTCATGAGGGCGACCATAGTTTTTCACTGCCCATTCAAACCACATGGAATTGTGGTCACTGGACCCTATATTCCCTGACAGCCACCCACCTACCTCCTCTGATTTGGTATGTAACAAGTTGAGGATGGTGTCCTCTGTGGGTTCCCTAAGCAGTTGCACAGTACACAGTCCTGCATCATGTCCAGCAGTGCCTAACTGCTGGTGTTCCTGGCCACCAGAGTATCCTAGTTAATGTCTAGCAGACTGAGGTCCACTACTATCACTAGTTCCCATTTTGCTGCACCCTCTAATTTCCTCACCCAATTCCTTATTCCCTCTCCTTTTGCCCAGGTAGTCAGCAGACTACTCCCAGTCTAACCTTTTACCAGCAGCCATAGAAGCTATACCCAAATCGACTCCACTTCCTCCTTCCTTCTTGATGGTCACATCTTCTGTAGCTTCAATACCCTCCCTGATATACAGGGCTACTCCCCCACCTTTACCATTGCCCTGTATCTGCTGTACAGGGTATACCCTGAAAACTGCCACACCCATTCATTGTTCCGGTGGTCCACATCTCTGTGATGACTACCAAAATTTAACTGGCTTTGCCACAGTTGCCATAGATCACTGCTCTAAGTATTCAGGCTCCTGGCATTTAGGTAGACCCCTACCAACATTCCCCCTTATTCCTCTTCCTTATATGTTCCCTGGTCTCTGCCCTACAGCCTTCTTAGTCCTCCTTTTCTCCTCCTGTTGTCTGGATTAATGTGGCCCTAACTTCCGCCTCCTTCGTGATTTTTTTTGGTCCCTGCCCTGCCTCCACTGGCACCTCCTAATCTCCTTTCTGTGTCTGGGGAGTCCCTTCACAGTATTCCCTGTCCTCCTTCCCTACTAGGGAATTCATAGCCTCTGTCTTCTCCCTCTTCAGTTTAAATGATGGTCCACTAAGACATCAAGTTTCTGCTCTAGTGAACTTGTTCCTCCCTCATGGAAATGAAGACCCTCTCCTTGAATAACCTTCTGTCCCAGAAGCTACTTCAGTCTCCCGTATATCCACACTCCTCCTCCTCTGACACCACCCGTTCAACCAATTAGCTGAATGCCTCAATTTCCCACTGTGTCACCCTACTCTCTATTCCTGCTCCACACTGGTAGCACCTCTGACAAGGCTAGCAAGTCTACCTTCTCCTTTACATCCCCAACCCTATGGAAGTTTGATTTAACTTCCTCCAACCTTTGTTTGCCAGGTCATTTGCACCCAAGTGCACAAGAACATGTGGCACCTCCCATCCTATCATCTTTCCTGTTCTTTCCTGTCTCAATGTAAAACACCCTGGCAGGCATTTGACCTCCACCCCTTCCTTCTCCCATAACCACCTTCGTGACTCACCTTATCATAGGTCCCCTACTATGAGCATTCTGCTGGCTACCTTCTTTCTTGTTCTGACCTGGGTGACATGCTACCCTGGAGAATGAGAGGCTGAGGTGGGCGTGATCCCAGTCTTCTGCATACTCAGTGGTATTGGCAAGGTTGAGCGGTTCCATGGTAGAAATATATGTCGACAACAATGTTGGCGACATCCTGCAATTGGAACAATGCCGACAGTTGGCATTGGTCCTGTCAAGACAATGTTTTTTCAGTGGGGCTTTTGCCCCCACCCCATTTCTAAATAACCAACCTGAGTCGGAGTTGGTTTGGGGTGGGGCAAAATACCAGGAGTCGCATTGGTGAACAGTGGACCACCACGGTGACCTGCTGTGGTGGACTGCTAGGTAAATGTCGCCAGTGCTGACCTGACACCAGGTTGAACAGATAGAGAGTTCGACCTGGTGTGCTCCAGAAGACACAGGACACATCCTGAAGCTCAAAATGGGTAAATTTAATGGTAGTGTTAGGAGGACTTCATGTTCCAGAGGGTAGTGAACCTACATGGGAACTGCTGCCTACCAGTGAAGACAGTGGACCTGAGGACTAACAGGCTTTCAAGGTAAGCCTAGACACATTTGTGGTTACCAAGGAATTTCAGAGTACCTGGTAGAACAGAAGGTTTCTAGACAGAGATGCATGCAAACAACATAAATTGTAGTGAAAAAGAAAAAAATATTGAAAACTGGGAATCAAACCCAGACTCTCTCCAACTACTGTCCTGTGCTCTGCTACTGTGTTATCATTTACCTGGTGGGACAGAAGGTTTCTAGGCAGAGAGGCATACTAACAACATAAATTGTAGTGAGAAAGTAACAATTTTCACAACTGGGAATCAAACTCAGGCCCTTCCAAACTACTGTCCTGCGGCTTTGCCACTGTGTTATCATTTTACATGGCAAGGTAGAAGGTTTCTACACAGGTTGCATGTTATGGGGAAGCGTGTCCTGCACTGAATCGATCTCGCTGCGGCTGCAGCAGAGTTTGCAGTAATAACTCTCAGCAAAACTGGAAAAGAATGCTTTCTCGGTGAAAGCATTCTTTCCAGTTGTAGCAGAGAGTTAATTACTAAACTCTGCTGCAATCTATGGGAGATCGATTCAGTGCAGGATACGCTTCCCATAACATGCATTTCTGTGTAGAAATTCTACCAAGTTTCCTTCAAACCTAGATAAGCCTCAGATCCTCAGTCAGAACTGATTAAGTTGAGTGCAGCATAGAAGTAACAGTTCAGTGTTCTGAAAGTCTGCTTTAAACCTTGCTGAAACTCAATCACTAACATCTGATGACATCTAGCAAATTCTCCTTCGGTGCTACATACATTGTAATGAGAAAGAAACAGTGTTCCACACTGGTGAGTGAACCCAGGCTTGTGTAGATCTGAAACTCTATGCCACACCTTAAAAGCCCTACCAGTGACATTATCAGTGACATCATGCAGAAGAATCAATCACACAGAATGTAACCTTAAACCTGATGAAGTACAAAAAGAACACAGATGACCACAAGAGGTACTTGCAAGCTAAAGCCTTCCATCACCTGAAAAGGCAAATATTTCAGCTAGCATGTGAGGGTACAGAAACTGACTGCATGAGCTCTGCACAGAATTTTGAATGTATGGGAACCCGTAGACATACAATCTCAGTTTTGAAGCCACTGCACCCTCTGTTGAAATTTTCAACTGCATACAATTTAGTTGGGGAGGGGGTTAAAGGTCTAAACTGCACATTTTGTAAAAGCTGGGTTAATAATAAGCAATATGGACAAAAATATACACATTCACATATTTTGTACAAGTTCCAATCTGTGGAATTGAAAAAAATAAATGGGTTTAAAATGAATAATTAGCACAGAACTGAACAATTTTACATATTTTTGCAAACTGCTTATCTTTACAAACTGTGTTTAACAATGCACAATTTGGACATAAAGGCACACTTTTCATATTGTGCACATAGAACATTTTGAATGGTGCATTTTTACAACACTGGGGTTTAAAAAATGTTATTTATACAAAATGCGCTGTCATCGAATCTGTATGTTTTTAGCATAGTCTCACCAAACAGCAAAATCATCAGATTCTCTCTCAGTTTTGCCTGTCAGCTGGGGAAAGGTGTAGCAATGATGGATCCTTACTGTTGATGTGAGGATGGGAAGAAATTAAAAAATAATAATTCTAAAACCCTTTTCTAGAACAGTGGTGAGTCATTAACACCTGAAACACTCTTTGAAGATCAGTGACTGAGGTGGTGCAGATTTGGACCCAAATATGGGAGATCTGCTTGCAAAATGTGTTAAAAATAACCTTGATGTGGCATTCAGTCCTACAGCCATGCCTCTCAACCTGTCATCATTAAAGTGCATAGCACCTGTCTCCAAAATGCAGGCAGCAAATGGCCAGAATGTATAACACCATCTAATCTTACAGAAGAAAAGTCCAAGAAGACTGAATCCCATGTGTTTAGTGTTAAGGAATGTTTATGTAACGTTAGTTTCATTCTTCAATAGCTTGTTGTCCAGAACATAATGAGGAACATTAGTAAATCTTCACAGGTCAAGACCAATTTGAGTGTAAAACACAGTAGCACTAAACAAAATACATGGCAGTTGAGAAGTATACCTAAGTCATAGAGAATAATGGATAGGCAAGGTGTGTGTGTGTTATGATTTTTTTCACACCTCAGGTTTATGTGGTCATCACATACCAAGTGTGTGAAACAAAATTCATAAACACACATTAGCTATCTCTATTTTATAATTGCTGGTGCTATGCAAGGAGCTAGTGTTGAAGACAGTTGTAAGGTGGATTGTTCACACACACACACACACACACACCTCTTTCTCTCTCTGCGCTCCCTCGAACTGCCTTTTTATTTTAAATTTACTCACCCAGTGCTGTCATCCATCCCCGACTTCAGGTGCAGCCCCATCTGAATCACACTTGGTTTTCTTCTGATGTGGACAGGTGGTGGGATCAACCAGATATTTGTTTTACGGGAGGATCAAGCCAAATAATAAATAAGGAAAACAAATATTTACTGCGTGGGCCACTTTCGATCGTGCTACTGGGAGTGAGGAATGTGAAATTGTTTCTTGAATGCCTTAATAACTGGATTTTGGTAGGGGCATGCCTTAGACAACTAGTATTGGAACCCATTCGAGAGGGAGCAATCTTTAAACATTTTAAACATAACCTCAAGAAAATGTTTTTACAGAAACTATTTATTGTAATTGTTTTTCATGAATAACACTTCTTAGTTGTTGTTGTGTTATATTTATAATGACAGTGTTGTGTTTATGTTGTTATTGTATATGTTTTATCAGTTTTTAAAAATGTGTTTGATTGACTTGGGACATTCTGTAAATGAGACCTGCTCTCATGGAACTTATCCTGTAAACCCATATCTTTTAAATATATTAAGAAGTGTAAGACATGTGCTTGCCAGTGTGGGAAGTAATCTCACAAAAATATAGCAACATACGAGGCCAAACTGAAGGACATTCCACTGCAGGTTACACCAATCAGATTGCTGCCCTTGCCAGAGAAAGCCGAAGTTAATCTTGCCCAGAAAAGTCTGAGGGCAGACCTAGGACTAGGCAGCCAGCTGTGAGCTGTCACAGTGTGAGGAGGGCCTGGCTGCTGGAAAAAGTCATTTAGGGAAGTCTGCCTAGGGCTTCTACAGCCATTCAACAGGAGGTGACTTTGAGATTTATATCACCTGTAAAGTACAAAGATTGAACTGTATGTTTTCTGATCACTTTGAGGATGTTTCATTGCTGGTTGATGAAATGAGAGTAGCTGCCCAGAATCCAATGAAAAAGTGACTGTTCCACCTCTGTTGTTCTGGAGAGCTACCCAACCTTTTGCTCAAGTTATCATATAACTCTCAGTGTGCCTCACCAACTTGCCAGTGCACATACTACACAGAGGTATTTATGTTAAACAGCAGCAAAACCACCCCAATGCCACAGGTGTGCATGGAGTACCCAATTCAAGTGCTACAAAAAGCTCCAGCACCACCTACTACAGAATGAAACAGTCAAACCCAAACTGAAAATGCAAATAACAAACTTTAATTCCAATAGTGTGCAACAAGAACCTCTCACGGGAGCTCGAAGAACAGCCCACACCTCCTACGGTTTCACCAGAAGGCATCTTCAGGGAGTGCGGAGGTGTTGGCTATTCTCTAGCTCCCAGTGAGGTCTTGTTACACCTGTGGGAGGTAAAAATGTTCTGTTTGCATTTCAATTTGAGTTTGACTATTTCATTCATGTGTGGTGGTGCCAGCTTTTTGTAGCACTTGTATTTATGTTACAGCCAGATCTCTTCCTCAATTTGTCTTTTGCAAAGCCAGATCATATCACCCAGAGCAGGAGATGCAGTATAGGGTAAAAGGAGGCTGAACATTGTTTTCGTGATTGCACACTATTTGTCTGCTGTGGATATAATCCACCCAAGGTAGGGCTCGAAGGTCTACATGACTTTCTGCACATGCTTAGAAAACTTGAGCATTCTGAACTAATAGTGTCTGGCGTGTGAATAAACTTCAGACCGTGGTGTGATATTTATTTTTCAAAAGTTTGAAAAATAATAAATGAAAACAAACAAATTGCAAAGAAAATCACTACTTAACATCAGTAGTTTCTCTCCATAATACAGTCCTGGATCTTAGAGCTCCTAATGCCCTTTTCATCTGCATCCAACAGTTTGTGTACTGTAGCACCTCTCTTCTATCTCAGGGCTGAGCCCTACTGGACTGAACTGAACTCAGTGTAAGAGGTTTTATATCTTTTGATGGGGTCATGTGACTTAGTCCTTTCTGTTTACATGTTTGGACATATTGTTTGAAAACCAAAGGGTTTTTTGTTTCAGGGGCTTTCTGGTTCAGTTAAAGGTACAGTGCATATATCCACAGATATTGACTCTCTATATCTCTGATCCACAGTGACTAAGCACTTATACAGTATATCACATTCTTATACTTAGAACCTTATACAGTAACAGGTCTATAGTGTGAATTTATGAAAATATCTTAAGGATTTCTTATAACTTTAACGATGATCATGACATTATTATTGTTTTATATGACTTCTGAATCGTTTTTCTTTAAAAGGCTTTATTAACTGTAAGTATTCCTATTTAAAACAGGCTTTTTTTTTGTACACAAAATGTACTTATTCACTTTACACACACCTCTCTGGGTGTTTGGCATCATTCAGGGACCGGATGGATGGAAATGGAAAAAGAATGAAAAGAGAGAACTAGTAGGAAGCTTATTAAGGATGATAAAGAGCTACGCTAGGTGGCTGACCTAGGGTAGGGGGAAAAAGAAGAAGAGCAAACAGAAAAGCGTTAACTGCTGCACAATGGAAGTTCTGGTAGCTAGGAAATAAGGAGATAGAAAAATAGTCAATCAGTCACAGTTGAGGTGTAGCCTAACTCTGCCACAAATAGTGATAGGAGATCTCAACCTAAACTGGCTGTCCAACGAATCCCAATATATAGACATACTTAATGCATACCGACTGCATCAAATCTTACAAACCTGGTCCTTTTTGTATATCTTGTTTAACAATATAATAGAAGTTACATTCCCAAATAGCATCTCGCTCAGCTTGTTTAAAAGACAGGTTTCTTCAACAAAATCCTCTTCTATCAAATCTCTAGGATAACGATTTCCAGTTCTGCTTCCGAATAATGGCAGCTTAGAACCAGAGCCTGTATGTTCCCTGATTTAAAAACTTCTCTCTGGCTGCAATTTTCCATGATCCAGACAAGCTATTGGTTAAGATAATCAGCAGAAGTGCATACTACCTAGGGGGACGAGTTCAGCAGCGAGGGGCGGCAGGATGGAGGAGATTGCTGACAGATCCGAGTCGGAGGCCTCAATTACTTCAGATAACCACGACTCCATGGATTTTAACACGTGGCCCTACTAAGACTCTGCAAAAGCAACGAAAGCTAAAGCAAAGAAAGCCAAAGCTAGATTTAATCTATCAGAAGATACTTACTTTCGAGCAGAAATTAAGGAGTATGTATAGCGAGTTATGCAGAGATGTAATGCAATTAGAACAAAGAGTAGATGACCAGGAGAGAATGGGGACAGCCACGAAAACAGGGTGGATGAGTTGGAGCAGACAGTGCAACAGCTTAGAAACACAAGAACAAATAATCGATCGTCAAGAAGATTTTGAAAAAGGGCATGCTGCAAGAACATTAAAATCTATTGTTTACCTGAGGACTCAGAGGGGATAATATTAAGGACTTTATTGAGGCTTTACTGCATAGTGCTTTGGAATTACTGAAGGATTTTGACTTACAATTAGAGAGGTACATCATGCCTTGCGCTTAAAACCTTCCTCTGCTAATCTTCCTCTGAGGTCAGTAATCCTTCGTTTCAATAGTTATGCCAGAAAAGAGCACATCCTGCTTACAGCTTGGAAATGCCAGAAAGTTTTTATGGCCAACACATATATATTTTGACCATGATTATGGGCGAAAACAATGTGGCTGCAGCATCATATCTCTCCTACTTCCGACTCTTAAAGCAGCAGGACATAAATTCACCGCCCCATACCTGGCTTGACTAATCGTCCATTTGCCTCTGGAAAGAGAGATTTTCTATGGTTCTAGAGGCAAAGGAGAGCTCACTAAATTAGGCCTACACTTCCCAGTTCGTGGCTCTGGGGTTGCAAGCTTGGAGAACGTCCAGCAGGATGGCAAACCAGCTTGAAAAGATGAAGGGAAAACAACAGGACTTGGGAGCAGTTAAAAATGCCTTGGTAGAATACGGAGAGAGCCAAATAGTGAAAACACCTGAGAACATACCTTCAGTGGTTCTGAGACATTTAGTCTGACGGTGGGATGATTTTGGGAAGATGGTGTATATTTACCAGTTGTGGTTTGATTCTCTTTCTGCACTGTTTTGTTTTGGGCCTGAGGTGCTGTCTATCTTAATGAGCCACACCGAGCTTAGATCAGACTGTTGTGGAGTGGAGGACATCCCTCCCATATCTTTGAACAGAACTGACTCCCTAGCTGACTGTTACACAATTAAACTACATTTTGCTGTTGGGCTAACGATATTGGTTTGGCAAATGTCATTTTCATGCTTCTTATCTCTACAATTTTCAGATTCCTAATGTGATATTTTCTCCCCCTTGGTATTTAATTATTGGAAATGAAACCTCAGAATAATTGGGAGCAGGAACAAATTAGATTTTTGGTTGTATGCTGCCAACAGGGGTATTTCCTATTTTTCTTTTAGAGTCTTCTACTTCTCCCATTAACTGAGTTTTCCTTATTTAAAGGAACAGTTTACTAATTCCTTGAAGGACCCTGACAAAGTTGTTAAGGGATTCCCTTCACTTTTAGGGAGAGTTCAGACACTCCAGGAGCATGTCTTTCTGGGGATCTGGAGTTTTTGGTTTCTGTCCCCACATTTGGAAGTCCTTAGATTACAACAGTATAACCTTTCTCTACCAGAAAAGTTATTATGTAAATATGTTCAATGTTTATTATTACTAGTAACTGGGAAGCCTTTTACCCAGACAGTTTGCTGTGTTACTAGCACCTGGGTCATCAGGTGCTGCTTTTTATTTTAGCATAAATTGAGATACATCTTTGATTTATTGGACATCAGGACATTCTTCTTAAATTACAGGGAAACAGATGGGCAGCAGGGCAAGAACTATATATTGGAAATCTTCTAATAGTGTCTGCTATGAGGTGGTCATGGATACTATCTAACCATTTTTCAAAGGTGGGTTTATACCTCTGGGGGAAGGGTGGTAACATTCAGGGATACCTTGCTTTATAGATACCTAATATGATGACAGAAAGGACTAAGATATTATCACTAAACATTAACGGCATTAATCATCCTATAAAGAGGGCCAGGTTACAACAGCATCTGCGGAGGCAGAGAGTGGACTGTGTTTATCTGCAAGAGAAACATTTGTCACAGGGTGAACATGCTAAGCTTTCAGCGTGAGGCAGATACATGTTTTCTCCTCCTCCAGCAGATCTGGGAAGAGGCAAGGAGTAGAAATTTTGATTCCTGCTACCACTGCACTTATTAAAGGGGGTATACTCAGATCAAAATGGGCATTCTATAATTGTTTAAGGACGAATGTTTGAGGCGAGGTAACTTTGGCAAATCTATATTTACCACCGGTGCCTCTCCCATGCTGCTTAGACAATTTTAAATAAGTTCGTGAGCTACATAAGGGATTAATGTTGGTAGGAGGAGATTTTAATTTGATTATGTCCTCAGAAAAACTCTTCCTCCCTAAACAGCATAGATTTACTTCTACTCAAAACTTTTTAAAACCCAGATCCTAAGATGGGTCTCATGGATATCTAGAGACACTTTTATCCTTCTTTAGAAGGAAACACTTTTATTTCACCTAGATACCATACCTCTGCTAGAACTGACTATTTTTTAGAGTCCAGGACATCTCATTGGAGGCCCGCCTCCTCTCTGATCATATACCCCTTCTAATTAAGGTAGATTTAGGTAGATCCTGTAAAACAATTCTTTGGAGATTGAATCTTTCTTTATTGAAGGATTCAGAATTAAAACTAAAATGGTGGATGCATCCATCAGGTCCTGAGGAATTCAGATCCAACAGTTTCAGCTACTCTCCTTTGGGACATCCTGAGGGTAGTGATAAGAGGAGAGAGGATCTCCTACTCATCTAGACACCATAAACAAAAAGAATCCAGATATAAACTACTACAAACTAATTTACAGAAATTGCAGAGAAAATGGGATCGTGGAAAGCAGGTCTCCCAAATGAGCTCAGACAGATTCAAGCAGAATTACAATCTGTTTTAGAACTATAAGACACAAATGTCCCTTTGCATCTTAAAAAAATATTATGAGGGAGGTCCCAAGGGAGCTAGAAATCTGGCTAAATGAACCAGAGTTTTAAGCAGTCTGTGGCCATTACTCAAATTCGTGACCCTCAATCAGGGACTATCCTTCATCAAGCACCTGCAGTTATGAAAGCATTTCAACAATATTATACAGCATTGTATTCCAATCCCACCCCTCCATCCCCAGAGGTTATTCATAATTTTGCCACCTCTTGACTTTCTACAGTTAGCTAGATCACAACAGGCATCCCTGCTGAGTCCTATTTCCTCCACGGAAATTCAGAAAGTTATTAACCTTTCTAAAACTTTTAAAAGTCAGACCCAGATGGCTTTGGAGCCAAATGGTACAAGGCGTTCCGCCCTAAACTGCTCCAGCCTATGCGACAGCTTTCCTGGAGGTGCAGAAGGGGAAGCCCCCAGCTTCATGGTCCTATGCAGCTATATCTACTATTTTGAAGCCAGGAAAAGCCTGCTTTCATAACTCCTATAGACCCATCTTGGTATTAAATAGTGACTATAAATTTTACATGGCAGTTTGGGCTCACTGGATGGAAGCTATCTTACCAAGCCTGATACATTCCAACCAGGCTGGATTCCTCCGGATCGCCAGACTGCAGATAATGTACAGAGAATGGTCCATTTAATGGCTATATGATTAAATCAGCTGCTTCTTCAGCCCTGGTGAGTTTAGATGCCTACAAGGCTTTTGATAGGGTCTCTTGGAGATTTCTGTGGGGGTTTTGACCTCTTTTGGCTTCCCTGGGAGTTCGTTAAATGGCTGGAGCAGTTATATTTAACTCGAAGGCATATATAAAACTTAATGGTGGCATCACATCCCCTATTACATTGGAGCATGGTACTAGGCAGGGCGCCCCTTATCCCGCTGTTGTTCGCCATCTATATTGAGCCACTGGCTATGATGCTCAGAAACTTGGAGAGGATATTGTGCATCCAAGTGCATAACCAATCTTGAAATTAGCTCTATATGCCGATGATATTTTATTATCAGTGGCAGATCCGAATCTTCCATTCCAGCAATCTGGAAAGTACTAGATCAATTTGCTCAAATTTCGGGCTACAAAATAAAGCCCTTCCCAAACATTAAAGGCAAGGCTACCCTTACATTGGAATAGTACCAAGGTGAAATATTTTGGTATATATTAACCACATCAACTAATACATCTTACGTTGGTAAACTACAAACGCCTCACACAAAGAATAGAGTCTGACCTGCACCAGTGGTCCCAGCTTCACTTGCTGTTATATTCTAGAGTTGACCTTATCAGGATGAACATTCTACCCCAGTTGCTATATCTCTTCCAAACCATACCAATTGTGCCAGATTTGATATATTTCCATCTTGGAACAAATCCTAGTCAGATTTGTATGGGCTGGAAAAAAAACACAGATTAAGTGGTCCACATTGATGCTTCCAAAAATAAGGGAGGCCTGAATTTATCAGACCTTCAGAAATATACGTATGCCACAGTGCTAGCTAGAGTTTTTAACTGAGTAATCCAGCTTATGACATACCTTGGAAGACCCTGGAATTTGCCTTAAACAAGGTAAAAGATGGCCCCAATCTTTTATTTTCCATCTATCTTCCTGCCAGAGGAAGCCTATTCATCCCCACAACACTCAATCTAACCTAGAGACCTGGCATAGACTTATTCACTCAGTGGAGCTGAGACCAGTATGTTTTACCTTAACCCATTGAATTCAGTAATTAATCCCACTTTAGTGCAGGAACAAACTCTGGCCTGCTGGAGGTAAGAGGCATATCATTTATCTTTTACATACTTAACTCTTCAGGGGTCCTCCCATTTCACAAACTTCAAAGAGATTTTCAACATCCCACAGCAGGATTTTCCATTATACACACAACTAAGGGAAAGTATAGAGTAGAAGAAGGGACAAACCTGTAGTGTGCTCCCTACCCCCCCACAATTGCTCACCTTGGCTATGACTACTAGGAGAGGACAGCTTTGGCCCCACTTTATTGAGTTAATATATAGGAGTATACAAGAGTTATCTAAACATTTGACTCAGGTTATCTTGGCAGCATGGAATAGGGAACTACCAGCCCCAGTCTTGGGGAGAACTTGGGAAAAGTATACCAAATTCTTGATGGGAATTCTAGGTGCTCCCTATTGGCAAGAATTACGTGGAAGACAAGAAATAGATATTTACATACCCCAGTAAAATTTACTCAGTTCTGCGCTGGAACATTGGGAAGTTGTTGGAGGAATGTGGGAGCAATCAGCAGATCAGTTTCATATTTTGGGGCATGCCTGCAATTAGCAGGATTTTGGAGAGATCTCTGAAGCATTATCAGATCTGGTGTGGATAGAGGCAGTACTGACCTCTGAATTAGTATTGGTCTCAGTCCCACCAGAAGGTCTCCCTCTATCTAGAGGATCTTTATTAGTTTCCTATACATTGGCAGCTAAGGAAGCTGTTACTAGGAGTTGGGAACGACAGCCCTACTATTTCACACCTGGTGCTCAATAGTGGGGAAATCTACGTTTTGGAAAGACTTCTAGCTAGATGTGCAGATAAATGGTCAGCATTTGAACTTAGATGGCGGAAATGGATTTTGTATATTTACGTCTCTAGACCCTACCTTTATACCCTGTGAATGTACTATACTCATGTAATGACACTGCTGATTATAACTTGTCTCATATATCAATTGCATTGTAACTTCTTTTTCCTGTCAAAATGTCTGTGGAAAATGTAACCTAAAGCACTTAATTGATGTAACTTGATGCAGTCTTAAATACTGCAATGTAAACATTATTTTCTTTTTATTTTTAAATGGAAAAATATAATAAATATATAGTATAAAAATCTCTGGGATAACATGTTGATATTTCTTGAGCTTTGATAACATAGCTATCATTATCATCTGCAGCTGTGGATCTCAGGGTCCAGATAAATGAAAATGTAATTGATTTTTTTCAGCTGTTTCAGATCTCCTTGTAATGTCACTGATAAAGGGTGTCAGATCAATGGAAAAACATCCACCTTAAATTAGGTTTTCCATTATCATGATGTCATGCGGTGGTCCTGTCTTCATCATGGAACATCTTCCTTCTACCTGTTTTCCTCTTGAAATCCTATTCAAAGTCCTAACCCAGCTGCCACAAGTTTTGACTCTTTAAGAATCAGAGGCCAAGATTGTCGAAGGTGCTCAAGCTCACTTATCAATGTTTTATTGACCTAAACCTTCATCAAGTATGAGTTTTCGAACTTTGGAGCAAACTATTAACATCGTCAATGCCTTGTAGAGTTTTGAACCAGAAAATAGCATGTACAACAAATTCAAAGATTTCAACCATTTTGACAAAAATTGACTTTGTTGCATAAATCCACAGGCAAGTTGAGGTCTTCCTTCAGTTTCAACAAAGATTGTAAAATCTCCATCAGTCTCTTCACTAGTGGTTTCACCAATTCACTTTTTGCACTACAGTGTGTCTGCGACATACTATGTAAAGAAATGTTTGCAGCTTACTGTAGTATCTTCAATTGGACAGGACTTGAACTGAACATGTTGTAGAGTTTTTAACATTGAAAAGAAACTCTTCACCTCCGGGATAGATTCTGCTACATGCACACCACAAACATTCAGACTGTGTGCACTTCATAGTGAATACATTGGTAAGGATTCTTCCGTAAAATTGCAACTTGACCTCCTTTATAAATCCGGCTATGTTTGAACCATTAGCATATCCTTAGCCACTACAATTTTGCAAGTCGATACCATTTCTTCTAGTACTTTTCAAATTAACTCTGCAATGTTCTGTCCTTTTTTCTTCTATGAGTCCTCAATTTCAAAAAGCACTCTTTAATTTCCCAAGCATTATCCTGATTTTGATGAGAATACCACAAAACAAAGTGATTTGCTCAATATGAGAGACATCTGGAGTGCTGTCAACAATAATACCATAGTAGTAGGTCTTACGTGCTTCTTTAATAATAGCATTCATGACTAGTTTTCCACACTTTTCTATGAACTCATTCGGGACCTCCAAGAACAATAATGTGCTTGCATATGGGTCTACTGATTCTGATGCTTCTTCACTTCTTGGAGATGCAGCTTTAAGACCTTGTTGTGTAGACTTAGCAATTCCAAAGTTTCAAGGAAAAGGCCGTTCGCATGGTCCCTATTTTGCTATTGGATCAGCGGAGCGGGAGAGTCCATTCAGCTAAGAACAATGTGACATCTAAGATGCACTTGAAAATCTTTGCCATTTCAAAGTTTCTGTCTCAATTTGTTTTGAAGGGCACCATCGATTCTGGTATGCTTTTTCAAACTTGTCTCAGATTTTCCCAATCAAAATAGAGCAACAAATGGACAGAGTTATGTTCATGAGCTTGAACTCGATTATACAACTTCCTCCAGTTGTCTTTAAGACCAGCATCAGTCTTGCCAAGCACTGATGCTTGTTTTTCTTGCTCATCAATCAAACAGACAGCAAAGAAAGGTGAACAGGCATTGAGCTGACTGACTCCACAAACCAATCCTAGGTACCTTTTCTTCGATAGAAAAGGTTTATGAAAAATATACTCACGGGAAAAGTGCGGCTAGAGGAATCTCATGGAAAACAAGATGGATTTTTGGAGGCCCATTCAATACAATAACATTTCTATGCGTACTTGTCAGCTGTTTCCATGTGGCTGGATCATCACTGGGCGTTTCACGGTAGTCCACCAGACACTTCCTTATCTTCAGCAAGGTCAGGGCGATATCTTTATCATGGAGGTTTTTATTTTTGTCTACTGTAGACTCATTTAACATACTATCATTTTGGTGCAACCTCCACTTTCGCTATTATTGGCTTTGTCTACCTCGTTGGTGTCCTTAGTGTTTTCATTGTTGAAAGGAACATTTTCATTGTGAGATCCTCTTGCATCATTTAGATTGTGATAAGCATCCTCTAATGTTCTTTTTACTCCCCAGCCAAACTCCTCTAAAGTTCACTTCCTATTTGTTTTGTTTTCCAGGTGTGTTTTCTTTAGTTTTGTTTAGCTGCTCCAGATAAATATTGCGAATTCAGGCGTCGTGGCCATCTTGAACATAGTTACACAGTACCCTGTCCTTCCTTTCCTTCCACCCTTCCATCCAGTTTGATCTCCTTTCTTTCCCCTTTTGTACCTTTATTTTTTTGTTTTATTTTTAATTAAATAGAAGCCAGTAAGCTACTTAGACTTTAGTTCAAGAAGGAAAACACCTCCAGCACAACACTTACGAGATGATGCGTTATGCCCTGGCCTTCTCTCTCCCCTCTCCTGGCCAGGGTGATCTCCCTTTCTTTCCCCTTCCCTTTTTGTTCTTTTTATATTTTTGTATTTTGTTTGTTTTATTTTTAAATAATAGCCTCAAACCAGCAGTAAGCCACTTAGGCTTTAGAGTCAGACTAGTTCAAAAACATCGCCTAGGCGACATTAATCTTGAGCAGCCCAGCACATCCATTCATACTGAATCTTAGCTGCTCACTCACTGACTGATCCCACCAGACAGGCTTACCCTTTCCTTTCCTTTCCCACCTGACCAAATAGCAGCTGGTCGGGGACTGTCAACTTTGGTGCAAGCACAGGCTCACTGTAAGTCTCTCTGACTGCCCCCCAACTTGAGCCATGAAGGGAGAGTCAGGAAACAGTGGGAGATGGGAACAGGAGGACAAAAGACTCAGGTACAAGCACAGTGACCTTGCCAGTGCATTATTTTTAAAGGCAGGAAGCTTGGCTTTACTTCTCGCTGTCACAGGATTCACCATAAAGCACGACCATACAACAAAACACTGCATGTGTGCACTCTAGAGTCTCACTAATCTGGCTCCAAGCACCATGTAATAAATGAGCAGTTTTAGTCTGGACATTAGTTTTAGTTTGCAATGAAAAAAAGCCCTGTCTGAGTTATACATATCCCCTGGTACCAGAAATATAAAATACATGCAATTACCCACAGATAGATCTTCCTTTTAAGAACTTCTCACCTACACAAGCTCTTGAAGACACCAAATTAACCAGTGTCTCAGTACAACAAACTATATTTGGACAGATAAAACACTCATGACAAATATGATTAACAATCCCTGGCTATACAACATAAGAGCCATTAGACAATTACCAGATACTGCTAGTTCATTTACAAAGCTTCAGTACCAGCACAGTGTAAAAACTGCAGCAGGGGTTTATTCCATACCGTACCTGGATGCTAGGGAGATCTTGAAGTCATCCAGAAGCCAGATAGTGCATTTAAGCTTCTGGTTTAACTGGGATTTGATGCTTGAGCTGTGAAAACAAATAATTTTCATTCTTTTTCCTCTCTTTGTTTGTTTCACTCTAACAGGCAAGCCCTTTCTAGCGGAAGTGGAACATGTTCTATGTTGAAGCGTGCTGTCCAACATAAAGAAAAACTATCAGGATGGATGCTCTGTTTCTTGGTAGCAAGAAGATATACCCCACCACTGAAGCCGTGTGTCAGAGGGGCCTTGCTCATTGTCAGTAAGGCATCTCTTTCTCTCTCCTTGCCCTGGAAGGAGCTGTGGTGTCTCCTCCCCATCTTCTTCATTTTGGAGGATGATACACCACACCACACAGTGCACAACTGAGGGAGCCTTGCAGCAGCATGCAAACCTAAAATGCAAATGCATTATTGCAGACTTTAAAACTCAAGGGTTCTGCTGCTTGCATTTTAGGTTTAGTATAAAGGCACTGAACAGATGTAATTGCTTTTCGAAGTTAGGCATAGGGATATTGAGGGCCCTCTCAAGCTGGGAGCCCAGGGCAAATTGCCTGCTCCCTTCCCCACCAGGTGGTCCTGTGCATCAAATTTAATCTTGATGTCTTCCGTTGTCCTACAGTACTTCCCACTACCTCCAGCAATCGTACCTGATTCAGTCCTCTCAAGTGGGATTTATGAAGGCAGACTAAGTTAAGATCACCTCAAAACAATTACCAGTGTTAACTATCTGATAGCAAAATCCAATCCCATCCACTTGGAAGCCCTCACAGTTGATTTTGTGAAAGCCTTTGACTCTATAGAATGGGAATACCTCTTTTCTGTCATACCTAAACTTGCATTAGGCCTTTATTTTATCACTAGAATACAAACACTTTACAGTGAGCCATCTGCTCATGTGCTTACAAATAGCCTCATGTCCCAACCCTTCCAACTGTTCCAGGAAACTCAGCAGGCTGCCTCTTGTCTCCCTTGTTGTTCTTCCTTGCCACTGAACCTTTAGCCTTAGCGTTATTAACTAATGTGGGCATTGCAACCATTAAAATAAGGTAAAACTGAATATAAGTTACAGTCATATGCCGATAACCTTCTTATTCTATTGTCTAATGTAACCCAGGATATAACTCCTCTCAGCCACATCCTGGCCTCCTTCTCCCAAATTTCAGTCCTCAACATCAATCATTACAAATCGAAATTCTTCCCCTCAATGACCACTGTAATATGATACTATTTCCAGCACAGGGCTGGAAATGGGCGGACAAAGGTATTTACTACTTAGGGATCCAGATCCTCCCTCTGTTTTAGAAATTTGTAGCATAACTTTCCTCCATGCTGCAGACACTGAGGGCTGATGGAGAGGCGTGGAAGGCTGACACTTGCCTTTCAATGGTAAGATAGCAGCCATAGAAATGATGTTGGCACCTAAACTTGTCCATCTCTTGGTTCACCTCCTTATTCCATCCCTGAAAAATGGTTTGACAAACTTAATAAATTAATGGGTAGTTTTCTATGGGAAGGCAAACCACCTAGGTTCATTAGAGGTAAACTGCTCAAACACCGGTCTGGCAGGGTGGGGCTTACCCAACTTTGCATGGTATCATATGGCATTTGTAGTTCCCCATGTGACCAGGTGGTTTCCCTACTGAGTAGAGTAGGCCACAATGGGTGGAAATAGAGGTCACTAGGTCAAGGCAGTTTCCCTCCTAGCAGTGCTTTACTCTGTAACCCTAATACCATCCATCTGCACACTGTAGCTCTCTCCATTACTTGTTGGCTGAGAATTACCCCAACACTGAAGCTCCTCCTACTAGCACTCCCTTATGCCCCCCATGGCATAACACTATGTTCAAGACAACAATTTACTGGCCCTTCTGGGAAAAAGCGGTTATACAAAAGTACAAGATCGTGCTCCCTGGTCAAAGCTACCTTATGTCCTTTCCGTGCTCTCACTCAGTATCAGATACCTCAACAAGACTTCTGTAGATCATTACAAATCAGATCAGTGATTGACACAACTGTCTCATTACATTCTAATAAACAGGTACTCCAAACCTGGTTAGATCTCCCCACGGGCATGGTTGGTTTCATTTACAGATTATTAAGAAACTGTGGACCTATCCTCCCTGAACCAGTAAATCCAAATGGGAATCTGAGGTTGATATTACAATTTCAAAGTTTGGAAAACTGTTGGTTTCATGCTCATGTAGCCTGCAGGGGCATCAAGGCTCCGCTCATACAGTTATAAATTTTACGCCACTGATACAGGACACCCAAGTATTAAATCTTTTGAGAGTGTCACTGTCAGATAAATATTGAAGGTGTGCAACTCAAAAGGCTCCTTGTCACATACTTAATTGGCCTCTCCCTTAATTAGACCTTTCTGGGACCAGGTACTACAGTACCATGAGTTGATAATCCCAGATACAAATCCATTTGATGAGCCATTTATTCTTCTAGGAATAACTCACCCCCAGATCCCAAAATTGCAGCCAGTAGCCTGCTGGGAGATTGTGGCCACTATTGCAGCTAAAATCTTCTTAAATGTTGGAGGTCGACAAATGTACCTACTTTTAATGAATGGCTCCAGTCCATGAGCTAGCTGGCCTCCCTACAGCAGAACTAGACTAACAGTATGCATGGGCACTCAAAACCACAAACCCAAATGTAGAGTTGAAAACATTTTGTTTTATATAACATGCATAGCATTTAAATATGAAAAACACTAACACCTCTAACAGGAGAAAACAGACAGCTGGACCAAACACCCTACATTTCACCTCACAATCCAGGGCTTGACAGGGGGCTGTATTGGTCACAGAATGATCTACTCTTTATACTGAAATCAATTGTCATAAGTTAATTTATTGACAATTGTTATTCATTATAAATTACATCAACATTTGAAGCTGTCCATAGCAGATCAAGTAAAGGTGCGTTAACAATTAAAATTGACCACAATCAATAAATAAAAGAAGTTAAAAATGTAAAATTCTGCTGACTCATATTGTGGACAGAGTCTATCTGCCTTAAAGATAATTCACTTTAACATGATAGGAGCTAGCAGTTGTTTTCCTAAAAAGAAAGAAGAATGTGCATCAATAATCAGTACAATACAGTCTGTAAACAGTAATTGTATTTATTCTCAGTATTGTCTACCAAGCCCACCACAAATGAAAATAGTGCTCTCTCTAATAACTAAAAGTATAAATACTAAAATAAATATCCTGGAGGGTGGAATTACTAGGGAAAGGAATTGGGAATGGATCATTTAGTCCCTCTTGGACTTCTAGACTCTAATTTAAATACTAAGAACCAAAACACAGTAACCTCGGAAAGTCACGCTAACTTATTATGAACAATAAATAGACAAACAGTGCAATAACTTTGAGAGCTACATAGTGCAGTCTTGTATTCCTTATGTACTTCAAGCAAAGCTACATTTCATGCTTGACCTCCCACTAAATATTTTACCTCCTTTTATTGAGGGATGACAGCCAGATAGGGCAGACAGATAATTGTTGCACTATCCATAAAATCAGATTAAGAGATAAGAAATGTTATTGTTTTTTTATTTTTGGGATCAACAACAAACAATTCATAGATATCAGGCAAACCCTAATAGTGGTTTATATAAGACTGAGAAAACCAATCTAATCAAACAGTTCCTATAGGCTCATAGAGAAAACATAATGTGATGGGAATGTAACCAGATTAATTTAATCTCTTCTGTTAGTGTATTTATTATTTTTCTCTACTTATTCTGATATAAGTTCTTTCTGCTTGGAATGGATACAAAGGGATTCCAGGTCACATGTGCCAGTAGCAGCAGATCCTGAGAAACCAAAGGAAAGCAAGGGTCAGATGTGAGTGTGCTATTTTGCCACAGAGATATCCGAACAAGGAGTATGTAAGCAGGATCTTAAAGCTGTGAGTAAGGATGTGCTAAGTGAGAACAAATCACTTTGACCTAGTGATGTAATCACACCCACACAAACACATACTCTCTCACACATACACACAGGCACTCACATGGATGGGGTATACTGGATGGACTGTTACTCCAGGGAGAGGTGTCACCCTATATCCCTGAGCACATAAATTGAGGAGTTGGACCCCAACTCACTTTTCTGACTTTCAGCTGTCTTTAAAGGGACCTGGGTCTGACACTCTCGATGAGTGGAGAGTCCTGCTCAATAGATAGCTTATCTGTGTGAGAAAGGGCAGTCTGGGTGAGTGTTCTTTCAAGCTAGCTGGCAGGTAAATAAAGATTCTAGTGAGAGACTAGATTTTGAGATTATTCTAACAGTCATCTATCTGTATGACTACATTGTTTTCCTTTCCTGTAAATGTGTTTTTTGGTTTGCTGTACATTTCCTAAGTATTTTCCATATCTGTAGTAGTTGGTAGTAAAGGATCTATTTTATAGACTCTATGATTGTGCCTCATCATTGCAAAGGTGACTGTAATATTTGTGCTGGCAAGGTGAGAACTCTCTATTTAAAGTCCACCATCCAAAGTGCACGTACCATAAATCATACATTATACTTTATTGTGTTTGACCTTCCAAGTGCCTGAGCAGGATGCAGGTATTTTTCTGATATCATCAGGTAGTGGCAGAAGTGACTCACACCCAAACTGCCCTGTAAGCTGGCATGGCCCAAAGGGCAGTTTTTCACACATCATAAGGATAACCAATGCTGAATTAGTTTTGGCATATAAAATAGCTACAAATGAATACACAAGTAGATGTATTTATAAAAACTAAGTATAATCCAGATATATAATTTAGTTCAAATGGTTTCAAAGACTTTACATCATATGTCCAATGGAATTCAGCCTGAAGTAAAGGAACAACTCTATCTCCACCCCATTGTTTTGTTTGAATACATTGGAGCACATCAAAGTTAGCCAGGAATCATCACAGTTGTGATGAATACTGAAAGTATTAGATGTACCATTTCTAGTTGAATGTAAATATTCCTGCAATCAAAATTTATGTTTCTTACTGTATATAGAACATATGTTTTGAGCATATCCCTTACAGAAATATAAGTATGCTGTGTACATGCAGAATGCAGGCCACTTGCTGAATTGTGCAATGTTTGCATGTAGTTCACATACACAAAGTGAACCTATCGAGACCAGGTCTAAAAGCTCATCAGGTTTGCATGCTGCAAA
This sequence comes from Neoceratodus forsteri, assembly GCA_016271365.2. Classification (NCBI taxonomy): domain Eukaryota; kingdom Metazoa; phylum Chordata; order Ceratodontiformes; family Ceratodontidae; genus Neoceratodus; species Neoceratodus forsteri. Next base: position 1,143,829,529 of record CM057453.1, read on the forward strand.
CTTGACATGTGTGTGTAGGTAGGCGGTGTGAACATCTTCTAAAATTACATCAGGTTCACGTGTTGCACATGTGACATGAGTGCAACAGTTAAGCTGGTGTTAATATTCAAAATCACATCAGGTTCACATGTTGCACACTTGCCATGTGTTCAGCAACTAAGCTGGTGCAAATTTCATCTAAAAACACATCAGTTTCTATTACTCATACTACTGCTAGCAATTAGAGCTATTAAAATACTCTTTTCATTGATTTCTCATTAAAGCTAAGTAAACTCATTAATTCTGATCCTTTTGCAAGTTGTTCAATAGCTTTTGATTTTGTCATTAAATTACCATTAATTTGTAAAGTATTGTTTGCTTACTGAATTAAATGCTAGGATATTGTCAGCCAACGTCCCAATTCCAGATGTATGAAGAGGGCCTCTGTGTTGTGAAGCCTGACCTTTTTGTTTTGGAGCATACAAATCCCTTATGCATATTTAGTGCTACAAATGTGTTTCCCCATGACTGTTATGGCTCACTAACATTCCCTTTGTCATTCTCTGTGTTGCATATACACTATGGCCATGCTCAGCACTCTTTGTGCTGAGTAGGGTATTGGAAGCAACATCGCCATACCTCACATTTGTCACTGAAATGAGGAACATGGACACTCAAAATGAGGGACAATGAGGACACTAACCCTCACGATTATCAGGACACATCCTGAAACATGGAGATACAGTACCTCAGAACACAGTGGAAACCATTGTATTAACTTGTACTAATGTTAGCCCCTGAGAATTAATTTCTACCATAAGGCAGGGTGCCATTTAGGTAGGAGAGAGGGCAGTTGCCCCACCCCATATTTGTGCCAAGTTTGTTCTTATGGTGTGGCAATAATGGCATTACATTTGGATTTAATCTTTTGTACAATAAGTGCCCCCTGACCTGTTGTTGTGCTCATGCTGTAGGTGCACTCCTGACTTGACTGTGTTTGTATTGTGTTGTTCACCCTCTCTGCCTATTAGCAGTGGTGCCATCACATGTGACGTGGAGGAGCTCCAGCCTAGCACATGAGTCTCATGAGTGGGACACTGTCTTTCCTGACACAGAGTAGACAGACTGCACACTACAGCTTGGAGGAATCGGTGAGCACTAAACTCTAAATAGCAGTGTTCGGCAGCATATTTTTGTTGGTCTACTCTTAATGAGTCTGTCCTCTCCTTGGTGGCTGAAGGGCTGGGGTGAGCTAGAAGCTAACTCAAGACTAGGCTACCAATTTACTCTACTAGGTTCACCTAAGAAAAACAAAACAGTGCGGGCCCCGCGGCAGCAAGCTGTGCCTCGCAGCACCAGTGACAGTGGTGTGGGTGGACTTCATAAGCCTTGATCATTGCAGTGCAGCAGCAGCAGCCAAGCAAGCAAGCAACACAGGTTGGGTGGGCTCGGTTGGTGAGCTGACTTGGTCGCAGACCACGTTGAGGGCCTGGATGGTTGGTTCTGGCATCCAGCTTCTGGCAGAAGGACGGAGAAGAGTGCACTGAAAACTGGACTGGTGGCACACTGGGCTAAGCTGCAGGTTCTGGCCAGATGGCTATGTAAGTAAAAGTAAATAATTACTTTTACAGGGGGATTGGGGAAGGAAGAAGGACTGAAATATTGATGTATTTTTCACATTTCTGCACCTTTGAGCAGCTTCATGACCTGTATGGGATGGATAGTGAATGGAATGGAGCTGAGGAGAGAATTGGGACAAAGTTTTTTTGGGGGTCAGAACTTCAGCCAGAAAAAAATTGATTAGTAACTAGGTGGGTTTAAGCCCAAATCTGATGCACTGCTCCAAGGTATAGGCAGATGAATCTTATACATTTTAATTTTCCTGATCTGCATATCACTTTTCAGTCACAACAAATAAGCTTTACCTTAAAGATGTTCCAGACATTCCAGAGCTTGCTGCCTAAGGCTATCTAGCACCTGGCCTTCACTGTTTGTTGGCTCTCCTGCTGAAATCTGAAATAGCACCCCTGCCATAAAGTCTAAATTTACAGGGCATCCTCTGTGTGAGCAGCGTGTTTTCCATGAAGGATGGATGAGGGCAGAGCAGTTTTCAGGGGTAAAATGAGGGCTGTCCCTTGCATTCAGGACAGTTAAGTGGTATGATATGTACAGACTATTGGAGCCCAACTATAGTCAGGCTTATGCCCCTCAAGTGAGGCTGACTTTCACATCCCCATGCTCAGGCACATTATGACATAGGGCAAGGGAGAATGCAGGGCTTGCCACATTGAAATGAATGGAAGTATTTTTATTACTATTTTATACATTGTTACTGGAGAGTTGGAGATTAATGAAGGCCACGCTTGACCAACAAGGGCCTTGTTTGTAGAACAGTGGCCTTCATTACTCTCAAATCACCATCATGATGTCTAAAATATTAATAAAAATAACTCCATTCATTTCAAGTGGTGCTCCTAACACTCTGACCCTGGACATCATCTCTTAAAGACTCCTATCTCTGGCTGCCTAGTACTCAGGGAAGAGACTCTCAACTTATATCTATACTTGGTGGGTTGTCTGTAGCAGCATGGCCACACCCACTACAGTGTGTATCATGCGGGGACTGGACATGTGACTGGGAGTTGTGTTATTGCTACTTTTCTGTTTGCCCCTTAAAGCCTGTTTGCGTGGAAACATTCAAAACTATGGAGAGAAAAATAGTAGGAGTACAGGCCAGACAGAAGTAGTTGAGTAGTTTTGTGGGTAAGTGTGTGTGATTGGGGTGGGAAGAACCACACGTGCTTCCATTGATATGTGTGCTACAGTTCAGCTGTGCAGCTGAGATGTGGGGACAAGAAAACTAAAAAGTATAACAGTGGCTGTAAGCATGCCTCATGCTTGCAAATGTATTCACATTTGTACTGAAGTACAAACGAGCCATATGTGTACAGGCTGTATAGTTTAGTGGTTAAAGGCACTGAACTGCAGCCCAGAAAACTATGAGACCTAAAGTCCTGGGTTTGAATCTCATTAACCCTCTCTAGATATGGTGTGATTCTGAGCAAATCACTTAACTTTATGTGTGCAGTTATCGTGACCACTTGCTTTTGCATGCATACCACATGCATACAGTCTGTCCTATTTAACATAAAAGCATACTTTCCACATTGCTTGCTGCATGCATGCCACATGCATGCAGTTGGTTCAATTAACATTTAAAACATGCTTGCAGCATGCATATCACATGGGTAGTTTTATGTGCACGGCATGAAAACTTTTCATATAAACAGCTGACATATACCACATGCTTTTTGTTGCCTGTCACAAATGCATTGGTCTTAATTTTAATTTTTTTAATTTAAATTTTATTGATGCAATGAACATAGCAGTACATAATCTGAATACATTCAGTCTTCTGACATTTAGGACACATTACCAGCTCATAAAAGAAAGGCAATAAATATTGTTGCCATCATACATTTAGTATGTTATACCCATATTATCATAAAACAAGACTTTCAGGGTATCAGGCTGAGGCATCCATGACATAACCAGTTCCTCCTCTCTATTAAGTAACTAGACTCATTCATCTGTGAACAGTTACATTCTTACTCTGTCTCCGAGCGTCATGGGTGGAAAACTGAGAAATGAGGACCATATTCCATTGGTTTAAGGGACAAAGTCTGTACCAATTTGCATACAGTAAGTGATCCAGCTCTGCCATATGATCCTTAATTGGGGAGATCTGTTATGAAGGGCTGCTGTTACTCTTTCCATGGCATAAATATCACACAACATATATATTATAGGTGCACGAGCCACTTCATGTTAAACCCATATTTTTGCATGTTAATAACATTGCAACCTTCGATTTGCCTGAAAGTTTGCATGCTGTCTGCTACCATAGATCCCTGGATCTGACAAGTTCGTTCAGTCGGATGTGTGGTTCTGGAGCTGCAGAGTGGCAGAAAAAGTGCAAAACAACACTTTTGGCCATTCTTGGCAAATTCTTTGCCCGTCTCTACAGCCTGAATGGTTTGTCTGTCTGGTCCAGAATTTTCAGAGTATATGAAGACTGTGTCAGGAATGTGCCTTTTGAAGGTTTGGTGAAAAATATGAATCCGTTCAAAAGTTATTAAAGTATCTCATTAATGCCTATGGGAAAAAATATATTCCTTGAAAGCACTTTTTGCTTTGCAAATGGATTTGGTACTTCTGTGCTGCTGCAATCTTTTTTCAGTTAGTGAGGCAGAAAACATGTTGTAGTTCAAAAATACTGTCCCTAGCTAAACACCAACACTTGTTTTTCACCAGGATGCTAGAAATATGATTTTAAGTTTTCTGCCATCTCAGCAATGGAACTTTGGCAAAACTACCATGGACTTTGCAAAGTTCTGTGGATACTTTCAAAAGTCCCACATCTACAATGGGCGGGACCTTCATGAAAGTTCCACAGTACTGTCACTTTCACAAAAGCTCCACCATGTAAACCAATGAGACTTTCTCAAAATTTCGTAGAACTTTTGAAAGTTCCACAGTTCAAATGTGTCAAACACCACTCTCTTTGCTACTTCTAGCAAGACAATGGTTAGGACTTTTGGCTGCAATTTGCAGGGTGGCAAGCTATTGCCCCACATATGTGCCTTTGCTGGTTTGGTAAAATTTTTTAAATGATTCCAGAGTTACAGCAGTCCAAAGTTGCAAATTTTCCCATAGGATGACATTGTGGTGGCCATGGCTTTCGGCACCTATATCTTGAAAACGGACTGAGATATAGATTTTTCACTAAGTGCAGCTTAGTACACCATTGTACTATGCTCATGTGGAGGTGTCTAGGTCATGAATACAACTGCAAAGATTTTCTTCCACAGTTACTATGGTTACTGAGATATTACCAAATAAGCGGTACAAGAGTTACTTGAAATAGCTCTGGAGCCTGTGTGTGTCTGTGCTTTGAGTGTTTGAGGAGCACAGGGCCAAGAGGCCCGCACTTCCACCTATGCATACTATTTATGCTAAACTGGGAGCACTGGGCCCTCCTACGCTATGCCTCTACACTCATGGGTGGGTGGGAGTGCAGGGCCCACCTATGGGTACAATTATGCAAAAATAAGCACAGGGCCCTCCTGTGCTATGTTTCTGAGTAGAGCACCCATGGATACCATCTTGCAATACTGGAACACAAGGCCCTCAGGTGCTATGTCTCTACACTTGCCATGCTCCCAAATATGCATCCCATTATGTAAAACTGGGGCACAGGGCCCTCCTGCACTGTGCCTCTACACTGATGGGTGGGTGGGGTGCAGGGCCCTGAGGGCCTGTGCTCCACTCATGGATACCATGTGAGTAACATTTCACTTTCTCAAAAGAAGGAAAATTCATTGCAAAAACTCCATTAATGTATCAGTTAGGATTGATTCCACACCAACAAAATTCTGGAAATTCAATGTTAGGGTTACCAACCCCTCCCCTCCCACACACACATCACCACCATCCACAGACCAACAGATGCTGGGGTGTGCCTTGGGAATCATTAGGCCTAACTGTCACCCCATTCTCCTATACTGTACCATCTCATCTTGTTTACACATGGAATGGGGTGAGGAGTTAGGACTGATGACCCCAAAGCACACCCTGGCATCTGTTGGTCTGTGGAATGATGTGTGTATGTGTGTGGAGGGGTAGGTTGTTAACCCAACATCAATTCTGGACTCTTTGTTGGTGGAATCAACCATAACTGATGCATGAATGGAGTTTTTGGTACTATATTATATATATATATATATATATGTAATAGATAATCCACTCTTAGGTGTGTGGTGGCACTCTGATATACGCATGCCTTGGTGTGCATTGTACTCATAAGGCTGCAGGCCAGAGTGCATCAACCACCCAAGGGTATCGGAGTACACTACACATCTAAAGCGTTATCTATCTTATAAAATAGTAACTTTTTGGGGGGTAAAAGTGCAGGTATGCGTCACGCTCTGATATAGCATCGGTCACCTGATGGTGTTTGTCCAGTGCTGTTGCTCTAGATGACCATTTTTGTCTCATCCATTTTATATATATATATATATATATATATATATATATATATATATATATACACACACACACACACACACACACACACACACCTGAGAGGATAAAACAGGATGACTCTGGGGATGGGATCGACATCAGTACCATGAAAGGGAAATCGGTTCCTGTGGAACAGAAAGATCTAGTAATTTGTGTTGGTATATCCCGCCAGTACTTATCTATAATTGGACAGTGCCAGAATATGTAGAAGTGGTCTGTGGGAGACTGGCCACATCCTGTCCAACAGGTCCCATAACTCTCAGGCAAATACTTTGTTAAGATACATGGGGTCTTAAAAGTACTGGTACTGACATTTCAAGCAAATTCTGTTCAAGCCATTGAGAAGGTTACCCTCACAGCTAGAAGTGCATATTTTAATCATGTTATTAGAATGATCTACATACTAAACTCTCTGTTCCAACTACCAGAATAGACTGAGTTGAATCTTCCAAGAGTTCCTGTAATTCACAATAAAAATTACCAATTAAGTGTGTCCATGGGATGTCCTTTAAAGCATCTAAAAACAATGTTAGAACAAGTGGGAGGGATTGGCAGTCTGGTGTGATCTTCACTTTTATGCAAGACATATGTTCATATCTGTAGAAATCTGAAATGTTCCTGCTGGTTGCCATCTAGGTTTTACGCTGTCTCAAAGGGAAGCACTCTTCTGGAGTCTAATAACAGGAATAGATATGAAAGGCCTAATTGTCTCTATCGATGAGAAGTAAGATACATCTGAGCCAGGAGAAAGTCTCCATCCACAGACAGCACCTGAGTAAAAAAGGCCAGTTTAGAATGTACCGTGAGATGCCTCCACACTCAGAGGGTGGCAACAGCAAAAGACATAAAACTGGCTAGAGGAGGAAATCATCCAATTTGAGAAAGAAGTGGTCTATATCATACTTATCATTCAGTGGGAATTCTATTAGTTTCACAGTGAGGCGACTTGAGGTAGTAGTCATGCCCAGATAATGCTCAGATGTGATGCCCTGGTGTAATTTACTAGATTAGGAAGATAAACACCCTCCCTATAAGACAGATGCAGAAAACAATAACGTAAGTGAGGTTGGGGACCTTCCACATAAATCAGGAGATAAGTTTATTCCATGAAGCAAAATAAAATGGAACTGGAAATATAGGGAGGGTCTGAAATAAATACAAAAGTATTGGCAAGACAATTATATGAATAGTCTTGATTCAAGAGAAAAGGGCAAGGAGAGACATCCCTTTGCCTAAAATCTTCTGTCAATGCAACCATAAGGAGTTCATAGTTTAACAGTTCCAGATTCCCTAAACCTTTGGAATATAAACCATCAAGTATTTTATTCAAGTATTTCACCATTTAAATGGTAAGTCCTAGTTAGAGAAAAGAAGGAGTATAATATAGTAAGATGACTTCTGTTTTCTGAAGGTTGAGTGAAAAACCCACTAACTGACCATATACTCATAGGTAAACCATGTTGCTGGGATGGATATATCTGGATTAAGATTGTTCACTTGGGAGCTTAAGCAACAGGTTGGTAGAAAGAGGCCAGGAGTTATATTTTTTTAAACTGAAATATTTGAATAGTTTGTAAGTGAAATTAGTTCTGTGTTAAAATTATTACCTTGAATTTGAACTGATACTTGGGCTGTGATAATGTAGGTTTGGGGATAGATGTTTGGCGGGGAAAATTAGAAGGTAATTTAAATGTGTTGTTTGCCTGGTATTTGGGGAGGGACATTAGCTGCAATTAACTTGTCTTTAAACAGGAATTACTGTGCTTTCATTGTTCACTTGGGAGCTTAAGCAACAGGTTGGTAGAAAAGAGGCCAGGAGTTATATTTTGTTTTAAACTGAAATATTTGAATAGTTTGTAAGTGAAATTAGTTCTGTGTGTTAAAATTATTACCTTGAATTTGAACTGATACTTGGGCTGTGATAATGTAGGGTTTGGGGATAGATATTTGGCAGGGAAAATTAGAAGGTAATTTAAATGTGTTTGTTTGCCTGGTATTTGGGGAGGAGACATTAGCTGCAATTAACTTGTCTTTAAACAGGAATTACTGTGGCTTTCATTGTTCACTTGGGAGCTTAAGCAACAGGTTGGTAGAAAAGAGGCCAGGAGTTATATTTTGTTTTAAACTGAAATATTTGAATAGTTTGTAAGTGAAATTAGTTCTGTGTGTTAAAATTATTACCTTGAATTTGAACTGATACTTGGGCTGTGATATTGTAGGTTTGGGGATAGATGTTTGGCAGGAAAATTAGAAGGTAATTTAAATGTGTTGTTTGCCTGGTGTTTGGTAAGAGCTCTCCACCACCCTGTTTTGTAGGCTTTCTTAAATACTGAAAAGCCACTGGGAGTTGGGATTGAAGGGCTGAGTATTTCTGTTTGGGACTGAAATTTGAAGCAACAGGAGTTGGTGGGCCTGTGACATCATACGGTACCTGGTGTCTGCTTACACACACTGTTAGTGGGACTGAACACATACTGGACTGTATGTGTTTGTGAGACTTAGGAACTTTGTTGGTGGGGTTGAAATTGGGTTTGTAAATAACTACAGTCAGTATAGAGAGAAACTGTACTCAGGAAAGGACTGAGAAAGGGTGTGCTATTATAAACAGAGGAGGATAATCAGGGTGGCCATATTCCACCATGGCAGGCATCTTCGAAGGTTGTAGGCTGCACAGGCTGTGGGATGGCAATAATTCTAAATTGGGCCTGGAGAGGGAGGCTGCCCACTCTGTAGACAGCTATCTTGTATCAGGAGTGAGGTATATTGGTTAAGGAGTAAGCTGTGGGAGCTGGGGGGTGTCCAAGGATAAGGGGTGTGGATATGGGCAGCAGAAGGGTGGGGCTGAGGGAGGCTGGGGCAACGCTCTGAAATTACAGGACATTATGCTACAGCAAGCAGAAGGGGGGATATTAGGGACAGAGGACCCTTAGATAGGGAAGTTGATGCTAAGGAAAGCGTACAGGGTGAAAATTCTGAATTCAAGGAGACTGGAGGGGAAGAGTCAGGAGGGCTGTTGTGCGGAAGCCTAAAACAGCAGACTGTGGGAAGGGAGCTCCTAAGGTGAACAGTGCAAGAGAGGAAGAAGAGGGTCAGTTTAGAGATGCAGTCAGGGAAACTCGGGTTACTTGATGGAGGCTGACATAGAATGTCACAATAATTTGAGATACTAAGCATCCTAGAGGGGAGGAAGGGTTGGTGGAAATGAGGAAACTTATACAGAGGCCGGGGAGGGAGTCAGATACCCAGAGGGCATCACAGAACAGCTATGGAAAGGATAGACATAGTCCCAGAGGGAGAAGGAAACATATATGTTAAGCAAATGGGGAGATGCAACATATTCCAGACATGAGGGAGGAGAGCATGCTTGGAGAGAAACTGGGAGACAAGGAGGTGGGAGGAGCCCCCTTCAACAGGAAGGTCAGTACCAAGGATGGGGCCCTAGCTAAAGGGGACCCACAGAGAGCCTCTGGAGACAGGGGTACTATTACAAAGGGGGGATGGGGGTGGGGAAGGGGAAACCATCAGGGCCAGGATAAATGGTTCAGATAAGAGAGGGTTAAAGGGACACCTATTCAGAGGGGTTTGAGTTAAGTGGGCAAAATAGCAAGGGAGGCAGAAAGGGAGGGTGACAAGGGGGTCTCTAATAAGGCAGGAAGACTCCCATGAAATTGCGATCATGAATAAAAGTGGGGAGGGGGCTGAGAGGGCATAGTGGAGGTAACCATAAGGATGATGGCGGTGTTAAGGTTCTGTTACTGGGAGACTCGATGATTAAGGGTATCCATTGGGAGGGACAGGGGATGGATGCCATAGCCAGGTGAAGGTAGTGAGTATCTCTGGGCTGACAGTGCACAGAGCAAAGTTCATGTGTATGAAATGGTTAGGGATTGTGGAGGAAACCGGATTTCCTGGTGCATTTGGGAACTAATGATCTAGAGGAAATAGCATTATGGAAATCCAAGCAAGGTTCCAAGAACTTGCCAGAGTCTGTCGGGATAATGGATGCAACATTTCCTTTCGGAGATATTGCCAGTACCAAAGGCCTCAGTGGAGAAAAAATGAAGCTCACAGAGGTTAATGAATGGCTCAGGAAGTGGGGTGAAGAGAATGGGTTGGGGTGTTAGGGAACTGGAATGGAGTTTGGGAGGATAAGGGACTATATGCCAAGGACAGGTTACATCTTGCCCCATTAGGGAAGGAAGTCCTAAAACAGGGGATGGCTGACTACATACAAGAAAGGTGGGGTTTAAACTTGTAAGGGGGAAGGGATAAGGGAGGGCTGACCAAGCCCTCCCCTCCAGATGAGGGAGTAGCCTTCAAGCCCAAGGGGGGAGGAAACAGACTGGAGGTGGAGGTTTCAGGAGGAGCAGGGGAGGATGGAAGTATAAGGAATCTGGGTGGGGTTCGACAAAAGGATCAGGGATAAGGGGTGGGGTTGAGTGTTAGTAAATGCTGGGAGCTTGGGAAACAAGTTGCCAGAGTTCCAGGCCATGCTGTTCGAGGGGGTGGATGTGGCGGCAGTCACGGAAACGTGGCCAACAAAACCATGACTGGCACCTCAAATGCAGGGGTACACTATGCTTAGGGAAGGATAGAAAGGAGGGCAGAGGGGTGGAGTGGCTATGTTCATTAGAGATGACAGAAATTGCTATGGTAGAAGAGGCAGAGGGAAACGTGGAGGCCTTATGGGTCACCTTACGATCCCCAGCAGGAGATAAGGTCAAGCTGGGAGTAGCATATAGGCCCCGGGATGAGTGATGTTCTAGAGGATGGTTTGCTGGACAACATCATTGCCCAGTGTGGACCAAAAGGGAAGGAGTGGTGTTGATGGGGACCTTAATATGCCAGGTAAAAACCAGGGAACCATGTCCTCTAAGGTGGCCAAGGAGCAGAGGCTGCTGGATGGCTTCCAGGATGTGTTCTTAACACAGCATGTGATGGAGCCCACAAGGGAGGGGCATTTCCTGGATGTGGTTCTGGCAGATGGGGATCTGGTAAGGGACATGGTTGTACAGGACCCCTGACTGGGAGTGACCACAATACTGTCTGGTTTCAAATAAGCATTGGGGAGTGGGGTGAGATCTAGGACACTGGCAGTGGACTTCAGGGGGCAGACTTTATGGGCATGGGAGATATTCTCAGGATCACTTGAAGGGATTACCTCAACGACAAGTGTGGAAAGGAGATGGGAGGGTCAAAGCAGGGGACTTCATGAGGCAGTCAGGATCTGCGCTAAGTTGAAACGTGAAGGGAGCAAGGTCACATAAACCATGCTGGTGGTCCAGTGAGGTCCAGGTAGCAGTCAGAGAAAAGAAGGCGGCTACAAAAATATAAAACAACAAGAGGGATAGGGATAAGGAAATGTACCAGCTTGCATCTAGAAAAGTCACCACGTATGGTGAGGGAGCAAAGTCCAGTAAAGAGCAACGGCTGGCACAGGGATACATGGAGGGAAAAGGGTTCTTCCGTACATTGGGGAGCGGAGAAAAACTAAGGGCCATCTCAGCAGATTGAGATCAGAAGGAGGGTGGGTGGAAGAGGCGAGGACCAGGCAGAGGTATTTAATTAGTACTTTGCCTCTGTGTTCACTAGGAGGGGATGGGATATCTACAAAGCAAGGCACAAAGGGGATAGAAGCGGCAGGGAGTGGGATCAGGGAGCAACAGAAATGGAGCAAAAGGGAGGAAAGGTACCCCAGGGTGTCACATCTGGATAGAGATAAAAGACCAGTAAGGTGGAGGGACGGATGATGCCATCCCCACCAAAAGGGTGTGGTTGCCCTCAAGGCCTAAAGAAGACAAATCTCCTGGGCGGATGGCATTCATCCGAGAGTACTAGGGAATTGTGGACATACTGGCTGCACCCTGGCAGAGCTTTTCAACAGGTCACTTGAGACAGGAGGGTACCTAGGATTGGCGAGAGGCACATGTGGTACCAATCCATAAAGGGGGGTCAAGGAAGTACCAGGAAACTATAGACCCATCAGTTTAACCTCGGTGGTGGGAAAATTAATGGAGAGTATACTAAAGGAATGATTGGGGTTTACTTGGGGAGATGGGAGGTCTGGATAGTCGGCAGCATGGGTTTGTGCCAGTAGATCATGTCAAACCAACCTTGTGGAGTTCTATGGATGGGTAACATCAGAACTGGACAGGGGTAAGCCTGTGGATGTATTATTCTTGGACTTCAGCAAGGCGTTTGACTCTGTCCCCACAATGGTCTGGTGGAGAAACTGATGGGGTTAGGGTAGGCCCTTTGATGGTCAGATGGATTGAAAACTGGATAGCTGGACGCACTCAAGAGGTAGTGGTCTGTGGGGAGCTCTCGAACCCTACAGAGGTTGGTAGTGGGGTACCACAGGGCTCGGTCCTGGGTCCAATCCTGTTTAATGCATACATATCGGACATCAGGGATGGTATAGGGTGTGAAATGAGTCTCTTAGCGGATGACTCAAGATGGGAGCAGTAGTTGAGGGAGAAGAGGGAGGTTGGCCCTGCAAGGGACCTGGACACCCTGGAAAGCTGGGCTCACACATGGAAATTAAATTTCAATATTACCAAGTGCAAGGTGTTGCATCTTGGTCGGGAAACCTCAAACACAGGTACACCCTGGGAGGGAGGTGCTGGAAGCCTCAACAGGGAAAAAGACCTAGGGGTCATGGTGGATACATGTATGAATAACTCTGAGCAGTGCAGGAGGCAGCTAGCTAGGCAAACAGGATGTTGGGATGCATCGCAAGAGGATCACCTCTAGAAGCAAGGAAGTGATTCTGCTGCTGTACAATGGACTGGTTAGACCACACCTTGAGTACTGTGTACAGTACTGGAGACCACACTTGAAGAGGGACATACAGCTCCTGGAGAGGGTACAGAGGAGGACAACAAAGATGATATGAGGGCTAGAGGATTTGACTTACGAGGACAGACTTGAGGAGCTCTGCCTGTTTTCATTGGAGGAGAGGAGAGACAGGGGGACATGATTGGGTCTTCAAGTACCTCAAGGGAATAAATAGGGTAAACATGGAGGGATCTTTAGACTAAAGCAGGAGGCATCACCAGAGGGCATGGTTTGAAGTTGGAAGGTGGAAGGGTGAGGGGAAGAGGAGGAGGTTTTCACTGAGGAGGTGGTGGACCCTTGGAATGCTCTGCCTGGTGAGCTGGTTCAGAGATCCACAGTGGAGGGCTTTAAGAGAGGGTGGGACAGACACAGAAAGTGGATGTATCAGATGATGGCCTGTCCCGGGGGTGGGGATGGATGATAGGGGTTTCTGGAGCACAAGGGATGGGAGGGTCTCAGCACCCAACTAAGGATCTAGGTTCGAGCAGACTTGATAGACCATAAGGCCTAATCTGCTGGCAAATAGTATGTTAGTATGTAAGAAGAAAGTGGAGAACATCATCTGTGTACAGAATTACTTTATATTCTGTACCACCAACAGGATCCCCTTAATTTCCATACTAGTGTGAAGTGCAATTGCCAAGGGTTCAATATACAGTGCAAAAGGAGATGGGATGGGGCACCTTTGTCTCATACCTCTTTGTACATAAATTGGAGTAGATTGGAGCCATTGACCCTTACATATGCCTACCGGATCATGATAGATTTGTTTGAAGCCAAGAGATGAAAGAATTAAGAAAGCCAGCGCCAACAAGGTACCCCAGAGAAAATCCCAGGAAACCCTATCAAAGGTCTTTTCAACATCCAAGCTAATAAGGCCATGGACTCCACCTAGAATGAGCATGTTCTAACAAAAAAGGGTATGGCAAATGTTGTCCACTGTGTATTTTTCTGGATGAAACCTGCCTTTTCAGGATGGATAAGGAAGAAGAAGATAAGCCTATGCACCTATATTGCCATAAACATTTTATAATCAGCATTGGGAATTGAAATCGGGTGATAGGATAAAGGGAAGTAGCATCCTTACTGGGGTTTGGTATCTGTGAAATGTTGTATCACCAGGTTGGGGGTAGTTTTTGGCTGCAACAAAGTAGAAAGTTTGAGATAAAAGGAAGGAGCTGGTCAGTAAAGGCTCTATATCATTCAGTCAGGTATCCATACAGTCCTGGACATTTTATTATTTTAGAATTCCGTAATGCAAGAATATGATTTTCCTGCTGAATTGGGTCTCAAGGAAAGTTTTGAGCTTTCATAAGCTGAGGTACTTCAGTTCAAAGGATACTGTATAATACTACTTGGGTCTGAAGGTGTATTGCCTGTGTATTAAGATTGAAAATAATCCTGAAAATTGTATGTAGCCCTGAGATTCATTAATTATTGTGCCAGTAACCAGATCTCTTAATTGTAATACAGAAACGGTACAGTGTTGGGTTTGAAGTTTCCTGGGCAAAAGACAGGTGCCTATTACACCTCCTTCATAATGCAATTGTTTTAAATAATCTGCCTGTTGGATCCCATGATCCAATATAGTTTGGATCTCCTGTTTTAATAACTTCATCTTGGTAGCTATCCACCGTCCCCTGGAGAGTATAGGGTGATAAGAGAGTGATATTTTATTTTGTTGCCTTTTTATTTGAAGCATAAAATGATTTCCCCTAAAGAACTGTCTTTAGGGTGTCCTGAACAGTAGACACTGAAATAGCAGGGGACATATTGTCTTTAATAATCTGTGGATCTTTTCCATCAAGGTCCTAAATTGCTTGTCTTTTAGAGAGAAGAATTGAATTGCCAAAATGAACACTTGCACTCTTTGCCCAGATTCACTTTTAGAAAGGGCAGATGATGATCAGAGAGGATCTGCTGGCTATAAATGATATCCTGAATATTTGAGAAATGTTCACAGGTCATATAAAAATAATCAAGATAGGAGTAACTTTGGTATCTAGGGTAGAACTAGGGAAAAGCTTTTCCAGTGAAACAGATGTCACAAATGTCTGTGATTGTCAGCTGAGCTAAACTGGCACATACATTTTTCTGTGCTGGGGAGGAGCGATATTTAGCTGGGTTAGAAGTATCAAGTTCCAGGAACATCACCATGTTAAAGGTCTCCACCTAATAAGCTGACCCAGTAAGATATCCAGTAATTTACCTAAAATAGTTTTAAGTATTGGGATATTAATGTTGGGAGGAAGTAAACATTGGGTAAGGTAATATCCATCTAAAATAGGAGGCCTTGCAGGATCACAATGCTAATCTTTCTATTTATGCCTGGGGCAACATATCTCCTTCCCTGAAGGCAGAAACTTCTGACACAACAATTATGGCATCTGAACATGCCTTTTGGTTTATGAGACCACCAGGTATTTGGTTTGTCTCTGACAAAATTACTATTTGTCAAACTGTCAGTCAGATTATTTGTTCTGTGAATGCATGTACAGTAGGTAATGGAGAATAGGTTTGAAATAGTAGGATCACTTCAAAAATAGACCAGTGATGGCTGACAATTTTTGAACAGCTACTTCTTCAGATTATAAGTAGTGATAAAATGAATTCTATCACTAGAGCACTCATTATTCTTTCTGGAGCCCATAATTGAGAGTGACTCCTTAGTTCTTCCTTTGCTTTTTCAAAGCCTAATAAATCATTTTTTGGAATATCCTCATTGCAAAAAAAAAAATTCATTAGTTCTTTAGACTAAGAAATGAAGCGTTCATCTGTACAACAAATCCTCCACAACCATACAAATTGACTATATGGAACTGAGCGGATTAAGTGAGATGGATGAGCACTGTCTGCTATCAGCAATGAATTAATTGCTGTAGATTTCCTAAATGATTCATACTGAATGATATCATTTTCATTAATTTTGAGCAAAATGTCCAAAATTCCATCTTGACATCATCAGACTTGTCTGTAAAATGCAAATTAAAATTATTCTCATGTAACTATTCAAAAACATTTGTGCTTTTCTGCACTTTCATGCCATATGCATATGATGTCATCAGTGAAGTGGTCCCATCTGACTATCCTACCAAAAATGAATTCCCAAAGGCATTCAAAACAAACTTGCCTTCCCACCAGCTCAGGAACAGATTTGCATATGATGGCACCATAGTGATGCACATCACTTTTCCCCATAACTGGTGGTAATATGAGCCATCAAACAAGAAAATAATTATGAGTTAAAATAAATTCAAGGCCTTCTATGATAAAGTCAGATGGGATCACTTCATCAGACTCAATATGCTCAAGATAAAATCTGACAGCATTTAGACCCACTATATGTTCAATTGAAGTATATGTCAGTACTTAACCACTGATATTCAGCTTCTCATTTCAAATCCTTAAGTTTGGGAATGACATCAGATGAATCTTGGATATATGCTGGAAGTAGAAACACTTGCTCCTTTAAGAGAAAATCAATATATCTTGAAATATTTTCTGTGACTCCGCCAATGCCAGCCACATAGGATGAGCATGTGGATTTGAAAGTGACTTATGTATTTTGGTAACCCACATCATGTGGAAGTCCCTGAGAGCCTATCTTATCAGACATTAGATCAATCAATCAATCAATCAATCAAATCTTTATTTAACCAGGCAGATCACCATTGAGAAAAACTAATTTTCGAGGTGGCCTGGACAATAGACATATTCAGTGCACATACATACATACATACATTCAATACAATATACATATTCTATACACAAGCATATGTACTTACATTCAAATTTTACAGCTTCAGTACTCGTAGTAAAAGATTTAAATACAATGTGTATGTATAGTAAAAAATTAAGTACAGTATATACATGTTCAGGTTCAGTTCACATTTTAACTTACACATATGTTATACATGTGTGAGCAGACACATGGTTGGCAATGCCCTCAACAGGATACAGAGGGTCTGGCTCCAACTTGGGAATATGACAGAGGTCAATATACTAAACTAACATAGGCAATAACAATAGTGCTGAGGTAAAACAGGCAGGTATCTGGTTGAAGCATATACACTAACATGGAGTAAAATGGGATCCTTGAGAGATAAGAACAGATGGTAAGAACAGAGACAGTATTGTGGGGGTATGCTTGGGGTGTACATAAAGGGAGAGGAGGACAAAATAAGATTTCTTGAAGAGGTAGAGAAGCAGCAGCAATCGACCGAAAGAGATGGACAAGTGCGACCATAAGGGAAAGATCACCAGTTCCATGGCAAGACACCTGTTGTACATTTGGATACCTATGGGGGAAGATAGGGTTTGGTAGATAGAGTATATCAGGGTGGCTCAGGGATACTGAAACATGGAGACATGCCACTGATCAGGAAACAGTTACATGACTCCTTGACAGAGCATACATACAGCATTTTGAATGCTGAGAAGTTTGTAAGGGTGGACCAGTTTCAAAGAATTTTTGCAAATTGTTCCATAGTAGGGTAGTGCGTGGCTTATGGACGATCTACCGAATCATGATTTGACCTTAGGTACAGTAAGTGAGATGTAGGAGGCACTTCTCAGAGTATACATACCTACCGTATGTAGTAGTAAACAGTCAGATATGTAATGAGGTAGCCTTTAATGATTGCTCTGAACAACCAAAGAACAGCATTTTTCTGCCTTCTGTAGGCAAGTGAAGGCCATCCTACTATGGCGTATAAGGAGCAGCGGTGTGTAGAATATTGGGCACCAGTGATAAATCTTATGGCTCTGTGGTATAGTGTATCTAGCTTGGCCAATGCAGAACCAGGACCTTGGCCATACAAAAAGTCAGCATAGTCCAACAGTGAAAGGAAAGTGATGAGTACTAGTCTCTTCTTGGCATCTTGGGTGAAAAGATTTTTGATTCTGTAAAAGGCCTAGCCTCTGTCTGAGCTTTTTGTCAGCTCCTCAATATGTTCAAGGAAGGAGCTTGTAGTCGATCCAAACAAACACAGATATTCAAATTTTGTTACAAACTCTAGTGGCTCTCCTAGGAGTGTAGTGATTTGGGGAATGGATTCTACCATAGAAGAGATGTTCACGTTAATAAATGGTGAGAAGAGCATTGCCTTCATTTTTTGCAGTCAGTAGAAGTTTCTGGCTCCTCAGTTGCAATTGCAACTGGTTAAACTCCTGCTGGAGATCCATGCAAACTGCTTCAGGGGTAGGTCTGTCAATGTAGAGTACCGTATCATCGGCAAATAGATGAATGTTGGCAGATTTGATTCCTGCATCAATTCAATTTATATAAGTCACAAATAATAGTGGACCCAGAATAGAGCCCTGCTGTACACACGTAAAACAGTTTCAGTGGTGAGAATTCCTTCAGCTTTTACCTGCTGCTGGCGTCTCATTAAGTAGTTTGAGAACCATCTCAGGTAGGGCGTCCACACCAATATTATGGAGGGATGCCAAAATCAGGTCGTGACTGACAGTATCAAAAGCCTTGCTTAGGTAAAGGAATACTGCGCACACGAGTTCTTGGAGTCCAGGGCTCCCTGCCAGTCATTTGTCACCTTTCAAGGGCTGAAGTTGTGCTGTATCTTGGCCTAAATCCTTATTGCAGAGGGTTTAGCAGGTTTGCATATTCTAAGTAGTTCTTAAGCTGAGCACTTACTACTTTTCTAGCATCTTGGATAGGATAGGTAGTAAGGAGATTGGCCTATAGTTGTTGAGACCACTAGGGCCTCCAGGTTTAATAAGGAATCATGTGAGCAATTTTCCAAATGGGAGGGATTTCACTGTGTAGGAGAGATAGATTGAAGAGGTGTGTGAAAGACACGGCCAGAGCTTGGAGACTAATTTTAAGGAAAAATGGGTCAATGCTGTTTGCACCAGCGCTTTTCTTGGTGTCCAAGTGTAGAATAGGTCTTCAACCTCCTTTAGAGTTGCAGGTGTTAAGGAGAACACCATATCTGTGACTGGAGTTACTGTTTTTTTGTCCCAGGTTGGGAACAAAGGGTATTGGCGGGTGAGGTGTTGTAGGCTAATCCTGCTGTAGCAAATGATTATTGAGCTGGTCAAGGATTAACTGTTTATCTGTGACCAAGACACCACCCTTGGATATTTTTGCAAGGAGTTGGAGGACACATAACATTCAATCTCCTTGAGAGTTTTCCAGAATTTAGCAGAACACCTGGAAGAGGCGTCAAGTTCCACCCTATAATAACAAGACTTAGCCTCCTGACCAGTTTAGTACAGTGGTTCCTAGTCCTCCTAAATGAAGTCCAATCTGCCAGGATCTTGGATTTCAAACATTTTTCAAAGTAGGTCTCTATTAAGTAAGGCAGACTTTAAATCTGCCGTTGAACCAGAGCATGAATTTTTTGTGCGATTTTTAACCATGGGTGCATGCTTGTCTGAGGCCCAAGCACAATTTCTGGAAAATATCATATGTTGCATTTACTGTTGTTGCTAGATCGAAGTCCCCATCTTAAGGAGTTCCACAGGTCAGATGTAATTGTACTGGGGTCAAACTCACGGAGACTCCTTTTAATGGCAAATCTGGAGGTAGAAGCTGTTTTTGTGGCAGGTCTCACAAGGCAATAAAGCAGTGGTCACTGAAGTCAGAGAAAAAGCACCAGCATGAGAAAATAAATGAGGCTTATTAACTTGGTAAGGTCCAGCAGTGTACTGTTATGTGTGTTCTTTTGTTAGGTCACACTACTTTTGTTATGAGTTGGGATAGTCCAAAGGAGTCACAAAGATTTTGAGTAGTTTGGAGGTACCTTTATGTAAGGAAGAGATCAAATAACAGAACTAAAGGGTAAACAGGGAGTAGAGGAGGCAATGTGGGTCACCCTGGAGACAGAAAATGGCACCACAATCCACACGGGGTTGTATACAGACCCCATCTCAGGAGGAGACAATGGACAAGGAAACAGTAGAAGGTATCCTTAGAATGGCAGAAAAGGTGAGATATTGTTGATGGGACCATATACCAGATGTTAATTGGAGCACCTTTGTTGCAGCCACATCCAAGAACAGGGTCATTCTCAATGCCCTACAGGGGCATGCCTCAGACAGCTAGTGTTGGAACCCACTCAGAAGGAACAGTCTTAGGACGTGGTACTCTCAAATAGGGACAGAGAGGATCTCGGATTTAGAAGTGGATAGCCATCTGGGAACAATCGAGCACCAAACGGTGTGGTTCACGATAAACACAGCCATAGAGTCAAGCCATACAAAAGCAAGAGTATTGGACCTTAGGAGGGCTGACTTTGGAAAATGGGAGAGTGCCTCAGAAAAGCACTAGCAAACAGTCAAGAAGGAGGGTGGAGGAACAATGGGGAAAATCAAAACAGCCATCACAGAAGCAAAAAGCCTTAGTGTGAAGCAACTCAACAAAACAAAACAAAGGAAAAACACTATGGTTCTCAAAAGAGGTGGATGGGAAGGTTAGGGAGAAAATGGTAGCATTCAGGAAGTATAAGGAAACACAGAGGGGAGAACAGAGAACTGTACCAGTTAAAGCAGAAGGAAATGGGAAGGCAGTCAGAATAGCAAAGGTTCAAATTGAGGAAAAATAGCCAACTCAGTTAAGAAGGGAAAACCTTTTATAGGTACATTAGGGAGTGAAGAAAGACTAAGGAGGGATAGTGAGGCTTAATAAAGAGAAGGATGGTGGGCAGAGGGTGACAGTAAAAAAGCAGGGATACTGAATTAATACTTCTGCTCAGTATTCACAAAAAGAGGAGGAGTACCTAAACCAAAGAATAGAAGCACTCTGGATAGGGGGTCGATACCAGTCCATTCACAGAAGAAAGGGTACTGAAAGGAGACCTAAACTGAAGGTAGACAAAGCAATGGGGTCTTGATTCCTCCCAGAATTCTAAAAGAACTAATGGGAGAACTAGTGACACTACTGACTATCCTTTTAACAAATCATGGAGGATGGTGTGGTACCTGAGGACTAGAGGAAGGCAGATATGATTCCCTTCACAAAAATGAGAGCAAGATAGAGGCATAAAACTACAAACCTGTTAGTTTGACCTCAGTGGTAGGAAATAATGGAATCACTGCTGAAGGAAAGAATTGTTGAGTTTCTAGAGGCCAGTGGGGCACAGGACCCAAGGCAGCATGGATTCACAGCGGGAAGATCATGTCAGATGAATCTAATCAATTTCTTTGACTGGGTGACCAAAGTAGTAGACCAAGGAGGGCTGTGGACATGGCCTACCTAGACTTAGCAAGGCATTTGACACAGTCCCACACAAAACATTAATAAACAATTTAGCCAGCCTTGAAGTGGGCCCCAGATTCTGGCCTGGGAAAACACTGGCTGGACAACAGGATGCAGTGGGTAATAGTAAATGGAGTCCACTCCAAAGAAAGAGGGTTACTAGTGGGTACCGCAGGGTTCAGTACTGTGACCGGTCCTCTTTAATGCCTTTATAGGTGACACTGCAGTGGAACTGGAAGGAAAGTATGTCTCATTGCAGATGACACAAAGATCTGCAACAGGGTTGATAAACAAGAGGAGTGGAAAGGATGAGAAGGGACTTGGCAAGGTTGGAGGAATGGTCAAAGTACGACAGCTTAGATTCGATGCAAAGAAGTGCAAGTAATGTGCCTGGGAAACAAAACCCAGGGGAAGAGTACACTATGTGGAGGGAGGTACTAACAACAACAAAATGGAAAAGGGCCTGGGGTAGTTATATCAGATGCCTTAAGGTAGGCAAGCAATGTGAGAAGGTAGTTAGAAGGGTTGGGGGATACTGGGATGCATAGGAAGAGGCATCACCAGTAGAAAATAAGAAGTTGTTCTCCTCTGTACAGCCAATTGGTGAGACACCATCTGGAATAATGCATGCAGTTTCAGAGATCTCATCTCTGCAATGACATAGACAGGATGGAGGCAGTCCAGAGGAGGCAACTAAAATGGTGCAGGGTCTGCACCAAGCCATTCAAAGAGAGACTAAAGGAGCTTAATATTATACCCTCAAGGAAAGGAGGAGAGGAACATGACAAAGACATTTAAGTACTCAAGGGAATCAATAAAGTCGAAGATGGTAGCATCTTTCAGAAAAAGAGATGTGCAAGAACAAGGGTGCACAATTTGAAGATAGAAGGGATGGCTCAGGGCAATGTAAGGAAGTATTTTTCACAGAGAGGGTAGCAGATGCATGGAATGGCCTTCCTAAGGAGGTTGTTGGGTCAAAAACAGTGGGGAATTCAAGAATGCATGGACAGACATAAAGTAATTCTTGTGGGGGGTAGGAGGAAGTAGGCTGTTGGTTAACTAGGATCAGCAGCTTATCCAATAGGTAGGGAAATGGGCAGACTAGGTGGGCCAAGCAGTCCTTATCTGCCAACAAAGTCAATGTTTCTGTGTTTCTATATGTTTCTGTTCACGTCAAAGTCTGTGGTACTAGGTCTAAGCCAGGACTCAGAAACCACCAGGGCGTCAGGCTTAGTATGAAACATCTAGGCCTGTATAGAAGCAAATTTCTTTAATAGTCTAAATGCATTGATGTGCATGAAACTCACACCTCTGATGTCAGCCAAGTCTGTCGGAGATGAGATGGCCACTGGAGGCCAGGGTTTAGCTCAACATTGCCAGAGCACAATAACAAGAGTAGCAGGAGTTTTTATAGCCTTTAGAAGTAGTCTATGGGTTTTAACCATTCCATTTGCAAGGATTTTCAAGTATGATGGGAGGATTGCTGTGAGGCGGTAACCAGGGAACATGATGCTGAATGGATCAGAACCCTATCTGAAGGGCAGGGAGAGCTGGGGGGCCGAAGATGCCGATGGAGTCAGGTACTTTCTATACCTCCCTGACTGTGTTCCAGACCACCAGGGTATTTGCACTAGGGACTCCAATTGGGGTAACTGGTTATCCAGAAACAGAATTTAGAGGAACTATGTGTATCTAAACAGTCCACTGCAGCTAGAAGTTTGTGCGCACTGTTATGGTGCTTCAGGTGAACTTTACACATTTCATGGGAACATATTAGAGAAGTCAGGCAGCATATATCTGACCATTATAATTTAAGCTGTATCCACTAGTTGATAGTGGCGTATAATTCTGCCCTAACTCAGTAGGCAAGAGCAGGAGATCAAGGATACTACTGACAGATATAAATTTCTGCAGCAAGGAAGGAATGTAGGAAGCTGATAACACTAAAGCAAGAGCCTGCAGCATTTTTTTTCCAAATTGTTTAACCAGGTGAGATACACTAAGCTGAAAGCTTGTTTACAGTGCAACCTGGGAGCACGAGAAAGTTAAGTAATTTGCTCAGGATCACACAGTATGCAAGTGGGAGCTGTGGGATTCAAACCCTGGTCTCCAGCTTTGTAGGTCAGAGACTTAAACCACTGCACTATACTGTCTCTAAATGCATAGAGGGAGGTATCACAGGCACATAGCTTGAAAAGGGAGTATGCTCCTTTAACTAAAAGCACAACAGAGCAGCAAGAATAGATGTCCAATGTAGAGGTACTACTTAAGAAGTGAGAGGAGCCAACGTGTATTTAAGGTGACCTAGGGAGGGGAGTGAGCCAAAAATTAATACAGTTATACAGGCTTGCTCAGTGCAGACAAATAATGCTGGCTTCATTGGGGGCTGGGGTCCACCTGGAATGATGCAAGCCTATACTGGCATGATGGGCTGCATCTGTCCAGGAGGGGAACCAGGATCCTAGGTGATAGGTGTAAATGCTTCATTGGCAGTATTTAAACTAGCCAAGGGGGAGGCAATTGAAAGGAGCAGGAAATCCAGCCCCCAAAAAAAGTCATGGGAGTAAGTGCAGTAAACACCAACATAGAGATGTTGATAGGAGAAGGGCAGGGTAAATGGGAAAGTGACAAAGGCAAGAAGGACAGGTATGGGGCAAAAGGAGTAAGGCCATAAGGAGATTTAGGATAATGAGTACCAATGCCCGTAGCCTGGGCAACAAGCGACCTGAACTGGTGGACTTGATGGAAGAGGGATGCCTAAATATCGAGCAGTCACAGAAACATGGTACACAGAGAACCATGACTGGGATGTTAACATACCAGGGTATGTAACCTACAGGATAGACAGGGAGGGAGAAGAGGGGGAGGAGTAGTTCTCATGTAAAGGAAGGGATAAAAGCAACTGAACAAAAGAGTAAACAGGAGGAGAGGAGGCACTTGGGTCATCTTGGAGACTGGAACTGGCACCACAATCCGCACAGGGGTTGTATACAGACCCCAGGTCAGGGGAGGAATGGACAAGGATATGATAGAAGGCATTCTTAGAATGGCAGAGAAAGGGAGATACTGTTGATGGGAGACCTGAATATGCCAGATGTTAACTGAGCACACTTGCTGCAGCCACAACCAAGAGCAGGGTCATTCTCGATGCCCTGCAGATGGCATGCCTCAGACAGCTAGTATTGGAACCCACTCGTGAGGGAGCAATCTTAGACCTCATACTCTCAAATGGGGACAGTGAGAGAATCTCAGATCTAGAGTGGGTTGCCATCTGGGAAAAGTAACCATCAAACAGTGTGGTTCACGTTAAACTCAGCTACAGAGTCAAGCGCTTACAAAAGTGAGGGTACTGGACTTCAGGAGGGCTGACTTTGGCAAGATGGGAGAGTGCCTCAGAAAAGCACTAGCAAACAGGCTATAAGGAGGGTGGAGCAACAATGGGGAATCATCAAAACTGCCATCACAGAGGCAACAAGCCTTTATGTGAAGCAAATAAACAAATCAAAATGAAAGAAAAAGCCACTATGGTTCTCAAAAGAGGTGGTGGGAAAGTCATGGAGAAAAAGATAGCATTCTGGAAGTATAAGGAAACACAGAAGGAGCAGGACAGACAGCTGTACCAGTTAAGGCAGAAGGAAGCAGGAGGGAAGTCAGAACAGCAAAGGCCCAAACTGAGGAAAGGATAGCCAATCAGTTAAGAAGGGGATAAAACCTTTACAGATACATCAGGGAGTGTAGAAAGACAAAGGGAGGGTAGTGAGGCTGAATAGAATGAACGGTGGGTGGGCAGAGGGATAGTGAAAAAGCAGGGATATTGAACAAATATTTCTGCTTAGTATTTACAAAAGAGGAGGGGAGGTGCCTAATCCAATTAACAGAAGTACTCTGGCTAGGGGGTCGATCCCAGTCCTTTCACAGAAGAAAGGGTTTTGAAAGAACTCCAAAAATTGAAGGTGGACAAAGCAATGGGGCCTGATGGAATTCACCAGAATTCTAAAAGAATTAAGAATTAAGGGAGAACTAGTGAAACCACTGACTACCCTTTTTAACAAATCATGGGAGGATGGTGTGGTACCAGAGGACTGGAAGAAGGCGGATGTGATTCTTCACAAAAGTGGGACCAAGACGGAGGCAGGAAACTACAGACCTGTCAGTTTGACCTCTGTAGTAGGGAAAGTGATGGAATCACTTCTGAAGGACAGAACTGTTGAGTACCTAGAGGCCAGTGGGGCACAGGACCCAAGGCAGCATGGGTTCACATGGGGAAGGTCATGTCAGACGAATCTAATTGATTTCTTTGACTGGGTGACCAAAGTAGTAGACCAGGGAGGGGCTGTGGACATGGCCTGCCTAGACTTTAGCAAGGCATTTGACACAGTCCCACACAAAACATTAATAGTCAAATTAACCGGCCTGGGAGTAGGTCCCAGGGTGGTAGCCTGGGTAAAACATTGGCTGGATAACAGGACACAGAAGGTAATTGTAAATGGAGTCCACTCTGAAGAAAGAGGGGTTACTAGTGGGTACCAGAGGTTCAGTACTGGGTCCAGTCCTTTAAATGTCTTTATAAGTGACATTGCAGAGGGACTGGAAGGAAAAGTATGACACAAAGATCTGCAACTCTGCAACAGGGTTGATACACAAGGAGGCATGGAAAGGATGAGAAGGGACCTGGCACGGTTGGAGGAATGATCAGAAGTATAGCAACTAGGATTCAATGCAAAGAAGTGCAAAATAATGCACCTGGGAAACAAAAAATCAGGGAAGATTACACAATGGGGGAGGTGGTAACAAAACAAAAAGGAAAGGGACCTGGGGTAATCATATCAGATGACCTTAAGGTTGTAAGCAATGTGAAGACAGTAGAGAGGCTGGGGTATGGTTGGATGCATAAGAAGAGGCATCACCAGCAGAAAACAGGAAGTTGTTATCCCTCTGTACAGACAGTGGGTGTGCACCGATCAGGAGCTCAGGTCTTGAGGCATGGCTTCCTGGGAAGGACTTCAGCCATGGGAGGTGAGGTGGGTGGCGGCAGTTGAGGAATGCTGCACCGCTGTCAGAGTGCACCGATTAGGGTAAATGTACAGGTGGTTTGAGGTAAGGATTGGGTCAGAATCAAACAACGGTGAGCGCCCTGACTTCAGGAGAGCATATTTTAAGAAAACGAAAATGCCTGAGGGAAACCCTGGTGAGGATAAGAAAATTTGGGGAGTCAGGAAAGGAGGGCAAAAACAAAAGAGGAATCAGGTAAGTTACAAAGCTCTGTGTTAGGCAGGTAAGCAAGGCAAGAGAAAAGGAGACCACTATGATTTTCTAAGGAAGTAGAAGAAAAGTAAGAGCAAAAAAAGGCATTTAGAATGTATAAAAAAGAAAGAAGGGGACAGGGTGGCTTACCAAGAGAAACAAAGGAAGGCAGGGAAGACAGAAGCGCAAAGGCACAGACAGAGGAAAGGACTGCCAAGTCAGTGACAAAGGAGATAAAACATTCTTTAGATACATAAGTGAAACAAGAAGGACAAGGGGGATAGTAAGACTGAAAAGGGAAGGAGGGTGCAGTATGGAAGAGGACCACCAAAAGCGGATTTGTTAAACCATTATTTCTGTTCAGTATTTACAGAGGAGGGGAAGAAAATGGGTTTAGGGTAAAGGGCAAGGGTATAAAGGGATGGGAAGTGGACACAAAGCCACTTACAGAAGAAGGAGTGTTAAGGAACTATCAGAGATAAAAGTAGACAAAGCAATGGGGCCAGAGGGTGCACCTCAGGATAATGAGGGAACTGAAAAGAGGAGCTAGTTGCACTCTGACAGCCCTGTTCAACATGTCATTAAAAGCAGGGAGGTACCGGGGACTGGAGGAGGGCAGATGTAGTCCCACCCACAAAAGTGGAAATAGGGCGAGGCAGAAAATTACAGTCAGCCTGACATCTGTGGTAGGCAAGGTAATGGAAACACTATTAAAAGAAAGAATTGGGGAATATGTAGTTACTAATAACCTGAGGATCAGAGGCAGCATGGGTTCACAGAGGGAGGATCTGCCAGACAAACCTGATTCAGTTCTTTGATTGGGTGACCAGGAGAGTGGATCAAGGGGAGCAGTGAACATGATGTACCTGGATTTCAGCAAGGCCTTCGACTCCATTCCACATAGAGTAGGTCCTAAGGTAATACAATTGGTGGAAACTTGTCTGGGCAATAGGAATCACAGGGTGGTGGTAAAGGGAAGTCACTCTGGAGTAGGCAAAGTGACCAGTGGAGTACCACAGGGAACAGTACTAGGGCGGTCCTCTTCAATGTCTTTGTTAGTGGCATTGCAGAATGGCTGGAAGGAAAGTATGCATGTTCACAGATAACACAAAACTGCAACAGACTGGACACACCAGGAGAGTGGAAAAATGAGCAGTGATCTAGAAAAGTTGAAAGAATGGTCAAGGGCTTGGCAGCTGGGTTGTAACACAAAGAAGTGCAACGTAATGCACTCGGGGCATAAGAACCCGGGTCAACATACCAACTGGAAAGAGAGATATTAACAGTTACAAAGCAGGAAAGGGACCTGGTGGTGATAATTTCTGATGACCTGAAGGTGGTGAAGCAGTGTGGCAAAGCAGTGGGTAAGGCTGGAAGGATGCTGGGTTGCATAGAAGGGAATCACCAGCAAGCGGAAGGAGGTAATAATACCTCTGTACATATCACTGGTTAGGCTGCATCTTGAGTACTGTGTACAGCTCTGAGGCCCACCTCCGTAAAGACATAGAAAGGGAGAAGGCAGTACAAAGGAGGGCAACCAAAATGGTGCTTGGCCTGCATCAAAAGCAGAATGGGGTAAACCTCAAGGAATTTAACATGTACTCCCTGGAGAAAAGGAGGAAAGGGAGATATGACAGAGACATTCAAATACCTCTACAAGCAAAAACAAGGTACAGGAGGAAGCATTTTCCTCAGAAAAAGATAGTCAAAGACATGGGATCATGCTTTTGAAAGTAGAAGGGAGGATCAGAGGAAATGTGAGGAAGTACTTCTTCACGGAGAGAGATGGTGGACACATGGAGCAGCCTACCAGCAGAGGTGGTGGGGCAGAAACAGTGACAGGGTTCAGTAACACATGTGCTAGACAGAGGATCTTAGTGGTGTGTGTGTGTGTGAAAAGACCGGAGAATAAGTAATGTCTGCGGTGATAGTATATGTAGAGAAAATGGGGCAGACTAGGTGGGCCATCAGTTCCTTATCTGCCGACAGAGTCTGTGTTTCTATGTAAAGTGGCAGACTATCATAAGGAATGGGATCCTTTCCTGTCCAATGAGCTCAAACCCCCATACATACTGAGTCAACTCTGCACCCAGCTGAAGATTTCAAATCAGATTACTTCATACCTACAAATTATGCTCTAAAGTGAATTTCTGTATTCCAATACTCTTTCAAACATTTTACATTAAATATATCTTGAAGGTTCACATGGATGTAGAGCAGAGGCCTCTTGATCTCCAGTCTTACATTTTATTACTGAGCTCTACCCACACCACAACTGCTTTCAGAGCATGTGAAAATGCTGTCTGCTACCAGCATGATAGTTGATTACATTCAAATCATTGAACATTGGTCCATACTAAAATTCCTTCACTGGTGGCCTTATAGATAGATCACCATTATGTTAAAAAATAATTGTTGCCGTCAAATATCTACTTAGTTGATTAACATTGTTCTGTAACAATAACATTGATTTCAAGTCTTTAAATTTGTATTTCTATGAGCAGCAGTAGCAGATATTTCTTTGAAAGCATGTAAACAAATTTTAAATCACTACACTTGGTTGTAGATTGCTACTATCAAGGTCATGCTAGAATTTCAGTGCATGTGCAGGTCTTTCATTCTTCGTTACAGTAAGATAAAGCTTGAGGGGCACCCAGATTTCAGAGAGAGTCCTTTTGATCTGGAGACAGTTGCTCTTCTGCTTGGAGTTAGGAAGTTCATGAAGAAATGATTACTACTGGAGCTTGCTTCTCATCCTTACACAAGTCCAAAAGAAAGGTGCTTGTCTTGCTTCGTTTCATTGATAGAGCCATGCACTGACTACTAGTACATGAACTTTTATTGTTGCAAGAGAAGTACAGTTATTTGCATATGGATTCTGGCACAGCAACAGTGTATTTATTGTTCTAGATTTTTCAATAAACCTATAAAAGACAGCTGAAGTATGCTAACATTTTCTATTCATACAGTAATAAAAATAAACTTAAGTATAGTTAGGTTTTGTTTTCCTGCTGCAGGTCCTAGTAATCTGCCAAGTAAATACCACTGGTTTCATATACATTGACTAGTATAACTGTGCACATTAGTAGACATTTCTTATCTGTTGGTACCTAATTGTTATAAATTCTGACTGCTGTGATGCTAAGGTGATCGCATTCAGCGTTGCTGCAGAATTTAGTCCATTCTGAATGGTGAATGCAGATTGCATGTCTCTGGCCAAGCACATCTTATCTAGTGATGAATGAGGAGTTCAACAGATTACTAAGTATGCAGGAATTTAGGCAAAGGAGCATTTTGTTGAGATCCTCGTGTCAATAGCTGGTGTGTCTTTTTCTCATTTCTTTTGTGTTGTGGTCATTATTAGCTTCTGGGACTACTGTTTTCATTTAAAAGTCCAGTGGTGCTCATGAAAGTGGAAATTTGTCTTGTGAGGCTTTCTGTTGTCATAGGATGAAGCAATAAAATTTTAGATTTTTGTCTGTCCTCATGAACATTGATAAAAACTAGTGTATGTCTGATGGAGCTAAGCTCTCTGCAACCTACTTGATCTAGGATCACAATCTAAGGAGCTTGTAGTGCAGAATGAAAAGAAATCCTTTGCTTTCACAGTTTTCACATTTCTGGAGAAAGTAATTGTATGAATCCTTTTGTAGGTACTGAATATACATTTGCTCTTCTATTTCATAGCTTGAAAAAATGGAACTATGTTTCATTAGGTTATGCTGGCCATTTGGATTTTACAAATCCTATAGTGCTTTGATTTGAGATTCAAATGGGTTTTCTAAAGAGAGCATACTGGCTCGCTTAGCTTGCAATTGTAAATTTTACTTGAAATCACAGACAGCAGGCTCTATGTCTTCAAAGGCAATCTTGGAAAACATGTTACGACATTATGACCAAAATGACTGTTACTTTTAGTTTGATATTAGTATATAAGTATGTCAATCTAATTTTCAAAAGAACAATTATCACAGGAATCGAGATGAGATTAACCAACTTTCTCTCTCTCTGTATCTAAAGTCACTATCAGAGGCAATGCCCAAACTACAGCATAACACCTCCCTTTGTTCTTGGGCTGTTCACAGAACTTGAAGAGGCAATGCTTGCTTGAGAATCCTTTGAGGTTATTTGTATGTTATCTGCTGGAATGCTAGATGTTTTCACTTGTTTTTGCCAATTAGTTATTTTAGTTTGTTTTACATCAAACTTTGTTCAATAGTGTTTTCATTTATTAATTTGGGAAATACAGTTGTTTTCACTTCAGATC
Organism: Neoceratodus forsteri; assembly: GCA_016271365.2. Taxonomy (NCBI): domain Eukaryota; kingdom Metazoa; phylum Chordata; order Ceratodontiformes; family Ceratodontidae; genus Neoceratodus; species Neoceratodus forsteri. Next base: position 1,143,860,158 of record CM057453.1, read on the forward strand.
TGAAGTCAGTTCTGCACCCAGCTAAAGAGATTTGAAACCAGACTACTGCATACCTACCCATTATGTTCTAATGTGTATTTCTACATTTAGTATGGACCTCTGGTCAGTGATTTGACAGTAATCAACTATCATGCTGGTAGCAGACAGCATTTCACATGCTCTGAGAGCAGCTGTGGTGTGGGTAGAGTTCAGTACTAAAGCATAAGACTGCGGATCAAGAGGTCTTGGCTCCAAATCCATATGGATTTGGGGCCGAGATCTCTTTGATCCCATGATCTTATGCTTATACTGAACTCTACCACACACAACTGCTCTCAGAAACATGTAGTCTGTCTGCACCAACATGATAGATTGATTACTGTCAAATCACTGACCAGAGATCCATACTAAAATTCCTTCACTGGTGGCTTTATAAATAAATCACCATTATGTTGAAAAATATTTTGTTTCTTTTTTTATTGAGTAGCAATAGACTGTGCATTGCAAGGTGAGTGACTGCAACACAAAATGAGGTACAACAGTGTTTTCTTTTTTTCACAAAAATGTTCTTCGTGCCTTAAGTAATGTATGTATTAATACCATGTAGACTCAAAATTAATCAGGCTTCTTAACTATCAGATAAATTGTAATGTAAAGAGCATGCTTTGATAACAATAATTTATGATGGATACTCTATCCAGTCAGTTCACAATTGATTGGACTGTAAAAGTGTGCAAAAGGGTCCATATCTGGTTGTATTTATCGGTTTTATAAATAATACAGTAGTGAACTTTTTCGATCTGATGAATAGAAATCATACTGTTGATCCACGAGTTACAATTGGGGGCTCATATCTTTCCATTTGATTAATATAATCTTAAATGCTGTAAGACTACAAAGTCTAATCAATATTTGTTTTGATATGGGGATCCATGTCAATGGTCCCCCGTTGTACAGCATCATCCAAGAAATGGTCTTTTCCTAGTTACCCCACTTACTCTTGACAGGGTATAAAATGTTGTCCCACCAAATATCAAGGGCTGGACACATGATCAACATGTGTTCTAAAGTTGCACTTGGGTGGTTACACCTCAGACACCGACTGGAGCAATTAGCATTGAAAATATTTAATGTGTGCAGGGTATAGTAAACATGATGGAACAGATTGAAATGTATCTGTTGTGTTTTGATTGATAAGATGCCTAATTGATTTATATTCAACATTTTTTCCCAGCTTTTCATGTTGATAGCTTTATGTAATTTATTTTCCCATTTATTTTAAGTGGTATAAGGTTGGTGCCCACTGTATCTAAAAATAATGTATTGATTTCTGATATTATTTTCTTATTGGTTGCACATGAAAGCACATCCATCAATTCACTGACATTTTTATGTTATAAAGAAGCTTGATTTTTATTGATACAATCCCTTATTTGTAAGTACACCCAAAAATGTCAATGAGCTAGATCAAATTGCTGTTTGAGTTGTCCAAATTCGACCACTACCCCTTGATCTAAAAAGTAGCTTATATCAGTAAGCCATTTCAGTTACCAGATCCTAAAAATATTTTCAGCAAGAGAAGGAGGAAATTGACATTTAAAAAAAATAGATGAATGTTCTGTACAGGTACAGTCAGTCTTCATAATTGTCATTGTTTGTCCCAAATCTTGTACAGATCCTTTGTAGTTATTGATGCCCCAGTAGATGGTGTCACCTTGGTCCACTCAATAGCCAATGCAATCAATTCACATATGGTGTCCATGCCATTTCCATCCCAAGCAGCCTATCTTTTATCTAGTTCCATCACATTATTCAAAAGGCAAGGATGGCCACTAAATAATACCATCTCAGATTATGAAGGAAAGTCTCCCAGTATCTTTAGAAAAAATATAATTTCTCTAATTTTAGCCTAGGGCGTTTTCCTTCCAGCAAAACTTTTTAATTATCTTGTCCATTTGTTAAAAAATAGGCTCAGGTATTACTGGGGCAGGGCTTGAAACAGAAATAAGCACTTGGGCAAAGTATTCATTTTTTTATGTTAATGTGTCCTATTAAGTTAGAGGCATTTTTTTCCTAGTGGTGCAGCTCGTTTCTTCAGACTTTCTATTACTGGGTTAAAGTTTAAGTTCACTATTTTGGCAATATCTGTTTCCAGCATGACTTCTAGATATTTGATGTGTTTTACTTTTCTAATTTTGCAATCAGTGGGAGGAATAATAGGATTAGTATGTTGAACTGCTTCCAATAAGTCCATTTTGGCCCAGTTGACCCTATATTCTGATGCCCTACAAAATCTGTAATTAGTTCCAGCAAATAGGGATAATTGGTATTTAAATCGGCCATATAATAGGGCATCGTCCACATACAGCCCTATTCTGTGTTTAATTTGCCCAATTTTAATTCCCTTTAGTTTTATTATCTCAAATAGCAATTGCTAGGGGTTCAATCACAAGGGTGAACATAAGTGGGGATAAGGGACAATTCCTGGCGTGCCCTTTGGAGAGAGATGGGGTAGATTCTAATTTTTGGTCCTGATCCTGCCACCAGGTCGGTATATAGGATATCGATCCAGGTTCTAAATTTATGACCAAAGCCAAATCTTTGAGAATGTTCTTTAAATAATCCCACTCGAGCCTTTCAAAGGCTTTTCAGTGTCAAGAGATAAAACATAGAAACATAGAATTTGACAGCAGATAAGAACCGCTTGACCCACCTAGTCTGCCCATTTTCCTACCTAACAGATAAGCTGCATATCCTAGATACTAAAAGATAGAAATCTCAGTTTTGCATTTTATCCATGATGTTGATAGTTCTTCTAATATTTGATTTAAGTTGGCACCCTTAATGAAGCCTGTCTGATCTTCATGTATTAATTTTGAAGGACCCTCCAACCTAGCGGCAAAGATTTCAGTCAATATATTTTTTGTGAAACTTTATTTAGATAGCAGAGCACAGTACAGGGTGAAAACATCAATGTATACGTCATCAAAGACATCATCAGACACAACTTGACAGTCACCTACACAGAAATCAGTCTGATACTTTTACAAAAAAATTGCACTTTACAAAGAAAAATTACCTAGGTCCATCCCATAATAGCATGACATGCCCCAAATCAAATATTTGCACAGATAGAACTTCCCCAACCTCTGGGCATGCAAACCAAACTCAGAGTACCACAATGAGAGTGTCATTAGCATATCCTGGAACTAAGGGAACAGAGCAGGAGATAAGCCATGGAGGTTAACACTTTCCAGCTAGGTTTTCTGAATTGGTTTGAAAGGGGCCTATAGCATTCTGATCCATCCAAAATCAAAATCAAAGTAGAGGGAACCAGTCTTGGTCAATGGCTTCTTCCAGCGGGACCATATTTCTAAGTATTTCCCAGATTGGCCCCTGACCGTATATTGATTTTTTTCCAGTCTCGTACATTCCATGAGGATGCCCAACCATGTTGTTACTGAGGGGCTTTGAGCACTTCCAATGCACTGCTAAGGTTCTGAGCCCAATAGCATTGCCCAGTCTCCATAAGCTAAAAGCAGATTTACGATTGCATTCCTCTCTCTGGGGTAGCCCCAACAAGATTTCAGCTGGGTCAAGTCTGAGTGGAGATTTCAAAATGGAGGACAAAAGTCCCTGTACACCCCTCCAGAACACCTGTACATGCTGGAATTCCCAAACCAAAAGAAAGAATGAACCTTCATGGACCTTACATTTTGGACATAAGCGGAGGCCTCAGGATCTATCCTATGTGCCAAGAGGGGAGTAAGATAAGCTCTCGATAAGACATTATATTGAATGGCTCTAATCCTGTTATTAACCAAACATTTAGTTGTGTTCCTCAAAATAGCCAACCAGTCACCTCCTGTAAGTCCCTCCGGATGCAAATCTGCCTCCCATTTGGTTCTTATCTGTTCCACAGGGTCAGAAAGTGCCCCTGTCATTAGTCTGTAACTTCTTCTGAGTGGTCTGAAGGAGAAGTCACCCAATTGCCAAGAAATGGCTCTTCATGAGGAAAGGAGCAAAGGCAATACCTCCTCGGACCTGATCCTGAAAGTTAGAGATGGTATCAATTAATCTCTTATAGAGCGGAAAGTGAGAAGCCTAAATGCTATATTCTCTAATCAATTAAGCAAAGGTGAGAATTTTATCATCTCTTAACAAATGTCATGGAAGGTAGACACCTTTTAAATACCATGAATGTAGTATAGGTCTCTCCTATGGGGCCAGGCCCAGCCAATTCCTCAAAACTCCTCAGGAGCAGTCAGGACACGCCACCTCATACCCAACCCATTCATATGCTGATTTCAGGCCCTGACTGCAGCCGTAGTGCAGGGATTGCTCGGTTTAAATCAAGCCCACAGCGCTCGCTAAAGCAGTGTGATGTACTGGAATGCATGAGGAGCCCTCTAGATCCACCCATGCCGCTGCTTCTTTCGATCCTTCAGTAGGTTTTGCAAATGGGCCAGCTGGGAGGCTACATAGTAATGCTTCACACTGGGTAGGCTGAGACCTCCTTCCTAATTGGCAATCATAGAATTGATTTTTTAAGTTCGGGGCTTTTTAGTGTGTCACAACAGCTGTGTAATTGCGCCTCTAGAGATTTAATATACCTCTGGGGATGGTAAATGGGACTGTTTGAAAGAAATACAAAATGGCAGAAGGACGGACATTTTGATCAAATTTACCCTACCTATGAGAGTAAGCAGCAGATCTTTCCAAACCAAGCAGTCCTCTTTTATCTTTTTGTGATTTCCTTTGTGTTAATATCAACCAGGGAAGAGAGCTTGTCTGGTATGGTAATGCCTAAATATTTTAGTTGTTTAACCAGAGGAATGAGGGATTGTGTTATAGTAATCGTGTAGGCCACCCTTCCCAGGGTTAACCATTCACTTTTCCCTCAATTAATCTTGTGTCCTCAAGTGGGCCATAAATTTCAAAAATTCTTGACAAAGCGGGGAGGAACTATCGTGGAGATCAGAGAAAAAGCAAAATATCATCTGCTAAAAGGGATATCATATGATTTGTCCCTCTCAAGTGAAACCCTTTATATGGCCATGTGATCTAATGCAGTGGGCAAGGACCTCAATTGTTAAAACATACAATAGTGGGGACAAAGGCAACCTTGTCTTGTGCCATGGGAAAGGACAAAGGGGGTGGAAAGGGTGTTGTTAGTAAGAATTTGGGCTTTGGGGACTTATACTGGGTTCCTATCCACCTCAGCATATGGTGACCAATGCCAAATTTCCTGAGTACTGTCATCATGAAGGGCCATTCAACCTGTCAATGGCCTTTCCACGTCTAACACTAAAAGCCCCCTCCTAACCAGCCAGCTGTTTGTGCATGATATTAATAGTTCTTCTGATGTGTTTGGCTTGCCTTCCTTTCACAAACCCACTTTGGTTGGGGTGAATCAGATCTGGGAGAAAGCCCTCCAGTCTGGAGTGTATCACTTTGGCCAAAATTTTATAATCAGAATTAAGGAGAGAAATGGGTGACGAGGAACACTTGAGGGATCTTTTCCGGGTTAGGGAGGACCGTGATGGTAGCTAAACACACTGATGGTGGGAGAACTCCCAGCTCTAGAGCCTCTGCTGCCACCCTCAACATCAAGGGACCAATCACCTCCTACAATCGTTTATAGAATTCTGAGGGGATCCCATCTGGTCCAGAAGCCTTCCCTTTTGCTCCCATACAGCAGTCTTGAGTTCCTCCATCATCAAAGGAGTGTCAAGAGCTGTCCTTCCCAGGATCCCAAGGTGGTAAAGTGATATTGTTTAAAAATACTTCCAGTCAGCTCCTGGGGAAATTCTGAGGTGTAGAGCTTAGAATAGAATGATTTAAAGGAGTTGTTGATCTTACCTTGGCATAGGTGACCGTCCCTCAGCACTTTCCACCCCACTATAGTCCAGTCAATCCTTTTTTTTCACCAATCTTGCCAGCCATTTTCCTGATTTATCCTCGCCAAAGCATGAATTAGATTTGAGATAATTAAATCCTTTCCAATTTTTTAATAGACATTTGATTAAGCTTGCTCTTCAGGGACTTGAGCTCAGCCATGCTCTCTGCAGCTAGCGAGCCCATTGCCACACCCTCCAGTCTTTTCATTTGTTATTCCAGGGCTGCCTCCTGTTTTAAATTCAATTTCCTTTTAATGGAGGAATAGGAGATTACCTCACCTCGAACAAAAGCTTTTAGAGTATCCCAGACATTACCACTACTGGTGATGTCAGGAGCTAAGGGCAATAAACTCAACAAGTGCTCCTTTATTTGCTCTAAAATTGCTTATCCACAAGAAGAGATGGGTCCATATGCCATTGCTGTGTGGCAGAGCTTCTTCACGCCCCTTAAGCACCACTTTGAGGGGCATGATCAGAGATAACTAAAGGATCGTATTCAGCCTCTAGAATATCCCCAACAAGGATGAAGGGACAATGATATAGTCAGTCTAGTATAAATATTGTGGGCATGTGGAAAAAAAGAGAATTCTCTAGAAGTGGGATGGCAAAATTTCCACATTTCATTTAGGGTCCTTCCTCGGCCAGCCTATGTAGAGCCGAGACACTACATGGCACAGGGCCTCATCTTGTATCCAAGTGGTCAAGTTTGGGATCCCAATAAGTATTAAAGTCACCACCAATTATGATAGTGTCAGGAAAAGGGGCCAAGGTGGTGGCCAAAGTGTGAAAAATCAGGAGAATCAAAGTTAGGTCCATAAATAGAAACTAAAGTCAATATCCTACCCCCACTGTCCACCACAATAACAAATCTACCCTGCGGGTCTGACATGGTAGAGACAATGCTGTGAGGGAGATTTGGTCTAATCCAAATTGCCACCCTTGCACCCTCGAAGTGAAAGGAGCAGCTATCAATGTTCCACCCCAAGAGGATTTCAAACGTTCCATCTCTTCCCTAGTTGAGTGAATTTCTTGTAGAAAAATTATATCCCTTTCATCTTTTAATTTGGGATCAGACTCGCTTTCTTTTAACTATGGACCTCAGACCATTGATGTTTCATGAGACCAGTATAATATTATTCATTAACAGCAGGGTAAAAATCAATAAAGTGCCGTCGGTTGTCTGAACATTAGGAACTCTGCATATAGTTCTGCTAAGGTTATTTTTAGGTAAAACTTTAACTCTTCTCAATATGATATCCCCAACAGTTATACAAACCAAACAACTCCCAGAAAAAGACTGTAAATGACCCCTCCCCGAATTATATCCCCCCAGCAAAATACTACTGAACCATACAAACATTCTAAAAACACAAACCCTCCCCTTCCCGTCCCCAAAACTTGGAGTAATACCCATCCACTACTTTTCGTGGAGATGCGCTTAATCCCTTGCAAAAATTTAGTATTAAATTGCTGAAGTTGAAAACAGACTCTAAAAGTTTACCCCTCCTCCATTAGCAGATAACCAAGAAGGGAGTGGGGGGGCATGCAAGGCGCCTCCTCCCTCTGCCCTGAAACTATGACAGCCTGGGTCCAAGGGACCCCCAGGTGAGCCCTATGCAGAGAGCAGCTCCCACTGAAGAGTTGGAGCAAAGCCCCAGCAGAGAAAATGGAGGGTACAGCACTAACATTGATTACTCTTACCCAAATTATGGTTTCTTATCAGAGCCCCTCCAGGCACCCCCAGTTCAATGCATATAAACCATTAAGCCCCTCCTCAAAAAGCTAAACAATCACTTTTGCAATAAACTAAGTTAAAGTATAGCCAATCATGGCCGAAACAATGTTTATAAAGGATTAACTCGATCACACTTTGTAGACTCCAGTAAACAAGAAGCAGCCTCAAAAGATCAGAGACTCTAGCATTTAAAGATGAAGCCGAGAAACAAAAGACTACCCCCACCATTTGAGACCATGTAGGCGGTTCTCTTTTGCTGTTCTCTCACCTCCCTGGTCCACAGGTAATTAACCAACACTAGCGGCCACGGGAAATAAAATGTAGCAGAGGTGCAACGGGAGAGAGGAGCCCACCAGTCCTGCCATTATAGGCCTCCAAACTAGTTACAAATTGGGAATCGCACCCCCACCAGAAACCCCCAACATGTACAGTACCTCAAGAAAAATTCCAGCATCAGTTACTGCCCCTGGTCAGGCAGGCCCCTCTTCTGGTGCTCCAATTCTCAGGCATATTGTAAAGCAGCTTTAGGAACAGTGAATGCCTTCTGAGTTCCTCCTGTTGGCCTGATTATCGGCGGCCGGGTATGCCAGGGTGAACGGGCTGGAAATAGAATGTAGTAGCTTCTGGTCTCTGCAAAAGCTTGCCATTGAAATTGTAGCTGGTGGGAGTAGTCAGGGGACAGACTGTTTCATGCTTGCCGGATCATAATAATCCTCTTTTTCTCACTGCCTCTAGCACCAGCTGCTGGTCCTGATAGCAAAGGAACTTCACAGTAATGTGCTTGGGTTTCTGATTCTGCATGGGCTTTGGGTCAGGGGATCAGTGTGCCCATTGAATTTCAAAGAAGCATCTTGTGAAAGTGCCAGGGTGGATCTAAGCCAGGACTTAATATACCCCGCCAGTCTCTACCTTCTAGACCCTCAGTTAGGCCAATAATGTGCACATTACATTGACGCTCACGATTTTTATGATCGTCCACTGTTTTCTTCAAGATTTTGATTTTCCTAAGGGTCCTTGCCAAATCGGTGTTAGTCCGTTGCATTTCTGTTCTCCTGATCCCCCACTCGAGTCTCCAGTTCCCCAGTCTAACTTCATTGCTTCAACAGTCTCTGTAGCGGTATTCACTGCCTGCTGCAAGTGCTGGATTTGGGCCATGACCTATCGAAGCCCGCTTCCATTCTAGAGCCCAAGTCATACTTAAGGTCCTTGATTAGCCTTTCTAAGTTTTGATATTCTTCAGCCATGTTGTTACAGGATTCAACAGGCTCAGGCCGGATTGTTGGTGATGCACGGGTGATCGTTGCTGCCCTGGGCTGAGTCGGGTAACTGGAGGCCTACTGTGAGCTATGTTCCAGTCATTCTCCAACTTTGGTGTTTTGTTTTGATGTTTAATGGGAGTTTGGTCTGTTTCTTCCCCAATTTTGACACTGCAGGCATCAGTGTGCTCTTTACTGACCAGATTGGCAAAAATAGTAAGTTTAGAAGGGTAATAGGAGGATTGCAAGGGATTTTACGGAGCTCCACTTTCAAGCTGCCATCTTGCTCCTGCACTAGACCATGCTCCCCTTAGTCAATATCTTAGCATCTGAATTTATGCGATATTGGTCTATATGTTCCGATAAGCTTGCTTCTTTATCTTTTCTTAAAGAGTAAAAGTTTTGCTTCTTTGAATGCAGAGGGTAAATTCTTATTTTTAAAGGCTTCATCAGATACAGATATAAGGATGGGAGCTAGAGAATATGTAAACACTTTATAAAAGTCGATGGATATCCCACCAGGGCCTGGGGCTTTAGCCAGGGTTAGAGTTTTATTGTGTAAGCAATTTCTTGTATTGAAATGTCTCTCTCCAAAGGGACAACATTCTCTGTAGAAACAGTAGGGAATTTAACTGTATCTAGAAAAGAGTTAGTGTCCTGATCTGAGTCTAAATGTTTAGAAGTATATAATTTTTGATAATATGTTTTGAAGGTTTTATTAATTTCCATAGGAATATTAGTAATAAGGCCTTTTGATTTTGAATAGCTGTAATAGTGTTTCTTCTTTTTCCTTTTAAGTTGCCAGGCTAAAATTTTATTGGGTTTGACCCCTTTTGCATATTATTTACTTTGGGCTAGTAGCAGCATGCATTCTGCCTCTTCAGTCGCTAACAAATTATATTCATTTTTAAGATTTATCAGTGATTGAAGGTGGATTGGGTCAAGTGTATTCATATGAAACTGTTCTGTCTGGGTAATATCCTATTCTAATTGGTTCATTTTGTTTTCTAATCTTTTCTCTTTGTGTAAACCTCTAATATTGCCCTTGTATAAGCCTTAAAGGTGTGCCAACTAGTGCTCCATTTAGAATCATTTGGTTGATTAGAAAGAAAAATCACTGTATTTGTTCTTGCATATATTCTTTACATCTTGTGTCCTGTAATATAATGGAGTCACACAGAATTCCACTTTTGGTATGATTTGTGCAACCTGAAAGTGAAGCAACTAACAACAACAAAATAGAAAGGGACCTGGGAGTAATGATATCAGATGATCTTAAGGTGGGCAAGCAATGTGAGAAGGCAGTAAGGAGGGCTGGGGATGCTGGGATGCATAGGGAGAGGCCTCAACAGTAGAAAACAGGAAGTTGTTATCCCTCTGTACAGACAGTTGGTGAGACCCCATCTGGAGTATTGCATGCAGTTCTGGAGACCCCATCTCCACAAAGACATAGAAAGAGTGGAGGTTGTTCAGAGGAGGGCAACCAAAATGGTGCAGGGTCTGCACCAGAAGACATATAAAGAGAGACTAAAGCAGCTTTATATGTATACCCTCGAGGAAAGGAGGAGGAGGGACATGATAGAAACTTTCAAGTACCTCAAGGGAATTAGCAAAGTCCGACAAGGTAGCATCTTTCAGAAAAGAGATGTGCAAGAACAAGGGGCACAATTTGAAGATAGAGGGGACAGCTCAGAGGTAATGTTAGAAAGTATTTTTTCACAGAGAGGGTTGTGGATGCATGGAACAGCCTTCCTGAGAAGGTTGTGGAGTCAAAAACAATGAGAGAATTCAAGAATGCATGGGACAGACATAAAGCAATTCTAGTGGTGGGTAGGAGGAAGTAAGCTGTCGGTTAACCAGACTCTGCAGCTTATCCATCAGGTAGGGAAATGGGCAGACTAGGTGGGCCAAGCAGTCCTTATCTGCCATCAAATTCTATGTTTCTATGTTTAATACTGGGGCATGATCAGAAATTAAAATATTTTGTATTTCACCTTTTTAATGCAGTACACCAGAGTCTGCAAGATTAAAAATAAATCCAGTCAGGAGTAATTCTAGTATCACGGTGAAAAGTAAGGAAAATGTTTGGTGAATGGATTAAACTGTCTCCAAATGTCTGTAATATTTAAGTCTAGCATAAATTGTCTTAATTTAGCCACAGCAGAGGTTTGCTTTTCTCTAAGCATTGAAGATTTATATAATGAAGGGTTTAGAACTACATTGAGATCCCACCACCCATTACAAAAGCAGATGGATAATAGCGAGTTCTAAAATACCTTACAAAAAGATGGTTCATTCTCATTAGGGCAATAAACATTTGCAATGGTTAGTTTTTGTCTGCTATAGCAATTTCTGCTGTAATATAATGGCCATTTTTATCAATATAAGCCCACCTATCCGAATGCTCGAGCCTCGCTTCATCATAATAGAAACTCCCTAGCATTTTTAAAAGGTGCATTGATGCCATATCCTAATTTCTTGCATTGAAATTCAAATTGGTCTTCCATTAAATGTGTTTCTTGGGAAGTACACAATTGACATGATTTTTCTTCTATATAGTTAAATACCTTTTGATTTTGGTCCAATCCAGTAGCCCTTTGATGTTCCATGTCATATATCTAATAACTCCTGCCATTTCAATGCCTTCAAAATGCAGGAGGTTAAATTGCTACAGATATTAAAATGTTTCTCCATCTTACTAAGTTGATTATTAGCCCACCAAGCCTTTTTCACCAGTACTAACAATGTAATCCAGTTTTGGCATCCCACCATAATAATGCACAGAATGTAAAAAGCCTTTTAGGAGGAGTCCCCCTCTCTGCCTGCAACAACCTTCCCCTCCCCCACTGGTTGTCTCCCTAACTACTCTGTAGTTAATAGCAATTGTTCACAATCCATAAACGGTCTTATATCTTGAGACCCAGTGACCCCTGTCCCTTGCTTCAGCCATGAAAGTAATCCAAAGTAGGCTCCAGTGAGCAGATTGCCACGCCCCCAAGACCACCGCATGCCCACAAAATTGCCAAAGGAAATATCCTCCACCCATGAATGCAATTTTTCTCTCTATTTCTATGTCTTAATTGTCCCCAATATTTCCCCATCCTGATTCAGATCTTCATGCATACATATTTCATTTAATTATATACAGAGATAGAAATGGTGGAGAAGAGATAGGCAAATAGAAAAAGGTCAAGAAAGAAGAAGAGAGAGAGAAAGAAGAAAACAAGGAAGAGAATAGACACATAAAACAAAAAAGTTAATTTTTCTTATTCTTTTACCTTCCCTTTGCTAAATTGTCTCTGATCTGTGAATTTCTATCTATTTTACTTCATGCTTCTTCCTACAATACTTCAAAATTGTTCTGAAGTTCATGTATCTGAATTATAACTTGTAGATGGTATACAAGATGGGGTAGCCACAGGAATCATCATTTTCCTACACCGTCTTATCCTATATTTTTTCTGCATTCACAAAAAATTCTTAGGCTTTCTTAGAGCCAGAAAAGACTCACACCTTACTGAGCATGAAAAATATTAACTTGAGCTGGTGACAATAAAAGCAATCGAATTCCTTTTGTCACAGCATGTCTTGAGTCTATCAATGGACCTCCATGAATGGACTGTAGCTGAAGGAGCATGTAAGCTGGATCAGGGCCTGTCAGGGGCCTGGTCAGACAATAAGAGGAGGGATTGGGGTTATGTTACATTGCACTGACTTTGTTAATTTACCCCAGTACCACAACCACGGAAGATGGCACCTAAGAGAATCCCGGTCTCTAGAGCCAAGATGATGGAGGAGGCAGCCAAGCTGATGAGGAGGGTGACAAAGCTGGTGGAGGTAGCCAAATGGGAGGAAGAGGTGAAAGGGCAGGCAGGGAAGGGAGGAAGAGGCCAAGAGGAGCAGGGCCTGACCCTCGCCCATCCCAACACCAGAGCCTGAACCGTGTCAAGTGGACCAGGTCTCGAATGGGAGTAAGGATGATGTAAATGTCATAAATGAAGGGACTTGAAAGAGTATTTGGAGGGATTGATAGGTGACATGGGGGACAAAGGCTAGAGAAGATGGAACAGGCACTGCAGGCAATAAAGAATGGGTGCAAAGACGGTGCAAGGCTGCGAGAATAAGAGAGGGAAGCTGTATGAAGGCCCCTGGGTTTCATGTTGGGAACCACATGCCATCTTTGATTAAAACAAAATTTGGAAGGGAGAGTATGTGGACATTTTTGGGTTGGTGGACAAGGACACGGCCAAGAAATATGAACAGAAGAAGTCAGTGGGAAAGTTGGAGATGGCAGTGGCACTGGCAGTGGTTGGGCACAAAGAGAGGAGGCGAAATACAAGGGCAAAAACATAGACACATGGCAGGCGGGTTCCTGATCTACTGCATGTTGGTATTAGAGAAACAAGCAGAGTTGGCAATTCCCTCTTGAGCTACACAGCGACCATCAGGGATGCCTATAAAACAAATCTGGGATATGGATGGTTAAAATATGATGAGGCCTTCAGAAGTGGATGGGAGTGAAAGATGATCTGAGATGTGACTGCACACATTCTGAACTATGGGTTCAGACACTATCTGGTCCAGCAGGAGGGCCTGGGGGAGCACAGTAAGAAGATCAACCCTGCCTGGTAGTGAAGACCTGTTGTGGTTTTACCAGGCCATCATGCATCTGGGCAAAATGCAAGTTCAGGCATGCTTGCTCAGCTGCGTGGGCTCACACCCGTGACAAGCATGCCTGCAGGGAGGGAGAAGACCATGCCGCAGGGTGGGCAGTACCACGAGCAGCCCTTTCTGGGGAAATGGGGCGGGGAGCAGGTAGAGGCCAGGAGGACACAGCAGGTGGGTACAACTCCAATTATGACTGAAACTGAGGGGTGGAGGGCATTGGGGTTTCTTCTTGGCATGCACTCCCATAGTCAAGAGGGTGGTGGAGGACTGGATGCAAGAATATCTGGATATAAGAAGGATGTAATTCCTGAGAGAGGGTTTCAAGAGGTTTTTCTTGTATTCAAAGGGGTGCAGAGGATGAGGGCAAAGAATTTGGGATCGGTAAAGGTAAGGAGGACATTGTATAGGGCGGAAATATGGAAGGAAGCCCTGGCGAGAGAGGTTGAGGGCCTTTCACTGAGTGCCCTGCCCTAATTTCTGGGTGTCACCTCTGGGAGTAGTGCCAAAGAAACAAGTGGGTGAATTCTGACTCATCCACCATCTCTCCTACCCAGACAGGGCCTCGGTGAATGAGGGGATATCTGAGCACCTGCGAGCAGTCTCAATACGCATCATTGGATCAGGTGGTGGTGCTGATCAGGGTGGTAGAAGGAGCTTGGTTGGTGAAGACAGACATCGAGTCCACTTTCTGGCTGCTACCAGTCAGGCCTGAGTATTGGGACATGTTAGGTTTCCAGTTTGAAGACAGACTGTACTTTGACAAAGCCATGCCAATGGGGTGCTCAGTGGCCTGTTTGACCTTGAGGCTGTTAGCTCTTGGGTACAATGGATCCTCAGGGCGAGATATGGACACAAGAGAGTGGTGCACTATCTGGATGATTTTCTACTCATGGGGTCAGTAAAGCTGAGACAGGCAGGAAGCTGGCAGATTTTAAGGATGTGTGGACTCATCGGGTTCCACTGGTGAAGGGAAAACAGAGGGATCGGCCCACTAACTGGAGTTTCTGGGATCGAGGTGGACATGGTGCATGAGTGTTTCTGCCTACCGGGGACAAGGTGGTCCAGCTCAGGGTTGCTAACACAGGTGAGAGGGAGGAGGAGGAGGGTGCCACTGGTACTGGTAGAGCAACTACTAGGCACTTTAATTTCACTTGTAAGACCATAGCCCAAGCAGGGAATTCACCAGAAGGTTGGGGAGGGCCACAGGGAAAGCAAAACAGCCACATAATTGGGTAGATATCACTAAAGGCATTGCAAGGATCTTGGTGTATGGGAGGACTCCCTTGACAACTACAATGGGGTGAGATTCTGGCAGGAAGAGTGGGCTTAACACCAATTGGAGCTATACACTGATACTTCCGGGCTTTAGGGATGGGGCTTACTTCAAGGGTGAGTGGATATCAGCATGGCCATTGCAAGCATGGCCAGCCCATTGAAAGGAAAGGGATGTGCTAAAAGATATTATCTTTTGGAAATATTTCCCATCTGGTTGAACGTGGAAATGTGGGGAGACAGGATGAAGGGGAAGCACATACTCTTTTGGTGTGACAACAAAGGTGTCGGGAGGTAATAAATAGACAAGGGGATTACAGATATGGTGGGGAGGGTGTTGAGCCACATGGTGCTGCTGGAACTGCAGTTGAACCTATTTTTTAAGGCAACGGCACATTGAGGCTTAAGAATGAGGTGGCTGACAGTCTTTTTCTGTTTGCAGCTGGACTAGTTCCGGAAGCTGGCTCCACAGCAGCAGTACACAGGACCAAGGTCCCAGACCAGCTATGGGAGATTAGAGGAAAAGGCCATATGGTTCTACCACAGGTCATGGCAGCCAACACCCTGTGGGTGTATGAAAGCATATGGGGGCATTTCAGGAGTTCCAGGTCAGGTCTGGATGGGGAACAAGGGAGCCAGTCTCGGAGGACCAGGTGAGGCAGTATGTGGTAGAGAAGTGGGAGGGAGGAGGGATGGCCCACACTACCATAGGGGTGCAGCTGGTGGGCATAGGATGGATGTGTAAGGATAGAGGCTGACAGGAGGCCACGGCCAGGAAAGCAGTGAGGTGGATGATCACAGGCTGGCAGAGAGGGCAAGGAGAGGGAGGGATAGGAGGTGGTCCATCATGGGGCACCTGCTGCAGAAGTAATGGGAGCTGTGCAGCACACAAGAATCTCAGCGAAGGAAGTGTGCCTGTTCAGGGCAGTCTTTGCAGTGATGGCCAGAGGGGCTTTCAGGTTGGGGAAGTGGTGGCACCTCAGAAGTCTGCAACAACACAAAGGCTGCAAGTTGGGGACATTGAGTGGGGATGAGACAGGGTGGTCATCAGCCTCATCAGGTCCAAAATGGATCAAGAAGGTAAGGGTGTCTTGGTGACACTGATCAGACAGGATCGGGGTGAGGTTTGTGCAGTTGCAGATTAGAGGACTATGGGAGTGTGGGGAGCAAGCGGGGGGTATGGTTCCACCATGGGGATGGCAGCCCTTGATGGGGTTCCAGGTTGGGTGGGTCCTGAAGAGGGCCCTTTCCTTTATAGGGAAGATTCTGAGGAATTTGCCCTCACTTGTTTCATGTAGGTGCAGCATCAGAGGCTGTGGCCAGGGCAGAATCCGAGGAGGAGGTAAAACAGGTGGGACGCTGGAGATCCAGCTGCTACAAGAAATACATGAGATGTTGACAGCAAGTTGTTCACCCTGTTTCTTTGTTTCCACTGGCAGGTACAAAAACGAAGGGTCTGGATTGTGGGGCACTCTTTTCATCTATTGGGCAGAGAGGTTTGCAGCATCCCAGAGCTGTGGGACCCAGCTATAGGCATAAGGGGCATGAGATGTGCACAGCTGATGCCATTATTAGAGGAGCCACGGGTACAATGGAGCAGGTTGGACTGTATAGTCAGTCACCTGGAAGGCAATGATTTGGGTGAGACACCATGAGGGGTGCTAGTACAGGCCATAACAGCTGATTTAGAAAGGGTAAGGGTTGGTGGCCAGGGTGATCATTGGCTGGTCGAGATCACATCCCGAAGGATGTGGGAGAGCACCATGGAGGTCAGGCAGTAGAGAAAGGGAGGAAATGACTTAATAGGAAGGTGGCAAGGGTAGTGATTGAGATGGGGGTGCATATACAACACAGGACATTTCTTTTGAACTAGCAGATGTATATAGGTCGGATGGCATCCACCTGTCGGAGTTCGGCATGTGCCTATTCCTGAGACCCATCAGAGACCTGGTGGGGAGCTAGAGAAGAAGGGCATTAGGTACTAGCCCACAAGAGGGAGCCCTATTGTCCATCATGAGCTGGAGATGGGTCAGTGGAGAGAAGAGGGAGGAGCTTGAGAGGGAGAATAGGGGTAGGTGAAAAGGGAAGGGTAGGGAACACGGGCTGTGGGCAAAATGGACCCAAGTGTGGAAGTAAAGGGGGAGGGGCAGGTGATAGAGACTAGGGGTCAGATCCCAGTGTCCAGGCCTAGAGGGATGGCGGTCCTGGTAAATTTGGTACCTGGTTCTGGTGATGGTGTGGGGTTGGATCTGAGTGTCCAGACCCCAAAGGACAGCATGCAGGAAGAAGGGGACCAGAAAGGAAGAAAGTTCGGATTAAAGAATGGACTGATGTATTTACTGAATTTGATTGATGTGTTGAAAGTTAGAAGAATGGTAATGTAAATATTAATTAAGTGCCTTAAAAAAGTTTGCCAATGAGCATCCAAGCTAGCAGGTGTGGAGAGTGTTTTATTTCTGAAGAGGATCAGGGGACAATAACCTTAGTTTCAAGTCCCTAAAATTAGCTATATTGCAAGAGGTAGTAGATATTGCTGCAAAACAGTTGTAACAAGTGTTAAGTCACAACTCTTGGCAGCAGATTACCATATGATTGTTGGGCTGGAAATTCAATGCATGTTCAGGGCTTTCTTTCTTTGTTACAGTGAGACAAAGCTTGAGGGGAACCCAGATTTCAGAGAGTCCTTTTGATCTGGAGTCAGTTGCTCTTCTGCTAAGCTATACCCTCAATTTTCTTGGAGTTTAAGAGTTTATGAGGAAATTATCACTACTGGAGCTTGCTTCTCATTCTTACAGAAGTCCAAAACAAAGGCGCTTTCTTGCTTTCTTTTCATTGATAGAGCCACACACTGACTACTAGTACATGAACTTTTATTGTTACAACAAAGGTACAGTTATTTGTGTAAGGCTTCTGACACATCAAAAAGTGTATTCTGCCAAATTTTTCATTAGACCTATAAAATACAGCTGGAATATGCCAACATTTTCTTTTCATACAGTAATAAAAAGAAACTTAAGTATAGTTAGGTTTCATTTTCCTGCTGCAGGTCCTAGTAATGTGCCAAATAAATACCTCTGGTTTGATACGCATTCACTGGTATAACTGTACACATTAGCAGGCATTTCTTATCTGTTGGTACCTAATTGTTATACAGTTCTGATTGTTGTGATACCAAGGTGATTGCATTCAGTGTGGCTGCAACATTTAGTCCATTCTGAATGAGTGAATGCAGATTGCATGTCCCTGGCCAAGCACATCTTATCTTGTGATAAATGGGGAGTTCAGCAGATTACTAAGTATACAGGAGTTTAGGCAAAGGAGGGCTTGGTTGAGATCCTCATGTGAATAGTTGGTGTTTTGTTCTCATGAACAACGGTAAAAACTAGGGTGTGTCTGATGGAGCTAGTCTCTCTTGCAGCCTACTTGATGGATTACAAGATATGGAGCCTGTAGTGTAGAATGAAAAGAAATCTCTTGCTTTCTGCAGTTTTTCTCCTTTCTGGAGTAGGTTATTGTATCAATCCTTTTCTAAATACTTAATATACATTTGCTCTTCTATTTTGCAGATTGAAAAAATGAGAACTATGTTTCTTTAGGTTATGCTGGCAGTTTTCCAAAGAGAAAGCACCAGGCCAGACTAGCTAGCAATTATAAATTTTACTACAAATCACAGACCGCCAGCTCAACATCTTCAAAGGCAATCTTGGAAAACACGTTATGAGATTATGACCAAAATGACTGGTATTTTGATATTTGTATATAAGTATGTCAATCTAATTTTCAAAAGAACAATTATCATAGGCCTCGAGATGAAATTTACCAACTCTCCTCTCTCTCTGTTTCTAAAGTCACTGTTAGAGGCAATGCCCAAACCACAGCATAACAGCTTCCTTTGCTCTTTGGCTCTTCACAGAAGTAGAAGAGGCAATACTTGGTTGAGAATCCTTTGGGAGTAATTTGTATTTTATCTCCTAGAGTGCTAGATTTTTCACTTGTTTTGCCAATTAGTTATTTTAGGTTTGCATCAAACTTTTTCAATAGTGCTTTAATTTATTAATGTGAAAATGCATTTGATTTCACCCCAGAACTGAAGCCAACTCTGCACCTAGCTAAGAAGATTTGAGATCAGATGACTATATACCTACAAATGATTTTCTAAAGCATATTTCAATATTCCAATACTCTTTCAAATATTTTACATTAAATATATCTTGAAGGTTCATATGGATGTAGAGCAGAGGCCTCTTGATCTCCAGTCTTATGTTTTATTACTGAGCTCTACCCACACCACAGCTGCTGTCAGAGCATGTGAAAATGTTGTCTGCTACCAACATGATGGTTGATTACATTCAAATCATTTAACATTGGTCCATACTAAAATTCTTTCACTGGTGGTTTTATAAATAGGTACCATTATGTTGAAAAATTATCGTAGCCTTCAGATGTCTACTTATTTGATTAAAATTGTTCTGTAACAATAACGTTAATTTCAAGTCTTTAAATTTGTAATTATATGAGCAGCAGTAGTAGTTATTTCTTTGAAAGCATATAAACAAATTCTAAATCACAACACTTGGTTGCAGATTGCCACTATCATGGTCATGCTAGAATTTTGGTGCATGTCTTTCATTTTTTTCTTCCAGTAAGACAATGTTTGAGAGGGACACCTGGAGTTGAACCAGGGATCTCTTGATTTGCTGTCAGATGTTCTACCACTGAACTATAGCTCCAGTGTAACATGTTTCAGACATGTGAAAATGCTGGCTAATACTATCAGAGATAGATAATTAAGTTCACATCATTGAACAGAGGTCTGGGATAAAATTCCTTCACTGGTACCTTAATAAATTGAGTACCATTATACTAAAAAAAATTGTTGCCTTACACATCTACTCAGTTGCTTAACTTTGTCCTGTGACAATAACCTTAATTTCAAGACTTTAAAATTAACTATATTACAAGAGGTAGTAGATATTGCTGCAAAACAGTTGTAACAAGTGCTAAGTAACAACTCTTGGCTGCAGATTACCATTTGATTGTTGGACTAGAAATTTAATGCATGTGCAGCTCTTTCATTGTTTTTACAGTAAAACAAGGCTTGAGTGGGCACCAGATTTCAGAGAATGACCTTTTGATCTGGAGTCAGTTGCTGTTCTGCTGAGCTATACCCTCAACTTTCTTGGAGTTTGGAAACTTTATGAAAAATTATTACCACTGGAGCTTGCTTCTCTCATTGGGGAGATTCCAGGATGAATAGTGTAACTCACAGGTGGCTGTGAGTTACAACATTCTGCTACATCAAGGACCCTAAGCTGCATTCCAAGAACGGCAGGGTCCCAGCACTTGCGACATGTGGGTTACACCGTGCAGAGGCTTCCGCTATGGGCATGGCATAGAAGTCCCGCATGTCTCTCAAGTAGTGGCCAGCTATCAGCAGCCCCCAAAGCCCCCACCCCGGAATACCACAGCACACACAAGGGGCTATGGGGTGCAGGACAGGTGACACACAATTTGGGGGCATGCTGGAGAATGGACCTCTGGGGTCCCCAACATCTATGGGGTGGGGCAGGGGTATGCCACTGGAGGCACGGGGCACATCGGCATCATTGTTGTGGCACCAAGGGATGGGCAGCCGATGGATAGCACCATTGGATGCCCTTAAAAGAACAACTCAGGCTGCTCCTTGCACACCACTGGTGCAGCTCTCAGAGTGCGCTGAGTGAGTTCTGAGCAGCCACCTCTTGAAATAAGGAGCAGTTGCTGTCATAACCCACCCTTGTGTCATGTTGTTGCAGGCTGTGGCGTAGTGGGTGGCATAACCTGCGGTTGTCATAGCCCACAACCGACATGGCACAAGTCTCCTCCTGGAATCTGGGCTAGCATACTGCATGGCATAAGTCACGAGATATGCCACAGGGTTTGGTGTATCTCGACTTATGCCAGCATACCCAGTCTTGGAATTGGGCCCATTGTCACACAAGTCAAAATGAAAGGCGTTTGTATTGCTTTCTTTTCATTGATAGAGCCATGCATTGACTGCTAGTACATGTACTTTTATTGTTACCACAAAGATACAGTTATTTGCGTATGGATTCTGACACAGCAAACAGTGTATTCTGCAAGATTTTTCATTAATATAAAATACAGCTTTATTATGCTAACATTTTCTATTGTACAGTAGTAAAAGAAACTTAAGTATATTTAGGTTTCATTTTCCTGCTGCAGGTCCTAGTAATTGGCCAAATAAATTCCACTGGTTTCATATAGATTGACTGGTATAGCTGTGCACATTAGCAGGTGTTTCTTATCTGTTAGTACCTAATTGTTATATAGTTCTGATTGTTGTGATGCTAAGGTGATCACATTCAGCGTATTTGCAGAATTTAGCCCATTCTGAATGGGTGAATGCAGATTGCATGTCTCTGGCCAAGCACATCTTATCTAGTGATGAACAAGGAGTTCAGCAGATTGTTAAGTATGCAGGAATTTAGGCAAAGGAGAGTTTGTTGAGATCCTTGTGTGAATAGCTGGTGTGTCTTTTCTCATTTCTTTATGCTTTGTGGTCATTATTAGCTTCTGAGAGTACTGTTTTCATTTAAAAGACCAGTGGTGCTCATGAAATTGGATATTTGTCTTGTGAGACTTTCTGGTGTCATAGGATGAAGCAATAGAAATTTTAGATTTCTGTCTGTCCTCATGAACAAAGTGGGTTGCCCAATGAAAGGGTGGACCACATTTTCAAAAAGCCCACACCAAAGGAAGGTAGTAGGTGTGTTTAAACAAGTTGATTGGCAGGGAGAGGGAGTGGGGGAAGGAGGGGGAGTAAAAGGGGTAAGTGAAGTCAGGGGAAGAAGTCATGAGAGTCAGAATTGTGGTGAGGTTGGAACAATTTATTGTCTAGTGAGGGAGAGAGAGAGGGGCGAGCTACCAGGGTACTTAAAGTGAGGCACAGTCCTAGGAGCACACAAATTTTTGTTTAAGAGAATTTTCTGAAAAGCACATCAGTCTTTGCAATTTTCTGAATACTGTTTGATTGGCCAGTTGGCCAGTTATAGTGGTAGACATTTGGAGTTACTTAACACAAAAAAATTTAACTAAAAGGGAATTAGTCATTAATAGAAGAAGGGTAAGCAGGAATGGTGACTGGGACCATCTGCAAGTGAGTATTTCAGGAGTTCTCCTATTAAAAGGTACCTACAAGAGTGTATTATGGCTCCTAGGAGGATTAAGCTAAGCAAGAAAGAGTGCTGCTAGGCAGTAATGGAGCTGGTGAGCAAGGCTAATAGGTTGTTGGAGGCCGCAGACCTACCCAGCATGACATCAGATAAGAAGTAAAAGGGCACAAGGCAAGGGGAAGGACAGCAAGAAGGTGCCGGGCACCACCAACACCTAGGCCCACGATCTCATCCCAGTTGACCCAGTGCCAGCTGAGCCAGTCCCTCCACCTGCTCCATTGCCCCCTCCGGCACCTCTTTCAGCACCTTTGCCTCTGCCAAGCACACCAGTCACCCTAGTTCTGACTTCTGGCACCCTGGTGGAACCTCAGGCTCCAGTGCCAGTGATGGACACCAACCAGATGGCAGCGCCTGCAGGTCTAGCACAATGACGGTTTCCCAGCTGGGTAATAAGGAGATCACACTGGAAAGCAGTGCAAGGGAGTAAGTTAAAGAGATGCTAAAAGCGATTGGGGACACAGGTTTGGGACAGCTAGAAAAATCACTGTGAAATTAGGAACAATGGTAAGGAGAGACCACATGGGCAATGGGGGACAGTTGATGACAAGGTGCTAGGAGCCAAGTTAGGAGCACCAGGTGTCCGTATAGGTGATCATGTCCAGTGGCCACAATAGAGATAATCTGGAAGGGGAATATATAGACATATTTGTGCTGGCTAATATACATAACATGGAAAAATATGAGGGAGAAAGAGAGTTTGAGAAGAAGGACATGGCGGGCGGTGGTGGCACTGTTAGGAAAAGGAGTGCAGGAGAAGACAATGAAGGGAAAGAAGTGGGATATTTGGTCAGTGGGGTTTACTTATGCCACAGGTATAGTCATAGAAAAGAAGCAGAGCTTCTACGCCTTTGTTAAGTTATTCCCTCATTATCAAAGTGCCTATAAGAAAGGTGGGTATAGCTGGCTGAAGTATGATGAAAAATTTAGGAAGAGAATGGCTCATTATGGGATGTCAAATGGAATGCATGGCAGATTGAACTGTGGCTAGAGATCTGCACATGCACTACAAGTGGGGCATTGAAGTAGAACAAGAAGACAGGGACAGCAAAAAAAATTCTGCTGGGGCTACAATCGGGCTTTCTGCTCCTGGCGAATTGCTGTTTTTGTCATGCCTGCTTGAAATGTGGGTGTAGCCACTGAGTCCAAAATGTAGGCACAACTGGGGAAAAGGAGTGGGAATCATAATGGGGCACACAATCAGTCCTTTCAGGAAACCAGATGGGGCATGGGGAGGAGGGCTAGAGGCAGGGAGCAGGTGGGGGCAGGGACAGGCCTTTACGGAGGTCACCAAGATAGTTGAGGACTACACCAGTGTTCAGAACAACCAAATACCAGTCTTAAATGAGTGTTAATATTATTATGTATGTATCCTCTGTGTGAACAAAAAGCTTATTGTTTTTGATTTTAGCTGTAATTTTATCATGTAATATGTTTTTGTATTTTTCTATTTTTGTCATGAATTGATGTAGTAAACTCAGCTGACCCACCTTTGGTGGGAGTTTAGCTGCAATATGGTAAACAAACAAACAAACAAAGGGAGGGCATTTAGCTGGCTGCAGCCCTATTAAGACTGAAGTTTTGGCAGACTGGGTGAAGCTTTGCCCAGACACAGAGGCAGCCCATACACTAATAGACTGTTTTGGGAGGGTTTCAGCCTGTATTTCCATGGGGACAGGGAAAGGACCAGGGCAAAAGAACTTGAAATCAGTGCTGGGTAGAGAACTGATGTTGGGACAGAAGATTCAGAAGGAGATATCTGACTTTCTTCTACCTAACAAACAAAACCAAGTAAATATCAGCCACCCACCGACACCAGAGTTGAGGATATCCCCTTAGGGCTAGTACCCAAGAAACAGCCGGGGAATTCAGGGTGATGTATCACCTGTCTTACCTGTACAGTGACTCAGTCAATGATTACATCAAAGATGAGGATAGTTAGGTGACTTACACTACCTTGGAGGAGGTGGTTAGGTCGATTAGGCACTGAGAGGGCATGGCTGGCAAAACAGACATAGAGGCAGCATTCTGCCTGCTGCTGGCATGGCCTGAGGATTGTGACCTACTGGAATTCCAGACTTGGGAGAGATATTATATTGGTAAGGCCATGCTCATGGGTGCTCAATTGGATGTGCCACATTCGAGTTGTTCAGCACATGGCTGCAATGGGCCTTCCCGATGAGATATGGGTATGGGTCAGTGATTCACTACCTGGATGATTTTCTCTTGTTAGGGAAGGGAGGCAACAGATGGAGGAGATGTTGAAGGATTTTGAGGCCATGTGCAGGAGCTCGGGTGCGTTATCTCTGGAGAAGAGCGGAGGGGCCATTCAGACAATAGAATTCTAGGGATTGAGATACTGTAGATACCATCAGGAGTTTTTAGGCTACCCGAGACCAAGGTAAACAAGGTAAAGACCCTGCTGCAGGATGTCAAGGCCTGGGCAGGGGTGCAGCAAGCAGGTTCAGCAATTGTTGGGGAATTTGACTTTCGTGTGTAGGGCCATAGTACTCATGACGCTTCACATGACGCTATCTAGGGAAATGCAAGGGTCACTAGGCCTCATCACTGTAGTAGATATAGCCGGGGAACCAAAGAAGACCTACAGGAATGGAAGACCTTTGAGTGATTACAATGGGAGGACCTTCTGGCAGGAAGAATAGGTCTTTAATGCTGACCTACAGCTGTATACGGATGCAGCTGGAGGCATTGGGATGGGGGCTTACTTTAGGGAAAGTAGTTTTGCAGTGGCTTGGCCTGGCATGTGGGCACAGGCAGAGTCAACATGGGATATCACCTTTCTTGGAGATATTCCATATAGGTTGCGATGGAGGTATGGGGAATAGCACTTAGGAACCAGATGGTCACATTTTGGAGTGACAACAGAGCAGTCGTGGATGGCAATAAACAGGGGCAATGTCCGAAAGGGTCATGAGGGTACTGAGGTAGCTGGTGTTAAGGGGACTGGAGTTGAACCTGTCATTCAGGGCTAGAACACATTGATGGCATAGATAATGTAATAGCTGATTGCCTCTCCATCTGCAGATGGACAAGTTTTGAGCCATCTCTCATGAGCAGAACTGGGGCAGACAGCAATCCTGGACTACGTCTGGAAGATTGGATTGATGGAGCTGAACAGTTGTTTCAAATACTGGTCCCCTAGGACCCTAAAGGAGTATGAAACCTCCTGGAGGGCATTCCAGACCTTTTGAGCACAGAATGGCTGTGAGGCAAGTGGGGCAGTATCAGGTGACCAGGTAGCACAATTTATAGTAGTGGGGTGGAGAAATAAGCTGTCTCCCCTCGATCATGAGGGTTCATAGGACAGGTGTGTACACTAAAATAGTGGATTGATCCTACAAAGCACAGTGTTATAAAATGTATGATGCAGGGCTGGATTCAGGGAGCAGTTAGCATGCAGGATCACCAAAGACCACTTAGGAGGCGCTGGTAGAGTGGCTGTTGGGGATATTGCACAGGGTATGTACCTCCAGTAGTGAGGTGGTCTTATTTCAGGCAGTATATACCACCATGTACAATGGGGTCTTTCAGATCAACGAGGGGATGGGGCACAGGAAAACATTGTTCTGCAGGACTGCAGTGGGGAGACACGATAAGGAATGAAGAGGAGTCTCAGTGCCCTCAGGTGGTCAAGACCAACCAGGTAGGAAGAGGCACAGGGTACTACTGCAGAAACATAAGAATGGGGCAACATGTCAGTGGGGCCCTGCACATGCTTGCAGGTCAACCACGGGACAAGAACCCTTGATGTTTTGCATGGGGATGGGACCCCAGTTAGGGATCGAGGTAGCAGTACTTAAAAAGGGATGAATTTTATAGGAGAGGACACGAGCGGTTATTCCTCCATTCATTCCACATTGGGGCAGTATCAGTGTTGGCAGCCCAGGGCGGTACCAACGGGGACATCAAACAAAAAGGGAGGTGGTCTTTCAACTGTTTTAAAAGATATATCCATGATGTGTAAAAACTGGAATAATGATGTTTTTTTTCTCCAAACAAGCAAGTGGTGCATGGTGTTATAAAGGGTGGGGAGTTAATTGCCAGAACTGGGTATCAGACAGGGGATAGGGTGATAAGGAACATAAAAGGGTGATAGATTGGCATCTAACTCTCTATGTTCATGATTTATCTAGGACGGACAAGGAGATTGGAGGCCTGATTATGGAGACTCCTTCATCCGCTGGGCTGAGCGATGGGCATACAGGAGGCTCAGGGAGGAAACTGTTATATTTGGACCTTAGTCAGATCAAGCTGACCTGGAGAGGCATTCAGGGTTTGAGATGGTCGCAGCTACTGCCACTGCTGAAGGAGATGAGAAAAGATCACAGTCGCCTGGACCTTTTAATTACCCATTTGGGGCAACAACCTGGGGACTAGACCCTGGCTGGATATTTATTACGACATTAAAAATGACATTAATAAGTTAATGGCAGAAGACACCAGGAGAAAGGACTGCTGTGTGACTGAACTTCTGCTTAGGACTAAAGTAGAAGAACTTTTGTACTTGGACCTTTAATTTAGGGTAAAAAAACTTACAT
Source organism: Neoceratodus forsteri (assembly GCA_016271365.2). Lineage (NCBI taxonomy): Eukaryota > Metazoa > Chordata > Ceratodontiformes > Ceratodontidae > Neoceratodus > Neoceratodus forsteri. The sequence continues at coordinate 1,143,886,759 of CM057453.1, forward strand.
ACAAAAAAAGAAAAAAAGTGTGTGTTTGGGTTAACCGAACTGAATGGGTATCTGAAGAGTTATCTAGGTGTAAATCTCAGGTGACTGAAAGGACTTAACTGCTGTGAGGTTTAAATTACTTGTAGAAAGATCTGGTAAGTAGGGGAGTGGCTTAGCTAGAAGGAAGCTACATTTAAAGACTGCCTTAGAAAGATTGCTAATAGCTTGCAGAAGACACCAGGAGAAAGGACTGCTGTGTGACTGGACTTCTCTGCTGGGACTATATTGCCCTCCTTCCCTCCCTCCACCCAAAGCTAGTTCTATTTTTATAGGCACAGGATTTGACTGACAACAGGAACTTCCTGATTAGGGGCAGGAAGTGAGTGATCACAGAACCACCAAGGACCCACCATCCTAGAAGAGCAAGAGTAGCTCTCCTGCCCCTCTAGCTGCTGGAGGTCTGCCTCTGAACAAGTAAGTGGTCTACTGAGAAATATAGGATATTCTTGTCTCAGAACAGGACAATCAGGAGCTTAAAGGGCACACAGACAGAAAGTAAGGAGAGAGAGAAAAAACAGAGGAAAGAGTAAGGATTGCAAACAGTTAAGGGCCAGAAATAAGACATGATTGGAGTGGTGCAGTGCAGTGGCTGTGAGCAGCAGTCTTCCGGGAGATGTTCTGGAGGATGCGGTGTTGTCCCATCTGCAGGCACCTCTGGGCTGAGGGAGGAGGTTGCTCATCTCCAGGCTGAGTTGGCCAGGATTTGTGGGACCTCCTCTTCCATCCAGGGACCACCAGTGCCACTGCCGTTGCCTCAGAGGTTGCCAAGAAAGAGGAGGCGTTGGACCACAGTGGGCTCAGGGAGGGTGAGGGTGGTGGAACAGGCGCATCCCTCCAGTTGTACCTCTCCACAATTCCTATGCCATTCTGGTAAAGTGTGGTTCCTCATGGAGGCACCCACAGTGGAGACCAAGGAGGATGTTGTGAACCTCCACAAAGGAGACCCACAGGAGGATGGCAGGGGACCCTGCAGGAAGAAACAACTCCTGGTGGGGACTCCATTGTTAGAAGGTAGAACTGGGGAGGAAGGGAGAGGGAGGTAAGGTGCCTGCCTGGCGCCATGGCTTGAGGGACAGGGAGCGAATCCTCAGGATTGCCTGAGCAGCTGCACAGGAGGGAGCTGGATGTCATTGTCCACCTAGGGACAAATGACCTGGCTAAGAAAGGGATTTGAGAAGTGCAGGAAGAGTTTGTGGAATTGGGAGGGCCTTAGTCAAGTAGCACGCACGGTAACCTTCTCGGAGGTGCTACCCATCTATGGCATAGGAGAGGCTAGGTGTTCCACACCATGGGATTAAATCAGTGGTTGAAAAACTGGTGTGGAGCTCAGGGATTTGGCTTCATTGGAGACTGGGGTCCACCTGGGTGATGCAAGCCTATACTGGCATGATGGGCTGCATCTGTCCAGGAGGGAACCAGAATCCTAGGGTGATAGGTTTAAATGCTTCATTGGCAAGCTTTTAAACTAGACAAGGGGAGGTACTGGAAAGGAGCAGGAGAATCCTAGCCCCCAAATGATCACGAAGTAAGTGCGGCAAACACCAACACAGAGGTGTCAATAGGGAGAAGGGCAGGGTAAATGGAGAAAGTGACAAAGGCAAGAAGGACGGGGATGGGGCAAAGGGAGTAAGGCCATCAGGAAATGGAGGGTAATGAGTACCAATGCCTGTAGTCTGGGCAACAAGCTCCCTGAGCTGATGGCCTTAATGGAAGAGGGATGCCTGGATATTGTAGCAGTCACAGAAACATGGTACACAGAGAACCATGACTGGGATGTTAACATACCAGGGTACATAATCTACAGGAGAGACAGGCAGGGAGAAGAGGGGAGGAGTAGCTCTCATGTAAAGGAAGGGATAAAAAGCAACTGAACAAAAGAGTAAACAGGGAGGAGAGGAGGCACTGTGGGTCACCTTGGAGACTGGAAAGGGCACCACAATCCGCACAAGGGTTGTGTACAGACCCCATGTCAGGGGAAGGAATGGACAAGGATATGATAGAAGGCATCTAGAATGGCAGAGAAAGGGGAGATACTGTTGATGGGAGACCTGAATATGCCAGATGTTAACTGGAGCACATTTGCTGCAGACACATCCAAGAGCAGGGCCATTCTTGATGCCCTACAGGTGGCAGGCATTAGACAGCTAGTTTTAGAACCCACTCAGTGGGGAGCAATCTTAGACCTCGTACTCTCAAACAGGGGCAGTGAGAGGATCTCAGATCTAGAAGTGGGTTGCCATCTGGGGACAAGTGACCATCAAACAGTGTGGTTCACGTTAAACTCAGCTACAGAGTCAAGCCATACAAAAGTGAGGGTACTGGACTTTAGGAGGGCTGACTTTGGCAAGATGGGAAAGTGCTCAGAAAAGCACTAGCAAACAGGCTAGAAGGAGGTGTGGAGCAACAATGGGGAATTATCAAAACTGCCATCACAGAGGCAACAAGCCTTTGTATGAAGCAAATAAACAAATGAAAATGAAAGAAAAAGCCACTATGGTTCTCAAAGAAGTGGCTGTGAAAGTCAGGAAGAAAAGATAGCATTCGGAAGTATAGGAACACAGAAGGAGCAGGACAGAGAGCTGTACCAGTTAAGGCAGAAGGAAGCAGGAGGGAAGTCAGAATAGCAAGAGCCCAAACTGAGGAAAAGATAGCCAACTCAGTTAAAGAAGGGGATAAAACCTTTATAGGTACATCAGCGGCGTGAAACAAGGGAGGATAGTGAGGCTGAATAGAATGAACGGTGGGTGGGCAGAGGGGACAGTGAAAGGCAGGAATACTGAACGAATATTTCTGCTCAGTATTCACAAAAGAGGAGGAGGAAGTGCCTAATCCAATTAACAGAAGCGCTCTTGATAGGGGTGCGATCCCAGTCCTTTCACAGAAGAAAGGGTTCTGCAAGCACTCCTAAAACTGAAGGTGAACAAGCAATGGGTCCTGATGGAATTCACCCCAGAATTCTAAAAGAAGTAAGGAGAAACTAGTGAAACCACTGGCTACTCTTTTAATAAATCATGGGAGGATGGTGTGGTACCCGAGGACTGGAGGAAGGCGAATATGACTCCTCTTCACAAAAGTGGGACCAAGACAGAGGCAGGAACTACAGACCTGTCAGTCTGACCTCTGTGGTAGGGAAAGTGATGGAGTCACTTCTGAAGGAAAGAATAGTTGAGTACCTAGAGGCCAGTGGAGCACAGGACCCAAGGCAGCATGGGTTCACAGCGGAAGGTCATGTCAGACGAATCTAATAGATTTCTTTGACTGGGTGACCAAAGTAGTAGACCAGGAGGGGCTGTGGACATGGCCTACCTAGACTTTAGCAAGGCATTTGACGAGTCCCACACAAAAGATTAATAGTCAAATTAATCAGCCTGGGAGTGGGACCCAGGGTGGTAGCCTGGTAAAACATTGGCTGGACAACAGGACACAGAAGGTAATTGTAAATGAGTCCACTCTGAAGAAAGGGGGTTACTAGTGGGGTACCGCAAGGTTCAGTATTGGGTCCAGTCCTTTTAATGTCTTCATCAGTGACATTGCAGAGGGACTGGAAGGAAAAGTATGCCTTTTGCAGATGACACAAAGATCTGCAACAGGGTTGATACACAAGGAGGCGTGGAAAGGATGAGAAGGATTGGCAAGGTTGGAGGAATGGTCAGAAGTATGGCAGCTAGGATTCAATGCAAAGAAGTGCAAAATAATGCACCTGGCAAACAAGAACCCAGGGAAGAATACACAATGGGTGGGGAGGTAGTAACAACAACAAAAAGGAAAGGGACCTGGGGTAATCATATCAGATGACCTTAAGGTTAGCAAGCAATGTGAGAAGGCAGTAGGGAGGGCTGGGGTATACTGGGATGTATAGGGAGAGGCATCGGCAGCAGAAACAGGAAGTTGTTATCCCTCTGTACAGACAGTTGGTGAGACCCCATCTGGAGTACTGTGTCCAGTTCTGGAGACCCCATCTCCGCAAGGACATAGACAGGATAGAGGCAGTCCAGAGGAGGGCAACTAAAATGGTGCAGGGTCTGCAAGAGAAGCCGTATGAGGAGAGACTAAAGGAGCTAAATATGTATACCCTGAGGAAAGAAGGGAGAGGGGACATGATAGAAACTTTAAGTACCTCAGTGGAATCAACAAAGTCCAAGAGGGTAGCATCTTTCAGAAAAAGAGACTTGCAAGAAAAAGGGACACAATTTAAAGATAGAAGGAGGGCGGTTCAGGGCAATGTGAGAAGTATTATTTCACAGAGAGGGTAGTGGATGCATGGAACAGCCTTCCTGAGGAGGTTAGGGGTCTAAAACTGTGGGAGAATTCAAGAATGCATGGGACAGACATAAGGCAATTCTTGTGGGGGTAGGAAGAAATAGGCTGTTGGTTAACTAGGATCTGCGGCCCATCCTGTAGAGGAAATGGGCAGACTGGATGGGCCTTCGGTCCTTGTCTGCCGTCAAAGTCTATGTTTCTATGTTTCTATGTTAAGAGAATGGTGGCCAGAGGTTACTCTGGTATGGTCAGACATATTTCAAGGAGGATATGAAGGTGCTCAAAAGCACAAGACCATGGACAATGCCAGAAAATGCATGAATACCAGGGGGCAGGTTATTTGTGGAGATGGGGATAAGGTCATACGTAGGGTGTGACAGAACAGGTGACAGATTTTTATAGGGAGACAGAATATACCTCTGGGCTAGGCCTGGCTATGTTTAATTCTGAAATTGTGGTGCAATCAAGCACTGGATGTGGGAGCATTATAGGGAAGGGGGTAAGTCCACCGTCCATCGCAGAAGGGAGGTAGACTAGTGAAAATTGGGAGGGGGAGGATAGGCTAGGAGAAAAAAGGGGGTGATAAATAATAAATAAAAATAAGATAGCACTACAAGAAGCAGGGTATGGTGTGTATGCTTGTATCCCTTGGGCAGACGAAGAAAGAAGGCAGCCCCTCCCAGGATGTACATCGGGGAAGAGGAAGATAAGAGAAGACAAAGAATAAACTGACAGTAATGTTAACAAATGAAATGATGGCATGAGTTAAATGAGTTGATTTACGTAATGTTTTATGGATTATGTTCATTGTATATCAATAAATGGATTTGGATTGAAGTGGATTGAAATCATAAGAATTTAAGTAAAGTAACTAGCAAGTCTGAGCACCCACACATGCTGGTCTGGTGTTTCTTTGGGGATCTGGGTACAAAGAGCATTGCCCAATTAGAGAGAGGGGAGGTGAGCAACTAGGGTACTGTCCTGATTAATGGATTGAAGGACCCCACATAGTAAGTATTGCAATTATGGAACAAATCATCCTGATGATAAATGAGATGTTATAATTGAAGGGAGAGATTGCCAGGAATAAAGAGATGCTTGAAACTCAAATAGCTCTCATTGAGAGTATGAAGAAACAGGGTAACAAGTGTCTCTCAAGACATTTAAATAATGAAACTGATGCTAGAGATATAGAGATGTCTGAAATCAAACATGGGGTCAGCGCAAAACAGGAAAATAAGGCTGTATTGACTGGGCAAAAAAAAAAAAATTTAAGGGACAACATGAAGTTACTAAAGGGGAAACAGTTAAGCACAGCATAAAAAACAAAAAATTCCTCACTTTCTCATAATCTGAGGTGACAAAAGGCAATAAAATCACTACTAAATACAAAAAGAAAAGATGGAAAGTGAATACTATACAGAAGGAAGATCATGAAAATGCTGAAAATGTAGTTAAAACAGGAAAAAAGCTGTACAGGATATTGTTAAGAATACAAAAAATAGGAACAAGTACAAACATCAAGGAGCGCTAAAATGGGGGCGGTCAGGCCATGGACCTCCATTTGTATTTCAGAGGAACATCTAGTTATTTCAGCCCCCACATTTTACAGTTTTTTTTTAAATGGCAGTGTAGTAATTTTAGTCATGCGTTCATGTTTCGTAATTGGCAGTGAGTTGTGAACTTTTATTTTGGAAGACCGATGCGGTAACACCTCGACTAACATGAAATGAGTACTTGAATTAATTCTTCTTCCATTGGTTCTCCTATGTACTCAGTGTTACTATGGTGACCAGAATACCCCCATCTCCATAGTAATATTGAGAGAGGAGAACCAATAGAAGAAAGTTCATCCTGACGACCAATTAAAATTAAGAGTGCGCTCATGTTTTGATGTGGGAGCAGCGCAAGAGGTTAGTCAGTCACTGTGTCGGTCAGTCAGTTACTGTGGTGTACAGGCTGTGAGAAAATTTCAGTATGGAGGTCATCTGAGAAGACTGGAAAAAAAGAAGTAACTGTTCCCATATTTAAAAGGTATGCCACATTTAACTCCTTTTCAATGCCTCTACGTGCATCGTGCAACATTATACTGTTTTCGGATGGGGTTAAACATATATTCTATGTTGACAGAAGCAGGTCCGTAAGATGGCAGCTGCGGCAGTAGGTGGAGTTCAAGCAAGCCCAGCCCAGTCCCTGCTGAGAACGGACTGCATCTTGCTCTCAATTGGTGAGCTGGGGAGGGAGGGGGTCCGCTGGGAGTGGTGCTGAGCCCTGGCGGCTGAGGGAAAATGGGCCAGCAGTGGAGCAGAGAGAGAATGGGGAGCCATGGAAGTACCTGAAGAAGCGGCTCCAGGCTGCTGTCTCACTGCTGGGGCTGGGGCGGAGGCCCGTGAGCAGTGTGGGAGACCCTGCCCGAGGGGAGGGAACCATGTGGGGTTCATCCTGGGTGGCTGACACTAAGGACTGAAGGGTGACTGCTGACTCACTGACAGGTGAGGAGAGACAGAACATGCAGCAGGCCTGGGTCCCGCCTCTGTTACATCACCTTACTGATGAGGATGGAGGAACAAGCAGAGGGCAGGTAGTTTCCTTCCCCTTCCTGAACTGTTTTTTCTGGGACTGCGCAGGTTTCATTCTGTTTCCAGCCCACATGTTGCAGCCTGGCCCCAACCTTGTTTGTACCAACTGGTGGTTCTTTAGTTTGACTAGGATATGGGATGCTTTGTGAACACTTGAGTGTGCAAGACACCAGATTGGAGGGATGGATAGTTTTTCCCCTTGAGTACGGATGCTCCAGTGGCTGCTGCTGTTTACATCAGAGTGCTGCCTGTCTACCATAGGGTTCTTCTAATATGCAGGGGTTCTAGCTGGCCTCCTTACAATGGAACTGCTTACACCTTCTCCATCTTTTGTTGCTTGTTGTGATGTCTGGGGACTTCATTTGTTTTATTGTTTAGAGTCGGTAACTACTGTTTCAGTTTAGTAATGGTTTGTTAGCTGTTCAAGGATTTGTGTATTCATTTTGTATTTTGCCTGTCTTTCCTACTCTTCAGAATTTTATGTGTCTGTTTACTACTATTTTATACAGGCTGGAGGGGCGGGGATGACAAGGAGCTACTCAAATTCATAGGCATATTGGTGGTGAATGGCTGGTGGGTCCTGTATCATCTTGTTGTTGCACGGGTATCCCACCAAAGAGCTTGATTTTACTGCCTGTGATATCAAGGTAAGGTGGGTATGCAAGGGAGTAGCTCAGCTGATCCCGGATGGCGGAAGGAGAGTTGCTGTTTTTTCTACTAATCATATTTGGTGTGCTCATTTCTAACCACATACTGTATGCTGTTGTGAATATTCTGGAGGACTTTCTACAATGCATACATTACTTACTGGGAAAGAACTGTGCATTCTTTGTGGTGCCAGCCTGGATCTAGTGCAGAATATAGCTAAATTCTGAAGTTACAGCACAAACAGTTAAATTTCAATTTCACTGAATTACTTCCTTTTATGTTTGCTTGCATGCGGCGTAAGAAACATATTGCGCAGCTTGATGCCAAAGCAGGTTCTGGAGGAGAGGCACTGTTGTGGCCAGTACCGCATGGCATTTGGGGCATGTGTGATGTCCACCAATAATGGGGACACAGCCGGTGACACTAGTTTGGAACGTTGCTCACCAACTTGAAAGAAAATAGCCATGCCCAGATGCGCCCCCCCACATGCACGCACGCACGCATATTGCATGCTAATATGCTCCCCACACTGTATGGCCAACGGGTGCCCAACTCCGCCGGCTCCAATGTTCCCCTCAACAGACAAGAGGGTGCCACGCTGGGAGCCCACTCCAGTGTGGCAACTGTCTGTATGGCTGACAGGGTGCCCAATCCCCCGTTGGCTCCCACTGCACCCCTGCCCCCAAACAGTTTTCCAGCTGCCACGCTGGGAGCCCACCCCAGCGCGGCAAAATCCCGTGGTCGCCTAAGAAAAAAGAAACCTGAAAGAGAAAACCTTCCTCACTGACTGTCCTGACCCCGCTCCCCCATCTGTGCCCACCCTTTGCATGCCCGCCTCCCACACACCCCTCACCCCATACTACCTCTGGAGTCCAGCGCGATGATCTTCGTGGACCGGGAACACGCTCTGCACTCTTCAAAGCTGACCGCGAACTGAGGAAATGCCAGTAAGCAGTATAATGCAATAAATAGGGTTTTTCAACTTTGATGCATATCTCAGGAATTTCTGGAATTTTTTCACCAAATTCAACATGGGGTTTTAGATCTCAATTACGACTCCTGTCACTGTCATTTTGTTAATCGGCCCCAAAGGTGATTTTGGCGGTCTCGCGCAGAACCACCTTTCAGGACTGATTTATGAAATGACAGTGTCACAGTTCATGAGGTAGGCCCCTAAAAACCCTATATTGAAAATTTGGTGAAAAATTTCAAAATGACTGTTTTGGCGAGCATGCATTGTGCTGTTCCTACGACGCCAGGTAAGTTCGCGAATTTTCAATATTTTCACTCCAGATTTTCAACACTGCCATTTTACACACCTCCTTATGAGCAGTATAGCTGTCATTTTCACATCTTGCCCAAAACATGTTTCCCGCATGTAGCTCACAATGGCGCAGTTGGTGTGTGAAATCAATGTTCGGGACAGATTAAGAAAATCACAGTGATACTGTTCATGAGCAGAGGTGTTACAATGGCTATGTTACAAATTTGGTGAAAAGTCCATAAAATGACTGTGTTATGAGCGACCATTGCGCAGTTTCCATGCACCCTCATAATTTCATAGATTTCTATTATTTTAGTCCGGATTTTCACCACTGGCATTTTCCACACTTCCTTATGAACAGTACAGCTGTCATTTTCACACAATGGCTGAAATGTGTTTTCGCTTTCCAGCGCAGAAATGCGTGGTTGCTGTGGGAAATCACTGTTCGGGAAAGATTAAGAAAATCACAGTGGCACTGTTCATGAGCGGAGGTTCCAAAATACCTGTGTTGACAATCTGCTGTAAAAATCCCCAAACTAATTGCATTATGGGTGTGTTGCGCAGTTTTTACACACAATTGTGACTTCACCAATTTTTTTTATTTTTCACTGCAGATTTTCAACATTGCCATTTTTCCACCTCCCCATAAACAGTACAGCTGTCATTTTCACATCCTGTTCACAATGTGTTTCGCACCTGTGGTGCCAAATGGTGTAGTCGCTGTGCAAAATCAGCTTGCTAACAAACTGATATTGCCACTGTTCATAAGGTGGGCCATAAAACCCATGTTGAAAATTTGGAGTGAAATGCCAACAAATGCCTGAGACGTTAGGGTTTCCCACCATAACGCCCACCCTGTAGAGATTGACAGGCATCAGGGGTGTGAATTGGGATTCTCACCTGTAATGCTCATATCATTCCACACCCTGCAGCCAGTGAGAGGCATTGAGGTGTGCCTTGGACTCTTCAGACCCAAAGTTCACCCCATTCTCCTATACAGCACCCATCTCACTATATTTCCTGATGGAATGGGGTGAGCATAAGGGCCAAAGACCCCAAGACACACCATGACACTTGTCGATGTCTGCAGGGTAGGTGTGGTGAAATGGCATGGCCGTTGTACCTGATGACCCAAAGGTGCTCCTCAATGCCTGTCAGTCTCTGCAGGGTGGTGGTAGGGTGGCTTCAGTTCAATACTTCACTGCCATTCCTATTATGCAGCTCTCTAACTCCTACACTACCAATGCTAATGCCAGCAAGCAAACATTCGTCATTGACAAATGCTTGTTTCTTTGTTATGCATAAAATCTAGACAGTTGTTTTGTGGCTGTCTCAACTGCATACATAAAGGATGTGTGTAGGTTTAAATAGTCTCCATAGTTAATAATATAGTAGTAATAATAGAAGGTATAGTTCTATCAACCATTTGGAAAATAAATATTTCATTACATCTCTCTGAAAGAATGTCTGTCTCTTCTGCTTCATTGTATGCCACTGGCTCTGGTGCTCTTAAGAACCTCTCCATCCTGCATCCTATTAATTCCTGCGAGGTACAACACTTGTTGGTCTCATCATATCCCTACTCTTTCTCCTGACTTCCAGGGTGTACATGTTGGCATCCCTCAGTCTCTTCTTGTAAGGATTTTGGTGTAACTCCTGCATCATTTTGGTTGTCTTGCTCTTGACTGCCTCCACCCTGTGTCCTTATTTTTTTAATTTGTTTTCTTTTGTTACCTCCTCGGCTGGGGTGGTCCATGCTTCCCACTTTCTTCATGTGTCCTCTCGGCTGCTGCTCAGGACCCAATCAGAGCTCAAAACCTTTCACCCTGCCATCCCAGGTCACATCACTGCAATGATTTATCCTGCACTGCGGAAGACCTGGAGGCCAGGGGCTGAATGGGAGTTGGATTAATGGGTCCACAACAGTGCTGTCAAAACCATCCATCACTGCACCAGAGGATTGGTGCTTTTTGTGTCCTTAGTCCCCCATGGCACAGGCTTGCAATGACGTTGAATACGCTGCTGCACATGCCCTTGCACACAACATGCCGTGGTTACTTCCTTCCTTTAAAATTCACGGATATTCCTGGTGGTATAATCTGCCTCCTTTCTTAGCAGAGCTGAAATGAATGGTAACTGTGTAATTATGCCAAACCTTGTTTTGTTTCATATCGTTAATCTGCTTTTATTCTCACTTCCTGAACATTATGAACATACCCAAGCAGTACAGCCACACATGGTGTAATAGTCGTCTCTGCTCCCACAGCATCTTGCGTGGATAGACTGTGCTGGGGTGTTCCCAAGTGCAGGAAAGATGTAATGGGAGTTTATTAAAGAATGTAAACAAACACACTTTGGCGTGATAACACCAGTGTGGTGGACAGTCTGTTTTTCACTTTTAATTACAAAAACGGAATCAGAATCAAACTTCCAGCCACATCAGCAGATTCTACAGAATGCGAACAATCATAAAATGTGTTTTTAGACTGGGGACAGTTTGAGGCCTAAAGGGTTGACAGTGTCCCTTTAATTTTTAATACTTCAGCTAATTGTCTGCTTCTACTGTTTTAAATTGATAAACGTTGAATGGTAGTAGAGTAAGTTAGGCTGTGCAGGCAAGATGGCATTTTTCCTAAGAAGCAGATTCCAGATCCTTGTTTTAGTAAGTCATTTATTTTATTCTCATAGGTATTGTTGTCAGTCATAGCTGACTGTCATACTGCTCTGTTACATTTGATCTAGTTTTTGTTTATGGAGTACATTTGCTGAAGTGCCTCTCTGTATTCATCCCTTCACAGGTCCACCATCGAAATGAGCCTCATCTCCATGTGCTTTTTCCAGTGGCCAATAACTAAACAACAAAAAGTAAGTAGTCAGACAGATCAATGTGTTAATTTTTCTGTGATGCTAATTAGGCAGTCAACATTTAGGATTTCATTTTTGATGTAACTGTCTATTTCAGGCTGATGCATTGCGTTACAATAGAACCATCTGTCACATCATGAGTAATCAGGGTTGAGGACTGACTCGGGGTGATTAGGGCCACCACAGGAGGATGGAGCAAGCACCTAATTGATGCTGTTACCTTCCTGGAAGGCAGGTGTATGACACCACTGTGAAAGTACCTCCTTAGTGACCACAGCTGGAATTGCATAGTATTGTTGTGGAAGGTGGATCATAACTGATGACAAACTTTTCAAGATTGCATGACCCAATGCATGCCATTGTCTCCAGCACCCTTGTGGAATTGGGAAAGAAAAATGTGCAAAGGCCATGAACTCTGGAGGAGTGTTAGTCACTTATAGGCCCAACACAACTGACTTTACTCCTCTCTCCACTTGCATTTTTGTAAATAAGATGAGAGTGAGTAGGATGTAAATATTTCAGGTGGAAAATTTGTGGGACCCAGATAAGTACAGGCTGTGTTCCTGGTAGCGGCAACAGTGGAGCCGGATCTGGTAGTGAAGGAGCTCTCATCAGGCCAGATAGATGCAGAAGCATCCCTATTCAGCAGTGGTGTCAGCTGTGGATATGATAGTGTGAGGTGAATGACTGGTGGCGGATCCAGCAGACCAGTCCTGTAACCCCACCTCAGACATGTTCAGCATAATCATGGCTATCTGACTGAGGCAGTATGGAACCCAAACAATTGTCTCTGACTTCCATGGACTCCCTCACCTGCCTGTTGACTTGACACCAATTAATGATGGTCTGCTGGTATGGGGTCACTGGTTCAAGTCATGATACTCATGGTGGTACCACAAGATCATTTCCCTCTGGGTAGCTGAAGACTGCTTCTCAGTAAGCATGTCTTTTTCCCAAAACTTGTTTGCTAAAGCCTGGGATCTGCCATCATTAGCTGATGAGCTGAAAGAAGAGAAATACTCATGACAAAATTTGTTTCTGTTTTGGCCTCACTGCAGCAGCACAACAAGATGTACAGTGAGAAGATATGAATTAGTACAGGCACCCTGTTAATCTGCAACAGCCTGTGCTGCAACACTGTAAGTATATTGTGCTTTTGACTTCAGAACTCATGTACAATTGCACTTTGAGTCTGCATAGTGCTCATTGAAACCCCAGCTGGCACTAGAGTTTGAAGTACTTACTGCATGAATTTGCAGAATGAAAAGCAATAGAAATGCATTTCAGACATTAATTTTTTTTAAATATTAAGACTTGATATGTAATTGCCTGCAAATGCCTGTAAATACTAGCCAGTATGCATCTTATGGACCCAGGCTCACACTCCGAACTGTCCAATTGTTTTGGCACATAACGTAAATTCAGCAAGGAATACATATAAGTCTTTTGGGGTATTTCTGACACAGGTCTTTTGTTCAGGGACTGCTAAAAATATTTTAAGTCGCTAACTGTTTTCTTAGCGATGTTCTGATTAAGCTGTTGTATTATGAGTTGTCTTTCTGCACCAATTATTAGCTTGCATTGATTTGCTATTTCTAAGTGTACTTTTTTTTTTTTTTGAAACTGATCTTATAGCCTTGGATTAGCCAAGAGTTGCTGATGTCAGTTGAGTGGTTGGAGTCGGCTGTGAGACGCTAACAGTAAGGTGCTACAGCAGTCTCAAGATGGTGTTGTTGGTGAGAGGACAGAGCTGTGTTGAGAATGTTCACTAAATGCCCAATAACCGGGTTGCCTGGTTATTGTAGCTTGAAACTTCTTTACACATTTACTACCCATTTTCTCATATTTTTTTGCAGTTTTTGATGCTAGTCCCTGACAACTGTACTATTACTATTACTGTGTGTTTGAGTGACAGCTACATAAATGTGCTCAATAATCAGATCCAGTGCCATACAATATGCTGGGACATGGTCTGGAGCAGGCTGGTAGATGTTGAAGCAGGGTATTTCACTGCCTATCAGTGCTAGGTAATATGCCTCTTATGATGGTATGTTCATACTCTGCACTATCTTATTTCTTTTACTAATGTATAGTCAGCAAGTATGTTTAGATTTTGGGGGTATTTTTGATAAAGGTTATTCTCATTTTTATGGTAATAGAAATGTTCAAAAACTTCAGATTGTTGCCCATTTTTCTGGTGGGGTTCTGGTTTTGCTGTTGTATTATAATCTTTTATATTTATGCATCAGTTAAAAGCATAATGTAGTTTGTTATTCTCAGTTTTCTTGTTTTTGCTTTCAGGAAACTGTGCTTTCAACACAAGAGGAGCTGTCAGAAACTGCTTCCATCTGCGATTGGAAACTGCTGTGATCTGCTAATGGTAAGTGCCCTGCAACTGGGTAACCCATGAGGTGGGCGCATGAGGAAGGGTGCCATCCGTAATGGCAACTCCTTCCGGTGCAATCCTCACGGGCGATGGGAGGGTAGGGCAACAGGATGAGGGCTGTGTCAGAACTGGGCGACAGGATGTCGCTATGTGTTGGGGGTGGTGGGAGCGGTACATAGCAGTGCGGCATGGGAGGGTTGAGAGGCTGTAGGGTGGCGCTGTGGTAGCTAGCCAAGCTGCATCATGGTATCGGGGGTTGGCTAGGGTTGGGTGGTGAGGTATCGGTCCAGGCGCTGGTGCGATTTTATTGCACCCTGCCCGGTCCTTTATTTTTTACTGCTTCCACCCCTGACATGCACCCCTGGAGTTGAGAATCTTTGAGTAGGGGTGGGGTGAAGCCCCTAGAGGGATGTGGGAAGGTGCAGCCCTGCCACAGAAAGCAGTAAAAACTGTCATGGCACTGTTGTCCTGATGCACTGGGGTTGTCAGAGTGCCAAAATGTTTTCAGCACTCTGACTGAGCAATAACGGTGATCGCTTTAGGCATTTGCCGCTATCACATAGACACCTGCAACTGCAGTCTCAAAATAGTGTTTGTTGGTGCAATGACAGAGCAGGGCTGAAAATATTCTTGAATGCTGTAATGACAGTGCTACTAGTATCTCAACCACACAGTAAAGGTGGTCACCAGTAATTGTATCAGTGTTATATTAATCACTTGTATATCCTAGTAATGTTGCATGGTGGTTATGGATTACTGTGTGGACAATACACAATCATTGCATCATCCAACAAAGGGGTTGTGATTCCTTCAGCCTTGAAAGCAAAGGTAAAGAGGTCCTTGAGCAGTAGAACCCACAGGTTGAATAACACTCTAGTGGTACATAAAGTTGCTCATCCTTTATGTTTTATGTAACATTGCATCATGAAATGTTTGTGGCTGTTCTTTTGCTTCCAGAATGGTACCAACTTATGTAGTCTCTAGAGGGTTATAGAGGAAGGCAGTATATCAGTGGTTTAAGGCTCTGAGATACAAATCTGGAACGCAAATTTGAATCCCACATACTGTGTGACCCTGAGCAAGTCACTTAACTCCTGTGCTCCCAGTTTGCATCTGTAAACAAGCTTTCAACTTAGTGTGCTACCCTGGTTAAACAATTTGACAAAAAAATTTGAATGCTGTTGTACCACAGAAGAGTGTATTCACATTCCATGACCTTTGATATATGGAACTACATCAATTTGAATGGGATGGAATTTATACTTTTCAGTCCACCTGCCCAATCGCCCTCAATGCCGAGTACACATCAACACCACAGGTCACCCCTCATGGTGGTGCCACCCAGAGGATCGTTGTGCCCATGATGGCTGTTCAGTAGTCCAGTGGGTTGCTGGGCAGTGATCCATGAGGGCCTCATGCACAGGTCACCGGGTGCCGCGAACAGTAGCGCTACCACTGTGCGCCAGCTCATTAACAGTTAATTATTCAGGATACCCACATTTGCCTGATGTCATGCAAAGGACAGAACAATAAGCATTAGTCGAAATGTTCATCCTGCATGTGAAATAAAGGTGACATGTCTCCTGCAATTTCTGACATGCAGCAATGGCTGCGAGCAAGTGATCCTGGGACAACTATTGACTGAGTATTTGCTTGAGCTTAAAAACATAATTCCTGAGTCAGTAGTTTATAGGCTGTGATGAACCCAATTGTAATGGTGATGCAATTTTAACAATCTATTTTTCATCTCTTTTTAGGAACCTTCGACATATACAGGATATTTTACTGTAAATGTGATATTTGACCTTCATTTGTATTTAATGAGTCAAGATTAATAGCCTCGTTTCAGACTGCTTTCCTGAAGACAAGGTAACCAAATAATACCAAGTCGCCGGCATTATGAAGCAAGTTACAGACATCTGCAGGAATGGAAAAGGGCATCTCACTTTCAGACATGGACCAAAGAAGATAGAAAACTAAAAACTTGCAAGATAACTTAATTAAGTAACAATGATTAATGTCTTAATTAGTTGTCATGACCTCTGTGACTCAGTAGTGGTATAGCCATGAGTGAGTTATCACAGGATCAGAAACAATGAAAAGAAGATATTTTCAATACATTGAAGCAGCCCTCATATATCTTGTGTATACAATTTGATTAGGTGACAAGTACTCAATTTTTATTTCTGATGCCTTTTAAAGGAGCAGTGCGTGATATTGGATAAATACATATATTTTGTTTAATCATCGAATGTTTTTCCACCCTGCTGCAGAGCGGTGGGGCATTGTCCCATCCAGAGGGCAGCAGGCTCACTCAGCCAATGGGAGTCAGTACAGCCATTCCCATTGCCATTCTCAACCTGCTGGAAGGCCCTCTATGCCATGTAGGCTAGAGACCAACCCCTGGCGCTTATTCCACAACAGACCTCCAGGCAGGTCAAGGATGGCCATCAGCTGCTCATCCCAGCCTCCAGTCTCCATTGCTCACTGGAGTGCAGACGCAGGCACAACTTGTCAACATCCACCACACTCACCCCCACACTCACTCCATGTACACCAGGGCTGATGGTGCCCCAATCATCACCAGGGGCTGCTACAGCACAGTGGAGTTCCTTTGCCCTCCCAGGGATAGCAGAGCAGTTCACAGATGCTCAATCCTATCCTCCCTGCGACCCCCAATGACCCAGGCTCATTCCCAAACCTGGGTTGTCAGCATAGCAGGTGTGGCATCCAGTGCCTCAACCCTCAGCGCCCTCAGCACCACCAGGCCGACATGATATTGGATAACATTTGATCAGAACTATTTTTATTCTTTCTTAGAGTGCCCCTTATATCTGGACACATATGATACCCTTCTTTCCTTTTATATTTTATATCTCTCTTCTCATAATTGATTCATAGAGAATGTGTATGAAGATATGATGGTTGTCCATTAGAGTTTATTTTAAGTTCATCTGCCTCTATAGCTTACTCCCCACACCGAGACATAATCCTTCTTGTGACATCACAATCTTTGCCATGGGAGTAATAATGATGTCAGAAGCAGTTCTCTGTGACTTCGGTAGGGAAAAGCAGCTGGAACAGACAAACTCTTCAGGGCAGAGATCCTGTTTTCATACAGATGACCTTAGTAATAAATACTGGGATGAGAAATACAGAACTGATGGGAATACAAGCTGGACTGTGTCTTAATATTCACCTGAACAGGTCACCAACTCTCTAAGACACTTATTTGCCTCAGCCACAGTGCGCACAAGTTAAAAGTGCGGTGGATTAATTCACACACACACACACACACACACACACACACACACACACACACAATGCATCACACACACATGCATACACCTGCACCCCACCTGGACAAAAGCCTATATGAGCCATGGAGGGTGGGTGGTGGACCACTGGCAGGAAGGGTGGGAATAAGGCTGTTATTATACTAAATGTATAATAAGGAATTGAGCTGGGGAATGGCATCCATTACACATAGTGGGAGAGGCGGTCATGAAACCTGACCCACAGAACTCAGTCTCTTCGATTGTTAGATATCCAAAGTGGCCAGGTGCCATTCTCACTGACTATATCTTTTCACCATGCCCCACCTCCCACCAAGCCCTATGTCAATCTAAAGTGATCCAATTCTTGTGACAAGGCAGTTCTATGTGAATCCAGCTATAATAAGATTTATGAAATTATAAAGTAGAACATAAAATTGGATGTTTCCTGGGTGGTGCAATGCCTACATCATTATGTTGCAGTTGTTGTTGAAATTCAGCATTTGCAATGACCCAACTGCTTTACCACAATTCAGAATGTTTCCACAAAGCTGTTTTCCTCTTTCAAACTGAGCTTCAAATTGTTTATATAACCTTCACATACTGTTATATCTGCATCTCATTGCAATGGCCCTGACCCCCCCACACACACAACAGAACCATCAGTTATTCTATCAATCAGTTATGTTATGCATTGTAGTACTGTGTTATAATACAGAAATTAGCCTTTCCGTAATGATGGTAGTGTTTTCCACATAAATTGCATATGAACTCATATAGAACGCTTTAAGTACTGTACATGGTGTGTATTAGGGTACTAAAAGTAAATTGTTTTGTAGTAAATTACTATTATGTGTCAATGGTGAAGATAATGAAATACACCAGTCACAAAAGTTAGCTTTATTGCTTTCATTTCATAGTCACCAAATTTTTCTTGCCACTTCGCCAAGCACTCGTGTTTTGTGATATATTCATTATTATTTCAAGTGGTCGGTGATTTCTACATACTGACTGGTTACTGCTGTTTCACCAGCTTTATGTTAATGTCCTTAGTAGCATACCTCTGTGCTGTAATTACTTGAGGATTGATTATAATAAGAGTGGTAAACAGCAATCTGTCATCATTTTGTGTGTAACTTAAAGGGTACCTAAATAAGAGGTTTTAAAACTACAAACCCAAAATTCTGGCTTCATTATGAGATTAAAAGGCTTCTGTTTACATTTATATAAACTGCATTTATGTAAATAACATAAATGCAGTTTCATAGCTTTTGAAAATGTAACATCAACCTTCACTTTCAAAACAGCCTTGGTTTCTCCCTAAGATGTTCGCCAAGTGTGTTAGTGATGAGTCATGATGACATCATCGAGTCAGAAACAGAGACCCACATATTTCTATAGTGTTAACTAGTTCTTTCCTCTTTGTTTTGAATTGTTGTACTAGAATGATCAATACCATGTATTAACTCGTGGATTATTTTGATCAGTACACATGTTAGGCTATGATTTTGTTTATTTAGTTTACTTTAACTTGTGGAAAATGTTTTGCAATCCAGCTGACTTTTTCCTTGGCAAACTGCATTACAGTACAACACTTCAGTTACCTGATGATCTAATGGTTATATGATGCACTGAATTTTGTTGTTTGTTAACCAGGAGATACTCTAAGCTGAAAGCTTGTTTACAGGTTGGCCTGGGAGCACAAGAAAGTTTAATGACTTGCTCAGGGTCACACAGCAAAGTACTGGTCTGGTTCAGTTCCAAAGTTCATACTCTCTTGTTAATCCACAAATAAGGCTTTCTTTTCCACCTGAACCCTTTGCAACTAGCCTGCCTTCTGTTGAACACCCCACCATCCAGACTCTGTCCTTAGTACTGCATGGGATAGCGAGCAGCACGGTCTCATGAAGAGAATTATCACACCTCAGATTGTAGTCTTGTACCTCAGAAAGTTGGCACTGTTAAAAATGCCTCCCAAATTACTCTCCAGTCCACATTCTCAATGTTTGACTTCTGCTCCCACAGTAAACATATAGTGGATCACCACCCTTCTGCACAATGAAGGTAGCATGCACGGTTCCTCCTGTTGTGTTTTTTCCCGCCTCATTAACCAACAACTAGGTCTTCCTGGAGGGCCAAGCAATTAGCATCATGACCCACCAGAAAACTGCTGTTCTTGCCTCATAAGGCTGCACTTACAATGGATAACAATATTATTAGCAGGAGAGGCATACTAATACCTTGAGCTAATCCAATTGACTTCCAGTGTCAGTCTACTCCTTTACCTGTGATCTGCAGAACCCCGCAGGACAGTTCCTGGCAATTGCTGTTAAGTACTTTTCTGTGCTCTACTCCACAATGCAAGTTGGCTGCTACCACCTTTCCAAATCTTGAATGAGCTATACACAACTCCCTCAATACTGTTCTAACAAACATCAACACCCCCCACCCGAGGATAATCTCCCTACACTGAATTCAAGGAACAGTTTAGGTGCAGCTCTGCCACTCTGAGTATTTGTCATTGCTGGCTACTCTCTTCCACAGTCAGGTAGTGATCATGATGCTGGCAGCCCCACATTTCAGATCTCACAGTGATCTGCTCAACTTCCTCTTTCATGTCTTTAAGCTAATTTGAATATAGCTGACTCTGCTGAAATGGCCTCTTCAGTCCCTCTCTGGCATTCATTCTTCTCACCTGCTCCCCACAAAATCGGTGAGTTCTCTACCCTTCCTTATCATGAATGTGGTTAGTACAGTCTCCTGTGTTATTTTTATATATAATAAACATGATCTTCTGGTAAGCCAGGCTGATAGCAGCATGGCACAAGTGGAAAAATAAGATTTCCTACCCATATAAGATCTAAGCCACCATGATTAGGCACTATTAAATGACGTGCATAATGATGTGCACACCCGCCATTTAATAGTGCCTAATCAAAGGTAGCCTAGCTCTTTAAGGATAGGAAAGCCCATCTTCCCCTTGTTCCCGTTGCTATCAGCCTGACTTACTGAAAGATATGTTTATATTTGATATGTCAAAATAAAACGGGACTGTAGTACTTACATTCTTGATGCAGAAGGTGATGAGCTCACCAGTTTTGGTGTGAGGAGGAATAGTGAAGAATGAATACCAGAGGGGACTGAGAAGGCCACTCTTGCAAGGTACTGCTATATTCAGGAAGGGGAAGACAGAAGAAGAGAAATATGAGCAGATTACTGTGAGAAATAAGATGGGCTGCCAGCACCTTGATCACTACCTGACCCTTTGTCCTGGCCAACATTCTCCTTCCCATAAAACCAGTTCATGCAATTGTCCAAGGCTGTGTGGGGATATTAATGTATGAAATGACTTCCATACACATTCAGTCACTTTACTGCCAGTCTAGTATTGCTTGTAAGCTCTTTGGGATAAATGTATGAAAAGCACTGTATACATGCTGATTATTCTTCTTCTTATTTTTTCCATGGAAAAGAAGACAAAACAAGCTATATTTGAGTTTAGAAAGTATGCACTCTAACATTGGACTACAAAGAACTTTGCTACAAAAATGTAGTGGCTGTGAGGGTAGTGAAGGTGTGGCTGTAACTACCCCCACTTAGAAACGTATTGCTTGCTGCTGCTGCTGCAATTCACTTTGTTGAAAAATTCTGATTTATTGATTGTACACGTTACATTCAAACTATGGATTAGATTTGTAGGTTCTGTCAAAACGCATTAGAAAGGAATAATAGCAGAAAATATAAAGGTTTAATAAAATGTAAAAATTGCATATTACGCATGCACACCACCACAGCACGCCCATTGTAGCATCCTGGATCCGCCATAACCACGAGACCACCAGGTTATTCAAGATTTGTACTGCACTATGGTTTGCCACAGAGAAAGTTGGATGGATTAAACACAATTTCGCATGTTAAAGTAAACAAAAATGAAAAGAACCATAGCTTTAATATGTGTATTATACAAAATAATGCACATGGTTTTGACCATTTGGGTGAAACAATTCTATACAAAGGAAAAAAGAACTAGTTAGCACAATAGAGAGCCATATATCTCTCTGACTTTGGCTCCAATGATGTCATCACATAACACATTTGGTGGCCATGTTAGAAGCAGGTAAGACAGTTTTTTGAAATTGAAGGCTGATTTACAATTTTCAAATGCTCTGGAGCCACATTTAGGTAAATTATATAAATGTAGTTTTAGCATTAATGAATACAGCAGCCTTTCCTTTAGTCACCTACAGAGTCAGATTTTTGAATGGTTTGTTGTCAAAATGTTGTTTAGGAATCTTAAGTACTTAATTTGAGATGGAACTCTTGCAGCAGCCAATAACTATAAGGAAAAAGCTGCCAGCTGCCTGGTCCTCACAGAAAACATCTACCAAGCAGTCTTCAGTGTTGACCTCCCCCACCCTGACAACGGCCCACCCTGACATCAGACAATGGTATAAAAGGAGCAGTCCACAGCCCCACTCCAGTTGTGGCCCATCCAGTCTGCCCTACCCTTCTTTCTAATGCTTAAGATACCCTAGATGCAACAAACCCCCACCCCAGCTTGATAATTCCCATGTGCCTATCCCATGCATTCTTGAATCCTCGAACTGTGGTCACCCTCACCACTTACTGGGGAGACTGTTCCATCTGTCCACCACCCTTTCAGTTAAGTAGCATTTCCTCAAGTTCCTGTAAGTTTTCCACATTTCAGTCTCATGCTGTGCCCCTTGTTCTGCTATTTCCTTCATGTGAAAGATGCTCCCATCTTGTACCCTGTTGATCCCCTTAGATATTTGAAGGTCTCTATCATGTCCCACCTCTCTCTTTTCCTCCAGGGAATACAATTTTAGAGCTCTGAGTCTCTCCTTTACAACTTATGCTGCAACCTCAACCCCATTGTTGTCACCCTCCTCTGTACCGTCTCTATGCTGTCTATATCTTTTTGGAGATTGGGCCTCCAGAATTGAACAGAGTACTCCAGATGAAGCCTTACTAGGGAGTTGTACAATGGTACCACAGCTTCCTCCTTCTACTTTGTTATACCCCTCCCTATGCACTCTAACATTCTGTTAGCCTTTCCATTTTTGTATACCTTCATGTGTATCTGCCCTATTACATAGCTTTGTATCATCTGTGAACAGGCTAACCCTCTCTTCTAGACCCTCTGCAATATCACTTATGAAGACTTTGAAGAGCAATGGTCCCAACAATGATCCCTGAGTTACACCATTTGTTGCCTGTCCCTCCTGTGAGCTAACCCCATTTACCACTACTCTTTGTGTCCTGTTACTCAACCAGTTTCTAACCCACGGACCACCTCTGTCCTCACCCCCATATTTACCAGCTCGTGGATTTCTCTCCTGTGTAGGACTGTGTCAAGGCCTCCTGAAGTCCAGATAGGCCACATCTACCACCTGCCCTGGCCTATTTCCTTTGTCACCCACTCAAAGAAATCAATCCAGTTGATCTGGCATGACCTCCCTGCAGTGAATCTATGTTGCCTTGGGTCCAGCAGCTCCCTAGTCTCTAGGTAGTCCACCAGCCTTTCCTTAAGTAGGGTTTCCATCATTTTACCTACTATCGAGGTCAAACTGACATCCAAAAGGTATTGGCTCGACAGCTTAAGCAAGTCTCGGTCCATGACAAAGAATTACTCCAGTCAGTTACAAAACAGATGTTTGACAGATGCGGGTGACCAGAGTTGGACCTTTTGTGTCCCCACTTAATGCCAAACTGCCCGATTTCAGTTTGCTAGATCCAGGGCCTGAAGTTTTCCAGTTAGAAGCGCTATCCCTGTGTTGGACAAGAAGGTTTCTCTATGCCTTCCCTAGTCTATCCAAGTCTCTGCACCTGCATGCATGTCACCTGCAGACTTAGCAGTTGCCTTGGTTCTCCTTTCCCTAAACTCTAGGTCTCTGGCAGGAGAACTGAGGTTGGTCTGGAACCGCCCTTTATACTTTTATCCAGCATCAGAGGTGGGCTCTGCATCAGGGTCCCACTGAAGACTGCTAGCTATAAGTTTTCTGTGGGTCCTGGTGCCTGGTGGCTTAGTCATTATGGTTATTGCCTGCTGCAGGAGCTCCTCTTGAAGTGCTACTGTTACGGTAGTTCTTATTGTATGTAACATTACTTTGGTTGTTATAGCAATACTGTCAGTAGCAAGCATAATTAAGTTAGTAGTGATCTGTACTGCTCTGTGACAAAGTGTTACATTTTGAAGCTTTTATAGTGATACAGTGATCCCTCTAGATAGCCACAAAAAAGCTTCTGTTATAGTCCAATGAAAACTGGTCATTCTGGCAGTTGTTGAAAGGACGTCCACCCACCATTGCCATCACTTTATTGTCCCACCATGTTCTACAAACAAATGAATACAGTATATCACAAAACGTGTGTTCTCTAGGTCTGTGACAGCACATATCGTGGATATAAAAATTGAGGACACATGCATTGAAATTAGTGTATAGCAGAGTATAGTATGGAAATTCAGCCCACATTGTGCATAACCTCCTTCAATGACCTTTGCAGAACATATTCTGAGCAGACTTTATATTGCAGCCTTATCTAACAAGAGAGGTATGGAATGTGGCATTGCCTGAGCAAAGATATCATCTCCTGAAGTCAGTCTTACTGTAACACATCAGCAAACATTCAGAACATGTTTCTCCAAAGTTTTAACAATCATGTGCAATGGTTTTACCATGTAAAACAGACAGCACCGCTCAATAAACAATGCTTTAGACATTATGTGATGTTGTGTTTGCAACAAAGTTTATAATCCCAATCTTTTCTTTTGGTAACTATTTGTTGTGGTCCTTTTCTCCAGGGTTACTGTATACTGGGTCATACCTGTATCACTCTGCTGTGTGATTTGCAGCCTATGTGACTCTGATGTGTTGAAAGGCTGAGATAATTCACACATATTTTTCAACTGAGGTGATCTGTCAGGATGGTAATGTAACACAATTTTTCCAGCTCCCAGTAAATATGCTCATATACTGTACTCACATTAAAATGAGCATTTCACCGGAATGAACTCTTCCTCACCTAGCAGAATTAACACATATATTTATTTAGTTATTTGTTTTGTTCACCGCGAGGGTGCACTAGGCATAAAATCTGCCTGTTTCAGGATCGACAGAAAGTACAGACAAAATGCAAGTACAGTCACAAACAGAAAGTTGCAATCAACATCAAGTGTAAGGCCTCAATTAAAACTTATTGTTAGCAGTCGCTGACAAACAGCAGTGAAGTTACCAATGTTGCAATACTAGCAGCAATGCAACTTCCAAACATGCACATTGTAGTAGCAACCAAAATTATATCAGCAATTAGGGCAGGCTGACTCAGCATCCAGCAACACTGCAGAAGTGTACCACACCAAAAAGAGCTTTTGAAATTAGAAATTGGTCAACTGTGTTACACAACCTGAAAACACAGTTTTTATAGTAATGTTTTTAGAACTGTGCTGTCCCATTGCACATGTTCTTATAACTTTGAAGAAACAAGTCCTACATGCTTGAAGACAGGGAAGACTAGACTATGATATTAGGATATGACATCAGCAGCAGCTCTAAATAGCTCGTAACTTTAAAATTAAGTAATGTAGAAAACTAATTTTTGTATGACACTTACTGTGAGTATGCTTATTCTAATTCTGCAATGTGGTTCTTTGACCAGATTCTCCTTTAAGGTATAAAACATCTTTCTTCAAGTAAATCTAGTGCAGCTGTTCCACCTATTTTTTTTTTTTTTGATTCCTAGATAGTGAGAGTACCAGGTCTCAGAATTCATTGTATTTATTTTATTTGTAGGATTGTTTAATTATTTTATTTTTGGGATTTAAATTTCTTCAGAAACTGATTCTTAATGTGTGGTTTTCTTTTGGGTTGCTTGATTTATAATTTATTTGTATTGTTTTTGATAATTTTAAGGTTATAGTTTTTAAGTGTCTATATCTAGGAAGGCTGAACAATTGTGACTTATTTTATATAAGTTGGTGATTATATATTTTCATTATTTGTTCTGTTTCTTTTGAAATGTGTCAACGGTTGACATTATTCCCCACCAGACTTAGAGAATTATGTCCTTTTGTTGTCCTCCACTACCATCAAACACCTATTTTAGGTGTAATGCTTTAGGCATTTTGAGGAAGCATAAAAGAAGATGGAGGGCAAAGTCCTGTGGGGACAGGAGGGGGAGGGCGGATTGAGTGGTGGGATCCAGGAGATGCCCTGGGGTGAAATGCAGTCAAGATAGAGGTTATTCTTGTTGTTCCCATACCCAAGGGTTCCGATTTTAGTAGGCAGGAGCTGAGGTCTTCCCAGACAGCTCATCCGGTCTTAGCGGTGTTATGCAATGCCAGACCTATTAAAACAAGACAACTATAATAGCTGATCTTGTTGCACCAACTGATCTGGCATGCATCACTGAGACCTGGCTGAATGAAAATTCAGGCCTCTATATTGGCCTCAGCAACACCATCCGGGTTCTTGGTGATACACCATCCAAGGCTGAATCGTAGGGGCGGGGTGTAGCCATTATGTTTAAAACTGAGCTGGCCTTGTGGATGTGCCTTTGGGAAGTACCAGATCCTTTGAATATATCCTGGGTGAAGGTGTAGGTTGTGGAATTCTCCTCATCTACCGTCCACCAGGAGATGGTGGAGAATTCCTGCAGGAGATAGCAGACTTCATCGTCAACCTGGTATTGCGGTCCCCAGAATGTTAATTCTGGGGAATTTCAACGCCTGGGTCGACGATGAACTCTCTGGTTTTGGTCAAAATCTCCTCCAGTTGATGATGTCACTGGGCCTAACACAGGTTGTTACCTCCTCAACCCATATAAAAGGTCATTAATTGGATCTGGTCTTCCTTTGCATATGGAGATTGCTGACTTGGGGTGGAACTAGTCAGTTGGACTGACCATCACATCATAAGGTTCAGTTTCAGGGCTCCCCTATGGAGATGGTTCAGTACCACCCTTTAAGGGATATTAGTTCCAGTGACCTGATGGCGGTATTGGACCTATCGGGTTTGTCTGGTGAATGCATGAGTCCAGACAATCTCGTATTGTCATTTAAATAAGGCTGTGGAGATGCTCTGGACAAGATTGCTCCTGTTCGTGTTCAGCCTCTCACCTCCATTCAAGGAGTCCTTGGTTTAATAGCTCCTTGAAGGAGTTAAGGAGAGTAGTCAAGGTTGGAGAGAGCCTGCTGAAGTCCGGAAATGATGCTGACAGGCTCAGGTTGATGGCACATTATGACGGCTATCAATCAGAAATGAACTGTAAGAAGGCAGAATTCCTGTCCAGGGAGATTTCTGCTGCACAGTATCGACCGGTCAGCTTTTCCGGACTGTTGACAGATTGTGCAATCCAATCTGTCTCCAGCCCAGAAGCCTTTTCTCAGCTAAGATGTGAGGAGTTCGCTCAGTTCTTTGCAGATAAGGTTGCTAGCATCAGGTCCGTATCAGTCCGACTCCTCCTTTAAGGGATTGCAGTTGTCGACAGGAAGTGATATTTACCTGGTCTGTCTGGTCAGATTTTCGCCGGCTGGAGTTCACTGACATTGTGAAGATCATCCAAGCATTATGGCCAACCAGCTGTAGTTTGGATCCAGGTCCTACAACCCTTTGGTGGGATGTTTAGAGGTTATCTGCCCGATCCTTGCTGACATTGTCTGGAAATCCTTGGAGGGGGTCTTCCTGATCCCTTAAGGAGAGGTGTAGTTCGACCACTCCTAAAAACCCTCCTTGGATCCAGACTGTCTAGCTAACTACCGGCTTATCTCTAACCTTCCTTTGTTGGGAAGGTTATTGAGAAGGCGGTTACAGTTACAACTGGATGATCATCTAACAACTCACAATGTCTATGATTCTCTCCAATCTGGTTTCAGGAAGAAGCATAGCACAGAGACTGCCCTTGTCTGGGTGTTAAATGACCTCCTAATGGCTAGAGATCGAAGGTATGTACCATTCTGGTCCTTCTCGATCTCTCTATGCATGACACTGTAGACCATGGTGTGCTGTTGAAGTGCCTGCAGATTTATTGTGGACTGTCTGGAACAGTCCTCAAATGGTTTCAGTCTTACTCACAGACAGGTTTCAGAGGGTTACCACTGGAATTTATTCCTCTGGTGCTCACTCCCTGCCCTGTGGGTACCGCAGGGTTCCATTTTAGCGCCTATGTTGTTGCAGTGTATATGCTGCCTTTAGGAGATATCATCAGGCGATACAGCTTGGGTTTTCACTGTTACGCAGATGATACTCAGCTGTATCTGTCCTTTCTGCCCGGCAAGATGGTGCTCTTCCAAGCTAGATAATTGCCTTACTGAGATCAGATTATGGATGAGTTCCAGCTGGTTGAGACTGAATCCGGATAAGACTGAGGTGTTGGTAGTGGATCCGGGTCACCCGGTGATGGGTTTGGGCTGGCCAACCACCAGGCTTATTGCTCGGTGGTATGTCGCCACTACCTCTGATCAGGTGCGAAATCTGGACGTTATTTTTGATGATGGCCTGACCTTAAAATCTCAGGTGTCAGCCGTTGTCAAATCCTCTTCTTTTCATCTGAGGAATATCGCCGGATTAAACACCTGGTCCCACTGGGCGATTTTCCAACGTTGGTCCATGCCTTTATCACTACCCGTCTTGACTACTGTAATTCCCTGTACCTAGGGCTATCTGGGGCTGATATCTGCCATGCTCCAGTTGGTGCAGAATCTGCGGCGGCAAGGCTTTTGACTGGGATCTCTAGATCCAGTCATATTACGTCTGTGCTCCGCGAACTGCACTGGCTGCCTGTGAGGTGGCGGATTACCTATAAGGTTGGTTTACTAACCTTAAAGCCCTACATGATCAGGGACCTGGCTACCTGAAAGATCTCCTGGTACCCTACTGCCCCTCCGTCCTCTCCGCTCCGCCAATGAGGGATTTCTGGAGATTCCCAGGGTTTGATTAAAACATCTGGATTTCATGCTTTTGCCTTTTCTGCACCAACCCTGTGGAATTTCTACCTCGTTGGTTGAGAGATTGTCCAACCCGAGAAATTTAAAATGATTTGAAGACATATTTATTTGGTCTAGCTTATCCTAGTTATAGCTTTTAATTTATTATTTTAATTTATATATTTATGTGAATCATTGTACAGCGCCTTGGTTTCGAAGGCGCTTTATAAATAAAGATGATATGATATGATATAATGGCAGCCAAGCATGATGAACACATGGGAACTTATCTAGCTTCTGTAGTAGTCTAACTGGGGACAGACACATTGTTGTTTACCAAATGCTTGGCTTTACGGCCAGCTACCCTCAGATGGAAGGGACTCAATGTCTTACTATACCTGTACAACTTCTTCTCAAATCTCAGTCCTGAGCACATGTCACTGAGTGTGGCTCATACCACCCACCTATTACAGGATCTGGGGATTAAAGTCAACCAACTCGGGTCAATCTGGACCCCATCAGTACCTTATGGCTATAACTATATTCACAGTTTGTTAGTCAGGTTACACATGAGAATATCCCAATGTACTCTGGTTTGAAGTATTACTATCTCAAGGTGCACACGGCTGCTGTATCTACCTTCCATGGTCCTATTAATGGCTGTACAGTAGCAGAACTGAGGTGTCACTTACATTACTGAGATGTATTCTTCTTCTGAAGCCTTCTATTCACAATCCAGTCCTGCTTGGAACCTGAATTGTTCTTAGAACACTTAATCTGGTTCCTTTGAGTTGGCTGCAACATGTGAGATACACTTTTCTGTCATTGAAAGCACTGTTTGTTGTTGCCATCATTTCTGCTTGAAGAATTTCAGAGCTACAGGCTCTGATGTGTGAGCAGCTTTATTCGATTGTCCACAGTGGCAGAGGATGGTTTGGTATTTCACATACTAAAATGTCAGAGTTATTCATTTTGGCATCCGCCACCACTCCTATATCCTTCTCCCCACTTGAAACCTGCAGTGCCCCAGGGCATATACATGACCTGGGTTCATAGACTCAGGTGAAGGACCCTGCATTTTCCTATGTTAAGTATAAACTGCTGGCATGGCCCCCACCCCTTTTCCCAGCAGACTCATCTGTTGCCCTCACCCTGTTCATTTCTCAAGATGACCCATCTGCTCCAGATACCCCCATCCCTCCAGTATCACTTCAGACCTTCCCACCAACTCCTCCTGGTACCAAACACCCCACTCCCCACAGACCCAAATTCCACCCCTCCACACCTGTTTCCTTGCCCATCCCCATGATAAGCTCCTGTTGATCCCCTGGTCCACCCTCCCTCTTATCTGAGCCTTCTCTCTTACTACCCCTCAATCTCAGCTACCTTCCTGCACCAGCTGTCGAAACACCCACACCATGGTTACCCCCAATCAACCCTCCCTTTGCTGCCACCCTAGCAAGATTAAGCATATACTAGACTCTTCAATATACAAGTTACAGCTATAAAGGCATTAGAATATACACCCCAAGGCCACTACCCCTAAAATAATCCCACTGTGCAGTGTCAATCTTGGGCAGTCTAGATAGCTTCTTCTCTCCTTCCACCCCTTGCTTGGTGTTGCTCAGTCCTGTGGCTGCCACTGATAGGCCAACCTCCAGTTGGTGGAGCTCAGTGAGACTATTTAAAAATGGAGGTGATGTGGGGTGGGTGGACAGAATACAACAGTAATTACAGCTGCTTGTTGGCAGTCTGGAGCTCAGCTGCACTTACTCACTTAATTATGATTGGATGATGTTGGCGTATGACATTGTAGTGGAGTCCACCCAGTAGACTTCTAGCTGGTAAAAGGTCAATGTCATCTTAGTGCCTGGCAGCAGTACTTTTATATGTGTGTCCAGCTGCAAGAGATCTCCACAAAGATCTGTTAATGGTAATTAGTAACATAACTGTACTTTATTCATTCATTGGTAACTGTTTTCTTTTTTCTTTTTATGCAGGCCATAAGAAAATAGGCAAACTTTGGACAACACTTCACAATAGGTAGTCATGAAAAGGAAGGAGAGAAGTAGTGGAACCCTTTATAACTGGCTACAAAAGAAACAGATTTGTGACATAAATTCAGAAAATGAAAGTGGAACTGTTCCAGAGTTGCTACTAAATTCTGAAGTAATGCTCAGTAAAAAATGACAGAGACCCTGTTTATGATTCTGCATGTCGGCAAATAAATAATGGAATTTCACATGAGCAAGTTCAAGTTGAATGCACAGGAGAAACATTAGTTAACAGATTGCAAATTCAGATTCTAGATTGACCAGCTCTGAACTGGACAGTATGGAAGTTTAAGAAATGTATAAGGAATATGGCAGTAGAGTTCTTAAAATAGTACACACTGAAAAAATTCCTATAGCATCGAGGCAGACAGTGAGATTGATACAATGAACTTATGCTGCTACTCTCTTAAACCTAGACAGCCCAATGCATCAGAATTACCAGATAAAGCATTAAAAAAAGTTATTAATGGCTGTACAAAATGTTTCCAGGAGGCATGGTATAGTAAATGGAATGGATCGACTATGATGCAGAGAAGGATGCTGTGTACTGCATAGTTTGTAAAAATTCATATCTTAAATTGAAGTTTCAGGAAAAAATGCAGAAAACATTTATTTCAACTGGCATTAAGAATTGGAAAGATGGTGCTGAAATTCTAAACAAACATGACAGGTGTCAGAGCCACTTAGCAGCTTTAGCAAAGGTCACTGCATATAAACAGTCTATGTGTTCAGGGTCTGCTGCAAAGATCTACAGAAGGTTATGATAAACAAAATTCAAGAACCGCTCATATGTAACAGCAATAATAGAATCAATTATGTATCTTGGTATGCAGGGGACAGCATTCTGTGCTCATGATGAATGGAAAACATCTCTGAATCAAGATAATTTCCTGGAACTTCTGCAACTAAGGAGCAAAGATGTTCCTGGCCTTGCATCACATATGTTAATGCCAACAAATGATACCAGTAAAGAGTCTCAGAATAAAATGATCAAAATAATTGCCAAAAAGTTCAAAACAAAATTATTCAGGAAGCCAAAATTCAGGGATGTTTACAATCTTATGTGATAAGACTCAAGATATTACTATGAAAGAACTAACATTTTGTTTACGATATGTAAATAATTCTTAAACATTGAGGAGCGGTTCTTGTTTTTTTTTTTTTTGCCCATGAGACAGATTCTTCAAGTATTACTAATCAGATCCTAGAACTACTGCAACATTTTGGTCTGGATATTCATCAGTGCAGGGGACAAGGATATGATGGGGCAGCTAACATGCAGTGGGCAATATAGTGGTGGCAAAGAGAATTCAGGATATCAAAGATAGAGCAATTTACATTCATTGTAAGAGTCATCAACTAATTTTAGCTTTACAAAGACATGTGAGACAGATAAAATGTCATCAGTACACAGTGCAATAGAAACAGTGAACAAGCTGTATGAGTTCATTGCCAATTCATCTGGTAAACGCTGCCTTCATTTTGAAAAAGTAAAATTGTCTGTGAATCCTGATGCAAAATCACCCTTCAGAAACTGTGTCCCTCCAGGTGGTCTACCAGACATAAAGCTCTGTTCGCACTACTCCAAAACAAAGAATCAGTACTACAGTCCATTGAAGAAATGTCTCACTTTCATGGATTCTGGTACTCAGGCACGTGGTCTTCTCCATTCATGTACTACATTTGGAATTTTGGCTGTGGGTAAGAATGATGGAGAAAGTGTTCAATATCACAAATAATCTTTGTAATTACCTACAAAGAAAACAATACTTTTTGGTACAGCCAGGACACCTGCAGAATCTGTCATCACAGTGCTATTTAACCTTCATAATGAAGAATAATTTCAGTTATTGGAATGAAACAGATATTTTGGTAGACTCTGAACTAAATAATCCACCAAAAGCACCATGGCTTAAAAGAATACCTGTAAAAATTAACACAAATCCACAATCATCAGACGAGACACCACAAAATGCAAAAATCATTAACAAAACAGAATATTATGCTCTTGGCACTCTCATCTGCCAACTTAGAGACTGGTTCTTGGATGAAAAATACAAAGTGATTGTGAATATGGAGTCCTTGTTAATTAATAATGGTTCACTGGATCTTGTCTCAGGAATTGCTAATTTCTACAGAGATGGCTGAGATGAAGCAAGATTGAAAAACCAACTCCAGGTGTTAAGAAAGTTGGCAGATGAGAGTATCGGAGCAGTTATTGATTTTTCAAAAGATGATATTCAAATGTTACTTCCAGAAGTTTATCAGCTTCTAAAACTGTACATGACAATTCCGGTGTCTACTGCATCACCAGCACATACTTTTTTCTGTACTTAGAAGACTAAAAACATACACATGGGCCAATATGGATGAGGAGTGTCTCTTTTCATTGGCTATTATGCAAATAGAATGGAAGTTACCGAAGACATCAAGGTATCTGATGTCCTTGATGAGTATGCAAATTGAAAATGAGACGTCTTCCACTGTAATGCATCCTTGGATTGAAATTATACATAGAACTACATATATAATTTGAAAGTAAAAGGTCACTTGAAGTATGTTTTAACATATTATTACATCATATATTTTTCAAACAATATGCATAGTACTGTATGCATATCACCTGTAGGCAAAATAAGACTATCGCTGCAACACTACAGCAGTCATTAACCTGAAGTTATTGTTATAATTTCTTAAACAGGAAACAGTCAAGGAAAGGACACCAATAGTCATGTGTG
Organism: Neoceratodus forsteri; assembly: GCA_016271365.2. NCBI lineage: Eukaryota > Metazoa > Chordata > Ceratodontiformes > Ceratodontidae > Neoceratodus > Neoceratodus forsteri. Next base: position 1,143,919,809 of record CM057453.1, read on the forward strand.
TGAGAATGGTCATAGTGTGCACTTACTGTGTAATGAAGAAATAATTTGTTGCTTAATGTACAGTGTAGTACAACAGATTGTCTTAAACATATATAATCCATGGCAGAACATTTGTTATATGTGGAAATTTGTTCATACCTTCTCCTTGGCTTCTCACTTCCTTTACATTCTTTGGTGGAGGATCAGAGGCCCCACTCAGCTGGTGCTGAGTGACTTGTCATTTGCTGCATCCTCCTTCATCAATTTAAATGTAGCTTATCCATCAAGTTCCTCTACAGGTAGTCTTACAGGACCCTTATGCCCTTCTTACTCAGATGAAGTCATTTCAGAGCATATAGGCAATTCATTTCCCATGTCGTACCACACTATTCTCATCAGTCTGCACCCATTTGCCTCACACCATACTCCCAGACAGGTATTGAATCACTCAAATCTATGTTTTATACTGACTGACTCTTGGGACAGGTGGTACCTCTGAGATGGACACTGTTGCCACACACGTTAGTGGTGTTGCTATTTATGCTGCCTGTTCACAGTTAGTTTCAGACAGATTTCCTACTTCAGCTGTAGATGTAGAATGGGACAAGGCATTGCTTGGTGGGTGGTTCTTAGAGATCCCAGGCTATCCTTGTAGGTATGTACAACATTATCCAGAGCCTTTCTACACTCTCTGCATCCCCTAAAGTTGTTCCTTCTTTGAGGGGTCTAAGTATCATTCACTGGATTTCCCCTGTTCTCATGCCATGGACTATGCCCTATTGTGGCTTTTGCATGTTTCTCACTGCATGGTTTCTCCTCTTGAGAAGTATTGTCCTCTGGGGACCCAGTTCAGACCTCTGTGATGGGCCATATTTCTAACCTGCCCCCCACCTCTCTCATCTCCATCTGGTCTTCGTTTTGTGGGCCATGGGGGTATGTGAAATCTTTTTTCATTTCTTTTCTGTAGTTGCAGATACTAGTCCAGCATTAGTTGGTCTCCTCAGGAGATCACTTAAGCTCAGGGTTCCTCCTCCCAATTTTTGAGTATGTATTTTCAGGACAATCAGAAGGGTGCGAGCTTGGACCTTGAATGGCACCCATTCTTTCACTATAGGGTTACCACACCTTAATAGGTATTAATAAGATATTCTGATTAGAGGGAACTGATTCTCATCTCTACATATGAAGCCATGTATTTTCAGTTCCCACACCTTTGATGTGCACACTCTATTTTTCTTTATCTGTTCATCCCTGCACATCCTTGACTCTGCAAACTTATGTGATTTTCTGGCGTAGGCTCCTGGGAGATACATTACTCTCTAATCATATATGTAGCTCTATGTATCGAGGTGGGTGGTGCAACGCTACACTTTCGATGAAATGGAACTGCACAGCATACATTTGTGAATCCTGAACTTTACAAAAATATGATAAAGTACGTTAAAACTTCACAAAAATTGTATTTCCTGTGTGAGATACTTAATTATGTGTGGGGGTGGGGTTAATCTTTGTGCTGTGAGGACCTATAGTTGATGACTGCTTTCTTTTAAAATGCAGTAAAAACATTGCTTTTCACTAGCCTGGCTGTAGTAAAGGATACTGTATGTGCACTTCAAGTCTAAGTTCTTGCTCTTTAGTAGTGACATAACTAGCACAGCATAACATATATTGAATGTAGTGCTGCAGTGCAACAGTACTGTTCCAGGCATGGGTATCCACAATGGACATCATTTCACTATACACAGGAACATGGATGGGCAGCCATACACAACAAGCCTGAGTCTGCGCATCAACAGCTTTTATATCAACCAGGAACTTTGAGAGTGAAGTTGCAAATGCTTGAGATGAAGACACAGGCTGTGTGTGTGTAAGAAAGCCCATCTGTTATACTTGATAGTGTATTGGCATCAATGCATGACTATTTAAGATACAGTGGTTCCTATAAGTGATCTAGGGGTTGTGGAAGAGACACTTGAGGATAGGGGTCTGGCGCATATTACTGAGTCAGTGTGTTGCAGATACTTCTGTAAGACCAAGTTTAAAGAAAAAAAAAGCTTCCAACTCGATTTAGATAGAGGGAAAACAGCGATGTGGTCACACTCTCGTTATGGAACAAGTAACATCACTTCTTCAGCACAACAAACATATTACATACATGGAATTCCATGTATAATAAGATGCTGCTATCTATACTAATTAAAGCCATGATGTTCAAACAACACAGCATGGTAATGTGCTTTTCAATTTAATTCACATTGTATTACAATCAAATGTTTTAAATGTTGGATTGAACTGCTTCTAGATAGCAAAGGTTTTATATAAATTTTTCATTGCAAACCACATCGTTCAGCTAAAATGCATTAATAACCACTGTTTGCTAAGTCTTTTCCAAACTGTGTTATACATACTTTTAAGTGCAACCATTCAGCATGTCGATTAATGAAAAATAAATTTCTAATGAGTGAGATATGAAAGTCATGCCCAGTCACAAGTTATGATAAATTGTCTATTTTGAGTCAGGCTATTGTATATTTACAACGGTAGTTTACAAGTAATAGCTTTTAAATCTGCAGTTTTTCTGCAATGTTGACACTTTTCTTTGATTTTAACATCTGGATTCATTGCAGCATCCTGCATTGTAATGTCATCAGCTTTGTGTAAGCTGCTGTTTGATGGGTTCAATATGCTACTGTGGTGACAATAACTTAAAACATATAGGATAACGCATGGTCTTTGGTTAATAACCATGCTGTAAGCACTTCAAGAGGTTGTCATGACATAATTTTAAACCTCAAGAGCACAGCTCTGAAGGTTTTCTAATCATGGCAACCTCGATAGATATTTTCAGCACAGTTGTTAACTAAAACCATACATTATGTTTTATGATGTATTGGCTACCAAGCTTGTGTAATTGTTGATTTAATTACTTTACTTGACTGACTGAATCACTTTACTTGACTGAATTACTTTATGGAACATTGATTGTTGTGAGCATTCCATTTATCCATATATCCATAATGTATGGGTATCTCTTATTATTAACTGAAATCAAGCAGATTACAATCTTGTTATGTCATCGATCAGACATCATTGTGTTGTTAACCCTTCTTGAGTATGTCATATCCGTGGAATAACAAAACAGAACACTCACAACAATGTTCCATAAAGTAATTCAGTCAAGTAAAGTAATTCAATCCAATTACACAATCTTGGTAGCCCATATGTTATAAAATAAAATGTAATGTATGGTCTTTGGTTAACAACTGTGCTGAAAACATTTCTCGAGGTTGCCATGACATCGGAAAACATCTGACTGTACTCTTGAGGTTTAAAATTATGTCATGACAACCTCTCTAAGTGTTTACAGCGTGGTTATTAACCAAAGACTATGCAGTGTCATCTATATTGTGGCAACAGTAACAGCAATATTTTTGGATAGTTTGCTATTACTGATGACACGAGATCAAATATCTTTTTATTCCGCATTTTACCCCTCTCCTGTTGTTTGTATGCATGAATGTATGTATATCTGTACCTTTGTTGATTTTGAATAGGAAAGAGACATAAATAACATATTCTTGAAATGTTATTTAATCAATAATTTTAGACACAGTGATATGATAACAGTTACTTTACTTGTTAGAAAATGTTGTACGTGATTGTACTAGAATCAAATTCTGAAATTTAATAGAAAAGTAGAAGTAACTTGTTGAACCAAATGGATTTCTTAGTACTGCTGTCATTGTAAAATAAAACATTTTTAAAAGTGAAACTGTATCTTTGATGTCATTATATTGCATTATACTTGTGCATACTGTTTTTCTGAATATATAACTAGCAGCAGAATCTATGACTATCAAAATAAATCAAGATTGCTTAAGGCAAAAGGAATGAAATACATAGTTCAACTCAAGGTTATTCTTGTAATTATATAAGTTATTTATAGGAAATAAACACTGTTTGACAGTAAAAAAAATGCCACAAAATCACTGCAAAATTGTTACATTTTCTGGGGCCTAGGTGGCCCCAGACCCCTGGCCCTTATTCTAGATTTTATTACTCCTCACATTATAGCTGTTTGAACTGCCCCTGCAAACATCTATGCCAAAGGTCTATGAACTCGATCAGAAACAGACTAATCTGGTAGTTAGAGGAATTCCCAGGAATGAACTGGAAAATGACCACGTCCTGTTGATATTATGCCAAATAATATGTGATGAATGCTACAGCTTGACACTGTTTATGAGGATAATATTAAAGCCACTAGGGCTTATGATTGTATGGTGAAGAACTAGTGGTGCTATTTATTCAACATAGCAGTGCCTGACTCTATATATGGAGAAATTTGATGATATTACATAAAATGAATCTGAATATGGATTACCCAGTCCCTGCCTCTTCCTTATTAAATAAGGGATATGAACAGAGTTAAACCTTATTGAAAAACTTGTAAATGTATATACATTACAAGATATTGTGTTTTCTGACAATGTACCAGTTGCTTCCTCTAATACTACTGTTTCCATTTTTGGTTTAAACTTGAGGGGATCCAAACTTATGAAAACCTAACCATGATTATGCAACAAATGATGGTTAACTTTCTAGGACTCGAACTCTATACAGATAGCATTGTAGATCTTTACAGAGCATATAAAAACCAGGAAGATGGTAACCAAATTACCCTAACAGTAAACAATCATTTGCTGATGGAAAACATTTTGCAGGCCAGTCATAAACTGGATACTTTGGGTATTCATATTTTAATATTCTGGAAAATAGCCCTGTAAATCAGGAAGAGCATTATTCTGATGATACTAACACTCTATACAGTGTGGACGTGAACAACAGATATGAGGCCTTGCATGAGGACAAAGACTGACTTTTTGAAATTGGGGTTGGTGGGGCCAAGTGACAAATGCCCTCAACAGAAGGGTGAACTGCTGGACACCTCCACAAGGATATTTATGGAACAAAATAAACAACTAACTGGCATATTATCCTGGAATATTGCAGGTATCACTTCCAAATACATAGATACTATATTTATATCTTTTTGAATCAATGTGATATTATACTGTATCACTCCAAGAAACCTGGCATAGTAAAGAAAACATGGAGAAAATTGAACTGAATGGTTACATCCTTATATATAGTTCAGGGTTAAAACAAAAAAAGATGGGTCATCATATGGGTGGTCTCATTACATATGTTAGGATTACAGATCATATAAAAGTTATTGCTACCAAAATAAAAGCAAATTATTTGCTTGTAGTGCTTACATCAAGGGATGACAAATGTTTATTGGTTAGCATTGAACAATCCTCCTTTAATTCATCTCAACACAATAAAAATTTACTAGAAGTAATGGCACAAGATATAACATCCACAATGCAGGATAATTCCTGCACTGAGCTCTTGGTATTGGGTGATTTCAATATTAGGTTACCAAATGACAAACAAAATGATGTTTTAAAGAAATAGCATCAAATCTGGAAATACCAGACAGGAAATCTAAGAATAAGAAAAACACAGATAAGTACCATCATATGGCAAAATTAATAGACACACTACAACTAATTATATTAAATGGAAGACTTCTGTCTGATACTTTGGGAAAGACTACTTATTTAAATACAAGGGGAACTTCGACAATAGATTTTCTCTAAGTACAATATATGATTATGTGAAGTACTCAGATTTAAAAATATTACAAAGGGTAGAAAGTGATCATATTATTGTATAAGACAACCAGTGAACTTAATGTTCATCCTGAGGAGGAAGTAATACATACCAGGAATAACAGAGTAAGATAGGATAAAATTTCGACTGATAAATTAAATACAGCATCTGACTATTTTAGGGAGATCTTATCGGGATATTTACAAATTGATATGGAATCTGAGCAGTTATACAATCTAATTCTGCAAACATATTCTGCTGGTGCAGATGCATTGATAGTAAATGTTGAGATGCCTGGGACTGTTAGGTCAGTTTGACCTCTATAATATGGAAAGTTATGGAATCACTTCTGAAGGAAAGAATTGTTGAGTACCTAGAGTCCAGTGGAGTACAGGAGGCAAGACAGCATGGGTTCACAGTGGGAAGGTCATGTCAGATGAATCTAATTGATTTCTTTGACTGGGTGACCAAAGTAGTAGACCAGGGAGAAGCTGTGGACATGGCCTACCTAGACTTTAGCAGGCATTTGACACAGTCCCACACAAAATATTAATAATCAAATTAACCAGCCTGGGAGTGGGTCCCAGGGTGGTAGCCTAAATAAAACATTGGCTGAACAACAGGACACAGAAGGTACTTGTAAATGAAGTCCACTCTGAAGAAAGAGGGTTATTGGTAGGGTACCGAGGGGTTTAGTACTGGATCAGTCTTTTTAATGTCTTTTTAAGTGACATTGCCGAGGGACTGGAAGGAAAGTATGACACAAAGATCTCAACAGGGTTGATACAAGGAGGCATGGAAAGGATGAGAAGGGACTTGGCAAGGTTGGAGGAATGATCAGAAGTATAGCAGCTTGGATTCAATGCAAAGAATTGTAAAATAATGCACCTGGGAAACAAAAACCAGGGGAAGATTACACAATGGGGGTGGGGAGGTAGTAACAACAACAAAAATGGAAAGAGACCTGGGGTAATCATATCAGATGACCTTAAGGTTGGCAAGCAATGTGAGAAGGCAGTAGAGAGGGCTGGGGGATACTGGGTTGTATGGGAGAGGCATCACCAGCAGAAAACAGGAAGTTGTTATCCTTCTGTACAGACAATTGGTGAGACCCCATTTGGAGTACTGCATGCAGTTCTGAGAACCCTCTCTGCAAGGAAAAAGACAGGATGGAGGCAGTCAGAGGAGGGCAACTAAAATCGTGCAGGGTCTGTAAGAGAAGCCATACGAGGAGAGACTAAAGGAGCTTAATATGTATGCCCTTCAGGAAAGGCAGACAGAGGACATGATATAAACTTTTAAGTACTTCAGTGAAATCAACAAAGTGCAAGAGGTAGCATCTTTCAGAAAAAGATGTGCAAGAACAAGGAAACACAATTTGAAGATAGAGGGGACGGCTCAGGAGCAATGTGAGTAAGTATTTTTTCACAGAGAGGGTGGTGGACCCATGGAACAGCCTTCCTGAGGAGGTTGTGGGGTCTAAAACTGGGGAGAATTCAAGAATGTATGAGAACTACATAAGGCAATTCTTGTAGGGGTAGGAAGAAATAGGATGTTGGTTAACTGGGATCTGCAGCTTATCCTGTAGGTAGGAAATGGGCAGACTAGGTGGGTCAAGTGGTCCTTATCTGCCATCAAAGTCTATGTTTCTATGTTTAAATATGAAGATTGGTTTCATAAATACTGTAGACAAGAAAAATAACCTAAATAAACAACTATGAATTACTAAAAGGAATCTGAATAGGAAAAACATAAAATAACTTAATTTAGTTAGGAAAATGATAAAATTCATGTTACTAAGAAAAATTAGAACATCAAGAGCATCTCTGGAATACAATGTATAATGCAATAGCAAACAGAGATGATAAAATATTTTGGACACTTGTTGCTTGTGGTACGAAATTAACTAAAACAAGGTTAGATATTTATATCACCCTGACATATGAGCTGACTACTTTTCCAGAATTTTTATGATAATAAAATTTAAACTGAGTCTGCAAGTATCCAAATTACTGAAAGGTTTAACTGGTTTATGGCCCATGAAATTGGGCTGGCTGTGAACAGCTTTAAAAGGAATAAATCTCCAGGGCGGACAATTTTTCAATAGATTTCTGCAACAAAATAGAAACTGATGGTCTCAGGTTCTTTCGGACTTGTTTAATAAAAATGATAATGTATGACTATTTTCCTACAACTTGGTACAGTAGCTATATTATACCTATTCATAAAAGGAGTTAACACGAACCCGATAACTACAGACCAATCAGTCTTCTTGATAATCTTGCTAAATTATTTGCAAAGGTAGTCTTAAATAGATTAATTGACTGGTTAGAACAAAATATAACACCGTCTCACTTACAAGCTGGTTTTACTAAAAATAAAGGAACCTATACTCAGATATTTCTATTTGATCACGTGTGGGAAAAATACTGTACTATCATAAAACAGCTGTTTTTGTTGCTTTGTAGATTTTTCATCCGCTTTTGATTTTCTGTTAAAAGCATTACTTTAGGATAAAATTCATAAATTGGGTATAGATTGTAATCTGATCAGTTTAATTTGTAGATTTTATTCTGACACCAGGGTACAGGTTAAATGTTCAAAAGCTGGGCAACTGACTGGTAAAATTAAAACCAATCTTGGTGTTTAGCCAGGGATGTGTTCTGGTTCCCATGCTTTTCAACAATTACATTAATGATATAATACTTGCTCTGGAAAGAAACTATTGACATGCAACTAAAATTTGGGTTTATAAGATATCAGTCCTTGCCTACACAGATGATCTCACAATAATTTCAAACAGTAGGCTGGGCCTACAGAAGGCTTTGAACCTAATGGATAAACAAAAAATTTCACATGACCTAAAGCCCAATGCTTTAAAAATGCAAGTCATGGTATTTGGCAGTACAAAAATATAGATCTCTATATATTAGTAGTAAGAGACTCAAATATGTCAATGAATATCAGTATCTGGGGTATGGTTTGCAAACAACCTATTATTATATATTATTTTTATGGGGGCTGTACGATTGTTCCATTTATAAAACTATGAACACCAATTATCTCACAGATATTATATTCTTCTGAAGTTTGGGAGGTGTCTCTTCCATTGAGTCAATGTTAAATACAGCTTATAAAAACGTCTTAGTCTTCCCCTGGGTACCCTGCTGAGCTGGTTATATCACAACTGGGACAGCCGAGTCTCAGTTTTATGATACAGGCAAAACAAATAAATTTTGGGTAAAAATAAAACCAGAAACAGTTGATAACCTCATCAGAGTATGTATGAAGGAGAAATAAAGTTTATTGAGGTTTAACAAGGCTGGTTGGTTAAACAAGATAGACAGCCTGTTAGATCATAATGGACTAACATATTTAAGTGCCTGGAGAACACAAAACATTAACCTAAGTAGAACAAATATGGGGTATATTATGAAGAAACTTTACCAGATATCTAGGCAAAAGACCTATTAGAACTAAAAAAATAAAACTTTGAATTGGCTTGTGGGCAATACTACAGAACATAATGTAAAGCCATACCTGAATATAGCAAAACACATGAACATAGGGCTGTACTGACTAGATTCAGATTTGAAGCTTTCGCAAATATGGTACTAGAGGCCAGATATAACAAGAACATATTATTTTAATGTCTGTCACTGTAATTTGCAGAAATCAAAGATTTGAAGCATGTAACATTACGATGCCCCTGGTATGACAAAGAAAGGGTTATTTTCCTGAAGCAGTACTTGGATACCTGCAATATCCCTGATAGATATATGCTAGATCTTTTATTAAGCTCAGAAACTTAAAAATACTTTCAAATTTAGCTCAACAACTAATTATGATTACCAGGATAAGAGTGGCCATGGAGAAAACTCCTGGTGACTAGTGGTATAACTTAATTTATGAATTATCTGTAATCAGTCCATACAGTATAGAAAACATTGTAACTGCTGTATCTGCCTGCCTCATGCTCATCTAAATAGTAAACTGAAGGTTACTTTCCAGCTAGGAATTATGGTATAATCTACAACTTCTAAAACTGTATACATAAGTGTAATGTTATGACTGATTTTATCCCATGTAAAACTTTATACACTGCACTGTTTGATTTACATATTTTATGTATGTCTGTTTTGTAATGGCAATTTGCTGAACAATAAATTATTACTACTGGTATATAAGTATGTCAGTCTAATTTTCAAAAAGAACAAATATCACAGGAATCAAGATGAGATTTAACAACTCTCCCTCTCTATGTGTATAAAGTCACTCTCAAGAGGCAATGCCCAAACCACAGCATAACAGGTTCCCTTTGCTCTTAGGCTGTTCACAGAATTTGAAGAGGCAATATTTGGTTAAGAATCCTTTGGGTCATTTGTATTTTAAGTAGTAGAATGCTAGATTTTTCACTTGTTTTGCCAATTAGTTACTTTAGTTTTGCATCAAACTGTGTTAAATAGTGTTTATTTTATTAAAGTGAAAAATGTAGTTGATTTCACTTCAGATCACAATCCAACTCTGCAGTCAGCTAACAAGATTTGAGATCAGATTACTGCATACCTATAAATTATGTTCTAAAGTGTATTTCTATATTCCAATACTCTTTCAAACATTTTGCATCAAATATATCTCGAAGGTTCATGTGGATGTAGAGCAGAGACCTCTTGATCTCCAGTCTTATGTTTTATTACTGAGCTCCACCACACCACAACTGCTCTCAGAGCATGTGAAAATGCTGTCTGCTACCAGCATGATAGTTGATTACATTCAAATTATTGAACATTGGTCCATACTAAAATTCTTTCACTGGTGGCTTTATAAAAGATCACCATTATGTTGAAAATAATCATTGCCTTCAGATGTCTACTTATTTGATTAACACTGTTCTGTAACAGTAACATTCATTTCAAGTCTTTCAGTTTGTAATTATATGAGCAAAGTAGTAGTTAGTTCTTCAAAAGCATATACATTTTAAATCCTAGACTTTGTTGCAGATTGCCACTATCATGGTCATGCTAGAATTTCAGTGCATGTGTGGAGGTCTTCATTCTTTCTTCTGGTAAGACAATGTTTGAAGAAGTACATGGATTGTAACCAGGAACCTCTTGCTCCACAGTCAAATGCTCTACACTGAGCTATATCCCCACTGTAACAATGTTCAGACATGTGAAATTGCTGGCTAATACGGTCATGATAGATAATTAAATTCACATGATTGAACAGATGTCTGGGATAAAATTCCTTCTCGGTAGCTTAATAAATCGAATACCATTATGCTAAAAAATTTTTGCTGCCTTCAGCATCTACTCAGTTGATTAACTTGGATCTGTGACAGTAACCTTAATTTCAAGTCTTTAACATTAAGTATATTTCAAGAGGTAGTAGCTATTGCTGCAAAACAGTTGTAACAAGTGTTAAGTCACATCTCTTGGCTGCAGATTACCATATGATTGTTGGGCTAGAAATTCAATGCATGTTCAGGTCTTTCGTTCTTTGTTACAGTGAGACAAAGCCTGAGGAGGAACCTGGACTGGAGAGTCCTTTTGATCTGGATTCAGTTGCACTTCTCTAAACTATGCCCTCAATTTTCTTGGAGTTTAGAAAGTTTATGAGGAAATGATCACTACTGGAGCTTGCTTCTCTCATTCTTAGTATGAAGTATGCTAACATTTTCTATTGATAGAGTAATAAAGGAAACTTAAGTGTAGTTAAGTTTCATTTTCCAACTGCAGGTCCTAGTAATGAGCAAAATAAATACCACTGGTTTGATACGCATTCACTGTTAGTACCTAATTGTTATAGTTCTGATTGTTGTGATGCAAGGTGATCGCATTCTGCATGCCCACCAAATTTAGTCCATTCTAAATGGGTGAATGCAGATTGCATGTCTCTGGCTAAGCATATCTTATCTAGTGATGACCAAGGAGTTCAGCAGATTGCTAGGTGTCCAGTAATTTAGGCAAAGGAGGTTGTGTTGTGATGCTCATGTGACTAGCTTGTGTATCTTTTCTCATTTCTTTTTTGTTGTGGTCATTATTAGCGTTTAAGAGTGCTGTTTTTATTTAAAAGACAAGTGGTGCTCATGAAAGTGAAAATGTGTCTTGTGAGGCTTTCAGGTGTCATAGGATGAAGCAATCGAAATTTTAGATTTGTGTCTGTCCTCATGAACAATGGCAAAACTAAGGTATGTCTGATGGAGCTAATCTCTCTTTCAACTTACTTGATCTAGTATCACAATCGAAGGAGCTTGTAGTGTGGAATGAAAATAAACCCCATGCTTTCTACAGTTTTCTACTTTCTGGAGTAAGTTATTGTATGAATACATTTCTAGGTACTGAATATACCTTTGACCTTCTATTTTGCAGATTGAAAAATGAGAACTGTTTTATCAGGTTATGCTGGCAGTTTGGATTTTACAGATTCTTCAATGTTTTTGATTTGAGATTCAAAGGGTTTTCCAAAGAAAAAGCACCAGGCCAGACTAGCTAGCAATTGTAAATTTTACTTCACATCACAGACAGCAGGCTGTATGTCTTCAAAGGCAATCTTGTAAAACATGTTATGAGATTCCGACCAGAATGATTGGCAGTTTGATATCAGTATATAAGAATGCCAGTCTAATTTTCAAAACGAAGAATTGTCCCTGAATCCCACCCAGAAATAACTCAGGCCACTGCTTGTTAAACTTTGGATGCTTGCTGGCAATATTTATTTATAAAATGAGGGTTACATACCCTTTAATAGCCCTAAGGACCCTGATCACTACACCTACTGGCCTCTCCCCATGGCCAATGGCCAGCAAGCTCTGACCTGGTTGTATGACCCCTTTCTGTTGTCATAGCCCTCCCGTATCCTGCAGACCCTCCCTCCCTCCTCCCTTTCCTCTCCCCTTTCCTTCTCAGCTTTCATTTCTGGCTGGCTCCCAGGACAACCTGGCTTGCTTTTTAGTAGCAAGCCTCATTGTCCCTGGATCCCCACCCTGAAATAACTCAGGCAACTGCTTGTTAAACTTTGGATGCTCGCTGGCAATATTTATTTATAAAAAGGCATCATTTATTCATACATTTACATCCCATTTTATTCTAACAATTCCATATTTATAATTTGGACATAACAGTCCCTTATCATTTCTATGACATAACAGTCCGTTTTCCCTCTCCTGTGGTTCTTCTTCTTGATCTGCTCCTCTTCCACCATTGCCTCTCAGGGTCTGGACACCATGATCCTGCTCCCCTTCCTTCACCATAACCGGGTACCACACTTACCCGACTACTTCCCTCACTAGGTGTGGACACAGGATCCACCCCTAGTTTTATATCTCCTCCTCCCCGTTATTCCCACACCTAGGTTCTGTTGCCCCAGCCTGTGGTACCTACCCTCTCCCCTCTACCTGCTCCCTTTTTCCTCTTGCTCCCACCCTTCCCACTGACCTATCTCCAGCTTGCGATGGAAGATGGGGCTCCCTCCTTGCGGGTTAACCCCTCATCCCTTTTTGTTAATTTCCCCAACTAAGTTCCTGAAGGGTTGGAGGAACAGGCCCTTGCCAAATTCAGTCAGGTGAACCCCATCCCCGGTGCACACACCTCCTGCTCGTCAGAGATGTCCCTATGCTGAATGTGAACCTCCCATCTACATTACTGCCTGGCCACCTTCCTGTTCAAGCATTTCTGCACCACATCTATTGCTTTCAGCCCTTTCCTCCCTCCACACCTCCGGAAGGTGATTTCTGACCAGCCTATCACCACCCTGGGCCACCAGCTCTTCACCGTCTCCAAATCTGCAATTATGTCCTTCACAGGGACCCCAAGGCAACGTCCCTATGTCATTGACCCCTAAATGCACAATAACACAGTCTGGTTGGCCCCTAATGCACCTGCAGCTCCTCCAGCTGGGCTAGCAACTGCACCACCTAATGCCTCTCAGGCCCCTCCATCATTACCTGGTATGCTCTGCCCCTGGTGCAGCTGGGCCCCTATCCTCATGGTGGCTGTAAACTCTCTGCCCAATATATGAATGAGTGCCCCACAATCCACACTTGCCTCTTAGAACCTGCTGTGGGGAGAAGAAAGGACACCGATTAGCCATTGTCAACACCTCACATATCTCTTGTAATTATTTGACTTCATCTCCCTACCCACTTGACCTCGGTTTCCCACCCCAGTGGCAGCCACTCTGTTGCCACCCCAATCCAGAAGGATTGAGGGGTGAACTCATCGAGGTTCCTGCAAATGCCACTGCCTTTACAGTACTGCTCCCACCTGAAATCCTGTCACCGTGATCCATCCCCATGCTCAAACCAGGCACCATGCAGGTGACCCCTGCTCTACTATACTCCGTTATGTCTTGGACCACACATACACCCCATCAGCCTGTCTGTATCTCCACGGTAGCACCCTGCCCCACTGGTCTATTTTGGACCTCTGGAGTCGGATGACCACCATATCTGCCTCCACTGGCATGCTGTGCTCTTGGGGGCCTGCAGTGGCCGCCCTTTCCGGGCGCCGCAATTCCCCACCTGAGCCCTTCCTTGACTGTGAGTATGGCTAGGAACAGACAGGCCTCATTGCTGAATGACAAATGTCCAGCCCTTACCACCTTTGGGAGTAGGGGCCTTATATGGGTCTCCTCCCATCTTGCCTCCTGTCTTGCCCCTCTCCTTCCCATGACCATTCACCTGATGGCCTGGTTGCCTGCTGTTTCCACCTGCCCCCAATCCTGGCAAGCCCAGCTGATCCCCACCAGCTCCACCACCATTGTGGTGGGCCACCCTTCTTCCCATTTTCCACCACATACCACATGACTTGCTTCTCCTGTGCTGGCTTCCCTTTCCCCAACCCATCCTTGATTGAAATGCCTGGAAGCTCTCCCAAGCCCTTCATAGGCCTTCAAGGTGTTGGTTGCTCCCGACCCTCTATACAATGCCCTGGCTTTTCTCTCCAGTCTCCCACATCCAATCAGGACCCTGGTTTATGAGGGTGCAACCTCATGTGCCAACTCCTGGAATCAGTCTATCTGTAAATGAGAAAGACAGTCAGCCACCTCATTCTGTATCCCTCAATGTGCTGTGCCCTGAAGGACAGGTTCAGATGCAACCCCAGCAACACTCAGTTCCTCAGGACCCAGCCCACTGTTTCTGTATGACCTTTCTACCAGTTAATCACCTCCACCATCCCCTTGTTATCGCACCCAAAGAAGGTGCGCTGCCCTGTCATTCATTCTCCTCAGATTTCCAAAGCTACCCAGATGGGGAAGATCTCGAGAAATGTGATGTCCTTGGTTCACCTGCATTCTCTCCAATGGTCTGGCCATGGCTCTGAGACCCATTCCCTTGAAAGTAGGCCCCAATCCTAAACTCCCAGCCGTGACCGCATACAGCTCGAGGTCTGTGTTGTGGACCCTCCTCTTGCCAAAACATCACCCCATTGTTTGATTCCAGAAAGACCCCAAACTTGGAGTTCCTCCTGTACACCTCTAGTGATGTCCACCCAGTGGTGGAGCTGCTTGTCCCTGCCCGTGACCCTTCCCAGCCTTCTCATAAAGGCCCTACCTGGGCTTATAGCCTTGCAGGAAAACTTACAAGCTCCCACCAGCTACTGTACCTGTACCAGTGGCACCCTCCTCCCCACTACTGCAGCAACCCT
This sequence comes from Neoceratodus forsteri, assembly GCA_016271365.2. NCBI lineage: Eukaryota > Metazoa > Chordata > Ceratodontiformes > Ceratodontidae > Neoceratodus > Neoceratodus forsteri. The sequence goes on from CM057453.1 coordinate 1,143,935,114, forward strand.
TCAAACAGGACACATTATCCCTGGCAGGTGAAAACACTCCTGTTCTGTATCTACCTTGATCCCCAGGAACCCAACCTGCAGACCGGCCTCCATCTTACCCATAGCCAGGGGATCCCATGACACTGCACACGGCCTGTAAGTCCCTTAGCATCTTCTGGGCTTCTGCCTGGCTGTCCCCTATCAACAGGAAATCGTCCAAGTAATGGACCACTCTCCTGTGCCTGTACCATCACCCAAACACCACCTGTACCCATGAACTGAAAACCACAAATGTTGAGCATGCCAGAGAGCACCCCATGGGCATGGCTAAGTCAAAATAAAGCCGCCTTGAATTGGAAGTAGTAGATCCCAATCCACTGTATGGACTGGTAACTGCGGAAGGTGGACTCGATGTCTGTCTTCACCAGCCAGGCCACCTTGACTTCCGTATCAACTCCAACACTTGCTCCAGGGATGCGTAAGAGACTGTGCTCAGTGCCTCTGGGATCCCTTCATTCACTGACCCCCTTCTGGTGCAGGACAGGTGGTGTATGAGCCGGAATTCCCCACTTGCTTCTTGGGTACCACCTAGGGGTGACACCCAGAACTACCTGCAGGAGAGTTCCTTCAGCTGCCCCTCCACCCTCCCTGCCTGACTTCCTTCCCAATCTTAGCCCACACCTTCAGCTGCCCCTCCACCCTCCCTGCCCTGACTTCCTTCCCAATCTTAGCCCACACTATGTCCTTTCTCCCTTAACTGAGTCCAAATTCTTAGCCCACATTCCTGCCTGTGACCCCTCAAACCCCAATGAAAGCCCACCCTAAACCCTGCCCTCAGTAGTTCTGTCCTCTCTTGTCGGTGAGCCCTTGTCCAAGCATCCACCTCCCTCACTTTGATGGGGGTGGGACATGGCATAGCCCCACCATCCATCACTTGTTCCTGCCCTAACTCCAACCATAGTTGGAGGCATATCCTCTCTCCCTGGGCCCCATCCCTCCCCTGGCCACCAAGAAGGGCTGCTCATGCGTCTGCCCACTGCCTTGCCCTAGCTTGTCACCCCTTCCTGCAAGCTGTCACCAGGTGTGATTCCCTGCATTATGCGAGGCACGCCGAAAACTTGCAACTAGGCCATGTGCACAAAGCTCTGTTATAAGGCCAGCACACTTTTGCCTCCCAGAGCTGGTGCTACTCTGCCTCCTGGTCTGCCACCTGCCCCCATAGAACCTCGGCAGCGTCCTGACCCACAATTCAGCATGAGTACAATCCCACCTCAGGTCACCTTTCTCTGCCATTCTTCATTGGAATGCCTCATCGATTTGAGCCACCCAAAACCCAGCTTCACCCGATATCATCCCAGATAATTGCCATGTACATCAGCAGGGGGGTTGCCAGGTCTGGCTGCTTCTCCAAGACCAGTGCGTGTAAATTAGGAAACCTGCTTGCCATGTATCTATGCTCTTTCCTTAGACTGGGTCTCCTCCATCTTGTGCCCTACCACTAACGCCAATGCCATTTCAGACTTGCCCACCAACTCCCTCTGTTCATACTTTTTGGCAGTCTCTCATCTACCAACCCAAAGATATCCATATACTAACCTTCCATATTCTCCTTTATTGAGGCGGGACATATTTTCCCAGCGTGAAACCAGCCAGCCCATCGTACAGCTTCCTCACCCCACCTGTGGTGCCTGCGCCCTCTTCCCTGACTTACCCCCTCTTTAATTTTTTTGAAAGCTCGCTTAACTTTGAAACCCTGTGCTCCCCCATGTCCCCCAGCAATCCTTCAATATGCTCTTTCAAATCTGCCTCATCATTCATGTCCACACCTTCCTTACTCCCCCATCCAGTATCAGTCCCACAGGGCCTAAAAAGGCTCAACACCTGTCTGGTGCCGCCGTGAGCAGGCTCCACCTGCTCAGTCTCTTGTGCCCCTTCCTGGCACCAGCCCTTCCTATCTCCTTCCTTTTTCTCTGGGCCTTCTCCTCTGTCTCTCTTTTCTTCGCAGCCTCCACCAAATCTGTCATCTGCGCCATCAGCCCGTCGCCTTCACCAACATGGTCACACTGGACACTGAGGCTCTCTTGGGTGCCATTCTCTCGGGTGGACCTAGGCTGCACAACAAAAGTAGCATGATCATGTCATAATCACTGGCTGCCCTCACCATAGTCTGCACCCCCTGGGTACAGTGCTGAATCCCGACCCAGAGTTCACCCCGGGACCTTAGCACCCACCATGTGAGGCTGCCCTCATGATATGGCTGCTCGCCTGTCACCCCCTTTAGGCATGCCATGCGAGTGGCCCACTCCTGGCATGGCCTTTCCTGTTGGCCAAAGTTCACTGCTCATCCAGGGCTCTGTACCGCAACCCGTCCCCTGCCCCAGGATACTGATCACTGAGCCTCATGGCCACCCTACATCACTGAGCACAACAGGGTAGGCCTCACTGGTCCCCTGCATGCCTCATGCCCTCTGCCCTTCTGTAAGCATGCCTCTGTCCTTTCATCATTTTTTATATAATGGGGGAAAGACCAGGTTAAGATCCTGAACTGTCCACCACTCTACAGGGTTTCCATGGGAGCAACTCCTGTGTGGCAGGCCCGTGACCCCAAGGAAACACTACCCACCACCCTCAGCAGCCTCACCACATGGCGGGACTGCCTACCCATCCACCAGCCAAACCCTTATCGATTGATGTGCCAACTTACAGTTTAGGAAGCTTCAGCCAGCAGTCTTGAACCATCATACATCACAGCATCCAATGATGCACTACTTTCTTTGTAGAGCCATTCTTACTACCTCGTATGCCTCACGCATGCCTGAGCTAGATACAATGCATCATATTTGGTCTTGTTGCCCTGTTGCTGCCACACTGCGTCATGGCCTGACATGCGGCACCCTAAAAGGCCCCATTTATTTGCACCATGCAGCCTCTACCCGCCATTCAGCTTTGGACTAAATGCCCCTGCCCTGTGTAGGCCCAATTCACCCTGGTGCTATAGGCCCGCTCTGTTCCAGTGCTTCCCCACGCTGCTGCCCAACTCCATTACAATCTTCTCACCAATTTGCCCTTGCCAGACACTGGCGTCCCTGTCCAAGCCATCAATTCTACTGCTGCTGTCAGCTGCACCACATGGGAAGCTCCTCCATCCCCTGAGGCCTGACCCAGCTTCAGACCCATGCTAGCCCCTCCAGCATGGTGTAGGTCTCATCCCCTGAACGCTGTCGGCATGCCTCCTCAGCCTAACAGATCTAGCCAGCCAAATCACAATCCCAACCTGCAACCCACCTGGACCCCAACCAAATCAGTAACTAGAGCAAACCAGACACTAGATAGAGAAACCTGCTTCACCCTGACTTCTCCCCAGGGCTTCCCATCACCTGCCCCTGCAACAAAGGCTTCGGCCTGCCCAAACCTTCCTCAGGCCACCTTGGTCCACAGCCTCCAGCTCCGAGACAGCCACCCGATGCAAACCACCCCTAGACCTGCGCTCGCACAAAGCCCCACAAGTGAGCACCTTCTGCTCTCATTTATTTCATTTTATTCTATTTTTTGTTGTTGTTGCTGTGCACACCAAAGTTGTACTCACCACGCTCCGCCCTGCTAGGGAACAGCACCACATCGACTCACTTGTCCCACCACGCTCTTCTCACCACAAAGTATCTGCCCACATCTGGCCCAACTTGCAGGCTTTCCACCACCACCTTCCAAACACCACTGTGCACAGGACTGCCTCTACCACCTCCAATGAGGCCCCTAAGACCACCCTCGCTGCCCTGCCATCAAACACACTGCCTTCTTGAATTACCACAGCTTTTCTTAAAAGACCATGCAGGCCAAAATGACAATAAGAATGCAAAACTGTTAATACAACAATCGTATTCTAAAAGATTTCTAATTGATTCAAAGCAAGACATGGAACATACTGAAAATGGAAAGGGAAGGGAAAAAAAGAAACTTCATTAAGTTATGAGCTTGCAGTGCCTTAGCACCCTGTCATGAAGCCTGTCTCTCAGCTTTCCCCATAACCACAGTCTGTTTAAACTAAACCTTCAACAAACAGTTTACTGTACCAAACAGAAAAAATGCAGCTCAGCACACCTGCCAGCGCCCAAGTCCTGCATGCCTTACCTTGATATTGCCAACGATGTGCTGTATATCCAAGAACGTGAAAATTTACATCAAGAAAGAGGGCTAACTGAGGTTACATACCCTTTAATAGCCCCTTTGGGAACTCTGATCAGACCCTACTGGCCCTCCCCATGGCCAATAGCCAGTAAGTCTCGACCTGGTCGTATGACCCATTTCTAATGTCACAGCCTCCCCATCCTGCAGACCCCTCCCTTCCTCTCGCCTCCATCTTCCCTTCAGCTTTCATTTCTGCCTGGCTCCCAGGACAACCTGTCTTGTTTTAACTCTCCTCTCTGTATCTAAAGTCACTTTGAGAGGCAATGCCCAAACCAAAGCATAACAGCTTCCCTTTGCTCTTGGGCTGTTCACAGAATTTGAAGCTGCAATACTTGGTTAAGAATCCTTAGTGGTCATTTGTATTTTATTTAGTAGAATGCTAGATTTTTCTCTTGTTTTGCCAATTAGTCACTTCAGTTTTGCATCAAGCTGTGTTCAACAGTGTTTACTTTATTAAAGTGAAAATGTAGTTGATTTCACTTCAGATCTCAAGCCAACTCTACAGTCAGCTAAGAAGATTTGAGATAAGATTACTACATACCCATAAATTATACTCTAAAGTGTATTTCTATATTCAATACTTCTTCAAACAATTTGCATTAAATATATCATGAAGGTTCATATGGATGTAGAGCAAAGGCCTCTTTATCTCCAGCCTTATGTTTTATTACTGAGCTCCACCCACACCACAACTGCTCTCAGAGCATGTGAAAATACTCTCTGTTACCAACATGATAGTTGATTACATTTAAATCATTGGGCATTGGTCCGTGCTAAAATTCTTTCACTGGTGGTTTTATAAATAGATCACCATTATGTTGAAACATTATGGTTGCATTCAGAAGTCTACTTATTTGATTAACATTGTTTTGTAACAGTAACATTAATTTCAAGTCTTTAAATATGTAATTATATGAGCGGCAGTAATAATTATTTCTTCAAGAGCATATAAACACATTTTAAATCACTACATTTGGTTGTAGATTGCCACTATCATGGTCATGCTAGAATTTTAATGCACGTGCAGGTCTTCATTCTTTCGTCCAGTAAAACAATGTTTGATGGAGGCAGTTGGATTGAACCAAGGACCTATTGATCTGCAGTTAAATGCTCTAATACTGAGCTATACCCCACTGTAATACTATTCACACATGTGAAAATGCTGGCTAATTCTGTCATGATAGATAATTAAATTCACATCATTGAACAGATGTCTGTGATAAAATTCCTTCACTGGTAGCTTAATAAATCAGTACCATTATGCTAAAAAGAAAGAATTGCTGTCTTCACACATCGACTCAATTGTTAACTTTGTTCTGTGACAGTAACCATAATTTCAAGTCTTTAAAATTAACTAAATTGCAAGAGGTAATAGCTATTGTTGCAAAACGGTTGTAACAAGTGTTAAATCACAACTCTTGACTGCAGATTACCATATGATTGTTGGGCTAGAAATTCAATGCATGTTCAGGTCTTTCGTTCTTTGTTATAGTGAGACAAAGCTTGAGGGGGAACCCGGATTTCAGAGAGAGTCTTTTGATCTGGATTCAGTTGCACTTCTGCTAAGCTATACCCTCAATTTTCTTGGAGTTTAGAAAGTTTATGAGGAAATGATCACTACTAGAGCTTCCTTCTCTCATTCTTACACAAGTCCAAAAGAAGGTGCTTGTCTTGTTTACTTTTCATTGATAGAGTCATGCATTGACTACTAGTACATGAACATTTTATTATTACAACAAAGGTACAGTTATTTGGCGTATGGCTTCTGGCACATCAAACAGTGTATTCTGCAATATATTTAATTAAACCAATAAAATACTGCTGAAGTATGCTAACATTTTCTATTCATACAGAAATAAAAAGAAACTTACGTATGGTTAGGTTTCATTTTCCATCTTCAGGTCCTAGTAATGTGCCAAATAAAACCACTGGTTTGATACGCATTCGCTGGTATAACTGTGCTCGTTAGCAAGTGTTTCTTATCTCTTAGTACCTAATTGTTATACAGTACTGATTGTTGTGATGCTAAGCGATCGCATTCAGCATGCCCACCGAATTTAGTCCATTCTAAATAGGTGAATGCAGATTGCATGTCTCTGGCCAAGCACATCTTATCTAGTGATGAACATGGAGTTCAGCAGATTGTTAAGTATGCAGGAATTTACACAAAGGAGAGTTTTGTTGAGATGCGTGTGTGAATAGCTTGTGTCTCTTTCTCATTTCTTTTTGTGTTGTGGTCATTATTAGCTTCTGAGAGTGCTGTTTTATTCAAAACAGTGGTGCTCATGAAACTGAAAATTTGTCTCATGAAGCTTTCTGGTGTCATAGGATGAAGTAATAGAAATTTTGATTTATGTCTGTCCTCATGAACAATGGTAAAACTAGGGTATGTCTGATGGAGCTAATCTCTCTTTCAACCTACTTCATCTAGTATTACAATTGAAGGAGCTTGTAGTGCAGAATGAAAATAAATCCCATGCTTTCTATTGTTTTTCTACTTTCTGGAGTAGGTTATTATATGAATACTTTTCTAGGTACTGAATATATATTTGGCCTTCTATTTTGCACATTGAAAAAATGAAAACTGTTTCATTAGGTTATGCTGGCAGTTTGTATTTTACAAATCCTTCAATGCTTTTGATTTGAGATTCAAAAGGGTTTTCCAAAGAGAAAGCACCAGGGCAGACTAGCTAGCAATTGTAAATGTTACTTCAAATGACAGACAGCAGGCTCTATGTCACCAAAGGCAACCTTGGAAAACACATTACGAGATTATGACCAGAATGATTGGCAGTTTGAAATTTATATATAAGTATGTTAGTCTAATTTTCAAAAGAACAATTATCACAGGAATCAAGATAAGATTTACCAACTCTCCCTCTCTCTGTATCTAAAGTCACTGTGAGAGGGCAATGGTCAAACCACAGCATAACAGCTTCCTTTGCTCTTTGGCTGTTCACAGAATTTGAAGAGGCATTACTTGGCTAAAAATCCTTTGGGTTCATTTGTATTTTGTGTAGTAGGATGCTAGATTTTTCACATTTGGTTTGTTAATTAGTTACTTTAGTTTTGCATTAAACTGTGCTCAACAGTGTTTATTTCATTAACGTGAAAATGTAGTTGATTTCACTTCAGATCTCATGCCGACTTTGCAGTCAGCTAAGAAGATTTGAGATCAGATTACTACATACCTGTAAATTGTGTTCTAAAGTGTATTTCTATATTCAATACTCTTTCAAACATTTTGCATTAAATATATCTTGAAGGTTCATATGGATGTAAAGCAAAGGCCTCTTGATCTCCAGTCTTGTGTTTTATTACTGAGCTCCACCACACCACAACTGCTCTCAGAGCATATGAAAATGCTGTCTGCTACCAGCATGATAGCTGATTACTTTCAAATCATTGAACATTGGTCCGTACTAAAATTCTTTCATGTGTGGTTTTATAAACAGATCATCATTATGTTGAAAATTATGGTTTCCTTCAGATGTCTACAAAATTGATTAACATTTTTCTGTAACAATAACATTAATTTCAAGTCTTTAAATTTGTAATTATATGAGCAGCAGTAGTAGTTATTTCTTCAGGAGCATATAAACAAAATTTTAAATCGGTAGACTTGGTTGTAGAATGCCACTACCATGGCCATGCTAGAATTCCAGTGCATGGGCAAGTCTTCATTCTTTCTTCCAGTAAAGCAATGTTTAAGGAAGAACTTGGATTTGAACTAGGGACCGCTTGATCTGCAGTTAAATGCTCTGTCACTGAGCCATACCCCACTGTAAGAAGGTTCACATAGTGAAAATGCTGGCTAATGCCATCATGATAGATTATTAAATTCACATCATTGAACAGATGTCTGGGATAAAATTCCTTCACTGGTAGCTTAATAAATCGAGTACCATTATAACAAAAAAACAGCAATTGCTGCCTTCACAATTCTACTCATTGATTAACTTTATTCTGTGACAGTAACCTTTATTACACGTCTTTAAAATTAACTATATTGCAAGAGGTAGTAGTATTGCTGCAAAATAGTTGTAACAAGTGTTAAGTCACAACTCTTGGCTGCTGATTACCATATGATTGTTGGGCTAGAAATTCAATGCATGTTCAGGTCTTTCGTTCTTTGTTACAGTGAGGCAAAGCTTGAGGGGATCCGGATTTCAGAGAGTCCTTTTGATCTGGATTCAGTTGCACCTCTGCTAAGCTATACCCTCAATTTTCTTGGAGTTTAGAAAGTTTATGAGGAAATGACCACTACTGGAGCTTCCTTCTCTCATTCTTACACAAGTCCAACAGAAAGGTGCTTGTCTTGTTTACTTTTCATTCCTAGAACCAAGCATTGACTACTAGTACATTAACTTTTTATTATTACAACAAAGGTACAGTTATTTGCTTCTGGCTTCTGGCACATCAAACAGTGTATTCTGCAATATTTTTCATTAAGTCTATAAAATAGAGCTGAAGTATGCTAACATTTTCTATTCATGCAGTAAGAAAATAAATTTAAATACAGTTAGTTTTCATTTTCCATCTGCAGGTCCTAGTAATGTCTTAAATAAATACCACTGGTTTGATATGAATTCAGTGGTATAACTGTGCACATTAGCAGGCATTTCTATGTGTTAGTACCTAATTGTTATAGAGTTCTGATTGTTGTGATGCTAAGGTGATCACATTCAGCATGCCCACCGAATTTAGCCCATTCTGAATGGGCAAATGCAGATTGCATGTCTCTGGCCAAGCACATCTTATCTAGTGATGAACAAGGAGTTCAGCAGATTGTTAGGTATGCAGGAATTTAGGCAAAGGAGAGTTTTGTTGAGATGCTTGTGTGAATAGCTTATGTGTCTTTTCTCATTTCTTTTGTGTTGTGGCCATTATTAGCTTCTGAGGTGCTGTGTTTCATTCAAAAGACCAGTGGTGCTCATGAAAGTGAAAATTTGTCTTGTGAGGCTTTCTGGTGTCATAGGATGAAGCAATAGAAATTTTACATTTTGTCTATCCTCATGAACAATGGTAAAAACTAGGGTATGTCTGATGGAGCTAATCTCTCTTTCAACCTAGTTGATCCAGTATCACAATCAAAGGAGCTTGTAGTGCAGAATGAAAATAAATCCATGTTTTCTATTGTTTTTCTACTTTCTGGAGAAGGTTATTGTTTGAATACTTTTCTAGGTACTGAATATACCTTTGACCTTCTATTTTGCAGATTGAATAAAATGAGAACTGTTTCATTAGGTTATGCTGGCAGTATGGATTTTACAGATCCCTGAATGTTTTTGATTTGTGATTCAAAGGGCTTTCCAATGAGAAAGCACCAGGCCAGACTAGCTAGCAATTGTAAATGTTACTTAAAATGACAGAGAGCTGATTCTATGTCATCAAAGGCAATCTCGGAAACACATTACGAGATTGTGACCAGAATGATTGGCAGTTTGATATTAGTATATAAATATGTCAGTCTAATTTTCAAAAGAACAATTATCGCAGGAATCGAGATGAGATTTATCAACTCTCTCTCTCTGTATCTAAAGTCACTGTGAGAGGGCAATCATAACAACTTCCCTTTGCTCTTCGGCTGTTCACAGAATTTGAAGAGGCATTACTTGACTAAGAATGCTTTAGGTTCATTTGTATTTTATGTTTTGTCAGTAACTTTAGTTTTGTGTCAAACTGTGTTCAATAGTGTTTATTTTATTATTGTGAAAAGGTAATTGATTTCACTTCAGATCTCAAGCCAACTCTGCAGTCAGCTAAGAAGATTTGAGATCAGATTACTACCTACCTGTAAATTGTGTTCTAAAGTGTATTTATATATTCCAATACTCTTTCAAACAATTTGCTTTAAATATATCTTGAGGTTCATGTGGATGTAGAGCAGAGGCCTCTTGATCTCCAGTCTTATGCTTTAATACTGAGCTCCACCACACCACAACTGCTCTCAGAGCATGTGAAAATGCTGTCTTCTCCCAGCATGATAGTTGATTACATTCAAATCATTGAACATTGGTCCATACTAAAATTCTTTCACTTTTGGTTGTGTAAACAGATCATCATTATGTTGAAAATTATGGTTGCCTTGAGATGCCTGCTTCTTTGATTAACATTGTTCTGTAACAATAACATTCATGTCAAGTCTTTAAATTTGCAATTATATGAGCAGCAGTAGTAATTATTTCTTCAAAAGCTCAGTGGACCATGTAGAATATCTGGTCATTTCGACAGAAAAGCCTTATATTCCACATTGCCATCTGGAAGGCTGCTGCATTCCTAGGAGATCTGAGCTGTGTGGCAGTGGGTCTTTGGAGAGACTACAGGAACTGTAACTATTATTGCTGCACTGTGTTTCATTTTATTCAGAGACTGTGTGAGCTCATGTTGCTGGAATGTGATGCTACTAAACCCTTATTGACTTTGGGAATTAACTAAGCCTGCTGGTGTATGACTTTTCACAGTATTGGGGTGCATTTTAATGGCATGGAGATTTTATTATTTTGCACTGCTGGTTTGAGTCCCTGCTGAACTGCTGTTTACAAAGTGATTATTTGTGTGCTGCTGAAAAAGGGCCCTAAAGTATACTGCTCAGGGTGTTTGTGCTGTCCTTTCAAGAGTGGAGCCAATTAATTAAGTGCAGCTGCTGCCACTTCAGTAATTGCACCCTGCTTATAGCCCTATTGCTAGATACTTACTAGCTTCTTCTACCTGTTGTTAGCTGCACCCTCCCCTATTGGTGGTGGCTGCCCAGTCTGTGGGGTTGAGATGTTTAAAGATTTCACTTGCCAAATGTGGTTGCATTTGCACAATGCAGGTTTAACAAGTGCAATAAGTGCAGGGAGTTAGAGGGAGGTAGGGAGTGGGAGTGTTTGATTGTAATACCGTTGGTGTTGTAAGTATGTTATGTTAATAATGTGGGACACTAAATGTTTACCTATTTGGGTCTGTATTCTTTGGGGTTGGTATATGTGGATTATATTGAGTTATTTAGGTTTGGTGCTAGAAACACTGCCTCATACGACAAGTGATTTTGTTTTCAGATTGCTTTGTTGTTGATGTTGGTGTTTCTGATTCATGGCAATTGTTGTTGAGTAGCCCTATGCCCATAAGACAACGTGGGAATAGGGATTAGTTTACTTGTTTGCACTATGGCATGTTACTTTGGACAACTATGTTTCAGCCACCTTTCTGTTGTTAGTTTCTGGTGATGTTGGACCGAATCCAGGGCATTGCTCTTTGGATTCTATGTCTTCCTCTCAAGCATTATCATTGAATAATTGTTTGACATCCTTTCATGAATTTAAAATTATCCATTTGAATGTTCATAGTTTAATCCTAAGATTGCTGAAATCGAACAGCTTATTGCTCTATATCTGCCCTGATATTGTTGCTTTACCAGAAACGTGGTTGAAGCCGGGGTGCACAATAATGTGTGTCATATTGGGGTTATAAAATTTTTAGGTAGACCATAAAGGTCGAAGAAAGGGTGATGGGGTCTTGATTTATTATAGGGATCATTTAGAAATTAATTTTTAAGGTCTAGTGAGGATTTGGATTGTGATACTGATTGGTTGGTTTTGCAATTTGTTCTTGGAGGAAAGAAGAAGTTAAATGTGGGCTATTTGTATAATTCCCCTAATGTGGTCTTCAAGGGCTTAAACATTTCTTGGATGTTTGTGAAGTTTATTTAAAGCAGAGTGATTCTGTTGTTGTTGGAGATATGAATTTGAATTGGAGGGCTAATGACACCATGGGGCTCAAATCTCTTCTTCTCTTACGGTCTGACTCAGTGTATAAATGTGCCTACCCATCTCAATCCCATCTCACAGAATCATTCTCTGTTGGATTGGTTCTTGACTAATACAGTGGAGAGGTAGGGGCCTCTGGTGTCTTGGCAGATTCTGTAGCGACCACATGGCCACCTTTGGTGCCCTAGATTTTCACTGTCTTTAACCCCTCCTGTGTTTCAGACTAGATCATTTAAAAGGATAGATTATTCCTTTTATATTCTTCTTTGAGGTTAATTGATTGGTCATTTCTTGAATGTATTCTAGATGTGGACACAGCATTAGATTTTTTTGCATCCAGCTTCTTCCCATTCAGGAATCCCTTTTCCTTTGTGGACCATTTGATGTAGAGGTTCTCCTACTGGATGGTTTGGTCCCAGCATTAAGAAATTAATTAAGGAGCGGGATAGTGCTTGAACTAAATTTAAATTATCTCCCAGTAGAGTTTCAATGGATCTCTACTGTGGACTTCGAATTTAGTCTCTCAAACTGTTAGACATGCTAAAAAGTTTATTTCAGGGATCACTTTGAAGATAGCTGGGCAGATCCAAAGAAGTTTTGGAATAATGTAAAGTCTTTACTTTCTCCCAAATCAAAATCTGACATCCAGAAATTAAATGCTGACAACAAAGAAATTGGTGATTTGCCTGAAATTGTTAAATTGTTAAATTCTAAATTTTCAAATCTTTCTAAGTTTAGATCTTTTTTCCTCAGGCTGGTAAAGCTAAATCATTTTCTTCTGTTCCTTTGGTAGATGGACCCAGGTTTTGTTTAAGAAGTAACATCAAATGAAGTTTTCATCTTCTGCAGCCTCTCCCAAATAAAGGGACTGACTCAGGGAATGGTTGGATGCCTGCTTCTTAAAATTGGCTATCCCCTTTATTACAGATCCCCTTGTTATATTTTAATAAGTCACTGGCTACAGGTGTTTTTCCTAGTCCCCCCAAGTAACCACCACCTAGTACTCCTAGTCTCTTATAGTATTACATATGTACTAGTTTACTTAGAATAGCTTCTTGTAGTTTGTACACCACGCACTGTAACCTGCGTGCTCACTGTGTCACTGAAATTGCTTCGTTTGTATGTTGTTCTGTATCTCACCTATATTGTTCACTGAAATGCCTTGCTTTGCATGCTCTTTTGTATCTCACCTGTATTGTTCTCCACTGTTTTGCTCCACCAATATGTTGTCTCCCCTCTCTGTGGCCAGAGGTGTCTTTGTAAATGAGTCTTTGACTCAAAGGTTGTAAATCGATGTGAATAAATAAATGTAAAAATTAAAAATAAAGCTAAGGTGGTTGCAATTCCAAAAAGGCTGTGCTACTTCATGGATGATTATAGGCCAATATTAATACTGAATCCCTTAGCAAACTACTCGAGCATTTAGTGGCTAAGCAAATTGATGCCTATTTGTTACCCATTATTTGTTGTCAAGGCAACAACATGGGTTCCGAAGACTTTGGTTTGGGTACAGCCTTGGTTGGGTCTATAAACACCGTCCTACATGGGTTTGAGAAGGGTTTGATGACTGGAGTAGTGTTTGTAGACCAAACCAAGGCCTTTGATTTGACTGATCACGGTTTGACCTGCACAAAATTGAAAGATCTGGGGTTTTCTGATGTCGCTGTTTCTTGGTTCTATGATTATCTGAGTAACAGGTGTCAATTTGTTCAGGTGGGTTCTGTGGTTTCTGATGTCTTGCCAATTAGTTGTGGTGTGCCTCAGGGGTCCATTTGGGACCCTGTTATTTTCTATTTTACTAATCCGCTTCCTGGGTTTGTGAGTTTAGTGAATCACTGCTTTATGCAGATGATCTTGTAATTTGTGCTCAGTCAAATTCCATGTCTGAACTTTCATGTTCCCTAGAAAAGGATTTTGGTGCTGTCTGTTCTTGGTTTACTTTAAATTCTATGGTTTTGAACTCAGCTAAAACAAAAGTTATGTTATTTGGCATGCAATTTCTGTTGGTGGACATCCCGAACTGAGGATATCTGATTTTCGGAGTTGTCTGCTTGAACAAGTGTCTCAATTTAAATATTTGGGCACACTATTGGATCCCAGTTTGACCTTTTCACCTCAGATTCAGTCAATGGTTAAGAAAGTAAATCAAAGAATAGGGTGTTATACAAATTCAAGTCATTTTTCTCACAAGCAACTAGATTAGCAATTGCTATTGGTTCTCTTCTTCCATATTTTGATTACAGTTTTGTTTGTATTATAACATAGGCACAAAAGAAATGCAAGCACTAACTGTGGCCTATAATAATATTTGTAGATTTATTTTAGGAACCCCAATAGGACACATTGTGTAATCTTTATTCTCGGTTGGGGTGGCTTTCCCTAGTTGCAGAATAGAATATTTTGTTGGCGGTCTGATGTATAAATGTTTTACTTTGACTTCCTTTTTCCTCTTTTGGATCTTGTTGAAATGAGAGAATTGCTTACCAGTCTGAGGTTGGCTGATGGACCTTATTTTGCCCCAGGTCTCAGCTTAGATTAAGCTCTAGAGCTTTTTCAATTGCAGCACCCTTGTAATGGAATTCACTCCCACTTGATGCTAGGAATGTTCCTCTGTTTTAACTTTTAAATAAAGTTTAAAAAGTTATTTATTACATAAATCTGTTTGTAACTGCAATTTGTAATTTGTATTTTTGTTTTGTATTGCTGTTGATTGTATTTGTGTATTTTGTATGTTTTTTTTGTTTGGGTCGGGCCTGAAAAGGGACCTTTGGTCCAGTGCCTTTACCGGTTACCAAAGAATAAATGAAAATGAAATGAAAATATAAACAAATTTTAGATCACTACACTTGGTTGCAGATTGCCACTATCATGGTCATGCTAGAAGTTTAATGCATGTGCAGGTCTTCATTCTTTCTTCCAGTAAAACAATGTTTAAGAATGAACTTAAATTTGAACCAGTGACCTCTTGATCTGCAGTTAAATGCCCTACCACTGAGCTATACCCCACAGTAACAATATTCAAACATGTGAAAATGCTGGCTAATACCATCATGATAGATAATTAAATTCACATCATTGAACAGATGACTGGGATAAAATTCCTTCACTGGTAGCTTAATAAATCGAGTACCATTATGATAAAAAAATAATTGCTGTCTTCACATATCTACTCAGTTGATTAACTTTGTTCTATGACAGAAACCTTAATTTCAAGTCTTGAAAATTAACTATATTGCAAGAGGTAGTAGCTATTGCTGCAAAACAGTTGTAACAAGTGTTAAGTCACAACTCTTGGCTGCAGATTACCACATGATTGTTGGGCTAGAAATTCATTGCTTGTTCAGGTCTTTCGTTCTTTGTTACAGTGAGACAAAGCTTGAGGGGAACCGATTTCAGACAGTCCTTTTGATCTGGATTCAGTTGCACTTCTGTTAAGCTATACTCTCAATTTTCTTGGAGTTTAGAAAGTTTATGAGGAAATTATCAGAATACTGGAACTTGCTTCTCTCATTCTTATGCAAGTCCAGCAGAAAGGTGCTTGTCTTGCTTACTTTTCATTGATAGAGACGCACATTGACATAGAAACATAGAAACATAGACTTTGATGGCAGATAAGGACCGCTAGGCCCATCTAGTCTGCCCATTTCCTACCTACAGCATAGGCCGCAGATCCTAGTTAACCAACAGCCTATATCTTCCTGCCCCCACAAGAATTGCCTTATGTCTGTCCCATGCATTCTTGAATTCTCCCACAGTTTTAGACCCCACAACTTCCTCAGGAAGGCTGTTCCATGCATCCACTACCCTCTCTGTGAAATAATACTTCTCACATTGCCCCTGAACTGCCCTCTTTCTATCTTTAAATTGTGTCCCCTTGTTCTTGCAAGTCTCTTTTCTGAAAGATGCTACCCTCTTGGACTTTGGTGATTCCCTTGAGGTACTTGAAAGTTTCTATCATGTCCCCTCTCCCTTCTTTCCTCAAGGGTATACATATTAAGCTCCTTTAGTCTGTCCTCATCGGCTTCTCTTGCAGACTCTGCACCATTTCAGTTGCCCTCTTCTGGACTGCCTCTATCCTGTCTATGTCCTTGCGGAGATGGGGTCTCCAGAACTGGACACAGTATTCAGATGGGGTCTCACCAACTGTCTGTACAGAGGATAACAACTTCCTGTTTTCTGCTGCTGATGCCTCTCCCTATACATCCCAGTATACCTGCCCTCCCTACTGCCTTCTCATTGCTTGCTAACCTTAAGGTCATCTGATATGATTACCCCCAGGTCCCTTTCCTGTTTTGTTGTTGTTACTACCTCCCACCCATTGTGTATTCTTCCCTGGGTTCTTGTTTCCAGGTGCATTATTTTGCACTTTTTGCATTGAATCCTAGCTGCCATATGTCTGACCATTCCTCCAACCTTGCCAAGTCCCTTTTCATCCTTTCCATGCCTCCTTGTGTATCAATCCTGTTTTAGATCTTTGTGTCATCTGCAAAAGGCATACTTTTCCTTCCAGTCTCTGCAATGTCACTGATAGAAGACATTAAAAGGACTGGACCCAATACTGAACCCTGCGGTACCTCACTAGTAACCGCCCTTTCTTCAAGTGGACTCCATTTACAATTACCTTCTGTGTCCTGTTGTCCAGCCAATGTTTTACCAGGCTACCACCTGGGACCCACTCCCAGGCTGGTTAATTTGACTAATAATCTTTTGTGTGGGACTGTGTCAAATGCCTTGCTAAAGTCTAGGTAGGCCATGTCCACAGCCCCTCCCTGGTCTACTACTTTGGTCACCCAGTCAAAGAATCTATAGATTCGCCTGATATGACCTGCCTGTGAACCCATGCTGCCTTGGATCCTGTGCTCCACTGACCTCTAGGTATTCGAACTATTCTTTCCTTCAGAAGTGACTCCATCACTTTCCCTACCACAGAGGTCAGACTGACAGGTCTGTAGTTTCCTGCCTCTGTCTTGGTCCCACATTTGTGAAGGGAATCACATCCACCTTCCTCCATTCCTCAGGTACCACACCATCCTCCCATGATTTATTAAAAGAGTAGCCAGTGGTTTCACTAGTTCCTTCCTTAATTCTTTTAGATTCTAGGGTGAAGTCCATCAGGACCCATTGCTTGTCCACCTTCAGTTTTGGAGTTCTTGCAGAACCCTTTCTTCTGTGAAAGGACTGGGATCGACCCCGTATCAAGAATGCTTCTGTTAATTGGATTAGGCACTTCCCCTCCTCTTTTGTGAATACTGAGCAGAAATATTCATTCAGTATTCCTGCTTTTCACTGTCCCCTCTGCCCACCCACCGCTTCATTCTATTCAGCCTCTCCCTTTGTCTTTCTACACTCGCTGATGTACCTATAAAGGTTTTATCCTTCTTAACTGAGTTGGCTATCTTTTCCTCAGTTTGGGCCTTTGCTATTCTGACTTCCCTCCTGCTTCTTCTGCCTTAACTGGTACAGCTGTCTGTCCCTGCTCCTTCTGTGTTTCCTTATACTCCGAATGCTATCTTTTTCTTCCTGACTTTCACAGCCACCTCTCTTGGGAACCATAGTGGCTTTTTCTTTCATTTTGATTTGTTTATTTGCTTCACACAAAGGCTTGTTGCCTCTGTGATGGCAGTTTGATAATTCCTCATTGTTGCTCCACACCTCCTTCTAGCTTGTTTGCTAGTGCTTTTCTGAGGCACTCTCCCATCTTGCCAAAGTCAGCCCTCCTGAAGTCCAGTACCCTCACTTTTGTATGGCTTGACTCTGTAGCTGAGTTTAACGTGAACCACACTGTTTGATGGTCACTTGTCCCAGATGGCAACCCACTTCTAGATCTGAGATCCTCTCACTGCCCCGTTTGAGAGTATGAGGTCTAAGATTGCTCCCTCACGAGTGGGTTCTGAAACTAGCTGTCTAAGGCCTGCCACCTGTAGGGTGTCAAGAATGGCCCTGTTTCTTGGATGTGGCAGCAAATGTGCTCCAGTTAACATCTGGCATATTCAGGTCTCCCATCAACAGTATCTCCTTTCTCTACCATTCTAAGAATGCCTTCCATCATATCCTTATCCATTCCTTCCCCTGACATGGGGTCTGTACACAACCCCTGTGCGGATTGTGGTGCCCTTTCCAGTCTCCAAGGTGACCCACAGTGCCTCCTCTCCTCCCTGTTTACTCTTTTATTCAGTTGCTTTTATTCCTTCCTTTACATAGAGAGCTACTCCTCCCCTCTTCTCTCCTGCCTGTCTCTCCTGTAGGTTATGTAACCTGGTATGTTAACATCCAGTCATGGTTCTCTGTGTACCATGTTTCTGTGACTGCTACGATATCCAGGTATCCCTCTTCCATTAAGGCCACCAGCTCAGGGCTTGTTGCCCAGACTATGGGCATTGGTACTCATTACCTTCCATTTCCTGATGGCCTTACCCCTTTGCCCCATCCCTGTCCTTCTTGCCTTTGTCACTTTCTCCATTTACTCCTGCCCTTCTCCTATTGACACCTCCATGTTAGTGTTTGCCACACTTACTACCGCGATTGTTTGGGGGCTAGGATTTTCCTGCTCCTTTCCAGTGCATCCCCTGGCTGGTTTTAAAGTTGCACAATGAAGCATTAGAACCTATCACCTAGGATCCTGGTTCCCTCCTGGACAGATGCAGCCCATCATGCCAGTATAGGCTTGCATCACTCCAGGTGGACCCCCAGTCCCCAATGAAGCCAAATCCCTGAGCTCCACACCAGTTTTCAACCACTGATTAAATCCCATGTGTACAGAACACCCTAGCCTCCTCATGCCATAGATGGGTAGCACTTCCGAGAAGGTTACCGTGCATGCTACTTGACTAAGGCCCTCCCCAATTCCACAAACTCTTCCTGCACTTCTCTAATCCTTTCTAGCCAGGTCATTTGTCCCTAGGTGGACAATGACATCCAGCTCCCTCCCTGTGCAGCTGCTCTGGCAATCCTGAGGATTCACTCCCTGTCCCTCCAAGCCATGGCGCCAGGCAGGCACCTTACCTCCCTCTCCCTTCCTTGCCCAGTTCTACCTTCCTAACAATGGGAGTCCCCCACCAGGAGTTGTTTCCTTCCCCTGCAGGGTCCCCTGCCACCCTCCTGTGGGTCTCCTTTGTGGAGGTTCCCAGCATCCTCCTTGGTCTCCACTGTGGTGCCTCCATGGAGGAACCACACTTTGCCAGAATGGCATAGGATTGTGGAGAGGTACAGCTGGAGGGATGTGCCTCTGTTCCACCACCTCACCCTCCTGAGCCCACTGTGGTCCAACTGCTCCTCTTCTTGGCACCCTCTGAGGCAACGGCAGTGGCACTGGTGGTCCCTGGATGGAAGAGGAGGTCCCACAAATCCTGGCCAACTCAGCCTGGAGATGAGCAACCTCCTCCTCAGCCCAGAGAGGTGCTCTGCAGATGGGACAACACTGCATCCTCCAGAACATCTCCCGGAAGACTGCTGCTCCACAGCCACTGCACTGCACCACTCAATCATGTCTTATTTCTGGCCCCTTAACTGTTTGCAGTCCTTACTCTTTCATCTGTTTTTTTCTCTCTCCTTACTTTCTGCCTGTGTGCCTTTTAGCTCTGATTGTCCTGTTCTGAGACAAGAATATCCTATATTTCTCAGTAGACCACTTACTTGTTCAGAGGCAGACCTCCAGCAGCTAGAGGGGGCCGGAGAGCTACTCTTGCCCTTCTAGGATGGTGGGTCCTTGGTGGTTCTGTGATCACTCACTTCCTGCCCCTAAACAGGAAGTTCCTGTTGTCAGTCAAATCTAGTACTAGTACATGAATGTTTTATTGTTACACCAAAGGTACAGTTATTTGCAAATGGCTTCTGGCACATCAAACAGTGTAATCTGCAATATTTTTAATTAAACCTATAAAATACAGCTAAAGTATGACAACATTTTCAATTCATACAATAATAAAAGAAACTTACGAATAGTTGGTTTCATTTTCCAGCTGCAGGTCCTAGTAATGTGTTAAATAAATACCACTGGTTTCATACATTCACTGGTATAACTATATGCAAATTAGCAGGCATTTCTAATCTGTTAGTACCTAATTGTTATATAGTTCTGATTGTTGCGATATCTAAGGCATGCCCACCAAATTTAGTCCATTCTGAATGTGTGAATGCAGATTGCATGTCTCTGGGCCAGCCATCTTATCTAGTAATAAACAAGGAGTTCAGCAGATTGCAAAGTATATAGGAATTTAGGAAAGGAGATTTTGTTGAGATGCTGGTGTGAATAGCTTGTGTGTCTTTTCTCATTTCTTTTTGTGTTGTGGTCATTATTATGTTCTGAGTGTGCTGTTTTTTCATTCAAAGACCAGTGGTGCTCATGAAAGTGAAAATTTGTATCGTGAAGCTCTCTGTATCATACAATGGAGTAATTTAAATTTTAGATTTTTGTCTGTCCTCCTGGACAGTGGTAAAGACTAGGTATGTCTGATGGAGCTAATGTATCTTTCAACCTACTTGATCTAGTGTTACAATCGAAGGAGCTTGTAGTGCAGAATGAAAAATCCTTGCTTTCTATAGTTTTTCTACTTTCTGGAGTAGGTTATTGTATGAATACTTTTCTAGGAACTGAATATACATTTGACCTTCTATTTGTAGATTGAAAAAATGAGAACTGTTTTATTAGGTTATGTTGGCAGTTTGGAATTTACAAATCCTTCAATGCTTTAGATTTGAGATTCAAAAGGATTTCCAAAGGGAAAGCACACAGCCAGACTATCTAACAATTGTAAATTTTACTTCAAATGACAGACCCAGCAGGCTCTTTGTCTTCAAAGGCAATCTTGTTAAACTCGTTTCGAGATTATGACCAGAATGATTGGCAGTTTGATATAGGGATATAAGTATGTCAGTCTAACTTTCAAAAGAACAATTATCTCAGGAATCTAGAGGAGATTTACCAACTCTCCCTCTCTTTATCGAAAGTCATTCTCAGAGGCAATGCTCAAACCACAGCATAACAGCTTTCCTTTGCTCTGGCTGTTCACAGAATTTGAAGAGGCAATATTTGGTTTAGAATCCTTTTGGGTTTATTTGTATTTTATTTACTAGAATGCTAGATTTTTTCACTTGTTTTGCTAATTAGTTTCTTTAGTTTTGCATCATACTGTGTTCAATAATGTTTGTCTTATTAGCGTGAAACACGTAGATGATTTCACTTCAGATCTCTAGCCAACTCTGCAGTCAGCTAAGAATATTTGAGATGAGATTGCTGCATATCTGTAAATTATGTTCTAAAGTGTATTTCTATATTCGATACTCTTTCAAATATTTTACATTAAATATATCTTGAAGGTTCATATGGATGTAGAGCAGAGGCCTTTTGATCTCCAGTCTTATGTTTTATTACTTGAGCTCCACCCACACACAACTGCTCTCAGAGCATGTGAAAATGCTGTCTGCTACCAGCATGATAGTTGATTACATTCAAATGATTGAACATTGGTCCGTATTAAAATTCTTGCACTGGTGGTTTTATAAATAGGCTACCATTATTGTTGAAATATTATCATTGCCTTCAGATGTCTTCTTATTTGATTAACATTGTTCTGTAACTATAACATTAATTTCAAGTCTTTAAATTTGTAATTATATGAGCAGCAGTAGTAGTTATTTCTTCAAAGCATATAAACAAATTTAAATCACTACACATGGTTGCAGAGTGCCACTATCATGGTCATGCTAGAATTTCAGTGCATGTGCAGGTCTTTATTCTTTCTTCCAGTAAACAACAATGTTTGAGGGAACACTTGGATTTGAACCAGGAACCTTTTGCTCTGCAGTCAAATGCTCTACCACTGAGCTATACTCCCACTGTAAAAATGTTCAAAATATGTGAAAATGCTGGCATATACCATCATAATAGATAATTAAATTCACATCATTGAACAGATGCCTAGGATAAAATTCCTTTACTGGTAGCCTCATAATTCGAGAACCATTATGCTAGAAAAAGAATTGCTGCCTTCACACATCTACTCAGTTGATTAACTTTGTTCTGTGACAGTAACTTTAATTTCAAGTCTTTAAAATTTACTATATTGCAAGAGGTGATAGCTATTGCCAAAACTAGTTGTAACAAGTGTTAAGTCACAACTCTTGGCTTCAGATTACCATATGATTGTTGGGCTAGAAATTCAATGCATGTTCAGGTCTTTCATTCTTTGTTACAGTGAGACAAAGCTTGAGGGGATCCCAGATTTCAGAGAGTCCTTTTGATCTGGATTCAGTTGCACTTCTGCTAAGCTATACCCTCAATTTTCTAGGAGTTTAGGATGTTTATGAGGTATCACTGCTGGAGCTTGCTTGTCTCAATCTTACACAAGTTCAAAAGAAAGGTGTTGACTTCCTTTTTTTTATTGATAAAGCCATGCCTTGACTACTAGTACATGAACTTTTATTGTGACAACCAAGGTACAGTTATTTGCGTAAGGCTTCTGGCACATCAAAGGTGTATTCTGCAACATTTTCTGTAAACCTATAAAATACAGCTGAGGTATGCTACTATTTTCTATTCATACAGTAATAAAAGAAACTTAAGTATAGCTGGTTTCATTTTCCATCTGCAGGTCCTAGTAATGTGCCAAATAAATACCACTGGTTTGATACACATTCACTGGTATAACTGTGCACATTAGTGAAGGACAACATATAATGTAACCTGCCTCGACTCATCGTCCATGACAAAAGAATTTAAATGCCTATCCTCAAGTGGGCCTCTCCCACACCACATTGCTGCAGCTAATCGACTGCTATAGACCCCTTTCAGCTGACCTTAGCTACTATCCCTCTTGGTGATCTAATCAAAAAGGACACTAGAAATTATAATCATAGGAGATCTAAACCTAAACTGGCTCTCTAAGGCAGCTGCACCCTTAATATCATTCCCCCACCATGGCTTACACAGCTCATAAATGAACCCACCAGAATCAATACAAAGAATCAGAGCAACTGCACACTACTAGATGTTATACTGGTGAATAAACCTCACCTCTTCTGCATGTTGGAGTACTATTCAAGCGACATCAGTGACCATTGGCTTTTGTGGGAATAAGATCAGCTTGAAAGCCATCATCCCCACTAAGTTTACAATGAGATCAAGCAAAAATTCAACATTGAGATGTATCTGCAAGAGCTAAAAACCAATTGACATGATTGGAAGAGTTCTACTTAGCAAACACAGTGGAAATAGTACGAGGTGCTAAATGACATTATTACAGGTGCCTGTAATATCCATGCCCAATTTCTAAGGTATGCATCAAAGAAAACCTGCCGTTGGTTCACTACTGACCTCAAAGCTGCCCTCCTGACAGAGACAAGCTATAGAAAAGGCATGAAAAACTAAGATACCGACTGATTGGGAGCTGTTCAAAAAAAAAGCCAGGAATATCTGTACCGGAAAGTACTAGATGCTAAGGCTGCTTATTATATGTCCAAACTTGACTCCTCCTGCTACAACCCTGCCAAGTTCTGGAACACCATAAAGACATAACATAATATGATCCTAGTACTACCTCCCGCCAAAATACCATGTAGGGAACGGTCTCTGATAGACTGAAGTCCTGGAATCATTCAACAATCCTTTACAACCACTGGCCTGGCATTCGACATCTCTCCCGGCTAAGCACGCGCTCCCAGCTAGGTATCAAAAGCACTGAAGCACGGGTAAAAGAATCCACGTTCTCCTCTGTACCAGCCACTCTGAATTAGGTGGAAGATTTAATATCACAGCTGGACACTAAAGAAAGTGCAGTGCAGACTCCCTTGATCCTATTATTTAAAAATTGCCATACAAGCACTAGCAGTACCAATAACACACTATTTAATTTCTCATTACAATCAGGCTCTATTCCTTCAATCTGGAAATCAACTCAAGTTATCCCACTACTGAAAGCAGGGTACCCATGGACCTCCAACAACTACAGGCCAATTTCTATCCTCCCTGTGTGCTAGCTGCTAGAAAAAAATAGTGAGCACTCAACTGAGAGGATGTCTTGAAGGCTAATCTTTTAAACCCAGCACAATCTGGTTTAGGCCAAACACAGTAGCATCACAGCCCTGGCTAAAGTAATGATTGGCAACTTGAACTGGACAAAACAAATTGTTGTGCTGGTGTTTTAGACCTGAGTAAGGCATTTGATAATGGATCGCCATGAACTGCTCCTCTCCTCCCTGAAATCCATAGGACTCAGCTCATCCTCCATGAGATGGTTTGTCAACTATCTCACAGGAAGGACCCAGGTGAAGGCTGAAGACCATCAACACCACATCTCCAAAGAGGAGTTCCCCAAGAATCCATCCTCGGCCCAATCCTATTTGCCATCTATATCAATAGCATCGTCAATAACCTCACTAAAGCCACTGTACACCTGTTTGCAGATGATACAGTAATTAGCGCCAGTCACCCCTCCCCCATAACAGCATGCATAGAGCTACAAGCAGAATTCAACCTATTACAACACCAACTACTGGAAAAAACTTCTCCTAAATGCAAAAAAAACAAAAGGGCAATGTTTTCTCTCCAAACTCAAGCCGGTCCTCCTTCCCAAAACACTCTCCCCAGTTATCCACTGTCCTTGGTAAAAATCTTGAATATGTTACAAGATTCAAATACCTGGGGTCTGGGTAGACAGTAGACTGAACTACTTAGATCATCTGGAAGATCTGTAAAAACTTGCCCTTGGACTTTTTTTCAGAATAAATCACTTTCTAACAAGGATTCTAAAAGAAGTTGGTCCAGGCCACATTTCTATCAGTATTAGTATTGCATATTTCTATGTGGTCATTGCCCTAACTCTTATCTGAGTCAACTGGACACACTTTACCATAGAGCCTTGAAGTTCATTACAGATCTTCCTCTGCACTCACCACTGCTTGCTCTATGCTGCAGTTGGATGGACTTCACTCCAATCTAGAAGAAACAGGAATGCCACACTATGGTCTTACAGAGCAATACCCAAGATTGCAAATTATGTCTCAGACTGCTTCACACAAGTACATCAAGTAAATATGCCCTAAGAAGCTTTAACTCATCATGCTTAAGTGGCCAAATTCAATACTGACAAGGAGAACTGCTATCAACTATGTCTTATCTACCTTATGGAACATGATGCAGAAGACCCTGAAAGTGAACAGTTATATGTCAGTTGCATCCTTAAACATCTGTATTCGAGGCTTATCCAAGAAAATGTAATTGTTTCCACAAACAGTAGAGTATTCCTAATCTTATCCATCCCCTCTTCAGATAGCCAACTCATGGAAAGTATACCTTTTATCAAGAGTCACCACCCATCCTCCCATGCACTCCCTTCCATCCGCCTCCCCTTATTCCCCTGTCATATACCTTTCGCCCCATACCTCCCTGTTATACAAACCCACCAGTGACAGCCCCCTGCCCTCTCATAGGCACAGTTATCTGTTCCTCATATAAGCACCTACCACTGTCCTCCTCCCTTGCCAGCGCTGGGTTCTCCACTTCCAGCTCTCCTTCCACTCAGCCTCTTATTACTCTACAATTGAATTATTGTATATTATGATTAGAATGTATGCTTAGAAGTGTATACTGAAATTTCTATGTAGTATCTTAGAGTGTATGTATATTGTATGTATGTATCTGTAAATTGAACCTTGACCTTACCAGATCCATCTTGCAAAGTCGGCAATGCTCAATGATGTTCGCCTGATAAACAAAGATTTGATTGATTGATTAGCAGGTGTTTCTAATCGGTTAGTACTCTAATTGTTATACAGTTGTGTATTATTGATGATAAGGTGATCATATTCAGCATGCCACTGAATTTAGTTCATTGTGAATGGGTGAATGCAGATTTATGTCTCTTGGGAAAGCATCTTATCTAGTATGACCAAGGAGTTCAGCAGATTGCTAAGTATACAGGAATTTAGGTAAGAAGAGTTTTATTGAGATTCGTGTGAGTAGCTTATGTGTCTTTCTCATTTCTTTTTGTGTTGTGGTCATTATTAGGCTTCTGAGAGTGCTGTGTTTCATTCAAAGACCAGTGGTGCTCATGAAAGTGAAAATTTGTTGTAGGAGGCTTTCGGGTGTCAGTAGGATGAAACAATAGAAATTTTGGAGTTTGTCTGTCCTCATGAACAATGGTAAGAACTAGGTATGTCTGATGGAGCAAATCTTTCTTTCAACTTACTTGATCTAGTATCACAAATAGCAAGGTGCTTGTAGCAGAATGAAAATGATCTCTATTCCTTCTACAGTTTTTCTAATTTCTGGTAGGTTATTGTATGAATACTTTCTAGGTACTGAATATACATTTGACCTTCTATTTTGCAGATTGAAAAATTTCGAACTGTTTGCACTAGGTTATGCTGGGTTTGGATATTACAAATCCTTCAATGCTTTTTGATTTGAGATTCAAAAGGGTTTTCCAAAGAGAAAGCAATTGTGTCAGACTAGCTAGCAATTGTAAATGTTACTTCAAATGACAGACAGCAGGCTGAATTTCTTCAAAGGCAATCTTGGAAAACACGTTACGAGATTATGTCATGAAGGATTGGCAGTTTGATATTATATTTAAGTATGACAGTTATTATTTTCAAAAAGAACAATTATCTCAGGAATCTAGATGAGATTTACTAACTCTCTCTCTCTCTCCTCTGTATGTAAAGTCACTCAGAGGGCAATGCCTGCACAACCAGCATATCAGCTTCTTTTCTTGGACTGTTCACAGAATTTGAAGAGGCAGTTTTGGTTAAGAATCTTTGTTCATTTTTATTTTAGGTAGTTGAATACTAGATTTTTTCACTTGTTTTGCCAATTAGTTACTTTAGCTTTGCATCAAACTGTGTTCATTCATGTTTATCTTATTAACGTGAAAATGTGAAGATTTGACTCAGATCTCAAGATAACTCTGCAGTCAGCTAAGAAGACTTGAGATCAGATTGCTCATACCAGTAAATTATGTTCCAAAGTGTATTTCTATTCCAATTCACTTTCAAATATTTTACATTAAATATATCTTGAAGGTTCATATGGATGTAGAGCACGAGGCCTCTTGATCTCTGTAGTCTTATGTTTTATTACTGAGCTCTGCCAGACCTAGCTGCTCTCAGAGCATGTTGAAGATACTGTCTGCTGCCATATGATAGTTGATTACATTCAGATCATTTTAACATTGGTCCATACTAAAATTCTTCACTGGTGGTTTTATAAATAGGTACCATTATGTTGAAAAGGTTGTTGCCTTCCGATGTCTCACTTATTTGATTAACATTGTTCTGTAATAACATTAATTTTAAGTCTTTAAATATGTAATTATGAGCAGCAGTAGTAGTTATTTCTTCAAAAGCATATAAACAAATTTTAATTCACTACACTTGGTTGTAGATTTCCACTATCATGGTCATGCGCAAGAATTTCAGTGCATGTGGGTCTTTATTCTTTCTTCCAGTAAAAATAATGTTTGAGAGGGCATATGGATTTGAACCAGGGCCTCTTTAATTTGCAGTCAAATGCTCACTACTGAGCTATACCCCACTGTAAAAATATTAACATGAAAATGCTGGTATATACCATCATAGATAATTAAATCACATCATTGAACAGATGCTCAAGGTAATTCCTTACTGGTAGTCATAAATCAGAACTATCAAAAAAGAATTGCTGCTCTCATTATCTACTTAGTTGATTAATCTTTTTGTGTGAGGACAGTAACTTAATTTCGTTCTTAAAATTTATATTGCAAGAGATATTGCTGCAAAACATTGTATGTTCAGTCACATTCTTGGCTTCAGATTACCATATGATTGTTGGCAGAAATTCAATGCATGTCAGGTTTTCATTCTTGTTACAGTGAGACAAAGCAGGGATCCTAGATTTCAGAGAGTCCTTGATCTGGATTCAGTTGCACTTGCAAGCTATACTCAATTTTCTAGAGTTTAGAATGTTTATGAGGAAATTATCGCTGAGCTTGTTGTCTGTTCTACACAAGTTAAAAGAAAGGTGCTGACTTTTTTTATTGATAAAGCCATGCCTTGACTATTGTGTATGAACTTTTATTGTGACAACCATGTACATATTTTATGGCTTGGCACACTGTGTTGGTTCTGGTACATTTTTCTAACTATAAAATACAGCTGAGGTATGCTACTGTTATTCATACAGTAATAAAAAGAAACTTAAGTATTGCTAGGTTTCATTTTCCATCTGTGTCCTAGTAATGTGCCAACACCACTGGTTTGATACGATTCACTTATATAACTGTGCACAGTACAGGTGTTTTTGTGTTGGTACTTAATTGTATTGTGATTGTTGGATGGTAAGGTGATCACATTCAGCATGCCTACTGAATTTAGCTTTGGTGACTGGTGAATGCAGATTTCATGTCCTAGCTAAGCACATCTATCTAGTGATGACCATGGATTCGTAGATTTTTGGCATGTAGGGAATTTAGGAAGAGTTTTGTTGAGATGTCATGTGACTAGCTTATGTGTTGTTTCTCATTTTTTGTTGTGGTATTATTTCTGAGAGCTGTGTTTCATTCAAAGACCAGTGGTGCTCATGAAAGTGAAAATTTGTCTTGGAGGCTTGTTATAGGATAAAAACCAGAAATTTTAGACTTAGTTTGTCCTGAACAATGGTAAAACTAGGGTATGTCTGATGGAGCAAATCTCTCTTCAACTTACTTGATCTGGTATCACAAATGGTCCTTGTGGTAGAATGAAATAAACCCATGCTTGTACAATTTTCTAATTTCTGAGGTTATTGTATGAATTTATCTAGGTTCTGAATATATTTGACCTTCATTTTGGAGATGGAAAAATGAAACTGTTTCAGGACTATTGGCACCTTTTGCACCTATAGAGGGAGCCTGTTGTGACTGACAAGAGAATCAACCAACCAAACCATTTGGATCAGAGGGAAATTTCCCAGCTGCCTGCAGCCCAAGGGCAGAACAGAGATGGAGCTGGAAGAGTGAGCAGCTCGTGAAGCTGCTGCCCCACAGGGCAGCGTGGGGACTTGGTGGGAAGGCTGAGTCTGGCCTTCCTGCATTCAGCTCTCCTGCGTGGAGAGAAAGGGAGAGAAATGGAGAGTTTTACTTTGGACCATGTCTCCAAATTATTTAGTTGTGCCCCCAGTTATGGGCATGATGAGCAGGGGAGAGAGAAGAAGCCAGTTTCAAGTTGGACGCTGAGACAGAGGGAGCTCGTCTAGTTTGAATGGTCGTGTTGCACAGTAGTTCGCGTGGGAGAACCGTGGAAGGCCTGAGTTCTGGCCTGCTTGCCATTTCTGCAGAGAGAGAGAGAGAGAGAATTGATTCGGACTAAATCCGAGCTGTGTGCTGTAAGCGAGCTGCTGAAACAGAACCAGGCTCAATTTGTAGAGGACGGAGGATTTTGCTGGGTGCGATCGGCCTGTCAGGAACTCTACCTACCTCTGCGCTCCTGGGTTTAGCAGAGATTTTGTGATCGGGATTGAAGAGCAGCCTGCCTGGTACAGTAACCTTTTTCTTTGCATGTGAATGTGCTGTGTGCTGGATGGGGATTGCGATTTGGTTCCCCTTTGCTGTGAACTGTGTGCTGGTTGCTGGAGGTTGTTCCTAGCTAAATTCGGACTAAATCCATTGTTGCCTAATGCAGATAGGCCCTGCCACGAGGGTCTTGTCTCCCTACCCTGCTGTACAGAGAAGATCTATCGACGGGGGACCTGCCGGGGGATCAGCCCCCTGCTAAATGCCTGAACAGGAGCAGCACCAAAGTGACTTGGGTGGGACCTGCTTCATCTGGCAATCAAGAACACCCATCCATCATCTCAACTGCCATCCATCCTGTGTCCAGTCTTGGGTATCGTGAGTGATTACCAGGGTAGCTCCCTGCAACCTTTCTTAAATCAAAAGTGTGCCACCTAATTATCTTGTTGTGTTGTTTTCATGAACTGAGCCCTCTGGCTCCGGATTACAAATTGTGTGTGTGCATGTTGTTTCTCCATCACAGGGCCCCAACCAGCTGCAAAACCAGCCTACCCCGGGCAACGGTCCTGGCTAGCCCTTTCCTCCATCCTGGGTACCAAGAGAGTGTGACTGAATGAGACTCTGATTGCATGCACAGTAGTGTGATTCTTAGTGTGATTAAGCCAATTAACCTGATTGCCCCCCCATCCTTGTTACAGTCCCCTGAATAAATCAGATCTTCTTTTCTTTGAAATCTACCTTGACTGTGGTGTCAGTATATGTTGAAAGTATTGCATTATAGCTGTCTGCCTTGCATAACCTTGTTTTAGAGGGGGTCCCCAGAGCCACGCCGAAGGAACCAGTCATGGGGTTAAGTGCCAGATATATGTGTATGTAGTTTGCATATCTGGGGTATTGGGAAGGTTACTGTTGTGTACTGAGAGGGCCACTTGCGGGAGTTGAGGGGGGTCACAGTGTCCCAGAGGGCTGTGACCTGGTTAGGCTGATCACAACCAACCCTGACCTTTGGGTGGAGGCACCTGTTACTGAACCTAGGCCCCTTAACCTGCTGCTAGCCATGCAGGCAGGGGTAGTAACACTTGGAGTAGCACCACCTAGGGGTTGCATCTTGGAGGCACCACTGAGATTAGCATCCTCTAGTGGCCAGGAGGACCAATGTCTGATGTTGCTAAAGAATTTGGCACCAACTGGGTTTTGCGCCATTGTAATGGGTCATAGGGATGGGCCCCCATTTGTATGTAGATTGTAGGAAGCAATAATGTAAATATGTGTAATAATTCTAAGTGTGTGAAAAACATATAACTGCTGTTGCTATAGGAAATAGCTAGAGTATCCTGAATAAAGTATGGTAATGTGATAGTGCGTTCTGATGCATTAGCCATATCCTTGTCATCATCATTGTTTAGATACCAGGCAGTGCCTTCTTTGTTTCACAGTACTTCACATATAATAGACGATGTATGGATAGTATTTTTATTGCATGGTAAGCACAGTATGTTGCCAAATACTGGAGGTTATAGACGAAATTGATGGTGGTATAGATGTATAGATAATTGCCAGGGAATTAGTGGGTATTGACATGGCGGACGCAAGTTTTCTAGGCCAGGAAGGGTCTAACCCCCCTCACAAATGGGGGTCACCGAAAAGTTTTCCAAGAGCTTGCCTAATAGCTCACAGTCTGGTTGGTGTTTGGCAGAAAGCTGTTTAAATGCTGATGCCAGTGAGCGCTTTTAAAGCCTCCATGTACTGTCTCTTTAAGGGCTGCCTGTTTGCAGTCATAATTAGTTTAAATAGGGGGGCTGTGTGTTTCTATGCCCGAATCCTGCCTGGGCTGCTGAATCCTGGCTCCGTTTCTGCCGTCGCTAGTGGCTCATATAGAGTCCTGTTGAGAGATGTAGCTAATTGCTGATAAATATTTAGAGTGGTAAAGTTATAGTGTTTGTTCTAACCTGTCTTCTTGCAGCACGGACTGTTTCTGTTTAGCTCCGCCATTTTGGTTTCGAACTGCCGAATTTGACCAATCAGTGTGTGAGGACTCTAAAATGGAGCCTGCTGTACTGGGGATATATGGAGAAGACTCTGGGAATTGTAGTTTTGGACTATTGGCACCTTTTTGCACCTATAGAGGGAGCCTGTTGTGACTGACAAGAGGATCAGCCAACCAAACCGTTTGGATTAGAGGGAAATTCCCCAGCTGCCTGCAGCCCATGGGCAGAACTGAGATGGAGCTGGAAGAGTGAGCAGCTCGTGGAGCTGCAGCATGGGGACTTGGCGGGAAGGCTAAGTCTGGCCTTCCTACATTCAGCTCTCCTGCGTGGAGAGAAAGGGAGAGAAATGGAGAGTTTTACTTCGGACCATGTCTCCAAATTATTTAGTTGTGTCCCCAGTTATGGGCACGATGAGCAGAGGAGAGACGAGAAGCCAGTTTCAAGTTGGAAGCTGAGAGAGAGGGAGCTCATCTAGTTTGAGCGGTCATGTTGTGCAGTAGTTCGTGCGGGAGAACTGTGGAAGGCCTGAGTTCTGGCCTGCTTGCCGTTTCTGCAGAGAGAGAGAGAGGGAGAGAGAGAGAGAACTGATTTGGACTAAATCCGAGCTGTGTGCTGTAAGTGAGCTGCTGAAACAGAACCAGGCTCAACCTGTAGGGGACCAAGGATCTTGCTGGATGCGATCGGCCTGTCAGGAACTCTAGCTGCCTTTGCGCTCCTGGGTTTAGCAGTGATTTTGCAATCGGGATCAAGAAGCCGCCTGCCTGGTACAGTAACCCTTTTCTTTGCAAGTGAATGTGCTGTGTGCTGGATGGGGATCGCGATTTGGTTCCCCTTTGCTGTGAACTGTGTGCTGGTTGCTGGAGGTTGTTCCCAGCTGAATTCAGACTAAATTCATTGTTGCCTAATGCAGATAGGCCCTGCCATGAGGGTCTTGTCTTCCTACCCTGCTGCACAGAGAAGATCTATCGATGAGGGACCTGCCGGGGGATCAGCCCCCCTGCTCCATGCCTGAACAGGAGCAGTGCCGAAATGATTCGAGTGGGCCCTGCTTCCTCTGGCAATCAAGAACACCCATCCATCATCTCAACTGCCATCCATCCTGTGTCCAGTCTTGGGTATCATGAGTGATTACCAGGGTAGCTCCCTGCAACCTTTCTTAAATCAAAAGTGTACCACCTAATTATCTTGTTGTATTGTTTTCACGAACTGAGCCCTCCGGCTCTGGATTACAAATTGAGTGTGTGCATGTTATTCTTCCATCACCGGCCCCAACCAGCTGTGATGCCGGCCTACCCCGGGCAACAGTCCTGGCTAGCCCTTTCCTCCATCCTGGGTACCCAGAGAGTGTGACTGAATGCGACTCTGATTGTGTGCACAGTAGTGTGAGTCTCAGTGTGCTTAAGCCAATTAACCTGATTGACCCCCATCCTTGTTACAGTCCCCTGAATAAATCAGATCTTCTTTTCTTTGAAATCTACCTTGACTGTGGTGTCAGTATATGTTGAAAGTATTGCATTGTAGCTGTCTGCCTTGCTTAACCTTGTTTTACAGGGGCCCCCAAAGAGATATGCTGAAGAAACAAGTCCTGAGGGTAAGTGCCAGATATGTGTGTATGTATTTTGCATATCTGGGGTATTGGGAAGGTTACCGTTGTGTACTGAGAGGGCCACTAGCGGGAGTCGAGGGGGGTCACAGTGTCCCAGAGGGCTGTGACCTGGTTAGGCTGACTACAACCAACCCTGACCTTTTGGTAGAGGCACCCGTCACCAAACCTAGGCCCCTTAACCTGCTGCTAGCAATGCAGGCAGAGGTAGTAGCCCTTGGGGTAGCACCACCTAGGGGTTACATATCCATTTGTGGGAGGGATGGAAGTCAGTCAGAGTCAAAGGGACTAGGACAAGACCTTAGGGGGGGAAAATGGAATGACGAGCCACTGTAGGGGAAGGGCAGTCTGAAAGCTTTGTGCACAAAAATAGGTTTGCAGAACTACAGCCCCGGGAAGAAGGTGGGAGCAAGGAAGTCAATAGGATGGTGGATCGGGGGGAGCAGAGGATGTAGAGCTGCCAAAGACTTCAATTGAGGGGATGGAAGAAGTCCATCCTCCAGATAAAGACAATGAAACAGGGGAAAACTCCAAACAGGATGATGATAAAGCAAATGAAATGTGGGGATACTGCAAGCAGGGTGTAGAGATTGCAAGGCAGAAGCCACCCCAGGACAGTGGCAAACAGAAGGGTCCATTAGGACCCAGGGGAGTAGTGGAGTGGGGCAAACCGAGTGGGTAGGATGTAGGATGCCACACTATTGGGATTGCCAAGCACTAAGCAGTTCGGGGCAGAGGAAGACAGTTCTGGCCGGGGGGGAGAAGCAATGGTTAGGGATAAAAGGGGGGCTGCCAGGCAAGTTACACAGGGGCAGACGATGAGGGGGGCATTAGGAACTATGGACATAAGAAAGGAGAGCACACGGTAGGGGAGGGACAAGGGGTTTATAACAGATCAGGAGAAAATGTGGCAACTGGGCGGGCTCAGAGCCTGTGGTAAGAGGGGCTGAATGTAGAAATCCAGAGATAGGGCCCTGGATGGGGCAGAGTGTGGTGGTATCAGAGAGGGAGTCCGAGACCAGGGGAGATGCATTGTAGGCAGGGGGTAGGAGAGACAGTAAGGAAAATGGGGCTGAGCTGGGCATTGGGAAGCCAGCAGGTGACAGGGCCAGCCCAGATGGGGTAGAGGATAGGGTACAGATTGTTGGGGACTCCATTATCAAGGGCATTAGCTGGGGGGTAGGAGGGATAAAGGAAGTAAAGTCTGGGTTAAATGTTTGCCAGGCATATGGTGGCAGAGGTCATACATCATATCCCCTCCTGGGGAAAACGGCAGGATAAGACCCACTTGTTGTTCCACTTGGGAACAAATGAGCTCACAGGTAACAGTTTGCTGGAGGTGCAGGCAAAGCTTGAGGCACTGGCTAGGTTCTGTAGTAGTTTGGCATTCCGGTCTGTGGCGTTCTTGGGGGTGCTGCCAGTCCCCAGAGCTAGCTGTTACAGGAAGCTAAGAATAACAGAGTTTAACAGCTGGCTCACTGGCTGGTGCACTCAGAAGGGCTTTGGGTTGGTGGGGGAGTGGGGGGGCAATGTGGAAGGATGACAGCCTCTATGCATTGGATAGGTTACACTTAAATAGGGAAGGTAAAGAGGTGCTAAAGCGTAAACTGGCAGATATGGAATTCCATTACAATTTAAACTAAATCTGGGGGGGCTACAGGCCGAGCCAGGGTGCAGAATAGAGAAAGAGGGGGTAGCCAGCCTCCTCCCCTGATCACAATGAGTCTAGATGGGGGTGTGGGTGGTCAAGCTAGGACAGGGAGGGGTGACAAGGAGCCTGGAGACTGAAAAGCAATGTGCACCAATGCCAGGAGTCTGGGAAACAAGATCCTGGACCTGGCAGCAGTCATGGCTGAGGCAAATCTGGCCTTCGTGGGGATCACTGAGACTTGGTGTCATAGCGGGCAGGATTGGGACATGGCAATACCAGGTTACAAGTTATTTAGGAGGTATGGGGGGACAGGAGCGGGGGAGGAGTGACACTGTATGTGAGGGAGGGGTTCAGGGTGATAGAAATACAGGGAAGATGGGGGGAGACTGAGGCTTTATGGGTATTGTTGACCATGGAATGAGGGGAGGTGGTGCACACCGGTGTGATATACAGGCCATCAGGGCAGCAGGAATCAGTGGATAAGCAGATGATGGAAGAGATCTTGAGGGTAGCGAGTAGGGGGAAGGTACTGCTGATAGGAGACTTCAACCTGCTGGATGTGGAGTGGAGCACACTATCAGCAGCCTCCAACAGTAGTCAGGCAATTGTAGACTCCTTACAGGTAGCCCTACTCAAACAGATGGTCAGGGAACCAACTAGGGAAGGTGCAGTGTTAGACTTGGTACTGACAAATGGTGATAGAGTTGGGGGGGTGTCGGTGGGGGAGAACCTTGGGTCACGTGATCACAACACCATGTGGTTTACAGTATGCATGTCAGCTGTTGATCACCGGACCAAGGCGAAGGTGCTTGATTTGATGGGCAGATTTTAACAAGATGGAGGTAGACGTCCAGCAAGCATTTGAAGGGTTGGGAGAACTCAGGGAAGTGGAGGAGATGTGGAATATGATAAAGGTGGCCATTGTGGGGGCTACTGACCTTTACGCAAGGTGGGTG
Source organism: Neoceratodus forsteri (assembly GCA_016271365.2). Lineage (NCBI taxonomy): Eukaryota > Metazoa > Chordata > Ceratodontiformes > Ceratodontidae > Neoceratodus > Neoceratodus forsteri. The sequence goes on from CM057453.1 coordinate 1,143,970,689, forward strand.
AGTAAAAATAAACAGAAGAGGAAGCTCCTGTGGTTTAACAGGGAGGTAGCACAGAACATCAGGGCTAAGCGGAGAGCATTCAAGAGGTTCAAAATGGCGCTAAGGGAGGTTGGGAGAGAACATCAGACAGGCCAGAGGCGGAGATAAAATGGGCAAAGGCATGAAGGGGACGAACGCCAAGTCAGACAAGAATGGGGATAAAACCACTGGGTATGCTACAGAGGAAAAAAAAAGCACAATGGTTAAAAACAGTGCCATGGAGCTGGTGGATGGGGATCAGGAGAAAGCTGATTTGCTGAATCGATATTTCTGCTCAGCATTCATAGAGGAGAAAGAGTGGAAGGGTAGCAACATGGGGGTTAAGGAGGCGGTGGAGGAGGGGGTAGATATGAGTCCCTTTAGGGCAGAGGATTTCCTGCATGAACTGAACAGCCTGAAGGTAGACAAGGCTATGGGCCTGAATGGGGTTTATCCCAGGGTGCTAAGGGAGCTGAGGAGTATACCAGCACCTCCCTCAACTGCTCTCTTCAACAGTTCCCTAAATTCAGGGGTGGTACCTAAAGATTGGAAATGGGTAGATGTGGTTCCCCTTCAAAAGGGAGGGGGGGAGGAGGAGGTGTGCAATTACAGGCCGGTGAGCTCGACATCTGTGGTTGGCAAAATCATGGAGAAACAGCTCAAAAACAGAATCACAGACTACCTAAATGCAAACAGCCTGCTGGATCAAAGACAGCATGGGTTCACTGAGGGAAGAGCCTGTTAAAATCAAACTTAACGGAGTTTTTTGATTGGGTTACCAAGGTGGTGGATCAAGGGGGATCAGTGGACATTGCATACCTTGATTTAAAAAAGGCATTCGACTTTGTGCCACACAGGAGGGTATTGCACAAGTTGGGTTGTCTGGGGTTGGGGCAGATGGTAATAAGGTGGGTGCAGAACTGGCTGGATGGCGGACAACAGAGGGTAGTAGTAGTAAACAGGGTACCCTCAGGGGAAGCTGGTATCATTAGTGGAGTTCCCCAGGGGTTGGGATTGGGAACACTTCTATTTAATATATTCATAAGGGACTAGGCAGTGGGCCTAGAAGGAAGGGTGTGTCTATTTATGGATGATGCCAAGGTCTGTGGTAGAGTGGACACACAGTAGGGGGTGGAGTCGATGCATAAGGACCTGAACAAGCTGGTGGAATGGTCCAAGGAGTGGCAACTGTCATTCAATGCAATGACATGTAAGATCATGCACTTGGGCAAGAGGAATGGGAAAGTAGGGTACTGGATGGAGGGGAGGCAACTTGAGGTGACTGAACAGGAAAGGGACCGAGGTGTCATTATCTCAAAGGACTTGAAAGTGGTGAAACAGTACGAGAAGGCGGTGATAAAGGCTAGCAGGATGCTTGGTTGCATAGGGAGGGGATCACCAGCAGGAGAAAAGAGGTAATTCTTCCCATGTACACCCAACTGGGTAGGCTGCATCTGGAGTGTGGGGTGCAGTTTTGGAGGCCATATCTCAAGAAGGATGTGGAGAAGGTGGAACGGGTCCAGAGGAGGGCGACAAAGATGGTAGGGGGACTCAGTCACTTGTCATACTAGGAGAGGCTCAGTGACCTAAACATGTACTCTCTGGAACAGAGGAGGAAAAGGGGGGACATAATTGAGTGTTTCAAATACATAAAGGGAATCAATAAGGTACGATTGGGGAGTATCTTCCAGCAAAGAGAGAGAGACCTAGGACTAGGGGTCACAATCTGCAAATTGTGTATGTTTACGTGTGTGTGTGTGTGGGGGGTGTTGGGGCAGAGGTAACATTAGGAAACACTTTTTATGGAAAAGGTGGTGGACAAGTGGAACAGACTACTGGGGGAGGTGGTGGGGAGAAGACAGTGGGATGTTTTAAGAGAGAGAGTGGGACAGGCATATGGGGTGGCTGGCAAGGGGGGGGGGACTTCAGATTAGACCTAGTTGAAACCTAGGTAACCTGGGCAGACTAGGTGGGCCTGGCTGTCCTTTTTTGCTGTCACATTCCTATGTTCCTGTGTAAATTCTTCCTGATAATCCTGTTAGTCCATCCCCCTGTCTGGACTCTTGATTACCACACTACTGCCACTTCCCAAATTTGTCTCAAAGTAGCAAATTCTTGTGCTGTGAGGTTATCTTTACTCCTCCTGTCCATATGTTGTTCCATTTTATTTGTTTCTTCAAGTCTCTGGCCACTAAACCACAAACCACAGTAAATCTGGATGTTAGCAGGTATGTGTCCTGTGGGTAGGAAATACAATTTTACTTCCAAGGCTTATGATAAATCCATTTTATTTTCCTGTACTGTATTTGGAATATTTTGTGAAAGCATAGTATTGAAATAATACTGCAGGCTTGGTATCCTGTAAAGTCTCGGAAGAGCTAACTTAAGGTGGAAGTAGTTAACCTTATTGTTGAAACTAAACAATAGCCCTCTTGCCAAAAGATTGTTCTCTGTTTCCATAAAGTTTGTCTTGATAAATTATAGACCAAGTTGACTATTTCTGTTGTTGCTGCTGCTGCTGCTGTGTCAGTACCCTGTCCCCTTACGGTTCCACTTTGGGTGGTTTTGGGTCTTTCGTTTTCTTTTGACTTTGTTCACTCTTGATTTCTGTGTTTATTTCATCTTCTATAAAATCTGAACCTGCTCCTGATTGTTCTTCTAAGGAATTTCCTTTCCATCTGCTTCCTTGTCTGCTCCTGAATTTCCCTCTCTCCCCGGTATGTTCCTCTGTAACCTCCACTCTCTTCTGTCCCTAAAAAAGTTTCTGATGTTATCTGTATTGTGTACCTCTCTATCTGTTGAGTATAAAGAGGAATCTGAGTTGGTGTTGCATGTACCCCTTGATGTAAAGTTCTTGTTCCTTTTAGCCCAGGTATATATCATGTTTAAATTTATGCTTCTGAACAGCAGGCTGTTTTAATATTCTCTGAGCATCTTGGGCTCACGATGGTGGCAACTGCATGGTTGATGCTACACTCAGGAGTCTTCACCTCAAAGCTCAAGTTGGCTGCTCTACGTGGTGCCAGTGGTGATAGGAATACACACATTTAAAAAAAGCCAGAGTTCTCCTACTCAACCAATGAGGTAAATCCTTAAGTTATAAAAGGTGATCTCTCTCTTAATGTAGCAAAATGGGGATTACAGTTGCAGTTACTATAGTAAGATACTGTGCACAGTAAACTGTGATTTATCTAGGTCTGTATGTTTGCTAATGGGATCAGTTCATGGCTTAAAACATTGAATTTTACGGCAGATAAGGACCGCTTGGCCCACCCAGTCTGCCCATTTCCCTACCTAATGGATAAGCTGCAGATCCTAGTTAACCAGCAGCCTACTTCTTCCTACCCCCAACCCCTAGAATTGCCTTATGACTGTCCCATGCATGCTTGAATTCCACCACTGTTTTTGACTCCACAACCTCCTCCGGAAGGCCGTTCCATGCATCCACAACCCTCTCTGTGAAATTTCCTTTAAATACCTCTGAGCCACCCCCCCATCTTCAAATTGTGCCCCCTTGTTCTTGCACACCTCTTTTTTGAAAGATGCTACCCTCTTGGACTTTGTTGATTCCCTTGAGGTACTTGAAAGTTTCTATCATGTCCCCCCTCTCCTCCTTTCCTCAAGGCTATACATATTAAGCTCCTTAAGTCTCTCTTCATATGTCTTCCGTGCAGACCTGCACCATTTTAGTTGTCCTCCCCTGACAGTTTCCATTCTGTCTATGTCTTTGTGGAGACTGGGTCTCCAGAACTGCACGCAGTGCTCCAGATGGGGTCTCACCAGCTGTCTGTACAGAGGGATAATAACTTCCTGTTTTCTACTGGTGATGCCTCTCCCTATACATCCCAGTATCCCCTAGCCCTCCTTGCTGCCCTCTCACATTGCTTGCCCACCTTTAGGTCATCTGATATGACTACCCCTAGGTTCCTTTCCATTTTTGTTGTTGTTAGTATCTCACCCCCATTGTGTACTCTTCCCCTGGGTTTTTGTTTCCCAGGTGCATTACCTTGCACTTCTTAGCATTGAATCTAAGCTGCCATACATTTGACCATTCCTCTAACCTTGCCATGTCCTTCTCCTCCTTTCCACCCCACCTTGTGCATCAACTCTATTGCAGATCTTTGTGTCATCTGCAAAGAGACATACTTTTCCTTCCAGTCCCTCTGCAATGTTGTATAAAGACATTGAAGAGGTCCAGTCTAATACTGAACTCCCGCGGTACCCCACTAGTAACCCCCTTTTCTTCAGAGTGACTCTATTTACTATTACTGTCTGTGTCCTATTCTCCAGCCAATTCTTTACCCAGGCTGTCATCTTGGGACCCACCCAGGCTGGCTAACTTGTATATTAATCTTTGTGTGGGACTGTGTCAAATGCCTCCTAAAGTCTAGGTAGGCCATGTCCACAGCCCCTCCCTGATCTACTACTTTGGTCACCCAGTCAAAGAAATCTATCAGATTTGTCTGGCATGACCTTCCTTCTGTGAATCCATGCTGCCTTGGGTCCTGTGCCCCTCTGGCCTCTAGATACTCGATAATTCTTTCCTTCAGAAGTGATTCCATCATTTTCCCTATCACTGAGGTTAAACTAACAGGTCTGTAGTTTCCTGCTTCTGCCTTGCTCCCACTTTTGTGAAGGGGAATCACATCTGCCCTCCTCCAGTCCTCGGGTACCACCCCATCCTCCCATGATTTGTTAAAGAGGGTAGTCAGTGGTGTCACTAGTTCTACCCTTAGTTATTTTAGAATTCTGGGATGAATCCCATCAGGCCCCATTGCTTTGTCCACCTTCAGTTTTAAGAGTTCTTTCAGAACCCTTTCTTCTGAAAATGGGCTGGTATCAACTTCTGTATCCAGAGTGTTTCTACTGTTTGTTTTAGATACCTCCCCCTCTTTCTTTGTAAATACTGAGCAAAAATATTTGTTTAGTATCTCTGCCTTTTCACAGTCACCCTCTGCCCACCCTCCTCCCTCCCTTTATTAAGCCTCACTATCCCTCCTTGGTCTTCCTTTGCTCCCAGATGTACCTATAAAGGTTTTATCCCCCTTCTTAACTGAATTGGCTATCTTTTCCTCGGTTTGGGCCTTTGCTGTTCTGACTGCCTTCCCAGCTTCCTTTTGCTTTAACTTATACAGTTCTCTGCCCTGCTCCTTCTGTGATTCCTTGTACTTCCTGAATGCTTTCTTTTTCTCTTGAACCTTCACTGCCACTTCCTTTGAGAACCATAGTGGTTTCTTACATCGCTTTGCTTTGTTTATTTGCTTCACATAAAGGCTTGTTACCTCTGTGATGGCAGTTTTTATTATTCCCCATTGTTCTTCCACCCCTCCTTCCTGCATATTTGCTAGTGCATTCCTTAGGCACTCACCCATTTTGGCAAAGTCAGCCCTCCTAAAGTCCAGTACTTTTGCCTTTGTATGGCTTGACTCTATTGCTGTGTTTATTGTGAACCATACTGTTCAATGGTCGCTAGTTCCCAGATGGCTACCCACTTCTACATCTGTGATCCCCTCTTCATCTCCATTTGAGTGAACCAGGTCTAAGATTGCTCCCTCTGGAGTGGGCTCCAATACTAGTTGTCTAAGGCATGCCCCCTGTAGGGCATCTAGAATAACCCCACTCTTCGAAGTGGCTGCTGCAACTGCACTCCAGTTAACATCTGGCATATTCAGATCACCCATCAGCAATATCTCCCCTTTTTCTACCATTCTAAGTATACTTTCTATCATTTCCTTGTCCATTATTTTGGTACTTTGTTATTACTGCACAAATAGTATCTAATCAGATAAATACAGCATTACATTATGGCCATGTTATGTATACTGAAACTGGAGTTTTTGTTTCACAAAATGTTTTATGAGTTGTGAAGGGCATGGATGGGGGCCCGGGTAAATCCACCCATTGCTCAATGTAAGGAATTTTCTTTAACTCCCTTTTACCTTCAGGGTCAAGGGCTAAATGACCAATTTCTGGCCTTTCATCAAAGGTTGCAAATATCTTAGTTTTCAGACTTTTACTTTAGCAAAGACTTGCTCTTTAAACTTGGAGTAAAAAGATTGGAAATCCTACTGTACTCCTTCACTTCATTTATAAGGTTATGTGGTGTGAGAGGAAATTTGATTAGCCTACATCAAAGCCTTTGACAGAATAGTCAACTTTTTTCCTTACAACTCTGGAGCAGTGAAGTTTCCATGTCCTTGACTTTGACTTTGACCTTGTCTTTTTGTTTGGCTTTATTTTGCTGGGAACAGGCATGTTGGAATTCCAGTGGAGAAAGAAATGTCAAGAATGTCAACAAATGTGACAAAATGAAAAGAAAACAATCATTTGTCAATGCCGAATGTTTGCATATATGGTGTGTGTGGCAGGCATGTATAGTGAGATGAGTAATTTGGGGTGGATCCTGACTTCCTACCAACAGTAGGTCTGTACCTGTGCTGTAATACAAAACTGTCAGGCTAACCAGCTTCTACAGATGCAGTGCATGGGCCCATCAGACTTTGACACACACGTCAGCCCCTTGTGAGGGAAGGATCCCTGGCCCACCCAGGCTGGGACCGCTGCTGTATGCTGCAGCATCTCCCCCCCCCCAACCTCTGTGTCACCCACTCACTGACCTTGCACCTGAACTCAGATCACTGGCACAAAAAGGCAATATGATCCCCACCGGGCCAATGGCCATCCCTGCAAACGACATTATTGTATTATTTTATTTTGTAAGTTTTGACACAAACATTTCAATACAGTGTTTTTTATTACCCCCTCCCCCCTTCTGAACATGACAGGTGTCATTTTTAAAATACAGGAGAACACATCATTTCGTGCCACAGGTATAAAATCACATTTTGGCCAGGATTTGAAGAATTACAGATTTTGGGTTCTTGAGGTGGTATGAGGAAATGGCTATATTAAAAATTTCAGGTCACAGTATTGAAAATTATCGAAGTGCTCAGCAAGTGTAGAAAAATGTCACTTTTCCTTCTTAATTTTTTTGTTCTTTAATATGTTAAAGCAGCAGTACTGTATAATCAGGAAGTGATTATCAAAATTCTGCTTTTTGGCTGGAAGTATGCAGCCATAGTTCTGGTTTCAATATCTGTAAATATTTTTTGTAGTGATCTTTAGTTTTTTAGATATTTAAAATGATTTCCATTGTTGTGGATCCACAGTAAATATGGCTGCTGCCTAATTCGCAGTCAAACTTCCCCCTCATGACGCATCACATCTTTTGTTTATTCCATGGGACCCTGTGCTACACGTTCCCACTATTCCTGTGTATTGCTGCGAATCATGCGCATGTACGGTTAGCAGCAGAGGGTTCCAATTCAACATGGTGGGTGGGAGAAATGTAAACAAAAACAAAGAAAAATGGAACAAATTATGAAGTGATAGTACAGCAAAGGCAAGAAAGAATGCCAAGTAAGTGCTCAACAAAGCACAGGAAACAAACTTTTGCAAAATATCTGATTTTTTTATCTAGTACTGCTGCAGTTTTATTAGGACAAGGAATCGTGTGACATACAGTATAACAGAACGTATAATAATATACACAGAAAAGAAAAACAACACAAAAATAAAACACCTCATAACATATGTCACACCTGAAAAGAGAAGCAATACAAAAAATGCAACAAAGAAAGGACCATCAAGTCATGGCTGAGTCCGAATCAGTAATCCAGGGAAGTGCAGTCCATAAGGCAAGCAAACTTGAAGTCGAGTGCAGTATTTGTTCATATGCATATATGGTTTGTAAGTCCTTCACAACTTTCCGTTCAAGTTCCAAGAAGGTACAGTCTTTTTGCTGTAGGGTAAACTGACATCTAGCCATCCAAATATTCCACTTGATCACAACTAGAATAAGATTTAGTGTGTCCGTATGCCATAAGGACCATTGAGGAGAAAAAACACCATATATAATCGTCTGAAAGGAAACAGTCTGAAATATTGGAGAAGCCCACTTTTGTGCCAAAAAAACCCACCATTGCCGAATAAATGTACATTAAAAAACTAAATGAGGTATTGTTTCTAGTGCTGCATTACATAATGGTCTAGAACATAATCTATCCTGAAGTTGTTTATGTTTGTGGTTGGCTTTAACATTAATTCGTTCATGCACGACAGCCAATGAAAGTCCCACATATGTGCAGGAATTCTTTTGCACATAACAAGGATAAAAGGAGGAAATATGTTGAACGGACATTTATCGAAGGGGACTGTGTCATACACACAGAGGAAAGAAGCAGCTTATAAAGAGTCTTATGTGAGTGAGCAATGAGCATCTGAGGTGACGCTTGCCATTGTTTTAAATGTAAAAACATATGTTTCACATACAAGGGCGTGCTACCTGAAAGACGAAGCATACGCAAGGAGTTTTGTTCCCATTGGTGGAACCAAACCCCACAAGAATTGTAAAACCACATTTCCCATCCCTTCTGAGTATTAATCAGAAGTGGCCATAAATTGGCTATAAGAAAAACACTAGAATAAAACAACAAGGGATTAATCATACCTACACCACCCTCTGTAATGGGTAGATAAGTAATGTTTCACTTGATCGGGTTCAGCCTGCTTCCCCACAATGCCTGAAAAAACAAGTAGAAAACCACCGTTTCCATTTGTTTCGGGATAGGGACTACATAACTTAAATAAAGAAATAGAGGTATTAAAAAGGTCTTAATCAAAAATACCCTCTTTGTCTTCCCAATTGATCCTCTATTCCAAGAGGCAACTTTCATTTTACCCTGTCGTAGTTTAATCACCCAATTATAAACATCAGAGTCACAGGTTCCAAAATGGACTCCTAGGATATGAATGGGCCTTTACCAGGCGTAGTGGGCCAATATGTTGCCCGAGGCCATAATGGATCTCAACCCGAATACCATACTCTTTCCAAAATTCAGACAGGCTCCTGAAAATTTCCAAATAAAGAACATTCTTGTAGGGAAGCCTCTACTGAGGACATATCAGCCAGTAGGAGGCAAATATCATCAGCATATGCAATGGCTTTATCTGGCGCAAGCATATCAGAACAAGAAATGGCATGTATCTGAGGGTGAACATTCAGACGTCGGAGCAGAACATCCAAAAATAAGACATATAATAGAGGGCTTGCAGGGCAACCCTGGCGGACACCTCTTTTAACAGGGATCATAGGCCCTACCCAACCATTTACAACCGGAGCTACTGTGGCTGTTCTGTAGAACTTTTGTAGCCATCGGATCATGGTGTCTGGTATATGTAAAAAACGTAATGCATTCCACAAAAAATCGTGGTTAACCGATTCAGATGCTGCCTTCTGATCCACTGAAACAATAATACCAGAGGCCTTGCCTGCAAATCCATGGGAAAACAGTTCCTGGAGGAGAATCAGATGATCTGATATTCGTCTAGTAGGTATTGAGCAGGATTGGGCTGGGTGCAGAACTGATTCCACAATTCCTGACAAACGTCTTGCAATAATTTTCATTAATAACTTAAAGTCAGTATTTAACATGCAGAGAGGGCGCCGATTCTCCAAAAGGTGAATGTCGCCTTTTTGTTTGTAAACATATATTAAAATACCCTTGGTAAAGTCTAAAGGTATAGTCTCGCTACTGAGCAGGGCATTAAATACAGCGGTCAGTTCAGTGGTTAAATGGTCATTCAGTACTTTATACAAAGCAGCCTAGAGACCATCCGGACCAGGAGTTTTACGCAAAGGCAATGAAGAAATCGCCGAAGACAGCTCTTTCTCTGTCAAGACAGCACAGGCCATATCTACACTCTGTGTCGAAGGGAGTGGAATATCCAGATCCCTGTACAGAAGTGTAGGGTCTTCTAGTACAGCAGAGAGGGGGGAAAATAGAGCAGTCATGTGGTCTGTCACAATCTGCTGAATATCAGAACGTGTATCACATAGAGTTCCTTCAGAATTGGCAAGACACAGCACAGTTTTCTGAGAGACTTGTGGTGAATTTGACTCAAAAGGACACACTACGTCCCGTGGTCCAGACATGTGGAATTTGTGCTGGTGGTACAATTGTTGTGATTGTCTGGACTGAAAACAAAACATGTCTTTCCGTGTCGATTGAATCTGGGGGGACAGGTTCTGCCCCGTTACATATGCTATGGAAAGCAATGACTGTAGGTGAGCCCTTTTCTGTAAATAAGCCAAATAATCTTTTCTGCTTTTCTGTCAACTGTAATTTTTCAAATAAATGATTAAAGCGTGTTTCGTATCCATCCACCAACGTATGGGGTCATCATAAAAAATAAATACAGATTTACGAGCAGAAATGAAAGACTGGAGAAATCTCTGAAACATCATATCTTGCAACAAAGATGTGTTAAATTTCAAAGTCCGCCCTTTGCTAAAAGGCAACTGGACCTATACCAATCGACAGTACTTTGTGATCTGAAAAGGCTACTGCCTGTACCTGAGCTGAGCCAATCGGTAATGTACGGGATAAAAAAACAAAATCAATTTGTGTTGCCAGTTTTCCTTTTTGAAAAGTGGGAGTATGTAATTTCGTGAAAGAAAGGTAAGCATCAGTCAAATGTGCAGTACGAATCAGGTTATCCAATTCATGTGAATCACAAAAGATTTTTTTAGTAGTGGCAAATGAACTTTTATCTAGTAGGCTGAGGCCACAATTAAAATCACCAGAAAACACCACTTGGAAAGAAGTATGCAAGTAAGGGCGAATCAAAGAAAGCAAGGCTATGAGAAACCGTTTTAACTTGGGGGGCGTAAATGTTTATGACTCAGTACGGGCAGTTACCTAAAACAAAATCCAAAACTAGGGCTCTGCCAGGAGCCAAATCAAACAATTTTAGCAAACGGAAGCCCGGAACATTGACTAATATGCCCAGACCCGAACAGAGGTCCTGGCCTATGGACCAAAATGAAGGGCCCAAAATCCAGTCATGGTTTGCTTGTCTAATTTCCTGCACTGTGTGGAGCCTGGTATCCTGCAATAAAAAGATACTTAATGGCAAGAATCGTAAAAAGGAGAACACTAATCTTCGTTTCTCCATTCGTTTCATACTATTAACATTAATAGTGTGGCAAACAAAGGGCGCCATGGTACCAGTTATACAGTGTGAACTAACCTCAAGTCTTTCTCTTCCCAGCTACATTCTTTCCTTTAAGCCTAACTTTGGCCTTACATTTTTGCGAGAGATCTGAACCCAGTTGGAGTTCCGAATCAGTGGTGCCATCAGGGAGTGAGGACGCAATAGAAGAAGAGTCAGACTCACCACCTGCGTCTTCAGAAGTCAGCTGGAGAATCTCATAGATATTAGACAGGGCTATGGGTTGGGATACTACAGGCATTATAGGAAGTTGCGAGGTACAAGGACCATTCCCCATTGACCTTCGTCGCACAGCAGTAATAGGCTCACTGGGAGGTGGCATGGTACTTGGGCCAGGGATATGATCCAAGTGTGAAGCCGTAGATAGAGCATGTGGTGGTGAAGGGGGTTCTACAACCAACAGGGGTTCAACAGCAACAACTGTTGAGGGGGTAGTAACCTGGGGGGATACAGGTACATGGTCAGTGAGAGCAGAGTCCATCGCGGCTGTAGATGGAACGGCAGCAGTGGTACGAAGCCGCGCTTATTGTGCCTGCGTAATCACAAATCGTTGATCAACCCCGCCATCATGATTTGCCTGGGCATGAGCAGACCAGGGACAAGTTTGGAACGTATGACCAATCTCTTCACAAAGATTACATTTGCTATTATTCTGGCAATGAATCCCCACATGTCCCAGCACCCCGCAATTGTTACATCTCAATTTATCACAGACATTACTCAAGTGCGAGGGGTCCCCACACCTGTAACAGACCTTAGGCTGTCCCGGGTAAAACAGTACCCCTCTGTCACGACCTAAGAAAAAAGAGTTAGGCAAGTGGATTGGGCCAGAGACATTAGTACGTAACAGAACCTTGAACTTCCATCCCCCTGTCCAGATATTTTCTGTGTCCAGGATAGCCTCAGGTTGGCCCTGTACCTTACAACGTTGTCCCAACCAATAAACAATATCCGACACATCCACACCCTCATTCCGGAACATCACCGTAATGGTCTTAAAGACAGGTTTTGAGAGGGGAATGGCCTGAAAGGAAGTCCATAAAGCAGTACTTTTTAATGCGTGGTACCTAGTCCAAAAACGATCTAATCCATGAGACGTCTGAAAACTTACATCAAACGTGGATTCTCCAGACATATGAATAACAGCATATATCTCGTGGGCAAAAAATTTTAAAGAGTCTTTCAGCAGAATCCTGGCCACTAACACGCGATCCGGAGGGTCAGGTAGTCCACCCCTATAAACTAGTTGTACAACATTATGCCTTTTTGCAGCTAGGACCGGAGAGTGAAATAAAGAAGAAAAGGAGCGAGTGTGTCCCACCTGTTTAGGGGGTGGCTTACCCATAATAGCAGAATCCGAGACTGTCACTTCTGAACAACCAGGAAGAGGAGAGGCTCATGGTATAGATTCTTGTGGGAGGGCTAACACAGGGTTCTGGGTAAGAGCCAAGTCCATCAGTACGCTTAATGGGTCAGAGGAGCTCCGTGTATCAGGCTGACTCTTCTGTGCATCCAGGAAGTCCCCGGGATGGGGGGACAGAATAGAGGACGGACCGTAAACCCACTGTCCCAGCCCAGGTTCCTGTATCCAGCCAGCACCACACAATGCCTTTTCCACCAACCCGGTAGGCTCCACTGGGGGAGTTTCATGTTGTAGAGGCATTAGTGAAAAGGATCGGTCAACTGGGGGAGGCTCAGGAATCGTAGCATGTGTATCGTTGCAGGCTTCAGTCGGCAATGACAAGGAAGGGTGAGCCCCAATAGTTGCAGGCAATGAAGGCACACGCGCCGGTTCAGAGGCAGTTCAGACTTATCCATAGTACCGTTAGTAGAAGAGCAGGCTCTGTCGTTTGTGGCTTTCCGAACTGTCAGCAATTCATTATGTAATGCGAGTTTAGTTAGTGAGAAACAACGTTCTGCTTCAGCCAAGCACTTCCCAATATCGCGCTCCCTCATTTCTACCGTATCAAGATTAAAACACTGACCATCCACCATAGAAACATCCAGGGAGGCAGAGCAATCCATCATTGAGAGGTCCAAAATAGATGTAGTCTCAGTAGTAGGTGCTTCCTGAAGGGGAGCGTCAGATACAATAAACTCCTGCACAGACTTAACTTTTTCCATCGTGGTCTCCAAACAGCCAGAGACAGGAGTTGAGACCAAGTCTCCTGTCTCTCCAGCCACCTCCGCAGCAGGCAGAGGAGGTTCCGCCATCTTGGACAGAGTACTCCCCTCTGTCAGAGTAGGGTAATTTCCCTGGTGTCCTGGCCAAATTTCCCTCATTCACTAAAACAATACCACCAACAGCTTAATCTGGTTCAAGGTCAGTTGGCATTCATCTGTATCCTCCTCCCCCGGGTCGTGCCTGAAAATAGGCAGGATTTGTCTAGTGCACTTAGCCGGTCAACAAAAACTAACTAAATAAATAAATAAAAAATAAATTAGGCACCCTGGTGTCATAAAATTCAGAGAGTGAGTGTTGGGCATGACTGCATTGCCAGGAGGGAGTGTGTTGGGCATGTCAGGGAGGGCTGGAGCATTGGCTATACAGACAGCATCAGGGACAGCACTGGCAGTAGAGAGTTGACATCATGCAGCTCTGTGTTTCTGATTGGTCAGTCCATGATGAAATGCTGTCTGGCTATGGAGTCAGATAAAACCGAGTGGAGTTGTTCACTTGGGGATCGAGTATTGGTTTGTGGGGTGGGGATTTCCGGGACTCTGACAAGAATCCTGTTCTCTCAACAGTCAGGTCCTGGTTTTAGACTAGGAAAAGGAAAATGTGACATCGGGCAGGAACAGTGTCCAGCTAGGGGACTGTAATTAGCGGGTAATGGTGGCAGTGAAGCTGCTGAGCTGACTGCTGAGCGGCGTTATGTAGATGAAACAAGCCAGCCGCTGTCTGATAGGAGCAAATAGCTCCCTTCAACTGCAAGAAGTTTCTGTCCAGCAAGCAGTGACTAGTGTCATGACCAGAGTGCCTGATCATTGGCCTGTCACTGTCGAGCTCATTGCAGCTTGAGCTGCATTCGACCACCCAACAGTGACACACCTCTGCAATGCCATTCTTCATAACAAAATGTTTGCTGTGCACACAAACATGAACAAGCATTAGTCAATGCTGAATGTTTGCTTGCTGGCATCGGCATTGGTAGTGTAGGAGTTAGAGAGCTGCATAATAGGAATGGCAGTGAAGTATTGAACTGAAGCCAACCCCACCACCACCCTGCAGAGACTGACAGGCATTGGGGTGTGCCTTTGGGTTGTCAGGCATAACGGCCATGCCATTTCACCACACCCTACCCTGCAGACACCGACAAGTGTCATGGTGTGCCTTGGGGTCTTTGGCCCTTATGCTCACCCCATTCCAACAGGAAATACGGAGAGATGGGAGCTGAATAAGAGAATGGGGTGAACTTTGGGGCCGAATAGTCCAAGGCACACCTCAATGCCTCTCACTGGCTGCAGGGTGTGGAATGGTATGAGCATTAGAGGCGAGAATCCCAAGTCACACACCTGATGCCTGTCAATCTCTACGGGGTGGGGCATTATGGTTGGAAACCCTAACGCCTCAGGCGTTCGTTGGCATTTTCTTTCCAAATTTTCAACATGGGTTTTTTGTGAACTCCACCTTATGAATAGTGGCAATATCGGTTTGTTAGCCGAAAGCTGATTTTACACAGCGACTACGCCATTTGGCACCACAGGTACAAAAACACATTTCAAACAGGTTGTGAAAAATGACAGCTGTACTGTTCATGGGGAGGTGCAAAAAATGGCAATGTTGAAAATCTGCAGTGAAAATATTTAAAAAACTGGTGAAGTCAGGAGCGTTAGTAGAAACTGAGCAACACACACCCGTAATGCAATTAGTTTGGGGATTTTTTACAGCAGATTGTCAACACAGGCATTTTGGAACTTCCACTCATGAACAGTGTCACTGTGATTTTCTTAATCTGTCCTGAACAGTGATTTCCCACAGCGACCACGCATTTCTGCGCTGGAAGTGCGAAAACATATTTCAGCCATGGTGTGAAAAATGACAGCTGTACTGTTCATAAGAAAGTGTGTAAAAATATCAGTGGTGAAAATCTGGACTGAAAATATTAGAAATCCATGAACTTACGAGGGTGTGTGGAAACTGTGCAGTGGTCGCTCATAACACAGTCATTTTATGGACTTTTTTCACCACATTTTTAATATAGCCATTTTAACATCTCTGCTCATGAACAGTGTCACTGTGGTTTTCTTAATCTGACCCAAACACTGATTTCACACACTGACTGTGCCATTGTGCGCTACATGCGTGGAAACACGTTTTGGGTGAGATGTGAACAATGACAGCTGTACTGCTCATAAGGAGGTGTGGTAAAATGGCACTGTTGAAAATTTGGAGTGAAAATATTGAAAATTCGTGAACTTAAGAGCGTGCGTAGGAACAGCGCAACGCATGCTCGTAAAACAGTCATTTTGGGGAATTTGTTTCACCAGATTTGTAACATAGTCATTTTAACACCTCTGCTCATGAACAGTGTCACTGTGATTTTCTTAATCTGTCCTGAAGATTGATTTTGCACACCGACTGCGCCACTGTGCACTACATGTGCGGAAACACATTTTGGGTGAGATGTGAAAAAATGACAGCTGTACTACTCATAAGGAAGTGTGGTAAAATGGCAATGTTGAAAATCTGGAGTGAAAATATTGAAAATTCGCAAACTTACAAACGTGCATAAGAACAGCGCAACGCATGCTCGTAAAACAGTCATTTTGGGAATTTTTTCACCAAATTTTCAACATAGGGTTTTTGGGGGCCTACCTCATGAACTGTGACACTGTCATTTCATAAATCAGTCCCAAAAGGTGGTTCTGCGCAGTGACCGCAAAATCACCTTTTGGGGCCAATTAACAAAATGACAGTGACAGAATTCATGAGGTGGGGTCCCAAAAACCCCATGTTGAAAATTTGGTGAAAAAATACCCCAAAATGCCTGAGATATGCATCAAAGTTGAAAAAAACTTATTTATTCCATTATACAGCTTACTGACATTTCCTGAGTTTGTGGTCGGCTTTGAAGAGTGCAAACGTGTTCCCGGTCCACCGAAGATTTTCGCGCCAGACTCTGGAGGTAAGTATGGGGTAAGATGGGGGTGTGGGGAGGCAGGGTGCACAGAGGGTGGGTGCAGGTTGTGGGAGAGGGGTTGGGACAGTCGGGAGGAAGGTTTTTCTTGCAGTTTTTTTCTTAGGCGACGCGGGATTTGTGCCCCCAGCGTGGCAGCTGGAAGGCTGTTTGAGGGGCAGTGGAGCTGATGGGGGATTGGGCACCCCCGTTGGCCACACGGACTGTTGCCATGCTGGGGTGGGCTCCCAGCATGGCACTCGGTAGTCTGTTGGGGGGGACAGTTGAGCTGACGGGGGATTGGGCACCCCGTCAGCCATATGGACTGTTGCCATGCTGGGGAAGGCTTCCAGCGTGGCACCTGGAACTCTATTTGGGGGGGAGTGCAGCAGAGCCAATGGGGGATTTGGCACCCCGGTCGGCCATATAGTGTGTGCATGGTGGGGAGTGCATGAGCACGCAATATGTGTGTGTGTGTGTGGGGGGGGAGCACATGAGCATGCACTATTTCATCACTGCTTACTGAAGCGGAGCTCTCCCTTTCAACTGTACGGCACTGCATATTCAACTGCTGTCATAGACAGTTGCAGCATTCATTGGTGAACTGTGGTCATGCCTGCAAACACACTGACTGAATTGGAAGACAGGGTGCCACACCTACAAAAACTCGGATGATGGCACTATGTTTCTTGCACATGCGTGCAAGCAAACATAAAAATGGAATGCCCAGGTCACCCTAGAGGGCAGAGAACTGTATGGTACCAGGTGAATGTTCTTATTGTTGCATGCCTCAGGGTAATAACAATGGAATCAGGGTACCTTCAGATGAAAATGCGATTCCCGTTACCCCTTCCTTCTCTGAATGCACAAGGTATAAAATGGTTCACAACTCACCTCCGCTTCAGGGATGTTCAGGTGGTTACACCTGTTGAACCAATCAAGATGGACACACTGATGCATTCAAACAGCAAGGCTGCACTTTTATTGTGTCTTTAGGTGTGACCTGGAAATGGAGGGGACAAAGTTTCATTCATGCCCTGGAGAGGGCACATGTTAACAGGAAACAATGAGTAACAGCAAGATACAAATGCAACAGTTTATTCTGTGTGGGTACAGGCTCATAAAGAACCTCCAGTTCATTTTCCAAGCAAAATTCCTGATTCATGATCCATAGTGGCATTCTCAGTACTGTCCGCATTAGCTAAAGATCCTCCCCATAAAGTTATCTCTGCAGCACTGGGGCGTGAGCCCTGGCCAACACTTCTCATTTCAACCTCAGGTCTTACAAAGGCTCCCTGTTACAACCACTGGCAATTTCTTCCATTTGATTTGCAAATGGAAGGCCAATGCAGGGCCCCAGTAGGTAATCTCTGATTGGTCTTGATCTTTTCCTTCCATTCAGGCAGCCACAGCGTGTCCCAATAATCATCACTCCTCCTCAAGGAATGTCCCATTTGGTACCATTGTTGCCTAGTGAGACCCACACAGCAACTGCGGTGTGCAGAGACCTCCATTACAATATGGGCATTCCTCCCATAGGACCTGTGCTGTGAGTCCTCTGGGACCAGGTCCATGATGGCAGCCCCTGAACATGGATGGATCACATCTCAGACTCTAGACAAGCCCCTCCCAACCACATACATTCACAGCCGGAGTATGCACAACCTCAACCCATGTGCCCCCTCATTCCATTCCTTCTTTCTGTGCACCTTCTTTTATGACCACACCTTGACCATACCAATCCAGTATGCCATTACCCGACTTTATAAAATAGTCCATAAAACTGAAAGATAATGCAATAATCCTATTGGCTTAGTGACATCATGTGGGCATTGATTAATGCCCTAGAAACCCATGCCTAACATACCGAACTTAACATGAGCCTAACAGAGAAACACATAAAATCCCTATGACTGACGTTTCTGATAGTCCATAGTTTGAGACCTTCACAGGTCAATTTTGGCGCTATATTCAAAAGACAGTTAAGCAAGAGCACATTTAAAGAAAAGAAAAAATATGTGAACAATTATTGTCACAGTTTGATTGAGGATGTACTTTCCCACACTTTTCCCAACTCTGCTGTCTTCCCAATTCTGTAAACCAGAATGTACCTCCGTTGTCCTGCAACCCAGATAACACCTGCTACCTCCCCAGTGATGTACTCTCCCACACTTTTCCTAATCCTGATTCTACCAAGAGGGTCACCGTGGTACTGTAAAACTTGTGAATGAGAGAGAGAGACAGAGAGAGAGAAAGTGGCTCAGCACGATGTGCTGTTACAGACTGTCCCCTGCTATGCATACACTTCCAGATCCTGTTGTACCACACTATTGATGTCAGGGAATATAGGGCAGACTAGGTGGGTCAAGAGGTCCTTAACTGCCGACAATGTCTATATTTCTAAGTTTCTATGCCAGTACAGAAAAAAGAAATGCAAAGCTGAATGTACATACCTCGGCTGTCCTGTAAACCAGGTTCCCCCAGTACCTTCTCGATGATTTGAGACAGAGAGAGAGAGAGAGAGAGGAGCAGCTCATGGCTGGGAGAGTCCTAGCAAGTGTTGTGAACAGAGAGAGAGAGAGAGAGAGAGAGAGAGAGGGAGCAGCTTACAGTGCTGCTGCAACAGTGACTGGGATGTGCGGCATACATACTTCTGGGATCGGCTCCATCAATGTAGAGGCAGAGGTCACACAAACACAGCACATTTAAAAAAATGGTCTTCTTATTTTAGTAAATAATGAAGTAAACTAATAAGTATTTCTTAAAATGTGCCTTTATTGATTGCAACTACTTTTTGCACAGAAGAATAACACTACATTCCATGTGTTTTTATGCAGTAAAAATGATTTTTCTTTATTTTTTTTTAAACTGTTGTAACCCATTTTATAAGTGCAATGGCCCACTCCAGGGCATGGGTATACTGGGAATTAATGCACTTCCCAGGTGGTTGGAGGTCACTTGGGCTCATGCTTCGCAGTGTGCCTGGGGCATGCATTAATGCCCAGTACACCCATCCCCTGTCGTGGATTATAGCTTACAGAAAGCATTGAGCACATTAACTCAAAGCCTCAGAAGAGGGGGCTTGGTTACAAGTAGATGTTTCCCTGACCAGGAACTGAACCCATGACACAGCAGTGAGTGTGCTGAATCCAGAGAACTTGACCACCAGGCCATCCCCTTGTTGCAAAATGACAGACAAAAGGCTTTGACTCTTTCATAGAAAGTCATCTAGTCTCTAAGACCTTCCCAACATATTGATTATGTTATGTTAGAAAGCTTGAACGGATTGGCTCCTTACTGGAGGAAACTGTCTCCTGGTTCCAATTACTATACCTCAGTCTGGTAACTATGACATTGAAGGCAAGAGAAGCTTTGCTTCTTTGTAGATTTTCCACTTGTAAGTTTAAATTTTATTGGCACCAAAATTTGATTTGCCAGTGCTACTGCTTATCCAGTATCAGGAGTGACTTAGATAAATAATAATAATAATTTATCTATTTTATTTTAAAAGTTTCATCAGGAAAGGCATACTGAGCTGATAACAACTCATTCCTAGATGTGTCCTGGGGGAAGGGGGAAGAGGAGGGCAATGAATTACAATCAAAACAAGAATTACATAGCAGGTTTAAAACTAAGCATTATATACTAAGTTGCAATGAAAAGCAGATTTCGCAATTTGTGCACATTTATACCAGCAGAAGGAAGAGACAGAAATACAGAGGGTATCAAGGAGATACAAATAAAGTGTAAAGTACAATATATGCAAGAAAGGGGTTTCAAGGAAGTTCCAAGGAAGAACAACTCAAAAGAGCTGAGGTAATGGGGGATAACAGTAGGAGATAGGTGAATAATATTAAGAGATTGGGCTTATTGCTATAGGGGGAGAAAAAAAGGGGGCTTAGTTAAGAGAACATGAGGAGGGGAAATGGGAGGAAAGCAGGTAGTGAACAGTGGAACAGGGACAGGTATCAGGTGCAATTGCAGGTGTTGCAGGTGAAGTCATGAAGAAGATAAGAATGTGAGCATTGGGAAGAGACAGAGCAGATGTTTAGGGGAAGAGAATTCCATAGTTTGGGAAAGTAGCAGGAGAAAGCAACCTGGCCAACTAGGGCTTCCTTGAAGGGAATGCAAGGGAATGATAACCAAAGCTGCAAAGGGTGTATGTAGAAGGTGAGGGAGGGGAGAGAAGAGAGGTAATGTAGGAGGGGAGAGAGCCCAGCCAATATATGGAGATTAAGGAGGTACAGTGAGCAAGGCATCTGGCTTCAAACGAAAGAAGAGAGAGGGAGGAATACTGGGAGCAATGGCGGGTGTGGGTTGAACAGTTCAAAACAAAGTAACAGAAGGAGTGCAACAGGGGATCAAGTCTGGCTAAGGTGGTCTTAGGAGCAGCACTGTAGACAATGTCTCCAAAGTTGAAGATGGGAAGAATCATTTTCAGGACAATAGCTCAGCGTGCAGGAGGAGGGATGCAACCTCGATTCCTGTATAAGGCACTGAGTTTAGGGTGAATTTTTTTTTTGTGGATGGCATTAACATACCCTGAAAAATCTAGGTGCTGGTTAAGCCAGACCCCTGAGGTACTTAAAGAAAGGAACATCATCAACTGAGACCCCACCAAAGGTGTGGGAGGAGGGGAGTGTGGTAAGCCTAGAGAGCTTCTGCCTAGTGCCAACGGTCAAGGAGACCATTTTCTTGGCATTGAGGAACAGCTGATTTGACTGGAACCAGTGCTGAACATTGGCGAAGTCCAGCTGAAGTCTGGCTATTAGATCAGAGGGGGGAGGAACCAGAGGCAAATGGTACGGTATCATCTGCGGACATGTGGATGGATGCAGAGGAGCAGGCAGCGGGGAGGTCATGCAGGAAGACAAAAAGGGTATGGGGCAAAGGGCAGATCCTTAGGGGACACCAGTTTTGATAGGGAGTGGGGGGATAGGGAATCACCAGTTTTAACAGATTGAGTCCTACCCTCAAGGTAGGAGTAGCACCAATTAGATGAGGAGTCAGAGGCCCCCTCTGCTTTAAGCTTATTAAGAAGAAAGGGGTGGGCAACTATGTCAAAGGCTTTTTCTAAGTTTACAAAGATGGCAGAGCTGATAAGGCCCTGATCCATGCTTGAGAAAATGGAGTTGGTAAGCTGGAGCAGTGAGGAGGAGGTGGTGTGGAATTTATGGATACCAGACTGAAAGGGGGTAAGAAAAGAGGAGTCAAGGAAGGGGGAGAGTTGAGCCAGTACAAGGCATTCTTGCAGTTTAGCTAAAGTGGAGAGCAGAGAAATAGGTCAGTACTTGCCAGGAGAGGTGGAGTCACCTCCTTTGGGAAGGGGTATGACAGTGGCCTGCTTCCATGAGTTGGGGACAGAGGCAAGGGAGAAAGAAAGGATAAGGAAGGGCATTGAGATGGAGGAATTTGGGGTCAAGTCCATCAGGGCTCTTGCCCTTGAGGGAATCGACAGCCAGAAGAGCCTTGAGGGTGTCAGCAGGTGAGAAAGAGAAGGAGGGGGATGAGGTGGTTGGTTGAGGGTTGGGGAAGGTGGAGGGGAAGGAAGGAGAGAGGGGAGGAGGCATAGAAGGTAAAAAATTAGTTAAACTCGGTGGCAACAGACAGGAGGGAAGAAATGGGGTTGTCACCCACCTTGAGGACTGGGGAGGAAGATTGGGTGTGGGGAAAGAAGAGGGCATGAATGACCTTCCAGTACTAGGAGGGATGATTAATGTTTTTCTGGAAGGAAGACAAAAAATGCTCAGCCTTGGCAAGCTTGGTAGCTCTGGTGCAGGCATGGCAAAGGGTTTGATACTTAAATAAATTAGTAAAGGAGCCCATAGACTTATAAGTCTTTCAGGCAAGATCACGTGCATGTAGGCAGGCAAGTAACTCTGCTGAGATCTAGGGGAGGTAGAGCCACAGACCCTAATTTTCCTGAGGGGGCATGCCAATCCCAGACGATCAGGAATTTGGTATTAAAATAGTTAAGGAGAGAATTGATGGTACTGGCAGTAGAGATGGGCAACCAGTAAGTTGCTTCCCAGTCAGCATGGAGGGAGGGCGAGTCCAGTGACCAGAAGGACAGTACCTGGAGGAGTTTATGAGGGGCTTTGGAATGATGTAGTTTGCATACACAATAGACCATATGGTGGTCACTGAGGGCATCAGGAAGGGTCTATGATATGGTGGATGTGGGAGGTAAGGAGTAATTGATTGAATTACGATTGTGATAGGTCGGGTCAGAGATCAACTGAGTTAGATTAAGGGACTTAATGTTTTGACAGAATTTAGTATGAGAGGGGGAGAGCCAATTAATATTAAGGTCCCCAAGGATGAGCAGTTCCACAGATGAGGCATGAGTGGAGATAGTGCATAACAAGTGGATAACATGCACTGTGGACTCCAAGGAAGGGAGGGAGGGTGACCAGTAGGGTGCCACAAGGATCAGTACTGGGATTGGTTCTCTTTAATGTATTTATTAGTGACATTGCAGAGGGACTGGAAGGGAAGGTGTGCCTTTTTGCAGATGACACTACAATCTAAAATAGGGTAGACACTCGGGGTGTGTGTGGAAAAAATGAATAGCGATCTAGAAAAGCTTGAGGAGTGGTCAACAATGTGGCAACTAGGTTTCAATGTGAAGAAGTGCAAAATCATACACTTAGGGTATAGAAACCTACGGGTGGAGTACAAGATGGGGGGAGTAGTACTGACGACCACCAAACAGGAAACAGACCTGGGAGTAATCGCATCTGATGACCTAAAGATGGCCAAACAGTGACAAGGCAGTGGAGAGAGCTAGTTGGATACAAGGGTGCATAGGGAGGGGTCTCACCAGCAGAAAGGTGATGAAATCTCTGTATAAATCATTGGTGAAACCTCACCTTGAGTACTGTGTCCAGTTATGGAGACCACATCTCCGGAAGGACATAGGCAGAGTAGAGGCGGTCCAAAGGAGGGCAACAAAAATAGTGCAGGGTCTGCACCACAGACCATATGAGGAGAGACTAAAGGACCTCAATATGTACATGCATTTAGCTCCATCTGTTCTGTCAAGAGGACTGTCAGCCAAAGAATCTTCAGGAGGAATTATGTCACTTGTCTGGCAGAAGGGGAAGAGAATAAATCAGGAAAGAGGACATGTAGTCCATCTTCTGCCTCCTGGGCACTGTTGAATTACTTATTGCCTTTTTTTCCAATGAGTTAAGGAGTTTCACATGGTACAGAATATGGAATTTAATGCCAGAGGTAATAAGCTTAGCTTTAATCCCCCGGTACTCACCCTGCATTTTTCTAGTCTGGGGTGTAAAGTAATTGAATAGAGAGAACCGCTTCCCTTCCCAGTACAGCTCAGCCTTTTCTGTGATGGGTCATGGACTCTCATGAAGTGCTGGCATTGGGTGCAACGATTCTCTGGTGGCTAGCAGGCCCTCTCCCCACCTGATCAACAATTTGATGTGAGCATCATGTGCCCTGGTGTCCAATGTAAACTCCCCCGTCACTTGAATCTCAGACAAGAAAAATGCAAGGTGAGTACAGGGGAATTAAAGCTAAGATCATTACTTCTGGCATTAAATTCTGTATTCTGTACCATGAGAAAAAAGAGCAGAGGAAGGTGAGGGGGAGAAACAGATGATGGGGCAGGTAGAACAGAAGCGGAATGAGAGCTGCACGATGATAAGAAGATAGGGGGACCTAATACAGGGAGTTAGTTAGCGATGGGCTAAGTGGCCCCAATTCGCTTCGCAGAGTGATTTGTGGAGTGAAGGCGAATTCGCGCAGTGCTCCGCAATGCGAAGCGGAGTATTTTGTGTTATTAATGGATAACACGAAGTCCATTGAAAACACTGATTTTGCATTACTCCGCCTTCCCAAACCACTACTCCACCAATTCTTAAGGCAAGTGCATTGAAAACAATGTACTTCGCCTCACTTCGCCTTGTTTTTAAGCTCCAAAGGTGAATTTTGCAGTGATTCATGGGATTTCAGGTCACATGAGCTCTAGATTGTTCTGCACAGCCTCAGTTTGGGGTAGTGTGTGTAGGAAGCTGGAGGAGACAATCTGCTCTGAAAGCTCTCTGCGATTCAAACTTTCAAAAAGCTGTTAAAAAAGCCTTTTTGAGTCATTTTTTGTTGAATAATTCATCGATTATAGGAAACCCTCCTGAGCTCATATCATCGAGCTGTTATTGTTTGTGTATGGATTTTGAATGTTAATGTACAACATTCAGTCTGTGTACTGAGAGACAGTGGAAGGGTGCGTTGGGGAGAGGCGTATAAGTGGTGTAGGTAGATTAACTTGGAGAAAAAGACAGTGCTTTCTGCTTTGGTGATATTTTTCTTGTACAACTGTGTTAATGTACACACAGTAATATTTTCAATATTTCTTGCCATTTTGTTGCTGATTGTTGTGGTGCAGCAGTGCATAATTTTAGTTTGTTTAAAATATGTGGTTATATTACTGAAGTTTTCAATTTGCTATGCATTACTTGGTGTGTGTGTGAGGATGTGTGTGACACGTGTCATCAAATCAGACACCTTTTATTGTGCCACATAATAATTTCAGCAATGTGAAGCTGCTATCCACTGCAGCTGTGTGATTTTTGTACTTCTTTGTGGTATCTTTACTGGTACTAGTACTAGTGACTATTACTACCACAGTGCATAATTTTAGTTTGTTTAAAATATGTGGTTATATTACTGAAGTTTTCAATTTACTATGCGTTACTTAGTGTGTGTGTATGTGTGTGACGCGTGTCATCAAATCAGACACCTTTTATTGTGCCACATAATAATTTCAGCAATATGAAGCTGCTATCCACTGCAACTGTGTGAGTTTTGTACTTCTTTGTGGTATCATTACTGGTACTATTACTAGTGACTGTTACTGCAGCAGTACAGTACACTGCCCCTGGCCCGCCCCAACTGGCAAGGGTATTCTTTTCCAGATTTGAATTTGTGATGGTGAGCACTGGTTAGGGGTTGTGCCTTTGTGTCTGCATCTCTTCCGTGCACAGCGTAATCTTAATCTGTCTGTGCATTTGCATCTCTTTAGGGCCCAATCTTTATCTGTAACTTAAGTCACATTTGTTTCTTTGGCTTCCCTTCAGAGCACTGGACAGGTGTGGTGCTTAATTCTGCATGAACATTGTACTCATTAATATGTGTTTTTAAGTCAGGACCATCATCATGAGTCACTCATGATGCAAATCATGCTCTTCATCATCACGGTCACAAATGCAGTCACAAATCATGATTCACAATCACGTCACGAATCACATTAATTTTTTTAATAGTTACTTGGGTGTATTGTAAGCCTGTTTTGTAGTATCTCTCTATGCTTTACCATGCCACCGTTGTACTCATTAATGTTTGTTTTTAAGTCAGGAAGTTGGACAGTGTCTGCAATACATACACAGACAGGAAAAGAGACTAACTGCACACATGCAGTTTAGTACAGTATACTTGCACTGCACAGAATACAAAGTGTCACACATACAGAAGACAACCAAAAAGGGCATAATTTCATACAAGGGTCGGGATGGTGGAGGAATTCATTTTATAACACAGCAAGGAAGGTGTGGGGGGGCACATGGTGTGAGGAAAAAAAAATAATGTGGGATCCCATGGTGATTCAGCAGCAGTTCCAGCATGGACATACTTTGCAACTGATGGCCCTCTATGTGATCCAGCCGCTGCTCCACAGCACTCACCCTGTCGTTGTTATCCTCGACAGCACTCCAGAGAACTGCCAAGTCAGCCTGTGTTACATGCAGTCCTCTGGGGTTCACACATTCTACAGGCTAACCTGATGGTGGTGTTGGTGTTAGGGGTTGGGGTGCTGGTGGAGCAGCAGGTGCTGCTGTGGCCCTCCTCCTCTTCTTCTTAGGGATGCCGTAATGCACAGCTGCACCCTCTGCCACAGAATGGCCAGCAGGTGCAGGCATTGTCCATTCTGTGGCAGTCTGCCACTCCAACTGCTGGTGACTGGGCATATGGGTGTGCTGGCCCCCTGTCCCCAGGTGAGTTCCCCGGGGGCCAAGACGCACCTCCACCTCACATAGGCGGCACTTGACCACACTGCTGTCCCCCCTGACACAGTCAAAAAACTGCCAAAAACAGAGGTGGGGGAGAACCAGGCACAGGCAGGGGATGGCCAGATGAACTGGCAGCCGACTGGTCATGGTGCTGAACAGGGATGGGATCCACACCTGGACCCAGGGGAACAGGCACATCCTGCTGCAGAGGACCTGGTGCTGGATTTGGTGGTGGTGGTGATTCAACTGCCTCAGAGTCAGGACAGGAGGCGGTGCTGGTCCTGCGGGGGGCACTCACAAGTTTTGAGCGGTCCAATAGGAATGGGCCCCCATGCCCTCCACACATGCGCTCAGTACGATGCTTACCAATACCACGCTCTCCCAGAGCTGCCCCCGGCCCAGACATTCCCTCACCCTGGTCCATCTCTCCCACTGAGCTCCCTCAGTCCGAGCAATCACTACTCACACTGTCACACAACACACACACACAGTCACACAGACACAGACAAACAACTAACTACTTATAAAGGTAAAAAAAATAAAATTTACAGAAATAACAAACTAAGTAAAAAAGAGTACAGAAAAGACAAAAAAATGTAGCTCTTAAAAAAGCTGTTGGGTCTAAATCAAAGTTTATATCTCCTCCTCGCTCTGATCTCAAAGTATCAGCAGTCACAAAACACACTATTCTCTCTCCATCTGCACAGAAGAAAGTAAAAGTGTCTGCTTGTATGACTCAATTTCTTCATGCCTAGCTAAAGAGCATGTGACTTACAGAACTGTAAGCCATGTGATGTGTGTGGGGGGGCTGCCAAATCTGAAACACCAAGTGGATCACTTAGAATCATAATGAGGAACGCGAAGTCCATTAAAAACAATGACTTCGCCTTACTTCACATTGCCATTCCGCCTTAATGTGAAGTGGTAATGACAAGATGGAGTGAGCACTTTGCATATGCGGAGTGGCAATGCGAAGTCCCCACTTCGCGTTCACTTTGCCGGCGGAATTTAGATTCACTGCATCTCTAGAGTTAATGCAATCGACGATATGCATGGGGAAAAGAAAGAGTGAAGGAAGCCAGATGTTGGAAAGGGGATAGGCAGGCAAGGGGTTGGGGTAAGGTGCCAACAGATAAGGAGTTGAGAATGATCAATTCAAGGAGCGACATAGTAGAGAGTTGAAATAGGACATGCAGAAGCAACAGCTAGCAAAATAGTGCGAGGCAAAACACATTACAGGATTGCTCCAATAACAGCAAGGCAATAATGATACATAGGGAGTATACACAATTAAAAGAAGGCAATTATGGTATAAAAGCAGCATACACAATTAAAACAAGGCAATAATGATAAATGAGCATTGAGGAATGAATGAACAGAATAAGGCTAAGTATAGGCCTATACCAAAGTAAGCAGACATTTGGGCAATAACAACATACAGTAATAATCACTTCACTTACATAGCACTTTTCATGCAAGCATTGCAAATCACTCTACAATGAACACAGAATTCATTTCAAACAATCACTGAAACGCAGCAACCTCTGGGATGGAACACGACAGCCATTCAGTGGCATTCTACGCAACAGCAGTCCAACTCTGTGATCAGATGCAAACCTAATGATATTGAAACAGCTCAATCTGTTGTTGCATTAGTGAATAGGGGTTTTGACCTTGACACCAGGGAACTTTTCTTCTTTTCCTACAGGGAGAACCTCTGTCTGTCCTGCTAGCCAGCCAGATGGCATCCCCGGAGGTGGAGGTGCTGGTGGAGAAGAAGGTATTCTGATGGCAGGTGGGCTGACCTCCTTACATGCCTTAGTACCATAGGAGGTTGAAATGGAAGATAATGCTCCTGTCCTGAATGGACTGACAAAACAGGATAATGAAGCACTTTCTTCACTGGTGACCAAGAATGTGGTACTGCTTGAGAGTGGACAGGTGGAGGGAAACAATGGAACGGAACTGGATGAACTGGACTGGGAAGCTGAGGAAGCACGTCTCTCCCTCCAGCTAGCAGAAAAAAGAAAGTACTTATTTTTCTTGTTGGAAGAAGGAGAGATGACAATGCAGCAGAAACAGGAGCAGCTGACCTCTGTGAAACATAGGCTAGACGGTGGTGTGTCCAGACTTACATCTGTCCCTATGACCTGCTCCTTCAGTATTTGAGCCTGCTGTTCCAAAACTGGCTGGTCTGGCAGCTAATGTTTAAAAAATCCTAGGCCTGAGACATAGCAGAAGAGGGGTCATGAACCCCCCCCCCCGAAAGAAATTACCCTTGGTAGGCAGAAAAGCCACTAGTTGCTGCAAGCTGGGTACAACATCCAGTCACCCAAGAATGGTGCCCAGATGTTTCTGACAGGTTGGTGACTCCCTTGACAGCTGAGTTGTGAATATCAAAGGGAGCACTGCAATAGCTGAGTGTGTGCTAAATCCAGGGCCGCATGGAGCCACAGCTGTTGGGATGACAGAAAATCCCCGAGAACTCTGCATACAGTTACAGGAAGCAGCTCAGGCAGAGAGAGCCAGGAGCTCCTGAATGACGTTGCGGAGTCCAGTGAAGCCAGAACTGCTGGAACAACAACCAACACTTCGGGGCAGACTCTGTGAGAGAGGATGGAAAGAGCAGTGCGGCTCCAGGTTTAGCAGCAGGTAACTCTGGGGGCTCATACCCAATTGGTGGTCTTGAAGAAGCTGCTAGTGAGTCAGTGGCAGCGAGGCTATTTTTTTATATTAAATATATTTTATTTTCCAGAAAAAAACAGTACATAAAAAAAAGAAACAGAAGAAAACTCGTTTAATAAAAAAAAAACACACATCAGAAAAAAAGGCAAAGAAACAAACATAATCCTCCCTACCCCCCCCTTCCCACACACTTCTCATCCCTAGGTAAGATAGACTCATGCCAAAAGAAAGCACTGGTATCATATCAATCCCCCTTGAAAGGAACTGGAGCCGGGGTACCTGCACAATAATTAAAATTATCCTGTCTCAAAATGTTATTGTCCAAGCGTACAGGGGTCCCCAGTTTTCAAAAAAAATGTATTTCTCCTATGTTGAGTATTTGCAATATGTAATTCAAAAGCAAGGGCACTAAGGAGTTCTTTATGCCATTCTGACCAGGTTGGTAGCTGGTCGTCTAGCCAGTGGCAAAGAATCACCATTTTAGACACAGTGGAAATAAGGGCAATGTATTTCCTTTGATAAAAAAAAGAAATATCCCGGTACCAATCCAAGGCAGTGAGGCTTTCAAGAGGTCACTTTGGTAGACTGGAACCTGGAGCTCAATGACTGTTGAAACACAGCATGGAAAAATGTACAGGGTGGGTCTGTGCAGTATTGGGGGGGGGGGTGTCCTCAATGTATGATATTGCTTCTGATCCCTTACTATTTCTACAGGATCAGCTATAAAATGAAAGACCCAGACCCCTCAAAAGAATGGCTGACATCTTTAACCAAAAAGAAGAACAACCATCTCAGATGCAACACCATCAGATTAACATATATGGATGGCCTTGAGAGTGTTCGGGATTGAGTCTTTGTTGTGAGAACAATGCTAAATGACTCTATGACTTTCTATGCACTGAAAGTTTACATTCATTCTTTCAGCAGGGATACTATTTATGATGTGTCTTTTGAAACTCCAGCTTAACTAGATAGGCTTTGGAAAAAGTATCAGGCTTTAAAATACACTCCTCTATGGGTGCCATTAATAGCAATTCCTGCTTATAAGACCAGCCTTAGAAGTAGCTACAATTCTGTTAAAAAATGTGGAGGTAACAATATCTAATGTTCTGTTTTGGCTAAGAAAAATGTGTAAGGTGCTGGAGAAACCTAGTCTAATTATAGATACTATGGACAAGGGGTTGGAAGGTGAATATGAGGCTACAGAGGTCTGACACAGGTTTGATGCACTTACCCAGTAGATTTTTGTTGACGCCTTTGAGAAAGCACTGCTAATGTA
This sequence comes from Neoceratodus forsteri, assembly GCA_016271365.2. Lineage (NCBI taxonomy): Eukaryota > Metazoa > Chordata > Ceratodontiformes > Ceratodontidae > Neoceratodus > Neoceratodus forsteri. The sequence goes on from CM057453.1 coordinate 1,144,000,889, forward strand.
TGAAACACATCTGGTGATCTCAGCGAGACAGAGGTTCAGTTTGCAGGTGCAAAGTATTCTATCTGCCATGCAGTCTTATTTGTGTATGCTTCTGATGTGTTTATTTACTGTGAAGATTCTGCATGAGATGAAGAAACTTCACAAGATTCAGGTAAAACCTGCTTTTATTATGTCTTGTCATCTGTAGTTCTGAAGAGACTGGGCAGTGTCTGACTGGTGCCTGCTCCTTTCTGCTTTTCTGCTGTACTTGCTTCAGCCTAGCTACAGCCACCTTTGATGTAGCATCCTACATTTCTGTCTGCAAATAAAAATAAACATAATATGCAGAAAAACTGTAAGCAAATGTGGAGAAAGAGAATGAGCAGGGTGGGCTTGGAGGCTCACACAATCAGAGGACTGAAGGTTAGCATGGATGACAGGAAGCTAGCAACATGAGCAGGAACAAAATGAGTATTAAAAGGCTTGAGGCCTGGGTAGAATTGGGAAATGTATTTGAACAGAAAAGATGTTCCAGCGATTTGGGAGATGGACAGAAAAGGCAGACTAACCCATTGAGGCTTAGCAGTGAGAGATGAAGGATGAGTGGGCATCAAGGAGCACAGATAATAGAAGGAAGCAATAGAGGGGCTAAAGAGAACAGACAGGTAGGAGGTAAATTGGAAAAGCCAATATTTAGTAAGAAAAAAGCAGTAGAGGAGATGCCAAGATTCAAGGAAAGGAAGAGTGGGATTGAGGTAGACAGCATTGGATCATAAGACGCAAAACCCTTTTGAGTAAAATAGCAAAAGGAGTAGAACATGAGATCCAGTCTGGCTAGGGTGGTTTTGGGAACGTACTGTAAACCACATATGTGTAGTCAAATACAGACAAAATATTTACTTTATGAAGGCGCTCACTGTGGACTGGGAGTGGAAGGCAGGTTTTCGTGTGGTGCAATATGCTAAGCCGGGGGTGGTGTTTAGTGTGAATGTTGTTATTTCAGAATTTTTGGCCAGAAAAGGCCCACTCAGTGGAAGCTCATTTCCAGGTTTGACCCAGGAGAGGAATAAGCTCAGGGAAGTGAAGTGACTTGCTCAAGGTCACACGATATGCAAGTGATGGTTGTGGGATTCAACCCCAGGTTTAGTGTGTCTCTAGGCTAACAGCTCTATGCACTAACAACAAAGCTATATTGCCTCTAAGATATGGGTGGAGAAATCAAGGATTCAGTCCATCCACACATCAAGGTACTTGAAGAGGGTACATCTTCAAGGAAGCTCCAGCAAGGTTCTTAAAGACTGGCTAGGTTTGAAGCTGAGCTAGTGGAGAGAGGTGCAAAAGAGGTTCCCAACTCAAACTGACTGGTGCAGTTCAGCCAAGTAGAAGAGGACCAGCTGACCCCATGGTCTGACAGTCCCACTTCACCAGACTGGCGAAAATGGCACAGTGATTTCACCCATATCCATCTTTTTCAGAATGGAGTCAGTAACCCAAAGGAGGGAGGAGATGAATTTGTGGAAGCTAGACTGGAATGTGGAGAGGAAGGAGGAGGAGAAGTCAAGAAAGGTAGAGAATTGTGAGAGCCAAATGTCTCTTGCACCATGGCCTGGACAGGAAGGAGTGAAATGAGACTGTAGTTCCCAGGGAGAAAGTTGTCCTCCCCCCAATGGAAGGCAAGGACTTAAGCTTGCTCCAGGGTCTGGGGAACAGTTCAGAGATGAAAGAAAAGGTTGAGGAAGGTAGTAATATGAGCAATAGTAGTGGTGGCAGAGTGATGCCGAAGTTTGGGGCAAATGATTGGAGCTGTGACCATTAACAGGACTGACAGAAAGATGAGCAGAAAGGACAACCACAGGGGAGATACTGGAAAAGGAGCTTTAACCTCATAGCAATTTGGGGTTCAAAGTGAGGTCATAGCCTATTGTTGATCTCAACTTGTTCTTATATGGTTAAAAAGTGTTCACTGATTTTCCCCAGCTGCAAGGGCTGGGAGACCCCAGCTGCAGTATAAAAGGGGTTGAGTAGCTAAGAGTGCAGACAGTCCACATGCACTGCAGGTCCTTGGTTCCAGGACCTACCTATTTCTAGAGTCACAAGTGTTCAAAAACAGCACTTACAAAGAAAGACGACACTGGAAACTGTGCTGTATAGTGTCACAAATTCACTCAGCAGGTCAGGCCCTCTACTCCCAAAGTGCCAACCTCTGAGCGCAGTCTTGTGAACAGTGTAACAGACAAGGTAACCCCCTTGTCTGTTTTTGTGAGTTCGGATCAACCTTTGGTCTCAGTTCTGGAGGGATTCAAACTGTAACCTCTTGCTAGCATACCCAATGCACAGGCTCATATATATCTGTCTTCGGGAGGCCAGATATCTTTGCCTACGGGCACCTAACCAGGTATTCAGAGATGAACCCTTAAAACTTAATAAAGACCTCAGATTTAAAATGCTTCTGTTTCCAGTTTGGTACCACCTTACAAGCTTATGTCTGCTGAACCATAAATATTTCTTAGCAAAAGAAAGCAATTCAAAGACAGACCAGGTTTGCTATAAAATTAGAGTTTTTACTAAAATATATAATAATATGTCAAACATACAGTACAGAACTCTTATAACACAAGACATACACATCTTTAAAAAAACAAGGTTTAAAACAGTGCAATTCCTACAACTATATTTAGATTTTGTCTAGCTTTCTAAATACCTGTTTTCAGTGCTCAGATGTTTCCTTGCTCAATGTCAGATAAAAAGTTTGTATCTATAATGAAAGATAATAATCTTTTCAAGCAGTATTGGCCAACCCCTTTTGGATGAAGTCATCCAGCCCCTCCTCTGGTCAAATATCTAACAAAAATATATTTTCATACAACCACAGGATGTAATTTTATTAATCTATACTATACAGCTATACAGGATGTATTAATTCTGCAACCTTAGCATAACTCAAGTTTCAATGACACCTCTTTTGATCTCATGCTGTACACTCTTCACACAGGCTTCATAGGGTCATTTACAGCCTTACATCTCTATGTTACATCCTAGCTCCCCTTATTTTAATGTCATAAACCTAGTTTATGATTTCTCTCCTAACAAAATTAACTTAACAACTCTGTAATTAGCTCAGAGAAACAGGATCCATAATAAAAGTCGTCCAGTAACACATTGTCTCTAAAAAGACTGAGTGTGTGATACAATGCTGTCAGCAGTTCTCTTGGTCTGCATCTGTCAGCTAAAATCTGGGGGTGGGGGGAATGAGAGAGGTCATTCCTAGAATATTTGAATTTTCAGCAGAGACATTAATACATTTTATATTAAAAAAATATAATACAGCACTCAGAACTGGCTGTCTACGTCACATATAGTTCAAGTAGTACTCTTCAAATTTATTCTAAGTGAAATTCATCCAGCACTCATCTACATTGTGATAGGACTTCCAATTAAGTATCCATGGATACTTAACTGGAAGTCCTATCACAATGTAGATGAAGTATGATGTCACACAGTTTTTTGTACAAATGCCTAATGGTGGGACTGGTCTGTATACGTCCCCTTTGGAAGGCAAGTTGCCGAGGTGCTAGGGGCTCTGCTTTGCTGGTGAATTAACAGATTGCTGGAGTGCTGGGTGAAATTCACTTTGAATAAATTTGAGGAGTACTACTTGTACTATGCAGCACAGTTTCCAGTGTAGTCCTTCTTTGTAAGTGCTGTTTTCGAACACTTGTAACTCTGAGGATTTGCCTTCCTTACAGCATAACCCTTGGTGTGGTTGAATGCAGGTATTCTACTTTGGAATTTTTATTTCTAGAGTCAGAGGCCAAACTATAGCAGTGAGGTTGCTGATGTTGAAGTGGTGGATCTTGTAGATAGTAGCCTCCTGCTTCTCAGAGATAGGTCACCTAGTTGGCTATCTCCAGGTCCAGTGTTCTTCTGACAGAGTAATCACATCAGTGCTATGCATTTCCTTCTGTGATAGTTATGCTGAGAGACTTGCAGGAAACAAGGTACAGGGAGAGAGAGGAGTGCCACCTTCCTTGTGGGGGCCAACAGGCTAGTGTGCAGGGTGCATGGGTGCCAGTTCAGTCACAGTCCTTTAATGGGATTTTCAGGCATCCTATTTCTATCACTACTAATTGGAGTGCCTGTGCTGAGAGTCTCCCTGTAGGACTTGGATAAGATAGGAGAAGGCATGGGATGAATTGGCAAATGAACTGTGAGTTACCTATTGAGAACCCTATTAGGAATCCTCACAAATTTATCAGACACTAAAGGACATGCCAGGGGCATGACAGTGTAATCCTGATCCAGGGCGGATGGCGGTCTGTGTCCTATGGTAGTAGACAGAGCAGTGGGAGAGTAAGGAGAAATTTTCTACTGTGCCCAGTGTACAAGTAAGCTGGTATTGGGCCACAGATGTGCTGAGCTCTACCGATGGAGGTCACTCTGTCAAGCCGATACCACACATGGTCTTGAACAGTGATCACATTGGAGTCTATGGTACTATAAAGTCAGGTTTCAGTGATAAGGAGGATGTCTGGGCTGCTACGAGAGGTTCAGATTTGTATATGATCGTATTAGTTTACCAGACTGAGGATGCTGATAACTAGGCAATATCTGAGGGAGTTAAGTTCTGATTGAATGGCCCAGGGTCAATCTTCATATTACTAGAGCACATGAGTATCAGTACAGTAGTTTGTTGAATAAGATGGAAGCTATTCCTAAAAAGTTTCTCATCACTCTGCATCAGATGCTTATGGGTTGGCTGGTGAAGAAGGGTTGTGAGGTGCCATTTAGAGCACGTAAGATTTAGCAATAGGTTGAAAGGTTTACATGCAAGTGGAACAGTGGTAACCAGATGCATTGCTAGCAGTGAGCAGTTAAAGGTCCATAAAGAGGCATACACATCAAAGTAGGATGTAAGTTGTGTAATGCCATGAGAACTAGGCCTATAGCTATCACTGTTGGGAGAGGGTTCCAGAAAATTTAGGATGAGAAGTAAGCCCAATATCCATATGGTGGTAGGTGGCTCACCCAGGTAGGGTATAAATGGTTTTCAATATGAAAAGAAAGTAATTGTAGATTTCTATATTTGAGTCACCCAGATAGGGACAACACACACTTTCATTTTCTATATCTTCAACCTGAAAGTTACATCACTGACTTGCTCCAAGGAACTAATCCAAATCAACTTCCTCATTGCTACTGTCATGAACATAAAATAGTATCACTTGGCCTGTCAGCACCACACCATGATCACAAGTGGTGTATGAAAGTCATTTTTGTTATGTAACCTCCCTCCAGTGTGGGGTTATGGCATAGTTGCAAATTCCCCCTTACCCCACTAAGTGGGCTTACCCCTGTGCTTACCCCGGTACAAAAGGGGTGATCCCAAAAGCAGGGAGAATGCAGACAAGTGGGGGAGATTGTGTTTGAGAGAAGTCTAAAGGTTCCGGTAGTCCCAGGGCCTTTAATTTTACTGCTGTCATATAAACAGTGCAGATCCTGAGGGAAGGGGTTGGGGCCAGACATAGGTGTGCCATGTGGGTGTTGTTGATGCCACGTGTTGACACACATTAGTGCCAGGATAGAGGTGAAAGAAGAGTCACTGTCCAGGGAAATTAAGGTTCATTCACTGGGGGCCCACTATTCCCCTAAGTAAGAGATTGGTTATGTTAAATCATAATCATAATCATAATTTATTTATATTGCGATTTTCAAATGCCAAAGAGCAGCACATAAAACCATACATCAGTAATAAATAGAAGCTAAAATGTAAAACACAATTAAAAGGACAGCAAAAAAAGGGCTAGTCAAAGGCTGAAACAAACAAAAAACTCTTCAAAGAAGCCTTAAAGGATTCTGTGGACAGGCACTCTCTAATCCGACGAGGTAGAGAATTCCACAGGGTTGGAGCCACAAAAGAAAAAGCTCTGGCCCTAGAGGATTGAAGACGAACCCTGGGAATCTCTCGCAATCCCTCGTTGACAGAACAGAGTTGGCGAAGAGGGAGGTAGGGCCACAACAGATCTTGCAAGTAGCTTGGACCCTGTCCATGTAGGGTCTTATAGGTCAGCAATGCAACCTTGAAGGTAATCCTCCAATGTACTGGCAGCCAGTGCAGTTCATGCAGAACAGGTGTGATGTGGCAAGTTCTTGGTAGCCCAGTCAACAACCTGGCTGCAGCGTTCTGCACCAGCTGCAGGCGGCTGATGTCTACCCCTGGCAACCCTAGATATAGAGCATTACAGTAATCTAGACGCGAGGAAACAAAGGCGTGAACCAATACAGGGAGGTCATTGTGTGGAATGAGGCATTTTATCTGGGTTATATTCCTCAGATGGTAAAACAAGGACTTGACAATGGCCGAAACCTGAGACTTAAGTGTCAGCTCACAATCAAATGTTATGCCCAGATTCCGCACCTGTTCAGAAGGTCTCAACTGGTTACCCCTTAACACAATGCCAGAGGGAGATCCAGGAGTCAACTTCTCTGCACGATGACCAGGGTCCACCACCAGCACCTCAGTCTTGTCTGAATTTATAGCCTCAGCTGAGGTACTGTATCCAGGGAAGGGTCCCTTCAAGGCCCATAGCCATAAATTACAGTGATGCAGCAGCTCCACTGCAGGTAGGGTTGAGTAGGCAGTTTAATATTAAACACCAACTTTTTCACTTCAATATCGTCGCAACTGTTCAATGGATTTACACAAAATTTTGCATGCACAATTTTGTTGGGTACATCTCTAGACATGCTAAGTTTCATTCTGGTTGGATGTGTGGATGCCGAGATGCAGATTGTGAAAAAACGTAAAAAAAATCACTATTTTTTTGTTGTTTACTTTGCCATCGCGTAGTGCTCAGAGGGTTTAGAATTTTGGTCTGAAATTGTCAGGGTAGAAAGGGATTGCCTCAGAAGAATTTCCTTTGATGGTTCGGTGAACAAATATTAATCCATTGCAAAGTTATTAAATTTTAGAAATTCAGGTTTTGAGCATGCTGTCAGCACTTCAAAAATAGCTGTAAAAATTATTATTCGTGAGCTAAAAGATGACTGTAGATGTCCAAGCCAGAACACCTAGAGCCACCTCGTAGATCATGAATAATAATGAGCTTATTTGCATATTCATTTTTTTTAAATTAAGGGAACAAGAAAAATCAGGTGAAAACTACAAGTTAACCCTCCTTGGTAAGCTTGGTCTGTTCAAAATCACTGTTATCAATTTCTTTTTGGTTTCACCTGTTCATATTGCATGAAGAACAGTTCCTTATGTGCTCCATGTTTTTAAAAATATCATTGTAAGCTTAGCTCATGAATAATCATTAGCTTATTTGCTTACCTTTTTTAAAATTGATGGAATTAGAAAAACGGGCTAGATATTTCTGTACTCACTACAAAAATAGGAGACTACATTTCTCAGTAAAGAAGTTGTGTCAGCTATATACTGTATGCACAATGCCTCATTGTCCCCGGATCCCCTTCCCAATAATTTCCACCACACCTTGCTTTGATGGGTGTTCAGTCAGCCGTATTTTATTATTTACAATATCCTGGATTTACACACTAAATTTCTTTCATGCATGTATTGTCATAACAATCATATTATATTCTCAATTCTTAAACAGAATTTTATCTGCTCATCGTCTCCCCCAGATGTACATCTGGGGTCCTTGCCTTTCGCTGCCCATCTCTTCTGGTGGGTACGGATGTACACCCGTTCCCCTCCTTGGTAGCCCTCCGGATATACACCCAGAGGCACCTGTCCCCCCCGGCCTTGGTCTACACCCAGGCTGGGTTTGTCCTCCCACCTCACCTTTCTCCCTCCCCATTTTTATTTTCTCCCCTCTGCTACTTCTTTTTCCTCTGTCTGCCATCCACCTTAGGCAGTAAATGGCGGCTCTCCTTCTTTGTTCATCTGCCCTTAAATGCTGTTGTCCATCTTCAGCAGCCCACCACAAAATCTCCTCCCAGCCTCTCCCCCCTTTTATTGGGTGGGTGGGTAAAATACTGCCTAGCAAATTGTGATGGGTTGCCTGCTCCATGTAGCCTCTTTTAAACTCCCCTCCACACTCTCTTTTCTTTCCAGTCATCTTCTTACTTTCATCTCCTTTTTTCACCCTCTTTCTGTCAGTCAGTCAGTCACTGTTAGCCCCAGCCCACCCCCACCCCCCCTTCCCTGCTGCTTGCCTGACTGGGGTCCTACTGTCCTTAGGTCAGGTGACCTGGGACATATGGGCCTGACTTTTACTCAAGCAACCCTCCTTGTCCCCGGATCCCTTTCCCAATAATTTCCACCACACTTTGTTTTGTTAGGTGCTCATTCGCCCATATTTTATTATTTACAATATCCTTTATTTACACACTGACTTTCTTTCATTCATGTATTATCATAACAATCCCCTTGTATTCTCAAATCTTGAACAGCATTTCATCCATTCATCATCCACCTAGATGTACATCTGGGGTCCTTGTCTTCAGGTGCCCATCTCTCCTGGTGGGTACAGATGTACACCTGGCTGTACCCCTCTTCAGTAGCCTTCTGGATGTACACCCAGAGGCACCTGTCCCCCTGGCCTTGGTGTACACCCAGGACGTGTTCATCCTCCCACCCCCTTTTTCCTCCTCCCTTTTTTTCTTTTCTCCCAGTAGCCCACCTCCAGCTTGCACAGGACGGTGGGCTCCCCCCCAACTTTTTTTTTATCTACTGCTTAATTCTTGCCTCCAACTTTCTATAGCTGTCCCCAGCTCGATGTTGAAAAGGTCAGCCCTTAGATCAGACAAATGTATCCCGTCTGTCCTATGTAGGTCTGGGGAATTTTCCTCTATCCTTTCGTGTTTTATGACCCTTCCCCTTACTGACCTAAACAGCATACCTACTCTTATTCATTCTCTTTTGTGCCCCATCCATCTCTTTATGTTCCCTTGCGTGCCATCATATCCATCATGGCAATATTTCTGACCATGCCACTATTGTAGCAGGCCACTATGCTTTTCCTTTCTTTAGGTCCTTCTTTATTTGAAAGAAAATGTCCAGCCATGGCCTAGTTCCTTGGTCGTTGGCTCCAGGTGCATGATTAATGAATGCAGCTCCATCCTTGTTGTCCGCATTTCTTGCTTTAGCAGGAGTAACTGTGCTCCATGCATCCCTCATATTCCTTTCCATTGTATTCTTGTGCTGCTCCAATCGTGGTATAACTGCCTTCCCCCAGCCTTCACCGCCGCTCTGTGCTCTATCCAGTATATAAAGGAGTGGCTGCAGATCCATACCTCCAGCTGCTTTCTGGGACCTGTGACCAAAATATAAAAAAAAAAAAGAAAGAATATGAGACCTTACGTTTTGATAACCCCCATTCTTCCCCTCCCCTCCTCCTTTATTTTTTTTGTTAGGTATACCCTGCCACCATTACTGCGTGTTCCTCGCCTGTGGTGCAGCAGCCTTCTCTTGCAAAAAAAAACAAACAGTAAAATAGTCAACAATTCAACTTCCTCATACTGGTTTTGTAGCAGCCTGAGGCCCATCTACCCACTCTCTTCACCTCTTCAATGGACCCCCCTCGTGCTGTCACCTCTGATACAGCGCCTATTCTTAAAGAGTGGGATGAGTAATTACCTGGATCTTTGCCCAGGAACTCAAAAATCTTTTTCAGTACTGCTGCCATCTGCCCCCCCCTGTTGCCTGGGTTCCATCTCCACATTTAAACAGTGGCCCACCACCCTCTGGTCTGATCGCCGCTTATCCTATCAATGCCTGCAACGGGCAGATTACTGCCCTTTCATTACTCTGTAGCGTGATGGTCACTCCTCATCCTGTTTGATCCATCTTGAATCTCTGCAACTTCAGGTCCACCCCTTCCCCTTGCCACTGTGTCTCCTCCCCCATGAGGCCCACTCCCCATGAAACATTACAGTGAAGACTGCCACAAATAGACACACTTTGTTCTCTGAATGGCATACCCTTGGAAGGGCTGCTACGAGCCTCTCCAGCAGGGCCTCCAAAATTGGGTGCTTCCTATCTGTTTCCTTTCCTTTTACCCTCAGCCACTCTTGCATTATTCGTTTTACCATCTGCCCTTTTTCAGGATCCCCCCAACCCCACATGTTGCTAATTAAGCCTATGGCTGATAGGTGTACCCCCCATGGTGGAATGTGCCATTCCATTACTCCAACTACTGACCACAAATTTTTCCACTTGTTCCTCTATGACCACCCCACTTACCTCCATGCCTTGGCTCTCATGGAATGCCTGGAAGCTCTCCATGACTCCTCGTATGTCCTCAGTGTCCTTGCTGACCAAGAGTTCAAAACAGAAGCTCAGCTCCCTCCAACCAATCTCCCACGTGTATGCTGGTACCATCATTTTTCTGCTTTCTGCTCCTGAAGCAATGGCCCAAAACCTGTCTAACTGGAGATGGGAGAGGCTGTCAGCTGTCGTGTTCTGTACCCCTTCAATGTGCTTAGCCATGAAAGACGTATTCAGCCTCGGCCCTTGGAGCACCAACTGTCTCAGTACCCGCATAACTGTCTCGGACATGGTCTGTCTTTTATTGAATGTGTCTACCACTAACCTAAATGTTACCTTTCGGCTGTGTAACTCTTCTCCCCACATACTGTGGCCACCCATATCAGGAATATTTTTAGGAAAATGATGTCTTGTGTCAATCCCGACTGTACCCAGTTTTCTGTCCACTGTTCTGAGATGCATTGCCCTCTGAAATAAGCTTCCATTCCTAACCCCCCAGCAGCATCTGTATATAGGTCCAGGTTTTTATTGAAGACCCAGTACTCTTGCCAAAAGGTTACCCATTGTAAGAATGAAGGAATTCCTTCTATACTCCCAGGTCCTCCCGCACCCCCTTTGATATGTCCACCCAGTGATAGGGCCTGGTGGCCCCTCTTGTTGCCATGGCCAGGTGACGTGTAAACATTCTCCCTAGGGCTACGGCATGACATGCGAAGTTCAGATGACCTAAGAGTTGTACCAGCTGCAGTGGCACCCTTCTCTGCCCTTTTAGCACACCCAAAAGCCCTTTTAGCTTCTGCACCTTCTGTGCTGGTAATCGAAATAAACCTTCTCTTGCATCTGTTTCAGTCCATAAGAATCCAAGACGCCGATTCAGCCCTTCTGTCTTGTCTTCTGCTAGTGGTACTCCCAACTGCCCGTACATTTCCCAAAACTGCCCAAGCATGCAGTCTGCATCTTTCTTCCCCTTCCCTACCGGGAGAAAATCATCCAAGTAGTGGATGACTGCCCTGTGTCTGTAATAAACTCTAGGTACCCACTGCAGCCACATGCTGAATGTCTCAAAAGTGATGCATGCCACCGAACAACCGATGGGCATGGCTTCACAAAAAGAGAACTGGACCCCATACTGAAACCCAACAAATCCCAATCTTCGGGCTGAGCTGGTAGCAACTGAAAGGCTGCCTCGATGTCCGTTTTTGCCAGCTACGGCCCTTTGACCACCTTAATCATCTTCACTGCCTCCTCTAACGTCGAGTAGGTCATCCTGCTAGCCTCTTCACTAATGTAATTGTACACTAACTCCCCTTTGGGGTATGATAGATGGTGAATCACCTGAAATTCATCCGGTTGTTTCTTGGGTACTAGGTCTAATGGGGACACCCTGAACTTGTCAAATGGGGCAAAGGAAAAGGTCCCTCTACTCTCCCTGCTGCAATTTCTTTCTATATTTTCTTGGCCAGGACTGCTTCCTTGCCTTTTATAGATCCCAGGTTTTTGGCCTTGATACCTTCCCTGCGCCCTTGAAAATGTAAACTGAAACCGCTGGCAAAACCCTCCCGTAAGATCCTTGCAGCTCTCTGATCTGGGTAGTCGCTCACCCACTGCTGTAACACACCTAACTTAATCGGTGTCTCTGCCATTTTCTTCATCTTCTCCCTGTTCCCTTTTTCAGTATCATTATCTGTCCACTTGTCCAAAACTCCTCCCTCCCCCAAAACCTCTTCCCTGTTGCCCATTCTCCCAGCTTGCCCCCAAAAGCCCGAGTGTCCTGCCCAAAAGAGCTGGCTCTGAAAACTATTCATACTACTATGTTCCCCATAGGCCCAGCACCTGGAGACTGGGTGAGAAAGAGGACACCTGGAGCATGCGTGTTTAAAGCGGCAGTTTGGCCAAGAGCATTGTGCTTCATTGTATCCCCAACAATACTTCTGCAATCCCCTTGTCCCCTTGGCCCAGTCTCCCTCACCCCCCCCCCGGCACTGTCATGGTTTCAAACCACAGGTCCGAGTGTCTTGTGTCCCATTGCACATCACCATGTGAGGCCATCCTTTGCCAGAACATTTCATCATACTGTATCCAGTTGATGCCCCCCTCATTTTATATGCACTGCGCACTATGAGTGAGTATGCCAGCAGCAGCATTGCTAACTCCGGCTGCTTCTCTTGCACAATGGCGCTGTAATAAGTGAAACTCACTGACCACAAGTCCCATGTCTTTCCCCGGAGACTTTGCACTTCTTCACTCCTCCCTAATAAAACCAATGCCGCTGCCATGTCTTTCTTTCAAAAACTTTATTTTTCTTTATATCTCTTTACTGTCTCTGTTAACAAAAGCAAATATGTCTTCACACTTGCCCTTCCAAATTTTTTCCTTTGTCGCCAAAGGCACATGATCCCCAATTCGAATTCCTGGAGTGTCTATGTCCATTCCCAGACCCCGCAAGCTCCCTGACCCTCCTATCTCTGTTCCTTGCTCACCTTCCTTACCCTTCTTGATTTCACCCACCACCATCTCAAACTCTCCAATCCCATTTGTTGGAAGCGGCATAGCAATGTATATCTCATCCGACCTCCATTTTACCCCCATCGATCTACCATTGCCCACTATGTCCATTGACGCTTTGCCGATCAAGCTCCCCCACCCCAAACTATCCCCTTATTCATTGCTGGTTCCTACTACTCCCCTGACTCCCCTACCCCCCCATCCTGGACCATCTGGGCACTTTGAAGTTTACTGCCTCAGGGGGTGAGCTAGACATCCTGAGAGATTTCAATTTAAATTGGCTCTCCAGTGCTACCTCCAAGTTCTGAAACCAGGTGGCTGCTCTTAACCTGACCCAACTGATCTTTAAACTGACAAGACTGAACCCCAAATTGCAAAACCACTCTCTCCTGAACTGGTCCCTTACCTCTCACCCACACCAAATAATTGCCTCAGGCATCTTGCCTGACTCCCTAAGCAATCGTCACATGATATACTCGGTTTGTAAAATCTATGGAGCCAAGGCTCCCCCTCCCAGAACAATTCTTACCAGATCCTACAACTCCCTGGACCTTCCATCACTATTAAGGGACGTGGCCAGCACAGACTGGTCTGCTACCCCCAGGCTACCTCTATGGACTCTGCTCTGGGGTATTTCAAGTCCAAGTTCCTCACAGTCTGGGACCGCTATGCACCCCTACGGCAGTCTAGTGTGAGGGGTGAACACCTGCCTTGGATCACAGCTGACATTTTGGCACAAACCAGAGCCAGAGACCAGGCATGGAAGTCACTTATAACCTCCAGCTCCCTTGCCGCACACGCCAAATACAGGTCCCTCCATAATGCCTGTACCAGGCTAATCCACCAGGCTAAAGCAAACTACTTCAAAGCCTACTTCCACTCAAATTTAAACCACCCAACTAACTTCTGGAAGGTGGACAATTCATTTTTCACCCCTCCCTTCAAGCCTCCTACCCCCGTCTTAAACGTAGGCAGTACCCCCATAACGGATCCTCTTGCAGTGGCCATGGAATTTAACTCCTTTTTCACAAATTGTACCTTGGCACTTCTGTTCACACTCCCTCCTTACCAGCAAACCCCCCCGTCACAGGATGCTGCTCCTGACTCCTCCTTCTCCTTCTGTCAGGTCACCCCTTCGGAAGTTTTCAACTCCTTAAAGATCCTAAATTTTTCCAAGGGCAAATGCTCCTAACTCCAGGAGCACCTTGCCCTCTCCCAGCTTTCTTCCTTTCTTAACTCCTCCCCCTTCTTCTCACCCAACCAGTCTGGCTTCAGGAAGTCCCACTCCACTGCTACTTCCCTTCTTAGGTTTATGGACTCCATTCTGGCTGGTTTGGATAAAGGCCATATCACCTCAGCTATTTTTGTTGACCCGGCTAAGGCATATGACACAGTCTCCCATGCTCTCCTCCTGGACAAACTCACTCTTGCAGGGCTCTGTACCATGGCCTCCAGCTGGTTCCACTCCTACTTGATAGATAGATCACAATCTGTTAGAATTGGTAACTCCACCTCTTCCTCCCTTCCAGTCACCACAGGAGTCCCCCAAGACTCGGTCCTCGGACCACTCCTATTTTCCATCTTCCTCAATGACCTGCCCACTGCTTGTCCACACACATCCATCCACATGTATGCAGATGATACGGTGCTGTACACATCAGGCCCTTCCACCTTTGAGGTGGCGACCAGGCTACAGCAAGACTTCATTAAAGTCCAGCTCTGGTTTCAAGCAGATCAGCTTTTTCTCAACACCAAGAAAATGGCCTCAATGACCTTTGGCATGAGACAGAGACTCTCCTGGCTACCCCCAACCCCCCCCACCGCCCTGGACAGTGTTACTCTGGAAGCTTGCATTTCCTTTAGATACCTTGGGGTCTGGCTCGACCAACACCTCGACTTTTCTGCACATGTCGATACCATCCACAAAAAGCTCCACCCCAAATTGGTTGCCCTCTATCGCAACCGTGAATGCATCCCGCTGCCAGTCCATCATGCACTTGTGCAGAAAACGATCCTCCCTGTTTTTGACTATGGTGACGTAGTCTATAGCACTGCTCCTAAGTTCACCCTGGCCAGACTGGACCCCCTCTTCCACTCTTTCTGTCGCACTGCTCTCAATTGCCCACCTTCCACACACCACTGTGTTCTCTGCCGGACTCTCAACCTCACCTCGTTACAGGATCGCAGACTGTCCCACTATGCTAGACTCATGGTCAAGTTTTGGTCCCAGTCCCTACTGCCGTACCTGACCTACTGCCGTACCTGACCTACTGCCATCTCAACCCATACCCCTTCAGCATACATTCTCAGGAATTTTGACACTAGGCTTCTGGCTGTTCTCCGCATGACCTCCTCTGCTGGCCAGGCAGCCTTCTGGCATTGCATGCCTAAACTGTGGAACTGCCTCTCCGAAGACATCTGGCACATTCCTGCAACTCTGAAACTCAACTCCCTCATCAAAGTTCATTTCTCCTCCACCTGTGTCTGCGACTATGTATAAGCTCATGCCAAGTTTCTGTTCTGTGAATCCTAGGTTTTGTCTAGGCTAGTGGTCCTAGTTTCTTTTCTCCAACCTCGCTGCAGTGTGTTTTTGCAGATTTTTGTCATACAATGCTACTGTACAATTTGTGTGTAATGAATTTTAGCTGCTGGGTCCTTGTTTTACTACCTATCTCAGTTATTACCAACTGGTCATATCCTATATTCTGTATAGATACAGTATATAAGTATATATATATATATATATATATTATATATATATTTTTTCTTTGCAAAAAACTGCGTTAATGCAACAGTTAGAGTTTTTTACAGTGACAAAAGAGAGGAAATTCAACGTTAGGGTTTTTAACCCTAACTCTTGCTCCCCCCACTGGCACACACACACACACACACACACACAGACACAGGCACAGACATAGACACATGCACACACACACAGAACACACAACTATGGGGGGGCAGTACAAGGCAAAACAACCAATCACAGACAGACAGACAGCATAATGCAACAGAAATAACATACAACTTCTTAAACATACCGCAACAGGCATCCATCATCATATTTCACCAACTGTATCACTTCTACTGCCATTCACTCTCCTATGTGTGCACAGCCTTCTGCATAACAGGATATCACTGATAGTAATGCACATGTAGTGTTGGGAGTGTAGACTCCTTTGCTCTAGTGCTGTGTTACCAACTTGTAAATTTCTGCATAAAACCATTGCACTGTGCTACTACTAATGTCAGCATTTCTTCATAAGAGCATACAGAACACCTCCACTAAGTTGCTTGTCACTGCATGAAAGTGTAGCCACATGGTACCACCAAGCTGGCATTTGTGCATAACAGGGCAGCGTGATGTGTCAGCGTACTTACCTATTTGTGGATAACAGAATAATATGTATGCTTAAATACATGGATTGTTAAGGACATGGTACTTAGCCCTTAGTAGCTAGTCAATTTCTATATAAGAGCATAACAGCATGCTACCGTGAAATTTGGCATTTCTGCATAACAGCATACCCATGACTCCACCTACTTGTGTGTTTCTGTGTAACAGTATAACATAACTGCTAAGATAGACATATTACTGGGAACAAAGCCTCAGCAACTTGGCCATTTCCACATACCAGCATAGCCCAATCTTCCCACCAAATGTCTGAGTTTCGAATATCACCATGCTACAAACAGACAAACACATTACTTGGTGAGTACACATGAGCTTTAGGCCCACTACACTTGCATCCACTTTCCAAAATTACCCATTTCTGCATGATAGTATGCTATAAGAAGTACATCTCATGTATTAGTGAGAGTGTGAGGCCCTTTTAGTTGTTATGCTACACCATCTTGCCTATTTGTGCATCATGGCATAGTCCCATGTTGTCACCAAGTTGCTCATTTCTGCATACCACCATAATATGAGTAGCAAAACTATGTATTATTACCTACTTCATGTGTGTCCATTACAACATAGGCCCACATTCCGAGCAAATTTTTCATTTATCTTAAAGAGCACCATATGAGTAATGAGGCAGATGTATTGGTAGTTCTATCTGATATGCTTCTAGCACATCTTGCTCTAGACAGACAACAGACTAAGATGCGAGGAGAACTGATACAGTTGGTGAAGCATGATGATGGATGCTTGTTGTGGTATGTTTAAGAAGTTGTATGTTATTTCTGTTGTGTTATGGTGTCTGTCTGTGATTGGTTGTCTTGTCTTGTACTGCCCCCATAGTTGTGTGTTCTGTGTGTGTGTGTGTGTGTGTGTCCATGTCTGTGCCTGTGTCTCTCTGTGTGTGTGCCAGTGGGGGGTTGAAAACCCTAACGTCGAATTTCCTCGCTTTTGTCACTGTAAAAAACCCTAACTGTTGCATTAATGCAGTTTTTTTGCAAAGCATTTCCTAACTTTTTGAGAAAGAAAGAACAATGACACATTGTCTTACTATACTACATCAGTAGTATACCTCTGTGATATGAACTGGACTTATAACACTCATAAGTTACATTACCTCAAGCAAGCGATACCGTACCCCACTACATAAAAACATTCGGGATCCTGAATGGAGATCATCAGCCTAACTAAGGCCATGAATATTAACAGAATAGATCTGTGCTACCAACTGCAGACTATTTATGACACTCATTACTTGATAGCATGAGTCAGACAATCCCCCCCAAAAGGTACTGTATCTTGACTGTACACCCACACCCAGCTAAACCCATGCACATGAATGCCATACTTCTCTGATAGAGCATACATCTCTGATACAGCTTCAGACTAGTAACTACAGTCATGAGTTGCACAGCCTGACTCAGGCAATGTCCTTACCACCACCCAGGCCATATGCTAGATGCTAAGTCCATAAACATAGCCCAACTAAGCCCATAACACATATACACAAACTGGACTAGTTGTAACACTCATGAGGTGGATTATGTCAGCCAGGCAATACTCACCACATGAAGAGGTACTGAATTATGAGTGCAGAGCCACAGACCAAGTATACCCAGGAACATCAATGGTATAGTGCTGTCATTGTACCTGTACACCTGTTAAAACACACAGTGCTTACATGGCGTCAGCCACACAATATCCACCCGCCCCAAAACCACACACTTAATGTTCACTACAGAGCCACAATTAAAGTGAGGCTGTGAACATCAGTTCAACATATGGGCAATACCAGCTACACGCATGATAGCACACCAAGTAGTTGCATAGTGCCAATCAGTAAATCCCTCCCTCCCCGTACATGGCCAGATGACTTAGTGTATCGTGAGTACAAAAGGAAAGTCAACAAAAAGGTGTTGACATATACAAGATACATTACTGATATCAGTTGCACTTGTTAGGACAGTGGCGACTTGCATAGCCTGCCCCAAATAATGCCTACAGGTCCTGTTAATCAAGCACAAGATGACTGGTATAGAAAAGCATGGCTACTAAAAGTAGTGTATCATAGCAGTAGCACACATATATTATAAAGAAGGAGTCAAAAATGTTATTATAAAAGAAGAATATTTAATAAAAAAAATTGTATAAAAATATAAACTGTACATATATTCTACATAAAAATATTAAAATAAATAAAAGTGTTTCTTCACACAGGGCAGGGGAAAGGCATAATAAATAAAACATAAATAAAATAAAAGTAGTTAAATAAAAACATAAAAGTATTTCTTCACACTATTAGAGGCACTGTACATATAATAATAAAAAAAAAAAAAGAATAAAAATGAAATGAAAAATAGTCAGTACAATGGCCAGGAGTAACAGGGAGGTGCTGGCCGTTCATGCTGCTGTGCCTTGGGGAGATGATGAGCAGGAGGAAGAGGAAGGCTGTGTAGAAGCGGGTGCGGGTTGGTGCCCCTCATCTGCAGGTGGTGGTGGTGTTGTGGGAGGGGCACCTTTGAGGGGCTTTTCTGCCTGAGGAGCTGTGGAGGGTTGGTCATCCTATAGGTGCTGTAGGTCCTTATGGAGCAGATGGTGAATTGCTTCCGTGCCCGCCAGCTGGTTCTCCACCACCCGTACCATGAGACCGTGTGTGGTCTTGAGTGAAGCAACAGAGGCCTCCTCCTTATCCCTCAGCTCGCGAATAGCTTGGGTGAGGCCCCTGTTGCTCTGCTCAAGACCATGGGTAGCTATTAAGGCTGCATGCCCACATGCCTATGACACTGCAGCGAATCTATTATCTCTCCACCTTGAGCAATAATATCTGCCCTCTGACCAATTACATGATTCAGTTTTGCTGCAGTGTCACGGGCGTGTTGGGCTGCAGCCCTGTTGCCACCCTGCACGGCCTCGAGCAGCTAGCTAAGAGTGTTGCTGATGTTGTTCAGAACGGCAATCTGCCCTGGGAAGAGAAAAATGACAAGAAAAGACACATCACTAAGGTAACATGTTCTCTACTTCACTGATAATATACTGTAGTTAAGTCTCTTGTTGTTTCATTAATGATAGAGGAGATGTATAAACATTTATGGAACATCACTATAGCTGTATTTATTTCATCATACTGTCATTTAACTCTGTTGCTGACACATTTGGCTCCCCCTCCCTTTCAGGTGCTGTAATATACCACTCCTTGCAGCAGAATGTGGTACTATGAACCCCACACTAGTTGTCGATAAATGCAGTTTCTTGACAGATCTAAAGACCCTGTGTATCCCAGAATGTGTAATACTTCTGTAATCATGAAATACAACACTTCCCACCCAGCTACCCCAGAAGCACATCATCTCCCTGAACCTCAGCATGCTCTAACACGCTGCCGAGGTAACTAATATATACCAGAACTCAACTGTTAAACTGGAGTCACAGAAACCACATATGCATCCCACAGAAATGTAATAATAAAGTTATTTGTACAGTACTCTATGATCTGTTTGCAACTCATCAGGTTTCTCAATCTGAGTCACTACTGTACAAATAAGTAGATTGTCACACAAGTATAGCACACATATGCCTTATCTACATGCGCAAACTGCAGTTCAACTGTGAATTTGACGTTGAGAAACATGAACACTGCTATTACAGTCTGCTCCTATGTGCAGAACTACTAGGTGACATACCTGTTAACAAAACAAGTACAAAATAAACAAAATAAAGTGTCTGTCGTTAGATTAGTTTCATACAATACACATCAAAATTTTGTACATTCATTGGTCAAACCAAATAACAACTACATTTCACCATACACTAGATGCTAACTACAGAAAGACACAAAAAATAAGGGTGCAGATAGACATGTAATACCTTGTTTATAAATCATGCAGCATATCGACAGTAAAAGACAAATATTACTACATAAGGTTACAAAACACTTGAAAATTGAACAACTAAACACTTCTATATGTCTCTGTCACCACATACCAAAGTACTGTGAGCGAAACTAGTTTTGTATACACACTGCACTTCAGTAGCTAAATCCTTGTCACCGATAGAAATCTTCCTGAAAACTCATATTCAGCACAGGATGTCTGTTAAATATTGTGGTGCAACTGTTAATGTGTCTGAACTACAGGCCACAAATGTCAGTTCTTGTAGAATATCATTAACATCTGAGCATGAAAAGGTGAGCCTCCGTATCACATTATCTAATACAACAGTCCAGGAATGAGTTGGCATCTGCTCATCAAGGTCACCATCCACGACAACACATTGAACCTTGATCCTCACCCATCTCACTGAAGATCATGCCTAATATGTTTCAAAATGCAGCAGTAATAACATGCAGTTTTATTTTTTTCACAGACATATGCACAACAGATAAAACAAGCATTTGTCAATGCCGAATGTTGTTGCGTTGGCATTGGCATTGACAGTGCCGGAGCTAAAGATGCATAATAAGAATGGCAGTGAAGCATTGAAGTGATGACAACCCCACCCCCACCCTGTAGAGAGCGACAGGCATTGGGGTGTGCCTGTGGGTCATCAGCTATAATGCTCATGCCATTGTACCTCACCCTGCCCTGTAGACACTGACAAGTGCTGGGGTGTGGTTTGGGGTCCTTAGGCGTTATACTTACCCCATTCCATAAGGAAATATGCTGAGGTGGGTGCAGTATAGGAGCGTGGGGTGAACTTTGTGGCCGAACAGTGCAAGGCACACCACAATGCCTGTTAGTAGCTGCAGGGTGGGGGGGGTAGAATGGCATGAGCATTACATCCGAAGATCCCAAGTGACACCCCTGACGCCTGTCAGTCTGTACCAGGTGGGGTGCTACAGCTGGAAACCCTAACACCATAGGCATGTCATGGTAGTTTCACTCCACATTTTCAGCATGGACTGCTTGTCAGGCCACCTCGTGAAAAGCGGCACAATTACTTTGTTAGCTGAAAGGTGATTTTGCACAGTGGCTGTGCCATTTGGCAACAGAGGGATGAAAACACATTTTTGGGCAGGATGTGGGGAATGACAACTGTATTATAGTGTATGTTAGAACGTTGTTGTCCTTGAAAATCTAGTTTTCCCTAGACTTGTTGTACCATTGATGTGATGTCACAATGTTGTTGTACCATCATGAGTATGTCACATCGATGATACAACAGCTCAGATTGAGTGGCGCATGCGCAAGTTGCGATTCGGAGCTGTCCGAAAAATGTCCAGGGCAATTCACCGATGGCACAGGAGGACATTGCAATCCTACAGTAAGTGCCATTTTTTAAAAATTATGGCTGGCATACAGCAGGACAGCTGTATTTCTTTTTAAAACTAATGAAGTAACCGGAAGGAGTGGAGTGATTTTACGGACATGGGGTGGAGGCAGAGAGTCATAGACATCATGGCGCGACCGTGGTGGTAGTCAAATGCTGTTTTGGGATACAGTTTTTGCCCATACACTATAAAAGACAGTGTATGGGCAACAGTGAACAACAACAGTGCCGTTCACTTCTCGAGGTGTCGTGACACCTTCAAACCTCTCAAGCTTTGCTCTCGAGGTTTCAATGGCTGTTATGACAACCTCTCGAAGTGAACAACACTGTTGTTGTTCACTGTTGCCCATTCACTCTCCTCTATGTTCATGAGGAGGCGTAATAAAAAATGGCAACGTTGAAAATCTGGAGTGACAATATGAAATATTGGTGAAGCAATGAGCATGCATACAAACTGTGCAACACACGTCCGTAACCCAATTATTTTTTGGAGTTTGTTAGCCACATTTGTAACATAGGTATTTTGGGACCTCCCTTTATGAAGAGTGGCGCTGCCACTTTGTTAATCTGTCCCAAAAGTTGATTTCCCACAGCCATCACCATGGCAGTGCCACAGGTGTGAAACACATTTTCGCAGGATGTGAAAATGACAGCTGTACTGTTCATAAGGAGGTGTGAAAAAATGGCAGTGTTGAAAATCTGGCATGGAAACATTGCAAAAGTGCAAAGTTACACAGGTGCGTGGAAACTGCACAACGCACGCTTGCAACACAGTCATTTTATGGACTTTCGGCACCAAATTTTCAACATAGGTATTTTAGGACCTCTTCTCATGAACAGTGTCACCGTCAGTTTCTCAAACTGTCCCAAAAAGTGATTTTGCACAGCGACCGCGCTATTCTGTGCCGGACATACAAAAACACATTTTAGCCAGGATATGTAAAATGACAGCTGTACTGTTCATCAGGAGGTGTGGAAAAATGCCAATTTTGAAAATCTGGACTGAAAATATTACAAATTCACGAAGTTACGAGAGTGCGAGGAAACAGCGCAATGCACGCTCGCAAAACAGTAATTTTTTTTATTTTTCCCACCAAATTTGCAAGATAGGCTTTTTGAGAGCCCCCCTCATGAACAGTGGCACTGTCATTTCGTTAATCGGTCTCGAAAGGTGATTCCGCACAGTGACCGCGAAATCACCTTTCCGGGCAGATTAACGCCATGACAGTGCCAGAATTCATGAGGAGGGGTCCCAAAAATCCCATGTTCACAATTTGGTGCTAAAATTCCAAAACATGCATGACATATGCATAAAAGTTGAAAAAAAAACTATTTATTCCATTATATAGCTTACCGGCATTTCCTCAGTTCGTGGTCAGCTTTGAAGAGTGCAGACATGTTCCCGGTCCACTGAAGATCATTGCACCAGACTCTGGAGGTAAGTATGGGGCGAGGGGGGTGTGAGGAGGTAGGGTGCGCAGTAGGTGGGTGCGGGAGGCGGGCAGGGAGACCGCGAAGAACAGTTTTCTTTTACAGGTTAAAAAGATAAAAATAAAAAAATAAACATCAGGGGACATTTTTTTTGCAGGGGCTTTAGCACACTGGGTGGGCTCCCAGTGTGCCACCTAAATGTTTCTGGGGGGATGCTGTAGCTGATGGGGAGTTGGGCACCCCATCGGCACACAATGAAAGCGGGGGGCAGAGCCAAGGGGATTGGGCACCCCTCGGCACATAAAAAATGGAGGGGCATGCATTATGCCGGTGGGGAGTGGGCTCCCCATTGGCATATACATTGGGTCAGTGTATGCCGACAGGGGGATTGGGCACCCCCAAAGTAGGCAGTATGCTGCCATGTTAATTTTTGTTTTTACACCATCAGGGAAAGCACGTCGTGAGGTCCACTGCTTATGATGAGCTTAGCTCACATTGCAGTGGACCTTTTGTTTGATCTCATGGCTACATTAGGTATACATGGTGTGGCGCCGGCACGCAGGCTGATTGGGGAATTCGGGATGCACCTATTGATGCGTGCCTTGCATTTGCCCAACAGTGACTGCACCTCTAAATCTGCACTACCACAAGATGTTGGCTGCACAAGTGCGCCAACATAAAAATTATAGAATGTACTTATGTTCCTCAGCTGGAGGCGCAGGCAGCCCTGCAGCACCCGCTGGATGACCCGCTGCTGGAGAACCTGGTGTTTCTTCCACAGAGGGTTCGATTTCCAGGATATGAACATCCTCTGGGCATTCTGCTACTCCAGCAACACCCTCCATAGCTGGTTCATCCTCTACAAAAAAAAATAGTAAAACACAAAACATTACTTATCTGTCAATGCTAGTATGAGTATGTATATCTCTGTACTACCAGGTGCACTTAATTGTTAATTCTGAGGAGTCCAACATCATCTGCCAAACAATTCCGAAATGACTGTACCCCTCCTCACTGAATTAGAACAGTTACTAGATCCTGACTTGACAACCATACCTTACATAAAGCTGCGTACATAACTGATATCCCTGCCCTCCTACTAGCTGGACACAAGGTAAGATGATGAAGAATTAGAAGGCCTCATGCAGACAATGTCTCACCCATTCTCCTCATTGTACCAACTAGTTTTTAAGGACCAACCACAAAATAATTCCTGTACACTCCCCTCACAACCTCCTTCGATTAAGTATGGTATTCCTCACTTCAGAGTACATGAAAACATAAGTTGTGCACATCAACAGCATACTTTCCTGATTCATATACACAGTAATCATGACACTGAGGGACTGCATATAGTGACACAGTCAATACTCTCACTCTGTACACTAGTTAGTACATATAGGATAGTGTATTGATCACTATACACAACAAGGCTATTCTCAACCGAGTGCTTACTATGCCGACTGGATGACCTCAAGAGTGAAGCTCGAGAGATCTCTCGGTCAGCATAGTAACCACAAGGTTGAGAAGAGCCGTGCTGTCTATAGTGATCCACACACTGTTCTATATAGTGTATGGTGTCTCTCCCCCATCCAAAAAAAAAACAAAACAAATATAATTTGGCACCTACATTTTTCTTTGTTTCCTTAGCAGAAGTCTCGATGCTTACTGCCGAGTTAACCCTGGTCACTAGGATGCACAGTGTGGTTGTTAGGGACCTGGCGCACTTCAATTGGTTGACTTTCGGGTTTGGGTGGGGTTTTGAATTTTTTTAAAAATGGCGTCTGATCCTCTTGCTTAGCGAGAGGACAATCATTCAGAGGACTGGGTATTGAAATTTATAAACAGTCTGGTTGATCCTGCAGCACAGTAAGAGTACATTTAACTTATCTGGTTGATCCTGCATTTTTTGTGGTGTCCTGTGGCTGTGGATCTCTGCTCGATCCATTGTTGTGAGCCTTAGCTGATGATGTACGTACTGCAGCAGAATGAAAAGTCATTCTGCTGCAGTACGGATGTCAGTAGTGCAGCAGAATAACTTTTTCAGTAGCATAGAAATCCATGCTGAACTACGTTCCACCATACACTATATGCTGACTACAGAAAGACACCAAAAATAAGGGAGTGGATAGACATGTAATACCTTGTTGATGAATGTTGTGCATGTAGCATCACAGCGACAAGTTACACTGTGTCAGGCAGGGAATATAGCCTCCTACAGTGCAACAACTAGTGTATCTTGACTGTACAGACACAGCCTACCTAAACATTTGTACATGAATCCTATAAGTATGTGATACCACATGCACACAAGCTGCGACACTCAGTAGTTTCAGCAGCTCTTACAGATAATAGCCCCACTTTGTCACAACAAAAGAGGGGGTTGGGGGCTGATGGGGAAGATCATCACTGTAGAGTAACCGAGTTAAGTTAACCAGCATATATCAATCTGTTAGATTACTGATGGCAGGCACAGACAAGTTTAGACAGTGAACGCTTTGACGCACTGTAGAAGGCAATCATTTTAGATACAAACAAGAGACACTGGATACTGACTGTTGACTCACTTAGTAAGTAAATCTGTTGATAAAAACAGTATGATAGTGTGACATAATATCCAGAAACGTGATATACTGATCACTTGAACTGGGTCACACACAAATGCTTTTACCCCCCTTTGCACACACAGAGAGCTTTAGTGATACCACTTACACACAAGTCATAACAATAAGAAGTCCCCTGTCAATTGTCCCATCTTGTGTCAGTAAGCACTGAAACCTGAGCACAGAGTCACACAGTAAATAAACATGTGAATATCTTCAGTACAACAGTTAAACACATTGTACAATGTCTAAAGTTAAATTGCATTATACTAGCAATGCCTGTAACCAATTATCTACTCTCTCTAGAACATGTACTACATACTAAGTACACAGTCACATTTACCTAAAGATCTGTACATGAATGGTATACACCTGTGATAAGCTGCAGACAATGTACAGGGTGAAGTAGTCTTAAACAGTAACTCAGACAATGACTCCCCCAACCCCAATCAGGTGAACAAAACCCATGAGAATACATACTGTTCCCTTGTTATAAGAAGCCCACACAACTAACAACACTGGTTACTTACATACTGTCACCCTATAATGCTGTCACATACCTAAAATGCTACTAGATCTTGAATGCACAGTCACAGACTAAGTAACACTGTACATATTGAACACATACCTCTTTTGCACCAGTTGTAGACATATCAAGTGAACTTACAAGTTTACTGTCTCAGTCAGGCAATGTGGCGCCTCACAAGAGCAGTCAACTGGTGTTAAAAATAGTGATCACTTGCATAGTAGGAGACAGGCAATACACCCCACTCCCTCCCAAAATGTGCTATGTCAGTAGTAGTGCATATGTACAGCTCACATATAACTATGTATGGGTTCAGTGTACACTGACTGTTAGATTGTGAAGATTGGACCTAACAGCCAGAGTACAGACCCACATCAAAAACAAAACTGTTAACAAGAAGATAATATTTTCAATGACATGAAGTGCCACAAGTAACAAAATTTACTAGCTGTACAGTCTGTGCCCCGCACTATCATCACAGCATGGAATAATACATACTGCACATCCAATTACAAAACAGTTGTCAGTATATCATCATAACTCACCAGCACAGCCGTGCACAAGGACCTGCTGAACAGAAGCCCCTTGAGCCACACCTTCTGGGAGTGGCATGAGCTGCACATGGTGGGAGGAAGCAGGAGCACTTGTTGTACTGGCCGAGTGAGAGAAAAAGAAACACTCAATCTTGTACCAATGATTTTATTGCATACAATATCAACGTAGTGCTACTTAGAGGTCCAGTGGCCTATATTAGTATCTGTTACATGTCAATGTCACAATTGCATCACAAAGACACAGGTTTTCATATGTAATAAATAATGCCTCTCACAGTAGACATCTTTTGGTTACACTGTAGAACCCAGACTTGAAATAAGGTCCAACAACACAGATAGAATATCTCATAGACACTGTAATAAATGGCACACCCAATACCACCCAACCTCCACAGTAGTATCCCAGCCACACAATGGATACTGTCACAAAAAAACAAAGCAATAAATAAGCAAAATTACAAATAGTCAAGGAAAATTCCCCTCAATATCAGTTTTTTAATAAAATACTTCGTCTATCACAATGACCTATTGAGCTCAGCAGCACTACCGTCTATATAACCCAAAGTGGTATTTGTTCAAAAAAGTTATTATGAAGGACTTCAACATACCAGGAGTGGACAGCAGTAGTGGAACAACCAGCAATAGCACAGAGCATTTGCACCTGGATGACATCCAGGACACGTTCCTGATGCAAATGGTAAGTGAACCAAGTACGTTAAGAAATACCTTTGACCTTCTGCTGTAAAATGTGGCGTTTCTGAGAGAACTAATCATGTAAGAACGACTATCACAGAGTGACCACTACTCAATATGATTCACATTGTATATGGACACTGAACAAGTGGACTGTGCCAGAACAGTGCTCCACTTCAGGAAGAACAACTTTTCAAAGATAGCGCAAGTACTGGAACAGTATCTGACCAAAATTGAACCCATCATAATCTCAAACCACAGATCTCTCATTATAAAGCTGTGCAGAGCAGTCTTAACCAGAATCTGGAGAAAGACTCAGAGGTAAAATACAGGACACAGGACCACCTCCAGTATAAGCACTGCTAGCTGTAAATTGAACCAGAGTATCCAAACCTCTAGTGGTTTTCTTACTGGCATATTTATATGTGCATATGTTTTGTACATACTACACTGGAAACATTTAAAGCTAACTTAACATGCTGTCTTCTAAATGTTATCTGTTGCCATAGGAGAAGACAACTCTCATAATATAGTTTCTAAGGATGTAAACAAATCTAAGTCTGTTTGTCAGTTCAAAATAGACCCTGTCACTGCTCTGACACTCCTCATTTGATGTCTGTTGAAATTGCATTGTCCCTCAGAGCTCCATTTCCATATGAGAACTCCCAGGACAATCACAGAGCCTACCATTAACTGACAAATGACACTAAAACACTTGCATACATCACTAACAGATATATCAAAAAACTTGTCTATTTACATGGCAACAAATAACATACACTACATACAAGGGTATACATCTCATTTAGTAGCATCAGTAAAACATACTTATGACCATGATGGCGGTCTCCAAATTCAGGCTTCCATGCCTCCTCCTACATGGCATAGACTGTATCATACCACTCCCTTACACTTCTACGCATATCACCCACCGCAGCCTTCACCTTATAAAAGGTCCACTTCCTCCTGCACTCTTCAGATGTTTTGTTTATTTGATCTCTCCCCAAGGCACGGTTAACCTGGATAAAAACATAGAAAATAAAATACAGTAAATAATTGCATACTAGTGAAATATGTACATCCAGCAATATACAACAGCAGTTAATAACAAAGTATAACAGTATGTGTTTGAGATGTGTAGATCAGAAAATATAGAGACTCAAGCTTTGCCAGCAGGTTAATTTTTTGATGCACATTAACTCTACTTGCATCTGCAGCTACAAGGATTTTCCACACCAACACAACACCTATATGTTTTTATTCCATTGTCCCTCCCTGCTGTCCTGTGCAAATCTGTTTTTTGAGCAAATTAAAATTCATAGTGCATACTAACTCTACAGTTAACACAATACTGTTGCAGTGCCACTTTTCCATACATTTCATTTTCCTTATATATATGTTCTATCTTACAATACTGAGTGTCACTGCATACAGCCCAGTGTCCCTCAACCACATAACTAAGCAATAAGGCATGACCACTATTTATGTTAATAGTATGTTAATCACCCTCTAGGGGTGTATTGTGGCACAAGGCATAGCCAAGTGCTACATGCCCCTAAGGGTAATTAACTGCCCATTAACATAACCCATGGCAAAGCCTCATTGCTACAATCACAAATCTTTTTTTTTCTAGTGTTAAACCTTATTCGGTCTATCCTTATGTTCTACATGTATATTTATCAAACATTAACATACGGCTGATAGAATGTTTGCAACCAATCAGAAAGCTCTGTATCTCAGACACTTTTTATAATCCCAAACAACACATCTCTATCTAAGTTCATACGTCTTGAAGAGAAAAGGTGCCCACACAATCATACTGGTAAAATGAAATTTTGCAGTGAGAATAACTGTTTACAATTGTCATACGCAGCAGCTACTAATTCACAACAAATCTGTGGCACTATAATAGCTTACCTCTTTCACTTGTTACACTCTTACTGGTAGCACACTGTACTGGTCAAAGTGAAACATGTGGCTCTGGCTTGTTGTGAGTCTTAAAAACAGGAATATCTTTGAACGTCATACATTTATACAACACTTAACTTCTGCATAACTCCTTCTCTTTGGACATTTTAACATTATAAAACTTACCACCAGTGTCCTATCTCTTATTAAACTGTACTGCAATGCCATATTTCCACAGGTATCATCACTCTACCATGCTTAATACAAAAAAAAAAATATTCTGTCAATTTGGTAAATAACCTCCCTTACCCCAGGTATGTAGAAGGCTCAGGTCCGTAGTCTGCATTACAAACCTGGGGTTTCACATTCTCTTTTACAGCATCAACTAAGGGCAGCACCTCCCTGTCACTCCAGCACTTGGCCATCTTTCTCTGTAAAAAAAAAAGTTATTTCTTTACAATCATTTACTATGAGATATATTGTGATACCACTATCTGACATCTGTTTGTCTCTCTTTACACTGAACACAGTATGTAATTGCCAACTACAGATAGCCAACAGCAGGGCCGGATTAAGAGGGGGGCAAATGGGGTAAATGCCCCAGGCCCCCTCACCATGAGGGGCTACCACGCGGGTCCGGAAAAACACATTTCCAGACAGTGGCTCTCTCACTGCCTCGCTGCCGGACCGCTGGTGCTTTAAATCCCTTCTGCTGGCGGCTCCTGCAGTTCCTGCTTTTTTCCGGGTGAGTGTCACCACTGTTGCCTCTCTCTCTAATTGACTGCATGATGTTGCGCATGGCAATGGGTAACTTAAGGAACAGCTGGGGGGGGACGGGTCGGGATCCTCCTGTCACATGATCTGCATTCTGCAGAAATTTCAAAGTGGTGGTCATGTGGTGGTGGTCCGAGCGAGGTCACGTCGCATGGCGATGTGCTCACGCACTGCCTGCCCTCCTTCCTCATCGCCGCTGGATCGCCAAGGCTGTGCTGCTCACCAGTCATCAGAGCCGTAATCGCACACGCACGTGAAGTCAGAACGTAAGTAAAACCCACATGCAATGCACCACGATCCAGATGTAGGAGAGAGGCTGACCAGAGCAGACGGTGTTGTGTTGGGAGGACACGGGACTAAGTGTATTACGCTGCCGCTGGCATTGGGGTGGACTCATCTCGCGATCGGGTTCCCGCCTTCCTTCTGGCTACCTCTGTTCAAAGAGACTGAGAGAGAGAGTCGAGTCGATAGAGTTTTGTTTATTAAATAAAATTTCCAATCTTGAATCTTGCTCAGCTGGAAGTTGCTGCAGTGCTGCTTGTTTTTACAGTACTTCAGGAAGTTGCCTTGGTACGGGCCTCTCTGCCTAAAAGTTAAATAGTTATTGATGCCCTGGGCCTAAAAGAAAAAGGGGGTTGGTCATGACTTCTTATTTGACTCAACTAAACAGAAAGAAAAAGACAAGTTAGAAGCGCATCCTTCTTAAAGAGACACTCCAATTTATACAAGCTTCACACACACCCAAAGCCTCACCCCCTTGTTAGGATTTTCACAAATTAAAAAATGTAAGTGCTTGCACTTACTTTTATAATATATTCATAAACTGCCATCAGATAACATGGCGGCGGGTGCAATGGTGTCACATCGGTTAGAGCACGCCGGTATCACACAGGCTTGCTTGTATTGAGAATGAGAAGACATAAGTGACTGAGCCATGCGGTACCATGTTCTAACACAAGATGCTACTGCGCTGCCCCAGCCATGTTACCAGATGACGGAGTTTATGAATATAAATATATAATATAAAGTAACTGCAAGCACTTAATTTCTTTTTTGTGTGAAAAGCCTACCCAGGAGGTAAGGCTTTGGGGGGGGGACTTTGCATAAATTGGAGTTTCCCTTTAAATACATAACCTCAGGTCCACCGCAAAGTATGCGTTTAAAGAGATTCACCGCATCACCGGTCTTGGGCCTTGCACCTGATATATAGCTGCCTTACCTCATGGACAGCACATTAAGATTCAGATGCCGCAAAATAATCAATTTTTTCGCTGCAGTTTACTCAGAAAATAATTTTGCTGGCTCTGCTAGTTGTGACATGATGCCAGGGAGAGCATTGGGATGAGCGTGAGGCATTATAGTGTATGGGCAGCGGCTTTTCTAATTTTTTTTTTTACATGGTATTGCTCAGTTGGTGATAAATGTTGGCAACTGTCGATATAAGGGCCATACTTCAGACCAGGAAGTCCTTGGGACCCGTAAAACTATTTTACGAGTAAAACTGCAGCAAAATAAACAGATTACATCTGTCCATGAAGTAAGGTACATATATCAGGTGCAGGGGCAATATTCATTACATTGGTGAATCTCTTTAAGCAGGCTATGCGTTTACGTGGTCCTCTATAAATACAGTGAAGCAGGCCAGGGAGAGGTAACTGGGAGTGATGCAGAGATAGATGCTGTAGTGTGTAAGGCTACTTCTGTCTCGGTAATCTTTATTTTTGACTTTTTTTTCCTTTTATTCTTCATTTATCCAAAATGTAAACTGCCACCATGGTTTCACAAAACCATTATCAATGTTTTTTTTTTTATGATCAGTTGTGCTTGTTACTGTAACTGTCTCCTACTTGGCCAGTGATCTCTCATTTTAAGATCAGTTTCGTATCCTCCATCCACACATGCCCTTTATATGTTGTATCATGTCAGTGCATATGTTGTTTCTTTTGTGCCAAGGAGTTGAGAATCAGCTATTCAGATGGTTTTACTGTATTCAGCACACTGAAATGTGTGAACATAAGCTAAATAAGAATCAGAAATGCTAATATTTTTGTGCTGCTTATGGGCATCGTAATGCATTAAAAAGGGCTTTTTAACACAGGCAGCACAGAGAAGAAATTGGGATATCAAAGGCCTATATGTTTAATTGGGCTATGTGTTGAAGCAGCATGCATTTAAGTGGGCTATACTGTAATTTAAACCCTCTGTGACATGAACAGTAATTTTAGCTTTTTAAACCCCAGTATCATGGTTGCACCTGCTTTCTCCCACTGTCACAGTAAGTGATAGTCTTTTCTGACCTGCACAGAACTACCCTGAAGTGTGCACGCTCAACTGGCACAAAAAAAGTTAAAGTGCCTTGCATCTGTGTAACACCACTCCTCAGGCAGACCTCAGACTCCAAATAGCTACCATGCATCTCTGCTCCTCCATTGCCCAGTTCTTGTGTTGGGCCTTCAATTTTGAGTAGTCTTAGAGTGGCTTTAGAAGCCACTCCAAAAGAATTGAAGGCCCAACACAAGAACAGCCAGTACCAGCAAATAGAAACTCAAATGATAATTCAGAAAAAGTTGCAAACTTTATATAAGACACCCAAACAGAAGGAAGCTGCAGAACATAAACCAAAAATATTACAAACAGTCTGCTGGCATTAAAGTTAAGGAAGGCCCAGGCAGAAAGCGGTATGTAAAAGATCCATCCACAACATGACAGGGACAGGCTATCTTATTCACCCAAGGACATAGATACAGAAAATACTACAGTTCACTGTACTAGGATGTAAGGAATGCACCAAACAGGAAATAAAATGTAAGGCTTTCTGTAATGGGTGGACGCCATTAACCAAACTTAGTGAGGAACAACAACAAATAAAAAAGGACCTCAAGGGAATCAACAAAGTCGAAGAGGGAGCATCTTCAAAAAAGAGTGTGCAAGAACAAGGGGCACAATTTGAAGATAGAAGGGGGGGCCTAGAGGTAATTTAAGGAAGTATTTTTCACAGAGAGGGTTGTGGATGCATGGAACGGCCTTCCAGAGGAGGTTGTGGAGTCAAAAACAGTGGTGGAATTCAACATGCATGGGACAGTCATAATGCAATTCTAAGGGGGGTAGGTATAGGAAGAAGTAGGCTGCTGTGGTTAACTGGGAGGCATAGTTTTCCTGACTAATTAAGTCGTCCTGGGGATAACAAAATTACATTATAGGTGGGGCGGGCGGTTTATAAAAAAAAAGTTAATGTATATGTATGACTCCCAAATAAACAATAAATGTCCAAGAAATCCGAGAGTTGTTACTGCAGGGATCACACGTAAAAGCCCCTGCAGTCAGGGACAAAAAACAAGGCTTAAAAAATCATGGACCAAAGCACAAAAGGCCCAAAATCAGGGACACACTTAAAAGTTTTAAAATTGGTGCTATCCAGTAACCAGTAATCCAGTATCCAGTCAAATTAATGCTGGCAGAATATAAGGGACTCGTGATAATACATTTTCTGAAGAATATAAGAAGTCTGCAGCTTTATTCAGGGTTTTATTTAACTCTAAAAATTGATTAGCGTTTTGCTCATAAAAGTTCTAAAAAACATTGTGAAAATGCATAGCTCTTGCCTCATTGTATTTAAGAAACAGAGCACTTCTAGAAAACCTATATAAATGCTTTCTATACAGTTAATATTGTCCCAAGAAAAAAAACTGCTAATCAATTATTTAAAACCCTGTTATTGTTTTTTGACATAATTTTATTCTTACAATCATCACTGTTTAGTCAGGGAAACACAGATTTTAGGAGGGACAGTCTGTCCCGGACAGAGTAAAATTTTGAGGTGAAATCAGGGACATCCCTGAAAATCAGGGACACTTGAAAGGCATGGACCACCATCCTGAATTAATTCTTACTCTGGGGTGGGGGCGGGGAGGGTAGCCAGCCAGGCCCGGGTGAGGTACCATAGAAAGAAGTTAGATCATGAACTGGTCTGGCTGGTCTGCTACAGCCTGTATGTGATGTTTTTTCTTTTCATGTTAAATTATTTCGAAGTTCAAGTTGATAATTAATTTCCTGACCTGCTAGTATGTCCTCCGAATACTTCCACACTCTGTGTCTGACCTCCAGTTCCTGCCGCCACCTCTCCCTCTCGTTACTTCTCTGAGATGACGGTCAAGTCAGTGGACACTAGTACTCCCTCTCTTGTCTGAGTGCCCTCCCGCCTCCAGAGTCCTACTATCTCCCTGTTGTTGCTGCTGTTGATCTGACTCCCTGCTCAAGGATCTGATGGCAGGCAGTTGAACCAAAAAATATGCACAAGTACAGAAGCACTGTAGCAGAAGCAGAAAACTGACACACACACACACACACCCCCCATCCACTGTGCACTGTAATTTCCTTGTTGTTGATGTAATAGAAATGCCCTTCCTTCCTTTTGAGAGTGAATCTACATGATTTCAAATTCATTCAACTACTTGATTTTAAGTTGTTTAAATGTATTAAATGGAAATTGTACTTTTATTACCTCAACAACAAATTACAGACAGTGTTCACCTTGAGGCTATGTCATCTGCAAATAACTTCCTTCCTTATGACAGGACTAGAAGGCTAAGTCGAACTTACTAGTGCTGTCATAAGGAAGGAAGGAAGTTATTCACAGTTTACATATCCCCCCATACCAAGATACCATATGTGGCTGATCATGGTACCCCTTACGCTTACCAGGGCAGGGAGGAGGAATTACTGCAATTAGGCATTTCTTTGTGATGGAGAACGTTGAGTTAAAGGGTTAGTGACCTACCTGCTTAACTTGACAACTGGTGTCGTGTTACTGTCTCCCAAAGCAAACATGTTCCTTGACCTTGCCATAATAATGTTGCTTCCCTGTCTAACTACAATGCAGTTACTCATACTGTTGGAGCCCTCTGTGGTGAGGGAGGCTCTCTCCATAGAAACATAGAAACGTAGAAGTTGACGGCAGATAAGGACCGCCGCAAGGCCCATGCAGTCTGCCCATTTCTTTCTACCTGATAAATGTGCCATTGTCCTTTGCTCTGTCAGTGGCCTATCTAGTCATACTCATTTGTATTGTTCATATGCCTATCCCATGCCTGTTTGAAGCACTGCACTGTATTCACAGCCACCACTTCCTGAGGTAGGCCATTCCATGCATCCACCACCCTTTTCTGTGAAAAGAATTTCTCACATTATCCCTTAATTGGCCCCTCTAATCTCATGCTGTGTCCTGTTGTCCTGCTATTTTTCTTTTATTTAAACATGTTAGACTCTTTCACCTTGTTAATGCCCTTAAAAGTGTCCCTCCTTTGCTCAAGGGTATACATATTGAGGTCTGGTAATCTGTCCTCATATGTCTTCTGATGCAGTCCTGCACCATTTTGGACTTTTGTTGCCCTTCTCTGGACTTGCCTCAATTTGGTTAATGTCCTTGTGAAGGTGTGGCTCTCAATACTGCACGCAGTACTCCAGATAGGGGCCTAACGAGTGTCTTGTACATACAGAGGGATTATTACCTTCCTTTTACGATGACTGTGATACCCCTACTAATACACCTTAACCCCCCCCCAGCCTTACCTACTGCTTTAGAGGTCTGCTTGGATGATTTCAGGTCATCAGTGATGTCATTTACAGTTCAGAGGGCTTTATTTGGCTTCAAGATACAGTATTTTTCTGTTTCTCTATTTTCAGAGCATTTTGCTATCGAGTCTGAATAGTAAAAAGAGAAGACCGCGGCGCCTGGCCAACTCGAGTAGACAGTTGTTGTAATTCATTCATTTTCAGGCAGAGAGGAGACTAGGAGAGTTTATCAGAGGTAAGTAAGACTGCATTTTAGTTGTTTGTCATCATCATTTTGTACTAAAATTTATGGGAATAGTGTACAGTACATATCTGTATGACAGCTACATCATGGCTTGCAATTTCAAATAAAAGCATGCTTTATACATGCTGTGTGCAACCAATAATACCCAACAGGGTGGGCGGTCTTGAGCTGTACCCGCCCACCAAGGGGCGTAATGATGCTTGATGCCACAGGCGGAGGGTCTTATAGCCCCTGGAAGGGTGGATATAGCCCATACCACCCACCCTGGAGGGTGTTATTGTGCTTAGAAAATTAGGTTATATGTGGATTGAAAAAAATAGAGTTGCTTGTCTTTGGGTTAAGAGACAGGTGAGCATCGGATGTGAGTGGTGGTGAGCAGACGGCATGGTAGCGGTCATAGTCTGAAAATGAAAACTGCTGTTGTTGTTTTTGGAAATCTTTATTTAGATTGTCATTTTGGTGGTGTCTGCTATGTGTGTGCATGAGGGTTGGAGCTTTGCCAGCTCAGTGGCTGTCTTGGTGACTCAGAGAAAAAATGGTGGTTTTCAGTTTTGATTTTAAAAGTGTGTGACCAGGATTTTCTGGATAATGGGGCAAAAAATGCCACGTTAGTCCATTGTACTGTCAAATCATGACAGCTCAGGTGTGATTGTGGATATAAGAAAGCAAAGTAACTTATTTATTTCTTTTCCACTGGCTATGCTCTGCTTATTTCAGCAGGGATACGCATTAGGTTCATAATTTTTATTGGGAGAACATGTTGTGGACTGGTGTGTGGTCTCAGCTCTCGTTAAGACAAATACAATGGCGGAGATTTGAAAATGAAATGAGGGTGATGGTCATGGGGTTGGCTGGGCTGATAATTTTAATAAGAGCGGCCATCAGTTGTGTGATAGATGCCCAGCTAGAGAAGTCCCTCAGCCAATCAGAAGCCTGGAATACTTTTAACCATTTTCTAAGTGGCAGCTTGAGAGGATGAATAATGGTGCTCCACATGTTTCTGATAATTTTGGCTAAAGCAGCTGTGCATGAATCTGGTGAAAATGTTGACCTATACTTTTTTATGCTATTTTAGATTGCCACTTACCTTCTGACTTGTATGGTACCCATTTTTCCACATTTTGGTTCAGGAATGAAAGAAAAAAATGTGCGTCAAAATTTTGGATAGAGACTAACATTATTGTGGCGTCCAACTACGCTGACAGTTAACTGTGTGATTACTAACAATTACTACTGTATGCAGTTCTTTCCAATCCTCATTTTGTTTCCCAGGTCTGACTGGGACGTATGGAGACAGTAAAGGAGTAAGATTAAAGAAAATGCCACGAAGGGTTTTGCAATCAGGTGCTCTGAAACGTCGCATTGCGAAAGAGAAGCAAGATAAGCTGAATTCCGTGTTGGCAAAGACCCCTCGACTCAGTCAATTTTTCACGATTAATGCTTCTGTGTCAACTGATGTCCTTGTCACCCCAACTAGTTATCCTCAGCAAGTGTGAATGCTACTGTCAACTCTGAAGTTTCACAGGCACATGATCTTATCATCGGAATCTGATTTAGAACATTTTGAAGACAATACTGTGGTTGTCCACCACTGTCCTTTGACTGGCAGTTCCACAAATGAAATTGATAACATGTTTTTGGGACAGAAGGAGCTTATCAGCGATTCATCACACTCAGTGCATGATGAATATGAATGTCGATCAACTGATCCTCCATGGAGTGTTCCCCATACGCTCCGCCACAGTGGACTTCTGGATTGAGAAAGGACCAGACAGTTGCCAGAATAAGACTGACTCTGACAGTTACATGAAGTCAAAGTGTTATTACAACCCAACACAGAGACAGCCAAAGGGCATTTCCGCTTCATGAAAATCACATGTTCTTCACCAGGCGGATGAATGGTGAGAGTGCATCTGAGGAAATGGATGCTATATAGTCCTTCAAAAGGCTCTGTATACTGTTTCTTCTGCACGCTGATGACAGTCAGAAGGATCAGTTTTCGCAAGTTGATGGTTTTAATGACTGGAAAAAGAGACGAGAGAATCCAAGACATGAAGAAAGTGACCGCACAGAGAGATTGCATTCTCAGCATTTGCAAACCGCCGCAAAGAATATTGCCATGTTGACCGCAGTTTGGAGAAGCAGTGTCAGGAGAGAAGCAGTATTGACGTGATGTATTTTGTCGGGTAGTGGCTGTTGTTACTCATCTGGCTGAGAGAGGCCTGCCCTTCCGAGGAGATGATGAAATAATTGGATCAAAACATAATGGCAACTTCCTTGGTTGCATAGAATTGATAGCAAAGTTTGATCCCTTTCTGGCAACACATATAGAAAACTTTGGTAATGCTGGTCGAGGAAAGCCTGCTTACCTGTCCTCAACTATATTTGAAGAATTCATTCAAATCATGGCGAACCATGTTCGAGGCACTATTGTTAGAGAAATCGCAATGGCCAAGTATTTCTCAGTATCTGTTGATTCAACGCCTGATTTAACTCACATTGATCAGCTAACTGTGATAGCTCGATATGTTTTAAATGGTGTTCCAGTTGAGCGCTTCTTGACTTTCCTGCAAATCAGCAGTCATATGGCTGAAGACCTAGCAAATACTCTGCTAGACTATCTGAAGACTGAAGCCATTGACTTTATGGATTGCCGTGGCCAGTCTTATGACAATGCAAACAACATGGCTGGACGATACTCTGGCATGCAAGCACGACTCAGACAAGGAACCCTCTAGCAATATTTGTACCTTGCGCTGCCATTCTCTGAACCTAGTTGGTTCTAATTCTGTTGATTGCTGTGTCGAGGCAGTCAGCTTCTTTGGCTTTCTGCAGAAAGTATACAGTTTCTTCTCTGCGTCTACACACCGCTGGTCAGTGTTGATGAAACACTTAAAAGAGAAAGGTGGTGGATTGACACTGAAGTCACTGTCTGACACACGATGGTCTGCAGGGGCTGATGCCGCTAAGGCACTCTTTGACAGCTATGCCAACATCAAAGCTGCTCTAGAGGAAATGGCTGATGATGAACATCAGAATGGCACCTCAAGACATGAGGCAGACTCGTTGTCCCAAACAATAGAGTTAGTCGAAACAGCATTTCTTTGTGATTTGTGGAATACCATTCTTGTCAGATTTAATGCGACGAGCAAATCTTTGCAACATAGCAAAACTGATCTTAAATCAGCTGTTGAATTACTGACATCTCTCAAAACCTTTGTCAACACATTACGTGATAGCTTGATACATTTGAAATGAGCACAAGAATTATCTGGCTCCTCTACTTACAGAACTGATCAGTCAAGGAAAAGGAAAAGAAACATGCAGTATGACGATGTGCAATCTGAAGGAGTTGTTCTAACAGGCAGAGAGAAATTCGGACTGAGACCTACTTGGTTATAATAGATTGCCTCATTATGGCTTTGAATTCAGGATTTCGGCTTACCAAAGTGTCTATGATCGCTTCAAAGTTATAGTGGACTCTGACGTCTTAACTGATGAGGCAATACATCTTGAGGCTCAGAAATTAGCTCAAGAATACCCATCAGACTTGTCTGTTGAGGTCTTCCTGGTGAAATGTCTCAGTTCATCAGCTTTGCAAAGGCAAGAGGTTGTGATTCATCACTATCTCGAGCATCACTACTTCATACTGAAGAACTGCAAGAGACCTTTCCAAATGTTTTGTCGCCTTTTCGCATGTACCTGTCACTAATGGTGACTAACTGCTCTGGTGAACGCTCATTCAGCAAAATGGCCTCATTAAAAACAAACTGCGATTCATAATGCGAGATGACCGTCTCAGTGCACTCACTCTTCTAAGTATTGAAAGTGATCTACTTCGACAAATCAGCTTTGATGACATTATTGATACATTTGCAACTGCTAAGTCACGCAAATGCCATGTTCTAGTAGCATAAATTGATTTTGTTTTGGGAAATTATGATGAATAGAGAATGGGGTGACAAACGACTAAGTGTCAGGGTAGGGATCCCATGGGCCCTTCCACCAACCAAAACAAGGGATTTTCTGGAATGCAACTTATTTCTACCTTTTTCTTTCTTATCCTCCTCCTCCCCCCTGCCTGGGGTATATTCCTGTTAGTTACTAAATGCAGCACATGCCCCTGTGCACTATTCAGTGTAACTGTGCTTGGAAGTTGTTCATGGGACATCCTATGCACCTTTTTGGATTGACTACACTACCTCTTACGCAGGGTACATCCCTATGGTTGATGGAGAAGCTAGCCCATTTTCTTGATGAAATTGTTTCATTGACT
Source organism: Neoceratodus forsteri (assembly GCA_016271365.2). NCBI lineage: Eukaryota > Metazoa > Chordata > Ceratodontiformes > Ceratodontidae > Neoceratodus > Neoceratodus forsteri. The sequence goes on from CM057453.1 coordinate 1,144,040,849, forward strand.
ATGTCAGACTGTCTTGATTGGTATGCCCTTTCATTCTTGTGTAACTGGGCTGTTTGCACACTACCTGTAAGGATGCTGGGGTAGATGAACACATCTCTACTACCTTTGACTGTGTAGTCCAGTCCTGCAAATCCATATTCATCTAGGTTCACCTTTCTTCTAAGTTCTCCTGATGTACACACTGAGTCTTGTCTTCTTCTGGGGCCTCACCACTTTTACAGAGGTTGTCCACATTCAGGCCCAGATGGGCCACTATAATATAGGAGAAATACAGAGATTTTTTTTTGTTGCCCTAGATATCTTCCATAGGGACTCTGACGTGGCCAAGTTCTGGCCCTTTTCTTGGCACCAGCAGAAGTGATGTGAGGCTTTGACACCAACAGACCCTGGAGTCAGTGCCTTATCCCTATGCCGTCCACCTCAGTGGCCAGTGAATCATCTTTACACTTGTCTTTGGCTGCTGAGTACTCTGTACTAGCAATTCTTTAGGCACTCCAAGATGTCACCCAAAAAAAAAAAAAAGAAAAAAACTGGGACCTCTCCTGTGCTCAGAGACTCAATAAACTGTTCTGATAATGGCTAATGGCTATCCTATCTCCAACCTTAGCTCCTTTAGTACCCTGGGATGTATGCCATCAGGTCCCACTGCCTTGTCCACCCTGAACTTAGCAAGCTGTTGTATGTAGCACCCTTTTCTTTGTGAATGGAGTCGTAACACCTTCCAGACTCAAGCCCCCGCCTCACCAGACCTCCCCAAAGTTTGAACACTGCCCTTATCCCACGCTGTCTCACTTTGCAAATATTATATGTATTTGTAGTAATATCCACCGATGTTTATATATTCATATTCTGAAAGCACATACAAATTTGTACTATCCATATATGTGAACATGGAAACATACAATATATGATTTGAGGCAGTGCATGTACAGTATTTTTCCAGCATAAAGTGTCACTTTTTACAGTAGGAAAAATTCAGAAAACGATAAGGAAACCCCATAAAGTGCACCATTTTCAACCATTTTTTTCAAAATTTTCTGGGGGAGCATGCCCCCAGACCACCCTAGATGGGTTGGGGATTTTCACATGTCATAAACACTGCACACGCATGGGCCCCCCAGAGGTCCAAGTGCCCCAGACCCCCCAGGAGCTTAATCTGGCCCTGGCCAACAGTACTATAGTGGCTACCACTCACTGTGCCACCATCTGATCATGTGATTTTGTTTTCTTCATACCTGGCTTCACCACAATACACTGGTGAACAAACATGTGGTAAAACAGTACTGGTGATGTCCCCTGTTGCACACAGAACTGCTAAAATATTCTTTACATTAATGTTTTAATGGAATTGCATCACCCACCCCCTCACAGTGCTGTGTCTAGCTGACACAACACCACTTATAAAAAAAAACAGATAAATATACAACTTCAATAGTAGTTAAATCATTATTCAATGTAGCATAATTGTGTACTAAGATCTTGAATATGTAAAGAACACTAAAACTATGGGTACTTACTATTCAGTAATATGAAAGCAAATGATGCATTTGTCAAAAATATTTTCCAATCTGTTGAAAGAGATAGAGGTAAACTGTTACAAAACTGCCAAGATGCAAATAAAACCATCAGTGTCTATGGCACAGCTCACTAATATAAACTTTACACATCTTAATACTCTCATGAGTTATACACCACACAGGTTATCCCCCCCCAATCAAACAGTTATTGGAATTTAAATTGAAACCCACAGCCAGAGTAGAGTCTTGTAGATCAGCATTATACCTCCAAGGTGGCAATTGTACACATATTAGAACTCTGAGTACCTGCATAACATCAGTCACACTATAGCTCCTTTCGCTGGAACAGACAATACATTGTAAATGCAGAACCACACCTCAACAATAGTACTGTAAAAGAATACTGTATCACACCTAAACATACGACTACAGTTGCATGCAACTTAGAACACTAAGAACGTACCTTCAGCTATGTAGTAGCACATTATCACCCCCCAGACTACCACTAGATCCTCACTACACAGCCGCACCACACCCACAGCTGTACACATCAATGGTACACCTCCTTGAAAGCACCCATACATGTATTACAACACTTGGTACTTGCACAACAGCATCGACAAACACCCCATATCATCGAAAAAAAAAGACATACTATATCCTGAGTGCAGAGCCAGCGTACAGGTGAGTCCATCTACATAAACATAATGGGCAGAATTCACAAACAAGATGCACCCAGTGCATCTCAGCTGCCCCAATGCAGGGGAGATGCACTTGTGCATACTGGGTGATTCAAAGAGGAGGCATAGGGAGATGCCCCCAGTGCATTCCCTCTGTGAATATCACAGGCGCAGCCAGTCCACGACGCCCCAGAGCATCTCAGGATGTACTTGCACATCCCCATGGCAGGCTGTCAACCCATTGCGGCAGAGGATCTCACGATGCCCTGTGTCCAAATACATGATTCACAGCCAGAGGCATGCAAATGAGGCCATTAGGCATGTATGGCACAATGGGACCATTAGCATGCCATTATAGCCCCATTTGCATTGCGTCTCCAGGACTGCCCCACTGGAATGCATCGCCTGTAGCCACCTTCCCTTTCTGGCCTGACCCCAGCCCAACACATGCTGCTGCCAGCGGCAATAAAAGTAATGACACCCACCCAGCCCCCATACAATGCTGCTCCCGATGGCAGTGAAAGTAAACATGACACCCCCCAAGGTCCCATCCAATGCTACTCTCAGCAGCAGTGAAAGTAAATATGACCCCCTCCCAACCCCATGTCCAATGCCGCTCCCAGCAGCAGTGAAAGAAAATATGACCCACCAAGCTCCCATATGATGCCGCTCCCAGCAGCAGTCAATAACAAGATGAACCCGACTTCCAGCCCCAAGCTCTCAGTACACTCATCATCCACAGTAGTCAGTCAGTGCAGACAGCCCCCCCACATACTCCTAACCTACCTCTGTCCCCCACCCCAGCAGGGTCCCACTGTCGTTGGGCAGCTCAACCCACCCACATACCGCCATGTCCAGCCGCCAATAGAGGTGTCTGAGAATGACAGCTATCATTCAGTGAGAAGCTGTACAATAGCTGTCATTCACAGACATCTCTCTCAGTGGTTGGACGTGGCAGTATGTGGGTGGATTCATCTACCCACCGACAGTGGTACCCTGCTGCAGTGGCGGGTGATGGGTAGGTTGGCGGTACTTAGTGGGGGGCTGTCTGCACTGGCTGACTGCTGCGGACGGGAGCTGTACTGAGGGGTTGGGCCTGGGAGCAGGGTTCATCTTGTCATTCACCCCCACCAGAAGCAGCATTTTACAGAGGCTTGCAAGAGTGTCATATTTTCTTTCACAGGTGCCAGGAGCAGTATTGGATGGGGACTTTGGGTTGGGGGAGGTGTCATGTTTATTTTCACTGCCGCCGGAAGCAGCATTGGACACAGGCTTGTGGGGGTGTCATGTTTACTTTCACTGCCGCCGGGACTGGCATTGGAGTAGGCTTGTGGAGGGCACACTGGACTGCCAGGATCTGCGGGCTGCTGTGCTGCTACCTGCAGTGCGGCAGCCTGTGTGTAAGTGGCCAGCTACTTAATTCTAGATTTTCTAGACTTATCTCTCTGTGGTGCATCCTCAGACTTGCCCCGACATTGCACCAGAGAATACAGCTGTAAATGGAGTTGCACCTGATATGCTGGCCACACCCACGTCACAGCCCCTCCAGATGTGCCACATAGCATTACTAGCATTGTGCGGCACATTGGGAATGCACTACCACATCACCACCCTGCCATAATCGCCCTCGGGTACATTTCAGAGATGCCCCGGTGCATCTCTTTTGTGAATCCTGCCCAATAACTCCTTCATAACAGTTGTCCACAACCTAGAACATTAAGAAGTTCCCTGCCCTCACCCACAGATAGCCACCTCCACCCCCTTGTGAGCCATGAATGCTACACCCCCTCCCACAAAATCAGATTCTAGATCTTGAGTGTAGAGCCAGAATTGAGCTAAACACATACGACATAAATAGTACACCTCTCTTATACTACGTGCATACCAGCCACACAACAGCTACAACACTGACTAGTTGTAAATCCTTAGGCAAGAACCCTCCCCCAATCAACCCATATTACATCCTGAGTGTAGTCACATCCCAACAATAGTTTTCAATAGTAACAGTACACATGTTTACAACCAGCTCAATACATGTTACAAAACTAAGCACTTGGACAGCCACAGCCAACCAATACCTCCCTTCCCTCCACACAGGTATTAGATCCTCAGTGCACACCAACACCCGAAGCTACCCAAGAACATCAATGGCACAGCTCTTGAACACCAGGTAGACACATGTTAGATGACTCGTGAGTAGCACAAACTTACATACCTGATGCCTCCCCCCAGTATATCACACAGTGTATATTCACTGCTAACTCACAGTGCACATAAATCTGTCCATATAAATTTATAACTCCCTCTTTGCACCAATTCTCTACTTCTTATTCAGACAAGCTACTGGATTTTCTGTCTAGAAAGAGAGTTCAAATAGACCTCTAATGAGTGGTACTCAGCTCTATCTGTAAGATAAATACAGTGAGAAACAAACACAACTAACATTCTCATTCCAGAGTGGCTAATGCAGACAAAAATCTATTGTTATGTCTGCAAAGGCTATTTCTAGTGCTGTTTTATTTATTAAACATTCTTTTTGTTTTTTGTCCGAGAATACTGCCTGGTCATTGGCTACACTGAATGACTTGCCAACAATACCCATTTCCATTGGATGTAGTTACTAGTCATTTTGGTCAGTTAAACTGTTCTCCCTGTCTTTCTCAGCCAGCAGCTTCAGTGCCGAGTACAACCACAGCTCTCTATCTTACTGACATACTTTTCATAACTGTTAAAATTCACCATTTTTTAAAATAGTCTGCTACTGTAGTATTATCACAACTGTAAGTATTCAGTGTTCAGAATATACTTTTTTCTGAGAGTAAATACTTCATCTTACTTGCACAACTAAGTTTACAACAGTCTGTGATTGCAAACAGTCAATAATTCATCATAATAATATTTTCTACTAAAATAAATGTGTATACTAAAAAAAAAAAAAAAAAAACCCAGTCAACATTTCCAATACAGCCAAATAAAAATTCTTAACAAAACAAATTACTTTTACTGTGGGCAGGGCCCCTAGTGCTTTGTGGCACAATTTTCTGATTTCTGTGGCAGGGCTCCTTGGCTTCTGTGGCAGCATTTTCTGATTTCTGTGGCATGATTTATGTATTTCTCTGGCATGAATGCAGTCCTGCCATTGGCTAAATGTGATGTGATGTCATCGATGACATCACATGCTGAGCGCAGAGGAGGGGCTTCAGGATAAACGAGATGGGAAAGAAAGCATGACACTATGGAGAAACAGTATATCTGAATGAAAATTCACCAAAAACAATGAATTCTGTGGCACTGTATATATTCTGCGGCATGATGCAAATTCTGAGGAAAATTCCGCAACAGCAGAATCACAGAATTCCAGGGGCCTTGACTATGGGTAACAGACAGAAAATACATAAAATGTGCTGCTTGGCCACCAAAGTAACAACTTAGCAGATCTCCTATTTAAGTGTACAAGTTTTGCAGAATAATATTATTTGAGGCAATATCTTCTTGCTGACATAATAATTTCTGTTATAGGACTGGGGATATAACTAGCACTAACAGCCACAGACACTCACTACAGAAAGTAAAGAACATCTTGTTTTAGCAAAAGATACCAAAATATTGGTGAAACAGTACATGCACCATAACACAGTGCTTAAACCCCAACTTTACAATCATGTACATTTTTCACAACTACCTTATGAATTAATTTTAAATTGTTTTGGGTAATAGCCAACTCTCTACTTACAGTCATGCACTGCAGCCACAGCAGTTTATCTGAAACACTTAAAATAGCCGCTCAGGTGTTATTGTTTGACTCAATTGGTTCATAGAAGTCACATGGTGAAGTTACCCATTTCTTTGTTCGCGAGACTGCAAAATCTTTGATCGTGACTCGCATTGTTTGCGAGGATTGACCGTGACCTTACAAATTCTTTGATCGCGAGAACAATGCGAGATTTCGATACTGGAAGTTGTTCAGCAGGCAAAAGTCATAATTCTAATCACTTTTAACACAGTGAACAGTTATGTATCTTTCCATTGCTTATGACACATAACTATAACAATTAAAACCATTTTTAAAAAGGTTTGTAACATTTAACAATATTTTAGTGTTCTTTGATCATGAGCATGCAAATTCTTTGATCGTGACTCACTTCGACCGTGAAGATCGTTTGAGACGTTGCAAATTCTTTGATTGCAAGAATAACGTAAGATTTGAATGGTAGAAGATCAGTAATGAAAAATAAACATGTTTTTCACTTGTTTTCAATGCACTATGTACTGTTATGTCTTTTTATCACTTAGAACACCTGTATGTAACAGTTAAAATTACTTTTTAACATTTTTAAACATTTTAATAGTATTTTCAACTCTTTGATCGTGAGCGAGCAAAATCTTTGATCGTGACTTGGTTTGACCGTGAGTATCGTTTGCGAGCTTGCAGATTCTTTGATCATGAGAATAACATGAGATTTGAACCATGCAAGATAACATCTTTTTAAAAATTCATGTTTTCTCACCAGTTGTCAACACAACATATAGCCATATGTATTTTTTCACTTAGAATATGTCTGTATCACAGTAATAAGTATTTTTAATCATTTTATTGTATTTTTGCGATCTTTGATCACGAGTGTGCAAATTCTTTGATCGCAACCCAATTTGATCGCGAGGATCGTTAGTGAGACAGCAAATTCTTTGATTGCGAGAAAAATGTCAGATTTACCATGTATAACTCCAGTAGCTTTGAAAAACTTGCGTTTCTTACTCAGCTCAACATCTCCTTTATGTTAATATGTACTTACATTTGCCACCATAGGCAATAACATGCCTTCCATACGTCTAAATGCCTACAGCTTCAGCATCATGCATCATTACACCCCTCTGCATTACATTCTTCCAGCAATACTACCCACCTTCTCGGATATAACGACTTGCTTGCATATCTCATTTCATGATATTTTATAAACACTCTGCTTGCAAATTGTATACTATGGCTCCAATTCTAGAAGCTTGCCACATAGTGGCACCAAAGGAAACTGGTACCAAACACCCTTGCAACATGCACCCTGCACCCTACTTTAGAAGTTGCATAGTACCCACAGCTAAGTCCTGCAGCTTCCGACACACAGCAAGTAATGCCAAACTACAGCCATACCTAATAGGTATATCACAAGTGCCCCCCATCCAGCAGCAAACATAAGTTACCTCTCAAAGCCTCATACGGCAAGTGCGTCCCCACCCCAGCCACTCCTCCCACCCAAAGTAAATGTTGTAAATCACAAATAATAAATTAACCCCACAATACTTGGTAGGTTAGTGGCATCTCAACTTACCCTACCCAGCAGTACCAATCTATCCACATCCCCCTCCCCTCCCCTCCATCGCTAGCTGGTGACTGGCACACCCCACATTTCACCTATGCAGCCATCTGCCAGCTGACACCACATGAACACTTACTGTATAAACATACTCAGAAATCAATCAATACTTAATAATCTAACTTGTGTGCAGCTGACATGAAGTAGACGTAGCGTTCATGTCCATGCCTTTAGTTGGGTTGTCCATTTGTACTCAAAATCAAATTCGTGATCTGCAAGGGTTCACACACTGCTTGCTTGACACTGTGCAACTATTCACTCTTCTAACCGCTCTACAGCTGGTATGAGGGGGGTATACCATTCATGTCCATTTGGACTGTGAGTCTGCACTCAGCATGCAATTAATGCTCTGTGGCTGGGACATACAGTATGGACATTGCTTGTCTCGCTCCATGTAACTGATGAGTGTAGTAAATACCCTGCACATGACATCACATAGCCATAGCATTGATCTTCATAGACTGACTTGGGCTCTAGCTCTACTCTCACCATCCAGCACCTCTTTGTGGCAAGACAGACAGCACAGGCGGCTAGTGTCTGCCTTAGCCCATCCAACTCCTCACTGTTCCAAGTTGCATACAACTCATAAGAGGTAACTATGCAATTTATGTACATCACTTCATTTAGGCTGTGCCTCTCTGCTCAGCATCCAATTCCTGGTCTGCGGTGTGGGGCATTGCCTAGCTGATCAAGTGCAACTGATAACTATTGCTACTAGTATACACACTGTATTACAAAGCTATATCATTCATGTTAATCACCTTACTTAGGCTGTAGCTCTCTACTCAGCATCCACTGCCTCTTGCATGTGTGGGGGAGCAGGTATTGTGTGGCTCACCCCATACAACTCATCAATGTTCTACATTGTGTGCAGCTCATATCAAGGAGGTATACCATTTATTTCCATGTCTTTATTTGACCTGTGTGTCTGCACTCAGCATTGAATTAAGCAATAATGCCCAACAAGTGTGTGTTTTGCTGGGATAATGTCATGCCTCAGGTGGTTGGGCATGAGGCCGTAAGCCGAGTGCATTCAATACCTGAGTTGTGACATTATCCCAAATGACACAAACCCTGGAGAGCATTATTGCTATTATACAATGGCTCATTGTTATATATAAAATAAAAAAATAATTTGAAAGAATGTTTTTATTAATGTGGAAAAATATTTTTGTTTCTTAAAAGGAGATGCAAAAAAAGAGGTCATCTAGCTCATAGAGGTCATCTGCATTTGTTCACAGTGAGGCTGAAACTAGACCTGTGATGTTGTGCTGGGATAACATCATGGGTTCAGTACAAGACTGACTAATCAGAGACCAGGAAATTTTCTTGCCATTGTATAATTCCTGGTTTAGGGCAGGTAACACTAGAAGCATTGCCTATCTGAGCCATACAACTCCTCAGTGTCCTACCTTCTATGTATCTCCCATGATGGAGGTATAACATTTATGTCTATGTGTTTATTTGGACTGTGACTTGCAACTAGTCATCCAATCCCTGCTCTAAGTAGATGGTGCATATTCCCTAGCTGAGTCCATACAAGTCATAAGTATAGTAATTATTGTGCAGTTGACAGTGCACAACTATACCACCGACCTTTATAGACTTAGTTGACCTGTAGCTCCACACTCACCATCAGGCACTCCTTTAGTGCACAGAGGAGTGCACCACTGCCTGGCTGAGCCTATTAAAATCATCACTATAATAATTTGTGTGCAGTTCATAAGATGCAGGTATACCATTTATACACATGGTTTTACTTGGGCTGTGCTCTCCAGACAGCATACAATTCCTGGTCTGGTGGGGTGGAGCCATTTCCTCTGTGAGACACTACAACTCATAAATATCATAACTAAAACACAGCTAGTATCACACAAGCATGCCATTCATGGAAATCACCTTATTTGAGTTGTAGTTCTGTGGCTGAAGCTGTGCAACTCCTCACTGTTCTAACTTGTGTACAGCTGGTATGAAGAACGTATACCATTGATGTCAAAATTTTAATTTGTGCTGTGACTTTCTACTCAGCATCCAATTCCTCATCTGACAGGTTCAGGGCATTCCCTGGCTGACACCATGCAACTGTAAAATGTAGTTATGAGTATGCACTTGCTATCACAGAGGAATACCGTTAATCTTAATCATCTTAGTTAGGCTGTACCTCTGTACTCACCATACAGTGCCTCTACAGTGGGCAGGGGATGCAGGATTATCTGGCTAAGTCCATGCAACTCCTTAGTGTTCAAACTTGTGTGCAGCTGTTATGAGGCAGCTATACCATTTATTTCCATATCTTTACTTCACCTGTGGGTCTCCACTCAGCATCCAGTTCCTGGAGTGGAGGAGATGGTGAGTTGGGGGACATTACCTGTTTCACTCCGTGTAACTCATGAGTGTACTAACAACTATCAGTTGTTATTGCAGAGGTATACCATTCACGTTAATGACCTTAGTTGACTGTAGCTCAACACACTACATCCACTATTTCTTCAGTGGGCAGAGGTGAGAACAGGCAATGCATAGCTAAAGATCTGAAAAAGAGTACAAAAGTAGAAAGTTACCCACTGCAGTCGAAGCCTCATGCTCCCAGCAACTTGCAAGTTTCTGGCTACATTACACACCTGAAAAGTAAAAGCTACATTGACAGCACCAAGACCAGGTACTGTACAAATTTCAACCACTACCACAATACAAAACGCTGTTGGCAGAATGTAAAATATGTGATGCAATATCTCCACAAGAAAAATTTTCTCTGACACATAAGCACCACAATTCACATCAACGGGACATGGTGTAAACACCCTCCAAATTTCAATTAAAAACACCAAACCATTTCCAAGATATTTAAGGTCAAAGATTGTGAAAATTGGCCTATTTATTCCATTATAAAATCTGGCCATCTTGTCTCTCTCTCGCGATCAAAGATGGCGATCAAAGAATCTCACGATCAAAGAATTTGCAGGCTCATGATCAAAGAATAAAAAATGGTGCAACTCAAATTGTAGGCAGAATTAAATGAAACCACTGCCATGGGTCGATAGAACGTAGCCCCCTGAGCAAAACCCATCCTCATTTGTGTTTCTAGGTCACCCCGAGCTGAGAAAGTTTCATTTTCAAAAGGCCATCTCATCGTGCCCTCACGATGCATGATTGGGATCAAAGAATCTCTCAATCGAAGAATTTGCAAGCTTGCGGTCAAAGAAATTGCAAGATCATGATCAAAGAATAAAAAATGATGAAACTCGAGTTATAGGCAGCATTAAATGAAACCACCACCACCATGGTTCAATAGAACAAAGTCCCCTGAGAAAAACTCACCCTCATTTGTGTTCCTAGGCCACCCCTCAACTGAAAAATGTGCATTTTTCAAAGGGCCATCTCGTCCCTCACTCACAATGCAAGACCGTGATCAAAGAATTTGCAGGCTCATGATCAAAGATCATTAGTGAGCCGCAATCAAAGATTTTTAAACCTTATAGCTCTATTTTTTGACCAATTTGGATGAAACCAAAGGCTTGGCTCGATAGATTGAAGCCTCCTGAGTAAAACCCATCCAAGTTTAACAGTGTCAGTGGCTCAGTAGGCAGCACACTCGCCTCTGGGGTTGGGAGATCAGACGGCTGTGGGTTCAGTTTCCACATCTGGCACTTGGGTTAATATCCCAGTACTGACACTGTAGTGCAGCATGAGAGGGGTGCTGCACTTCTGAGGTGCCGTCTTTTGGATGAGATGTCAAACCAAAGTCCCATCTGCCTGGATTGGTGGTAGTTCAGGTGGATGTTAAAGATCCCATGGCACTTATCGAAAAGAGTAGGGGAATTTTTTATTAGGAAAAAATATAATGATACAGCAATACTGGAGAAAACCAGAAAGAAATACATAGGCAAAAAAAAATCCAATACAAAAACACATATCGTAGTAATCATGTCATGTAGTCAGTCTGAGACTCTATTCACATCACGCCTTCAAATAAAATAGGTGGAACAGCCCTCCACCAATTAGCAAGCATGGGAGGAGGTAAAGCCAAATGTTTCTTCAAGTAGAAAATTGTTACTTCTTTAGTAATAGTAGCAATCAGACCCTTTAAAGGTACAAAACATTGATGTAAAACAAATTTGCATCTAGTCTGCCAAATGCACCATTTAATAATTGCAAAAAGAACACGCAAAGTCCCTGGGTTAAACATATCCCATGCTGGCCCAAAATTGACATAAACCAATTCAGAAAAATAAATTGTACAAAAAAGGGGTAAGTGACAGTGCCGAGCCAATTGATCCCAAAAGGAAACTACATAAGAACATTCGAAAAACAAATGCTGCATTGTTTCTATTTGCATAATGCAGGATTCCCTAATACAAAAGCGATTCTCAACTGCCTTATGGGCATGATTATGCTTTACATTCAATCTGCCATGGCAACACATCCATAAGGTATCCCATAGCTTCCCTGGCATCCTGGCCTCAGTAAGTTGTGCCAACAACAATTTAGAGTCAATATTGGGAGGACAAAGAAAACACGGCCCAGTCAAGAATTGACTCTCCAAAATAGATCTATAAAAAGCTTTTCTAGTTGAATTTTGACAGTGTTGAGTGGTCACCTCCCATTGTTTAAGCTTTTTAAACACCTCGATTAAACAAAGTGAGGTGCCATCTGGAATTAATCGAAACAGTCCCCAACATGGTGCCTCCCATTTGTGAAAAAAAATAAAGACATCTAGCTTTTAGACTTAAGGTCCAAGCCAATTGGTTCCCCTTGAGGAGAGGAAGAATATTGAAATAAACAAAGATAGAAAAAAAGAACAATACTGAATTAAGCATGTTCAGACCCCCTTGATTAATGGGCCAGTAAGTTACAGCCCGATGAACTGGGTTCAACCAACTCCCCCATATTAATTGAAAACAAATATTATTTAGTCTGCCTTCAAATTTGTAAGGCAGTGGGAACACAGAAGTCAATGTCAAAAATATTGGAACAATATAAGTTTTCAACATATATATCCTCTTGAGCCTGGTCATAGGATAGGACTTCCATTTATTAACTTTCTTTTCAGCTAACTCCAATTTTTTCAACCAATTCCATTCTGCAGCAGCATCACTTCCAAATAAAATGCCCAAAAAGCGAAGCTCAGTATCACGTATTGGTATGCCTCCTATCTCAGTGACTCAAAGCTCAGGCCTAATAACTATAGCCACCCCTATACATTTTTGCTTATTAAGTTGTGAACCTGAAAACTTAGAGAGAGATTGTAACTGTGCAGTTGCATAATCTCCAGAAACATGATCAGCCACCAGAAGGCAGACATCATCTGCACAAGCCATTGTGCATGGGAATTTTATACCAACAGGACTAAGCATGTGTTTAATATGGCAGTCAGTGTCTAGTAGTCTCAGTAAAGGATCAATTGAAAAGACATATAGCAAAGGACTCAGTGGGCACCCTTGCCGAACTCCCCATCGTATTGGAATATGGGGACCCAGACATCCATTAACCAAAGGTGTAAAAAAAAAAAAGGCAGAATTATACAACCTCTGTATCCATTGCACAAAAATGTGTGGTAAACCATACATCCATAGTACTGAAAATAAATAAGAGTGAGACACTAAATCAAAAGCTTTTGTTTGATCAAGTCTAAGAACATAACCACCTGTAGTAGTGCTGTCAAAAACTTCTCTCATCAATCTGAGATTATCCAACATAGACCGTTGTGGAATAGCATAAGTTTGAGTGGGATGTATCAACTCACCAGCTACTCGAGATAACCTGACACAGAGCAATTTACTAAGCGATTTCCAATCTGTGTTAATTAGGCTAATGGCCCTCCAATTAGTAATACCATCTTTAGCACTTTTGTGTGTGCAGAAAAAACAATAAACTATCTGCCAAAGTAGATGGAACAGGGTGGCAGCCCTGTAATACAGCATTATAAACAATAGTAAGTGGCCGACAGAGAAGATCCACACGTTTTTTTTATAAAATTCATTCAGAATGCCATTAGGGCCCGGGGTAACTCCTGTGTTCAATTGGCGCATTAAGAAGTGTACCTCAGAGGGAGTACTAGGCTGTGTCAAGTCTCTAGTATCTGCTGCAGATAGAGTAGGGAGAGAAAGTTTACCCAGAAAATGTGTCTTATCATCCAAAACAGGAGCAGCTTGACCAAACATAGCAGAAGCATGCTGAACCACAATAGTCAAAATATCCTGAATAATATCAAAAATCGCACCTGACTGGTCCTTCAGGGTCGGCATATATTTAATGTCCACCCGTTGTTTGCAGCAATCATAGGGGTTCACGGACTGGGCAGAGCCTTTCATGCCATACTCTGTTCCATGAACAAAGAGGCTGCCCTCTCATATTGGAAAGAACACATATCTTTCTTTATTTGGGCAATTTGAGATGTATAATCTAAGCCAAAAGAGGATTGTAAAGAAAGCAATTTCTGTAAATGCCATCTTTTATCTAAAGTATTGTACATAATTAGATTTATGTTTAAGTTTAGAACTAAGATGACAATATCACATAATTTCTTGCTTTGTTTCCAACCACCAAATTACAGGATCATCATAAAACTCAAACAAAGAAAGCCTTGCCTGGAGGACCGAATGTAAATCCCGCCAAATATAAGCATCTTCCAAAGTTTCGTATTCATCTTCCAGTGACTATGAGAACATGGTTTATACTGAGGTAAACACAAATGAACCTGTGATAAACAGTGGTCAGAGGTTTCAATAGGGAGGACCAATGTTTGATTACAGTGTATCCAATCGGAAAGAAAAAAAAGGTCGATCCTAGCAGAGGATCGTCCCCTATGGAAAGTGTGAGAAGGAGGTTGAGGACCATACAGAGCCCCATCCTTCAAACGAGCAGTCTCACACGTAGAATTAAAAAAATTGGAATCAGTGTACAATTTCTGCATCAGTCCAGTTTTGTTAGACAGAGAAAGAATACAATTAAAATCCCCACCAAACAAAACCGATTTCGTAGTATGTAAATAGGCTTGAATGGTCTCCATAACTTCCACTCAATGTGTCTTAACTTGAGGATTGTAAATATTAATCAGCCTCCATTCTTGGGAAAAAATAACTACATCCAATATCAAAACTCTCCCCTGAATCAGATAAATTAAATGGGTAATGACAAAATCTAGATTATTAAACAAAATCCCCACCCCAGCACAAAGCTCTTCCCCCAAAGACCAATAGGAAAGCCCATGAGACCATTCCCTAGAAGCACTTCGGGTATCATCCAGGGAATACAATCTGGTGTCCTGTAAAAAAAGAATGTGTAAATCAAAAGATTTTAAGATAGAAAAAGTGGAACACCGTCTCTTAGGATTCCGAATGCTATTAACATTCAACATCCCGCACGTCAGTTCAAAGAGCATAAGGAGAAGTAAAAGAAGGATCAAGACTCCTTAACTTTTCCAGGAGATCTTCTTTTACACCTCTTCTTGCCCGTTTTTTTCGAATCACTGAGAACCTGCTCTGAATCAGTTAAAAGACCAGGTTGAGAGGAAGATGCCAACAAGGAAGCATCAGAGTCATCCTCCGTCCCTGCAGATTGTTTACGTTTAGCTAAAGGGGCATACTGGTTAGTGGTTGTTACTACATCCACCAATCTCAATGTGTCAGGTAAAGATAAGGATTCAGTAGAACCCTTAAGGGAACTACTTTTAGTGACCCATCTTTGTGGTTTGAGAGTCCAAGCCACATCATCAGGAGGAGACATTTCAGGAGTATCCACCATGGAAGTCAAAACAGGGCAATCCACAGCACCTGAATCCGGGACAACCACACCCGAAGGGGCCTCTTGTACCAGTTCGGAAAAGGGTAGAGCAGGAGCAGAATAGTTCACCATCTCTGAACTCAAAGCTAAAACAGGAGAAACAACAGAATCAGTGCCAAGGTTAAAGGGTTCCTCCCTCGTGGTCCGAAGCCCTGGGGACTGCCCACAATCCTGTGGACAAGCTGCAGGGGGAGGGGCCAAGTAGTGGAAGGAGGGGGTTGGGAGGCAGAGGTTAAGGGGGGCTGGACAGTAGGAGAAGGTCTGGCAGCAGCATGTTGCTGAGCCTTGTACACAGCATTATCTTGTTTATCTTGTGTGTTAGAAGGACCATTATGGAAGGCTCAGGGGCAGTTACGAAAGGTATGAGAAGTAGCTTCACAGAGGTTACAATAGGTAGGGTTAGGGCATCCCAGACTAGTATGACCAACACCTAAACAAAGCGAGCACTTCAGTTTATCACAAGCATTACTCAAGTGAGACTGGGCTCCACAACGAAAACATGACTTAGGCTGGCTAGGATAAAAAAATTAAACCACGATCCCGGCCCAAGTAAAAACAGCTTGGGAGATGTTGCAGCACACCATTCAGATAGGGTAATCGCACCTGAATCTTCCAGCCCCCAGTCCAAAACTGTTCAGATTCAATAATAGCTTCTGGAAGACCCAAAACAGTGCATTTTAACCTTAACCATTGAATAATATCAGTAACAGCCACTCCTTCATTTTTAAACAACACTGTAATGGTTCTGATAGCAGGTCTTGAAAGAGGAATAGCCACAAAAGGAGACCATAGTGGGGTGTACTTCACCTGTGGATAATGTGCCCAAATTGTTCCAGTCCTGTAGCAGTCTTAAAACTAAGATCAAAATTGGTATCTCCAGAAGTATGGATTAGGGCATATACTTCCATGGGCAAAAACTGTAAACTGTCTTTAATCAAGGTTTTCCCCACAAGTCCGATCTGTAAAAACTTCCAAACCCCCTTTATACTTGATTCTGACAGCATTTCTGCACTTTGCCAGTTCAGGGTGAGCATGGAAAAGTCCAGCGTAAGATCTAGGGCGAGGCCCGGTATTGGTAGAGAAACCTGCACCTCTTCGTGGGGGAGAATCAGAATGCATGGAGGAAGTAGTAGGTGGAGCTGTAGTAGCAGCAGGTTGTCCCATGTTTATGTCCACAGGCTGACTGTGAGCCTCGGGTAGAGGGGTCGTACTAGTAGAAACTACAGGGGAAGAAATTAGTGGGTAGGAAACAGTTTGTGCAGGAGAGGGAGATGCAGGCAGGCCAGGGGCAAAAACAACAGGAGCAGAGGCAAAACCCAAGTTTAAGACTGGATTTTGAGTCAAATAAAGACCCGAAGGAATATCTAAGGGGTCACGAACATCAGCTACTCCAGGGGGTTCCCGAGGAGGAGAAGACCAAGTAAGAGAAACGTGATTTTTGCCAGCCCGGCCCCCATAAAGCCTCTACAATAGTGACCCCAGTCACAGAAACATTGGCATCATAATAAGGGGAAATCGGGGTAGTATCAAAGGGAGGGGGAGAACACAGAAGTAGTATCTAAGCAAACAGCAGGGGAATTATTATTAACAATATCATGTACCAAATGTAAGGGAATAGCAGAAGGTGAAGAGACTGAAACAGGAGGGGAACCTGGGACCATAGAGGGAATTGTATTTAAAAAGTCCATTGGAAGTTGCTCCATGTCTGGGCTTCATAAGGTAACAGCAGCAGGTACTGGCAGCTGAACCCCTAAGAAATCTGAACCAAATGCAGAACTGGAACCCACAGTCTAAGCGGGAAACTCGGCATGCAACATTTCTCCCGATCCTGACTCTAGGCACTCACCCCAATCGGTGATTGAACTGCCAGTTATTTCCTCGGGAGAAGTCTGTAAACAAGAGACTGAGGTAGTTGCAATTTCCAAGCTGACAGGCTGCTCCTCCGAAGTCTGCAAGAATGCTGCGTCACACGCCAGCTGGTGCTGCTTGTCAGTCCAAGCCAGATGAGCTGGCGATGAAAGAAATCCAGCCATAGAGGTCTGTTGCGGAGCAAAACCATTGCGATCCACAAGGTCTAAAGGGAGGCATTCCAGCCGCTCGACCGAAGGGTGCCGAGCAATCCCAACTGAAGAAACATCCGTTTCGAGTATAATATCAACATTACCATTGGATACTGTAGAACTAGGTTCCAATGCATTTTCACAAACCACGGAAACAGACAAATTCAGACTTTCAGCCTCTGAAGGAAACGAGGCAGGGGAGGAGGCCTGCTCCCCTGTCCCCAAGACGTCTGTACTCTCCTCCAGCACACACGAAGTGGCCATCTTGGCTGATGGCCAGCAATTCCCGCAGAGGCAAGTAGGGGAATTTCCCCGGTGTCCTGGCCAAATTTCCCTCATTCACTGAAAAAAAAATACCACCAACAGCTTAATCTGGTTCAAGGTCAGTTGGCATTCATCTGTATCCCTCTCCCCCGGGTCGTGCCTGAAAATAGGCAGGATTTGTCTAGTGAACTTACCCGGTCAACAAAAACTAAATAAATAAATAAGTTTTACTTCAGAAGTGACCCTTGAGCTGAGATATGTGTGTTTTTCCGATCGGAAATTTTAAAACAAGATGGCGGACCTCACAATCAAAGAATTTTTTGAAATTCTCAGGGACAAAGATTCTTGAACCACGAGGCTGTAAATTCTTTGATCATCAGGTGGCACGAGATGGCCAGAACCCCATTCTTTGTTCACAAAACATACATATAAATGTTCCCATTGACTTATAATGGAAACTTAAAAGTGGCATAACTTTTGAATGGCTTAATAATTTTTCACCAAACGAAAAGCGGCATGTTCGGCCATCAAAGCTCTTTCAAATGAGCCATCTTGCAGAGTGTCATGCGACACAATGGCTGTGCAGGGCCACATCCAAATCCCAAAAGCTGCCTCCAAAAATGGATAATTTTGCATTTTTCAGTGTTTTCGTCGCAAAGACCGTAAGTCTGACCAAAACGCAATTTGGCAAATCAAGAGATCTACCATGCCCCTCTGTGCATTCCAAATTTCAGGCAAATCCATTGAACAGGTCCAAAGTTATTAACACCCAAACTTTTGACTTTAGTATGTAAGTGACTGCTAAACCCTAACTATAGTGGCGCGACCGCGCCACTATAATATATATATATATAATATCTTCATTCTTTATGTATATATTATTATATTTTATTATTATGTGTATTTTTTCTCCTCTGCTTCCCCTTCCCCAGGACAAACCTGAAATTGAGCAGTTCTCTGCTCAGTGGGTCTTCCTAGTAAAACTCTTAAATAAATAAATACATTTTCACCCATGGACCCTATCATCTGTTCCACATACTCTTTTATGCTGCCCTCCAATGTCACATCTACTGTATTTGGTTTTGCCAGAGCTGGTGGTGATGCTGGGGTGGGTGCTAAAGCCTGATCTGGTACTCTGTTATTCCAAAAAGGAGCCGGCTGAGGGGGAGTTGGGGGCAGCAGCACCGTGTCAGAGGGCCTGCAACTGTGGTGGAAATGGCTGAGGCTGTGGTGCTGGGACCAGTTGTGAAACTGACTGAGGCTGTGGCACCAGG
Organism: Neoceratodus forsteri; assembly: GCA_016271365.2. Taxonomy (NCBI): domain Eukaryota; kingdom Metazoa; phylum Chordata; order Ceratodontiformes; family Ceratodontidae; genus Neoceratodus; species Neoceratodus forsteri. The sequence goes on from CM057453.1 coordinate 1,144,059,795, forward strand.
ACCGGTAGAGGCTGTGGTATTGGTGGGGGAGGCAGGATAGGGGTTTGTGAGCATGGCAGTTGGGGTGGAGCCAGCCCCGCTGGTGATGGGTCCTGCAAGGCCACTCCCCTCAGTTGCTTTTTACCCTTTGAAACTGTTATCCTGCCATCCTTCAGTTTTTTCCCCTGCCCATCAGGCTCTGGCCCCACTGGGGTGTCATCCACAGTGTCAAGCATCTTCTGCACCTTTTCTTCTAGCTCCATCACTCTTCTCACCACCTCTTCTCTGGAGTTTTTTCACGCTCTTGGTGCCATTGTCTTTCACTGTGATGGCTGTAATGTAATCCGTAAGTAGTTAGTGGTCTGTTTTTTTTTTCTCCACAAACCCCACTAGGCCTGTCCCAGCTTCTAGCTGCATGTTATAGCCCCACAGGACCTGTGCCCCCCCTTTTTTTAATATATTCTTATACATATGCCCCCTTTCTTCTTCTTTTTGGGTCCTTTAACTGATAACTTGTTAAAATTACCAGCTGTCCAGCCATTGCAGATGTTATGCCGGCTGAAACTGAGTGATGACTTGTGTCTTTTTTTTTGGTTTTGCATCTATTCTTTCTTGTATGGGAGCTGGCCAGGCATCAAGTGTTTTGATTGATGGCATACAGCTCAATACCTCAGACCAGGTACGTAACCTCGGCATTATTTTTGACAGCGGCCTGACACTAAGATCTCAGGTGTTGGCTTTTGTCAAATCCTCTTTTTATCATCTGAGGAATATCGCCTGGGTGAAACTCTTGGTTCCTCCGGATGATCTTCCAACACTGGTCCACGCCTTCATCACTACCCGCCTTGATTACTGCAATTCTCTCTACCTAGGGCTTCCAGGTGTTGATATCCGCCACTTGCAGCTAGTGCAGAACGCCGCAGCCAGGCTTTTGACTGGGACTTCTAGGACCAGTCATATTATTCCTGTGCTCCGTGAACTGCACTGGCTGTCTATTCAGTGGCGGATCACCTTTAAGGTTGACTTGCTAACCTTCAAAGCCCTACATGATCAGGGACCCGGTTACCTGCAAGACCTCTTGGTACCCTACTGCCTCTCCCTTCCTCTCTGATCCATTGATGAGGGTTGCTAGAGATTCCCAGGGTATGACTAAAAACATCAGGTGCCCGTGCTTTTGCTTTTTTGGCTCCAACCCTGTGGAATTCTCTACCTCGCTGACTAAGAGAATGCCTGACCATCGATAGATTTAAGACTGAGTTAAAAACGTATTTATTTAACCTGGCCTTCCCTAATGTCTAATGTATTTTATCGTCCTGTTTTAATTGTTATATTTTTATTTGGTTTTATGTGCAGCGCTTGGTTTTTGAAAGGCGCTATAAAAATAAAGTTTGATTTGATTTAATTTATAAATTTCAGTTGACATACTTGCAAAATATTCCTTTTTCCTTTTTTTGACATTGATGTTGCTATCATACTTCATTCTAATTTATAGTTTAACAACAACCCCATGTGCTCTATATACCCAAGTGTGCCTATCTGCTGTACAAAATGGTGGCTGCCCATGTGACCTCAGTTACACAAAATGGTGACCAACCATTTGGTTCTAAACTGAGCCCTCTGCTCGAGCCTACCTGTCTGGCAGATTTTTTGGCCAACAAATTAGCCTTGACTTGGTATCTTGATATCACAAGACAAAAGAAGGTCAAAGGCCCAACTGGAATGTCTCCCACCATTAGGTGGGTTATTTTTGTGCCCCTGAGTTGATAATAAAGTTGTTGAGTTGTCTCTTAAAGCCCTCTATAGTATTCTGGTATACTACATCATTGGGTAAGGTGTTCCAGCTATGTGCTGATCTAATTGTAAAAAGATTCATATGTTTGTTTGTATTTGCCTTTCATGCTAATAATTGTCTGCTGTGAGATCTTAACTGTACAATCCTCTTATTAAATTTAATACCTAGCTTACTCATGACACCCTCATTTTGTAATATACCGAAGAGAAACAAAAGATCTCCCTTAAGTCTCCTTTCTGTGAGACCGAATAAGCCTAATTTTTTTTCTTTTTTTTCCATAGGGGTTTTTATCTCCTTGGAGCCTGGCAGATGGCTATGGCCTTCCCTCGGAGGGACTCATCCTCCATACCCACGCATCCCTGCTCCAGTCGACCCCCGTAATTCCCCTGCAGCTTACACCCTGTGGTGGGGCCAGGGAAGGGAGTGCCAGCTTTCTCCCCAAACAGAACATAATCCAGAAGCTGGAGGTGGCCACAGGGATGTGACAGGCCATCACGGAGCCTGCCAGCTCCCTATTCATGTTTTTCTCCCATCCCCCTTCCCCGCCGATGCAAGGATGCTGGTTGCATTCCTCCTGACCCATACTGCCCTCCAGCCACTGCCAGAGGGCAGTCAATGAGTGGGGCACCAGAACCTCCCTTTCCTGAGAGAGGAGAGCAGTCCTGTGGATGGTAAATCCTCTCTCACCCTTGCCGACCCCCAGTGGCCCGGGCTCGTTTCCGAGCCCAGGTTGCTAGCATAGCGTGAGATGTAGTGACCAGTGCCTGAACCTCCCATGCCACCAGCCTGGCAATAGGCCTAATTTTTTAAGTCTATTTTCATAATCCATGTTGGCAAGACCATGTAACCTCTTTGTAAGTCTACGTTGAGGTTGCTTTAATAAATGTACATCTTTTTTCAAATAAGGACACCAAAAGGGTGAACCATAATCCAAATAAGGTACTTATTAAATAAAAATTTTTCTTTTTTAATTTTTATTCCCTGAACCTGTCTAGCCATGCCCAGGCTTGTCCTGTGTTCAAAAGACTCCCACTGGTGGCGACCCCTGACCCGTATCTTATAGTCTGTTCCTGGCTGCTCTTCCGCTCCTAACGGTGATCGACTACCTTCATGAATAAAGCCTCACACCTTGGCCTGGCCTTTAAAACTGCTCTGTCCTGGCCATCCCAACCACCCATGATCTCCCGTCATGTTGTACCCAAACAACGTATAATTTTCTTTTCAGTAGTCGAACTAAAACAACTAAAAGAAAACCCACCATTCACTTTCTGTTTTGGTCATGCTGCCCGTGCACTGCTCTTGCCTTGTTCTCCAGCCCAAATCCCCAAAACTCTTTATCATTCCTCATGTACCTCCCCAAAGCCCAAAGGAACCCCACCATTCTGTATCTGCTTGGTTACGCTGTCTGTGCACTGTTCTTGCCTTGTTGTCTGGCTCAATACCAACCTTTTTGTCATTTCTCTGACTCACCACTCAGCCCTCCCCAATATGGCATCTGCCCATGCAGTTGCTCCATGGCGTCAGTCATGGCCCCTCCATTACACTCCCACAATATTCTTGCCAACAACCTCTTTTTTTTTGTTTAATACTCACATAAAAAAAAACAGCGGTCAAATGGTCCACATCCTACAGCAGCTATCCATCTTTCTTTCAAGAGCTCCCATTATTAAGCCACTGGCTAACCTTCCTAGTTTACTCCCCAATGAAATGGAGGCCTTTGGCAGACTTCCAACACTTTTAATCTCCATCAAAAATGCTCTGAACTAGAACCTGCAAACTCTTACAGCCCGCATCATAATCCTGTTCATCCCTGGATTACTCCTGCACTGATAGACAGCATGAAACGGAGGGACCACCTCTGGTACTATGCTAAATCTTCTGGCAAGCTACAGGACTGGCAAGCCTATAAAGCTGCAAGAAACTCCTGCACTCGGGAAATCCGTAAAGCAAGAAGCAATCACCACAAGGAGCAACTCACCAATACCTGGGGTGACAGCAGGAAATTCTGGGCAAATATCAATGATATTCTGGGGAAAGATCCAAAAAAGGCTCCCGCGATGTTAAACCTTGATGGTAGCCCCATACTTGACCCACTCACAATAGTGAATACCTTTAATGATGTCTTCACTGACCTAAGTAGTGCGCTACCATAAGACTTCTTTGACGATACCACCTTAATGGCAGCACATCATCCTGAGACCAAGACAAATCATCACCCCCCCTTCTACTTTAAACGTGTCTCAGTGGCCCAGGTCAGGAAACTACTAAACAATGTGGTGGGCAAGTGCAAGCACAGTGGTGACTCTTTAGACCTCAAGCTAATCACACTCACCATGGAGGAAGTACTTCCACCTATTACTAAATTACTTAACCTCTCTCTAACACTCTTGCAATTCCCACAGGTATGGAAAACAGCCATTGTGACCCCAATTCACAAATCTGGAGCCTGTGCGCTAGAACAGCAACTATAGGCCTATATCAATCCTCCACCCTCTCTAAAATACTGGGCATTGTTGCCAACCAACTTGTGGACTACCTCGATGAGATACTCCCTACCATGTGAACAACAGCATGGCTTGGAAAGGGCACAAGCACCACCACACTCTTAGAATTCACCAGCTATGTCCAGCAATCTATTGACCAAGGCAGTCTTGTGAGTGCAGTCTTTATAGACTTAACCAAGGCCTTTGACACGGTTAATCACTGACTCCTCCTTAAACAACTCTCACAAACTGGTCTCTCCCGATACACTGCCCTGGTTTAGAAGTTATCTTGGGGACAGATCTCAAAGCGTGAAGATTTCCAATGCTATCTCTGACCAGAAGCCTGTTCGGTCCGGAGTACCACAGGGCTCAATCCTGGGTCCACTCCTTTTCAGCGTCTTCCTTAACAATCTACCGACTGTCTGCCACCAGTGAACACTGCTCTACACAGATGATGCTGTCCTTTTTGCAAGCCACCCTGACCCTTACCTCTTGAAAGTAACCTTCAAAAGGGCTTCACGGAAGTTGAGCACTGGTTCTGCAACCATAAGCTAGTACTAAACTACAAGAAAGACAAAAGTCCTGTTGCTCTCCTCAGCCCGCAGTCAACATAAAGAGCATGCTGTTTCCATCCAAAATTCCCAAGGTGAACCCCTTGAACAAATACAGCACTTTAAGTACCTAGGGGTTACCCTTGATAGACACCTCACCTATTCACTGCACATCGAAAATGTTGCCAGAGCCATCAATACCAGGATTGGGCTCCTCTATCAACTAAGAAAGTCTCTAACACCTGAAGCCCTAAATCTTGCTATCCACAGCTCGGTGCTCTCCTTAATCAACCATGGCCTTGTCATTTACGGAACTGCTTCCACCACTGCACTCAAAAGGCTCACTGTGGCACTAAACAAGGCCTGTAGACTCTTAATTGGTACACCACACCTCACCCACACCTGCGATGTCTATATGCAAGCTGGGTGGCTCAACTTGGATGGGAGAATCAAATACCACACCTGCTTAATTGCCAAAATGATTCTCCTTGGACTCATGCCTTTGGGATTAGGATGTTTACTTCACAAATTCCCCAAGACCCAACATATGCGCACCTCATCTTCTGCACTCCTACTAGTCCCGATGTGCCAGACCGCCCAATATCAATGCTCCTTTTGTATCAAAGTGCCATACTGGTTAAATGGTCTCCACAATGGTTTGGCTAACCTTACTAGTCTCTGTGAATTCAAACTCAGACTTCGTCAGCACATCCTAACTGAAAACTCCGGTGATTGCACCACTTAACATCCTTGTCCCACTTCCCGGGACCTCACCCCCCACCCAACGTTCTTCCACTGTTCTCTGTACTTGTCTTGCCCTCTCACTCTCCTCTCCCTTCCTGCCCTCCCATCTCCCCCTCTTTTTCTCCCCCTACTGTCTTCCTTGCTTTTCGTCCCTTACTATCCTAGCTGCTACTTGACAATGCTGCCTGGTTGCTCTCCCCTGCCTTGATCTGGCTCCCTTCCTAATTCCCTCCTCTTCTCACTCCCTGCCATGAATCACGTGCTAAGCTAATGTGTATGTGTTTGCTGTTCTCTTTTTCTGTATTTTGTAATACAAATTGCTTAATTGTTTGTGAAACCAGTCTGTTTTTCATTATGGATCTGTACCCCCCTATTGACGTGGAACCTTTGTAAATGAGCTGCTTGGTGCTCAAAGGTACTTGTAATCCTAGATTGAATAAATAAAAAAAGAAAAAATAAATTACATTCCTATGCTAAAACAAGCAATACTTTGTTATGCTTCCTTCCTTATTATTTCCAACTGCAGTACAGATTTTTTTTTTACTCACTTCAACTTCAACATAAACTTGTTCTTCTTCATTAACAACATAGGAAAAACACTTACCAAGCTTTCAGACAAATACCTCTACCAGTGCTTGCAATAGTAAACTTTTTGCCGACTGAAGTGCTGACCAGTGTAAGCAAAATACTGGCTAGCAAGCTGTGAAGGGTTGCCTGCTCCATGCAGCCCATTTTAAACTCCCCTCCCCAATCTCTCGCTCTCTTTTTCGTCCAATCATCTTACTTTCCTCTCCTTTTTTCCATCCTCTGTCAGTCACTGTTTTGCCCTGCTCCCACCCCCTTAACCCATTGCTTGTCTGACTAAGCTCTACTGTCCTTAGGTCAGGTGACCTGGGGAAAATGGGCTTGCCTTTTACTTAGACAACCATCCTTTTGAAAATAAACTTCTGAGATCTTATATTGTTGTAACCACTACAAAAATTGGAGACTGTGCCTCCTAGTAAAGAAACTAGAAGACAAATTCATATTGTACCCACAATGCCTTGTTATGCCCATCTACATATTAGGTGCCATGGGCATGGGATCATAATGTTGCAAGACATTATTCTGCATGCAAAAATTGCACTGCCAATACAGCACGATTTCTTACATGTGGTATAATTCTTTTTTTTGTGGGGGTCTGCCCCACGCGCCCCCGAATACCACCCAATAAGGATTCTCATCTCTGGGGGGATTCAACATGAAATTGCACAAAGTCAGAAAACAAATTAACATTTCTAAGACCAGGAATCAAACTCGGTTCCAGACACAGGTTCTAGACGCAGCACCCTGGTAATGTACTGTAGTGACTCAGTTCATTGAGCCACAGCAGCTGCTCAGTGGAACCCCCTCCCAGCAGATGTATTATCCTCTGCCTGGGATAGTGCAAGTGTGCAATACCATGTACAGCAGTATTAGCCATATTGCATCACTCACTGTCTTGTACAGCACTATTCCAGGTTAGCGCTAATGTCGTATTCAATTCAATTCAATTCAATTTTTATCTAACTAGGAAATACACCATTGAGGCAAGCTCATTTACAAAGTGGTCCTGGAGGACAATTTAACATACATGTGGTGAAAGTGGAAAACAAAAAAACAGCATCGATTTAGGGTTACATGACAGAGATCAAAAATAATAAAAAGTTGGTGGTGGAATGCAAGCCTAGGGATAGCAGAGAATTAGCTAATTGCTGGGGCAGAGAGAGGGATAGAGCAGAGAAATAGGATGGGGGGAGAGGGAGAGAGGGAGAGAGAGAGAAGTGGGAAAAAGTAGGTGAGCAGAGAGAAAAGGTGCAGGGGTAAGTGAGGATAGAGACAAGGGGGACTGGGAGCAAGGATGTAAGAGAGGAATGTAATCAGGAATGGGGAGAGAAGTATAGGTGGCAGATAGAATTGGTTTCAGTTTATAATAATAGTATAGAGTAAAGAGTATAGAATGAAGTGCTTAAGTTGGGAAGAAGTTGGGGGAGGCTATGTGAGGAGCGTGTAGGTGGCGTAACACTGACATTTTTGAGACAGTGCAGAGGTTAACCTTGCTTTGAAGGAATTTGGGCCACATAATTGAGCCAGTTTCAAACAGACTTGGATAGAATTCCAAACAGAGGGAATGACATAGCTAAGGGAGGCAGTACCAAACCGGGATCGGATTCTCAGAGTGTCCAAACGTATGCAGTCATAGCGCCGAAGGGAGTATGACCAAGGCGAGATTGAAAAGAGACTGCAGATGTATGGAGGCATTTTTGAAGTTAGAGCCCTATATGCCCAGAGGGCAGCCTTCCAGCATCTTTGAGCAGTTAGGGATCTCCATCCTAGTTGTGCATAGAGGAAACAGTGATGTGTATTTGAGGGTGCATTGGTAATGAATCTGATTGCCCTATGATAGAGAATGTCTAATTTGGCAAGGGCAGTTTTGGTCCCATGGCTGCACAGCAAGTTGGCATAGTCAATGAGGGGCAAGAACATGGAGGAGACTAGCCTAAGTTTGATTTCAAGGGAGAGAAGGCGATGAATCCTAAAAAAGATTCCAAGTCTTTGTTTGAGCTATTTAGTGAGTTCATTGATATGAGGCGAGAAGGAGAGTCGGTGGTCCAGCCAGAAACCAAGATATTTGAATCTGACAACAACCTCAATGGTTTCTCCTAAGATGGTGGAAATTTGTAAGGCAGGCGGGAGGGTTTTATAGTCGCCTAGATTATCTTTGGGTGAGAAAAACATTACTTTAATTTTCTTAGCATTTAGGAGTAGTTTTAAATTGAGCAGATCATATTGTAGCAAATTGAAGTCTTTTTGTAGCTCCAGGCAGGCTTTGTTTGGTGAGGGTTTGGCAATGTAAATCATGGTGTCGCCGGCGAATAAGTGGACACTAGAATTTGTAATCTTTTAATTGATGTTGTTAATGTATACTGTGAAGAGAAGGGGACCAAGGATAGAGCCTTGGGGGATGCCTCTTTGCATTGATTTTAAGGGAGAGAGAACACCCTGGGCAGAAACCTGTTGCAGCCTGCCAGTGAGGTATGAGGAAAACCAATTGAGAACATTATTGTCAACACCTAGGTTAGTCAGCATGGACAGGAGCAAGGAATGGTCAACCTTATCGAAAGCTTTACTCAAGTCTAAGAAAAGTGCACAGACAGATTTTTTAGTATCCAAATCAGTCTGCCAATCATTTGTGACCTTAGCCAGGGCAGAAGTTGTGCTGCGTAATGCTCTGAAGCCAGATTGGAGAGGATTAATGAGCGAAGTACACTCTAGGTAATCTCTGAGCTGGGCATTGACAATTTTTTCTAGCAGTTTGGAAAGAGTGGGCAGGAGAGAGATAGGGTGGTAGTTATCAAGATCAGATGGGTCACCAGATTTGAGAAGGGGTATGATGTGAGCTATCTTCCAAGGCAGGCGGGAGAGTGCCGTGAGAAAGTGAAAGATTAAAGAGGTGCATGATAGGTGGAGCTAGGATGAAGTAGCCAAGTTTCAGATATAGAGGGTCAAGACAGTCTGCACCTGTGTTCTTTTTGGGATCTAGAGCTAGGAGTAGATCTTCTACCTTTTTTAAAGAAACCGTACTAAAGCTGAAGGTGTGATCCGTGAGTTTGACCGCCTGGGGGCTAGACAGTCCTGTGGTGGGAACAATTTTACAAGCAGGGGAAGAGTCAAAGGCCAGACCAGCAGTAGCAAAGTGGTTATTGAGCTGCTCTAAAATGGAAGGTGTATCTGAATAAGTGACACCATCTATGCAAATTTTGCATAGCGGGTAGCGGCAACAAGGGGGAGTGTCCCTGAACCTCACAGAGGACATGCCATAACTTTTAAGCATACAACATTATGACCTGGTGGGGTGCTATACTGTAGTAAACACTACTAAAATAGGAGACTGCATCTCTGGGTAAGAAAAATTTAAGTGAACTTTATAATCTACCAAGAATTCCTCATTCCTGTTTGTAAGTCAACCGATTAGCTTTTATACTGCTGTAACGATTACCAAAATAAAAGTTAGCTGATTTAACAAAATGGAGCACTTTATGTCCAAATGTTTTTGAAAACAGTTTTATGATTTTTTTTTTAATTTTACAGCTTTAACAATTTTTCTGCACTTTATAATTTATAATGGAACTTATGTATAATTTAGTGACTGCCATACAGATGGTAGGAGGGATCAGTTCTAGCCAGGGTAAGTGTATCATTAATAGTGGAACTCATGTGTAATTCAACATCTGCCCTACAGATGGCAGTAGTGAGCATTAAAGTTAACACTTTAATATCTTTGCAACCGTTCAACGGATTTGCATGACATTTTGCATGCGCGATCTAGATGGGTAGATCTCTAGATGTACTAATTTTTCTCCTGTCAGATGTGTGGATTTTGAGACGTAGATAGGGGTCTGTTCACGAAAAGGGGTTACCAAAGTGTGACATGGAAGTCAAATTTTAAAATCAACCATAAATTAATTTTGTAATACAGGTTAAGATACTGTGACCTACATGTGATAAAAACAGTATGTTGCAAGACAAAAAATGTTAAGCTTCCCAAGAAAAATAAGGTCTGGTGTGATGGGTGTAACAAGACACACCATGGTGGGTGTAACAAGACACCACACACCGTGGTGGGTGTAACAAGACACACCATGGTGGGTGTAACAAGACACCACACACCGTGGTGGGTGTAACAAGACACACAGTGGTGAGTGTAACAAGACGCCACACACTGTGGTGGGTGTGACAAGACACCATGGTGTGCATAACAAGACACACCATGGTGGGTGTAACAAGACACCACACATCCCAACGAGTGTAATAAACAGCACCACACAATTGTTGATGCAGGAAAAAACACCTTTATTTATAGACTGAAAGTAGTAAAAGACATTACGTAACATTAAACAGTGATAACATGCTTGTTATAATTATGCTATTTTAAACTGTGCAATTCTACAATTGTGCAAATCAGCATTGGAGTGAGAATATATTTTATTATGCACAACAATTCCCAGCAATAGTGAGATTGTTTTTGTGGGCCACATACAAGTTCACTGTCCACTTCATGTGCAGAAAGCACTGTGCAGTTCCATTGCAATGAGTGTAACAGACACACCACTGCATACCTCTCAAGGGTCCCTGCATGTCCATTGTTTCACCATTAGCAACTATTGTGTCCCTTATTCAGGTGGCAAGAGCCACGCAAAGAACACACTATAACACACAGTTTTGTAAGCTGTAGAATTTTGTAAGTTGTAAGCACCACAAATAAGCCATTTACAAACAATTGCATCGTGTTTCTATGTGTGCAGTCCATCACGGAAATGTTCAGTGTCAGTGTCCCCTAACTGAATTGCAAGGTTATGAACCGCTTTTAATGCCAGCGGTCTTGCAATTCTTCATATTTTTTCATTATGTTTTGCAGCTCTTCCTGTTGGATATTGTATATACCTGGTGATGGAAAAAAAATAGGTCCATGGAAAATATGGCTCTTCTTCCTTACAGCATCAGAGTCCTTTCGGCGTGGCCATGTGAAGATGCCATCCCCACGATGCCTCAAGAAACTGAAGTGGAACCGCCTCCTGTCATCAATCATTGTTAGTTCTCCAATAAAAAAAGTTGCTTGAATAATAAATGGCATAAAAGTGGTTTATTTTTATGTGCTCCAGTTTTTGGCGAGAGACCACTGTACTTGATGGTGCTGATGAACTGGCTGCATCAAGGAGCTAGTTGGTGTTTTTGCTACTTGAAGCTACGGTAGTCACAGTAGTTGGCAATTCAACATTAACATGCGTTTGTGCAGCTTTAGGATGTAAGCATTCAGGTTCATTGATCAAATCTGTCATGTTACCATCCCGACTGACCTGGGAGGAAGAAGGTGCCAGTGGTGCAGAATCATAAATGACTGGTGTATCCATCTTGTGGACAGAATGACATTTGTTGGTCCATGGCACAGAAGAATTTGTGTCACAATATTTTTAAGTTTTGTTGTCTTCCAGGGTTCTATCGGCTACTGTTTTCACGGTGTCCTGTGCCACTCAAGCATGCAGTGCAAAAGCAGCTATGCTCTCATCTGACAATCACACCAGAAGCCACAGAGCATACACTATGTAGTTTGCGTGTCCCTGGTACTGCTCTGATTTTTTGTCTTGCACTCCTCTTTATGGCATTCTCCCCCACCCAGAAGAATGTGCGCAGATCGTGCCTGCAGTCTTCAGTGGTAGATTCTTTTTGGAGGTTCTTTTTGCAGAACTCATACAGCTGTTTTGCATTGGCAATTACTGTTCGACGGGATTGCACTGCTAGACTGGCACTGGACTTGATCACAGCACTCACTCCATCTGATGGTCCTTTCCCATGTCTGGAACCGAAGAAAGCTCTTTCAATTGTAAATCCATATTTAGCGGGTGCTTCTGAAATGTCCTGGAATGCCCACTTTGATTTGTATTGGCTTCCGCAGCCATCTGTGAAGTGCACTTCTTTCTCAATCTTGAGTGAGTGGATGCTCTGAAGATGTGCATTGCCTAGTTCGACAAAGTGCCTAACAGCATGGTGGTCATGCTTCAGGTCACTCGATATAAACACTAAGGACTCTTTCATAATACTTCGGCATGTAGAACATCTGTAGAATGTCACTATGGGGTGAACAGTGGCCTGTTCGTGGTGCCAATGGGCAGACTGAATTTCATCCTGGAAAGTACACGTGTAGTTTTCCGCAAAGTCCAGTACCATGAGCACACATCCTTCTGGCACATTAGTTTTTAGAGACTTAAACTGACTTTGTTGCCAGGATGCAATATGCAGGTGCTGTCCCCAAAAACGTTATGTCGTCCTTCAGTATTTCAAAAAATGTTGATACTGTGCTGCTTTTTCTTTTCAGTACTTTTCTGTTCTTTTTTGTCTCATTGCCTTCTGTGTTTGTTGTAATGGTAACACTGTCCCATTGGTACCATTTCAGTTCTTCCATGCCATGTCTGTCCAACTGTTCCTTTGCTGTTTTTTTCTATGCCATCTGCACTGCAGTTTCCACAGGTCTTCTCAATGCATTTCTTTGCAAAGAACTGTTCACCTGGAGACCTTGGACACATGGTCATGTTGACAGCACTGTATATACTGACAATCTTGCAGTGTGGGACTCTGTGCAAATCTGCAAATCTGTTTAATGATTGTAACTTTAGGATGGCATTTGTGCAGTACTCACACAAGCACTGCTCAAGATTTTGATCCTTTGCCAGTTTAATGTGCTTTGGCCGCAGACTACGGAATTTGGTTGGTCCAATTTTTTGCCCCGGGTTTTGATCACAGAACTCGTTGTACAGAATATGAAGAGGCTTGTCAAGGAAAGCCTTTGCAATCCATGTTCATTTTGAAATGGCCTTGTGGTAATGGCGTGGATGAGGCCTCAAGAAGTTTTCTACCTTCTGCACCATTTCTTCAGACAATGCTGACTTGTGCCTGTTGATGGGTTTCACCCTTTGGCTGCGTGATGCCCTCATCATCTGCCTCCAGCTGATTCAAGTGTCTGGCTCTGCAGACATCACGGTACTTTTCAGTACCAATATTGCACTGGTAAAGGCATGCTTCAATTCGTTGTGCCTTTGAGTTTTATGCTTTAAATCCGATGGTTTGTCTTTCATTGCCTCCACCAGCTTGGTGTGCAGGTTTGTCTTGACACAACGTACTCACGTTCACTTTGGATAGGACCTCCTTTTTGCAGGGGAGCAGGATGAAATAAGTTTAGAAACAGTGGTGGCAAATCATCTTGGAGACCTTGGAAGTCCTCTGCGGGCTCTTTGTAGTGCTTTTCGGATGGCTTGGTTTGATCGTGTGTCAGTCACTGGGGTTTCATAAACGCTTCCATTTGTTAAGTACTCAGGAAATCTTGGGGTTGGTGAAGATGCAATGTTGGTTGTTGTGAATGATACAGTTACACTGCTGTTTTTTTCTCTTTCTCTCTTTTCCTTGTATTTCTCTCTCTCTTTTCATTTATTCTTCTGCGTTTCTGTGCAGACATATTATACAGGTCTTTCCTTCTACTTTCCTCCAGCGTGCTCTTTCTTCCATCTTTTTGTTCTTCTTCTCTTGAATTCATGGTTGTCCCCCTACCTGTTAGGCTCCTGCAGGCTCAGAGACTATGTTCTTCCGCTTCCCTCATTTCTGCATTGTGACGTGACTTCTCATTATATTCTTTTCTCTTCGTCAGTCAGAGAAGCCCTGTACTTTCTGCAGCGTAATACTGTTTTTCTTATGTTCTGCATAACGTTCAGGATTCTTTTCAGGTCATCTCTGTATGCTGACTTCGCTCCCTGCCAGATATTGGGCTGCATACATTTTAAGTGCATCTTGCAAAAGCACTGCAGCAGATACTTGCAGTCTTTGTCTCACATTCTCCATTTCTCCAGCAATCTTTAAGCAAAAAAAATTAGTTCCGATTACTTCACACTGCATAGTGAAGGATAGGCACACTACATGGGATGCTGTAAATCACTGGAAATGCTAACACTGAACACAAGGGAGCCGCACAGAACACTCCAGACCATTCGACGGTAAGAAAGAGCCAACATGCACACTCCGCATGATACTTCCAATCAAGGGAGCCGCACAGAACACTCCAGACCATTCAACGGTAAGAAAGATGGGATATTATAAAAATGCTTTAGAAAATGCTGCAATCTGATTGGCTGTTAGGATTCCAATAATCCAAGACATAGCATGGGAGTTTTGAGGCATTAATGCACGCCATGGGTGTGTTGTTAGGCAAGAGGGCTGTCAGATTATTCCTTTAGCACCACTGAATGAATGGAATGATGCTTTGAACCAGCATTCTTAAACTGTTGATGGAAGAAATTTAAAGCGGAAGCTGTCCAAATCAATGTCCTGCCTGCAAAACTTACCCTCTGGTAAGATTGTAATAGTGTTGAGTCTTTTTTCTCAGTCATAACAAAATCTTTTAAAAATGTACAAGCGTGAAAGTATGGCGCACGTAGGGGAGACTTCATTATCTCGAAAGGTGCGGTGATGCACTGCTCGCTTTAATGAAGTGAGCAGTGCATCACTGCACCTTTATGGCACCTCCCCAACATGCACCATACTTCTGGGATGCAAATTTTTAAATGTTAAAATAATGTACAGTGGCGTGAAAAAGTATTTGCCCCCTTCCTGATTTTCTCTATTATTGCATATTTGTCACACTGGATGTTTTCAGGTCTTTAGAGAAAATGTAATATTAGATAAAGGGAACCTGAGTGAACAAATAACACTTGTTTTTTTTTTAATTTCACTTATTTAATGAAAAAAAGTTAACCAACACCAACTGGCACTGTGTGAAAAAGTAATTGCCCCCTTACACTTAAAACTGGTTATGCCACATTTAGGTGCAATGACTGCAACCAAACACTTCCTATAATTCAATATCAGTCTTTCACATCGCTGTGGAGGAATTTTAACCCCTCTTCCTCGCAGAACTGCTAATTCAGTAACATTTGGTAGGTTTTCGAGCATGAACTGCTCGTTTCAGGTCCTGCCACAGCATCTCTATTAGGTTTCAGTCTGGACTTTGACTAGACCACTCCAAAACTTTAATTTTACTTCTTTTAGCCATTCTGATGTGGACTTGCTTTTGTGTTTTGGATCATTGTCTTGCTGCATGACCCAACTACGCTTCAGCTTCAGCTGACGGAAGGATGACTGGACATTCTCCTTAAGAATTTTCTGGTACAGAGCAGAATTCATGGTTCCTTTAATTATGGCAAGTCATCAGGTCCTTAGGCAGCAAGCATCCCCACCATCACACTACCACCATGTTTGACTGTTGGCATGGTGTTCTTACTGTGGAATGCTGTGTTTGCTTCGCGAGACATTATGGATCCATGTTGTCCAAAAGTTCCACTTTGGACTCATCTGTCCATAGAACATTTTCCCAAAAGGCTTGTGGATCATCCAGGTGCTTCTTGGCAAATGAGAGACGAGCATTTATGTTCTTCTTGGTTAGCAGTGGTTTCGCCTTGCTACTCTCACATGAAGCCCATTTTGCCCAGTCTCTTTCTGATTGTGGAGTCATGAACACTGACCTTAGCTGAGGCAAGATAGCCTGCAGTTCTTTGGATGTTGTTTTAGGATCCTTTGAGACTTCTTGGATGATTTTACACTGTGCCCTTGGAGTAATTTTGGCAGGCCGCCCTCCTGGGAAGGTTCACTACTGTTCCAAGTGCTCTCCATTTGGAGATTATGGCTCTCACTGTGGTTCGATGGGTCCAGAGCCTTGAAATATCTTTGTAACTCTTTCCAGACTGATAGAGGGCAACAAATTTTTTTCTGATCTTTTCAGGAACTTCCTTTCATCATGGCATAATGTGCTTGTTGAATCTTTGTGCTGGCAACGTGACTCTGATGGTAAGGGCCAAAATAAGTGAGGTTTATATTGAGCAGGGCTGGCTGTAATCAAGCCTGGCTGTGTTCAATCAGCTAACTCTAATTATCCCTTTAATTGGGTTGATTTAACTAGGGGCATTACTTTTCACACAGTGCCAGTTGGTGTTGGTTAACTTTTTTCATTAAATAAATGAAATAAGTAAAAAAAAAAGTGTTATTTGTTCACTCAGGTTCCCTTTATCTAATATTATATTTTGTCTAAAGACCTGAAAACATCCAGTGTGACGAATATGCAATAATAGAGAAAATCAGGAAGGGGGCAAATACTTTTTCATGCCACTGTATGTTGCAGCGTAAGAAAAAAGGCTCAACATATATTAAAAGCTTATCACCATCTAAGTGAGCAAAACATTGAAAATTAGAATAAAATCACAATAAGGCACTCCCAGAAATTAGTCAGTTAGTCACCCTGTCGGGGCAATATGACATTCTGATGTGGCATGTGCCACATTACACACCTAGGGTGTGATTAACAATATTAATTCCAACACCAGGTGATGCCTTATTGCTTAAGGCGCAAGTAGTTTAATTTGAAGGAAAAAAAAAAAACGGCTCCCACATAAGAACCCCAGCAATACTGAAACCAACACATACTCGAGCAAACAAAAGCATTGAGGGCATCGAGGGAGTCGGAGCATTCCTGTTCAGCCAGAATGAGACCAGCACATAAAACCACCCCACCACCACCGACCCCCCCCCGAGAAGTCACACCGCAGCATAAGAACCCCCAGCAAGAACAAACAAGCAAACAAAAGCGTTGAGGGCATCGAGGGAGTCAGACGTGAACCAGTCAAGGTCCACAAGCCGCATGGTCCAGAATGAGACCAGCACATAAATGGTCCAATACAAAGCAAAAATATTCGAGCAAACAAAATCATTTTTTTTTTTATACAGGCTTCGAGCACCCCCCGAGCTCCCAAAGCTGATTCCTACACTGGGGCCATAAACACATTTTTTCCAAACAACAAAGAAAGCATGGCAAAAGTTGAGTTTATTTGCTCCCACAGAATAGCTGCTCACTATACAGCCCCCTACCCCAAATGTTCAAAAATTACACTTTCTCCCTCCTGATCAACACAATAGGATGGCAAACCATGCAGGAGAGTCGCAAATCATTTATTTCACATTTATTTCGGTAACCCCCTCTTACCCTAAATGCTGCCAAAGTCCCCAAAACAGTTTGACCGCCGTGACCGGCGTAAATCTGCTTACCCTTCAGCAGTGTAACAGTTCAGGATTCACACACCGAACCTTCTTTGTTGAATTCGGCGACCCGTGGGCGACCGAACACGCGAAACTGCGACTTTTATGGGGCATTATGCTAAGCGACCTCCCGCCAAGGACTTCCGCCAATACGCAACCGAAGCCAATAGACCCCCACCTGCGACGTGCAAACAGGCGGCGATTCTCGGACACCACGTCAGGTGGGGGGTCAAAGTGTGAATTTGCATGGCTGTGCAGCGCTTCTCGCTGACGAGAATTATTTAATTCACAAGTTGGGAGGTTGTTTTGTGCAGGGAAACTGCAAGATAGGGCAACACGGACCACACTTGTGTTTAGGGGTTACTGTGATGGGTGTAACAGAGTAAGACACCATGCATTACGACCATCACAGTAAATAGAGAGCTGCACTGTGCAAGCAGGAATTGTTAAAGGGACACAGGACATTAAGGGATTCACATTTTCGTGTGTCAAGAGTGATCCCAACACATTGTTTGCCTACTGTGAAGTGCAGTGTTGCCACAGTAGCACACCAAGAAGAGCAGGGTTTCCATGTCACACTTTGGGAGTGAAAAAACAGCAGAAATCAAGCTATATAATAGCAATAAAATTAACTTAAGGATATTTTACAACAGTGGTATTATGGTAACTATCTCTGCAGGCTAGCACATATTGAATGTACCATTCTGCTGACAGAAAATGGTTTTCATTTTTTATTAGCACAAAAAACAAGTTATAGAAGCCTTGGTAACCCCTTTTCATGAACAGACCCATAGCGGAAAACTGTAAAAAACAGTTTTTTTTGCTTTTTTTGTCATCACGTTGCACCCAGATGGTTTGAAATTTTGGTCTGAAACTTTCTAGGTAGAAAGGGTTTGTCCCACAGATGTGCCTTTTACTGGTTTTGGGAAAAATATGAATCCATTCCAAAGTTATTATTAGGTGTATGTAAATCTCACAACAACACACACCCTGTTGTGCATTATTGCTCAAATGGAACTCGTGTAATTTAGTGACTGCCCTACAGATGGTAGGAGTGACCAGTTCTAGCCAGGTAAATGTATAATTTATAACAGAACTCGTGTAATTTAGCGACTGCCCTACAGATAGCAGAAGGGATCAGTTCTAGCCAGGGTAAGTGTAAAATTTGTTATGGAACTCATGTAATTCAGGAACTGCTCTACAGATGGCAGTAGTGAGTGTAAAATTTTGCACATAGAAGCATAGAACCATAGAAGTTGATGGCAGATAAGGACCTCAAGGCCCATCCAGTCTGCCCATTATTTCTACCTCATGAATGTGCTATAGGCCTTTACTCTGTCACTGGCCTATCTATTCATACTCATCTGTATTGCTCCATTATGCCTATCCCATGCCTGTTTGAAGCCCTGCACTGTATTCATAGCCACCATTTCCTGAGGTAGGCTGTTCCATGCATCCACCACCCTTTCTGTGAAAAAGAACTTCCTCACATTACCACTTAATCGACCTCCCTCTAATCTCATGATGTGTCCTCTTGTCCTGCTATTTTTCTTATATTGAAACATGTTAGACTGTTTCACCTTGTTAATGCCCTGAAGACGTTTGAATGTTTCGATCATATCACCTCTCTCCCTCCTTTGCTCTAGGGTATATGTATTGAGCTCTGTTAATCTGTCCTCATATGTTTTATGATGCAGTCCCTGCACCATTTTGTTTGCCCTTCTCTGGACTGCCTCAGTTTGGTTAATGTCCTTGTGAAGGTGTGGCCTCCAGTACTGTACGCAGTACTCCAGATTGGGCCTAACCAGTGTCTTGTAAAGAGTGATTATTACCTTCCTCTTATGACTTGTGATACCTCTACTAATACACCCCAACATCCCCCCTAGCCTTACCTACTACTTTAGTGGTCTGCTTGGATGATTTCAGGTCATCTGTGATGATGATGCCCAAGTCTCTTTCTTCCCTTGTGATTGCAGCAACTCTCCTCCCAATCTATAGGTGACTTCAGGGTTTCTCTTTCCTATGTGCATGATCTTGTACTTATTTGCCTTAAGCCACATTTGCCACTCTTCCTACCACTTTGCCAGTTTATCCAGATTTCTTGTCATTCTGCCCACCCCATCTGGATCATCTACTATGTTGCAGATCTTGGAGTCATCTGCAAACAGACAAACCTTACCCTCCAGTCCATCTGCAATGTCACTGATGAAGATATTGAAGAAGATTGGCCCCCAGGACTGATCCCTGAGGTACCCCACTTGTGGCCTGCATCTCTTCTGACTGTATACCGTTTACCACCACTCTCTGTTTTCTGCCCGCCAACCAGTTTGCCACCCAGTTGACCAACTTCTGACCCACCCTGAGCCTACCCAGCTTATTAATTAATCTTCTATGTGGAACAGTAGCAAAAGCTTTGCTGAAGTCAAGGTAGGTGACATCAACTGCTCCCCCTTGGTCCACCACTCTGGTTACCCAGTGAAAGAAATCTATGAGGCTAGTTTGACAGGACCTTCCTGTTGTAAACCCATGCTGTCTTGGATCCTGTGCTCCTATGGATTCCAGGTGTTGCACTATGCTTTCCTTAAGGAGTGCCTCCATAATCTTGCCCACTACTGATGTAAGAGTAACTGGTCTGTAGTTCCCTGCCTCCTCTCTGCTACCACTCTTGTGGAGTGGGATCACATGAGCCCTTCTCCCATCTTCTGGGACCTCTCCTGTGCTCAGAGACTCACTAAACAGTTCTGATAATGACTCTGCTAGTTCCACCCTTAACTCCTTTAGTACCCTGGGATGTATGCCATCAGGTCCCATTGCCTTGTCTGCCCTGAGCTTTGTGAGCTCTTGTAGGACCCGTTCTTTTGTGAAGGGACTAGTGCACACCTCCCTCCCTCGTGTCCATGGTGCTGAGCTGTGGGCCCTACCCTGCCTTCTCCTCAGTAAATACTGAGCAGAAGTATCTATTTAGGAGAGATGCTTTTCCTTGGTCCTCCTCCACACACTCTCCCTTATCCCCTTTGATCTTAGCAATACCGCTCTGGACTTTCTCCTTTCACTAATGTATCTATAGAAAGTCTTGTCCCCTTCTTTTATTGTTCGTGCTAATGTTTCTTCAGTTTGGGCCTTTGTCTGCCTTACTGCCTTCCCTCCTTCCCTTAGGGAAGTTTGGTAAGCCTCCCTATCTTCGTCCTGCTGCATTCTTTTATATTTCATGAAGGCCAGCCTCTTGGCTCTGACCTGTTCTGCTACTGTTTTTGAGAACCAAAGTGGTTTCCTCCTTCTGTTGCCCTTTTCTAACACAATGGGATGTTGCTTCAAGTATTGCATACTTAATGCTTGCCCACTGTGCCTGTACCGCCTCTCCTGTATTTCTTCTTGCCAGGGCTAGCTTAACTCTGTTGGCCATCTTATCAAAGTCAGACCCTCTGAAGTCCCATATTTTTGCCTTGGAATGGGATGATTTAGTTCTATTGGGGAAATTGAACCATACCATGTGATGGTCACTGGCCCCCAGATGACCTTCTAGCTGGAGATCTGTGATTCTTTCCCCATTGGTCAGTACTCGATCTAGGATAGCCCTGTCTCTTGTGGGTTGTTCTACCAGTTGTTTGCATTTCAATTTCAATGGATTTGCACAAAATTTTGCATGCATGGTCTTGTGGGGTAGATCCTTTAATATGCCAAGTTTTGTTCTGGCTGGATGTGTTGATTCTAAGATGCTGATAGTGAAAAAAGTAACACATTGCTGTTTTTTGCTATTTTTTTAAATCATTGTTTTGCACCCAGACAGTTTGGAATTTTGGTCAGAAATTTTCAGAATAGAAATGGCTTGGCCCACAGATGTATCATTCTCTGCTTTGGTGAAGAATATTAATCTGTTGCAAAGTTATTATTAGGCGTGTGTAAATCTCAAAACAACACACCACCTGTCGTACGTTATTGCTTAAACAGAACTCATGTGTAATTCAGTGGCTGCCCTACAGATGGCAGGAGGGATCAGTTCTAGCCAGGATAAGGGTATAATTTACACTCGAACTCATGTTCAGTGACTGCCCTACAGATGGCAGTAGTGAGCATTACATTTTGCATTTTAATATCTTTGCAACCATTCAAAGGATTAGAATGAAATTTTGCATGTGCAGTCTTCTGGTGTAGATCTTTTGATGTTCCAAGCTTTGTTTCAGTTGGATGTGCTGATTCTGAGATGCAGATAGCAAAAAAACATAAAAAAAAAATCACTGTTTTTTACTGTTTTTATTTGTCATGGCTTTGCACCCAGATGGTTTGGAATTTTGGTCTGAATTTTCAGGGTAGAAAGGGCTTGCCCCACAGATGTGCCTTTCACTGGTTTGGTGAAAAATATTAATCCATTCCAAAGTTATTATTAGGCATGTGTAAATCTCACAACACACATCCTGTTGTACATTATTGCTTAAACAGAACTTATGTGTAACTCTGTGACTGACCCACAGATGGCAGGAGGGATCATTTCTTATTTATAATGGAACTCATGTGTAATTTAGCAACTGCCCTAAAGATGGCAGGAGGGATTAGTTCTAGCCAGGTAAATCTATAATTTATAATGGAACTCATGTGTTATTTAGCAACTGCCCTACAGATGGCTGGAGGGATCAAGTCTACCCAGGGTAAGTGTATAATTTATAATGGAACTCGTGTAATTCAGCGACTTCCCTAAAGATTGCAGTTGTGATCATTAAATTTTGCATTTTAATATCTTTGGAACCGTTCAATGGATTTGCACAACATTTTGCATGCTCAGTCTCGAGGGGTAGAGCTCTTGATTTGCCAAGTTTTGTTCTGATTGGATGTGTGGATTCCGAGATGTGGATAGCATAAAACATGAAAAGCCGCTGTTTTTTTTGTCATCACCTTTCACCGAGATGGCTTAGAATTTTGGTCTGCAGTTTTCAGGATACAAAGGTCATGACCCACAGAGGTGTCTTTTGCTAGTTTGGTGGAAAAATATTGATCTGCTCCAAAGTTATTAAACTTAAACATTTCTGGTTTTGAGTATGCTCAGTAAGCACTTCAAAAATAGCTGCATAAAGGGGCATGGCTTAGATGACTTGTAAACTCATAGCTCATAAACAATCATGAGCTTATCTGCATACCCAATTTTTTAATTGAGGGAATTAGAAAAATTGGGTGAAAACTAGAAGCTATCCCTCTTTGGGAAGCTTGGTCTGTTCAAAATCACTGTTTACGACAATTTTGTTTTGGTTTTACCTGTCTACATTGCAAGAAGAACAGTTCCTTATGTGCCCCACATTTTCAAAAATGTAATTGTAACCATAGCTCATGAATAATCATGAGCTCATTTACATATATGTTTTTTAAACTTGAGGGACTTAGAAAAATTGGATGATGAAAAGGCAAAGAGCAGAACTGACACAACAACTGCTAGCCCAGATCCGTGATTTAGAACACTGTCTCTCAGTCTTGGCTGACCATACTATGTGGACTCGTCTAAATGCCCTCAGGGCCCAATGTCATGAGTTTTTAGCTAAACAGGCTCATCACACTTTGCAGAGAGTTAAATTTTGGTACCTGGAGTTGGGTGAGAGAGCAAGCAGACTCTTAGCCCTGAGGCTTAAACAACTTGAAAGCCAGAGTATGATCCGGTATCTTCAACCAGTTCCTGGAAGTGAAGTCTTGACTTGCCCCCTGAGAAATAGCTGAGGCGTTTCACCAGTTTTATAAATCCCTGTACACTTTGGATGGGGAAACCTCGGATGACAATCTAATAAATAGATTTCTGGATTTGGTGGCACTGCCCTCTTTCTCTCGAAATCTCAGCAAGAGATCTTGCAAGCTCCTGTCTCTCCACTTGAAGTGAGGCAGGTGACTGGACAGCTTCCTGGGGATAAGGCTCCAGGCCCAGATGGGTTCAATAATGCCTTTTATGCCACCTTTCTAGAAGACTTGGCCCCATTCCTTATGGAGCTGTTCAACTACCTACACCAATCCGGTTTATCAGACTGCTCATTTACCCAGGCATGGATAACTGTCTTACCTAAACCTGACAAATCACAGCAGGTTCCAGGAAATAATCACCCTATCTCTCTTTTAAATACTGATCTGAAACTCCTTGCCAAAGTATTGGCCAACCGCCTGCTTCAATTTTGGCAAAGTCTTCTTAGCCCAACTCAAGTGGGATTTGTGGTGGGGTGGCTGTCCTTGGACCACTTGTGCAAGGTCTTACATCTAATATCAGTTGCAGGAGAGAGAAACATTCCCTCGGTTTTGGTCTCACTTGATGTGGAGAAGGCCTTTGACCATGTTTCTTGGCTCTTCATTTTTGCCACTTTGCAGAGGTACGGCTTTCCTGCTCAGTTTTATGAATGGCTTAAGGTAATTTACCATTATTCTATTGCCAGAGTCCATTATAATGGAGTGTTTTCTACCCCCTTTCCTTTGCTTGGGGCACCAGACAGGGGTGTGCCCTCTCTCCCTTTCTCTTCAACCTATATCTGGAGCCTCTCATCCGTTCCCTCCAGAACTGCCCTGAGGTCATGGGCATTCAAGTAGGTAATGACAGGTATAAGCTCTCGGCCTACGCAGATGATCTTTTGCTGCACCTGGAGAACCCTTATACATTTAAACCAGCTGCTGTGGGCATCATCAATACATTCTCCCATGTGGTGGGTTACAAGCTCAGTCTGGATAAATCTAAAGTCATGCCTCTTAACATCCATGTTAGAAAACAAGGGATCGAGAGTCTGGGCCTTGTTTGGGAACCCAAAGTTCTTACCTATCTGGAAATTAAGGTCTCCCACTCTCTCTCCAACCTGGTTAGACTTAACCTTTCCCCCATATATAACACTATTTAGGCAGACCTACAAAGATGGAAATCTTTGTCACTCTCGTTATGGGGGTGGGTGAATGTGATACAAATTAATATCTTACCTAGAATACTTTATCCAATTAACCTGATTACTCCATTTCTCCCAAAGCACTGGTTTCTTCAATTACAAGCCACTCTTTCTGAGTTTTTATGGAATGGGAGGGCAGTCTGGAGGGCATACTCTAAGTTGACCATCGGAAAGAACTGGGGGGATTACAGATTCCTAATCTTTTTCTATACTATCGTGCGGTACACTGTAGTAAAATCTTTAGGTTGCATTCCAGCTTGGAAGGCTTGCCAGAAGACTACATCCCTCAATGGATCCTCCTGGAAAGGCATTTATGCCGGGTTCAGGGTCTTGATCTAAGTTACTTAATACACGCCAAAATCTCTGAAATCCCTAATTCCTTATGAAGGCCCCCAGTATGGTGGTCTTTTAAAGCTTTTGACCAGATCTGCTCCTATTTGAATTTATCATTGCACAAGGATCGGTCTCAGCCTCTCTTTGGTAACCTACACTTCAGTATAGCCAACTGACCCATTCCCTTGAATTTTTGTCCAGCTGTTGGTACAGTACCCGTATCTTCTCGGATCTCGGAGGGTAGGGTCTGCCCAGCAAGTATACTTCAGAAAAGGTTCTCTATTCCTGCTTATCACTCTTTTAAACATTTGCAACTACAGGGCATGTCTTCTTCCTTTCTGGGCCCCTGTCTATGGCAAGTCTCTCCTAATACCCTCCTGCAGGAACTAGTAGATATAGCTATTCAACCTCACCCAATCTCCAGGTTCTATAATATCTTACAATATCATGATCCCAACAGGCCATGAGGAGTTTGTTTCTACTGGAGGCAAGAGTTAGACCTTAGAATAGAGGATAAGGAGTGGCGTCAACTCTGGAAAAATTTATATAAATATGTTGGCTATGATTTATGCAGTTTTGCATCCTACATAACCTGTACTTCTCCCCCTCTAGGCTACACAGGATAGGCAGAATGGTGTCTCCCCTGTGTACTAGATGTGGGCACTCAGAAGGTACATTAAAACATAGCCTATGGGACTGTGCCTTGGTGGCCCCTTTCTGGCAGGCAATCAGGAGTGCTTTGGATCCTATGCTAGGCCTGGAATATTACATCACTCAGAAAATGTGCCTAGCAGGCCACTTTCCTAGTGACTTGATTGATTGCCATAAAGCTTTTATGTCTCTGATCTCCATAGTGGCCAAAATGGTCATTACTCTGCATTGGCTAGAACAAACTAGACCTTCCTTAAGGGAATGACACTCAGAAATCCTTTTGGCCCTGGAACTAGAGAGAGACATATTGCCTCCCAGCAGAACCATCTGGAGGCCTTTAACAAGAGATGGAGTCCTCTTATAGCCCTTTTACCCATTATGTGCTGTACTTCTATGACACCTAACACTTAAAGAGGTGGGGGACCCTCTTGTTCGATGTATCTCCCATCTGTAACATGACATGAATGGTTGCTCTAGTCTTTGCCAGCCTGGTAAATACCCAAAGATAATTCAGGTATATGTCTAGTTTTAGAGGCGGGGAGGCTTAACTTTAGGATGTGGATGTGATGTTCCAATGAGGCCAGACCTGTAATGGTCCTGGAGTCGGTGATCCACTGGCCTTTCCAATATATGGTTTTAGCTTTCTTGGGTAGTTTAATCTAGTTTGTCACTGTATACGGGGGGGGGGGAGCTGTTGAAGTTGTTGAATTGAGTCATGTGCTGACATGCGGTGCTGTTTTATGTATTAAAAATGTCAATAAAGTATAGTAAATGATAAAAAAAAAAGAAAAATCGGGTGAAAACTACAAGCTATCCCTCTTTGGGAAGTGTGAATTGTTTTGAAACATTGGCTACAAATCCATATGTAAAATATTAGGGCCATGGAAGGAAAGTAGTCATTTTTTAACTGATGTTAAAATAGACATTACGGTATTGTGTTTGTGTTCATGTGAACTGAAAAAGTTTCAGACAATTCAACAGCTTAGAAATATGCAACTTTTTAAAAAAGACTTTTGGCAATACAGAGAAACAGGAAAGTATTATTGGCTGTTTTAGTTTGAATCTGTCTTGATTTAGGATTAGAGAACATTGACACAGTGATATCAGAAGAGGCAATGTAGTGTAGTGGCTAAGGCTCTGGATTTGATTCGGGAGACCTTGGTTTGAATCCCATAACTCTCAATGAATATAATCAAAAGTTTATTTTTTTTGTAGTAACTCATGCATTTCTTAAAACTAGTTATAGAAAAACACTCATGCTTTTATATAAACTAATTACAGAAAAAGCACTATCTCAAAAAGTCAGGAAATTCATTGCAAAAAGACTTTGTTAATGCACTAGTTAGGGTTAAAGTGACAAAAGCAGGGAAATGTGATGTTAGGGTTTCCAACCCTAACACACCAACCCCACCCTGCAGGCAACAACAGTCATGGGGAATGCCTTGGAGTTGTCAACCCTAACACTCACCCTATTCTTATATACAGTACCCATAACAGCTTATTTACTCATGGAATGGGGACAGCATTAGGGTTGACAATCCTAAGGCACACCCCATGCCTGTTGCTGCCTGCAGGCTGGAGGTGGGGTGTCAGGGTTGGAAACTCTAATGTCACATTTCCCTACTTTTGTTGCTTTAAAGGGACACTGTCAACCTGTTTTTCATCATACTATTTCTACTTAAGAACCTACATTTTATGATTGCTTACCATCTCTAAAATTCATTGATGTTGCTGTTTGTTTTGTCTGTCTCCTTGTTTAGTAGAACTGAAATGCATGCTAATGTATATTTATAAACAATCTTATTTTGTTTCCAATCCTGGATCTGTTCTTACTGCTAACTTCCTGAACATTAGAAACACTTCCAAACAGTGCAGTCACTCATTATGCAATACCCTCCTAAACTCCCATTGCATCATGAGTGGCTAGAATGTGTTGTGGGTGTTCCCAAGTCCAGGAAAGATTCAGTTGGAGTTGATCAAGGAATGTAAACAAATCTGTTTTTGTGTGGCAATACCAGTATGTTGGGCAGTCTATTTTTCACTCTTTTAAAAGAAAAAAAAGAATGAGAATTAAACTACCAGCTACATCAACAATCTTTACAGAATGTTGGCAATCATTAAATGTGTTTTTAGGGCTGCAGTGGGTGGAGCCCTGCAGACCTCTTGCTATGAGAAAAGGACTGAGCACATTCCTTGTGAATGAACAACATGTTGTAGTTGCATCACAGTCAGCTCCGCATCCGTGAAGCCCTCCACTCATGTAATTTCTATTGAAGTAGCACTGCACTATTTTAACATTGCTGGTGGCAACAGTGGAACATGGCACATTCAGCCATGTCCAAGATGATCGCTGCACTCTACGGTGCATAAGCTAGTAGTTGCTCATGCGCAGTAGCATGTGGCGTCCATCTTGGTCACAGCGGACTGTGCCATGTTCCATCGTGATTGCTTATCTTAATTTTCAATTTACTTTTTTATTATAAAAATTCCCCCGACCCTTCCTCTTAGCACCCACTTCCCCACACCTTCCCCACAAACATAGCAATGACACTGGGGGTGCCCAACCCCCCAATGTTGCGATAGTGTTTTCCACTGATGCCGGTCCATTTTTTTTGTTTAAAAATATTTTTTAACCCCATCAGACCCTCCCTGTCAGCATCCCCCCACCAGAAACAGTGACACTGGGGATGCCCAATTCCCCCATGTTGTGATCGGGTATCCTTGGTCCTACTCTTTTTTTCTTAACCTGTCAAAAGAAAACCATCCATCTATGTCTTTTGCGCCATTTCTGACCCCCCAGCCAACCCTCTCACTCAGCACTCACCACCCCACACCTCCCAAGCCCTTACTTACCCATCCAGGGTCCAATGCCATAATCCTCACTGGACTACAGCTACATCTTCACTCTTCAAAGTTGGACCGCGAACTGAAGAAACAGGTCTGCCGTTCAATGTATTTCAAAGGGGTTTTGAACTTAGAGGTATAATGTGGCTTTTTTTGCATATTTGTGGCTCAGATTTACAACATGCCTTCTTTGGGACCCCACCTCATGGACAATGGCACTGTCGTTAGGCCAATCTGTCCCAGAAGGTGATTTTACAGTCCCTACACAAAATCCCCCTTTGGGCAGGAGTTGAACATTTTCTCTGCCTGTTTTCATGAGGTGGGGTCATAAGAAGGCTATGTTGAAAATTGTGTGTAAAAATATTAAAAAGTAACAAAGGTACATTATGAGCCTACATTGAATTTTGAGAATGCAGCGTTATAATTTTGGTAATTTTCAATATTTTTACCTCAGATTTCCAACATAGACATATCTTTACAGCACCTCATGAATGTGATAGCTGTCATTTTTCAAATCCTGGCCAAAATCTTTTTTTACATCCCAAAAGGTGATTTCATGGTTCCTGCATGAAAGCACCTTTTGGGCAGGAGTTGAAAATTTTCTCTACCCTTGTTTATAAGGTGGGGTCATGAGAAGGCTATGTTGGAAATCTGGTGTAAAAATATTACAAAACAACAAACTTGTGAGCCTACGTTGAATTTTGTGAACACAGGCTTGTAAGTTTGGTAATATTTAATATTTTTAACCCAAATGTTCAGCATAGCCATTTCTGTACAGCACCTCATGAATGTGACAGCTGTAATTTTTTGACTCCTGCCCAAAATATGTTTTTGTGTCTCGAAAGTTGATATTGCAGTCCCTGCACAAAATCAACTTCCAGGCAGGAACTGAACATTTTTTTTGCCCATCTTCATGAGGCAGGGTCATAACAAAGCTATGTTGAAAATTTGGTGTACAAAATAAGACAAAGCAACAAATTTATGAGCCTATGTTACATTTTGCTAACTCAGGCTTGTAACTTTGGTAATTTTCAATATTTCTACCCAAACTCCTCACCTGCAGTCCTAGCAACACTGGCCAGAGTTTGTTTTAAACTAAGGACACTCTGAGACCTAAGGGGGTTGACAGTGTCCCTTTAACCCTAACTAGTGCATTAATGAAGTTTTTTTGCAATGGATAGTACATATATTTACTTAAGAGGGCCCCTAACTACCCAGCATTGTCACAATGATTTACCACCAGAGAGGCTGAGTTGAAGAAGAGTTTGCTCACCCTCAAAATGCCTGAGGATTCATTGGATCCCCTTTCTGAGTCCCCCATATGAACAGATTAGTATATTTACTAAGAAGTCGGCAACGACAGGCTAGGTTTGAAGAAGGTTCTCTTGATGGAAAGATTGTCTTCATACAGAAGAAGAAATGTTTGGTTCCCTTGAGGCTACCAAATGAAACTGTAAATGCCTTCTGTGAAAGGAGCTTGTGTGGAAGGACATGGGTCATGGGAAACTGCTGCCCTTGATAAAAAAATGGACTGCTGCTTGACTGAAGTATCTGAGTGGATATCTATTTGTTCAGTAGTGATTGCATCTTATGTACCCCTCAGAAAGAAGTTCAGGTGTCTGGTGCCCCACATTTTCCACTTCAGACCTGGCTGGGCCACCTAGCAGTCTGGGTAGACATGCTGCACATAGTCAGGATTTGGTTTGGGAGTTTCCGAACACCACTATGGGGCTTACCATCCAGGAAAATCTGAAAATTCAGAAGTTTGTGCATTTTGAAGCATTTTTATAGTCCAGCTGCTGGGGCCTGAAAAGCACCAAACTGCAAGTTTCCAGCCTTACCTCTCACAGTCCCTTTGGAGTAGATCTGCTATCCCTACAGACCACTAAAAAGTAAACAACAATGTGGAAAGTTGAACTCTAATAACCCAAAGAGCTACATGCATCACCTTTATGTCATGTCTATTCAAAGTAGTGCAGCGAAGAACACAGAAATCTGCTCCCTCCGACACACGCACTTTATTTGCAAGTGATATATAGCACTTTAGCCCAGTACAATCAGCACAGTGCCAGGGGTATGGTTTGGTTTTAAACAAAGAAAATATTCCTGTAGCACTGGGCTTTCGATCATACCAACAGATTACATGGCTGCTGAAGTTCAGTGCACGACAGAGCCATCCCCTGGCCACCTTCTGAACCTGACCTCTGTGCTCTCCATTTCTACTTGCATGATGCAGAGGAAAGGGACTGTCTAAATCAAAGGAGACAGCAATCAATCTGTGATAGTTTCACAGGGCAGCAGTCCTGCCAAGTCCAATCCAGACTGCAGGGAATATTTGTCAATGGTTGGTTCTGGGCCTAACCAGGCCTTGATGAATGATGATTGCTCTCGGAACACATTTTTTTTTTGCATTCTGTGATTATCCTTTCATTCTGCACAAGCATAATTCAGAGAAGGAGGTTGTTATTCAGTCCCTCAGAAACGTTTTTTTATGTGCTCAACCAGACTTTCACATGCTGCCCAAGCAGGATGAAAGTGCAAGAAGCTACATAGTGAGCAGCATTATAGGAGGGTCATGTAGGGAGATGGTTCATTTTTTTATAAATCTCATTTTTATTAAAATTTTTCATATTTCAACAAACAAACATACATACAAACATTGACAGGTTTGTTGGGGTACAATGCATTGATTTGTGTATTATAAATAGACAACAGATATCACTCAGATCAGTTAATTAATAAGGGGATGTCTGTTCCATACTAGGATACCATCACCTTAACTTTCCGGAGCCACTTAAGACTGCGGGCGCCCAGCCCCAGAGAAGTCAGCCACACCATTCCACCCTCCCCAATCCTATTTGCTTTGTTATCCTGTAGGATTATACTTGAGTAGGTTTTAATACCGGTTTATCTACATACAAACCTCCCCCCATCAAGGGCAGTGGCTGCCTCCGCTTAAGGATCTCAGTCTCTTCTCTAACCCAAAATTCCATCTTATGGTACAAAGGTGTCATCATGTATCATGTAATATAATAGCCAGCGGGACCACCTATCCGAGAACTTCTCTTTTAATTGATTTAACCCGTGGGTAATTTGCTCCATCTGGTAGATTTGTTTGGTGATACCCCACCATTCTTGAATTGTGGGTATGTTGTCTGTCAGCCATTGCTTAGTGACCACTTTTTTGGCTGCCGTTAGCAATAAGTGTAAGAGGTATCTAGAGTTTGGGTTTTTATATTCCTTTGGAGTGTCAAGGAAAAGGTACATCTCCCCAGTCAGTTGTAGTTGAGGGTCAAATATCTCTCTTAAGTGATCCTGTAGTTGGTCCAAGAAAGGCTTGAGGGCTGGACAGGACCACATAATGTCGTGTGTGTGGCTCTAGTCTCACCATATTCTCCAACATTTGCGAGGCTGATTGGGAGTAGTGACTAGTCATTACTGGTGTTCTAAGTATCTAGTTAGGTTCTTCCACTAAATTCCTGCCATTGATGGGAGCTTGTGACTCTAGAGGAGTGTTCGCAGGCTCTTCGCCAGTCATCTTGTATGAAGGGAGAACCAAGTTCTTCCTGCCATTGGGCGCGTATGGTCCCTGTGTATATCGCTCCCTGAGTGTTAAGGGCTTTGTAATAACGGGAGAGTAGATGGAGCCTCTCTGCACCCATATTCAGTTGCGATTGAACTACCAACAAAGGGGGGTAACTCTCCGGATTATGGGATACCTCAGGGAGTTCTTGACTGTAGTGTCTTAGTTGCAGGAATCTGTAAAAATCCCCATTCGGAATATTAAACCTTCTTTTCACTTTGTTAAAGGGCCATAATTCTCCATGGGACATCATCTGTGTAAGATATCTCAGTCCATCCTCTCCCAAGTCTGGAAGCCATGGTCGAGTCTGTTTGGGGGAAAGTCACTCAGCTTTGAAATTGGGCAAATCAGTGCCATAAACGGGGTTAAGGATTGCATTTTTTTAATTAATTGCCATGCCCTACTGCGTGCTCAGAGCCATGGGTCTGAAGGGGGCTGGGGGGCCAGCCTGGGGCAGGAAGCATACAGGTTCTGAAAGTAATCTTTATCTGGCATGAGGGCCTGTTCTATTTGTAGCCAATGTGGCTCACCTATCCCATTTTGTCTTGTCATAATATGAGTCATCATAGCCGCCCGATAATATAATTGTAAATCTGGTAGTGCAAGGCCTCCGTCACCCTGAGGGAAGCTAAGTATCCTCATTCGGACACGTGGTTTTCTGCCCGCCCAAATAAATTTAGAAATAAGACGGTTCCATTCCACAAATGTTTTTTTTTTCTAGATATATTGGGACATTCTGGAACAAGTACAGGGCTCTTGGTAAGGTAGCCATTCTTATTAGGTCTATCCTGCGGCTTAAAGTGAGTGGCAATGTGGCCCAGGCCCCCAAATCCACCCTGAGCTGAGTTGTAAAGGGCTCATAGTTATTTTGGAAGAATTCAGCATAATTCTGAGAAATATATACCCCCAGGTATTTTAATTTTGTTAGGTTCCAATTGCATGGGAAGATGGAATTTATGTGTGCTGAGGGAGAGTAGTGGAATGAGAGAATTTCCGTTTTTAATAAATTCAGCTTATAACCGGAAACTTGACTATACTGGTCCAGGAGTAGCCTTATAACTGGCAGGGATTGCTCAGGGTTTGAAAGGTACAGTAAGACATCGTCTGCGTACAACGCTATTCGATGCTGTGTGTCGCCCATATTCACTCCGGTGATGTCTACAGCTTCCCTAATGTATTGGGCTAGGGGTTCTATAAAGGCCGCAAACAAAAGAGGCGATAACGGGCAGCCTTGTCTGGTTCCCCGTTTAAGCGGGAAGCACTCAGAGTGATGGCCTCCCACCTTAACGCAGGCCTGGGGGACGAGTAAATATTTTGTAGAACCCCAACTAAACTCCTGGGGATACCGAGTTTCTCCAGGACTTTGTATAGAAAGGACCATGTTACTCTGTCGAATGCTTTCTCAGCATCAAGGCTGATGAGGACCGATGGAACATTGCTCGTATGCATCCTATGTACTATGTGCAGAGTTCGCTTGATATTATCTGTAGTGGAACGCATTCTAACAAAGCCTGTCTGGTCTTGGTCTATTAATATGGGCATTATCTTGTCTAGGCGGTGTGCTATAATATGCATGAACATCTTATAATCTGAGTTTAGTACAGAGATAGGTCTATATGAGCCACAGTGCTGAGGGTTTTTCCCAGGCTTCGGGATTACAGAGATCGTTGCAAGTGCCCACGATGGGGGCGGAGGATCGCCTGCAAGAATGGAGTTATACAGAATAAGGAGATGAGTAGATATTTGTTGCCTCATAGCTCCATAGAACTCACTCCCGTAGCCATCTGGACCTGGGGATTTTAAAGTTTTCGCTGTAGAGATCGCTTCTGCTATCTCTTGCTCAGTTATGCTGGAGGTTAGGGTTTCTCCTTGGGCTATATCAAGTCGAGGCAATGTTATCCCCTCAAGGTACTCCGCAATTTGGAGCGCTGTGGGTGAGTAATCTGGGGTATAGAGATCCGAGTAATACTTTGCAACTGCCTCTGCTATCTCATGTATTTTAGTTAGGGACTGACCCTGTCGGTGTAGCGAGAGTGTCGTTGAGGCTTTCCTTTGCCTCCGGGCCTGATATGCCAGCAGTCTCGTGGCACGAGGTCCCACCTCGTAGTATCTCTGCCTCAAGAATGTTAATGCTAGCTCAGTTTGTTGAAGGGCCAGATGATCAAGTTCTGCTTTAACTTCCTGAAGCTGGGGTAGCACAGAGGGTGTCCCCACACTTATGTGCAAACTGGAGAAAGTGTAGGTTCTCCTCTAGGGCAGTTCTGCACTCCTTTCTTTGATGGTTTAGCTCTGCAGTGTGTTGTATAATATGGCCTCTTAGGACAGCTTTGATAGTGTCCCAGTGAATTGCAGGTGTGGAATCCGCGGAGGGATTGAGTTCTAGTATCTCGGCTAATTTGTCCGATATGAACTCCCTAAACTGTTCAGAGTGTAGGTAGTAGGGGTTGAGCCTCCAACGTGTGTTCTTGGGTTGAAGCCCCATTTCCCATGTCGTGCATACAGGCGCGTGGTCCGAGAGGGAGATATCCCCTATTTGAGCATCACCTAGTCGGTCCAAGAATTCAGTCTGTGTATAAGTTTGGTCTATTCGTGAGTATGTCCTATGTACTGCTGAATAATGTGTATAGTTCCTGGTTCGAGGGGTGCAGATGTCTCCAGACATCTGTCCATCCTACCTCTTTAACGAATCTCCTGAAGAACTTTTGTGCTGGTGTTTGCTTAGATGTTCTAAGGTTGGTAGAATCTAATAAAGCATTTTGTGTCAGGTTAAAGTCCCCAGTGAGTAAAAGTATGCCCTTCGTATTTTGCAAAATTTTGTCCAGCAGTGTTTTCAGTTGCGGGACGGGAGTGGGAGGAGGGAAATAGGCATTCGCTAGGGTAACCTATACCCCATTCAGGGTGCCTTGTACTATTATCAACCTCCCCTCTGCGTCCCTCATGGTGTGTTGGTGTTGAAATGGGGTGCCTGCTGGAATGATTATTGCTACACCTCTTCGTCTTCCCGATCTACTGGAAGAGCTATACAGGGTTCCCCTGCTGAGTCTGGCAAGCTTGAGATGTTCCCTGGGACTCAGGTGCGTTTCCTGGAGGTATATCAGGTCCGCCTGACTCCTACGGAGAAATGTCAAGACTCGTGACCTCTTTATTGGTGAGGTTATCCCGTTAATGTTCAGGGATAATAACTTAACCCGTGAGCTAGTCATTGTTTCATATAGGTGGCCCCGCTGGCTAGGGAGATTCTCCCCTTTTCTTCAATCTGAATACCATCAGTGTCTGTCGGTTCTATTCCTGTCATTTCTAACTGATTACAATCACACCAACATGTGGATTTAAAACGTACAAACAACCATACAACCAACCTTAAATGTAGAAAACTGGTACTTCCAACAATGGGGAACTGATACAGATCCTCTGGCATGGGAACGTCCATACCTTGAGGCTTCATCACTTATCGTGATGCCCCCTGACACCCAAAGTGCCTATTAAGATGTAGAAATGATGTAGAAATGAGAAAAGGTGGTGACACCCAGAGTTTGAAGCGTCGCATCCATCTATTTCACATCATGTACTGTAACGATGAGTTAAATATGGCTTATATTAACAGTAAGATCTGTCTGATCCCCTATTGTCCCCTCTGTTCATTGATGAAAAGGCCTCTTAACTCCAGCGTGTTAGATTGAGAGCCCATCCATATGCATTCCATCTCTGGTGGCAACATGTAGTTGAGCTTCTACATCTCTCCCCTCCTCCAGCCTATCTATTTCCCCAACCCCTGCGTCCTGGTTAAGAAATCCATAGTAGTCTCAGTCTATGGCATGTCCCCCCCCAACTCTCCCCCAGTGCAAGGGCCAGAGCTAAGTGTAGTGTCCCTGGATTGTCAGAGCAAGCCTTCCCAGTCCCCTCAGTCAACATGAGGGGTCCCCAGGTTACTGTAGTAGTGGGTGCCCTTCATTTAGTGCTGGGGGTTTCCAGCGCCTTGTCCTGATGTCTTAGTCCAGTCCAGCCGAGACAACCAAAAGGAAACTCCTTATCCAGTCTTCGTCCCCAAGTTGCAACAGGGTTGCATTAGCTAAACCATCTGAAGCTCTTTAGCCGTCAATACCCCAATGTTTCAGTTTCCTCCGATCTAGAACGGGATGGGGCATAATTCCTCTCCATCCGGTCCCTTCGGTTTTAAAGCTTCTACGTTCACCCGGGATAACTATTCCAGAGCTGAAGCACATCCTGCTACTACCAACTTATCTTTATCACTGAATTAAGGGATCTGGAGCCCCCCGCCCCGAGGGAACCCTCCCCCTCACTACCCTAGACCACCCTCTAATTCTTGGTAGTTAACCCAGCCTGTCCCTAAGCCAATATTCTACAAAGGACTATCCAACCGAGCCCCCCCCGATTCCATCACCCAACTTACACCTAAGCGAACGTTTGGCTTAACTAGTTTCTGCAGACCTTGTTTAACGTAACCCTTTAAAGCTTCTATTTGTCATGGAAAGCAGTTGCCACGTCTGCAGGCTCCGGCAGATTCAGATGCCGCTCATGGAGGCCCCCCATCCCACCCCGGCGGGCACCCCCAAAGGAACTAGTCATACCTAATATTTATGGTGTAGGACAGCACCCATACCACGTCTCCCTCTCTCCAGACACAGCCTTTAAAAGGGAAAACTAGGAGAATTACAGTTCTGATTAGGCTCTAGTTCGCTGTCAATAGTGGGCGGCTCTGCGAGGTACTCTCGCTAATCCAAGAAGGGAGCCCATCAGCGAGGGACAAGGAGGGAAGGGGGAAGCTCGCTCACTACCGTTGTCATGCCTCCCACCCCTTCCCCCATCCAAGGAAAAGGGGCACGGTCCCGCAGCCCTCCCCTCGATCCCAAACCAGATCGCCCTTTAAGTCACCGGCAGAGGTCTCAATAGGGAAGTCGGGCCACCCCGAGGGGGGCTAAGATCATCGGTAGCACGCTGAGGGAGGAAGGCAGGCAGCTCCTCAAGAGGGCCAGTGGTCCACCGAGACAGAGGGGGCAGGAGGTCCAAAGGGGTGCGAGAGGGGCCAGGACAAGCGACCTCCTCAGCATCAACGGTGTGCCATGGGACCCGAACCACTACCCCCAACCCCACCAAATGAGTCACCGACAATTTCTCTCATCAATGACCCTCCTTAGTGTCCAGAGGGGAGGTAGTACCTTTAAGGGAAAGACGTGGCATGGTCTAGTGGGGACATCCATCAATCAGCAGCATATTGTATAACTAGACAACTTTTACAACGGTCAAATTCTATGCTTCATTTTTGTAATGCATTGAATATCAGGAGAGGAAGGCCCCAACTCATTCAGGCGCACTGCAATAGAGGGGCATATAAAATCGTTAACCAATCCCCCTTCCGCTGCACAGTAGAGATTTAGCTGCATATTTCAGCCGGGTTATAAATAATGGCAGACCGACCCGACCTCTGCACCCCAACAGCGGGAGGCCCACCACCCACCTCCCGACCCCCAGGCCTACAGGCTGCACAGTCTCATCCCACCCCCCGGACTCGGGAACTCCCCCTGTTAAAGCCAGGGCCATATCCCAGCACCACAAGTAAGTTGCTAGCCACGAAGCACCAAGCCATCTCACCCATGCCTCCTCACCTCCACAGCTCAGCCCAACAAGGGGCCCCCCGCAAGCAACCCTCCTCCGACGCCCCGAGCGACCTCCCCCCCACCATCGATCAATATGTGCAGAGTGAACTTCTTGTACTAAAGGGTCTATCCCACCCCTCTCCCCACATTCTCAACCCCAAATCTTGACAGTCCAGTAACAGTTAAACGTTTGCCCAGAGTCAGTTCCCCTGCGAGTGGTTTCATAGCCCAATAATGTACTTGCGGCTTTCATCCTTCAGCTCCCTGATGCCTCGTTCCGCCAGAGCCTGCGGGGGTTTGCTTGCTTAATGCTGCTATGATATTCTGGATCGCTTCAACTCCCTGCCGCCGTCTCGCCTCACGTTGTCCGTTGTTCCACACTTTAAGGGCTAATTTGGAAGCAATGCAGGTTTTGGGGGTTTGACCGTGGTGATTGCACTTCTATCCCTCGTTTTCGTAGCTCCTGCGCAGCAGAGACAGTGTTGTCGAAAGTCAGCGGTCCATCTTCAAAAAGGACGGTGAGCTTTGCTGGATATGGAGTTCTGAAGTGAATACCTTTCGACTTCGGGGCACGCATCAAAGGAATGTAGGCCTTGCGTCTGGTCATGATTTCTGGAGAATAATCGTTCTCAAAATAAAGTCTGTTTCCAGCTAGCAAAACTGCTCCCGCCTTCCACGCTGTATGTAGCACTGATTCTTTGTCCTGGAATCTGAGAAATCGTACCAGTATTGTTCTGGGTCGGGCACCTGGCGGAGGCCTCGGTCCTAAGGTACGGTGTGCTGTTTCAATTTCCAGAGTCACGGTTGGGGGAAGTGGGAGCAGCTCTCTTAAGGTTTTTTGAAGAAATTCAAGCATTTCACCTCCCTCAGCCCCCTCCGGAATCCCAGAGATTCTAACATTATTTCTTCGATTTCTGCTTTCTGCATCTTCCGCTTTGTCTCTGAGGAGCTTAATAGTGTTGTGTAGTTGTATTATGGCCCTTTCAGTTTCAGTAATTCGGGAATCTGTTTCCTGGGCCTGCGTCTCAATTTCTTCATGCCGCTTCTCGAGTTTATTTATGTCTGTACGTAGGGCTGCTGTTGTAGTTCTGATTTCCTTCCTAAAGTCCCTTAATTCATTGAGCACAAGGGATATCTGTCGTTGCAAGATATTAAGCGGGATTTGGCCGCAATCCATAGCATCTCGGGAGGAGCTGTTCAAGGCCTGCGAGCCTTCACTCTCAGATTCGTCTTCCTGCAATCTTTCGACATCAGGTGGATCAACAACTCTGTTTTTCACTGATCGTTTTTTTTAGGCATATTGAACCTCCCGCTGAACCTTTCTCGAGTTTTGAGCTCTATTTGGGAGGAATTAGGAGGTATATCTCATGGATCACGATGGAGCTATCCAATTCAGGCTACCAACTCGGGCATGACGTCACCGGAAGTCGAGCGGGAGCTAGTTCATGACTAGCTGACTTGGTGGGGGAATGTATCAAGAGCTAAACTGGTAAGGCAGCAAGTTGTCCAAAACATGACAGATCAGTCCAGCTCAGCCCAGCTGGAATCTTGAACTGTATGGAGTTGGCAAGTGGGGTTGTGGTATGGAACTGAGAAATTCTGGTGACATCCAGACTCTCCTTGGAACAGCAAGAACAGCAGCATAGAGTGCATTGCCTTTTATTTTAGCCTACTGGTTCACCTGTGGTGCTACCTATTTTTTTTCTACTTGCAGAGTTGGTCCATTACCTGATGTTAGCACCTGCATCTTGCCACTTCTTCTGTACTACTACATTTAATATTGCTGCATTGCTGTTAAAAAGCCTGCACTGGTGTATTGTTTTACTGCTGTGTTCTGGTTACCACTGTGCACTGCTTAATCACTGAAGATTCTATTTATCCAGTTTACCTTCATCTTTCCTTCTGCTACAATATTCCTGGCCTTATTCTGCTTGCTATTTCCCCCCTCTCTTCTTTCCCCTTTACCTCCCTCTCCCCCCCCCTCCTCCTCCCCATCCAACTATCCTTCCATTTCATTCATCCTCCTCTCCACCCACCACCCACTCTGCCTACCTTTTTCTCTTTCTTTCTCCCTATTCACCATAGTCTTCTGCCTTTCCCCATCCTTAGCCTAGAGTTCCTTCACCGACTCCTCCTTTTCCCTCACCACCTCTCCTCACCTTGCTCACCTTCCCACTCCAAGGGTAGGAAGCTCCACTCCATCCTTCTCCTTCTCCTGTCTGGCAATGTGGAGCCCAATCCTAGATCCTGTCCTCCCTCCCCTCTCCCTTCCTTTGCCACTTCCAAGGGCCTCAGTGTCTTCCATCTAGACACTAGGAGCATGTTACCA
This sequence comes from Neoceratodus forsteri, assembly GCA_016271365.2. Lineage (NCBI taxonomy): Eukaryota > Metazoa > Chordata > Ceratodontiformes > Ceratodontidae > Neoceratodus > Neoceratodus forsteri. Next base: position 1,144,099,235 of record CM057453.1, read on the forward strand.
AAACTTGACCTCCTCTCCATATGACTACAATTACACTCCCCTGATGTCTTCTGTATCACTGAGTCTTGGCTCTCCTCCAGCATTCCTGACCATAACCTGTCTCTTCCTGATTACCATATTTTCAGACAGAACAGGGGTAAACGTGATGGAAGGGCTGCCATTTACATTCACCAGAGTCTGTCATTCACTGTGGCCAACAGGGAGGTGATTCTCTCCTCCCACGAATATCTAATAGTCAAACTCTCCTTCCCCTTCTCAGCACCAAATTTCAATGGAGTTATTTACACCACTCTTAAAATGTCTTACTCTTTCCTGGTAGACTCTTTCTCTCTCCACCATTGCCTCTTTCTCCTTCTCAGATGAACTCATCCTCCTAGGGGACTTTAATGTAAATTGAATTTGCCCATCCTCTAGATCTACTATTCACAGGATTGAGTCACTTAATTTGACACAGGTTATTTCAGAACTCATAGACTTTGATGGCAGATAAGGACCGCTAGGCCCATCTAGTCTGCCCATTTCCCTACCTACAGGATAGGCCGCAGATCCTAGTTAACCAACAGCCTATTTCTTCTTACCTCCCACAAGAATTGCCTTATGTCTGTCCCATGCATTCTTGAATTCTCCCACAGTTTTAGACCCCACAACCTCCTCAGGAAGGCTGTTCCATGTATCCACTACCCTCTCTGTAAAATAATACTTCCTCACATTGCCCCTGAACCGCCCTCCTTCTATCTTTAAATTGTGTCCCCTTGCTCTTGCAAGTCTCTTTTTCTGAAAGATGCTACCCTCTTGGACTTTGTTGATTCCACTGAGGTACTTGAAAGTTTCTATCATGTCCCCCTCCCTTCTTTCCTCAAGGGTATACATATTAAGCTCATTTAGTCTCTCCTCATCACGGCTTCTCTTGCAGACCCTGCACCACATTTTAGTTGCCCTCCTCTGGACTACCTCCTATCCTGTCTATGTCCTTGCGGAGATGGGGTCTCAGAACTGGACACAGTACTCCAGATGGGGTCTCACCAACTGTCTGTACAGAGGATAACAACTTCCTGTTTTCTGCTGCTGATGCCTCCCCTATACATCCCAGTATACCCCCAGCCCTCCCTACTGCCTTCTCACATTTTGCCTAACCTTAAGGTCATCTGATATGATTACCCCCAGGTCCCTTTCCTTTTTGTTGTTGTTACTACCTCTCCACCATTGTGTATTCTTCCCTGGGTTCTTGTTTCCCAGGTGCATTATTTGCACTTCTTTGCATTGAATCCTAGCTGCCATACTTCTGACCATTCCTCCAACCTTGCCAAGTCCCTTTTCATCCTTTCCACGCCTCTTTGTGTATCAACCCTGTTGCAGATCTTTGTGTCATCTGCAAAGGCATACTTTTCCTTCAGTCCCTCTGCAATGTCACTGATGAAGACATTAAAGGACTGGACCCAATACTGAACCCTGTGGTACCCCATTAGTAACCCTCTTTCTTCAGAGTGGACTCCATTTACAATTACCTTCTGTGTCCTGTTGTGCAGCCAATGTTTTACCCAGGCTACCACCCTGGGACCCACTCCCAGGCTGGTTAATTTGACTATTAATCTTTTGTGTGGACTGTGTCAAATGCCTTGCTAAAGTCTAGGTAGGCCATGTCCACAGCCCCTCCCTGGTCTACTATTTTGGTCACCCAGTCAAAGAAATCTATTAGATTCGTCTGACATGACCTTCCGCTGTGAACCCATGCTGCCTTGGGTCCTGTGCTCCACTGGCCTCTAGGTACTCAACTATTTTTCCTTCAGAAGTGACTCCATCACTTCCCTACCACAGAGGTCAGACTGACAGGTCTGTAGTTTCCTGCCTCTGTCTTGGTCCCACTTTGTGAAGGGGAATCACATCCCTTCCTCCAGTCCTCGGGTACCACACCATCTTCCCATGATTTATTAAAAGAGTAGCCAGTGGTTTCACTAGTTCCTCCCTTAATTCTTTTAGAATTCTGGGGTGAATTCCATCAGGACCCATTGCTATGTCACCTTCAGTTTTAGGAGTTCTTGCAGAACCCTTTCTTCTGTGAAAGGACTGGGATCGACCACCCTATCAAGAGTGCTTCTGTTAATTGGATTAGGCACTTCCCCTCCTCTTTGTGAATACTGAGCAGAAATATTCATTCAGTATCCCTGCTTTTCACTGTCCCCTTTGCCCACCACCGTTCATTCTATTCAGCCTCACTATCCCTCCCTTTGTCTTTCACGCTCGCTGATGTACCTATAAAAGGTTTTATCCCCTTCTTAACTGAGTTGGATATCTTTTCCTCAATTTGGGCCTTTGCTATTCTGACTTCCCTCCCTGCTTCCTTCTGCCTTAACTGGTACAGCTCTCTGTCCTTCTCCTTCTGTGTTTTCTTATACTTCCAGAATGCTATCTTTTTCTTCCTGACTTTCACAGCCACCTCTTGTGAGAACCATAGTGGCTTTTTCTTTCATTTTGATTTGTTTATTTGCTTCACACAAAGGCTTGTTGCCTCTGTGATGGCAGTTTGATGATTCCCCATTGTTGCTCCACACCTCCTTCTAGCCTGTTTGCTAGTGCTTTTCTGAGGCACTCTCCCATCTTGCCAAAGTCAGCCCTCCTAAAGTTCAGTACCCTCACTTTTGTATGGCTTGACTCTGTAGCTGAGTTTAACGTGAACCACACTGTTTGATGGTCACTGGTCCCCAGATGGCAACCCACTTCTAGATCCATACCTCTCAACTGTCCCTGATTTTCAGGGATGTCCCTGATTTTGCCTCAAAATTTTCCTCTGTCCCTCGTAAAATTTGTGTTTTTGTGACAGAAGAGTGTGGATTAAAATCACAAAATAATGTCAAACATTAAAGAGTCAGACTTGTTCTTCTTCAGAAGATGCATCTTAACACAAATCCTCTTATTTTATCAGCATTCTGAATGAATAGTATCAATTTTTAAGATGTGTCCCTGATTTTGGGTCTTTGTCCCTGATTTTTTTAAGCGTTGTCCCTGATTCAGGAGGCAAGAGGTTGAGAGGTATGTCTAGATCTGAGATCCTCTCACTGCCCCCGCTTGAGAGTATGAGGTCTAAGATTGCTTCCTCATGAGTGGGTTCCAAAACTACCTGTCTAATGCCTGCCACCTGTAGGGCATCAAGAATGGCCCTGCTCTTGGATGTGGCTGCAGAAAATGTGCTCCAGTTAACATCTGGCATTTTCAGGTCTCCCATCAACAGTATCTCCCCTTTCTCTGCCATTCTAAGAATGCCTTCTATCATATCCTTGTCCATTCCCTCCCCTGACATGGGAGTCTGTACACAACCCTGTGCGGATTGTGGTTCCTTTCCAGTCTCCAAGGTGACCCACAGTGCCTCCTCTCCTCCTGTTTACTGTTTTGTTCAGTTGCTTTTATCCCTTCCTTTACATGAGAGCTACTCCTCCCCTCTTCTCCCTTGCCTGTCTCTCCTGTAGGTTATGTACCTGGTATGTTAACATCCAGTCATGGTTCTCTGTGTACCATGTTTCTGTGACTGCTACGATATCCAGGCATCCCTCTTCCATCAAGGCCACCAGCTCAGGGGCTTGTTGCCCAGACTATGGCATTGGTACTCATTACCCTCCATTTCTGATGGCCTTACTCCTTTTGCCCCATCCCTGTCCTTCTTGCCTTTGTCACTTTCTCCATTTACCCATGCCCTTCTCCCTATCGACACCTCTATGTTGGTGTTTGCGCACTTACTACCATGATTATTTGGGGGCTAGTTTCCCTGCTCCTTTCCAGTGCCTCCCCTTGGCTAGTTTAAAAGCTTGCCAATGAAGCATTTAAACCTATCACCTAGGATCCTAGTTCCCCTCCCGGACAGATGCAGCTCATCATGCCAGTATAGGCTTGCATCACTCCAGGTGGACCCCCAGTCACCAATGAAGCCAAATCCCTGAGCTCCACACCAGTTTTTCAACCACTGATTGAATCCCATGGTGCGGAACACCCTAGCCTCACCAGGCTAAATCCCAACTCTGCTACCCATTTCCTATTGGACTGGGCTCTGACCTCCTACCCCCCCCCCACATTGTTGCAGCTGGTATCTTGCCAGATTCTTTTAATGACCACTGTATGACCTTCTGCGTCAGAAAAATCTGACATCCCCCCTCATCACCAAAATACATCTGGGCTATGTCTTTCCAGTCACTAAATATTGACGCGCTGCTGTGCGGCCTTACTGCTACTGACTAGTCTGCTATCCTCATTGCCTCAGATATCAATGTGGTGGTTGCTCTTTTTCAGTCCAGATTTTCCTCTGTCTGGGACAGACTTACCCTTCTTAGGGAACTAAAAGTAAAAACCTCCTACCATCGCTGGATTACCACCGACATCATTGACATGTGCAAGTCACAAGACTGTGCATGGGCCTGTTACAAATGATCCTGCTCCTCCTCTGACCTAATCTCCTACAGGGCTCTGGGAAGCAATTGTACTAAGACTGTCTGGAGAGTTAAATCATGTCATTTCAAAATCAATCTCCAGTCAAACCTAAGTTTCTCTACTAAATTTTGGAAGGCTATCGACTCCTTTTTGACCTCCCCGCCCAGTCAGCCCCCCCTCCAATTCTCGTGGAAAATGGTTCACCTGTGTCTGACAATGCTTTTATTGCAGCTCTCTTCAACAAGTTCATCACAACCTGTGCCCTTTAATCCTCTTCCACTCCAGGCTCCCCCCTTCATCTACTTCTCCCCTTCCCCATACCTCACCAGGTTACCACTTCCCCCGTCACCATCCAGGAAACCCTACTTGCCCTTTCCTCCTTCAGTCCATCTAAGTCCAGTCCTGACAGTCTTATCCTAAAGTTCGTCCAGCTTTCAGCTCCTGCCATTGCAGCTCCCTTTACTCACCAACTGCTGACACCTCTGGGAAAACTTTGGAAATCATAATACTTGGAAACAATTATGCATGTTTGTCATTTACCTTCCATAGATTTCTCCTTCCTCTTATTTATTACTGAAGGAGTGCCCACAAAATAGGGTTTCAAAGTTCTCCTGGAGGTGTCAGTTGCTCTTTAACCTTTCCTTCACTCTCTGCACTGTTCTTCAGTCCTGGAAGGTGGCCAAAGTTATTCCACTCCACAAAGGGGGAGACCGCTCCTCTCTTGGCAACTTCTGTCCTATCTCCCTCCTCCCCTTCCTCTCTAAACTGCAAGAGAAACTGGTTCAGTCAAGACTGCTTGATTTGCTCTCATCCACTAACTTCTGGTCACCTTTCCAGTCTGGTTTCCAGAAGCACAACTCCACAATCTCCTCCCTGCTGTGTGTCTTGATGCCATCTTCTCTGGGATTGATCAGGGGCTAAATACTGCAGCAATTTTTGTTGATCTGGCCAAAACCTTTGACTCAGTGTCCCACTCTCTCCTCCTGGACAAGCTGAGATCTGCTGGCCTATCCACCCCCACTGTCGCTGGGTTCCATTCTTACCTAACTGGCCAGCAACAATTGATACTGGTCAGTTATTCCCTGTCACCTCCCCTTCCTATCCAGTCTGGGGTTTTGCAGGGCTCCATCCTTGGCCCACTCATTTTCTCTATCTTCCTCAGTGACCTCCCCACCATCTGTGTCAACTTGCATATCCACATGTATGCAGGTGACACAGTCATCTTCACCTCTGGTCCTTCCACTGCAGCCATGGAAGATCTGCTCCAGTGGGACTTCAACAGTATCCTACACTGGTTCCAAGCCAGCCAACCAACTTAAAGTTAACCCTAAAAAGACAGTCTCCATGATTTTGGTACCAGTTAGAAACTAGACAGACTTACTGTTCCCCTATCTTCACCAAACTGGCTGACACCCCATTTAAAATGGTTCAGTCCTTTAAATACCTGAGGGTGTGGCTAGACAGTAAGCTTGACTTCTCAGCCCACATTTATGCCATCTATGCCAGGCTCCGTCCCAAGTCTGGTGCACTCTATTGTTACAAAGACTGCCTATCTCCACATGTGTGCAGGGAGCTGGTTAATAATATGGTGCTCCCTGTCTTCAACTACACGGATTTGGTCTATGGTTCTGCCTGTTCCTTTTCCCTCACAAGGCTAGATACCCTCTTCAAATCCTTCTAGAGTTTTGCATCTAACTCTCCACCATTCATTCACCATTGATCACTATATTCCTCCCTACCCTTCCTCCCACTACCCTCTCGTCACCAGGGCCACTGCACTTCCTTCATCTCCAAATATTGGCTCAACCCCCTTCCTTCTTACCTCTCCTCACTAATATCCCAGCTCCCCCCTGCTTTCTGCTCCCTCCGTTATAGGGACCATCACACTTTTGCCTCTCCTCACCCTCACTCCTTTGCTGGAAAATCTGCACTCTCCTATAGGCTTCCCTTGCTCTGGAACAAAGAACATCCCTCCCTCCATTACTCTCCACCCCCTGGCTCCTTCAAATGCTAGCTGAAGTTTCAACCCCCACCCACTTGCTCCCACTGCCCTTCCTCTGGTTACCCTTGAAGAATGAATCGTAATCCGTATGTGTTATTGTTCATGATTTATGCATGGCTAAGGTTCACTGCACTTTATTTACCTATATGTACCCAACCCTATGAGTGTCTAGGGCCTGATGTTAAAAAGGGAGGGGGGCATAAGCAAGAACCAGTCATGGATCCCAGGTAGACGTAAAAAGCTCAGCCTACCTGATTTATAGAGCTTCACCTGGAAAGAAGATGCCAGCAGTTCTTCCCTCCAGAGAGCAGCACAGACAGAAAGGCAGGCTTCAAACTCAATGCATGGAGCAGGCAGGCTGGAGCAGGTGAAACTTAAAGGGGGAAGTAGGTTAAAACAGACAGCCAGTAGAATTCATGAGCGGCACACACCAAAGTAAAAGAATAAAAAACATTTAATTAATTTTAAATAAACAGAATGGTTACAGTTACATGGGGCTGGAGCCACAATACGGGCAGGACAAGGAGCAAAAGGATCAGTAGCACGAAGCAGCAGTACAGACTTGGGCCTAGACTGGCCGAGGAAGATGGGTATCCACCAGATAATGTGAGCCCAGAGGCTTAGACTAACAATTGGCTTAAAACAGAACTCGGGCCTTAACTCCAACAGGGCTCACTCTAACCGGCCCTTGACACTCTCTAGCCACCTCAGTGCCCTACTGCTGGGCACCCTACCTGACTCAGAGACATGAAAATGGATGCAGTGAGCTCTCCACTGCAAATGGCTCTCTCTGTCTCTCTGTCTGTGTGTGTGTGTCTCTCTCTCTCTCTCACTCCTGCTGCTATGGGCCTAGGCCAGCACCCCAACCACTCCCCAACTCAGGCTCTCCTCGGGGACGTGTGGGGCCTGGCACATTTCACTCCCAGCAGGCTGTTGACATTCCAAGTAGTGTGCCAAACAGGTACAGCCTCCCCAAACTGCCACCAAGGGGCAGGCCACACTGCAGCCTTATCACTGCCACAGCACCCCCACTGTCTCTGCACACATCCAGAAATGGGGCTCTGACCCACCCTGGTACTGCAGAGCACAAGGCAGGCCTCTACCTCTCTACTCCAGGCCGCGGTCCCTCTCCTTCCTCAAGCTCCCATCCCACCGGCTGCTTCCCTGCTGTCCTCCCCAAAACCCAAGCGCCGAACAAGTGCTGAAGTGCTAGGATGCTAACTCCCGGGCGGAGGTTTGAGCCCACCCATCCCACTTTCTAGTCCTGCAGTCCCATCTGCCTCTCAAACTCCCCCAAGTGCCCAGATTTATACTGCACCATGGGACAGCTACTCCCAAAAGGCAGACACCACAAGGCCCTACCCACCTACAGTGCCAACCCAGGGGGCAAGGAAAAGGATAACTAATAGTAAGCCCCAGAACATGGGGGGGCTTTCATATACATGCAAATTGTTAATTATGTATTCTATTATTGTGTCACATTGTTCGTCTGTCTGTTCAGATGTTTGTTTTGCTATTGTCTGCTGATTTCTCCACCTCCCCCTTCCCCTGGGTTGCACCTGGAAACCGGCCTTGGCTCAGTGTGCCTCTCCTGGTTACTAAATTTAAAATAAAATAATAAATACATAATATAAAAGAAAACAGCACTGGATTTGTTTGGTGTTCGGGATTGCATATTCTATTTTTTTTTTGTCTTTATTTTTTCCCTTTTTTCTCTACCTTCTCTGACTGCTTTCTTCACTCCTTCCTTCTCACCCTTCTATCCACCAGTCCACTGATTGTCATTCCATGCTCTGTTTAAACTACCTTATAAAATGTGTCATAAAAGTCCTGTAACCTCATTGGTTGAAACACGTCATATGGCCATTGATTTTCTATTACAACTTCACACTTTACCTGACTGAAAATATTTTTTTAACGAACAAAACATAAGGGATAACACACTCCAAGGTGTGTGGCTGTAAGACAATAATTCACTTCTTAGGTAAATGTAGAAAAAAACTTCTAACAGAAGTAAGGGGGGGCTCATGTATCCCGAAAAGAATACAGGGAAGTGCACATATACCTCAGGGCTGTGGACGTAACTCCAATATGTAAAAGAAGAACAGCAAAAAACTGCTTTGTGAATGAGGTCAGCGCTTAATAGCATTAAATAACAAGGATCTTTGAAAATTATTCAAATTAATCTCCTTTTATTGTGCAAAAAACATAAAAGTCATACCTACAACTATTTTCACATCACAAGGCTGACAAACCGAAGGCACACACTATAAAGGACAAAAAAATATTTAATTGTTAAAACGCAGCTACTGTGCACACCGAAGACCTACTAAACATTTCCTGGTAGAGCGCTTATGTATCGACCTCCCTTAGGTCATCATCAGAGTGTACTACCAATGGGAAGCCTGTTACTTTATAAAGAATCAGTGTTAAAGTGATATACACCTTAAAGTGCTATTGAATATAAAGTGCTCAGAAGAATTGTACAAAAGGCATCTACGATATAAATACATGTTACAGATCACGTGGAATGCTCCAAAGAGTTGTGCAAAAAACATACATAATATTTATTTATTGAATTTTGATGACCGGGTAAGCCCACTGGGCCCCGAAGGTCCCTTTTTCAGGGGTGACCCGGGAATAACATTAAGAGATAACATACAGTAGAAAACATATGGGAGTACAGGTTAACATGGGTATACAGTATTCAGCTGTTTGTTTACACATAGCAGACATGACTTTGGTTTGGTATATCTGATTGGTCAGTGTTGTTCATTACATCATCCATTGACAGAGACATTGGTGAGACAGTACTCTAGATTACTTAGGTGACACAGTTTAAGGGGAAACTGCATTCGGCTATTTACACATAGTTGTTAAACAGAATTGATATATCTGCATGGTCAGTGTTGTTCATTACATTATCCATTGACAGAGACATTATTGAGACAGACTGTAGAATCCCTAGGTAACCTAGTTCAGGAGCGTTAATAGGTTCAGATTGGGGGAGGAAAAAGATAGTGCAAACATTGTTAGGGGCTAACACTTACAGTTAGGTGAACAGTCTGCAGAGGTCACTGAAATAGTGTCAAGGGCGGAGGCAATGGCATGTGCTTGTTGATAGAAAATGGACCTTGAGTCTTGTGTGGAAGCACGGCAGAGATGAGGTGTCTCATATCTCCACAAGGAGGTTATTCCACAAGGAAGGGGCAGTATGAGAGAATGATTTTGTCCTGCCTTAGTCCTGACCTTGGGGACCTCCAGTAGCGTGTGGCCCAAGGATCTAAGGCTGCGCTGGTTTATTTTTGCTGTGAGGAGTCCCCCAAGACTCGGGGGAGGTGAAGGGCTAATTATCTTCTTCGCCAGGCAGAGAACAGTGTAACTGAGGCGAGATTCGAAAGATGGCCAATTAAGCTTTGCCAACGCCCCGCAGTGGTGGCTCCTGGCATGGGATGAGGTGGCAAAGCGGGCTACCTTGTTGTGTAGGGTCTGTAGTCTTCCGAACTCAAGCTTTGCGATACCCTGAATGACCAGGGCAGTATATGTTAGAGTTGGAAGTAGGACACTAGTTGCTATAGCAGTCCTGGCTTCTGGGGTCAGCGATTCCTTGAGCCGATACAGTAATCCAAGTTTTGTATGGATTGCTCTCGTGACTTGGTCCACATGTTGTTTGAACGTGAGACCTTGGTCAATAGTAAGGCCAAGGTACTTAGTTGAGGAGACCACTTCGAGCTTGTTACCCTCAAGGGACGAGAGTTGGAGTAGATGTGTTCTATCTAGTCCAAGGGCTCTTGGTCCTAACAGCATGGCTTTGGTTTTGCCGGTGTTAAGGACCATTTTATTCTTGACTAGCCACTTCTCCATGATGTGAATATCCTTTTGGAGAGAGGTGCTAAGGTCATCCAAGTCGACCGAGGTTTTGTAGATGATGGCATCATCAGTGTATTGGATGACACTGCTGCTTCCGCAATGATTGCGCAGTTCATTTACATACAATGAGAACAATAGTGGCCCAAGTATAGATCCCTGGGGTACACTGTCCTTAAGGGACAATGGTTTGGAGAGTGTCTTCAGCCACCTGACCCTCTGTGAGTGTCCGGCGAGGTAACTTTCAACCCATTTGAGGGCGTGGGCATTGAGGCCTATAGCATGGAGTTTTTGGAGTAATAATCCGTGATCCACCTGGTCAAAGGCCTTAGAGAGGTCTATAAAAACTGCCCCTGTAATGGAACCCAAGTCTAGATTTCTGAGTACGTCTGTAGAGAATTTGGTTAGGGCAGTGTCTGTCCCGTGTTTGACTCGAAAGCCATGTTGGGATGGGGACAACAGCATGTGCGCCTCCAGGTATTCCTTAAGTTGGGCATAGATGAGCTTCTCCTGGATTTTAGCCAAGGCACACAGCAGGGAGATAGGCCTGTAGTTCTCTATTGGTTCTACTGGCCCACCTTTATGAATTGGGACCACATGCGCCTGCTTCCACAACTCTGGGACAGATCCTTCAAGTAATGACCTATTGATCAGCCAGGTGAGTGGTAGCGTGAGAGCCGTAGCCCCATCTTTTAGCAACCTGGCTTTGAGTCCGTCCGGGCCTCCAGAGCCTCTTGTTTTAAGGGTGGTTAGAGAGGCCAGGACCTCTTTGACCTTAACCAGCCTTAAATGGAAGGGAGGACGGCCAAGGGTAGAGGGATCCAAAGGAGCAGACTGGTAGTTGGGTACCGATAACCCTGCCTGATGTTTATGAGGGTTTGTGAAGTAGGAATTGAGGGTCTCAGTGATTAGTGAGGCGTCGTGTAGTACCTGTTCATGAGCTGTGATAGGGCCCGTGACCGTCTTTGAATTGCCCTTAATCAGTTCGTTGATGTGGGACCAGAAAGTCCTAGGGTTGCTGAGGTTTTCTTTCTGGAGGTGGTTTAGATACTCCATTTTTGCTACTTTGGTGGCCTTTTTACACTGGTTTCGGAGGGCTCTATAGGTAACCTGGTCAGCTAGGAGAGCCGAGTCTTTGGACTTTTTCCAGGCTTAATATAAATATATAATATAAACAGAAAACATACACAGTATAAATGTATATAGCAGACCACAATAATAAATGACAACTGTTAATAGTGTATCAGAAAGAACACCACCGTCCTGTTTACATACATAATCGAGGAGCAAGTCATGCCCCGTAGTACTCACAGAACCTGAGAAATCATGTCCACAACCCAATTTTTTCCATAATCGAGGGGCAGAGCCAGCAAGTCATGCCCACTAATACTGACAGAGCCAGAAAAGTCATGTCAATATTTTTACAAAGCTTGTTTAGGGAGATAGAGCCGGCAAGTCTAATCTCCCTACAGGGGTTGAGCCTGAACAAGCCATGCCCCTGCATGTACTTATTGAGCGTATAGTCACACTGAAAAAATTATCCAAAGTCAGGGCACATCCTCAGATGGGGGAAGGGGGTTATCTATTTATGTATATAGCTATGAAGCGGAATATCTTTGTTTAAACCTGAAGGAACCAGGCTATTTAGCTAGTAAATCCAATAAGCTTCTCTCTGTAATAGTTTAAGTCCCAACTCTCCTCCCCTCAAGCCAATTTCCACCTTTTTCAAGCCAATAAACCTGAGTGATGCTGGGCGACCCATGGCTGGCTTCATCACAATGCCTCGCCATGGCATACTCAAAATTTGAATTTCTGATTGCTCCTTTGTTTTCACCCATCCTATATTTAAGTGCCTGTTTCATCTGGCTCACATAGCTCATTCCACAGGGGCAAATCAACATGTATATCACCCCTGTCGTACTGCAATTTATGAAGGCATTTATTTCAAATCTGTTCCCTGATCTGGGGTGATTGAAAGTTCTGATATTGTAAGTGCTGGAGCAGTGGACATAGTGTCCACATCTGTGGTTTCCTAGAGGGGGAGGTGGCAACCACATACGTGGACTTTCTCTCTGAACTGGAATAAAAGCATGAACTAAGGAGTCTTTTAGATTTTTTCCTCTTTTGTACCTAATTCTAGGTAAATAATCAGTAAATTCTTTAAGAGTCTCATCAGATCTTAAAGAGGACAGGAAATCATTTCTGAATTGCAGCTGTTTATAAAGTTCTTATTCTCAGAAATGATATGCATTCGTCTAAATTATCCACATTTAACTGTACCTGAATAAAAAGTGATATGAAAAACTGTATTTTGCATTGTTTTGTTTTCGTGGGCAGCATTTTGATACAGTTTTCTCACGGAACCAATAATTTGGAGTTTTAACTCTGTCACGGTTTGTGTTATCAAACTCTAAGCATTATTCCGATAGGTCAACAGCTCATAATTAGCATTCTGTGCACAAACCGTGACATAGTAAAAACTCCAAGTTATTGGTTCCATGAAGAGAACTGTAACAGAATGCTGCCCATAAAAACAAAACAATGCAAAATACAGTTTTTCATATCACTTTTTATTCAGGTACAATGAAATCAGGATAATTTAGGGGAATGCGTATTGTTTCTGAGAATAAGAACTTTATAAACAGCTGCCAATTGACACAAATTTCCTGTCCCCTTTAAGATCCCCCAATGTTTCTTAATAATCTTACCAAAATATTACAAGCCTTATGAATAAAAATAAATATAAAATGCAACCACAAAATGTAACAAAGAAAGAAAGAAAGAAAGAAAGAAAGAAAGAAAGAAAGAAAGAAAGAAGCACTTAAAAAACTGCAAACAATACCAGATGTAGTAATAAAACAAGCAGATAAGCGGGGAGCAGTGGTTCTGTGGGGACTAAAAGAATATACATCAGAAGTAAATTGACAGCTAGAAAATAAAACTTTCTACAAAAAATTAAGAAGTGATCCTACTAATGAAATAAAAAGAAAAGTCCCAAGCACCCCATGTTGAAAATGTGGGGCCAAAATTCCTAAAAATGGCTGAGATATCAACATAAGTTAAAACTCCCATTGACAGCCATTATACGCGCTTACCTTTGATTCTTCAGTTTGCCGGTCTGCTTTGAAGAGTGCAGATGTGTCCCGCTCTGCAAAAGATCGCTGCTCTTGACTTCTGGAGGTAAGTATGGGGTAATGGGGGTGAGGGGAGGTGGGTGCTCAGTGGGAGGGTGGGGATGGGGGGCAGTGGGGAGACTACGAGGACCGTTTTTTTTGCAGATTAAATAAAAACACCGAGGGACAGTTTTCTTAAACTACGGGTTTCCAGTTTGCCATATGAGTTTGGGGGAGAAGACATGATGCTCACAGGGATTGGGCATCCCCGTTGGCACAGAAAGTGAGCTTTGTGGGGGGAGAGGAAACATGATGCTGATGGGGATTTGGCACCCCTGTCAGCAAAGACAATGAGCTTGGGGGGACAGCCGACACTGGAAGAGGGCATCCCAGTGTTGGAATAATAAATATATAAAACAATTATCTGGACACATTCAGGTGGGCTCCCAGTGTGCCACAATGTGTGTGTGTGTGGGGGGGGGATAGATGCCAACTCAGGGATTGGGCACCCCAGTGTTGGCTTTCTGGGGAGTGTGTGGTCGGTGGCAGGAGCTGCCAATGTGGAAAGCCACAAAGGGGCCGATTTATTTATTGAAATGTTTTACCAGGAATGGCAAAGTGAACAAACAAGTTGCTCTCGTAGAGCAAGGACCATGTAACAGAGTGCTCGGCATGCAGCACGAGCCAACGAGATTGTGAGGGGAAGGGAGGTGCTGCTGCAATGACAAAACTGTCCATGATTGCAGTGGCAGATTCATTTCAATTCCATGGCTCTCTTTGAAGCTGCTGTCATTGCTAGCATGCTCCCTGATTGGTGGCTGAGGGACGCACCCACTAAAGCATCCCCTGCATTGGCCACAACACTGACACACCTCTGAAATGTGCTACTACCACAAGATGTTGCTTGCATGTGCATGCAAGCCAACATAAAAAGGATGCAAAAGAGTGCAGGAATTAATGAAATACAGATGGTGGTTTAACATCATGGGCAGTGGGGATTTGTGACACGGGTAGGCTGGGAGCAAGTGCAGGTACAATAGGGGGTGTAAGTAGGTGAATTTGATATTTGATGAGGCAGTGAGAGAGAGAGAGTGCGTTTCATAGGAGAGGTGGCTGTTTGTTCCATAGGGAGGGGAGCCTATAGGAGAAAGCGGATTTGCCAGTGGATGTGGAGGGAATGGGGAGGGAGAAGGAGCAGGAGTCCCTTGATCGCAGCGTGTATGGTGATGTGGCTGCTGGGGTGAGACTGTCAGACAGGTTAGGGTGGAGCAGGTTGAACCAGAATTTAGATGTGGAGGAGATGGAGTGGTGTGGAGCACAAGGTGGGCCTCTTCCCCTCTACTCCAGGCTGCATGAGGTGTACATTCCTGACCACAGACAATTATGTTTTTTCCCTTAGGTCTTACCCTCTGATACCCCATGGGACTCCATGTACATGCCGTAGGACAGGAGAAAGTGGAGCAACATGACTGAGATGTTCAAATACCTCTGCAGGATATGCAAGGTGGACAAAAGTGAAGCAAGTTCAAGTTCAAGTTTATTGCAAGAAAACTCCATTGAGCAAGCTCATTCACAAGGAGGTCCTGATTACAGGTTTACAGACAAGTACACAATACATATATAGAATGACATAACAGTAATTAATAAACAGTAAGATTCAATGTAGTACATTATGTTCAGGTCATAAAGTAACATTCTTAAAAACAATCAGCATGAGCCTATGGGGAGGTGTAAGGAGCAGGAGGGATAGGGAGTACATGGCAACTAAGAGAAGAAAAAAGGGGGGGAGGGTAGGTGATGGCTAAATGAAGAATACTAGGATGGAGGAGGAGATTAGAAGCAGTTACATATATCTTTTAATTTGTCAGTTGCTATCCTTTTGAAGACGTTAACAGGGACAGTACTGGATAATTTCAGCGAGGATTGTAAGTGATTCCAAATGGTTGGAAGGGAACATGAGATAGCGCGTTTACCAAAGGAGGTCCGAGTCCTGGGTACATCTAGAAGGATAAAGTCTGACTTTCTGGGTCAGTAGACACTGTGGGAAATATGGTCAAGAGAAACTAGGTAGCACGGGAGTTTATTCAGAAGAAGGTTTAGGGTCCAGGTGCCGGCATGGAGTGCATGCCTAATGGTTAGCGAGGTCCACCCAGCTGCTAGGTACAAATCGCAGTGATGAGTTCGGTACTGGGAGTTGGAGATAAAACACAGGGCATGGTGGTAGAGGGTATCTAATTTATGGAGGTTGGTAATTGCTGAAGTGTTATAAATTATGTCGCCATAGTCCAGAAGGGGGAGGAAAGTGGCTTGTACAAGTCTGAGTCTGGTCTCCAAAGGAAAGAAAGACCTATTGAGGAAAAAGAATGGTAACACAGGGTTCATGAAGGATGACAAGAATAATGTTTTAACAAAAAGAGTAGTAACAGCTCAGACAAGCTTCTGGAGGAGGTCATTGTGACAGGGAGATCCTGCCACTCTTGAGGACCAACCTTTTCTTAAATCTGTTGCAACAGTTCTTCTATTTCTTAGCCTACTCTGTCCTTTACAATTTCTGCTCCATAAGGTTGGCCACCTATGGGGACCACTTCCCTTTTCTTGACTATGCTATAGTGTCCTCTTTAATTTTCCTTTTCCCTCTCAGGTCCTTGTACAGGGAGGTTATTGTGGTGACCTCCGAGCTGATGTAAAACAATAGGCTGTGTTCCTCATTGTTGGATTTAGTATGCAATAGCACCATGTCATAAAATACCTTGATGTATATGCCTTATGTGTATAAAATCAGTAAGTGTTGAACATACCATGGCTCTAGGTGTTTTTGATAAAGGTAAAAAGTTACTAGAAGACTGTAGTATAAAAATTAAGTTACCGGGGTATAGAGATCGGAAAACCCCTATTGTGTTATTTAAATGCATGTAAATTACAGATTGTTTGAGAGGCCCTTTGGCACCATGTATCCCTGCTTTAAGCTGAACTAGCCTAAAATGTAATGGTGATTTGCATATACATCCCATGATGCATTGCATTATGGGGGTATGTATGATGTTGTGTTTCTTTGAAACTTGGCTTTATTGCCAATGCCCTTTGGGGTGACCCTTGCTTCAGTGCTTCTGCACTGAAGTTCTTTGTCTTTAGCTTGTTTTGGGGTTTTTCTTTTTTGAGCTCCCCATCACTCAAACACACAAGACCAATATAGGGAATGGAATAATTTCTACTGAAGAGATAGATCAGTGGGTTAGGAGGTCCTGACCAAGTGCAGAGGAAGGACATGCATAGTCTGTTGTTGCAAACTGATGTATTGAAGAAGGGATATGGCATTGGTCATCCCCTGTGTTTTAAATAAACATCACACAGAGATTGCGTGTTGAACCTGAAGTTCTGTGTCTGGTCCATCTGTTATCCTACTACCCCTCCACAGTCATCATGGCTTAAACTTTGGGAGGGTTTGAAAGGGAATGGGACAGGCACATGGGAATAGTGCATAATGGGGGCAGACTGTAGAGTAAGGTAGGAAAGACTGACACGGGCACAGTCCCAAACTGAGACAGTTTCAGGCAGATTGGTTGGGTTGCTTGACCTTTATGCAGTGTAATTGTCTCTGTTTCTACAAATCTTCTTAAGGTCAGAACCAGTGAAAGGCAATACTCTGACATCTTCTACTCTGAGGCTTATACTAGTTCATCAGCAGGAGGGGTAGGAGAGCTGGGGGTCAGACCAGAACTGGTAAAGTTGAGCTCTTCAAAGGCTTCTTGTGGCTGCCTAGTGGATTTTGTCCCTGTTATGGTCCCTAGCACCTTTTGTCACTAAGTCAATCCCATTATATTGGGTCAGGTGGAAGGGGGAGTGGCAGGACATAGTATGGTCACCGGTAAGTTTGCCATCCTTCCTGATGTCAGAGAATGCTACCGCCACAGCACTCCCTAGACTCCTCCATCTGGTGCAGTGGGTCCGATCAGGATGCATTCCCGGGTCTTCTGCATGGTGATGTATTGCGTTACTGCCAGGGTTGCCAGGCCAGGATAGGCTCTGATTTTGAGGCAGAAGAAAAAAATCTTCTAAAAGTAGAACCCTGAGTCATTCTTGTGTACTAGACACAGAGCTAATTAGCAATGTGCTGGGCCCAACCCTAAGGGGAGAGGCATCACCCTGATAGGCATGATTACACTTCTCAAGTGAGGTAGCTTTGAGCTGCTTCAGCACCTGTGTGTGGTTAGCAATCTTGTTGTGGTTTCAGGCACATTCATACTTATCTAATGTATCTGTGGGTGCACCAGTGGATGTGGCCTGTGAGATATGGTGCATGCAGTTGGGTTATTTAGTCTTGAAATGCTGCAGGCAGTGGGGAGCATTTGCACTTTACCAGAAAATGCCAGAAAGTTTTTGGCTTCTCACCATGTATGCTTATTGTTCAGCACTGCCAAAAATTTATGCCTCCGGGAGGGATTTAGATGTTTCTATTGGCAGGAGAGAAGGCATTTTCCAGAACTCAAAATGTAAAAAAAACTGTAAGAGTAAATGTGCCTAATAATGCATCAGTTCTCTACTGGTCTGGAGACAAATACACCCAAGACCACTTCCAAACCAGAACCTCCTGTATTCCTGGACCATGTACTATACTGCAGCATCAAGCCACCAGACTAACTGAAGCAGCAGTATTTTGACTTTTTGACGGTGCTGCCTCATGTTTCTGATGGTAACTCATCTGTCTGTATATTTATTTTAGTCACTGTTATTTTACTAAATTACATAAATTCCTGTTTGACTTTTTAATTCTGCATTAACATTGTGAATGTCTGGCTGTAAAACTCATCGTAGGGAATGGGCATAAAAACTTGGTCATTATGACTGTATACATACCCCCTGACAAACAACAATCAGGCCTTGATTCATTCACCAAGCACTATAAACAAGCTAGTCAGAACTGGGAAGCTATAATCACGGGTGACTGCAACATAAACAGGATTGCCAAATCTAGTGTTGCACATAAGGATCTGGGGCTGGATTCACAAAAAAAAAATCACAAAGTGCAGCACAAACATTTGTGGTGCTCTTTGCAATTGCCCAAGTGAAAAAAGTGCTATTCACAGACGGATAGCATAGGGCGCTATCCAGCTGTGAATAAGGGTAGGTAGAGGCAGCAGTAACCCCATTACCACTATCTCTAACCCCACTAGCACTGCCCAGACCTGCATTCCTTTAAATGACCCCACAATGAATACCACCGGTGTGCTATTTGTTATTCACAAAAGCAGCATGCAAATGAGCCCATTGGGCATGCAAGACACCAGCTGACCATCTGCATGTCCATTATTGGTCCATTTACACTGGCTGCGAGGGCGTTTTGGGACCTCCAATGCAGACTGCTGTTCCTGGATTTACACAAAAGCCTCCCTGGTGGTCTAGTGGTCCCTCCCTGTCCCTGATCACCGATTGCTGACCCCATATGAATGAAAAAAATCTCCCTTGTAGTCTAGAGGTCCCTCCCCTTCCCCATTCTCTGGTTGCCATCCCCGTATAATAAAAAAAGTTTCCCTGGCAATCTAGGGGTCCCCCCCAACACTGGCTTCTGATCACCATCCTGGTATAATAAAAACAAGTTTCCCTGGCAGTCTGGTTGTTCCCAACTGATCCACACATCCCATATAATAACAGTATAGTTCCCTGGTAGTCTAGTGGTCCCTCCCCAGTCTCCGATTGCCATCCTCTAGGTGAAAAACACAATGTCCTGTCCCATGATCGCTCCCTCGTCATTCACCAGCCCAAGAAGTACACTGTCAAAGAGAGAGAGAGGCAGTGCCAGTGGTACTGGTCCCCTTCCCCCACCATGTCTTCCAATCATTGGCCTGTCATACAGTAAGGAACCTCCCTGGTGGCTAGTGGTCCTTCCCCACCCGAAGACCCATCCAATATGTATAAAATAGTAACATTGGTGTCCAGTGGTTTCCCCCCAACATCCCATTCCCTGTCACAGAAAGATCCCCCTTTTCCTGGTGGTCTAGTGGACCCTCCACCCTGTTGGAGATTGACCCCCCAACCCACTCCCCCTCCCTCCCCAAACCCGATCCCCAGCCAGCAACCAGTGCAGCCCTCCTCTCACCCCCATGGCTGGCCACTGACTGAGATCTCAATGAGCACATACTGTATATCATTAAGAGCTCAGTCAGTGGCCAGTCGTGCAGGTGAGAGGAGGGATGCACTGTTCGTTGGCTGGAGATTGGGTTTGGGGGCAGTTGGGGGGTCAATCTCTGACAGGGTGAGGATCCACTAGACCACCAGGAAATGGGGATCTTTCTGTGATAGGGAACGGGATGCTTGGGGGGGGGGACAACTGGACACCAATTGTACTATTTTATACATGTTGTTTGGATCATTGGGTGGGGGAGGGACTGCTAGCCACCAGGGAGATTCCTTACTGTATGACAGGCCGGCAATCAGAGGACATAAGGGGGGGAACAAATACCACTGGCACTGCCTCTCTCTCTCTCTCTCTCTCTTTGACAGTGTACTTTTTGAGCAGGCAATTGGTGAGGGAGGGATCACGGGACAGGACATTATGTTTTTCACCTAGGGGATGGCAATCAGAGACCGGGGAAGGAGGAGTGACCACTAGACTACCAGGGAACTGTACTGTTATTATAAAGGGATGCCGATCAGGAGTCAGAGAGGGGGAAGTACCAGTAGACTGCCAGAAAACTTATTTTATTACACAGGATGGTGATTAGAAACTGGGAGGGGAGGGACCACTAGACTATGAGGGAACAGTATTTTTATTATACAGGGATGGCACTCAGACACCGGGGAGGGGGGACCACTACACTATAAGGGTAACAGTGTTGTGTGTGTGTGGGCCACTGCAGTACCTCCGGCAGTCACTTGGGTTGCGCAGAATCTGCCAGGTCTCAGTTGGCAGTGTTTTCTCCATGCAAGGGACCTGTGCCAAAGGCCCTTGCATGGAGAAAATGGTCTGTGAATGGCACAGTGCCATTATGCATGTCCCGTCCCCCAATTTGATTTGCAGCCTCCTGAACCCTTTGCCCCGGTGCAAGCCCATTCTAATGGTGGAAACTGGGCTTTTGTGAATAACACTACATCGCAAAACCCAGTTTGCACCGCACAAATGGGGTTTGCACTGTGGCAAAGTTTTGTGAATCTAACCCCTGGTGTCAAGCCTCTACCTCACACAAGTAATAAAAGATTGCACCAGGTACCAGCTATTAAACTAGCACCAGCACTCTTATTGATTGGGTACTGGCCACCCACCATGATAGACTAAAATAGGTTATTGTATTACCTGATGCTATTAGTGACCACTCCCCTGTTCTGTGTACCTGGTCTGCTAAATTCACAAAGTTTCCCCCTATATCTATAAACAGCAGGGTACTTCACAAAGGCCAATTTGGGGAATTCAAGGAGTACCTAGCCAAGGCTGACTGGAGTTTCCTTGATGCTATCCTGGATATCGACTCAGCCCTGGACAACTTCATTACCCAATTTAATGCTGCCTGTGACAAATTTGCCCTTTACAAAAAGCATAAGATCAGAGGTACAACTGCAGAATAGATTTCCCCATATCTCTTAGCACAGTTGTGGGCCAGGGATAATCTGTGGGTATGGGCCAGAAACATAGGGTCACCTATTGATCTACAAAAGTATAAGGCCACCTGTGATAAGTGCACCAGAGAAATAAAATGGGAAAAGGCATCCAATTACAAAGAATAGCAGGTAAACAGCTGGGCAATGGAAAGAAGTTCTGGAATAACCTAAAGGAACTTCTGGGGAAGGACAACAACTCACAGCCCCTTATGCTCAGCTTGAATGGATCAGTCACCCTTGACCTTGAAGTGATAGCAAATACATTTAATAGTGCTTTCACTGATCTCAGTTCAGTGCTTTCCCCAAATGGTGAGACTGACCGCACAGTCAGTCTAGGACATGTACTCACCTCTGCCCCCTCCAGCTGCTCCAGCGACCCTACATTTTACTTCAAGACCATCTCTGTTTCTGACACTGTCAAATACAGTAGGTACTGGGTAAGACCAGAATAGGAAACTACACCCTGGACATGAAGTTAATTGCTCTGTCCCTGGATGAACTTGCTCCCCCCCCCAACCAAATTATTCAACTTTTCACTGTGGTATTCCTAATTCCCTGGTATATGGAAAACCACGCTTGTCACACCAATCTACAGAAGTGGGGAACACTCCGTTGTCTCCAACTGTAGACCAATCTCAATTCTCTCCCCTCTGTCCAAAGCATTGGCAAGAACTGTCTCAGTCCAGCTTGTCACCTACCTTGGAAAATATAACATACAATGCCCACAACAGCATGGCCTCAGGAAGATGCATAGCACCAACACCGTACTCATCAAGTATACTAACTGCCTACATGAGGCCCTTGATAGTGGCCAGCTAGTTGGCTCCATATACATCAACTTAACTAAAGCATTTGATTTAGTTAACCACCCTCTACTGCTAGACAAACTCCACTCACTAAGGCTCTCATTGGACACTGTGACAAATCTATCTCAAATAAACTGCCCCAGAATATCTCTGTCTGTTTACCTTTTTGCACTCTGGGGAAGTATGCCCTGAGAAGCACCTCATATATCTACCTTTATGTTTACAAAGCAAAATCTCGCATTGGCAGAGCAGCCATCAGCTTTGTGCTCCCTCAACTGTGGAACAAGCTGCAAAAAACTTTGAAATTAACTCACACCATCAGCCTAGCAGCTCTTAAATCTCTATATCTACATCATAATAAGGAGTCCTGTGCCTGTCTACCCTAAATAGTGACTCCTATAAGTACAAGTACACTCTAGTTACTACTGTTAAAAGACCGATCACATCTATAATCGACTCTTCCCTCTCCCCTTTTTCTGCCCCCCATATCTGTCCCTTCCACATTCCTTTGACCCTGGTTCCAGCTCTAAATTCTCCATACCGTATCACTATATATCTTTTTATATAAAGTTTAATTTGTGTTCGGTGCACCTGATATGTGTATTTCTTTACTTATATGAAAAAGTGTGTCCTACCCATAACTAGCTGTATATTCTGTTCCAAACATATACTACTGTCAATGCCACCTGCTGATACTTTGTATATACTGTATTATTGTAACTCACTTTATTTTTATTATTATCATTTTCTTGTGTATTGCATCCCATGTATATTGTCCCTTGTTCCTTGTTGACAAACCCAGGTCCACCTCGAAAATGAGCTTGCTCAACTGTGATCGGCTGGTTAAATAAAGACTTTGATTGGTTAAATAAAGACTTTGATTGATTGATTGATTGATTGTGGCCTGGTTCCATAGCTACCTTACTAACTGTTCACAAATGGCAAAGATTAGTGGTGCTCTATCTGATATTAAAAGAGTCTCAGTTGGGATGCCACAGTGCTCAATATTGGGACCCCTCCACTTTGGTCTCTTTATAATCAAACTCCCTGATGGCTGCCCTATCTCAATGGTGTTCCTGTATGTGGATGATGCCATCATTTACTGTAGTGGCCCTAGTCAAGAGACTCTCACCCGGGACTTACAATCCAGCTTTGGGGCTCCGGACAAATGGTACAAACAAAATAAATTAATACTAAACCACAAGAAAACTAAAACTATGTTATTTGCTGGCCCACTGATGAGGAAAAAGGTCTACCTCTTCACCATAATAAATGAGATTGGGTCCGCTTTGGAACAGGTTGACTCATTCAACTACTTAGGAGTCACCATTGATGAAGCACTTTCCTTTGCACCTCATATTGATGTCATTGTCAGTTCAGTAAACAAGAAACTAGGAACCCTGTATAGGCAGCATCACAACCTCATGCCTCAGGCCAAGTGCACTGCTGTAGCCGGCACTATCCTCCCTATACTTGACTATGGTCTCACAGTGTATGGAGCTGCCACTGATTGTTCTCAACAAGCTCAGGCTGGTATAAAATAAGGCTTGCCGGTTTGTACTTGGGGCGGAGAGACTCCCCCACACATGCTCTCAAATGAATTGGCTCCCTCTGCAGGACAGAATAAAACACCAGACCTGTCTGCCTGGGGAAACTCCCGGGCCTCTTGCTCCACCTGCTGTTCAACATCCGTCGCACCCTGTTCATAACCAGTCCTCAATCAGGAATCTGAGCAGGAATGCACTGTCTGTATCTTTCTGCAGAACACATCTAGCCATGCGCTCCTTTCCATCAGAGCCCCACAGTGGCTGAATGAACTGCTGGAATCCCTGATAGGCCTCGCTAAAATATCCTTTTTCAAGAGGGAGTTAAAAAAGATCCTCTCCCAAGGCACCAAATATGACTGCTTCAGTTGAACAGATGTGACAATTTAGCCTCGTTTCCCCTTTGCTCTGCATACTCTTTCTTTTCTGGTTTGTTTACATTTATGCTTATATTACCATTCTGTGACACGCCACTATGTGTGCAGCCTTTGTTAATTGCCTTGTTTGACACGCAATCTGTAAGGTTAATGTTATGCTTTAATGACTTTCTGACAATGCCACTATGTGTGCAGCCTATAATAGTTGTCTGGATCGTCTTACAATCTATTACCGTATTTGTTAATACCAATGTACACAAACTTTGACGTGCAACCTTTGCAAACCAGCACTTGTGCTCAAAGGTGTAACTCCGAATGAATAATAAATAAAAATAAAGAAATAAATAAATGTTTCCCTTTAATATAGCCTGATTACTACTGTTCAATAACCTAGGCAATTCGCCTATGCCTGTATATTGCATTTTTTACATTGGTTGTATTTTACCTTTTCAGTGTACTTTCTCTGCCTAGTCCCCTTTCTCTTGAGTTACAGCTGGAAATGAGCTTTGGTGCACTGTGCCTTTCCTGGTTACTAAATTTTAATAGCATAGCACCATGCCACACGAAGATGATTTATTTTGTCATGGTGGACATTGCAAGGGAACAGGAGCTTTTAAAAAAAATCATACTTATCTCCATTAAGGAATGAAAGAAAATATTTAAGACAGTTTGGTACAGTGATGGTTTTGCCAGCGATACATTAGTTAACCAAAATAATAAGCTCCTTTACAGTACTTTGAACTTTTGCAAAAATCTACTGAAACTACCACCCCAAAAGAAACATGTGAATAAAATTATTTATTTGTCATTTTTACCAGGAGAAGCACACTGAGCTGGCATTTGTTTAAAGGTGCATCCTCGGGTTGGGGGGTTACTTGGACCTATTTTATTGACAGGGGGAATGATGGCCAAGACACGGGATAACTCCCCTAATCTGAAAAGTGCCATGCGATGTTTTAACTTCCACCAGTGCAACAGATAATAGTTTAAGAGCCAATTACTGGGTGAACAAATCCATTCTTAAACTGAATAAGGGAAGTGAAGGTTAGCTATGTTCTTGCACGACTACTCACAATCAGATATTTGTATTATATTACTAGTGAATTACCTTTTTAAACCCAGACCCTCAAGTCCAGCTTGGGCCAAAGTCAGATAAACCAGTTCTGTCACAGGTAATGCTTGTTAGTCCGAGGAATAATTACAGAAAGAGAAACACTGCACTTTGGTTGACAAAGGCAGAACAAAACATCATGGATACAATGCATACAATTGCTTACAATACCAACTTTGCATTTTGAGAGCTTTCCTACACTGAGGACAAAACAGACCCCCTTACCCTTCCCCACCTCTCAGGGCCTTTAGTGCAGAGGGGGGCTCCTCAGGAGACCAATAGTCTGCACTTCCAAGGTGGACAGGGTGCTTGAGGGGCTAACCATCATCCTAAGACCTGCACCTCCCTTCATGATGAGTACTAATTGCCACTGGACCTCATGTATGTGCAAACAGTGATCTGTTATGGGAGTGGTAGACATCTCACCCACTCTGAAGACTGGAACTATGGCTGTTCACCTTACAGGACTACTATGGACAGTAAAGTACAATGTCAGCCGGCCCAGCCACTGTTACTTGGAGGGCGTGATCCAGATGCCTCAAATCTTATGACAGATTATTCATTAAATATATTGGGGAGGTATTTTTTACTATTTTTTAAGAAGAGTATTACACTTCAGGATGTCCTGTTGTGTTAGATATATGGACACTTCAGTGGCTGAGATCCCCGACTGTGCCTTCTGCTTCATAATGCCTGAGAAATGCCCATATATCTCATCACAACTGAACACCTTGGTGTGTGTTTTTCCTTACATACTTCTCTTACATAATTATGCTTTTTTTTTACAATTTTGACTATTTTATAAGAAGAATATTACACTTAAGGTTGTCCTTTTGTGTTAGATATATGGACATGTTCAGTGGCTGAGATCACTCGACTGCGCCTTAGGCTTCACAATGCACCAGAAATGAAGTGAACACCCTGGTGTTTGTTACTCCTTACGTACTCCTCCTACATAATTAAATATGTTATTTCTTTCAGTTCATACTATTTTATAAGAAGAATATTACACTTAAGGTTGTCCTGTTGTGTTAGATATATATCAGTGGCTGAGATCACTCGACTGCGCCTTATGCTTCACAATGCTCCAGAAATGAACTGCACAGCCTGGTGTTTGTTACTCCTCACGTAGTCCTCCTACATAATTAAATATGTTATTTTTTTCAGTTTATACTATTTTATAAGAAGAATATTACACTTCAGGTTGTCCTGTTGTGTTAGATATATGGGCATGTTCAGTGGCTGAGATCACTAAACTGTGCCTTATGCTTCACAATGCTCCAGAAATTAACTGAACACCCTGGTGTTTGTTACTCCTTATGTACTCCTCCTAAATAATTAAACACGTTATTTCCTTCAGTTCATACTATTTTATAAGAAGAATATTACACTTTAGGTTAGCCCACTGTGTTAGGTATATGGACACATCCAGTGGTTGAGATCACTGGGCTGTGCCTTGTGCTTTGCAATGCATTAGAAATGTCTGTGTATCTCATCACAACCTAATGCCCTAGCAACAATTGTTCCCTATGTATGATAGGGCTACCACATGACAAGGTGTAATTGTATTCTCCGCAAGGGGATTGTTCAGCTCAAGACACAGGATTTCTCATAATTTGCATTAAAAAAAAAACAGAATGCAAAAGAATCAGTTGCTCTTTTAGATGGTAGAGGAGTGAGTAAAACTCTGCCATTTGTACTCTGTGCCTGTGTTCATCTATTGGAGTGTCTTTGTTCTCCAATAAAAGCTGTATGGACAATCAAATCCAAAGCCAAAACAGTGTTCATTTTTTTTCTTCCCATTAGCTACATGAGGCAAACAAAAACAAAAAAAAGAACCCTCTGTTGGTGTAAAAATGCCGAAGTTTTTCTGTTGCAGCTCAGTATCTTGGTGTCTATGGTCACACTTGAAAGCTCAGCCCACTGTGACAGCCATTTTGGTTCCAGGTGTTAATATTGCCTGCATAATAAAGCGGGACAAAACATCACAGGCATCACATTATGGGCATAAAGAACACCTGGGACAAACATTGAGGGCAATAATACCATGAGCCACCAACCCGTGGTGAGCTACCAGACCCCAGGGTCACGGGAGGAGGGGAGTAGACATCCAGATATTTAGCACAGGGTGGGCATAGCAGGAACACCACAATGGGCAACAGAATGGATCCCGGTGCCTGCACCCGCTACTGCAAGTGCCGCTGGCACTCCTGCGCACCCCAGGCCCCCAAACACTGCCATCAACACCGACCAACATACTTCCTGCCACATCTAGCCATGGACAATGCTGCCCATTACCGTGGTGCCCCTGCCTCAAGGAGGACACCTGCCATATGCCAGTCTGCGAAACATAAAGGTATCCAGGGTCAGACCTGCATCAAGCGGCATCTCCAAGTGTTGAGTGCTGGCACACGCACCATGACACAGACACAGGAGCAACAGAGTGGGTCACAATGCCGCCAGGGACAGGACTGCATAGACGGTGGTGGAGGGACTGGCATAGTGTGGCACTGAGGGGGGGAGTGGGTATGTTGAACCAGGGACCGCATCAGACAACACTAGCAGTGCGCCCGCGGCTGGGTGCCCCTCCATGCCCACTGTAGACAGGACACGGACATGGATACTGAGGTGCAGCAACACGCTGCAAGCAACAGCAGTGGTTGGCTGGAAGCCCATCATGGGCATGCACACAAGCCCCTCCCCCCATGTCCAGCCATTGGTGTGATGGGCTGCTACCTAGAGCTGGTGTGCATGGTGGGGGGAGTCAAAGTGGCACAATAGGGAGCCATGTGGGTGTGCATGCAGGGATCCTAGCACCTGGCAGCACTACACCATGGAAATGGGAAAATCATGGGAATGCACAGCCCCCCACACATTTGGATCCAGGCATGCAATTAACCCCCCTCCACAGGTGCGTTCAGTGCCACTTAGTCAGGCGGTACAAATGGGAGGCACACAGTAATTGCAGCCTGTCCTGACTGCGGAAACTCACTACCTGTGCTGCCACAAACCAAACCGAATGCAACTGTGCATGCACAGGTGTGCTGGTACCTGGCATGACGCTGCGTTATGTAAGTGCTAGAGGGGAAGACCTTCCTTCAACATGTTGGCCACCTATTCTACCAGGAGGGGGAGGTCTGCTGAGAAGACCTACTGGGCATGTGCAGAGTACACTTCTGCAGCCCCCTCCATGTCTGCACAGGTCTGTCCAGTGATATATTGTCACTCGCTTTATTTTGTTCCTCTTTGGTTTGCCCATGACCTTTTTTACCACGGTATTTTGTTCCACGATATTAACACATAGAACCGCCATTTTGTGTGTGCATATGGCACTTCTTAATGTAGGAAATGTGTATACATTCACACACATATATGCACTCATGCATGCATGCACGCACGCACGCATGCACACACACTCTCTCTCTCTCTCTCTCTCTCTGTCTCTTCAGCAAGAGCATGCACAAGTCAGCAGACTGCATTAGTGATCAGGACACTTTCATTTTGATAAATGCTCTCACAGAGCTACAGGAGGTGGGTTAGAACTTTGCCATGGACAGAGTACATTGGAGAGCACTGATAGATCTGTCTTGATGTGAATTAACGAAACACCTGCAATAATAATAATTACTGATTAAAGAAAAACACTGGACAATACACAGCTTTCCTCCGACACTACACAAACTCTCAATTTGTGCTTTCAGACAGTAATAACTTTTTTTAATGATTTAAAACAGCTACCCATAACTTCTATTTTCTGTTGCTTGCAGCCACCATCTCATGAGTAGCAGTGAGATTCCTGAGCTCACTGTATGCTAATATATCTGTTTGACCTCTGCTATTGGTTTGCAGGACATATTAGCATAAAGTGAGCTCAGAAAGCTCTCTGCCGCTCGTGAGATGGTGGCTGCCAGCAAAAGAAAGTGAAAGTTGAAGGCCACTGTTAATATCACTAAAAAAGCAATTAGAGGCAATTTAAAAAAAAAAATACTGTCCGAAAGCATTAATCAGCGTTTTTGTAGTGCCTGGGTAAAGCTGTGCCTTTTCCAATGTTTCTATTTAAGTTAGTCAAGAAATGATATTCCTACATAGTAAATGTTAATGTCCCTTTTGACACATAAAATGACAGTAATTGAGTTGGATAACAGCTCCCCCTTGAGGTTTGAAAAAGTATATTAAATGTTAAGACTGATTCTAAATCTCTTCTTTCTGAATGTTTAAGGTATTTTGTTATCATGTTGACAATAAAATTCAATGAGCTATAGTCAGCTGGTCATACATTAGATACCCAGCTCAAGTTGCATACAAACTAACCTGTGATTTAAGACTGATATACTGCGGGACTTAAACTAAATTCAAATTAGGATTTTCTTTAGAATACCGCAAAGCAATGGTAAGAGGTACAGTAAATTATGTATTTGTAGTTTGTGACCAGGAAAGGCAATCTAAGTTGTGAGAGCCTATTTCCAGCTGCATGGGGGGGGGGTTACATGGATCTGTCTTATTAATGAGGGAATGTTGGCCAGGACACTGGGAAAAATCCCCATCTCCTACAATAAGTGCCATGGAATCTTCAGCTTTCACCTGGACAGCCACCAGAGATGGGCAGCCTCAGTTTAACATCTCTTCCAAAGGAGCCCCCCCCCAATAGTGTGGCATCCCACCAAGTGCTGCACTAAAGTGCCAGTACTGGGTATTAGCCGAAGATGTTGTGAGTGGGACTAGAACCTATAATTGTCCAATCTTCCTGCCAAGAGGCGAGTGGTCAAACTATTGGGCTACTGACACAACTAAATTAAAGAAGCTAAATGCTGATCATGTCAGAAGTCATGTTTCTTCACTGCAGCTTTCATCAGAGAGGATCTGTGGGAAGAGAGGAATGGAGGATTACAGTAGTGCGGAGCTCCAGGCATGATGGGTCCAGTTCATTCTCTTCTGTTTTCCATTACAAACTCTTAAAGGGTTCCCGGGGTCACAGAGAAAAGGGTGGCAAAAACAATGTATTTTCTGCATCAAGTTTTCACTTTTTTGTAAGTGTTCACATTGACATGAAAACAGGCTCAGTGTCCATTAGGCTTCCTGTGCCCTGGCTGCTTGTCTACAACTGACATCATAGTCTTCTGTTTATGATATCATGATAATTGTTACAGCAACAGAGCATGATGTCAACAAACTAAGGGGAGGAGAAGGGTGTCAGGTGTAGGCAAGCAACCGCAGCCAATGAAGTTTAAGTGACAGGGACCCTGTTTTCATGTTCATGTCTGTACTGTAGTTATAAAGAAAAAGGGGGGGGGGGTGCTCAACTGAAAAAACAGATACAATATGTAGAAGCCAAACTGTGCCTAAAAATGTGAAATGGGTTTGGGTGGGTGTTTTATCAAAGTTTTCCTTGAAGACATCAGTGGGCTCTTTAATTCAAAGCAAAAAATGTTTCTTATCTGCCCTTTCATCCAGACATTATGGGGTATAATTGCAATATTTCATGTCTCCATATAACATCTAATTCTTAATAAGAAACTTTGCTTTCAAAACAGTGATCCATTATTATTATTACAGTACCAGTGCTGGTTGCCATTTGTCCTGACATGCCACAACAAACATCTTTCAGCTGACACAATAAACCCATTAAACTGAATGGGGTACCATGACTTTTCTGATTCTTGTACTGTGGCATGCTGCCAGTGTGATTCAGTTTGTTAGAATGTGGTGTGCATCATCACCCATAAGTGGCACAAGTTTGAGTAAATTAAAATGGAGAGGAAAGGTACAGTGTTTGTTATACCCAGGGCCAACCCGCATTTCTGCACAACCAAGTCTCTGTTTCCACATCCTGAAATTATCATTTCTGTTAATGAAGAGTTGGGATTCACGCAAAAAACTATCGAACACTAAAATGACAGTTAAATTCTCTTTCCAGAACTGCTTTTTACATGAAGCTACTCTACATACTGTATGCAGCCTTCTGAGTTTATCTTACCTTTATTAAGATGGAATCCCAGGTTTCAGCCACGTGCATCTGATTTTATTAAGCCTGTCATGGAGTTGAGAGGTATGTTACTAGATGGCATGCCATTCACCCCTTCCTTAACCTGATATACCTACAGAAAAGTCAGTAATAACAACAATGTCCTACCTTCTAGAGCCAATGCATGAATTTATTACAGTTTTAATTTGGTTCCTATCACAACTTATACAAAAGGACAATTTAAATCCCCCAGCAATGGAATGTCCATAGCCCTAGGTTCCCTGGTATTTATGAATCATCTAAAACATTTAAAGCAAACAAAAATGTATTTGAAGCTTAACAAGAGTAATATCAGGTACTGATGGAGGGCATGCAATAGATGATTTAGTTGTAAAACATAAAGGTAGACATGGTCACAGTTTACATTTTCGAGTATAAAATATGCAGTGTACTAATAATCCACACTGGTTACAAGCTTTAGGTTTTACTATGATGCCTAAATAAGATATTTTGCAACTTCAGCATAACAAGACATTCTGACAACAGTGAATCATACTTTGGGACATGAATACAAACAAAACTCCAATATGTAAGGAATGACACGGGGTGATAATTTTTAAGGAAAGCTAGAGCAGTTAGGGCTTAAGGCAAGGATCAGGTTGCAGGTCAATTTGATGAAACTGTCTTAAGTGATTAAAAATGGATTTAGA
The DNA here is from genome assembly GCA_016271365.2 of Neoceratodus forsteri. Taxonomy (NCBI): domain Eukaryota; kingdom Metazoa; phylum Chordata; order Ceratodontiformes; family Ceratodontidae; genus Neoceratodus; species Neoceratodus forsteri. The sequence continues at coordinate 1,144,130,730 of CM057453.1, forward strand.
AGGAACCAGGACATGGTTGAAGCTCATAATCCTTTTGTTGTCCAACATTCTAAGATTCAACATCTTCACAAGCACTTGCAATGACGCTTGATTTGGCAAGAGGGGAGCGTGAGTCGATTGGGCCATGCTATTTATTTTAAAAGTAACACTAAACTCATGTTCTCAACCCAACATGGCAAAATGCAATAACAACTCCTTTTGCATCTGTGCAAAAATGAAAGTGAGCAGCACTTGCCTGTTGTCGAAATATTCCCTCTGTTTCAAAAGAGAGGGGTTGGATATTCAAAGTATTTGCACATGCAGTTTGAGTTTTCCAGCAACTTTTAAAATCCTTTTTTGGTAGATAAACATCTGCTTAGAGACATCTTCAGATATTAAATCTGTTGCACATTCTGGTGATGTCCCTAGAAATTCTAGGTTGATATTTTCTGCAATAAAATTGTTTTCTAGTTTGCAGCAGCAATCACATTTCAAAAGTAATTATTTTAAATATCTGGGCCCATGGTCTGTCTGTCTGTCTGACTGTCTGTCTGTCTGTCTGTCTATCTATCTATCTATCTATCTGTCCAACCAGGGTAATTTTACTTAATGCTAGCTATAAAGGGTTTTTTTCTGCTGCAGTATAACTGTATGAGTGTGCAAACAACTGTATGAATCACTATTTAATGGAACAGGGCTGCAGGGAAACAGGGAATTTACTCTGAGCCAGAATGCAAGTCATTGTCTGAAAGAATGCATCTACTTGAAAATGAAATTATTTTCCCTGTCCAAAACTGTCTTCTCAAGTGGCAAGTTTAGAAATACAACAAATGAACACACACACACACACACACACACACACACACACACACACACACACAAAGTACAGCAATGCATCTGCAATGAATTGTGGGATGAAACATTTATTAACGGTATTTTTATTTTTGTCCTTGAATATGTGACACAAAACACGCATTTAACATTAAAGTAATGTTATTTTACCTTTATTGTTGTGTTTGTTAACTTTAGACCAGGGCCATCTATTTCCGATAACACACAGAAAGTTAGACCAATTCACATTATTGCCTTTAAAGTATCCAAAGTAAATCTACGTCATAGTAAATTAAATGAAAGTCAGTCTGTGAAAAAAAACAACAACATAATTGATAGATCTCTACAGAGACTTTTACGGCAGTTTAAATCAATCCCTGCATTTAGAATTTACAGAAAGAAAATAATAATTCTGTTTTTGATGTTTGAGAATTGCTGTAAATGTATACACTTTAACTGCCCTTTCAGTTGTTCACTACTGCATTATGAAGACAAATTATTTTGGACTTACACATTAAAATGACAATACAAGACCAGTTACTCACTACAGTTCACCAGATCTGTTTTAAACAATTTACAAGTATATGGATACAAGTAACATTCCACTTCCAGTTTGTCTTCCAGCAAGACAAAAACAATAAAAGAAAAGGTAAAAGATTTTTTTTCCAGATGGCAGTGCTTTATGATTTCCATTTTTCATGTCTTTTTTTGGATTTATTATACAAAATTAATCTGATCTACGGTACATTCTGGGTATTTCTTAACTTTTTCACTAGGTAAGTGCCCATGTGCTGTCCACAACCATCATTCAGAGGGACTGAAAATCTTAATCAAAGCATGCCATCATTGCTGTACTGGGTTTTATAAAATGCACAGCATTTTTCAATCAGGTAAATACACAACAGCAGCTAAAATGTAACACCTAAGTAAGTTCTTGATAGCTGTGAAATGACTCCTGTATACAGCACAATAAGCATATTTTCCATAGTATTCTTTCACAGTTTAGCTTGTGTCAGGATCTTGCAGATGAACCAACACATTACTAGCAAATGTATTTTTAAAAGCTCCTTATGATGTTTTTGCTTAAAAAAAAATGATTCGACTATGTCAAAAAATAAGGCCTTGATTTTAAAAAGGAAGTGTGACTTACACTTACATTCAAAAGTCAGTGGTATATTTGAAAGTATTTGAAAGTATTATTTTGGGAGGTTGCATGGCTCTGCACAGTCTACCTGAACATTGCCTGAATTTGACACCCATTAGACTTGGGTGACAGCCCTGTAAATGTTTGGGAGGCACTTATTTTCATATAAGAACTAAATGCAGTACAGTTACTTATTGTATATTGTCATTAGCTAAAAAAAGTACCTAATAAATGCTTCACAACAGGAATAAAACCCAAAGCGGGGAAAGGATATTTATGCAAAAGATAGAAACACTATTACAATATATACAGCAGGGTATTGCAAACCAGACTAATTTATTCAGACACTGTATACAGCTAGGGATTGTAAACCATGCTAGCGTATTCAGTTATCATGGAAACATTTAAAAACATTTAGTGTATTGAAATATTTAACTGTTTTCAGCTCAATAGTGGATGTTCCTGACCGGCCTTATATTGTATTTATAACTTTTATGGTAGCCCAAAATGCATCAATCTGAAACTAAAAAGTGTCCCAAGTGGTCATTCTTTATTATTTATATCAGCCTCTCCTATATACTGTATAAGAGTTTTATTAAAAAGAGAAAGAAAAAATAGGGTTTCTTTCATGCACCGTTAGCCTAGACTTGAAGATTACACAGTAACAAAATCCCAGCTCATGTTAAGACATCCACAGTTGCTAAGACTAATAATCAGAATTTTAACAGACTATGAAGAAAATGGACTGGCTCTTAAGGCACCATAAATGAACAAGGTAAAAACGGACACTTTGCTTTTCTTCCCAGATCCTGGGACCGACTGCAGTGAGCATGGTACAGGACAGCTGCTCATATGAATGTGTTTGTGTAAGCAATGCTGAATAGTTGAAATGAAGGTGCTAAGTACAAGTACAAATGTTTGTTTTCTACTTTCTGAATGGTTCATATATCACTTGCATGTCCTCCTGCAGCATTTGTTAACTAGCTCAGTTACACGGAGCTGAGATCCCTTTCTAAGAAAACATCACTGAATCTTATGTTTCACTGCTGTGGTGACCTCAGTCTTGTTGTTGGATAAACAAAATAAGAAAGATTTGTTGTAAAATGGCCTCCTTAGGTATGCTCCCCACAACAAAATCACAAGCAGACTGCACCAATTAGTCTTTTATTGCTGATAAATTGTCATAGCTATACAGATAACTAGATACAAATTGGAACTATTATTACTGATACAGTGTGTGTGAGTTGTTAATGTTGCTCATTGGAAACCATACCAATCAAAGATTTACAGTTCAGAACAGTAAGAGCTTTATTTCAGTAGTTCACTTGTGAAAGTCACTCAAAACTGTGCCATATTTAAAAAAAATGTTGGATGTTCACTAGAACCATACGGAAAAAAATATTATTGCATTAATTACAATGACAAGAAACATGATGCATTACAGTACATATTTTGAGTTGTATTTTAATTTATACAGCCAAAAAAATATAAAAAGGCACTTTTCACATTACCTTACTGGTGCACAAGAAGCACATCAAATAAGCTGTTGACAGTATTTATTGAAATCAAATTCTTGCTTATTCTACTGTAGAAATTTGGATTAATACAATATTTATAGGAATGCTTATTGCTTTGAAGTTTTGGAATCTGGTGTGCACAAAGTTCATTTGCAAATTTTGATATGCTTTCCCACTTAATAATTTACTTATTAACTGCCTTTTGCAGATCTCCCTGTCACCAAAGTCTATGGATTTGAAAATAATGGCAGAAATAGCTGCTTTCAATGTGACACTGTATAGAATGTTAAGGATACTTTACAAGTCTTTAAATTGCTGGCACAAATCTGTCCATGCTACTAGAGTATGCTGTGTGCCTTAGGTATGTGTTAGTGCCACTGATCTGCCCATTTCCATTGTAACTTGCCAGTGCCGGGTACTGACTGGGAGACATCCTACCATAAAAGTCCACTGTATCACTGGCCATTGCTGGAGAAGTGGACATTGTCAGCCTGCTCGATGCTCCATAAAACTGGTTGTTGCCCTGTGTGTAAGTTCCTTGGTTCATACTTAGGTGCGCATTAGGAACTGAGTAAGAATAGGCCATAGGATTTGAAGATCTTGGAAGCATAGCTCCTCCGCATGTTTGACCCTGGTAGCCTGCTCCTCCGAGTGTGCAGGAACTGGAAGCAGAAGTTAGTTCAGGACTCAAGGACCTGTTTGACTGTTGCATGAGTTCAGTACCACCGGTCAGGCCACTGTGCCCTATTAACGTATTTATGCTGAACATTCTAGACTGGTTTGGGCTGAAGCTTGGAGAGGATGAGGATAGTAAACAGAAGAATGGGTGGCAATCTGTTGGCTGTAGCTTGGGCTGACTGTCATGTTGGTGTACATTGAGTTAGGGTAAGCAGATCTAGGGACCTGGACTGAGGGAAACATACTTGAGTCATGCATGTAGGCTGGGTAGGTGGTAAGGTCAGACCTTTTGAACCTTTTTCTTCTTCTTAAGAAGCTGCCACTTTCAAACATATCTTCAGCATTGGGATCTAAAGCCCAGTAGTTGCCTTTTCCAGGACGCCCAGGTTCCCGAGGGATCTTGATAAAACAATCATTGAGGGTGAGGTTATGTCTGATAGAATTTTGCCATTTCTTTGAGTTGTCCCTATAAAAAGGGAATCTTTCCATGATGAACTTATAGATGCCTCCCAAAGTGAGTTTTCGCTCTGGAGAATTAGCGATAGACATTGAAATCAGGGCGATGTAGCTATATGGAGGCTTGCCCTTCTGTAAAGGTCTTTTCCGTCTCCTGCCCTTTGGCATTTCTTCCTCTTCATCGGGATGGTCAGCAGGGCCTGACCCTTTAGGTGCAGAGTCTTTTTCCACCTTTACTACTGGCATGGTAAGGTTGTTGGCCTGATGAAGGCTGGAAGCTGCAGATGAAGCTCTAGAGGGGGATTGCTGACTTTCTGCAGTCATTTCTCTTGCTATTCAAATGTCTTCTCTTTGGAAATATTTAGTTTATCATCCAGAACAGAGGCAGTGTCTCACAGTTTAAGACTTGCAAGGATTGTTAATGCTTGGATTATACTCTTGTGCTCATAATGGCAGAATCCTTGGTTGCATAAGGAAGGCTTCACTTGCATGAAAGTCGATGCAAAGAGGATCTTCTGTAGATTTTTCTCCTAATCTGATAAATTCCCAAACCATTTGAACAGCCAAATGTTCCTTTAGGTTCCACAGCTTTACTTTAATTACCTTGATGAGTTAACAGTTTTTATGCAACATGATCCAACTGTGACACAATAACACAAACCAATGCTGGTAAAGGTTTTGTTAAAAAGAGGGATAAAAAAGATGTGGCTGTTTTGGCTTACAGATACCGACCCGATTTCACAAGAGTTTTCCACACTGAGCTTCGCCTCAGCCTTGTAATGGTTCACAACACTCCAGCTCTCCAAATAGAATTGGGTGTACTACCAGAGCTTTCATAACAGCTTTCAGTGTTCTAAGGCTGGAAAAACCTGGGCCCCTTCTAGTCAGTTAGCTATGGTGAAGTGAATCTGTCTGCTGTCTGACACATCTTTTTATTTTGCCTATTGAAGTGGAGAGCGTGGCTTTGAATAACTTGCTGTCTCCTGTACCTGACAGTTGGTCACTCCTACCTTGCAAACAGAAAAAAAAAAAAACTCCTACCTTGAAATTTTACCTTCTCTTTTTTTAAAGAGACAGTCACTCTCCAAATACAAATGCCCACACTGAAATAATTATCTCTCCTGAGTCAGGCCACAGTGGTTGCAATATAAAATTATATAACTGGGTTCACAACAGGAGTGTTCAGTTCTGGTCAGAGAGTTTTATTGATCATCGTATAACATTCAATATATAGACATGTAGTAATAAAAAGGACTAACAATAACAAAAATATATAATTTGATCAGACACATATTAAAAAGCTTATTGAATATGTATGAAATACATTTCTTTATTTTTATTTAGTTTTTGTTGACCGGGTAAGTGCACTAGACAAATCCTGCCTATTTTCAGGCACGACCCGGGGGAAGGGGATACAGATGAATGCCAACTGACTTTGAACCAGATTAAGCTGTTGGTGGTATTTATAGTGAATAGTACAGTTATATATACTTGTCCCTGTTTCCTACTTCACTGTTCTTTATTTCAGAACTGCTTTCAGAAAAAAAAATCCAAGTTGTAAACACACATATGACGAGGCAACAGAAGTGTATTAAGTAATTTACTGAAAACGTATTTTTGTACAAGCATACTGAGACGTAGCCAAACAACAGTATGTTTCACATTTAAAAAGTGCTCAGTAATTGTAATCATTGTAATGTTAATATGATGCTTGTATACCAAAATCACTTCTGACTCTTGTTTTCTTGTTGCAGTTGTTAACATCCACTCTTGCTTACCTGATAAACAGCTAAGCAGATACAACAGATTAGACAACATGTTAAAGTGCGTCAGCAATGTTTCCTGAACTCATGACAGATAGTCAAGCTGCAGTACAGGTCAGTGTCCTAGATGGGGAAGGACTCGATAGACAGACAACTCCCAACATTTTGTTTCAATCATCATGTGTACTCACTGAACATGTTACAGTCATCTGGAGATTTGTTTTGTTTTGCTTCTGCATGGCAGGTTTTTAAACTTCTTTTCTCTTCTCAGAAATGTCATTAGCCTCCCTAGGTAATATGGAGATGCCTGCACATTTCTTGTCAGAACTCCTGGATTCTACATTAAAAGGCATGACCAATATTATTTTAATATTAGTTATTTACTGCAGTAGTTTAATAATAATTATAATAGCTTTATTTATTAAGTGCCTTTCAAGTTTGTCAAGGCACTTTACATAAAATTAGTAAAACAGATGGACTAAAACAGCTGTGTAAAACAAACATAATAAAAATCCAATATTCAGTATTAATAACTAGGATAGGCTTGGTGCCATAAATCGTTTTTCATGCCTGTTTAAAGCCCCCCATTCGCATACTCCCAAAGCTGATGGGGTAGAGAATTCCAAAGGGCTGGGGCTGCATACATAAATGCATGGGCAGTTTGACAAGGAGGAATACATTATCTGTTCAGCCTAAACTAGGTTCAGTTTCTTTTTGACACAGCTTTTGAACTGTTCACTTTTACAAAATGTTCTGTTCTTATGGGGCATTTCAACTTGAAGGAAGATATTTAACTGAATACAGAAAAAGCAAGCACATCACTGAGCAGACGAAATGTTTAAAATTGGGATTGTTTCAGAAATGGTTGTCTATATTGGGTGAATGAAAATCAAGCTTAGTAAATGCTACTGAACTGCATAAATCAAAGATAGCGTATTCATCTGGCAAAACCTTGATAAAAGATAAAGAATGTTTACATTGTTACAAGGGGTTTATTAAACAGAATGAGATTTGAGTTGCATTTTTTTGTATGTTTTATCTTAAAGACATACATATCTAAAGTTTTTGTTCAGTTAATGGGCCACTGAATTCAACCTGAAATGCATCACAGTCAAAGACGTGCAGTCCTAAGTACTTAAGTACTGTAGTGTGCACACCCATCTAAATATAATTTACAGTTCACAGTCACTGTGCATGTGCATTTCGTTTCTAAACATGCTTTGGTTTGTTGAAACGCATTAAACACATTGGTGATTTTTGCCTAGATCTAAACTCTTCATTTGTCCATCTGCACTGCACTGCTTCTTCTGTAAGAGGTTTCAAGAGACATTTGAAACATTTTCTGTCTGCACCTGCCTTTGTATACAGATCATTCTGTGCTATGTTTAAGCCACTGTGTACAGTATGTTGGCTTCTGTGATTTATTGTCTGGTTATTGTTTCAGTTTTTTTAATATGTGTAGCATAACATTGTTTATGTACATGGTGTTATTTTTGATTCTTGACTTCTGTTTGTGTCTGTCTGTCTATCTATCACAGTGCTGTTACAAAATGATTGTAGCCACTGGTTGACATGATGCAGAATATCTAGATATATCACAGGAAATTCCCATCCATGTCAATTGACTTTCTGCAATATTTCCTGATATATAGATACTATATATATATATGGCATCTTATCAATTGCTACCACTGAAAGTAATGGTTTGGGGGACTGCACACTTTAAATGGTGCACTGTGCAGTACTGTATGTGTTGAGCATGTAACCTTTTAGTCAGGTGCATGCCTCCAATTCAAAGTTTGCCAGAGCTGCATTTAGCCACTGGTGGATCTAGCTTTGTGGTCAGGCAGGACTCAGAGTCACCACTCCCTTGCGCCAGCCAATAGCAGCTGCATGTGGCAAAGCTGACTTTTAAAAAGGACCCGTTTACATGTTTTTTCTGGGGGAAAATACTACCCTGCACCCTGCCCATTACAAATCCACTTCTCATATGACAACATCCTGCATGTGCTCCTACATTTAGAAACATTCTGAGTGATGAAAATAAGTAAAAGGTATTCCGCTTATTTTACTGTTTGCTTCCTAGTTCTGTGCTTTTATTTTACTTTAAAGGAAACACCAAACTTCTAGCATACAGGGACAATAGTTATTGCTTTCTGGGGAGGGTATTCTCTTCTAGCCGGCACTGGGACCAGATAGCCAAATGTGGTTGAGGTCATGTTCCTTCTCTTCAGTCCATTGTGCAAAATGGTGTAATGGCATGTTTTATTAACTGCCAACTTCTAGTAAACAAGATATGGATCATCAGTTGACACAGAAATTGACACCAGGGTTCCAGGGAGGTGTGGGGGTTGTAGAATGGAACATTTCCTTTTGATTGGCTGCCTGCAACTCTCTGAATCACTACAATGTGTTTGCTTTTGTAAATTCAAAGGGGGATAAATTCCTGAAGCCACTTGCCTTCTGTTCTGCATGGAAGACAAAGACTCTGCACTGAATCTTGTCTGCAATGTGTTGTGTTTTTTTCTTGGTAAGTTAGCCTTTTAAAGTTCTACTTGTACTGATGCCAAATACTGCATTGTATGTGACATGAATGATACAAGTTATCTATCTAACATTTGTCAATGTATCTGTCAGTCTGTCGGTTTGTCTGTCTATCTGTCTGTCTGCCTGTATATCTTCAGTGGCAGCCAGTGATAAGATACACTATAGATCTGGATATATCAGGAACTAGTGTAGAAATCCAATTGAAATGAATGAGGAGGTCCTGTGATATATCGTAATATATCTGGACAGACTGCATCATGCCTGGCTACCATCTGTCTGTCTGTCTGTCTCTCCTTTCATTCTTGTTTTCTTGTTTGCTTACATTACATGTATGTAGAGCTGTGTCCCCTGTAAAATAAATACTACATTTTAAAATAGGGAAATCCCTGTAAATTAGTATATGATTACAAAGCCTATTTATTCATTTCTAGTTAAGAAATGTGTGTATGTGTGTTGTGTGTGTGTGTGTGTGTGTGTGTGTGTGTGTTTTTATAAATTCTTAGTTTTTTTAAGTATTTTCATACGCCTGTATGAAGAATCATATGAAAATGTGGCTTGCAAAGGAAATACAAGATGTCCCACTGTAAGCACAATAAAGTTTTATTAATGTTAGTCTTCACATTTTATGCTAATATGAAGGGAAAAGTCATTCAAGAAATGTTCACTGATCAGTGTAGTCCTAATTAATAACTCTGGCTAAACTAAATGATTACTGTACAATAATAAGGCAATATGGTCAAACTCACCTGTTGAATAAATGCAGGGTTCACTATGGCTTATAGCGCTGCAACTATCACGTTAAAGGCAGGTTTCTGTGTCTTGTTTTAGTGTTTGCCAGACAGCAGTAACATTGTTCAGAGGCATCTCATAAGAGAACCTTATATTTATATATGCAAACTAGTGGCCCAAATAGACAGCAATACATTAGGATATTTGTATAGAACCACTTGTTGTTAAACATACATACAGTACCATATACAGTGCAGCAGGTTATAAAATAACTAAACTAAGAGGTAAATAAATAAAACTGATATTAGAGACAAACAGATCAATAATAAATTTATACTACATGATGAATATTTACTACAGTATAAAGAGCCATAATTTATATTTGTATTATTGTTCAGTGCTGGCATCAGCACGGAATGCAATTTAAAGTGCACTAAATTGGCCTATAGTATTGCAGCCTGTTTTGGCAGGCAATATCTCTGTGGGTTGTGCTGTTTTACTCATCTTTAACCATTTTACAGTGCTTTGTTGGGGATTGGGGAAATAAGAAAACATGAGTGAACCATCATTAGAACTCCCACATATCCATCACAGTATAATAGCCCCAGACCCCTGAGATCATGTGAGAGATTAGAGGTAAATGTGAAGTGTTACATTAAGTTAACTAAGCTGTGGGCAGATACGGGGGGACGGGGCAGGCTGGCAGGGGCTTGAAAAGCTGCAGTACAGAAATGTGTATTTTACCTACTGATGAGTTGTTGACTGCATCCCTCTAAGAAAACTCTTTAAAAGCCATAAAAAGAGATTACAACCGGGAGCAGATCTAGAATTTTTTTAAGGGGGTACCAGTTTTGCCAAGGGGGTAGCATGTTCTTTGAAAATGTAAAATGCTATTTTTTAAAGCTCAGATTAGGTTGCAACTGTGACTTTTTGTTGGCTAGAGGGGTTGGCGGTTGCTACTTCACTACATAGGTGTATCTGCTAGTAATTCCATTTAATTTTAAAGAGCAGCTGACACCTTCAGGACAACTTTAATAAAACATAATATTTAGACACAGTTCAGCTTGTATGTCACATTACTTCTGTAGCCCTCCTCCACATTATTTATTACTGTGATAATCTGCAATAAAAAAAAAATCTCTGCTCCTGAAGAGTTCGGCTATTCCTGTTGCTTTCTCCCTACCTGAGGTCATAATGCACTGATTGTGACACCACAGTTACTCTCATGCTAACAGATTGTGATGTCGCAACAGAGGATTATGACTTGAAGTAGGGAGTAAGTTATAGAGGCAGATGAACTGTAGGGGAACTCTAAAGGATAAAGATCATGTATTCATGAAAATGTACTCAGTAATAAATACTGGGGAATAGAAATATATAGAATATATATGAAATGCAAGCTGAATTGTATCCAATTATTATGTTTTTCTCAGGGCCCCTTCCCTCTCCCTATGACTCTGGCACTTCTTATCTGTTGTCTATTTTCTCTGACAAGTGCCGCTGGCTGCCTTGTTTACAATGTTACCCTTGAATTGTATTAATCTGTTCTCTGTTTGCAATGTCCACATTGTTGTAATGTCTGTCTTGATGTTCCCCATAATTTGTATTTCTCTGACGTGGAACCTTTGTAAAAGAGCCAAGGCTCAAAGGTATTTGTAATCATAGACTTGATAAATAAATAAAATAAGTCTTCTTTGAGGTATCAGTAGCTCTTTAAATACAGTATATTTCTCATCCCAGTACTCCTGAGCTGGCCACCCTGAAATAAATTAAAAAAGAAGACACTGCCTTATATCAGCAGTTCATTTTAAAACAGCAGCATTTGTCAGTTACCATACATTTTGTTTTCAGCAATACTTATATTTCTGGCAGGATAACCAATATACAATTTTGCTTTTCATTTTCTTTCATTCCTGAACTGAGATATGGAATTTTTAAGTTTTTAAAAGTCCCCGGTACCTTACCACACCCACCATGAAAAATTAAATATCTTGGTGTGGTTCTGTATTGTTTACCATCAGAAACGTGCTAGCGGCACCCAAAAGCATCTGAAGTATGAATCTATTATGTACAGTCAATTGGTCAGTGCAACAGAAGAGATTTTGTAAGAAAGCGAGTAGCGACCATCTTTAATGACTTGAGTCATTAATTACAACAATTGTCATATTAGCTGTTTTTAATATCTGAGAAAATTAGAAAATATACTGGTTATAAATCTAAGGGTGTCACAAGTCCATGTTTGCTAAAAGAGTAGATGATGGAAATGTTTCCCAGCTAACAAACATTACTACTTAACATTGTTTAAATATGGATGCATTTACTTATTTAGAGTTTTGCACAGCAGGATAGCATCATTTGGGTTAGACACCTATTTTTCAAGAGGATCCTGGGGGAAAGTTACAACTGCAGAGGTGGAATATATGAATTTTCAAAATTTCTATTGAATTTCAGTTGAAATTCAATGTCAAAAAGTGCAAAGTGATGCACATAGAGAACAAGAACCCAAGGACAGAGTACTGGATGGGGGGTTGGGGGTAAAGCTGTGCACGACATCTAAGGAAAGTGACTCCATGAAACAATCAAACCAGTGTAATAAGGCCTACAGTAAGGCAAACAGGATGCTGGAGTGTATAGGAAGGGGTATTGACAGCAGAAGGAAGGAGATATTACTACCTCTGTACAGGTCACTGGTGAGGCCCCACCTGCAGTACTTTGCCCTGTTGTGGAGTCTTCACCTAAGAAAAATATAAGGACTGGCTGGAGGCAATGCATCATAGGGTGACCAAAATGACCAAAATGATTCAGGGCCAACAGGGCAGATCTTATGAGAATTTTCTCAGGGCACTGAACATGTACTCGCTGGAGGCCAGACAAGAGAGGGGAGATATGATACAGACCTTCAAGTTCCTGAAAGGAATGAACAAGGTAAACTGTGAGGAACTATTTACCATAAGTAGGGGATCAAGAGCACAGGGACACAAGTGGATGGGGGGAGGAGATTAAAGAGGGAAGGGTGACAGTTTTATTTTACACAAAGGGTGGTGGAGACTTGGAACAATCTGCTAGCTGTTGTGGTGGGCACCAGAACTGTCAATGGTTTCAAACACGGCTGGGACAGAGTGAAGGGCTTAGTAGTTGCTCAGGGTAATAGTAGGGTGGGAAGTATGGGGGTGAATAGTGGGGTTAGAACCCTGTACGGACAATAGGTCCTGAGTTTCTTAGGATTCATGGGTAGACTGGATGGACCAGTGGTTGTTTTCTGTAGTCATTGTCTATGTTTCTATGTGTCTATGAAGGTTAAAAATGAGAAGGTTACAAATATAGCTAAAGACAAAAAGTTTTGAATAGTACAATTAAAAACCACTACATAGAAACATAGAATTTGACGGCAGATAAGGACCGCTTGGCCCACCTAGTTTGCCCATTTTCCTACCTAACAGATAAGCTACAGATCCTAGTTAACCAACAGCTTACTTCCTCCTACCCCCCCCACTAGGACTGCCTTATGTCTGTCCCATGCATTCTTGAAGTCCCCCACTGTTCTTGACTCCACGACCTCCTCAGGGAGGCTATTCCACGCATCCACAACCCTCTCAGTGAAAAAAATACTTCCTCACATTACCTCTGAGCCGTCCCCTCTATCTTCAAATTGTGCCCCTTGTTCTTGTACATCTCTTTTCTGGAAGATGCTACTCTTGACTTTGTTAATTCCTTGAGGTACTTGAAAGTTTCTATCATGTCCCCTCTCCTTCTTTCCTCAAGGGTATACATATTAAGCTCCTTTAGTCTTTCTTCAGATGTCTTCTGGTGCAGACCCTGCACCATTTTGGTTGCCCTCCTCTGGACAGCCTCCACTCTGTCTATGTCTTTGCGGAGATAGGGTCTCCAGAACTGCACACAGTACTCCAGATAGGGTCTCACCAACTGTCTGTACACAGGGATAACAACTTCCTGTTTTCTACTACTTATGCCTCTTCCTATGCATCCCAGTATCCCCCACCCTCCTTACTGCCTTCTCACATATTTATATAAACACATTCTTGATTGAGGTAGGCTTAAGTCATGGAATGATTAGAAGCTGTATTCTGCAGCAGTAAATAGGAAATAGGAAAACAGATGGGCTAGTTGAGTATAGAGTAAGGGTGAGGGTATGCCAATGTGCACTCTCTTTGAGCCGCTAATCGTGGTTCCTGTGTTTCCAGATCCATTCATATGATGCCACATTTCATTCTATGGTCATCACCATTTTAGAGCTGAAGTTTCGTAACCTGAATTTACAATAGTCCTGAGGTCTCCAGTATCCTATAAGCAATTTCTAATGCATGCTAGTTCATCTTAGTTATAGGAAAAGTAATGTTAATCACTTGTTCAAAAACAGCTCAGAATACTGATGGAAGCCCGGGCCAGCCATAGTCAAAGGAGCTCTCCCTGAATTATTTCAAATCTACAAAATAAAATAAAAAATGCTAAACCTGACTTAAAACTTGGAAAAACAGCACTTTACAAGATAAGAGAAAAGGTTGCTCTACAATGGAATAAAAAAGATATAGGTATTGGTACTGTACAGGTACTATATGCAGTTGTCAGCAGAGCTCAAACTGCTGCCTTCAAATAGATAATAATCTGATTCAGACTACAGAAACAAAACAAATCACATTTACTTTTAAAATGTATGCCTACTTACGCTTTACTGTTTCCATGATATTTGTCTGTCCATTATGCATTACAATTAGTTTAACTGTAGCTCAATGTACTCTACAATTTTATAACCAGTTATTGCCCTGAGGCAGCATACTATGATGCAACAACCGGAGGGCAATGCGGTGAACTACGAGACCAACAACATCAGAAAGCTTGGCACACACATCAATGTATTTACCAGGTTACAGATACTTTGCCAAAGATAAAGTGCACATTTATTTTCAATTATTTTCAGGGTGAACAAAGGGATACTCCCAGTTTTTTTTTTGTTATTGCACACAAATAGTTTATATTAGAATTTTGACTTTACAGTTGGTATAGTCACAATTCATGTGAAACAGTGAATACAACCATGGGTTTCAATACTTAACACTGGCAGTGTTAAATGAACTGGCAGTTGTAGCAAATAATGCCAATTAAGCTTGAAACAGTTTCTTTCTTTTCTTTCTTTCTTTCTTTCTTTCTGTCTTTCTTTCTCTCTCTCTTTCTCCTTTAATTGTCGTATATCTCTTTGTCACATGACTTGCCCCCATCCAGACTGGTTCTTCCAGCCGAATCACATGCCTGCCCTGGGTCTTACCTTCATGCTCTGGAGAGTCCTCTGCAACAGGATTGAAGATATCCAGTCACCAGTGTGGGGCCTACAGGGACTGGGCCATCCTTCAGTCATGGTCAGGGTTTTTTCCACCATTTTCTCCATCTGATGCCCACGGCGTGTGCAATGATGCATTGTGTGAACTTTGCTTCCATGGAGATGCCACCTGGTGCCCTGCAGGAGGGATCCCATTCCCTTTCACACCACTGTACTGCCACTTAGATTGTTCTATGTGGAAGCTGCCAGGTAACAGAGAAACATATAAACATAGACTTTGATGTCAGATAAGGACTGCTTGGCCCACCTAGTCTGCCCATTTTCCTACCTACAGGATAAGCTGCAGATCCTAGTTAACCAACAGCCTATTTCTTCCTACAGCCCCCCCCCACAAGAATTGCCTTATGTCTGTCCCATACATTCTTGAATTCTCCCACAGTTTTAGACCCCACAACCTCCTCAGGAAGATGGTTCCATGTGTCTACCACCCTCTCTGTGAACAATTACTTCCTCACATTGCCCCTGAGCCGTTCCCCCTCTGTCTTCAAATTGTGTTCCCTTGTTCTTGCACATCTCTTTTTCTGAAAGATGCTGCTCTCTTGGACTTTATTGATTCCACTGAGGTACTTAAACATTTCTATCATGTCCCCCCTCTCCCTGCTTTCCTGAAGAGTATACATATTAAGCTCCTTTAGTCTCTCCTTGTATGGCTTCTCTTGCAGACCCTGCACCATTTTAGTTGCCCTCCTCTGGACTGCCTCCATCCTGTCTATGTCCTTTCAGAGATGGGGTCTCCAGAACTGGACACAGTACTCCAGATGGGGTCTCACCGACTGTCTGTACAGAGGGATAACAACTTCCTGTTTTCTGCTGGTGATACCTCTCCCTATACATCCCAGTATCCCCCTAGCCCTCCCTACTGCCTTCTCACATTGCTTGCCAACCTTAAGGTCATCTGATATGATTACCCCCAGGTCCCTTTCCATTTTTGTTGCTGTTACTACCTCCCCCCATTGCGTAATCTTCCCCTGGGTTTTAGTTTCCCAGGTGCATTACTGTGCACTTCTTTGCATTGAATCCAAGCTGCCATACTTCTGACCATTTCTCCAACCTTGCTGAGTCCCTTCTCATCCTTTCCACGCCTCCTTGTGTATCAACCCTGCTGCAGATCTTTGTGTCATCTGCAAAGAGGCATAATTTTCCCTCTAGTCCCTCTGCAATGTCACTTAAAAAGACATTAAAAAGGACTGAACCCAGTACTGAACCCTGTGGTGCCCCACTAGTAACCCCCTTTCTTCAGAGTGGACTTCATTTACAATTACATTCTGTGTGCTGTTGTCCAGCCAATGTTTTACCCAGGCTACCACCCTGGGACCCACTCCCAGGCTGGTTAATTTGTTTATTAATCTTTTGTGTGGGACTGTGTCAAATGCCTTGCTAAAGTTTAGGTAGGTCATGTCCACAGCCCCTCCCTGGTCTTCTACTTTGGTCACCCAGTCAAAGAAATCAATTAGAATCATCTGACATGACCTTCCCATTGTGAACCCATGCTGCCTGGGTCCTGTGTCCCACTGGCCTCTAGGTACTCAACAATTCTTTCCTTCAGAAGCAATTCCATTACTTTCCCTACCACAGAGGTCAAACTGACAGGTCTGTAGTTTCCTGCCTCTGTCTTGCTCCCACTTTTGTGAAGGGGAATCACATCCACCTTCCTCCAGTCCTCAGGTACTACACCATCCTCCCATGATTTGTTATAAAGGGTAGTCAGTGGTGTCACTAGTTCTCCCCTTAATTCTTTTAAAATTCTGGGATGAATCCCATCAGGCCCCATTACTTTGTCCACCTTCAGTTTTAGAAGTTCTTTCAGAACCCTTTCTTCTGTGAAAGGATTGGGATTGACCCCCTATCCAGAGTGCTTCTATAAGTAGGATGCATATAACCCCTTCCCCGAGGGAGGAGAGCTGTTCTTTGGGATGCTCATTTCTCCCTCCCTGATCAGCCCCCGAGTGACCTGCATCCATTCCCAAACCTGGGTCTCCAGTGTGGCAGGAGATAAGGTGCCCAGTGGTACAGCCCTCTAGTAAATAATGCCAATTAAGCCAACATTATTTATTTTTAAGAGCATACCCTCTACATACCTAAGAAATATTGTACCAACACTATGTATGAGTCTTGTGATATTTATGTATTTGTTGTGCTGCTATGTATTCATGTATTGTGTTGTTTGTAAGGCCCCCTAGAGCCTGAGGGACTGGGTGCCCAAGAAATCAATGTACTACCACTACTACTATTGTTCAGTAATCACACAGCTGACATTTCTGCGCTACACCAAAGAAGATGGTTATGGTGTTGATATGGGTAACTGGATCTGTCTGTTGTCTAACTAGCTTACAACAAGTAACTGGTTCCCCATTACCACAGTAAGGAGGGATGCATCCTTGACCAAGGGGTTTTTGCCTGGAGGGGGATTACACTGCAGAAATATGATCTTAGATAGGGTTGCTATCTCACACAATACTCCTGATCATGGGAGATGGCCCTGGGGGACAATCATTCAAAAAGGACTCGGTACGCCAGAGAAATATGCCAGTTAGTAAGAGAGGGTGCCTCAGGCTGCCTTCACTTCAGAAAGATGAGGTATTTAGCCTCCAGGAAGGCTAATGCCAGCAAGTTGCAATGACAGCCAGGAATATGCTTTAAGGGGTGACTTCTCCTAATAGCACAAGCTGGGAAGAGTGAGGGATGTGTGTGTGCAGTGCTGTACCAGTCTTCAAAGTCCTCCTACTAAAAGGCTCTCAGTTTGGGAGAGTTGCATAAAATGTGAAGTAGGCCTGTCTGATTGTGTATACATCTCTAGCACAGGGTCTTTGTAATCAGCTACATATCCAGAAGTGTTTGGTGCATTTTTTACCACTGGTGTAATATTTTATTCTCCATTAGATGACTCCTGTCATCTCAGTAGGCTACACGTGCTAGCTTGATACAGGCTTCTCATGATTAGGGACAGAGTATACAGTAAAGTTCAACTTCCCAGACTAACCTGCTTTTCTCCTGCCTTTCCAACCATTGCAGCGCCAGCAGATCAGGGCACTGACTTTGGGATTCGCGCCCCCTTCCCAATGTCCGCCCCCCCCCTCGGAGTTAGAATAATAATAAAGGGGAGGTGGAAGACACAGCTCCCCACAAAAACAGCAGTCAGTGAAATCCCGACTTGGCGCCCTGATGACCCAGGCGCACCGCGCGAACAATCTAGATAGATTTGGAACCCTCAGAAACTGAAATAGTTGCATATGCTACAGTGACCACATGTCTTTTTTTTTTTTTTAAACTTTTATTTATCTCCCCGGGACTCCTGCGGAACTCTGTCCGGCTACCCCCCCAGGAACCAGCTCTATCTCCTTGTCTGAAACCCATCCAGGCGTGGCCACTCCAGCTCGGCAATGCCCCTGGCTCTGAGCCCCCTGGAGGCAAAGCTACCCACCCTGGCACTCTATCTGAAAGTCTGAAGTGCTGAAACTGGGGTGCTGGCTGCGTCCAGTCTGGTGAGTCCAATGGTGGGAGTGTGGCTGGTCCCAGGCAGAGCCTTTGCCTATCAGCAGGCCGAGGGGTGTTTCTTACTTTTTGCTTCCCCCTACCAGCCCGGCAGTGCAATGCTGTCCAGAATGGTACATGCACGCTCCCGCACCTGTTCACAGGAGAGCTGCCGCTGCCGATCCCCACTGACTGGACCACGACTGCTGGATAAGACTCCCAGTCTCCACTGGGGGTTGCCAGAACAGTGTGATCTTGTCCTCCCTTCCTCCCAGAGAAGGAGAGCAGTCCTTCAGATGCTCAATCCTTCCCTGCCCCACTGACCCCCGATGGCCCGAGTCAACTCCCAAACCCGGGTTGCCGGCGTGGCGCGAGGTGTGGCATCCAGCACCTCAACCCTCAGCGCCACCAAGCCGGTCCAGTGACTGTGTGTCTTTACCAAGCCCTTGGGTAGCCTCCCTGATTTGGTGATACTTCCAAAAGTTACCTAGGGGAAATTGGTGACCAGCTGTTAAAGGACATGAGTACCACAGTTCCTGATACAAGGAGGTCCCCATAGGACTGTATGCCTTGAGAAAGCCAGGGGGGGCTACATAATTGGGCACCCCTTAATTGTGATGGCTGGAATTAGCCAGAGATATTCCATTTGGGGTGATGGGCCACAGTGGCTATGGGGACCTGTCCCCAGGTTTTTTGTGTGGTTATCACCTGCTTGTTTTTTGACCCTGAATAGAATTGTCAGTAAACTTACATTTGATCACTGCAAAGCATTTGTAACCTGCAGAATCCAGTGATGTATGTGCCCAATGTCCATAGAAACATAGAAACATAGAATTTGATGGCAGATAAGGACCGCTTGGCTCATCCAGTCTGCCCATTACATTACACAATTACATCAGACTGTGCCTGATCTATAGCTTTTTCTGCCTCCCCCCATCCTTTCCGCTATGGTTCCCTTGTGCTTGTCCCTTGCATTCTTGAACCCCAGCACTGTTTTTACCCCCACCACCTCTGCTGGAAAGCTGTGCCAGGAATCCACCACTCTTTCCATGAAGAAGTGCTTCCTCACATCTCACCTGAATCTACCCAATTCTGGCTTCATAGCATGTCCCCTTGTTCTTGAGCACCATTTCTTGTGAAAAATATTCCCCTCCTGTACCTTATTTATCCCTGTGAGGTATTTAAAGGTCTCTAGCATATCTTCCCCTTCCTCCTCTGTTACAGGATATAATATTGATGTCCTTTAGTTTCTCCTCATAGGGCTTTTGATGCAGACCCTGCACCATTTAAGTTGCCCTCTTCTGGACCGCCTCCACTCTATGTCCTTCCAGAGATGTGGTCTCCAGAACTGGACACAGTTCTCTAGGTGGGGTCTTACCAGCAATCTATAAAGAGGCAACACCACCTCCCTCTTTCTGCTGGTGATACTGCTTCCTATGCACCCCAGCATCCCACTTGCCCTCTCTACTGCCTTGTTGCTCTGCCTGGCTACCTTTAGGTTATCTGATATAATTACCCAGGTCTCTTTCCTGCTTAGTGCTTATCAATACCACTCCACCCATTTTTTACTCTGTCCCTGGGTTTCTGTGCCCCAAGTGCATTATTCCACACTTTTTCACATTGAAACCCAGCTGCCATACCGTTGACCACTCCTCTAGTTTTCTCAGGTCTCTGCTCATCCTTTCAAGACCCCTGGAGTGTACACTCAATTGCAGATTTTGGTGTCATCCACAAAGAGGCATACTTTCCCTTCCAGCTCTTCTGCAATGTCACATATAAAGACATTAAAGAGGAGCGGTCCCAGCACTAATCCCCAAGGCACCCCACTGGTCACCCTCACTTCCTTGGAGTGAACTCAGTTTACCACCACCTTCTGTCGCCTATCCTCTAACCAATTTCTTATCCAGTTTATCACATTTAGACCCACTCCTAAACTACCCAGTTTCCTTACTATTCTCCTATGTGGAATGGTGCAAAACGCCTTACTGAAACCTAGGTAAGCCACTTCCATCACTCCACCTTGCTCTAGTTCCTTGGTCATGTGGTCAAAGAAATCTATCAGAATCATTTGACATGATCTCCCCCTTGTGAAACCATGCTGCCTTGAGTCTTGTAACCCACTGGATTCAAGATATTCCACAATCCTTTGCTTCAGCAGTGATTCCCTTAACCTTCCTGACTATAATTGCCAGCCTCCTCCCTGCAACCACTTTTGTGTAGTGGGACTACATCCACCCTCCTCCAGGCCTCTGGAACCACTCCTGTTTCCAGTGAGCTGTTAAATAGAACTGTCAGAGGTGCAGTCAGTATTTCTCTGAGCTCCCTCAGTACCCTTGGATGCACCCCATCTGGCCCGATTGCTTTGTCCCCCTTCAGATTAGCAAGTATCTTCCATCTCCCTCCCTTCAAAGCTTTTGTTACTTTTCTGTGGCCCCTCCCCTTCTCCTTCCTCTGTGAAGACTAAACAAAAGTATTTGTTCAAGATGTCTGCCTTTTCCTGGTCCTCCTCTGCACAGTTTTGCCCCTTCCCTTTTTAACCTTACAATCTCACCCCGGTCTTCCTCCTTTCACACACATACCTAAAAAATGTCTTGTCCCCTTTCATTACCTCCTGAGCTATTCTCTCTTCTGTTTGTACCTTTTCATTCCTTACTGCTTTCATTGCTTCCCTCTGTTTCTCCTGATGTACCTCCTTATGATCCTCCCTCTGAGTCTCCTTATACCTTCTGAAAGGTACCCTTTTAGTATTAACCTTTTCAGCCACCTCTTTCAAGAACCACGGGCAGACTCAGACCGTCGGTCTCTTTCTGCTGTTGTTTTCTATGTATCTACTGTATATAACCATAGCAGTCTTTTTTTCCTGTTGCTTTTGCTCACTTGTTTGCTATAGAGGTTTGTTGCATTTACTATGCTCCCTTTTATCTTCACCTACTGTTCCTCCACCCCACCCAGGTCACCCACCCCTGCTAGGTCATTCCTGAGACATTTACCCATCTTTTTAAATCTGCCATCCTGAAGTCTACGACCCTCACCCTTGTGTGGTTGGATTCTGCAGCCGTCATTATATTGAACCACACCGTAAAGTGATCACTGGTCCCCAAGTGGCCTTCTACCTTGATGTCTGCAACACTGTCCCTGTTAGTGAGTACCAGGTCCAGTATTGCCCCATCACAAGTGGGTTCACTGACTAGTTGCTTGAGGAATGCCCTCTGCAGAGAGTCCAGGATGTCCTTGCTTTTAGCTAAAGCCACTGCTGGGAGGCTCCAATCCACATCTAGCAGTTGAAGTTCCCCATCACCAGCACCTGCCACTTTTCTGCCATCTTGCCAATGGGTTCCACCTGTACCTTACCTAATTCCTTCCTCTGTGCTGCAGGTCCATAGATCACTCAAGTGCGAATAGTGGCTCCATTTTCTGTCTCCAGGGAGACCCACAGTACCTCTGCCTTTCCCTGTATTCCCTGCATCTCTGTAACTTTTATGCTTTCCCACACATAAAGCACCACACCTCCTTCTTTCCTTCCCAGCTGGTCCTTCCTGAACAAAGAATAGCTTGGTATGGCCATGTCCCACTTATGGTTTTTAATGCACCATGTCTCAGTAATGGCCACAATATCCAGGTCGGCCTCTGCCATGATAGCCTCCAGATCTGGAATCTTATTTCCTAGACTTCTAGCATTCTCACACATAGCCTTTCAGGTTTTGATTCCACTCTGCTTGTTGCCCCCCTTTTTTCCTTTTTGGCCCCCTCCTTCCCACCTCTCTTTTTAATGCTCCTGTTCCTTTCCCCCTTTATCTCTACCACCCTGGTCACTTTATTAATTTGCACCCTGGGGGATTCCTCTTCCCTCAGATTCTCTTTACTCTCTACTTTGGCCAGTGGGGGGAAACAGTTTCTGACTCCCCAATTCCTTCTGCCACCTCCATGGCTAGTTTGAATGTTCATCAAAGTAACATTTAAACTGTCCACTGAGGACTGCAGTTCCCCTTCTAGATGGATTCAGGCCATCACCCCCATATAGGCCCTTTTTCTCCCAGGTGTGTCCCCAGCCCCTAGTATAGAGGAACCCTTCCTCTCTGCACCATTCCTTCAACTATGAGTTGAAGTTCCTGGTGCAGAGTTCCCTCTCCTCTCCCTTGTTGTAGACAGGAAGCACTTCAGCAAAAGTCACTGGGTGAGCTAACTGTCTAAGACCCCTCCCCAGTTCTCAAAAATCCCCCCACACTATCCCAGCCCCATCCCTAGCCAGGTAGCCAGGTCTTTAGTCCCCAGGTGGACAATGACATCCAGCTCTCCCTTCCATCCTGCTGCCCTAACAATCAGCAGGATTTGCTTACCATCCCTGCAGGCTGTGACACCTAACCTGCCTCTCTTCTCTTTCCTGCTCCCAAATCTATCCCCCTCACAACTGATTCCCCCACCAGAAGTTGCTTTCACCTCCTCTGGTGTCCTCTACCACCCTCCTTGGGGTCTCCACTATGGAGGGCTCCCACATTCCCCTAGGTCACTACTCTGGGTGCTTTCTCCTGGCAGTCCCACCCTGCAAGAGTGGCATAGGAATTTTGTAGTGGTACTGGTTGAAGAATGTGCCTCTGTCCCACCATCGCCACCCTTCCAGAGCACAACATAGTACAGTCGTTCCTCCTCACTGGCATCCTCTGAAGTAATGGTGGCAAATTTGGTTGCCTCAGGGTGGTGGGAAAGGTCCCCCAAATCCTAGCCAACTCAGCCTGGAGTCTAGCAACCTCCTCCATTCAACCCAGAAAGGTGTGTGCAGATGGGGCAGCACTGCAGTCCCCAGAAGGTCTGTCTGAAAACTGCCACCCCAAAGCAACTGCACTGCACTGCACCACTCAAAGCATTCTCAACCTATATTCTCCCTGTGTTGTCTGGAGATACTTTTGTACCCATAGCTCTAATAGGGGGTTTCTAGTTTCCCCTTTTTTATTTATTTCTATTTGTGCTCCCTCATCCCTTGTTTAAATCTTTATATACTCCTACCCTAGATAGGGAGTTGCTCCTATTCCTATTTTTGGCCTTCCTTTGACCTTCCACCCTTCCCAGCAGTGAGTATTACAAAGGTGTTAACATGCATCTTGCCCTAGCTGACCAGCAGAGTCCCCCACTTCTCTGCTTCCTTCTGCTGATGCCTGCCAACTCCAGCCCATGCCAGTCACCTAGTCCACTTCTTCAGTGTTCCACTCACATGCATGTTGTAGTGGTACCGGTCCTGATGTTGTGCGGTTCTATGGACTGCTCGCTGTATGCACCACTTTCTTGCAGTGGCTTTTTTTCTCTTTCTTTGTTGTGGATGAACTGGGAGATCCACGGTGAAATTCCAGCACAGCTGTCTGGCTCACATCTTGTTGACCTAGCGAAAGTTGAAATTGGCCTCTTTACACTTCAGTTCTCCCAGCTGTAGCAATGGGTAGAACCAAGGACTCCACTTAAAAGAAGATACTGCATCTCAGATGGGCTTTTTTGGAAATACAAATCATCAAAAAAGATAACGGGCAGGATTCACAAAACTCATGAAAGTCCCGCAGCTGCGGGTAAACCTCTACACAAGTGGGTTGCCACTTGCGGATCCACAGGTTGCCCACAGTGGCCGGTATTCACAAAGGTGCAGCCGGATTACGACCGACTCCACGATCTATGGCTGCTTGCGGGTGGTGTTGCCTGGGAGATCACCGCATCTGCGGAAAGTTGGTACGGCTGGTGGGAGCAGCTGTAACACCTTCCGCAACTGCAGTGGCTGTGAATTGCTATCACTACCGCTGCAGGGATTTCAGTCCACAACTGTGGCTGTGGAGTGGGACTTAGTTCCCAAACTCTTTGAGAATCCTGCCCCACAGCTGTATTGTGCAGGGTACTGTTATAATGCTATTTGTTTTATTTTCCCCTTTATTATCTTTTTAAATATTTACTCTGAATGCAGAAGCTGAGTATTGTTTCCATACAAACAGCCATTCCTAGCACACCCCACAGCAGACTGTGTCGCTTGTAATCCCAGCTGTGTGCCAACAGGAAAATAGAAACATAGAAACATTGCATTAGTTGGCAGATAAAGACTGCTTGCCCCCTCCCCAGTTTGCCCATTATTCCCTACCTATACACTATCATAAATAGCACTGACTTAATTAAGGATGATTTTGTATTTGAGGCTTCACATTTGTAAAATAAAATCAACTTGAAACTGAAATACCTCTTAATAGTTTTAGAACATATTTTGCAACATTAAACAAACTTAATTTCATAACATTTGTCCCAGACAGTTACAATGAACATATAAAGGACTGTCTACTGCTGTTGACATTCAACATCATTTTTACTTACAAATCAAGTCAAGTTCCAGATTAAGTGTGTATGCAAAAGGCCAAAGGGAGGGTCAAAACGTTGGAGAGGAGGGGGGAAAGAAGTCAGAAGTGGGGGCACTAAGTTAGAAGGGGGAGCAAAGGGGGCAGCTAAAATTAACAAGACAGCATGCTGCACACTCAAGCAGACTAGATAGACTGAATGGCCTGTATCTGCTGGTAATTTTGTATGTTTGCATGTTTGTATGATGCCTTGCCTCAGACCAAGCTTTGAACAGCACTATTCTAACACAGTTTTAAAATGGTGAAAGTGTATGCGTGTATCTGTGTGCGTGTGTGTGTGTGTGTGTGTGAATACAGATAGCAATGTGCGAATCTTTGAATCTTTGGATTTAGCAAATATTCAGATATGGACACACTGATATTCAGAGACTTAAAATTGGTGTGGAGATGTCTGTCATGGTTTTACAGGTGTATGAAAACAGGCAGGCAGTGTCTCCCTCTTTTCCCATCTGCACTGTGTTGTGAACTGAACTGAATCAAGCTGAGATTCTGAATTTGGATTTTGCACTGCTTTAGCACACACCAACAAATAGTGATTTTCACTTTGTGGAAAGTCCTCAGACCCCCCCCCCCCCATATTAATAAGGAGTTTCCTTTTATAATGTAATCAAATAAATTATGTGATACAAAGTCTTTTGAAACTCAAATCTTGAGATCTTTCCACCTGTTCTAAACAAATGTTTATTTTTTAAATTAAAGCTAAGTTCTAAATAGGTTATAAAGGCATCTGACTCCAAACAGGGCCCCTTAAAGTGGTTCTACTGGCTTAAGTGAAGCCCTGACCGCTTCACAGACCGGGACGTCACTGTACAGATCCCCCTGCAGTCACCCTATAAAATTACTATTTTAGTTAGCTCACCACTCGTAAAATTCTATAAGCCCCCAGTGCAGCTGGTATTTTCAATCATGGCGCACCGGTCTCTGTTGTAGATCTCGCTAGTGATAATGCAAGATGATGATGTGCTGCCTGTTCTCATTGTCCTTATATATGGAAAATATCAATGCTCTATATTCATGCCCATTGGCATTTTTATTCTGCCTAAATGCCATGTGTATGCCAGCCATCCACATGGCATTTAGGCGAATTGTGTAAAAATACCGATGGGCATTTGATATAGAACATTGATTATTCTTCCATACATAGGGACAATGATAAGGCAGGTGCTATGGCATGTCATCATCTCACGTTATCACTAGCAAGATCGCAATGGGACTGGGGTGCCATGATTGAAAATGTCAGCTACACTGGGGGCTTCCCAGAATTTTACGAGTGGTGAGCTAACTAAAATAGTAATTTATATGGTGACTGCTGGAGTATCTGTACAGTGAAGCCCCAATCTGTGAAGCAGTCAGGGCTTCACATAAGGCAGTAGTTCTCCTTTAAGGACATTCCCTCGTGTTTCAGCAACCTCACCTCAAATTCATAATTTGTTGTCCAGTACATGATGGTCATCCAAACATTTAAAATACACAACAAAAAACATGGGTTGCCATGTTTTTTTTTTAATGGACAACCATCTTTTTACACATTTTGTCTTTTTTTGTATTCCATAGGCTTGTAAAGGAGAAGCTGTTGTTCACACTTATACTGAATCTGCATTTACTAAAGTGTAATAAATGCAATTTCATAGTATTTGAAAACTGTAAATAGTTACTACATTTATATGTACTCGCAGATTGAAGAACGTCGATCAGTGATTTCTGACCAGACTGCAGCTCTCTTCTGTTTACATGTGAGCTGAGTCGGGTCCATGAGCTCCACATCAGTTTATATGAGTTTTCTGGCTGTAAATTGAAAGCCAGTGTCTGTTTTATTTGTGCATGTGTTAGCAATTGTTGTTTGTTGCTAGGACACAGTGGCGTTGTAGTTTCTTGACGAACAACTACCACTGACATGCGTTCTTAATCACCTCTCTACAGCGCATGTGCAAGGAACCGATGCTATCAAGGATTATTGTTTACATGCAATGTGCAATCTGGTTAAAGTGCACTGATTCTTTTGAACTGCATGCTACCAAACAGGTCGGGGAACTGACTGCCACCACTCCAAAACTGTTTATATGCCATGTTTTATCAGGGAACTGAGAATCAATCCTGGACAAAAGAGAGTTGCGACCAGACTACAGGGATCATGTAAATGAGGCAACAGTCTTTCCTGATTCAAAAATCCTGCTGTAAGAATCCTAAAATGGCTGCCTTGATTATGTCATTGAAGTGAGAGAGGCCAGCTATGCAGATGTATTCTAGCTCTACTTATTGTATTCAAATGCAAATAACTTTAAAATGAAAAATAATAGCATGGTACTGTGAGCATGAAAGTTGTTCAGCAAAAAAACATCTACAAATTGAGTCATGTTTCATATCAATATATATATATATATATATATATATATATATACAATTTCTCTTTTTTATAATTAGCAAAAACAGCAGAAAATTCAATTTCTTTTCACTTTTTGCAACAAACAAATGCAAATAGCTTTAAAATGAAAAAGTGATAGCATGGTACTTTGAGCACAAATGTTGTTCAGCACAAAAATATCTACCAATTAAGTGGTATTTCATCTATAGATACATTTTAGATTATTTATAATCAGCAAAAATGGCAGGAAATAATTTTTTTTCACTTTTTGGAGGTATGGCAGAAATGGAAATATTGTTGATATTTTTTGTTCTCGTGCCCTCCTCCAATTAACCATACTGCAATTTGGTTTTCAAATACCTCCCACCTCTCGCCTTCCACCGCATGCCTTCTGAACAAGGGGAGGAGGGTGGTGCAAAACTGTTGTATGCTTAATGTTTCCATTTCTATTTTCCCTTGCTCTGTAAATGCTGCCTCCCTGTGACAGTGTGAGCCACAGATTCTCGTATTCCCACTTTACATTATCAGGCAAAGTGATCTAGGGCACGGTACATTTCTCATGCAGCCATCCACCGACACTTCCTTTACTGGTTAATTGGAGGAGGGCACGAGAACAGGCATTTATGACTCTTGGTTAAACCAGTGCACCCTTCGCATAGTATTACATGTTTCCCCTTTAAGTTGTAGTATGTGGGCCCTGGTGTTTTAATGCTGTTCCTTGAGCTCTAGGAACAAAAATCCCATAACTCATTGTTATTAAAAGCTGAAAAAAGGAGGCATAGATCCTCTCTAAGTCTTCTATATTTTAAGGAGTATAACCCCAAGGATTTTAATCTATCCTCGTATGCCAGATCTTTGAGTCCAATCACCATCCTGGTCGTAGTACACTGCAATCTCTGTAATGTATTAATTTGTGCCTTAGTAGAGAGGGCCTACAACTGGGCAGAAAACTCCAGATGAGGTCTCACAAGTGAAGTATAAAGGGGCATCACAACCCTTTTATTGTGGCTTTTTATGTGCCTTCTAATACAATATAGTATTTTAGACGCAGTCTTAGCATTGACACTGCACTGATTTTTGAACTTAAGATCATTAGTAATTACAATACCAAGACCTTTTTCTTCTGTAATTTCCCCAAGGTTGTTCCATTGAGATGGTACCAGGCCTCAGGATTTGCTCAACCAAAATGCATCACTGTGCACTTTTCCAAATTGAACTGGAGCTTATGCTTCCTTGCCCAGTTTTTCAGCTTAGTTAGCCCAGCTTGTAACTTTCCAATGTCCTCCTGAATATTGATCACCTTACAGATTTTAGTACTATCTGCAAACTTAGATATGCAGATTTCCTCCCCACAGTTCATTGAAGCAATATAGAAGTTGAATAATGTGGGGCCCAGAACTGACCCCTGCGGGATCCCACTAGTCACCCTGGCCCAGTCAGAGCTCACCCCATGGACTGTCACCTGCTGAGTTCTGTTATCCAGCCAGGATTTGATCCATGCCACAATATTTATCCTGATGCATGATTTTGCCAATGCATCTATTAGCTCATAATGCAGCACAGTATCAAATGCATTGCTATAATCCAAATATATGACATCAGTTCCATTTCCCTTGTCCAGCTCCCTGCTGACCATGTCATGAAATTTCAACAAGTTAGTCTGGTATAATCTTTCCTTAACAAAGCCACGCTGTGAGTTATCAAATAAGTTGTGCTCCCTTGTGAAGTTTTCAATTATTTCTTTGATAATATGTCCCATGACTTTGCCAAGGTTGGATGTTAAGCTGATCGGATGATAATTGCACACATGGCTTCTGTTGCCCTTTTTGAAGATGGGCACTACTGTCACCCTTCTCCAACAGTTGACCACAGAACTTGCATTCAGGGAGGTTTGGAAAAAAAGGGTGCTAAGTCCTGCCAATATATTAGCACATTCTTTAATCATCCTTGAACAAACTCCATGAGGTCCAGGGGCTTTTTTAGTATTTAGCCTGTGTAAACACGACCTGATATCACTGACTTCCAATTTATGTTCCTTATTGCATGATTTCTTAAGAGGAGGGAGTTCATAATCAGATGTCAT
Organism: Neoceratodus forsteri; assembly: GCA_016271365.2. Taxonomy (NCBI): domain Eukaryota; kingdom Metazoa; phylum Chordata; order Ceratodontiformes; family Ceratodontidae; genus Neoceratodus; species Neoceratodus forsteri. Next base: position 1,144,160,020 of record CM057453.1, read on the forward strand.
ATTAAAAACTGAACAGAAGTACTTGTTCAGCTTTTGAACCATCTGTTTTTTGTTCCTTATAATTTTAATACTATTATCCTGGAGTGGGTCAATCTGAATGTTGTCACCTCTTTTATAATTAACATAACTATAAAAGGACTTATAATTATCTGACACATCCAAGGCTAATCTCTCTTCATATTTCCTTTTATTGGATCTAATAATTTTGTTGCAATTTTTTACTTCGAGCTTGTATCTATCCCAAGCCATAGACGTCTTTCTAGCTTTAGTATAAGCTGTTTTTTTCTCATTTTGTCTATCCCACCCCCCTTTTGAAGCTGCCCACTGTTATCAACATAACCACTTCTTCCAGCAGTGTATTCCAACTGTCCACAACCCTCTCAGTGAAGAATTGCCTGCTAATTTCCCTCCTAAATTTCTCATCTTCCAATTTAAGACAATGCTCCCTTGAATTATTGTTTCCACTTAATCTAAAGAGAGTCTCCGTATTCACCCTATTAATTCCTTTTAAGTATTTGAAGGTCTCTATTATATCCTCTGTCTCCTCCTCTCTCTCCTCTCCTCTCCTCTCTCCTCTCCTCTCCTCTCCTCTAGTGAGTACATATTCAAGTTTCTCAACCTCTCTTCATAGGTTTTCCCTTGTTGACCTGCAGTCATCTTTGTTGCCCTCCTCTGTACCATCTCCAGCAAAATAATGGCTTTTTTAAGCTAAGGGCTGCATAACTGTACATCGTACTCCATAAGCGGCATTACCAGTGACCTATACAAGGACAGAATGACCTCCTTTTACCTACTGCTGATCCCCCTAGCAATGCACCCCAACATCGGGTTCACATCAATGGCCACTCTCCTACACTGTGTGGAGTGCTCTAGGTTATTCATAATAATCACACCCAGTTCCCTTTCCTCTATTGTGACAGTTAACCGGCCTCCTCCCAGACAGTACTCTGTCTTGGAATTCTTGGCTCCTAAATGCATCACATTGCATTTCGTTGCATCCAAGTTGCCAAATTCCTGACCACCTCTCAAGCATTTTCAGATCATCCTTGAGGTCCTGAATCTATTCAGCCAAGTCCACCCTTCTGCATAGTTTGGTGTCATCTGCAAAAAAGTACATCCGGCTCTTAATGCCATCCCCACCATTGTTAATAAAGACATTGAACAATACTGGTCTCAGAATCGATCCCTGTGGAACTCCACTTGTGACTTCTGTAGTGTTAGATAGTACTCTCCCCACCAACATTTTCTGGATTCTACACCCCGGCCAATTTTCTACCCATCTAGTCATTTTCTCTCCAACTCCTAGGTCTGCCAATTTTCTAATCAGCCCTTTGTGGGGCACAGAATCAAAGGTCCTTCTAAATCCACTGCCTGACCCTTATCTACTGTTTTGGTTACTTAGTCAAAAAATCCAATCAACTTAAATTGACACAATCTCTCCCCCATAAACCCATGCTGCTTAGTATCATGAAGACCCTTCTCCTCAAGATAATCAACTGATCATTCGTTAAGTAAAGTCTCCATAAGTTTGCACACAACTGACATCAAACTGACAGTCTGACTGATGTGAAACTGACCCATGTCAAACTGTCTGTAGTTCCCAGGATCATCCCTAGGATCACTTTTGTGGATAGGTGCCACATGGGCCATCTTCCAGTCTTGTGGTACCACACCTGATTCAAATGAGTTATTGAATAGGTCCACCAGTGGTTCTGCAAGTTCACCTGCTAGTTCCCTCAGCACCCTTGGATGTATTACATCCGGACCAGGAGATCTGTCCACCTTCAGTGCCAACAGCACATTCCTCACTTTTTCCCTGGTTATTATTATTTCCATACTACCTTCTGCACTTACACATCTCTTCCCCCCATTGGCACAAGTCCCTCTTTCTCTTTGGTGATTACTGAGCAAAAGTATTCATTCAACACTTCTGCTTTTTCACAATTCTCCTCCAACCATCCCTTCTCTTTCTGAAGTCTAACTATTCCTTCCTACTTGTCCCTTTTTTCGCTTAGGTTAATGAAAAAAAAGCTTTCTCTCTCATTCTAATTCCCTCTGCTAATTGCAGTTCTTTCATAGCTTTAGCCTGCCTGACTACTTCAGTTGTTTCACTAGCAATTTTTAGATAAATAATTCTGTCCTCTTCTCTACTAGTTTTCTTGAATTTCTGAAAGGCTAACTTTTTATTTCTTACTGCCTGGGCAACCTCAACATTAAACCAGCTTGACTTTTCAACCCTTGAGTATTTTCTTCTGAACCTCACATATTCATTTGTTGCAGCTAATACCCCCTCTTTAATGGAGGACCACTTTTGGTCAACCCCCAGTTCTGTCCTGATGTTTATCAGTTGCTTTTGTATCAAATCATCCATTTTTCAAAAGTCTGCCTTTCTAAAGTCCAGTACTTTAATCTTAGTGGGCATGTTTTCCCTACCCATACAGTATCTAGCTGGAACCATACTGTGTTGTGATTGTTATTTCCCAGGTGATCTTTGCTCTTAACGTCTTTTACATGCTCCCTATTTATGAGCACCATATCAAGGATTGTTCCCACCCTGGTGGGTTCTAATACTCCCCGAGTCAGAAGCCCATTCTGTAATGCATCAACAATCAACTGAATTCTGAAGCATAACATAGACTGAACACTCCAGTCTATCTTGGGCAGGTTGAAATCTCCAATTATCACTTCTCCCTTTTCTGCAACTTTTAGTAACTGTGAGCATAGTTCCCTGTCCCTCTCCTCATCTAGGTTGGGTGGTCTGTAAATGACCCTTAACCTTACCTTCCTTCCCCTATTGGACAATAATTGAACCCATAGAATTTCTAACTTTCCTTCATCTGACTCTTTCCTTGTACATAAAATACCCTCCCTAATGTAAACTGCTACCCCACCCCTGTCCCTATCACCCTGTCTCTTCTATATAGATTATACACAGGGATCATTAGGTCCCAGTCATGTTAAGGTTTGCCCAAGTGTCAGTTACTGCTGCAATATCCACCTCTCCTCCAATTAATAGTGCCTGCAGGTCATCTATCTTATTACCAAGATGTCTTGAGTTCATGGACACTACCCTTCATCCATAATCTCAGCCCACTTTCTTTTCCCTACTACTTCTCTTCAATATACTCTTCTCTGAATATTCTTCCTCACCTCCCATTTCTAAATGCTGTACTCCCACTCCACCAACTCAACGCTTTTTTTCTGTTTTGGGGGGTAGATCTGTCATTCTCCTCTTCCAGGTTACTATTGGTTTGATGGCCAACCTGCCCCTCCCTTTGAAGTTTAAATTACTAATTTGCATAATATATCCTCCTAGTTTGTTCTTGAGTACCCTCGATCCCTCCCTGCTGAGATGTAGTCTGTCAGCTGCATAAAGTTATATATCTAACCAGGTATCCCCCAGTCCCCAATACATATGAATCCTTCCTCCTTGCACCATTCTCTCAGCCAGATATTAAAATCCTCTGTTCTTTTCTTTCAGACTGTACTTCTCCTTGGCACTGGAAGTACACTATTTCTGAGAATGCCAATGATCTTGTTAAGTCCTGAAGGTGCTCCCCAGTACTCTGAATCTATCTTTAACTACTTTCACTTCCTCCCCAGTTAGATCATTGGTACCTAGGTGTATAGTTACATCTTGTCCCCCACTCCTCCCTTATCATTCCCTCTGTTTTTGAGTACAGCCTCCCAACAGTCATCAGAGGCATACAGTTCACCTGTAATCTTAAATTCTTGTACCCCTTCAATCTCCATCCAATTTCCTTTATAATAGAGTCCCCCAGTAAAAATACTCTCCCATCTCCTCCCTTCTTGACTCCTATTTTTTACTCCCTGACTGCTCTACTAGCTGTGCCCCCACCAACTTGCTTACTGCCTTTACTGGATAATGTCCCAGCACATTCATTACTTATCTCCCTAGTACTGTCTCCATTCCCCTGTATATATTCCCCTCTCTGAATAATTTTACCTGCCTCTAATGTACTCTCACATCGCTAAATGTTTTAAAATATAATTTGGTATTTTATCTAACAGCTTATTACGCCACAGGGTTAAGATCAAAAACATTTGGTAATGCATGCCCAAATTTGTTTAGACATGGCCTATAGGTACCAAGAGAGTCCAAGTCTGATAATTTATCCAGATAAAAAATGTAATAGTATATACTCTTAGCCACAAAGAGTAACATTTTCCATCATAATAATACACCCCCAGCTATCGACCTTTTATCAGACTACTCACTTTAGAATAGAATTGTTAAAAGACACATAACTACCAACACAAATTATTTGCATATTGGCCTCATAAATGTAACGCTGAGTCCATGATACATTCAGTGGGGATACATACAGTACATACACTCTCCCCCAGTCCTGAAGGTTGAGTGGTGCTACAGGGTAATGCTTAAGTTAGCCTCCCTAACTGGTAAAGAAATAAGTTTAAAGTCCATGTTTTTAATATCAATGCAAAGTTTTCTTACCCTGAGGCCAACCCTCCTCACTGCAGCACTAACGTAAGTAACGATAAGGAACTCTACCCCTACACCAAACATAGTTACCTACTTACACTACCCCTAGAGTTCATGTGCATTTGAAATAAGCAAAGTTCATTCTAGATCACCAGTTCAAAAGGCTTCAGCACTCTGCTACAAATGGTATTAGTGGCAGGATAACAACGACTCTCAGTTGAGTTTATCTAATAATAAAAATGTATTTTCAAGAATGCATGAGTCAGATACATCCAAAGGACTGAAATTCAGCTCTTCTACACCCAGTGTCTATTTTATATCCCAGGGTCCAACATCAGGAAAAAATTAAGTGAAAATCAAACATGGTGCAGGAGGAAACCAAGGAGGATAGAAGAAGTCCGAAACTTAGAAGGAATGCACTTATAGAGCAAGGAAAAAGAGGATGAACTGAAAATTATTAATTTTTAATAGATGTCATAGTGACAGAACCACAGACTCAGATTTTGTCAAAAGGATCAAGTGTTTGAATTTAATATATCTGTATTTGTTTCTTTTTCTCTCTCTTTTTTTTTTTTTAGAAAAAATACATCTTAGTGATTTCTTGTGGCAGGCCTATTGTCTTACACGGGATCCCTCACAGATCACTTAACAACATTTATTGTTTTTTTTTTCTTGAAAGATTGAGTCAGTGGTTTGGGATCCTGTATCAGAGAAACTATGGACATACTTAATAAGTTCAGGGACTTTGAGTGACAAGAAGGATACTTGTAGTTCAGAATAGATGCAGAGTCATTATATACATCTAATAGGCACATGCATGGTATTAAAGCTTGTGAAGTATTTCTAAAGCAAAATCAGAAAAGTAATAATTTCTCTATTACATTTTTAATTGAGGCTTTACACTTTGTGCTGACCTACAACTATTTTGAATTCAATGGGGAGTTTTATTTATAGATGTGTAGCATTTCCCATCGGGGCATCCATGGCCCCCTCTTTTGCCAATTTATTTTTGGGACTAGGGGAGCAAGATGTGGTCCTTGATCAGGGAGTCAATCCACACATATACCACACCATGAGATGGTTTTGCTTTATTGATGATGTGGTATGTAAGCACCATGACACCAGGGAAAAGGCAAAATATTTTCTGAACTGGCTCATTGTTAACACACTAAATTTGAAATTCACTGAGACCATTGACTTGGAGAAGCCGGATTTTTGTAGATGTCACTTTGTCCAAGAGTGACTGTCTAAAGGTTAAAACACAAAGGGCTCGATTCTCAAAGGGTGGCACTAGCTGCACCAGTGGTAGCTTATGCTGATTGCCAGTGCACCAGGAACCCTGCACCCTATTCTCTATTGGGTAGGGTATAGCGGCAAAGTCCTGCAGCTTGCAGCAACTGTGGCCATGCACCAAACAGATGGCACATCTGAATGGTTTGCCAGAAGCTGTGGAGCAGTCAGGTGGTACTTATGGCAGGTGAGAACCAAGTGGTGGATTAATGCAAACACCCCTGGAAAGTACCATATTATATATATATATATATATATATATATATATATATTTGTTTTTATAAAATGGGTAGGGAAAATGCAGGGAATTTGTTGGATGAAAAGCATCACATGACTGTGTGTATATCAAAGCATGACCGCACACCTGCACTTTTAACCCCCTCCAAAACAATTTTGCCATTTTATAAAATAGATAACCCACTCTGAGGTGTGTGGTCGCTCTCTGATATATGCACGCCTTGGGTGGTTGATGCACTTGGCCATAACAACGCACACCAAGGTGTGCGTATATCACAGCATGACCACACACCTCAGAGTGGGTTATCTATTTCATATATATATATATAAATATATATGCATACATGTAACATATAACACATTCCCTGGTGGCTAGTGCCCCCCAGCCCCAATCCCTTGTTTAGTAACAGCAATTGCATCCCTGGTGGTTTAGTGGACACCCCTCCCTACCCCTAGTTTGCCCATATAATGTAACATATATCTTTCCCTTGTAGTCTGATGAACCTCCCTATCCCCGATCTGCCCCTTAAATAAACATATATCTTTCCCTGGTGGTCTAGTGGACCCCCTCCCTATCCACGATCTGCCAGTATATTATAACATTTAACTTTTTTTGGTGGTCTTGCGGACCCCCCCACCTATCCCTGATCTGTCTGTATATATAACATAATATTCCCTGGTGGTCTAGTGTTGGACTTAGTCACAAAACATTTTTTGGATCCAGACCACAATCACTATCCTCAGGACTAATAGTGCCCGTCCAAAGTCATTGTTAAATTCCATCTCCTGTGGCCAATACTTGTGAATTAAATTAAATTGTACATCTGTGACTTTGAGAAAGAATCATCTGAACCCACGGTACATTTGCTGGAAAGGGCTTATGACTTAACCTTGCTAACCCAGGTTAAAGTAAGGGCTAGTAGTCTTAACAAAAATGATTTATTGGTTGCAAAACAACATCTGAATTCACTGAGGGAACCTGTTACAGTAGTCCTGGATTATAGCTAGAGCAGGAGCCAGGTGCATTTATCTATGTGTCTGGGTCTGAATGGTTTGATGACTGTTTCTCATGTAAAAAAGTGTGTAGAATTCAGATTTATAACTCTTATTCTTCCATAGTTGTATGTTTTCTTGGAAAATGCACTTTCTTAAGAGTAACTTAAAGTTTTACATTTATGTAATAGACTCAATTTACTTAGTTATTTATTTAATTTATCTAATTTATTTAATAGACTCAGTTTACTTAGTTATTAATGTAATTTATTTAATGTTTCAGATATGGCTAGCAAGACTTCTGACAAACTGCAGAGGCAATGCATCCTACACACTGATCCAGGAATTAGCAAAGACCATGGAGACCCATTACCTTTTGATGATGCTCATTGGGAGAAAGTAGTTGATGCAAAGGAAAAGCGTTCTAGTCAAACACTGTCAAAATACAACATGGTGTGTCTTGAATTTCCTGAGCGTTGCTCCAGCAGCCATGGGTATTATTATATCTGCTACAGGAACTTCACTGCATATAAGAGTTCTGGTAAACTTGCAGCTGATGAAACTTTAAAAAAAGACATCGTCAAGAGTTATCCAGCAAAATTGCTTTGCTCCAAAGTTCCTAGTACTCTATCTGAATCTGCAGCATCTACATCAGGCATATTCCCAAATGAGTGTATAGTTTGCAAATCATACAAGAAAATGAATCCTAGAGGTCAAAGGAAACTTCTGAATATCCTACAACATGTCTAACTTATGAGGCAGCAGACAGCATAAAAAATGCAGCAAAAGAAATAGACGATCGACAAATGGATATGATGGTAGGCAGTATTGATCTCGCAGCCAAAAAAGTGAAGCATCACAACAGCTGTAAGAACAAGTATATAAAAAAGACAGAATGAATAAAGGGCACAGGTACAAAATGTGAATACAGTCAGTTGAGGGACAGTCACCAGGTTGCCTTTTCTAGACTTGGTAAGTATGTGCAGTGCATCATTGTTAATGGAATGCAAGAAGAATCATTGCTATCTCTACACAAAAGGTACATGGACGTTCTTATGGAGTGTAGTGGGCATGAAACAAATTACGACCCAAAGAGCTTGCAGTCAAAACTGGTGGATCACTTCATAGATGGTATCATATTTGATACCAAAAATAGAAAAGCGGGTACAGTCATAAGGTCTGCTAAGAAACAGGCTGACTGGAGGGAAGCACACACAGCACAAGCAGCTCAGTACTTAAGAGAACAGTTGTTGAAATTCCTAAAGGTACAGCCTCATAATAAAACCAAAGTTAAAGTTGAAGACTTAATAGAAGAAAATGTAAAACTGCCACTCGTTCTTCAGACATTCCTACGTACTGTACTCACAGGTTCATCAGAAGTGGGCAGCAAATGACAGCAGAGGTTAGTTCAATCTATTGCAGATGGCATAGTGTATTCAGTGTCAAGGGGAATAATCAAACCACAAAAACACCTCTTGTTGGGCATGGGTATTAAATCCATGACAGGCAGTAACAAAGTTTTAACTATTTTGAACAGGTTTGGTCACTGTGTCAGCTAGCATGATATGGAGGAACTCGAAACTGCAGTCACAACCAATATAATGTAGAAGAATATGGCTACACCAGATGGATTGCTCATACAGCCAGGTTTGGCCACTGCTTTGACTTTCAACGATTATGATCAGATGACAGAGATACTTGATGGTCATGACACTTTGCATGATACTGTGGGTATAGCATACCAAAACATATCATCCAGTATTGAGGAGACAGCTGTACCAAAAGAAAGGTCTGAAGAAGCTATCACAAGAACACACATGGATGACCAAGTGCCAGCAAGACTTGAAACACACACAATAGAAACAAACACAAATAAGCAAAGATCAGAAGTTGATGCCCATGACCAGGCAGGGCCTTTTTTAACATCAAAAAGCAAATGACGCAGAACATCAAAGACAAAGGCTGAAGATTTTGGTGAAGACTATTTGCCAAGTGTAAAGAAGCAGATATTGCAGCCAATGGCACGGCAGGAACAAGACACTGTACCCAGGCGCATTCAAACATCTCAGAGGAAAAGAGCTCTAGATATTGGCGAGAAAGACATTCGACCATATACATCTGAAAAAACAAAAATAAGACAGTATCAATATAAGGAGACAGAAAGCTCTGAACCAAAAAACCTCATGCAAGCTAAGAGAAGGGACATTGCCTGGATGATATCTTGTGTAAGTGTAGATGCTACTGCAATGTGGCATGGATGGAATGCCCTTGTTTCTGTAGATGACCTGCCACAGCAGATCATACCATACATGGACCCTATAGGAAAGCCTCCTACAAGACTTGATGTAGTACAAGACACCATGAATACTGCTATCAAGTTTATGGATGAATGCCAGTAGGACTATATACCTATTAATTATGACTTGACCATAGCAAAACCTGCACTACAAATTCAGTCCACAAAGTCCCTGGATTATGACAGACTTTTCATATGTTCTGGACCATTCCATATACGAACATATGAAGAAGCCAGCAGAAGAAGGCCATTTGGTCTATCAAGTCCACTCATATTGCAGGGTCCACAGCTTAAGCTAATGTCCCTGCCCTCCCTCCCCACTCCTCCCATCCTCCCTACCCATGATCTTTACCTTCCCCTATGCCTATCCCAGCCTCTCTTAAAGCTGCCCACTGTCTTCGATGAAATGACCTCTTCCGGCAGCGCATTCCAAGTGTCCACCACCCTCTCTGTGAATAAGTGCTTCCTGACCCCCCTCCTAAATCTCCCACCCTCCAGCTTAAGACTGTGTCCCCTAATGTTATGGTTGCCTCTCAGCTTAAAGAGACTCTCCTTATCAACCTTATTTATGCCTTTCAAGTCTTGAAGGTCCCAATCATGTCCCCCTCTCTCTCTCCTGTCTTCCAGGGAGTACATGTTCAGTGCCCTCAACCTCTCCTCATATGCCTTACCCTGCTAACCAGCTATCATCTCTGTAGCCCTCCTCTGGACCTTCTCCGGCAGGTTAATGTCTTTTTTGAGGTGTCAGCACCAGAACTGAACTCCATACTCTAGATGTGGCCTTACCAGTGACCTGTACAAGGGCAGTATAACCTCCTCTGTCCTACTACTGATCCCCCTAGATATGCATCCCAGCATCTTGTTTGCCTTTGCTGCTGCTTTCTTGCACTGTGTGAAGTGCTTCAGGTCACTAGCAATCATAACTCCATTTAAAATTAACTGATCACTCCCATTATAAAATTAGCATATTTCAAAGGTCTTGGATACATTAATTAAAATATACACAGTTTTCACCAACAGTTCATTCTTTCATTGAAGAAGTGCAGTTTCCAAGAAAATGTTCAACTTTGAGCAAGTAAGAGTTGTAACTCTGAATTCTACACACTTTTTTACATAAGAAGCAGTCATCAAACCTTTCGGACCTAGACACATAGATAAACGCACTGGCTCCTGGGCTAAGCCCTATAGCTGGCAAAATTGGTGCACTATGAGGAACAACTGGCCTATCCTGTTAGGGGATGCCACACTTGCAAATGAGGTTGGTGAATTCCCAAGAGTTACTTTTGGAAAAGGGCATAATCTTAAGGACATGTTAGCACATAGTGACTACAAAATGAAAAGAATTAGCAGACCAAATACAAACCAGTGGTGCAACAGTCCCACAGGTATGTTTAGATGCTGTAGATGCAGTGTCTACAAATACTGACAAACTGAAAAGATGTTTGAGCTGGAGATAAACCCCCCACAAGCTAAATTTCAGGCAGTTCATAAATGGTACCACCTCCTCTGTGGTGTACATCTTGTGGTGTAGTTGGAATCTGGCCTATGCGGGATGCTCTATTTGCCTGTTAAAAATCAACATATAGGAACACCTAAGAAATGTTATAAATGCAGATGCTTATACTCCAGTAGGTGTTCATTTCAGGGACTGCTATGGATCAGCTCCAAAACACCGACATTTCTTGGGCATTGACTGGATACCACCGGCCAAATAGGGGGAGATTGAGTCATTCGACTCCTACAAAAGGAAAGCTGGCGGATTTTTTATGTTGGGTACTTTGAAACCAAAAAGCCTCAGTAATAAATGGGACCTGAAGCCATTGCTGTGAATATGTTTTGGAAACTACTAATGAGAAATCTCTAGTGAGATCATAGCCATTATAAGTGTGTCTTTGAATCAAAGGGAACAGATAGTTCCTTAATGTGTTTATTGTTTATATCCCTAACCCTCTCCAAACTTCTCCTGTACCTTTAGACTTGTCAAGTTTTCATAAAGGATTCAACTAATGATTCTTTGCCGTAACCATGATTGTGTAAAAAATGCTGTATGTCAAATCGGTGCCACACTATTTCTGACTTTGCATTTTCATTTTATTTATTAGAGCTGCATTGTTGTTTTCTGTTATGGAGGACATATTTTGGTCAGCTGTGGTCCTGATCCTCATGAGGGCAGTGAGAAAAAATTATTTTTTCTTTTCTTTTGTTTTGCTTGGGGTTCAGCCATTATACCTTTACAACATGCTGGGTTATAGATTCCTCTTGGGGCATCAGCTGTGAATCCCTCTTTTACTGCTATGATATGAAACACCATGACCCCCCCCAAAATCCCTCCCTCACTCTACTTCCATCTATAGCTAGCATCTAACTGTCTATAATTCTCCTTAAAAGGGGTTGTAATTTAGTGAAAGCTAATCTAAATTGATCAGTCTCTGCACAGAATCCCAAATTTTACTGTAAATTTCTATACGGCCTAGATTGATACAGCGAAGACAATCCAAGGCCATGCATTCCAGAAACAAACTTCTCCAAAGATAATATGTAGTGTGTTCCTTATTTTACCAGCACCTTGCTATACACCTTCTTATACTGAATAGTGCAATATCCGTTGTTGTTTTACGATAATCAGGTGGTAGATTTTGCTAACACTGGTGCTTCTTGAATGTACAAAACAAGTATATACTGAATAACAATTAGCCCAAAAAGCTGATTCTTTGAATAAGGTATTCCAGTGTAATGATCCAGTGCTCAGATGTGGATGAACTAACAGGTTGTTTCCTAATCCACTCGTCTGTATTATTGTTGCAAAAAAGAAAATCAATGAAGATAAACAAAAAAAAACTGGTTCCTAATAGTTCTTATTTTCATTTAAGCAATATACCACAACAGAGTGTGGGTTATGCTGGGATTTACCCTTGCCTGGTGTGATTCGGTCACGAGACTGCTGGCTGAGTGAGTAAACCACACCAGAAATGCTTAAATGCCATCATCACCCACTCCCTGGAGTGGTATATTGTGATTATACAATGTTTGACATAAAAGGAAATAAAGAAAAAGGTTTTTGTTTTACTTTTTAATTTATTTTTATTGTACTTGTTACTCATCTAGAAAAAAAATAGTCCTTGGTAGCTAGTAGTACTAGTCCAGGGTTGCTAATGTCTGCTTCTCTCCCTCTCTCTCTGTCTCTGATATGCACACACGCATGCATTCACGCATTCATGTATGCACGCATGCACGCACGCACGCATGCACACACACACAGTTTCAGGAAGCTTCATACACTTAGAGGAAGCTACACACACAGACACACATACAGGAAGCTTCTGTTTTATTTTGTTGTTTTTTTTCTGTTTTTTTCTTTTCTCAGTGAGCGTGGGGAGCAATTGACGATTTTCACTCCCATGAAACAGGCACCCTTGTTTTTGTTTTTTTTTTTAAGTAAAGGACATCTGTTTATCAAAGAGTAGCAAACAGAGGACTAAACGGAGCTGGGAGCTGCCGTTTGAATGGGAGAAGCAGTTATCGGCCACCCAGTGCTGCAAGTGGAAGATTGCTGGGGTATTTCATTTATTATTTATTTATTTAAGTGCACAGTTTTACCTGGAAAGACATGGGGCCACATATTCGAAAGAGATGCATGGGACAAAGTGGAGATGTGTGGTGCATCTTGGAAAATGTGCAGATGCACAATATTCAAATGGGAGGGATGCGTCACACATGTCAAAATACGTGATCATGCATAGATAATGTATGCAGTGCAGAAACAGGGGGCAGGTACATGACTGTGCCACACATGGGAATATTCAGCCAGAATGTGCAGTGCATGTGCCATGCATCTCAGAAATGTGCCATGCAAAGATAGGATGAAAACAGGATGGCCTAAATCGGCCAGCCACCCAGAGGCAGGCTGTGGAACTGCAGACAGGCACTCCTAAGACAGCCTTTGGATGTGCACCAGGATGTGCTCCAGGCACCCACACAAAGCAGTCATACCAGGATGGCAGTACCCAAAGCCACAGGTGCTATGACACCCCTGCACCCCCCTGATGGCCCCCCCACCACACCCAGGATGTAGACGCCCAGCTGCCACATGCTGGTGCTGTCGGGTGCACCCCAGCACACTAGCAGTACAGACAGCTACAATGCAGCACATGTATCAGGGGTCATGGCCTCCACCAATGTGGCCTTCAGGGCATCACCTGGTGGTGGCATGCACCCATGGTGATGTCTGGAGTGACATGCCCAGATGGCCTGGCTATAATGGTGGCAGCATGGCATGGTCCAGGGTCTGACCAGTGGCACACACCCATGGTGGGACACCATTGGTGTACACAGCATGCCTGTGCCAGGCCCACACCACCTGGAGCCACAGACATGACATCAATGCCACCCATGCAGTGTGCAATGCCAAAGGGGCACCTTGGTGGGTCAGTGTGGTGTTCCAGTGGTGAACATTGCACAACTGTGGGCAGCGTAGGACAGGGGTGGCACCACCTGTGGCCTGGAAGTGGCATGGGCATGCCACACAGACACTGGACCCTTCCGGTGTTAAGCATGCCGCCACCATGAGTACATACTTGGTTGGTGTCAGGGTGGTCAACCAGGTTGCCTGGATAGTTCCAGGTGGGTCCCAGTCACTCGGGTACCTGGTCACAGTCTACACCCTGGCATCTCTTGCAGCATGTATCAACCCTTTTCCATAATAATGGGGTATGTGGGGCACTGTAGGTGACTGTACGATGCATACGGGGCTAGCATATCACAGTCATGTAGCATACTGACCAGAGTGTGTTACCCTGGGCCCTCCTATATTGCTTGTCCAGGTGGGCTACTGTAGTCTGTCCTGGTGAGCCCCCAGTATCCCAATCCAACCCTGTACATGGCCATGGGTAGAAGCACTGTACTCAGTCCACTGCAGTCCATCCCACACACACATACCTTCACACCAGCCTGCTAGGCTACAGTACCTCCTGTTCACCTTTGTGGAGTGGCGGTGCTGCCCTGTAAAGCTGGATCTGACCATGCCACTGGTATGCAAATGGCGTGACTACATTCCAATAATGAGATGCAAATGTGGGGAATGGGCTCGGACTGTGCAATGAGGCCATTTGCATAACCTGGCTAAATATTGCACTTCTGCTTACAACACATGTGCCGCCCATCGCGCATTTCCATATGCCCCACACAAGTCTCAGGACACCTGCCACACCATGCATCTCCCACTGTCTGATCGCGCATGTTCAGGATATTCAGCCGGGCATGCATGATCGCATTCTATGGCACATCATCTGAATATACCAATGTTTTGCACTGGCACAACTGAGATGTGTGGAACATGGACTTGTGTGCTGCAGTCAGCCACTTTTGAATATGGGGCCCATGGTGAGCTGCTAAGACATCAGACAGTGTTCTGATTACTTGAAATGTATTTATTTATTGTTGTTTTGAGGGGAATTAGTGGTGTTGGAGTTATCAGGCTGCTGTTAGGGCTCAGAGGACTGGAGTGTGGGCAAGGGGTTGCTGATTCACAGACTGGAGTTGGGAAAGAGCCATGGTCTCACTTAGGTCCACACTCTGTAGTGTTTAGCAGACATGTACAGTAAATTGATTAGGAACTGCTGAATATTTTAAAATAGAAAACATTTAGTGTTTTTTATAGTCAGTTTGGGGGACTGTTGTGGTGTAGTCAGCTACTAAGAATGGACAACTGCAGAGCATCTTGAAATTCCCACTGTAGTATGTCAGCTTAGCGGTGAGTCAGTATGGTGGTTTTCCGGCTTTGATTTGTGGTGGGGGCCAGATTTATATGAGAAGGTGGTTCCAGATCTGGCTAGCTAGCACTTTTTTCCATAGGTCATGCTAGGAATTCAATTGGTAAATCATGCCAGTCAGCAAAACAGATTACAGAATTTTCAGACCCATTGCATAATTAAGCAATATACCACGAGAGGGTGTGGGTGATGCTAGGATTTACCCACACCTGGTGTGTTGTTTGGTCATGGGGCCACAGGCCAAGTGAGTAAAACACACCAGGCGTGGGTAAATCCTGGCATCACCCACACTCTTGAGTGGGAGATTGCAATTATTCAGTGGCACATTCATTTTTGTGCAAGAAAAAAATAAGGAAAAAATTGTTTTTATCATTTTAAATTATTTTTTTATAATGTATTACTGAGCAAGAAAAAGTAGTCCTTGGTTGGTACCTGGTGGCCAGCTCCCAGGACAGACACACAGCAGCTATACTGAAACAATAACCTGCGAGTCCTGATGTTTTAAAAAGAGTGCCCACAACTCAGACTTGATAATACATCTTCTGTATATACACAGCCTTTTGAAATTGCTGTAGGGGACCATTTCAAGTACAGAGCAGTGGCACTGTTTTTTTTACAGATTGTAGGCATGAGCGGTTGTATATGTTGGTGCCGCTGTTTCTAAAACTGGTTTCCCAGCTCCCTTCCCTTCTGCTCCTGGGCCGGGGAAACTAGCTGGTGTAGTTATTTTATACTCTCTGTCTTTCTTGGCTCCTGGGAGAGAGAGTCTGAGGTCAGAGGCTTTCGAGCAGCAACTGAACTGTAGAGCCAGTGATTTCAATGGCGGAGGGAGCGGGTGCGAACACTGACATCAACAGAGGTGAGAGGGAGCGAGTATGGAGCAGCGAGGAGTGACTGACGAAAGTAGAGGTGGCAACATGAAGTGATTTTCTTTTTAAACAGGCATCAGTAGCAGAGTTATTGTGGGTTTTTATGCAAGTTTCAGAGGCTTTTGTTATAGCGGGAGTTGATGGATTTTTCCGTTTGGTGTTGGGGTGTGGGAATGATTTACAAATTTGTGGGTGGGGTGATGTCCACATGCTGCGCCTCATTTTCTGGCCAGAGAAAAGGAAGGAGTCCTTTTATATATATATATATATATTTTTTTTTTTTTTCCAGGTAGAAGCATCAACTCGTGGTTTGTGTTGGGTGTTTGGAGGGTGTCATGGTATTGTGGAGGTGGCAAGCAGTGGATTGTGGAAATGGATGCAACCATGAAAGATTCTCAGACATTGAGGCTGGTAAAACTGTAAAGAGCTATGAGGGTAACTGTTTTTGTGTTGTACCAAGTGGGTTTGTGTGCTGTATTTTACTTTTTTTCACATTTTACTTGCAGCACGATAGTTAGGTCTTGGTTAAGTGAGGATGCATGATGCCCATTGCTGTTTCCATTTCCAGGGGTCAGACTGATTTGTTTTTTTGGGTTTCTGATGTGACTGGCTGGCATTCTTCTCATGGGGTGATACTAGGATTTACACATTGTAAATCATGCCAGTGAGCCAATCAGGAACCAGCATTTTCAAAGCCGTTGTGTAATCTAATACAGTATTTATCCCTGGTATTTTATTTAGTGTAACTATAAACCTGTTCCATAATGGGATAATGTATTTTCATTGTACTAGAACATGCTCCAGTGTCCCTTTACAGAAATCACAGCTGTTGCATTATGGAGAAAGTGTGTTGTTCATTTTGTTTAATAAATGCAGAGTATAATAAAGTCTATGAAAGATGTTAAATTTAATTCAGTTTGTTACTGACTGTTGGTTTTACACCCTGTATCATATTTTCCCTTTTTCTATCTGTCATCTTAAATTCCATTTCTCACATTTTTTCTGAATTTTTTATCTGGTGCTGGTTCTGTTGCCATTAGCAAATTATAAACTTTGGAAATTATTTTCTTTGTTTTTCATCTACTAAATATGTTTGAATAGAAATCTTCATTGTTTTTTTAATCATGTTCCCAATATGTTCTATTATGTGAGCTTATTTAAAAAAAAGACCCTTGAACTCATCTTAAATTTATCCGAAAATCATTCAAAGGGCATCAGATCCTCTCCATCATATGTCTTTTAACCGTGTTATTCCCTTATCTGCCCATCTTTTATACCACATACCTAAAGAAGGTATGTGATCATAATTTAAATATATTGGGGGGTTTTATGTTGATTGATTTTCTTAAATTTTTCTGGGATAATTTATTCATGCTGCTAGTGTTATTTTGGTCATTTCATTTTTTTTTTATCTTTACCCTTTCCCCTTTTTCCATATTAGTATACAGTAATTGACTTGGGACCAGATATTCAAAACTTTGTGCTGGGCACCAACCATTTGTGCTGGGTTTGCACGGTTTCATCTATATGCAAAAGATCAAACTGCATTAGCACCAAGCAAAATTATAATGTATGCACTGTGCAAAGAGTAGGGGTGTGTACATGAATACAGGCGTTATGCTATATTCAGTGTGTTAGCACTGCACAAAGTGTGTTTGCATGAATTTGCATGGCTCTTTGCACAGTGCAAATTACCACCCAGAAAAAGGTAGTCTTAACTCTGGGCAAGACAAAGATGGGGGCGTGAACACTGCAGCAACAGGCAACATGGCCGTAAGCAACAACAGCATCATGGTGCACCTGATGACTGCAGCCAATGAGGAGGCAGAGAGGGCGGACGGCCACTTGAGCCACTCCATATACCATGGAAGAGACATGTAAGACCAGTAATATAACTATTAAATTCAGATACAACTATCCTAGGGGTAACTATGAAGCACTTAGATCATCCCTAGATAAACTTGATTGGTCCATCTTATTAACCAACCTCAAGGTTAATGAAAGTTGGAACCTACTAAAAAAACACCTTCATTAAACTGGAATCATTATATGTCCCAATTAAGAAATCAAATAACAAGGGCAAGATCCCTCCATGGTTCACTCCAGCAATCCATAAACAAATCAAAAGAAAAGAGGTGATATATTACAAAATGGAAAAAAAAATGCTGAAACTATTTCATTATTTAAAAAGGAAGTCAAAAAAACTAAGGCACTTATCAAAACAAAAAGAAAGAAATTAGAATTTAAACTTGCACTTTCAAAAGGGAATACCAAAGCATTTTATGCATATGTTACCTCCTATAAAAAGCCTATGAACCCAATCTCTTCTATGCTTAAAGATGGTCAAGATATAAATAATACTTGGGAGACAGCCGAACTCTTTAATGAGTACTTTGGTTCAGCCTTTCCAGGGGATGATGTGATCGGGTGCAGGTCGCCAGTAGACAGTTCACTTATTAGTCAGGTAATGTAGCACAAAAGCAGCTCTCTTCATAATGCATTTTTATTTCACTTCTTCAAAGTTTCTTCAGAAGCAAGACAAATACATCACAGCGCATTGATTCAATAGCAGAGAAATATAACTTTCACATAAATTAGACAAAGTCTAACACTTTGGAGCTAGTAACAGAGCTCCCTGGAGTCCTACCTCTCCAGACCCAAAAACCTATCTAACTAAATTCACCTCACATCAGTCCTTTTATATAGGTATAGGCCCATGTGATCTATCTAACTCCACCCACACCTGATTCAAATAACATCTTTTAATTCACACACATTTATTACATTCTACACATTTATACAATCATTTCCTTTAACCATGTCATCACGTACATTGTCGTTAGTATTTTATATTTAATCCTGACTGTTTTCAGATAGCACTGATCATCCAAGCACCGCCCTCATCAGAAGCACAGCTTAAAACTGCAGAACAAATGACCAGTCTGCACTACAGCCTTCCTACAAAAGGGAGCGGTGCAAAGAACACATCAACCTGCATGCTGGAATTCCAAGAAAACCCATAGAACATGTCCCTACAATGTAAGTGAGAAACCCACCAGTTACAATCTCCTTTACTGTTTAAATCTCCCAACCTCCTTTAAACCGTATACTGTGAGCTCTTTCCCTATAACTAATTACTTTAAATAATACTTAAAGGCATTTAGAACTATATACCTTTTAAGCATTTAGAAGCATAAACCCAGTCATTTAAAGCACAGAACCATTCCACCCAACTTAAGAGCTCAAGAAGCTACACTATTTCAAACACTCTAACAGCTTCACTTATTAAAGTGAAGGGAGGGGGGGAATTCAAGCTGCATTGTAAACTAAAGCACTTATTTTAAACTAACAGTGCTAGAAACACTAGAACACTTAAGGCATTAATAACACTAAGAAGCAGCAGCTGAAATTAACAAATCTACCTTTTCACTGCTTGCTTTCCTTGTTTAACCTACAACAGGATTGTTTTCTAGATTTAAAATAGGGTCTTAATTTCTTCCTTTTTAACACAGAAGCAGTCTTCCCAGTTGAGAAGACAAAACACCTGTCCCTCTCATTTAACTCTCAGGCAGCACGAACAAGGAAGACCATAAGGGTAAATCTTTTACTTTTACTTTTAGTGTTTTGGGCTGGCAGTTACACTCAAAGACACTGCCTTGCCCTAAAACACGCCACTGGATTCAACATTTTCATCACAAAGCCTACACAGGCTCTCAAACAGGCATTTCTGCATCCATCCTGCCAAGCATAAACAAGCTCCCAAAGGCAGCACTTAAATGCAGACATGGAAACACCTCAGCAAAGGCACATTACTTTAAAACCTGCATACTTTTTATTTTACTATCATTTCCACTACCTATCCACTATTAAACGGTGTAAATACTTTTAACCAGCGTACAGGACACATGCACACTATCAAACAGGGAAAATACAATACCTCACTGAGCAGTAGCTCGAGAAGTAGGCAAGAGAAACAGCTTTCATTACCAACGGGCAGCATAGCAACCCTCACAGAGGCTTTCTCATATGTACTGCAGCTCTCATCCTAAAAGGGGGGTGGGATACAAACCTTTGACCATCCCTTACCATAACTACCCTTCCCCTTTACTCTATCTAAAGCACCTTGGGTTATAAATCAGCACTATACCAAGTGCCTTCATTACATTTTACTGTCACAATATTTCCACAGGACTGCTACTTCATTTATTCACTGAATAAACACAGCCTAAGTATATAACCAATAAATCCACACCACTAGGAGAAAATCCCAATCCCAAGACTTTTCTCTACCTACTAGCTTCTACTATATTTATTTTTCAGTTTTTATCCTTAAAAAGTGCACCTCGCGTTGTGGAGCACCATTTTTCTCCAAACCCTTTCCAAGGATACTACCTATTTTTCTGGCCCCCCTACTCATCACAGGAACACCTTGTGACAGATGATACCATCCTTCATTCATCACATCACCCACCTTACCATCATGAGTATATTACATATGCTGAAATAAAAGTTGCTATGCATTCTCTAAATAATAATTCTTCCCCTGGTCCAGATAATCTGAACAGGAGACAGGCAATGGCACCACAATCCGCACAGGGGTTGTATACAGACCCCCTTCTCAGGGGGAGGAAATGGACAAGAAAATGATAGAAAGTATACTTAGAATGGCAGAAAAAGGGGAGATATTGCTAATGGGTGATCTGAATATGCCAGATGTTAACTAGAGTGCAGTTGCAGCAGCCACTTCGAAGAGTGGAGTTATTCTAGATGCCCTACAGGGGGCACGCCTTGACAACTAGTATTGGAGCCCACTTGAGAGGGAGCAATATTAGACCTGATTCTCTCAAATGGAGATGGAGAGAGGATCACAGATGTAGAAATGGGTAGCCATCTGGGAACTAGCGACCATCGAACAGTATGGTTTACAATAAACACAGCAATAGAGTCAAGCCATACAAAGGCAAAAGTACTGGACTTTAGGAGGGCTGACTTTGCCAAAATGGGTGAGTGCCTAAGGAATGCATTAGCAAATGGGCAGGAAGGAGGGGTGGAAGAACAATGGGGAATAATAAAAACTGCCATCACAGAGCTAACAAGCCTTTGTGTGAAGCAAATAAACAAAACAAAACGATGTAAGAAACCACTATGGTTCTCAAAGGAAGTGGCAGTGAAGGTTCAAGAGAAAAAGAAAGCATTCAGGAAGTACAAGGAATCACAGAAGGAGCAGGACAGAGAACTGTATCAGTTAAAGCAAAAGGAAGCTGGGAAGGCAGTCAGAACAGCAAGGCCCAAACCGAGGAAAAGATAGCCAACTCAGTTAAGAAGGGGGATAAAACCTTTTATAGGTACATCAGGGAGCGAAGGAAGACCAAGGGAGGGATAGTGAGGCTTAATAAAGGGGAGGAGGGTGGGCAGAGGGAGACTGTGAAAAGGCAGAGATTCTAAACAAATATTTCTGCTCAGTATTTACAAATGAAGAGGGGGAGGTACATAAAACAAACAGTAGAAACACTCTGGATACAGAAGTTGATACCAGCCCATTTACAGAAGAAAAGGTTCTGAAAGAACTCTTAAAACTGAAGGTGGACAAAGCAATGGGGCCTGATGGGATTCATCCCAGAATTCTAAAAGAACTAAGGGTAGAACTAGTGACACCACTAACTACCCTTTTAACAAATCATGGGAGGATGGGGTGGTACCGAGGACTGGAGGAGGGCAGATGTGATTCCCCTTCACAAAAGTGGGAGCAAGGCAGAAGCAGGAAACTACAGACCTGTTAGTTTAACCTCAGTGATAGGGAAAATGATGGAAACACTTCTGAAGGAAAGAATTGTTGAGTATCTAGAGGCCAGAGGGGCACAGGACCCAAGGCAGCATGGATTCACAGCGGGAAGGTCATGCCAGACAAGTCTGATAGATTTCTTTGACTGGGTGACTAAAGTAGTAGATCAGGGAGGGACTGTGGACATGGCCTACCTAGACTTTATGTGAAACAAACCAACAACTTGAGGAGCTCAAATTCACTGAGTGTGAACAATTTTGACCTGGTGCATATTCGGAATCAGAGGCAAACTAGTTTAATAAAACACTCACTTTTGAGACCAAAAGCAGCCCGATTGCACAAACCCACGTCAGTTCATCCAAATGAATCATAAACAGCACAGCTTACCGTGTCTTCAATTCTTTATTCTGGTCACAACTGTTTCACAGCACAGCAAAATCAGAAGTGCTGCGGTGGCTAACTGGACAAAGAATAAATAAATTAAAACTTACACCAACTTAGTGCATATATGTTTTGACCGGGTCAGCTGAGCAGAGACCAGCCCACGTGCGTGATGACGCACGGGAATCAGCTGATGTTTCGGCTAACGCCTTCCTCAGAGCTGATTGGTCAAAGAACACATCACTCATTTATAGTGAACAAAATACATATTCAAAACCCAACAACCAATTAAAAACATGAACAGCTAATGAATATTCATATTTGCCCCAAATAGCTCACAAATAACAGTGTAGCAACAGTTCTTCATTCAAACCTTTTGGTTGCAAAGTATCTAATTTAAAAATCCAGAAGCATTCCCTCTGATCCAGTTTTTTGCCAGATTACCCCCACGAAGCCCAAACTGTATTTTTTCAATGCCAATAAATTTAAGATTAGCCTGTGATCCATGTCCTGCAGATACAAAATGACATGTCATTGCATTAGTTGAAACATTATTTCTAATTGCTGACTTATGTTCACTTATCCTCTCCCTCAACTGACGTTTTGTTTGCCCCACATAATTTAAACCACATGGGCACATAAGGTATATTACCCCAGTACTCCTACAGTTGATGAATTCATTTATTTCAAACTTTTGATTTGTGTGTGGGTGTAAAATGCTTACTATTACAAAGTATTATTGCATTGTGCACAATTTCCACATTTATAATTCCCTTTGAAATGTTGGAATCCAAGTTGTCCTCGGTTTCTCAGGGTTCTGAACATATGTACTAACAAGTCTTTAAGATTACTACCCTCTTATAGGTGATTCTTGGTTTTATATATCTCCTTCCTAAAAACAGGATCACCTTGTAAAACTTTCCAATGTTTCCTCACTACATTTGCAACTTCCTCAGCTTGATTTGAAAATTCAGTTACAAAATGAATAAAACCCTGAGGTTCCTCATTAACAATTTTCAGCTTTAGCAACTCGCTTCTATTAATATTGGCAGCTTTTTCCATCCCCCTATATATGCAGTCAACACCATAGCCGCGTGTTTTAAAACGTCTTGTAGTTTCTTGAACATTATTTTTGAACTGCTTATCATCACTGCAAATTCGTTTTAAACGCAGCATCTGCCCACTTGGAATATTTTCCTTCAAACTCCTAGGATGATTACTTTCATAATGTAACAATGTATTCCTACTCATGGGCTTTCTGTATAACGTTGTTTCTAATCTGCCTCCATCTTTATAAATAAGCATGTCCAAAAATGGCACTTTTACAGCATCTGCCTGCATAGTAAAATGCAAGTTTGTATCAAATGTATTAATCAAATTCACAAACTCATTTAAACTTTCCAAATCAGCTGCCCAAATAAAAAAACAATCATCAATATATCGCCTCCAAAATCGAACATAATTTCCAAAACTTTCATTTTTATATAAATAAGTCATTTCCCACTGCCCAACATATAAACATGCAATACTTGGAGCAAATGTAGTGCCCATCGCTGTACCCTTATGTTGTCTATAGAACTGATCTTTGTAAATAAAGTAGTTTGATGTTAGCACCATATTTGCCATGCTAATAATCATGCCCAAATCTGGAATAACATCAGGCTGTGTTTGTGCAAAAAATTCAATTGCCTTAATCCCCCCATCATGCGGTACATTTGAATATAAACTTTCTATATCCAGAGTCACTAACCACTCATCAGAGCTCACACACATATTTTGAATTTGTCTAATCATGTCACCACTGTCCGAAATAAATGATGGCAAATTTTTAACTAGCGGTTTTAAATAACAATCGACCATTTGCAAAAATGGTTCCATGGATGACCCAATACTTGACACAACTGGACGTCCTGGAGGGTTCTGAGCATCTTTGTGAATTTTTGGCAATAAATAAATCGCTGGCCTTATTGGTACCACCACCTTCAAAAATTCTATCTCTTGTTTACTGAGACGTCCATTTGATTCGTTCACTTTGATGAATTCATCAGCTCTCAACTTAATCTCATTTGTCGGGTCATTAGTCAACTTTTGATAATACATTGTATTGTTCAACTGTCGAATCATTTCATTTTCATATTCTTTCACATCCCATAATACAATCGCTCCACCTTTATCAGCGTTTAAAGAAAATTTATCTGTTCAAACAGCTCTATTAAGTTTTTCTGATGCCGAAGGGGCTGAAAAATTTTTTGACCGGGCAGCATGTGAGATTCTATTTGCCCCTATACCAAGTGCAAGTACTATATCCTTAAAACCAGATGGTAGTGATTTGGAGGGTCTTAAGAAGAAATTGACTCAATACCAACTACATGCATTCTCTTTATCACAATATTGGCAAGATAAAAGGATCCCAAGGGGGCTACGTATTCAAAAACCACCAGCATATGGGTTACATGACAAGTTATTAATGCAGGACTGGGAACGGATTTTAAATAAAGCTTCTAATGATCTTATTTTGGCTTTGATTAAAAAGGCAAGGAGAGACATTGCTGCTGTGGAGGAACAAATTAAAAAAATGGAAAATGAGTTTAAATCCAGTTTCCCTCATTTAGAAGTCCAGGCAATGTTTGAGAAAGTCAATGCCAGTATGTTAAAGTTTCAAGCAGAACTGAAAGAGTACAAATTGCAAAAGCATGAAAGAGATGCCAGGGATTATGCACGTGGGCAAGTTTACAATTGGCAAAGTAAAACTCGCCGTGAACCATTTTTGTATAGGAAGAATATAGCACAACTTGGTGTAGATGGATTTGCATCCTCCCCTGAAAGTGATTCTGGGAAAATCCAATTTGCTCAGCAGAGACAGGATTTTCGGCCCTCAATTTTTCCAGGGGATACTCCAGGACCTCATATGCCCCCGTACAGAGAAAGCACAAGATTAGAAGGGGACGTGGAAAGAGGGCGAGGAGGACGCGGGAGAAACAGAGGGCATTAGCAGTATTCGGGCCCTCCCAGACGTTCGAACAGGCAGAACAAATGGCAATCATAAATCTAACTAATAGGCAACTTACAGTTCATGAGGTGACTGTTCTACAAAAAGGTTTATCGTTTGTACCCAGTAAAAATGTCAATCCATTTCAGACCAGAATTGATTTGTTTAGACTTTATAGACAACTTCATTTGAAATGTTTTTTTGGAAATCAAGAAATGATATTAAGTAATGACTATGCTGGTGTGACCCAACAGGATAATAAAATGGTTGAGAATAATTTGACCAAGCATTTGAAAAAGAAAAGTACTTTTTGGCCCTCTACTCTAAGTCACCATGTTGTAAATACATTTTCTGCATTAGTTGACCATGATGTGGATTTAATACTAAAAAGGAAGAAAGAAAAAAAGTTTAATTTAACATATCAGGAGCATTTGGTGCTCAAAATATTAAAGGAAGACATAAGTATAATTATAAAGCCAGCTGATAAAGGTGGAGCGATTGTATTATGGGATGTGAAAGAATATGAAAATGAAATGATTCGACAGTTGAACAATACAATGTATTATTAAAAGTTGACTAATGACCCGACAAATGAGATTAAGTTGAGAGCTGATGAATTCATCAAAGTGAACGAATCAAATGGACGTCTCAGTAAACAAGAGATAGAATTTTTGAAGGTAGTGGTACCGATAAGGCCAGCGATTTATTTATTGCCAAAAATTCACAAAGATGCTCAGAACCCTCCAGGACATCCAATTGTGTCGAGTATTGGGTCATCCATGGAACCATTTTTGCAAATGGTCGATTGTTATTTAAAACTGCTAGTTAAAAATTTGCCATCTTTTATTTCGGACAGTGGTGACATGATTAGACAAATTCAAAATATGTGTGTGAGCTCTGATGAGTGGTTAGTGACTCTGGATATAGAAAGTTTATATTCAAATGTACCGCATGAGGGGGGGATTAAGGCAATTGAATTTTTTGCACAAACACAGCCTGATGTTATTCCAGATTTGGGCATGATTATTAGCATGGCAAATATGGTGCTAACATCAAACTACTTTATTTACAAAGATCAGTTCTATAGACAACATAAGGGTACAGCGATGGGCACTACATTTGCTCCAAGTATTGCATGTTTATATGTTGGGCAGTGGGAAATGACTTATTTATATAAAAATGAAAGTTTTGGAAAATATGTTCGATTTTGAGGCGATATATTGATGATTGTTTTTTATTTGGGCAGCTGATTTGGAAAGTTTAAATGAGTTTGTGAATTTGATTAATACATTTGATACAAACTTGCATTTTACTATGCGGCAGATGCTGTAAAGTGCCATTTTGGACATGCTTATTTATAAAGATGGAGGCAGATTAGAAACAACGTTATACAGAAAGCCCATGAGTAGGAATACATTGTTACATTATGAAAGTAATCATCCTAGGAGTTTGAAGGAAAATATTCCAAGTGGGCAGATGCTGCGTTTAAAACGAATTTGCAGTGATGATAAGCAGTTCAAAAATAATGTTCAAGAAACTGCAAGACGTTTTAAAACACGCGGCTATGGTGTTGACTGCATATATAGGGGGGATGGAAAAAGCTGCCAATATTAATAGAAGTGAGTTGTTAAAGCCGAAAAGTGTTAATGAGGAACATCAGGGTTTTATTCATTTTGTAACTGAATTTTCAAATCAAGCTGAGGAAGTTGCAAATGTAGTGAGGAAACGTTGAAAGTTTTACAAGGTGATCCTGTTTTTAGGAAGGAGATATATAAAAAACCAAGAATCACCTATAAGAGGGGTAGTAATCTTAAAGACTTGTTAGTACATAGTGTTCAGAACCCTGAGAAACCGAGGACAACTTGGATTCCAACATTTCCAAAGGGGGGAATTATAAATGTGGAAATTGTGCACAATGCAATAATACTTGTAATAGTAAGCATTTCCTACACCCACACACAAATCAAAAGTTTGAAATAAATGAATTCATCAACTGTAGGAGTACTGGGGTAATATACATGCTTATGTGCCCATGTGGTTTAAATTATGTGGGGCAAACAAAACGTCAGTTGAGGGAGAGGATAAGTGAACATAAGTCAGCAATTAGAAATAATGTTTCAACTAATGCAATGGCATGTCATTTTGTATCTGCAGGACATGGATCACAGGCTAATCTTAAATTTATTGGCATTGAAAAAATACAGTTTGGGCTTCGTGGGGGTAATCT
Organism: Neoceratodus forsteri; assembly: GCA_016271365.2. Lineage (NCBI taxonomy): Eukaryota > Metazoa > Chordata > Ceratodontiformes > Ceratodontidae > Neoceratodus > Neoceratodus forsteri. The sequence continues at coordinate 1,144,187,317 of CM057453.1, forward strand.
GGCAAAAAACTGGATCAGAGGGAATGCTTCTGGATTTTTAAATTAGATACTTTGCAACCAAAAGGTTTGAATGAAGAACTGTTGCTACACTGTTATTTGTGAGCTATTTGGGGCAAATATGAATATTCATGAGCTGTTCATGTTTTTAATTGGTTGTTGGGTTTTGAATATGTATTTTGTTCATTATAAATGATTGATGTGTTCTTTGACCAATCAGCTCTGAGGAAGGCGTTAGCCAAAACGTCAACTGATTCCCGTGCATCATCACGCCGCCTTGAACTGGCTCTCTGCTAAAGCTGACCAGTCAAAACATATATGCACTAGTTGGTGTAAGTTTTAATTTATTTATTCTTTGTCCAGTTAGTCGCCGCCGACTTCTGATTTTTGCTGTGCTGTGAAACAGTTGTGACCAGAATAAAGAATTGAAGACACGGTAAGCTGTGCTGTTTATGATTCATTTGGATGAACTGACGTGGGTTTGTGCAATCGGGCTGCTTTTGGTCTCAAAAGCGAGTGTTTTTTCTACCTAGACTTTAGCAAGGCATTTGACACAGTCCCACACAAAAGATTAATATACAAGTTAGCCAGCCTGGGAGTTGGTCCCAAGATGACAGCCTGGGTAAAGAATTGGCTGGAGAATAGGACCCAGAGAGTAATAGTAAATGGAGTCCACTCAGAAGAAAGGAGGGTTACTAGTGGGGTACCGTAGGGTTCAGTATTAGACGGTCCTCTTCAATGTCTTTATGTTTACATTGCAGAGGGACTGAAGGAAAAGTATGTCTCTTTGCAGATGACACAAAGATCTGCAACAGAGTTGATGCACAGGGTGGGGTGGAAAGAATGAGAAGGGACTTGGCAAGGTTAGAGGAATGGTCAAATGTATGGCAGCTTAGATTCAATGCTAAGAAGTGCAAGGTAATGCACCTGGGAAACAAAAACCCAGGGGAAGAGTACACAATGGGGGGTGAGATACTAACAACAACAAAAATGGAAAGGGACCTGGGGGTAGTCATATCAGATGACCTAAAGGTGGGCAAGCAATGTGAGAGGGCAGCAAGGAGGGCTGGTGGATACTGGGATGCATAGGGAGAGGCATCACCAGTAGAAAACAGGAAGTTATTATCCCTCTGTACAGACAGCTGGTGAGACCCCATCTGGAGTACTGTGTGCAGTTCTGGAGACCCAATCTCCGCAAAGACATAGACAGGATGGAAGCTGTCCAGAGGAGGGCAACTAAAATGGTGCAGGGTCTGCACCGGAAGACATATGAAGAGAGATGAAAGGAGCTTAATATGTATAGCCTCGAGGAAAGGGGGGACATGATAGAAACGTTCAAGTACCTCAAGGGAATCAACAAAGTCCATGAGGGTAGCATCTTTCAAAAAAAGAGGTGTGCAAGAACAAGAGGGCACAATTTGAAGATAGAGGGGGGCGGCTCAGAGGTAATTTAAGGAAGTATTTTTTCACAAAGAGGGTTGTGGATGCATGGAACAGCCTTCCGGAGGAGGTTGTGGAGTCAGAATCAGTGGTGGAATTCAAGCATGCATGGGACAGTCATAAGGCCATTCTAGGGGGTTGGGGTAGGAAGAAGTAGGCTGCTGGTTAACTAGGATCTGCAGCTTATCCAGTAGGTAGGGAAATGGGAAGACTGGGTGGGCCAAGGGGTCCTTATCTGCCGACAAATTCTATGTTTCTATGTAACTATCTATTTAAAGAGATTATTAATCAATTGGTGATCCCATTATACATCATTTTTAATAAATCACTGGTGACAGGGGAGGTTCCCGAGGATTGGAGGAGGGCAATTGTTGTTCCTATTTTCAAAAAAGGTAATAAAAAACTAACAAATAACTATAGACCAATTAGTCTAACCTCTATTGGTAGTAAACTAATAGAAAAAATTTTGAAAAACAAAATTGAAAATGAAATAAAAGTCCTGGGTCTAACACAGTAGTTCTCACACACTGTCATAGTGAGCCTCCCCCAAGCCTTGGAAAAGATCTTGAGCCCCCCCCAAATATAGAAATAATTTTGGGCCTCCCCATAGTTAGAACAATTATCGTACTTTGCACAGTACACAAGGAATACAGTGACACTTCTTTGAGTAGTTGAGTTTATTCTCATTTTATTAAACTTTTTATTCTCCATCTGTACAACCCCCTTCCCATGTCAGCCTACTTGCTCCACTCTTCTGGGTTTTGGACCCTATTTACTGTACCCCGTGTTGCAATATCTCCATGAGTCAGATTACTTTCTTTGTCAGTTTTACCTTGTTTTTAAACACCTTCTCAGGGACCATTTTGCTTTGTCCTGGTCTTGCTCCTAGTACCTCTCAACCTAGCCTTTGCATTTGTGTTTTTCTGCAGCCAGTATAATGGGTCAGTTGTTACCTTGAACCTATTCATTTGTATTATTTTGCATTTTGTTTTGCACAGTTTCCAAGAACTGTACTTCCTCCATTCATCTTTCCCCCATGTCATACCAGGAAACAAGTGTTTGTTGAGTGCGACTTTCCTGGTCACCCATTTTGTACATAAATTTGAATGCCATTATTCACTTTAGTTTGCTGCATCCTATCATACAAAGCATCCAAAACCTGACATTTAAATATAGTACATTTTAAGGCTTGCTTGAGCATCTCCCTGGAACAGTTTGGGGCCTCCCCTGGGAGGCTGGCCTCACCATTTGAGAAACCCTGGTCTAACAGATGCTACCCAACATGGCTTCCAAAAAGGAAAATCATGCACAACCAATTTGATTGCCTTTTATTAAAAAGTTAGTGCAAGTTTGGATCACAGTATCCCAGTGGATATCATCTATCTCGACTTTAAAAAGGATTTTGATTCAATGTCACATCTCTCTCTAGTAAATAAAATGATTAGTTTTGAGTTCAGTGACTATTTGATTAACTGGCTCAGCAATTGACCAATGAATAGGTCACAAAGAGTAAAAATAGGTATCTCACTGTCATCTAACATTAAAGTGACTAGTGGAGTCCCCCAGGGATCCGTCTTAGGCCTGATATTGTTTGGTATCTACACTAGTGACCTTCATTGTGGTGTGTCCAATCATATCTGCAAATTTGCAGATGACACAAAACTTTCGGCCGAGGTTGACACTCCAGAAAAAATCTTACTCTTACAGAAGGACTTACAGTATGTGTTATAGAATTGTGGGCACGTAACAATAAAATAAAATTTAATTCTGAAAAATGCGCTGTTATCCATCTCGGAATAAAAAATGTTATTTCTGACTACTACCTAAACAATTTAATAATAAACCATTCAAAAACAGGAAGAGATCTAGGGGTAATTATTAATAGCTCTTTCACTTCTACTGACTATTGCAGAAAAATTGCTCAGACAGGTAACAATATTCTTTCAGCCATTAAAAGAACTTTCCTCAGTAGGAGTGAGTGCTGTCTACTACCTCTTTATAAATCTTATATTCGTCCGCATACAGACTATGCAGCTTCTTACTGGACACCTTGTTATAAAAGAGATCAAAAAATGGTAGGGAGTATGCAAAGAAGGATAACTAAACTGATACCTAGAGTCAAACATTTGCCATATGAACAAAGACTACAGGCCTTAGACTTATGTGATCTCAAACTGCAAAGAGATCATGGTGATATGTTGCTTCTATATAATATCTTGAAGGACACTACGTTAATGGAAAGTACCAATATTGAAATTGCTTCCAAACCCAATAATCTTAGATGTCATAACAGACAAATTAAAATACCAAAGTCTTATACTACAAAAAGACAGTTCTATTTTACAATAAGAGCTGCCTCCCTTTGGAATTCGATACCCAACTCAGTCGTTAACATGACTACTTTTGAGTCATTCAAAGCTGAACTGGACAAACTTCTTTTGGGCTAGTGTTTAATTTACCCTGCATGTGCAGGGAAGGTGGTCTCGATGGGCCTAGAGCCTCCTTCCACCTTTTACATACCGAGTAATACTGGGTAATACATGCTGCACACAGATGGCACCGCTCATGTGGCCATCATCTGGCACTGGTCCCAACCCTGTGAGACATTTGTGGGTGCCCCAGCACCCAGTGGACACCTTGTCAGTACATTCATGCAGCACACACGTTCAGTCCCCTCCATAGGGGTACACCACCACAGTTCAGCACATAACAGCATCATGGTGCACCTGATGACTGCAGCCAGTGAGGTGGCAGAGAGGGCAGATGGCCACCCTGGGCCACTCCATATACCATAGAAGAGAAATGCTGCACACTGATGGCACTGCCCATGTGGCCATCATCTGGCACCAGTCCCAGCCCTGCAAGACATTTGTGGATGCTCCAGCACCCAGAGGACACCTTGTCAGTGCATTCAAGTAGCACACATGTCCAATCCCCCCCCTCCATGGGGTACACCACCACAGTCCAGCACACACATGCAGCACTGGGGGAATTGAGGGTACTGAGGGGAGGGTGTACAGGTGGCCAGGCTACACCACATAATAAGTGCTGTCACATGGCTGGGGCCATCCACACAGTGCACATGTTCCACTGATAGGAATGCCCCTCACATTAGTGTGCCTGTCTGATGGTATGTGTTTGCCCCCCCGGGGCACATATCACACACCGACACAGGATCCCCATCACACATGGCCAGCCATGTGTATATTAGTGTGGGAATCCCATGCCACTGGTGCAGCGTATGTGTATCACAGGACAGTATGACTGTTGAGTCCATTGTCAGCTGTGCATGTCACTGTGTTGATAGCAGCAGTCATTGTTACCTGCACTTACCCGGTAACCAAATTCAAAAAATAAAATAAAAATAAAACAAAGACACACCATAGGCATTGCTGTATCCCTCACAATACCAGCTACTATGGTACTGTACTGTACTGTCTGATACACACTGTAGCAGGAATAACAATATGTCTATGGCATGCAGCACAACCACGCATTCCTGTGGTGCTAGTCCCCTGGGCCACAATAGTCTGTGCTTCTGTGTCCAAACCCAGCATGCAGCTACTGAACTGTTTATCATGTCTCACACACAGGTGGAGCTGTGAGCACACCCAGCCTGCAGCTACTGACCTGTAGTTCCACTCTGACATACAGGTGGAACTGTGTGCACCACACAATAGTGCAGGCAATCTACATGGTAATGCATGCAAAGCAGGCCATAATGAGATATTAATGTGGCTGTTTGCCGACAGATTGCCTAAGTATGCTCATTTGCATAGGGGCCTTGAATATAGCAAACTTTATCACTGGGCTAATGTGATAGCGCCGGGCAAACGTGTTAGTTCCAGACCAATGAGTTAGGCCCAGGCAAACCTGTCAAAACGATAACACAGTTCTTCATTGCTATCACCCACATTGACCACCAGCTGCAGCTCTGCCTTACTCCACCACTTTGTGCACAGGGTTGTTGTTGCAGTTTGGCCTTCTCGGTTGCTATATTCAGAGCTGTCTTATTTGATGGGCTATTTTTGCACTGCACTCTCAGCCCTGTTTGCACTGCTTCATTTGCATGCTATATTCAACTGATTGAGCCCCGGGGCTATTCCTCTGAATATTGCGTGCAAATGGTTCCGGGCTAATTTTGCATGCCGTGCAGTGCTAATTTTGCCCCATGGTTAAGTTTTGAATATCTGCCCCCTGGAGTCTTAAATTGTATGTGTTGTGTTTCATAGCATACCCACCATAGTGTCTCTTTTGCATAATATTCTTCAATTTGATTTAATACAGTGGCCTGGTAATATTTCAAAAAGCCTGGAAGTCTTAACCCTGCTTGTGAATGTGGTGCTTGAAGTTAATTTAATTCTTGCTTTCACATTTTTCCATAAAAATTTCTGATAATACTATCCAATCTTGAAGACCAACTTTTGTTTATGGATATGGGCAATGCTTTTAGAGTATTCATATTTCTTGGAAGAATACTCATTTTAAGTACTTTACATGTTAATGTCAATGGTACATCCATCCATTTCTCTAACATTTGTTTCTATCTTTTGTAGTGCTGTGCGAACCTCCAAAAGTTCTACATCACAAACTTTCTGAGTAGACCCTTAAAAATTTATACCAGGTTCTACCAGGTAGAACTGTGTTCTACATTTATAACCAGGTTCTACCAGCTATAACCAAGTTCTGCCAAGTAAAACCAGGTTCTACCAAGTAAAACCAGGTTCTACTGGGTATAACTAGGTTCTACAATATATAACCAAATTTTGCCTGGTTCTACTTAATTAACAAAGTCTCTAGAAGTATTTTTTGCATGTTTGGGAAAGTACATGTAGTACTAAGAATAGTATGTATTGCAAAGTTCTGGTGCATAGGATTCTGTCTCAGTGCGCCAAAACTTTGTCAAACTTACCATTCTTAGAATCTTATCTTAGTACTACATGTACTTTCCCAAACATACAAAATATGTGGATTTTTTACTCAAGAAGAACCAGGCAGAACTTGGTTATATATTGTAGAACCTGGTTATACATAGTAGATGCTGTAAAATAGCGTTGAAACAGGTTTAGAAAGCGACAGAGGTCAGGGATAATATTTGACTCGTATATAATTCCTGACATCTTTGGCTTTCTAAATCTGGTTGCAGCCAAAGGGGTTAACCCTATGAGCTACTCCCTGTTACAGTAATTTTAATTCTTCCCTCATTGTTGGACCCAGGTGCAGATAAAGTCCAACAGTGGTGGCCATGGCCATAAAGAAATGCATGGGTGGCTGGCATGCAGTATCAGTTTTGGGTTTCTGTTATACTGAGTATTTAAGTGATAAGGCATGACAGGGTGTGTGTTATTGTGTAATAACATCACTCCTGGGGTGGGTTGAAGGACGAGGTGAAGCCGAGTGCTTCCACCACCCCAGGAGTGATGTTATTACACAATAATACACTTCCTGGAGTACCTTATTGCTATTATACAATGGCTCATTTTAAAATAATGATAAAAAGTAAAAAAAAAAACACTTTTTTTTGAAATATTTGTGTTGTTTTTTGTATGACATGCATATTTTAGAAATACAAGAAAAAGTAGTCCAGTAGGTTGTGCTGCTGCTAATACATGCCTTTCTTGTGCATGGTCATCCCGCCCCGCTCCCCAAAACAGTCGTCATGTGGTATCTTTTAGTTTTGGTGAAGTATAAAATGTTATCAGTGTGCTGCCTCTGCTTGTTCTGAGAGCAGTTGAACATGTATTTTTTTTAATTTTCTTAGCCATGAACAGCGAAAAAGAAAACAGCAAAGCCGAGCTGTTACTTCCGGTTTCCCGCTCCGCTCCATAACTGCACATCAGCAGAAGCTGTAAGTTACTCATCTTTTTTATTTTAGTACAACTGTTTTTTGGGGAAAGGCGTCAGTTTGTGGGTTTGCTGAGAAGCTGACAAGGGTTTAAAATGTAATTGCCAGTGTTTGGGTTTTGTTGAAACGGCCGCGCGCACACGCGGTTTCACACTCAGAGGCAACTACAGAGAAGTCGAAAATGGACAGCTGCCATTTTTTGGTTTAAATCTTGTTGGTTTTATTTCATTGAGTGAAGGAGTGAGGCAGGCAAAGAACATGTGTTTGGTTGGGGGGCGAGCTGGTCTAAGCTGTGATGGCTTCAGGGACTGTTGGCTTCTCAGTGGCTTACATGGGCAGGGAGGGAATTTTCACTGTTGTCCGGTCACTTGTGTGCCTGGACTTAATACAGTGATGTTATAGCTTAATATCAGCACTGTCTGAGGCACACACTGACCATTCAGAGAACAGAATTTTTTCTTGCCATTGTATAAATATCAATATTGCCCCCGTTATCTCCTACCCCTCTACTACACTCTCCTGCCCTGCTCCTCATACCCTCCATAAATTAACTATGTCAGTATTAGCACACTTGTCCCACCCTCCCTAACACCCCATCCCCTCCTCTCTCTCTCTCTCTCTCTCTCTCTAACAGCAAAACTTCTCGACTTATATCAGATAAGGTAGTAGTGTGATAACCAACAAGTATTGCTTCCATATATGAATGAGAGAAGAAGCTGTTTCTGACAGACTGGTCAGGTGCATGTGTAACCAAGAAAGGCAGGAGAGTGTTCAATGAAGTGGAAGGAGGAATTCAATGGATGGAGGAGGAAAAAGTGAACTAATTGATTTTTCCCTTTTTTGGTAGCATTCATTGAATAGTGAAGAAGGGTTATAGACATTTTCTAAAAGCATAGTGTCTGGGGAAAATTATCTATGTGATATTGCTAAGGAGAAGGGTGTGAGAGGGCTGTGTATATAGACTTGGAGTAGGGGGGACTTTATTGGCACACTTGAGTATCTGGTTGAAGGAGGATATGAATCAGTAGAGTCAGTAGAGTCAGAGTTCACTTTTTGGAAATGTGAAAAAGGGGATCCTGGATATAGTCATCATCTTTACTCAGAATAATGAAAAAAAACATAACCGTCTACCATTAGCAATTTTTCTTTATGATGCCAGTTGTGGGGTTGAGGATCCAACAACTGAGTGTGGATTGCATTTGTAAGAGGGAGTGACCCAGGGGGTCTGAACTTGGAGTTGAGGGATTAGAGTAAGATCAGGAATGTATTATTTTTATTCTCATGATGGTCAAGCAGTACATCAAAAAACACCATTTTTTAAAATTCTAGTCTTTTATTTTCATTTTCCAGGTTAGGATGAAAACAGTTTGTATCTGGAGGATGGCTCATTTTGGATCAAAATCTTGGCTGTGTCTCTGACTGCAGCACTGAAATAAAGCAGGGAAAGTGGTCATTGCAGTACCAATAAAAATACATATAATCCCCATCTTGACCTGAAGAAAGACAATTTATTTACTGTTAATTTATTTTATTTATGTTTTTAATAGCCTAATAAATATTGACTCTGTAGTTAACAGAAATGGCAATAAAATCAAATGGCTGAAGAACTGTGTGACACTAATGTGTAGTCATTTATGGTTGTTTTAGCGGAACAGTTTGTAGTGGCCCTTCAACTTCTGGTGCCAGGTTGAGCCTCAGTGGCACATGAAAACCAGCAGTAGATTGAGAAATTAATGGAACTTAAGGAAGAGGAGGAGGAGATAAGAGGACCCACAAATGGAGGAAAGACAGGTGGAAAGGCTAGTGACTAGTGGCAACAGAATCCCTCACCATCATCGTCGTCATCTGTGTGACATGCCATCTTGGTGCTGTCAGCCTGCATAAATTTTGACAGTATATGTTTTTGAATTATGGCAGGTTCATTTTTAGAAAAGTGAGCCTCTACATTTTTTTGTGGAAAGACATATTCTTTTGTCATTCACTATTGCTCCAGCAGCACTGAAAATTCTCTATGTTGCCCGGCCGTGCTGGTGTGTAGGCAACTGAGGTATTCAGTTATGATCTCAGTTAAAGAAAGCCATATTGATTTCTTCTGTTGCCAGTACAGCAATGGTTCATCACCTGCGATAAGATGCATAGTCTCCTTCATTTAATCTTTCACCATTTTTGCAGTAGGGACTTCTGGTACTACAATAGCTGACTGAGCCTTTATAGCTTTCTTCATCAGACCAAAGTCTGACATCATGTCCTACAGTGGTTTGTCTTCTTGTGGTGTAGCAGCAGTCACCCTGGTAGTAACAGCAGTTCTGGTTGGTGTTTGATGGGCAAAAACATCAGTACTGGTGGTACCAGCAGCAGCAGCAATGGCAAATTGTGCTCCCTCCATCTCCACCAGATTTTGTTCAGAATTCGAATGTGATGAAAAAGGGCACTGATGATGTACTGCTTTTCTCAACTATATGTGCTGAAACTTTCTCAATTAATAGTTCACAATAATATTCCAGGTCCTTAAAGTTATGTGGGTTGAAAAATATTTCAATTGTGTCCTTAAACCAAGGGTCCAAAAGCATGGCCAAAATGTAATGTTCACATTTGCACTTATTTATAATGCACTCATCACCCAGGAAGGTTTTTAACATTTTTCCCACAAGTAATGCAGCATTGATGCCATCATTGTCAAGAAACTGTGACTCAAGATGCTCCAGTCTCAGCCTGATAAGTGAAATTAAAGGTAGTATCTGGCTTAGTCCAGCTCCATTGGAGCTCACCACTTGGGTAGCCTCCTCAAAGGGTTTAAGGACACAACAAAGAATCTCCATCAGACACCACTGAATGGGGCTGATATTCACATCTCCTTTCCCAATGCCATGTTGGACTACATATTGATGGATGGCTTTCTGTTGTTCAGTCATTCTCTGCATCATATAGTAAGTGGAATTCTACCAGGTTGAAACTTCCAGTATCAGGAAGGAAGGCTATTTTCAATTTAAATCTGCTGCAACAACTTTCTGGCTTTAGCAGAATGGCTACACATCTTGGGAAGCTGCAATTAAGTTCTGAACATTTATGTCTTCATTAAAGAAGTCTTTTACCACCAAGTATATAGTGTGTGCAAAGCATGGCACATGTATAAAGTTACCATGCCGTACTGCTTTCATGATATTTGAAGCATTGTCAGACACTAGAAATCCATATTGCAAGGATTTTGGAGTCAGTCACTCAGCAAATGTTTATAAAAGGCCCTCTAGAAGATGTTCTGCTTTGTGGTCATTTTCAAAGCCATAAATACATAATGCTGCCTGCCTTTGAACAATGAAAGTCCCTTGCACCTTCTTGCTGACAGTGCCATGCCCACTACATGATGATGATGATGATGATGAGGAGGAGGAGGAGGAGGAGGAGGAAGGAGGAAAGTTTACCCAATGGCCAGTCACAACCATATAGTCAGTCGTCTGGCCACTGGCCCACATATCTGTCGTGGCATGAACCTTTTTGCTTTCTGAACCTTTTAGAGGATCAGAGACACTTTTCTGAACAGCGTCATAAAAATCTGGGATGGCAGCAGTTGAGAAATAGGTCCGGCTGGGGACCTGGTACTTTGGCATTGTGATTTCCATTACTGCCTTAAAACCTGGGTTAGCCACAAAGGAAAATGGAAACAAGTTGGTGGCTATCATCTTCCCAATTGCCTTTGTTAATTTCCTTGCCTGAGGCCTGTTGGGCTTATATTTCTGTGAGTGCTTAAAAGAGTCTTTCAAAGAAATTTGATGGCCTCTTTACCTGCTGATATAATCTGATTTTGTGGGCTGCTTTCCTTGACCTTTACCACTTTGAGGGGTGGATGTTGTGGTTACGGATGGTATATGACTCCTGTTAGACTGTGGTGGTGGACTCAGAGGGCTAAAGAAATTAGAAATTGAAGATGTTGTGCTTTGACTGGAGGGCAGACTTTCATCATCCTTCCCCTCCTCATTAATTACATCTTCACCTAGGTTAACATCCATATCCTCATCCTCCTCAGCTGAGTGCAGCTGTGCAACAACTTGTGTGTGCTCCTTTTGTGATTTTTGATACTGATATATGTGAGACTTGTTCATATGTCTTATCATTGTTGATGTTGCCATATGAGTACCTACTTAAGCACAACTTTAATTTTGTTTTAAATAATTTTCAACCCACATGGCTGCAAGATGATTTTTATCTTGTGTGAAAAACTCCCACACTATGATGTCACAGATTTTGTTGCACTACTGCTTATGGGGAGGGTATGTTCACCACTACCACTGCCACCACCACAGCCACTACTACTTCTTCCAGTACCTCTTTCAGGTCTTTCCATGTCCATCTGCATGTCTTTTTGATGCACAGCCTCTCTGACTGGATCAGCTGCTTCTGTTTCTTCTCCTCTTGAAGCCTGTCCATCTCTATCCTCTGTTGTTCCTCTGCATGTGTGAGTGTCTCCTTATGCCCCACTATCATTGTTTTTTATCACCACCACCATCCTTCCTAGAGGTCCTGTGTCTGGCCCTGTATTCCTCCTCTTCATCCCATTCCCAAGAGCTACTGATACTTGACAGAATGACCGCTACTTTATTACAAACTCAGGATCTGTTCCACTGATTTTCCTCTCACTTTCATCTGTCTTCTCCTCCTCATCATCATCCATCACTCTGCTTACTAAGAATAGCTGCCGCATTATGATGGCCCTTGTGCTCATCCTCTGAGTACCACGATGGGTTACTCCTGCAATGTCCTGAATTTTCGGTATCACTGTCACTGTTCCCTTGATTGCCTGAGAAGTGCTGCTACAGGTTTTTTTTTTATCATCCAAGGTTTTTCCTAAAGGGTCCTACACACATGCTTCCTGTCTTTCCATAATGGAAATTAATTATAATTGTTTCTAATTAAACATTTTTTTTTGCAAATGGTGGGTGAATCTCTAGGTGCAAATTCAGGGAGATTTATTCCCAACCAGGTCAGTACACCACTGATAGCTCTGCTGAGTCAAGTAGTTTAAGTAGTGGAAATACATGGAGATTTATTCCCTAACAGGTCAGTACAGCACTGCTGGATGTATCGAGTAGCTGTGCCAAAAACAGGGACATTTATTTCCAAACAGGTCACTACAGCACTTCTGGCTGCATCAAGTCAAGCAGTTTAAATATTGAAAACACAGGGAGATTTATTCCCAAACAGGTCAGTACAGCACTGCTGGCTGTGTCGAGAAGTTACAAAAACAGGGAGATTTATTCTCTAGCAAGTCAGTACAGCACCGCTGGCTGCATCAAGTCAAGCAGTTTAAGTAGTGAGACCACAGGATGATTTATTCCTAAACAGGTCAGTACAGCACTGCTGGCTGCATTGAGAAGCTATGAAAACAGGGAGGTTTATTCCCAAACAGGTCAGTACAGCACTATTGGCTGTGTCAAGTCAACTTGTTTAAGTAGTGAAAACACAGGGAGATGTATTCCATAACAGGTCAGTACTGCACTGCCAGCTGTGTTAAGTCAAGTAGTCTAAGTATTGGAAACACAGGGAGATGTATTCCCAAACAGGTCAGTACAGCACTGCTAGCTGCGTCAAGTCAAGTAGTTTAAGTATTGAAAACACAGGGAGATTTATTCTCAAGCAGGTCAGTACAGCACTGCTGGCTGTGTTGAATAGCTGTGCCAAAAACAGGGAGATTTATCCCAAAACTGGTCAGTACGGCACTACTGGCTGCATCCAGTCAAGTAATTTAAGTGTAGAAAACAAACAGATTTATTCCCAAACAGGTCAGTACACCACTGATGTCTGCGCTGAGTCAAGTTGTTTAAGTTGTGGAAACACAGGGAGATTTATTCGCTAACAGGTCAGTACAACACTGCTGGATGCATCGAGTAGTTGCACCATGAACAGGGAAATTTATTCCCAAACAGGTCACTACAGCATTTCTGGCTGCATTAAGTCAAGCAGTTTAAGTATTTTAAACACAGGAAGATTTCTTCCCAAACAGGTCAGTACAGCACTGCTGGCTGTGTCGAGAAGTTACAAAAATAGGGAGATTTATTCCTAAACAAGTCAATACAGCACTGCTGGCTGCATCAAGTCAAGTAGTTTAAGTAATGAAACCACATAGAGATTTATTCTTAAACAGATCAGTAGAGCACTGTTGGCTGTGTCAACTTACAAGTAGTGAAAACACAGGGAGCTTTATTCCCAAACAGGTCAGTACAGCACTGCTGGCTACGCCAAGAAGCTATGAAAACAGGGAGATTTATTTCCTAACAGATCAGTTAAGCACCTCTAGCTGTGTCCAGTCAAGTAGTTTAAGTATTGAAAACACAGGGAGATTTATTCCCAAACAGGTCAGTACAGCACTGCTGGCTGTGTCGAGAAGCTACAAAAACAGGGGGACTTATTCCCTAATAAGTCAGTAGAGCACTACTGGTTGCATTGAGTCAAGTACTTTAAGTAGTGAAAACACAGGGAGATTCATTCCCAAACAGGTCAGTACAGCACTGCTGACTGCGTCGAGTCAAGTAGTTTAAGTATTGAAAACACAGGGAGATTTATTCCCAAACAGGTCAGTATAGTACTGCTGGTTGCATTGAGTAGCTGTGCCAAGAATGGAAATGTATTCCCTAACAGGTCAGTACAGCACTGCTGACTGTGTCAAGTTTGAAAACACAGGGAAATTGATTCCCAGATACAGTAGGTCAGCAAAGCACTTGTAGGACAGCACTGCTGGTTGTGTTGAGTCAAATAGTTTAAATAGTGAAAACTCAGGGAGATTTATTCCCTAATAGGTCAGTACAGCACTGCTGGCTGTGTCAAGTAATTTAAGTAGAGAAAACACATGGAGATTTTTTCCCAAACAGGTCAGTATAGCACTGCTAGCTGGGTCAAGTACTTTAAGTAGTGAAAACACAGGGAGATTTATTCCTAAGCAGTTTCAGTACAGCACTGCTGGCTGCATCGAGTAGTTGTGCCAAAAACAGGGACATTTATTCCCTAACAGGTCAGTTCAGCACCGCTGGCTAAGCCAAGAAGCTATGAAAACAAGGAGATTTATTTCCTAACAGATCAATATAGCACCTCTAGCTGTGTCCGGTCAAGTAGTTTAAACACTGAAAACACAGGGAGATTTATTCCCAAACAGGTCAGTACAGCACTGCTGGCTGTGCCGAGAAGCTACGAAAACAGGGCGATTTATTCCCTAACAAGTCAGTAGGGCAATACTGGTTGCATTGAGTCAAGTACTTTAAGTAGTGAAAACACAAAGAGATGTATTCCTAAGCATGTCAGTACGACACTATTGGCCACGTCAAGTAGCTGTGCCAAAAACAGGGAAATGTATTCCCTAACAGCTCAGTACAGTGCTGCTAGCTGCATCAAGTTTGAAAACACAGGGAAATTGATTCCCAGATAGGTCTGTAAAGCACTAGTAGGACAGCACTGCTGGCTGCACCAAGTCAAGTAGTTTAAGTAGAGATTTATTCCCTAACAGGTCAGTATAGCACTGCTGGCTGCGTCAAATAATTCAAGTAGTGAAAACACAGGGAGATTTAGTCCTAAACAGGTCAGTACAGCATTGCTGGCTGCATCAAAAAGCTAAAAAAAACTGGGAGATTTATTCTGTAACAGGTCGGTATATCACTTCTGACTGTGTCCAGTCAAGTACTGTAGTTTAAGTATTGAAAATACATGGAGGTTTATTCCCAAACAGGTCAGTACAGCACTGCTAGCTTTGTCGAGAAGCTATGAAAACAGGGACATTTATTTCCTAACAAGTCAGTACAGCACTACTGACTGCATCGAGTCAAGTAGTTTAATTAGTGAACACACAGGGAGATTCATTCCCAAACAGGTCAGTACAGCAGTGCTGACTGCATTGAGTCAAGTAGTTTAAGTAGTGAAAACATGGAGATTTATTTCCAAACAGGTCAATATAGTACTGTTGGTTGCATTGAGTAGCTGTGCCAAGAATGGAAATGTATTTCCTAACAGGTCAGTGCAGCACTGCTGGCTGCATCAAGTTTGAAAACACAGGGAAATTGATTCCCAGATAGGTCAGTAAAGCACTTGTAGGACTGCACTGCTGGTTGTGTTGAGTCAAGTAGTTTAAATAGTGAAAACTATTCCCTAATAGGTCAGTACAGCACTGCTGGCTACGTCAAGTAATTTAAGTAGAGAAAACACGTGGAGATTTATTCCCAAACAGGTCAGTATAGCACTGCTAGCTGGGTCAAGTACTTTAAGTAGTGAAAACAAAGGGAGATTGATTCCCAAACAGGACAGTACAGCACAGCTGGCTATGTTGAGTAGATGCACCCAAAACAGGAAAATTTATTCCCTAATAGGTCAATATAGCACTGCTGGCTGCATCGAGTAGCTGCACTCAAAACAGCAAACTTTATTCTCTAGCAGATCAGTACAGCACTGCTGGCTGCATCAATACTTTAAGTAGTGAACACACAAGCAAATTTATTCCCAACCAGGTCAATACAGCACTGCTGGCTGCGTTGAGTAGCTGCACCCAAAACAGGGAAATTTATTCCCTAACGGGTCAGTACAGCACTGCTAGCTGCATCAAGTTTGAAAAAACAGGGACGCTGATTCCCAGATAGGTCAGTAAAGCACTAGCAGGAATAAAATATGAGGGAAAGGGGACACTGTTTAACCAGGAAAGACATACTAAGCTAGAGCTTGTTTCCACATGCAACCTGTGTGAACAAGGAAGTTAAGTGACTTATTCAGCATCACACAGTATGCAAGAGGGAGCTGATGGGATTCAAACCCAGGTCTCCAGGTTTATACTTGCAGCTCAATGCCCTTAACCACTGCTATACTGCCTCCTACTTATAATTGCTGGTTGTGTTTCTAACCTTGTTTTTACAACCTTTTTGTCTTCTTCTTTAGCCTTTGTTTTTTTGTGCTGCAGTGCAGAGAATACACCCGAGTCAGTATGCAGTGAGCACAACACTATGCAGTAACAGCACAAGTCTCTCCCTCTCATGGATGTTTTTCTGCTGAGCCTGCCCTGTACTTTATCTTTCACTCCCTGCTCCAGACCAAAAGAAAAGTCATTTTTTTTTGTAGTTTGACTTTTGCACAGTGCAGCAGACTGTTAGCTAGTGCCCCCAGTACCCCTACACTAGCCCAGCTCATGCCATGCTGTACAGAGCAGAGCAAACGCATCACAATTTTCTAACCCTGTCCTTCTGTACTTTTTTCCTTCCCTGAGAATCAAATTAAGCTATTTATTTAAATTGCTATACTCTGCCTAGTGAAACACCATTTTTTATGCCAGTTACTACAATAAAGTTAACATGCTGTTTTCTTTTGATGTAATTTGTGAAGCAGTTGCAATTCTGCCCTCAGAGTCACCACTCACTCACATCTTTTGCACACTCTGCCAGAAAATGGCAATGTGCAGCAGTTAACTGGTAGCATCCCATGTATTTTGTGACCTGCTGCACCAATGGTTGCTGGTGTTGCTGCCTAGTGCAGAGAGGGAGAGGCGGAGACAGATCCCAGTTCATGCAATGATCATGAGTGACACTTAGGGACAAGGGTGACTGACATACTGGTCTCGTGACTCTCCCTCTCCTGCACCACATGACAACTCACTGCTGCTGCTGGTGGTCCTATGGAGAAGCTTAGTGGAGCAGGAGCATGCACCTCTGGCAGCTGCCATTAGGTAGGTAGGATTCTTTATTTTTTACAAGTTACTGGGGCGAACCTGACAAACCAAAGTTTGCATTTTAAAAGAAAATGTTCACGCTAAGCAGACAAATGCGAACACGTGGAGTTTGAGTATTTTTAGGGCCAAGGTCAAACCAAACTTGTAGCCCTAATCTTTTGTAATAATAAGGTGATATTCCATTCTACTGATTCCATTTTTGTATGTGCTAATAATATTCCTAAGTATTTCATTTTTTTCCTTTTCAAACCTGAAAAGGTAAATCTGGGACTGAGCCTGGTCTCCTTTTGGATTGAGGAATAGTGCCTCAGATTTATCCCAATTAATTTTATAGCCAGATATTGACCCACATTCACTAACAACATTCATGATTAGACATAAAAACAAAGAAACAGAATCTGACGGCAGCTAAGGACCACTTGGCTCACCTAGTCTGTCTAGCTACCCTACTTACTGTAACACCTCAGACCCTACTTGATTTCTGGTTTTACTCCCCCTTCCTTTCCTTATGCCTATCCCACGCCTTCTTGAATCCCATTACTGTTTTTGCCCCACCACCTCCACTGGGAGGCTGTTCCAGGCATCCACCACTCTTTGATGATTAAGTTTATTGATTTGCTTGGCTCCTTCAGATATACTAAAAAAGCATATGCATATAGAGAAATCTTTAACTGACTGCTTCCCACTTGAATTCCCTCTATTTCATTATGATTTCTTATTAAAAGTATTAGTGGTTCTACATCTAAAAAGAGAAGAGGAGTGGGGATAAGGGATATCCCTGCCTTGTGCCTCTTTCTAGTGTAAAACTCTGTGAAGTTTCCTGATTAGTTAAAACTTTTACCACCAGATTTTTATAGATTACTTTCATGTAGTTTATGAAATCTGGGCCCAAGTCCAGCTTTTCCATTATTTGGATTAAGCAGGCCCACTCCAACCTGTAAAAGGCCTTTTCTGCATCACAAAATATGACTAATGCATCTTGTTGATTTTCCAGAGCCTGAATATTTACTTCATTTCTGATGTTGTGAAAGCTTTTTTTTGCCTTTGACAAATCCGGTTTGATCATTGTGTATAAGTGAAAGTAGTACCTGTTCTAATTTTGGTGCTGAAATTTTTTGTATAAGTTTCAAATCCTAGTTCAATAGTCAAATCGGACAGAAGGTAGCACATCATTTGGAGTGCTTTCCTTCCTTAGGTAAAATTACTATGAGTGCTTTGTTATAGCTGTCTTGAAGCTTATTTTCTCTTAAGAAGGAGTTCAGCCATTACTGGAGTTAGTTCAGGGATAAACATATTATAAAATTCTGGCAATAGATCATCCAAACCAGGAGCCTTACTCATTTTTTAATTTCTTTATTGCCGTTACCACCTCTTCTTCTCTTATTGGTTCATTTAGTTTATGTTTTTCCTCAATACGTATTTGTGGAATGCTTAAGTTCCTCACAATATTTTGATCAATTTGTTTTATTTCTGATGTATATAGTTTCTCATAATAACTTCTGAACTCTTGATTTATACTACCCTAGTTTATTATAATGTTTCTCTTGTTGTTACTCTCTCTTATGGCACATTCTGTCTTTTCCTTCTGAAGTAAATAAGCTAATACCTTCCCCAAGTTATCTGACTGTGTGTAATATTTAGCCCTTATTTAAAGTGATAATATTTATTTTCTTTCATTCATTAGTGTATTATTTATTTATTCAAAAGTTGGTAGCCGGGAAAGGCATCATGAACTGAAGCTCGTCTCCAGATGCGATGCGGGGATTATAACTTTGCTTTAAACATTACTATTGTGAAAAATCTGAGTCGATCATTGTATGTAAGCAGGGTTAGTTAATTGTTAATTATTAATTTAATGTTTAATTTAATTTAGAGGTTTTTGTTAATTTAATTAAGTTAACTAGTTAATTGTGAATTAATTATTAATGGGACCCCAGTTAATTGAACTTTTTGATGATTTAATGCATTAACATGATAGCCAATATTCTGCATTCAGTTTTTGTCATTGCAAAAAGTGTTGGCTCACTGAATACAGTACATTACACCTCATTTGCCCACATAGCTATGAACGTCCTTTGTCAAAGAGCTTCTTCAGCTCCAGTTGAGAGTGTTTTCAATGTTGGAGGCAACATTTTGTCTCCAAAATGGAACCTCATGCTTGATGAGACAATTGAATGCCTCATGTTTGTTAAATGCAACAAAGTCTACTGTTACTGAAGTTGTAATTTTGCATTGTCAGTTTTCAGAGTACATTTATGTGCTTCATTGTTTTTTTTACTAAATAAAGTTAATGATAAAAAGAAATGTCTTAATTCTTAATTTAATTGTTGATTGTGGTAGTGTTAATTTAATTTAATTAGTTAACACAGCAAAAATGATTAATTGCTAATTTAATTGATCATGATAACTATTTAATTTAATGCATTAACTGAGCATGTTAATTTGCCCAACCCTGTATGTACTATAAGAGTTTCTTTTCTGCTCTTTTAATTTCTTTTTCCAATAAGGTTATTTTTTCCCATTTCTATTTATTCCTTTTGCTTGTATAGCTTATGAATTGCCCCCTTCCTACTGCTGCTTTTAAAGCACCCCACACTGAGTTTAAGGATATGCTACATAACAGATTACAGTGTAAATATGCATTAGTCTCATTGTTTATTATTTCCTGAAAGTGACTATCTTTAATAAGTAGTTCATCCATTACCCTTCGCTTATCTACTTTTTTATGAGGCCATTTTAATATGTCAATAATATGATAATATCATTCCCTCGTAAGAGATGTTCAATATGTCTTGGTTTACAGTCCATCATATCATATCTGTTCTAGAATGGATTTGATGTCTATTAGAAACACGCATTGGTCAATACTGAATGTTGGCTTGTTGGCATTAGCAATGGTAGTATAGGAGTTAGAAATGCAAAATAGGAATGGCAGTGAAGTATTGAAGTAACGCCAACACCTCCCCCCCCACAGACACTGAAAGGCATTGGGAGTGTGGCTTTGGGTCGGCCGTAATGCTTACACCAGTCCACCTCACCACAACCTGCAGAGAGTGACAGGTGTTGGGGTGTGCCTTGGGGTCTTTGGCCCTTATGCTCACCCCATTCCACAAGAAAATAAGCTAAGATGGGTGAAATATAGGAGAATGGGGTGAACGTTAGGGTGACAGAAGCCAAGGCACACTTCAATGCCTGTCAGTAGCTGTAGGGTGGTGGGTTGGGGTAGAATTCTGTGAACATTATGGCCAACGAACCCAAGTTGACTCCCTGATGCCTGTCAGTCTCTACAGGGTGGGTATATGGTTGGAAACCTTAATGCTCCAGGTGTTTGTTACTATTTTCACTCCAAATTTTCAACATTAGCTTTTTGGAACCCCACTTCATGAACAGTGGCACTATCAGTTCGTTACTCAATCCTGAAAGGTAATTTCGCACAGCAACTGCGCCATTGGGAACCACAGACGTGGAAACGCATTTTGGGTAGGATGGCAAAAATGACAGCCATACTGTTCATGAGGAGGTATAAAAATGGCATTGTTGAAAATCTGGAGAGAAAATATGAAAAATTTGCAAACTGACGAGCATGCGTAGATACTGCGCAACGCACGCCTATAATGCGTTCATTTTTCAGAATTTTTTTACCAGATTTTCAACATGGGCATTTTGAGACCTCCACTCATGAACAGTGTCACTGTGATTTTCTTATTCTGTCCCGAACATTGATTTTCCACAGCGACCCCGCCATTGTGTGCCAGATGTGCAAAAACACATTGGGGGCAGGATGTGAAAAATAACAGTTGTACTCTTCATGAGGAGGTGTAAAAAAATGGCAATGTTGAAAATCTGGAGGGAAAATATTAAAAATTCTTGAAGTTACGAGCGTGCATGGAAACTGCGCAATGCACTCTCGTGACAATCATTTTTTTGGAATTTTTCCACCAAATTTTCAACATAGGCATTTTGGGACCTCTGCTCATGAACAGTGTCACTGTGATTTTCTTAATCTGTCACGAACATGGATTTCCCACAGCAATTGTGTCATTGTGCACCACGTGTGTGAAAACAGATTTTGGGCAGGATGTAAAAAATGACAGCTGTACTGTTTATAAGGAGGTGTGAAAAAATGGCAATGTTGAAAATCTGAAGTGAAAATATTAAAAATTCTCAAAGTTACAAATGTGCATGGAAACTGCACAATGCACGCTCATAACACAGTCATTTTTTGAAATTTTTTTCACCAAATTTGCAACATAAGCTTTTTGGGACCCACCTCATGAACATCGGCACTGTCATTTTGTAATTGATCCCAAAAGGCGGTTCCATGCAGTGACCACAAAATCACCTTTCGGGACCAAATAATGAAATGACAGTGACTGATTTCATGAGGTGGGGTCCCAAGAACCCCATGTTGAAAATTTTGAGCCAAAAGTCAAAAAAATGGCTGAGATAGCTGCCTAAGTTGAAACCTCCCCCATTTATGCCATTATACAGCTTACCAGCATTTCTTCAGTTCGTGGTCAGCTTTGAAGAGTGCAGACTTGTTCCCACTCCACCGGAGATCGTGGCGCTGACCTCCTGAGGTAAGTATAGGGTGAGGGGGTGTGGGGAGGTGGGGTGCACAGAAGGTGGGTGTGGGTTGGGGAGGGGCGCCGAGGACAATGAGGGACTGTTTTCTTGTTTAGGGTAAAACAGAAAAACAACTTGGGGAAGGTTTTTGTTTTACAGGTTACACGAATACATTTAGCCACACTGGGTGGACTCCAGTGCCACCTGTTTTTTTTGGGGGACTGGGGCTGACAGGGATTGGGGCACCTGTTGGCAATAAAGCGTGTTTGTGTTGGGGGCATGATGCAGAGGGGATTGGGCACCCCATCGCAAACAAATAAAACTGGGGAGAAATTATGTTGACGGGGATTGGGCACCCCCATCGGCAAACAAATTGAACTGGGGAGGGGGCATGTCAACAGGGTGATTGGGCATCCCTGAAGTCTGCTTTCTAGGGGTTGTGAGAGGCGCAGAGTGAGAGCCGCTGCCATACTTATTGAAACGTTTCACCAGGAATGGCACGTAATGGAGGCATGTCAGATCTGCAGCTGCAATGATGAGCCTGTCCCTTATTGCAGTGGTGGATTTATTTCAAGTTGGTGGCACTCTCTGAAACTGCTGTTATTGGCAGCATGCTCACTGATTGGTGGCTGAGGG
Organism: Neoceratodus forsteri; assembly: GCA_016271365.2. Classification (NCBI taxonomy): domain Eukaryota; kingdom Metazoa; phylum Chordata; order Ceratodontiformes; family Ceratodontidae; genus Neoceratodus; species Neoceratodus forsteri. The sequence continues at coordinate 1,144,209,486 of CM057453.1, forward strand.
ACACACCCACTAAAGCATCCCCTGCATTCACTACAACACTGACACACCTTTGAAAGTGCTACTACAGTGCCACTACCACAAGATGTTGCTTGCACATGCGAGTGCAAGCCAACATAAAAAGGAGCATTCATGCACATTGGTGTTCTCATTTTGCCATGGATCTATTAAATTCATTGCTTCCATTTTTCCTATAATATTTTTGCAGCATTTGGCAGGGTGGATTGCGATCCAGTCTGATCCAACACTGGGTTTAAGACTGTATTAAAATCCCCACCTATTATATACGGTTCCAGGAATTTTGCTACATGAAGAAAGAACTCCATGAAAAATTCTGGATGATCTTCATTAGGACCATAAATACTAGGTATTGTGATTTCAGATGAGTCCGTACTAACTCTGCATATTATAATTCTTCCCCTTTGATCTTTATAGACATCATTAATTTTGATTTTTTCCTTTTTTTTAGAACAAAATTGCTGTGCCTCTAGTTTTACTACTATAACTAGCATGCAAACCTCTCCCCATCATTATTTCTTACATTTCTCAAATTCAGTGTTAGTAAGGTGAGTTTCTTGCAAAAGCAGGCAATCTATTTTCTTTATCTTTACATGGCTTATTATTCTTTTCCTTTTTATTGGATTTTTAATATCATTTATGTTCCTGTTGTCGATGTAAAGGTCACAAAGCATAGGAAAACCAGGAGCAGTTAGAAAATTCAGAAGTGTCATTTTATTTTCAATAACAATAAAATAAAAAAAAATGTTCAGGATGGCTATTTACAAAGGCAATGCAAAAAAGGAAAAGTCCTTCATCTGAGGGTATCTCTAATTCTAAATTTTAGTCTCTCTCTCTCTCTAACAAACATTGCTGCTCTTTTTATAAGAAGTCTTTGCCTGGCAGTTAACTTCTTATCCTGATCTTGTTAAGATATCGCCTGTTTCTCACAAAATATATCAGAACTTTGTCAGTTTCTTTCCTTGCAGGTGCAACAAAATAAAACATTGTCCCCAGAACCCCACCAATGAAGACACAGACCATTGTTGTGTGTGGTTGCTCAGTTTGGCAATTATTTTACTGAATTCAAAAATCTCATAGTTTACAATAATCCAGGTCACAACCTGGTACATTTTCACAATTTCCATTTACAATCTCTTCACAATAATATTTATATACATTATGCACATTACATTCTTGTTCAATTCATACACTCTCTTTCTTCTTTCTTCTGCCCCCTAGACGTACATCATGGGGGGGCCCAGCCTCTTCCTTTTATGTTGTAAAAGGGGTATGACTGTACACACCGTACCCCTGCCTCTTGCTTCTCAATCCTGTGTCCTTTTAGTGTTTTCCATTTTTCCCCTTTCTCTCCTATCCTCCTCCCCTTTTTCCACTAGTCCACCTCCAGCTTGTGATGGACGGTGGACTTCCCCCCCTTCCTATCTTTTATCCTTCCTTTTCTTATCTTAACCCTGCGTCAGCCATTCTTCGATGGCATTTGCTATTTCTGTGTTAAACATGGCCAGACCCAAGCCTGATAGGTGTATCCCATCTCCCCTGTAATATTCATCCACCCATTCTAATATTCCGTGGTGGATAACTAAACTTCCTATGGTGTTGAACAAACTGCCCACCCATGCAGTCATGCACGTCCAAGCCCTGTCCATCCCCTTGTGGCTCTCTGCTTGATGCCACACCCTTCGAAGCATGATCTTAGACCAGGCCAGAGTAACCTCTGGCCATCAACCTTTTATCTTTTCCACATTGTGTTGTATTTGATAAAAAGATCATTGCCACCCAGATGTATCACAATTAAATCTGGTCACCTGTGGTCCTTCCTGATCTCCCTGTGTTCTGGCAACAGCTGCACCCACTTCATTCCCCACTGACCTTTCCACACTAGCCGGATGGTGTCACTATCCAGGTACAGCTGCTTTCCCTCTTGTCTCCTGGCTGCCCATTTCTCCACCCAATGGATAAATGTATGCCCGCAGATCCATGCCTCGAGCTTCCTGGATGTCCCTGCATAATCAAAACTCACACTGTTTAGCATATTTCTTCATTAATTCCCCAGCTCCTCCCCTCCACCCTCTCCTTCTTACCCTCCTTCATACACCTGCTTATGGAGACAAAAACAGAGACATCGTTATTGTTGTATTTTGTGTATGTAATTTTTATAACAATCAGAACTCCACCTATCTTTCTGTTTGATTTCCCTGGGTCTGTTGCCCTGCACTGCCAACATCAAGGCTGCTCCAATCCTAAACAAGTGGGAGGAATAGCCCTCCTCCTCCGGTTCTTACAGAAATTGGAGGATCTTGTGCTGCACTGCTGTCACCTGGTATCCGGAGACTGGTCTCCCATCTCTGTGTATGAACATCAATGAACTTCCTAGTTTCAGGCAGTCTGCCATGTACACATGCAGGGCCACCACTCGGCAAATGACTGCATTGGGGTGCATCCTTAACCACACCCTGTTGCCCTGCTTTAGCTGATCGGTCTTTGACCTCCTTAACAACACTGCTATTGCTTCTTCCTTCCATTCGATGTCTTCCCACTGCAACCCCCCTCCCTCTGATTTGTTACCATGACCCTTCACCTCATTCAGCCTGAAAGCCCTGCTATACATGGTAGCATACAGGGCTTTAAACAGCAATGCTTCACTGCTTGAACTGCAGACCTGGTGCAACACCCCCATCAACCTCATAATTAAACCTTCTGATATTGGCTTCCTGCTATCCAGTTTCTTATCCACTCCCCCACAACCAGCCCTGCATCATCCTATGGATCAGGTTGCTTTTTGTCGGGTCCTCCCACCCCCTTAATGTACAAATCTGTCCTATGGCTGCCAGATGCTCCCCCATGGTTGCATGTGCCATGTTATGGTTCCAGCCCGTGACAACAAATCTAGCCACCTGCTCCCTTGTCACTGCCCCATTTACCTGTCCGCCGTATTGTTCCTGGAATGTTTGAAAAACACGCAAAGAGGTTTCATAAGCTCTGAGGGTCCTGGGGGCCCAAGAGTTGTGGAACAGTACTTCAGCTCCCCAATCCAATCGTCCATACGTACGTCGGGATGGTGGTCTGCCAAAATTCTGCTCTGGGTGTGATGGTCTTGAATTTGTCCATCTGCAAGAGGGAGAGGTAGTCAGCTATCACATTGTCCACACCATCAATGTGCTTGGCCCTGAATGACATGTTCAAGGTCAGGCCTAGACACACCATCCTTCTCAATACCCTCATTACCCTATCTGACTTTTTCTTGTTCAGCACTTCTACCACAGCCTGATTATCACTCCAAAATGTGACTTGCCTGTTCCTGAGCTCCCCTCCCCAAACTATCATTGCCACCCATATGGGGAACAGTTCCAGGAAGGTGATGTCTCTCATCACCCTTTCCTGCACCCATTCCGATGGCCAAGGCTCTGCAAACCATTTGCCTTGGAAATACCCATCCCCATGCCTATGCCCCAGCCACATCCATATACAGCTGCAAGTCCATATTATACAGCCACTCTTCCTGCCAAAACATTTTTTCTGTTGTAGGCCTGGAGGAAGTGCTCCCAAACTACCATGTCCTCCCTGGTCCCCTGATTGATATCCACCCAGTGTTGGGGCTGGTTTGCCCCCTTTTTTGCCAAGGCTAGATGCCGCGTAAATGTGCACCCTGGTGCAATGGCTCTACATGCAAAATTTAGGTGCCCCAGTAGCTGTTGTGCCTGTTGTAACTGCACCCTCCTGCGCCCCCGAGCCGCACCCAATAACTCCCTTAACCTCTTAACCTTTTGTTCTGGTAATTGGTACAATTCCTGAACTGTGTCCAGTTCCAACCCCAAAAACTCCATCATCCGCCTCGGCCCCTCTGTCTTGTCCTCAGCAAGTGGCACCCCCAATTCTTGACATAGCCCTTTGAAGTCCCGCTGCATGGCTTCCGTCTCTCTTTCCCCATCTCCAATGAACAGAAAATCATCCAAGTAGTGTACCACTGACTAGTATCCGTACCATGTCTGAAACACCCACTGGAGCCAGGTACTAAACATCTGCAAGGTTGCACATGCTATTGAGCACCCCATGGGCATAGCCTCATCAAAATAGTACTGCCCATCCACCTGAAATCTCAGCAAATCCCAATCCTCCAGCCTGACTGGAATTAGTCAGAATGCTGATTCAATGTCCGTTTTGGCCAGCCAGGTCCTGTCCTTGGCCCTAATGAGTTGCACCGCCTCCTCCAGGGTGGCGTATGTGACCCTGCTGTCTTCCTCCACAATCACGTCATTGACTGATTCTGCTTCTGGGTAAGATAGGTGATGTATCACCTGGAACTCCTCTGGTTCTTTTTTGGGCACTAACCCCAGCGGTGAAGTCCTCAGGTTTGGCAGTGGGGGGGAGGAGGTGCTTGGTCCTTCCACCCTCCCCGCTGCCAACTCCTTCTGAATTTTAAGAGCCAAAGTCGCCTCTTTCCCTTGTGTGGATTTGAGGTTCTTTTCCTTCATCCCTTTCTTCACCCTTGGAATTGTAAGCTAAAATCTCTCTGAAAACTAGCCTGCAATTTTTTTTGCTGCCTCCTGGTCCGGATAAACCCTCAATCACTTTTCCATTGCCTCCACTCGGATGGGCATCCATGCCAGCCAGAAACCCCTGGATGTCAGTCTTTCAACTGTCCTGATGCCTTGTTTGATAGTTCTGTCCTCTCCCTCCTCCTGCTGCTCTGCCTCTGTTTCCCCTCCCCTACGGCTGTCCCCCTAAAGGCACCGTGGTTGGTCTGAAAGGGCTGCTGGTATGAGCTGTCCTGGTTGCCGGACCCTCTCTCCCAATTGTACCTGCATTTTGACACTGGATGGTGCCCACTACACTTGGAGCATATGTGTCAGAACCGACAGTTTGGCCAGGAACAAGAAGCCCTGTTGTATCCCCAGCAGGCCTTCACCACTGTGCCCCCTCTTCTGCCCCCTTCTGACTCCTTTTCAGTTGGGCCTGTGTAAATTTCCATCTATAGATGTATTTGCCTGGCATCCCATTTCACATCCCCGAAATGTGCCATCCTTTTCCTAAATTTCTCATCATATTTCAACCTACTGTGCCCCCCTTTTTTGTAGGCATTCTTTATAATGAGGGAATAGGTCAACAACGGGGTAGCGAGCTCGGGCCGCTTCTCAATCACAATGGCAGTAAAAAAGGCAAAACCCATGGACCAATTGTCCCAGGTTTTCCCTTTTCAGGATTTGACGGACTCTCCCTTCCGCAGCAACACTACCACCGCTGCCACATCTTTTTTCTTGAAGCTGTCCTTCTCCTCATACTCATCCATGTTGTCGACATTCGCCAAGGCAAAGATGTCAACATACACCCCTTTCCATATCTTCTTTTTCTTATTTACTTACTTAATTTTTCATGGCCATCGGCATGTGGTCTGCCAGCCGGACCCCTGGAGCCCCGCTCTCTCTTCCCAGCAAGTGCCCCCCTGATGCCGCCCCACTCCCCCCTTCTGGTCCTGCCCCTTTTATCTCCCCAATGCCTTCTCCAACTGCCCTAGCCTGTTATCCCCCATGCTTTTCAACATCTGTTCCACATACTCTTCGACACTGATCTCCAGTGTCACCATTTGATTACCTGCTGTGCCTGGCTGCGGCATGCCAGTCCCTGGCTGTGTCACTCCCACTCATCCAGGTGTGGGCATTGGGACCTGTGGTGGCAGTACCCGGTTCCAATTTGATGGGTGGAGACACAGGGCGGGCAGCTCTGGCACTGGCGCAGGGCTTGGTAGGGGGCTTGGGGCCGGCACAGGGATGGGGTTCTCAGGAGGTGGGGCAGAGGGGCTGCTGGTTCTGGCACTGGGTCCACTGGCCTGGGCTCCAGTCCTCCAGGCCCTTTTGCCACCCTCTTATTCCTCTCCTGCCCCTCCCCCTGCTTCCCCCTCTGTTTCATGCCTTTCTCCCCCCTATCTGGCTCCGCCACATCTGGCAACCGGTTTGCCTTGTCGACCAAATCCATCACTGCACGGTAACACTCCTCCTTGCTTGACTTCACCCTCTTTGGTGCCATCTTTCAAGTCAGAAAGGATCTAATAAAAAGAAAAATCACACAAGTCAGCTTGCACCCTCCAACATTATGCCATCCAGGATGCCCTGATGTGCATCCCGCACCTTTTTTTTGCCCTTTCCTGCCAAGTCCCATGGAAATTTTCACACCATGTTTCTCTGGCAACCTCTACCAGCAGGGTTCCCTGTCCCTGGGCTGGCCATCTGAGCCCCATCGGGCCTGCAACATCTGGATTGGCTCCCCCACTCCCCCACCTCATGAGAGAGGGGAGGGGGTTCCCCCTGTTTCTTGACTGAGCCCCCTCAGGTCTCTTTCTTGCTTTTGTTTCCTTCGACTCACTTTGCCTGGTCCCCATATCGCCCCTCGCCATTGTTGCGGTAGCATGGCATCCTTTCGGTGCCCCTCATACACCCTCTTTATTCCATGTCAATCCCCTTCTATTGCTGGATAATTCTCTTGTGCCCAATTACTAGTGGGGGGCCCCCATTACCCTGGAAAGGCAGCAGAAGCTCCTGCTCCTGTCGATAGGAGCCCTTGTCTCCCCCTTTCTTTTTTAATTCCTCACTGGTTCCCCTCTTGGGCCCCTGCCCACTTGCCATGGGGTTTCCATCCATTGTCCCGATAGGCATCGGTCTGCTCCACCTCCTGGCACCCCCTGCACCCTCCCAGTGCCATCTCATCCCCCAGTCTGGCCTCTCAGTGGCCCTGTCCCTTCTTGCCACCTGTAAGCGCCCATGCCCCCAGCCATGTTGCTTTTCCCTAGTCTTCATGACCTGCCAGCTCTCCATGTGACCATCTTCCTAGGCTCCTCCACATGGTGATGACATCACACATCATCCCACATGGTGGGCTCATTGCTTCCTTTCTTGCTTCTTGTACCCCTTCGACCCCCCTGCCCTCTTTGTTCCCTAATATCCCGATGTCTTCCAAAATCTCTTCCCTTTCATCCTGATCCTGCTTCCGATTCACTCGGCCCTTTTATTGACTCATGTGCAGCGAGTCTTCTTTGCATTCCCACTCTGCTTTGGCTTCGGCCTGTGCTCCTTCCTTGCTGCCAGTTCGCTAAACCCCAATCCACGTGGTAATGATGTCACATGTCATCCCCACACGGTGGGCCCTGGCCTCTGTCCTCCATTTTCTTTTCGGAGCTCGGGCTCCATGCTGTGTCCACTTGATGCCAGCATACCCCACTAGCCAGCAATTCCCTCGCCTCCCCACAACCAGCCGTTCCTTCCAGTCCATCCGCTGACCAAACAGGCCTGTGCCCTCGATTAACAATCTTTTCTGCCCACCTTACAACCCATCAAACCGATGGAACCTCCCAATCTGTCTGCCACTTTCCCTGCTCACAGAGCGTCCGTTCTCAGGAGACCGACTGCCCCCAGTTCCAAAAGTGGGCTTTCTTTCACCCCCTTACCAAACCTTGTTTGTGTGCCCATCCCAACCCACAAGCAATCCATCCACAAACAAGCTTGTCCGCCACTGGCGCGTGCCGTTAGATTACCCTTGCAGCTGCACCGCTTGCTTTAAGCCCCTCACATGCTCACATGCTTCCTCTACCATCTGACTTCCAAATGGCATTCCCTTCAGAGTTTCTTACATTCTACTTCCTCGCTGACTGAGGACCTCTAAACATCATTCCCTAGCGTGGCTAATTCATGCTGGCATCCACAAATACTGCTGCTCAAACAAACCAAACATCATTTCCAGCATTCTGCTGTAATTCTCCTGCAGATTGCACCTTACCTCCTTACTTGTAGTCTGTAGCTTTACTCACTGTATCACTCGACTTCTCAGGTGTCAATTCTGTCTCCCAAGTATACTTACCCAAGTACTAATAAATCTGTAAATGTCCTTATTATTTTATAACTACTTAAATCCTCTATTTTTTTAACTCAGAAATCCTAGCTAAAGCAAAATGCCCACTGACACACAATTAAATCCTTGCCAGACTGATGTGCTTCCAGAAGAAAATTCCTTTGGAGCAAATTTGTGAGCTCCCCTTGGTGTGCAGCCCCTTTTAACTGCCCCTTTTGTTCCTGCCCGTGGGTTGCCACCTTATTGTTCCCAGGCTAATTATTGCCCACCTCTTCATGACCTCATCAGGACCTCCCCTTTTCCCAACCTCATGCCTCCTCCTAGCTCACTCCCCCTTCCCCACCCCCTTCCCCTATCCTGAGCTTGCCACACTTCATGGCTGGGCCATGGGACAATGGGGTTTACCTCTTTAATTGGGCAACCCTCTTTGTATTCCAGAACTAATCTCCTGTTGACAACTTTGCAAATGAACTTGTGGTGCTGCATCTCAAGATTAACTCCCTGAGTTCCAAATAGCTTTTTGCAATTGTTTCAACAATAAAACTGCAGTATATATATTTTCAAACCAAGGGGTCCCAGTTTCAAACAAAGATTCACATATATTGTATTTTTATAACCATAGATAAGCAACAGGGAAGAAAAGATAGAAACAGCAAGTGAAGGCAGGGAAATAGCGGGGTGGGGGGTGGTGAATTGCAAGACCATCAGAGTGAACAAGTTCTGGGTCTCACAAGAAAATTTGGTTGTGCAATCAGACAGACAAGAGACAGAAAAGAAGAGGATATACTAGATTCTTGCTTTTAACTCTTTCTGGGACATGGTCTTTCTTATTCAGCCCTGTCACAGTTCCATGTCATACATTTTATTTCATCCATTTGAGTTTAAGTCAATCTAACCTGGTAGAGTAAAGCAAATCACAGTAACATTCATTAGTAATACTCACCTTGTTAATACATTTTAGAAGGATCAAGAGATATAGCTTTCCCTCATGTCACTTATATCCATTCTGTGGGCATGAATGCCTCTGTTTTGATAAAAAACATAATACAGTCTTATCACTCAGAATATTCTGGCAAAATGACTTACTTTGAAAAGGCTGAGCATTCTCCCTTAAAGACCTATATACTAGCCCTCTTTTCTTAGTGTATAGGCGCTTTATCTTTTCTCATCCCCAGCTGTCCTCCTTCTTTCCTCCCCTTCCCTTTTACAGAGTCACCCCCGTTTTTTTCCTCATACCCCCTTACCAGTTGCAAAATGGTGCTGGAACCACTTCTGAGCTCTCCTACCTCTCCCCCCCCATATTACAATTAGTACACTTTTTATTATATTGTATTCTCCTATCTGTGCTTCTCCAATAGTTATTATATGTATCTTACAACTCATCTATATTATCTATTTCATAACTCTAAGAATCAATAACATATATGATATATGTTTTTTCCCTTCCTTAATATTCTTCTGTTCCAGATTACCAGTTTTCTTTTATATTCCCCACTTCCGTTACTTCCAGGGTCCCTTGCCAAGTTGAATCTGGAGGACCTCTCTCCAACTCCGAGCTACAGCTGGAGACCCCTGACTTCAGTTCTTTGAATGTGTAATCTTTTGCCTCCTGGGTGATCCAACTATCCTTACTTTACCCATGTGAATGATCTTTAGTGTAGCTGAGGTGGGATGAGAGAATGGAATGTGCTTTTACCAGAGAAATGTTTTGATGTCTCTGAATGCATTTTTTCCCCTGAACTTCTGGGCCTAAGTCTGGAAATATTAGTATCTGATTATTCATGTACATCAGGAGGGTTCTTTTTTAGCAGTGAGTAGAACACGTTCTCATTCCTGCTAGCTGACACATTTAATGAAAACAATGCAAGGATGTTTGCATTATGGATTTGGTTCTGATGGCGTTCTATGGGCTCCGTGGAGTTCTAATCTCTCTCTTCCAGATATTTTCTTCCAATAAATTCTGTGGAAAACTTTTCGCAAAACATCAGGACATCATTTTGTTCCACTCTTTCTGGGAGGCCTAAGATTTTTAAATGATCTCTTCTTGATCCCATCTCTAAGTCCAGTACTTTATCCTGCAGGGTTTTCAGATCTGCTAATTGTGTTTCTGCATATTTTTTTATTTCCTGAATTTTATCTTCTAGCATACAATTGTAGAAATGAAAGGAAAAGTGTGACTCTCACTGGGATTTGAACCCAGGTATCAGCAATCCATGCTTTAGCTCTTAACCAACTGAGTTACGAGAGTTCAACTAATTAAGGCCCCTGAGTTTTCCCATGTGAATCACACATATGTTCCTTTCTGGTGTTGCAATGAGCAACCAGGAAGTCTTTTTACAGACTCAAATAACTCCTCCTGTATCTCTCCCAAGTGCAGTATATGCCACTGCGAGGCAAATTTAGAAATCCAATTGTAGAAATGAAAGAAAAAGTGTGTCTCTCACTGGGATTCAAACCCAGGTATCAGCAATCTGCGTTTTAGTTCTTAACTAACTGAGCTATGAGAGTTCAGCCAATTAAGGCCCTTTGAGTTTTCCCATGTGAATAACATAGAAATGCTTTCTTCAAACTGAGCATCCTGTTGTATAGTTCCTGTATTTCAGTTTTTACACCTTTCATCTCCTTGTATATTTTGCCCAATTTACCATCCAATCAATTTAACCCTTCTTTTATCTGTTCCAGAATTGCTCTCATGAAATGATTTGTTTGCTCTTCTTCCCTATCAGTATTGTCCCCTCTCTCATCCCCTTCTCATGTCATTTTTTGTTGACCATTACTTCTCTCAGGTGCCAAGTTTTTTACATCACCTGTACTCTTTGTACCATTTATTTGTTTTTCATTTATTTTATCCTTTCCATTTTCTTGTTCACCTTTTAGTCCAGATTCTGTCTTCCTATCAGTCATTTTATGTGTTACTATTGTAGCTGTGTTCTCTCCCTCTGGCAAATTCTCTTTTTCTGTACCCTCGTCTAGTTAACCCTTTGTCCCACATGAATTTGACTGGATGATTAACTTCCCAGTACTAGAATCTAAGCCCCTTCCTGGACTCTTGGCTAGAGGGCATGATACGAGGTTCTTATTCATGTTACCTTTTTGTACCTACTCAGTCTCTGACCCCTCTGCCTCAGTCTCTGAAGAGTCTGCCATATCCACAGTGTCCATTTGTGCTTCTGCTTACTCCTCATTCATTTTAGCTGTCGTGCAAGCTTTACTGATTGCCTGTGTATCGGCCAAAGCAGTAGCACCTTCCTCCTTCCCTTGGGTGAGTCTACTCTGACAGTCCCTGTATTGCTATTGCTACAGCCACTCATACTATTGTCTTACTCAGCTGACCCTTCTACTTTTTTGTCCAGTGTGACACTAGTGCCTCTGCTCTCTGCTGCCACAGCTCCCACTGCTCCTGCTAGGCATTTGTTTAATCCAGCTAGTTTCATGCAGCTGCCCCTTGATATTTTCCTTGTGCATGATGACGGAAGAGGATGTAGCTGGCAGGGAATCATACTGCTGAAGATGTGCCCCAGACTGCAATATTCTCTGTCGATGTATGTCTGCATCAGGGCTCAATGAAGAGGTGAGACTGAGGGGTTTACTGGGAGATTTGCTTCTAGACCACTGGTGAACTGCCAAGAAGCTTTTTGTGTCATCTCTTCAGGTGGCAAACGTCCCGTGTCGTCTTCATTATAAAAAAAACAAACCCTGTAAATAAAAAAACGGTCCCTCACAGTCTCCCTGCCCCCACCTGCACCCACCCACTGTGCACCCTGCCTCCCCACACCCCCCTCACCCCATACTTACTTCTGAAGCTCAGCACGATGACCATCGGTGGACCGGGAACTCATCTGCACTCTTCAAAGCCAACCATGAACTGAGGAAATGCTGGTAAGCTGTATAATGGAATAAATAGGGGTTTTTCAACTTTGTTGTATATCTCAGGCATTTTTGGGAATTTGGGGCCCAAATTTTCAACATGGGGTTTTTGGGACCCCTCCTCATGAATTCTTGCACTGCCATGGCGTTAATTGGGCCCGAAGGGTGATTTCACGGTCACTGTGTGAAATCACCTTTTGGGACTGATTAACAAAATGACAGTGCCAGTGTTCATAAGGTGGGCTCTCAAAAAGCCTATGTTGAAAATTTGGTGAAAACATTCCTAAAAATGACTGTTTTACGAGCGTGCATTCGCAATTCCTATGTGCGCTCGTAAGTTTGCAAATTTTCAGTATTTTCACTCCAGATTTTCAACATTGCCATTTTACCACATCTCCTTATGAGCAGTACAGCTGTCATTTTTCACATCCTGCCCCAAATGTGTTTCCGCACATGTAGTGCACAGTGGCACAGTCGGTGTGCAAAATCAATGTATGGGACACATTAAGAAAATCACAGTGACACTGTTCATGAGCAGAGGTATTAAAATGGCTATGTTGAAAATTTGGTGAACAAATTCCTAAGAATGACTGTTTTACGAGAGTGTGTTGAGCAGTTCCTACGCATGCTCATAAGTTTGCGAATTTTCAATATTTTTACTTCAGATTTTCAACATTGCCATTTTACCACACCTCCTTATGAACAGTACAGCTGTCATTTTTCACATCTTGCCCAAAATGTGTTTCCACCCATGTAGCGCACAATGGCGCAGTCGGTGTGCGAAATCAATGTATGGGACACATTAAGAAAATCACAGTGACACTGTTCATGAGCACAGGGTCTTAAAATGGCTATGTTGAAAATTTGTGAAAAAATTTAAAAATGACTGTTTTATTTAGAGTGCGCTATAGTTCCTATGCACAGAAGTTTGAATTTTCAATATTTTCACCAAGATTTCAACACTGCCATTCTAACATTAATACACCTCTTTATGAGCAGTACAGCTGTCATTTTTCATATCTTGCCCAAAATGTGTTTCCACCTATGTAAAGCATTACGGCTTAGCCCGGTGTGCTTAAATCAATGTATAGACGATAAGAAAATCACAGTGACACTGTTCATGAGCAGAGATCTTAAAATGACTATGTTGAAAATCTGGTGAACAATCTCCTAAAAATGACTGTTTTACGAGCGTGCGTTACGCAGTTCCTATGCACGCTCGTAAGTTCACGAATTTTCAATATTTGCACTCCAGTGACTTCCAAATACCTAAACAGCACATACATGCAAGCAACATTCAGCATTAGCCAATGCTTGTTTATAGAGCTTTATGCTTAAGCACTGCTCTAGAAAAGTACAACTGGATTTCTTTCAACTTTTTTGGCTGCACAGATGTTTCCCTGGCATTGGCACTATTGGCATGAATGGCTCAGCCATGTAGATTCTTGAGGCTTTGCTGATTATAAGAGAATTGTAAGCGAGACAACTGGGAACTGGCCCTGATGTTTTGATTGGACCCCCAGGCACTGGGAAAGCAACCTATTCTGTAGATCAGGTAATGATCTTTTTATCATAATAGCACAGACATCTAGAAATCAAACAGTATTGTTCAGTAACCAGGAGGTCAGGAGAGACCACACAGCAACTGCCACACTATGGTGGAAAAATATTTTTCAGCAAATATAGCAAAATGGGCAATCAGAGCAGGTAGCATCTGTTGAAGCAGTACAACACAATTATAACAATAACAAAGTTGTACAAAACTGCTGATATTTTGAGCATCAAAACTAAGGATAAAATATGAGTTTGCCACAATAATTTGTAGCACTGTGCAAACCATCTTTTGTTTCTATTATTTAGTATTATATATCATTTCACAGTTTGATTCTAGTGGCCAGTTGCACTTCAAGGTTTCATTTTTGTATGTTTTTTAAGTATTCAATTGACATGAGTGGTTAGAATCGTTCAGCTGTATTATGGAAGGTATCAATAATTCCTTAACAAATATACGGTTTTGACAAAGCATAGCTTTAATACTTTGGCTTTGCCTTGGCATTGCTTAAATTAGTATTGTTATATCTTCCAAAGTATTTGATTTTCTGGCCATACCAATTCAGTTATGAATTGTCAACAAATTGATATCCTGGTTTGGCTTCCTCCGAACTACTGGTATGTTTGTTTTCACAAAACAGCTGTCATTCTTAAGCAGGTCTGATCTACTTAAATATATGTATACCACAATTGTGATTAGGAGGTTTATATCACCAGTATATATGTTGGTCACATTTGTATCAAATAAACCTAATGAACTTTGAGATGCATGGCACAGGATAATATTGAAGTAATGAAGTATACCTTTAAGAAAGCTTCCTGTTTTTGAATACTGAATGGCCTGAACTGATTTCTCAAATGCACCAATAAAATCTGAGTGAAGTGCTTCACACCCTCACCCCCTGAAAAAACTCTGGGGTGTTTTGGGCATGGAGGAGCTGTATTTCAGTCCTTTAGATGTATTTGAATCAAGCACTCCTGCAAATAAATTTTTAGCATTAGCTAAATTCAGCTGAGAGTCATGTTATCTTTGAGACCGATGCCATTTGTAATGGTGTGCTGTGGCCTTTTGAACTGATTACATTTGTAGGGGTTTAGGCACTCTGTCAGCAGCACCCAGACTCAGCACTGCAGAGCAGGTGCATTTTTCTTTTCGAACATTATGAATTGTCATCTCCTTTGTAGTCTGTCTTTTCAGTCCTGGTTCCAATCTTTGCCCTAATTTTGACCACCAGCTTGCCAGCTTTCACTGGGTCTCCAAAAATATACCTCTTGTCTGCTTTAGTCACTGGAAGCTTTACTGGCATCTGTAGGGAGTGAATGACTGCCAACTCCCCGAGGAAAGCTCTCATCTCATTGAAGGATTTGCATCTTTGCCATGTGGCAAAGCTGAAATCTAGGAGCAAGTTCAGGAAGTCTCCTTGTTCCATAAACAGCTACCTAGTTGTACATGCTGCTGACATGATTTGGTCTCTTTCTGAGACTGTTGGGGCACCAGCAACAGTGTTCTCAGTCTAGTATCTGGGTCTTTTCTGTGGTGGGGTGTGACATGTACTAGGATTCACTGAAACCTGGCTGAAACCACATAACTCTGATGCCTGCTGCAATCTTTTGGGCTATGCCCTCATTCACCAAAAGACCTGGAAAAAAGAAGGGTGGTGGCGTTGCGCTATATGTAAAAGAACATATATCAACCACCATTGTTAGCCGCTCCAGTCCCCTCTCTCCCAGTGAATGGCTTCTTGTTGAGCTAGCCCTGGGCTCCTCTAAAAAAATCTACCTGGGATGCTGCTACAACCCCCCTACCTGAGATATCCCAGGCTTATCTAACCTACTGGACAGCTAAGGTCTAACCACTCCAACCAGGGACACTATATTAGTTGGAGATTTCAACCTCAACTGGCTAGGCACCCAGGAGCCCAACTATGCTAATCTACTAAAATCCCATAACCTTGAGCAAGCCATCTCCTCCCCCACCAGACATAATGCCCATACACTAAACCACTCCTTACTCAACTGGGTGGCCACAAATCAGGTGGACATCATCCTTCAGGTGGGTATCCTGTCAGATTCTATAAGTGACCACTCCCTTACTTACATCATTCTGGCCACCAAAATTAAACACCCTCCTCCCAAATGCCTCTCTTTCAGAAATTTTAACTGCCCAGACCACACCAGGCTTCTCGATGATGTAAGAGTGTTTAACTGGTCTTCCCTTTACCTCATTGACAATGTGCCATTGGCAGTTAGGTCCTTCACCAATGCCCTTCTTTGGGTACAAGACCTCCACTTACCACTCTCCACTCGTAGGTTGAGGGATGCTACACCTGTTGGATAACCAAAGACATACTGGCCCTAATGAAAGAGACGGACAGCCAGTGGAAGGTTTACAAAGCATCCCCTTCCTCTCAACTCTGGAATGCTTACAGGCACCTACACAACACCTGCAGGCAAACAGCCAAAACACTAAAGCACAGCTTCTACTTCAACCTGCAAATGAACAACCTTGGTGATTCACAACGTTGTTGGACCTCGATAGGGTCATTACTCAATCCGAAGATGTACAGGCAAGTCACTGAACTCGCCTTCCCAATAGGCCCCCTGACAGACTCCACTGAGATTGCACAGAGCTTTAACAAAACATTTATTGACCTCTCTGTCCACCTTACTAGACTTCCCCTCCCAGTCACAATCTAGCCCTAGTAGTCAGGTAGACTGCCTCCCTGCTGGCCACACCCCCTCCTCACCCCCTTCTAGTTTAGGGCCATAGGCCCAGAAATGGTTCCACCCATTCAGGTCACCAGTGGCAGTGTGCCCTGTCATTAGGGTGCCACTGTTTTAAGTCGCCACCCCCTCTTTTTGCAGGGGGCTGTGTCCCAGATCCCCCTACACCCACTTCTAAATATTCTAACTCTGGGAGGTGGACCTCACAGAGGGGGTGGCAAATTCCATCATTTGCTGCCCTAATGATGGGCGCATTGCTGCTGGCACCCTGATGGCCGGAACTGCCCAGAAACTACCTCCAAGCTCTTAAAGTTTTGGCAGTGATGGATTGTTCCTCTTTTTCCTTAAGTTTATCTCTCCTGCAATCATTAAATCCTTCACCTTCCTTTCCAACACAGATCCACACAGGCTGGTCTGTGAACACTTCAAGGTGGGGATGATGAACAAGAGCAGTCAGCCCTATCTATGATCAAGAAATCCAAGGTAAAGCACTCCAGTAATGTACCAAAATCACTCACTCTACTCAAGATCGCAAATTAAAGTAGCTTTATTACTAGATTGTGCTGAGTGTGTGAGATCGGAACTTACCACACTCCACTCGTCTTGGCGTTTTGGGGTATGAACCCTTCATCAGGGGGTGTCGTTCTTTTCAAACTTGCCCTCTCCATGTCCACCATGCCTGATTCCTGGAAGCATGCTAATGTTCTTCCTGTCTTTAAAGCAGGTGATCCCCTCTCTGCCGATAACTACAGGCCCATTTCCCTCCTCCCCCACCTGAGCAAGCTACTAGAGAGAATTGTGCACTCCCAGCTTTCTGAGCAGCTTGGAAAATATTAACTGCTGTGCCTCCAGCAGCATGGTTTCTGCAAGCTCCATAGTGCCACATTGGCCTTAGCCAATTTCACCGTACATATCCTCAGAAACATGGATTCAGGTAAGGTCACAGGTGCTATATTCATGGATCTGACTAAGACATTTGACCTAGTTGACCACCCTCTTCTACACTCTACTCTACACCACCCTGGCTGCTCCTCAGAGACTTCCTCATGGTTTTGGAGTTATCTCAAGGGCAGGTCCCAGTCAGTTACCATTGGGGCTGCATCCTCCCCTGCCCTGCCTGTCTCAACCAGGGTCCCCCAAGGCTCCATTCTTGGCTCTTTATTGTTTTCCATATTTATCAATGAACTTCTGGCAGAAAATCTCTCCTATGAGGCACTTCTCTGTGCAGATCACCTTGTTCTTTTTTTTAACCTTATTTTTATCCTCCTTATTTGCACTGTCACCCCACTCATTCAGAACCCCTCAAGCCTTCTCAATGCTCCTTGGCACCCCCAGAAGTTTGCTCCTAGAGTGACTGGCTGCTCGGAGATCCCTAGGTACCTGGTATACTCCCGGGCAGGTCAAGGGAAGGCATCCCTAATCCTCCCCCTAACAATGGTAGAGCAGTTGGAACACAGCAGAGTCTACCCTGGTGAATGCTGATGATGTGATCTAGCGTTGGAAGGGCCATCACCTAAGAGTGACGGGCTCCATCTTCCTCTCTTCCTGGTGCACCCTTTACCCTGCAGTCACCAGCATGTTAGTAGAGCCAAGTGGGAGGCATGTGTCAAGATGCAACCCTTCCCCAAGGCTCTTGGCTGATGCGGCCCCTCCTGTTGTGTGTCCTGATCTGCATTGCTAATCCCAGATTTACCAAGAAGATGGCAATAAAGCAGCGGGACAGACCTGGAACCCTCCCCAGAGAGGGAGAGCTGCCTTTGGGTGCTCAATCCCTCTTTCTCCTGCTGACCCCCTGGTGGCCCAGGTCCATCACCGAACCCAGGTTGCCGGTGTGGAGCAGGTGTGGCATCCAGCACCTCAACCCTCAGCACCGCCGGGCCAGCTAGATGACCTTGTTCTATACCATACTGACAAGTCACTTGCAAACATCTTCTCCATTCTTACCCTTAATTATGGTGCTACCTACAATTGGTTTACTTCCAAAAAGGCCCTGGTAAATGAAAAAAAAAAGACAAAATCAATGTTATTTGGCTCAAAACCATTCCTCACCAAGGTCTCCAAAGTGGAGTGCTCTCTACTTGTACTCACACCTGTTAGCCCCCTCTCTTGAAACTGTCTCTAGTTTCAAATACTTGGGCATCACCCTGGACCCCTCCCTTACATTCACTGATCATGTTAATATTTCTGTGTGTAGAATTAACCAGAAATTAGGAGCTGCCCACCGGCTAAGACAATTCCTGTCCCATGAAGTGCACCTAGCAATTGTGCAAGGCAACCTTCTACCCCTTATTGATTACTGCTCCCTCATATATTCCCCTATGTTGTTAGTCCTGTGCTCCAGGCTGACATCAGTTTACAACAGCATATGCCACTTCATCCTCCTCGCACCCTTTTCTACCCATCATTGTGACTTATATAAATCGCTTGGCTGGCTCCCACTTCTAGGATGCTTCGACTAAACCTTGGGCTGCCTAATAGACACTATACTCAGAGATGGTCCCCTGTCCCCTTTATTCATCCCTACTCATGAGCAAAGTGGCTACTAGATGCCTCCGTGAATCATCCATCCTCCCCCAGTAGTTCCCAAAATCTCCACTACCATGGGCAGCAAAGCCTTTTCCATCTCTGCCCCCTCCTTATGGAAAAAGCTCCCTTTATTGCTCCACTTGTCCTCCTCCCACTTATCCTTCAAAAGCCACTTTAAAGATTGGCTACTACTGGTAGCAAAATGCTGCTGTCCATCTGTGAAAGCTGGGATGAGCCCCCCTCCACACATTTTGTGGGGTTTCCCCCACTCTTGCGACACCCCTTTCTCTCCAGCTTCATTCCCACCCCCACCCAGCCCTCTCTTCCCTCCTTATAGTCTACTCCACTGCACTTTGCTTATTGTGAACTGTCACACTGAATTCTGAATATCCACCTGGTTGTTACTTGATTTTGTTATTGGCATGCCTTTTTGAGATTGCACTTTACAGTATATGGTTTACCTGGTAATTTGTCACCTTACTGTATTGTTCTCCATGTTCCTGTGAGGATGTATATGGACTTGTTGCTAGCCTACAACTTTACTTTGTATCTTATTGTATTCTCATTTTTATGTTTGCTTGCGTGCATGCGCAAGAAACATTATGCGGCAGCTTAGGAGAGAAGCAGGTTGTGGAGGTGTGGCACTGTGGCAGCCAACAGTGGCACTGCATTTGGGGGCTTGACACTGGTGGACCAATGCAGGCACACTGTGCTGATGACATTGGTTTCTGAAAGTGCCACCAAGTTGAAATGATTTTGCCACTGCAATGAGGGGCTGCCTCATCACTGCAGAGTCAGCTATTCCACTTCAATGAGGGAGCGACCCATCATTGCAGGGCAGTACCTTGCCTAGTGTAACATTTGCTGACCAGGGGCCCACTATGTTGGCATAATGCACCCCCATTTGTTGTGTACCGAGGGGGTGCCCAATCCCCCTCAGCATCATGCGCCCCCCCAAGACAGTCTTTCTTTGCCAACGGGGGGCCCAATCCCCATCAGCTTCAGTCCCCCCTTCCAAGTTTAATTTGCTGATGGGGGAGCCCAATCCCTGTCAGCATAATGACCCCACGATCATGTTTTGCCTGTGTCGAGGAGGGTGCTCAATCCCCCTCGGCATCATGCACCCCCACCCATTTCTATGCCGACAGGGGCCCAATCCATGTTGGCTTCAGTCCCCTCTTCCCACTTCCAGTTGCCAAGGGGGTGCCCAATCCCCCTCGGCATCATGCGCCCCCCAATTGTTTCTGTGCCAACGGGGGGCCCCATCCCTGTTGGCTTCGGTCCTCCTCCCCACTAATGCAGGTGGTACACTGGGAGCCCACCCTAGTGTACCAAACAACACCTGCAAAAAGAAAACTGACCTCATCTTTTTTTTCCTGTAAAACAAGAAACGGTCCTCATGGTTTCTTCTGCCCCTCCCCAACCCGCACTCACCCTCTGCACCCTTGCCCTCCCCACACACCATCACCCCATACTTACCTCCAGAACCTGGCACGATAATCTTCGGGGGACCAGGAACATGTCTGCACTCTTCAAAGCCGTCCGCGAACTGAAGAAATGCTGGTAAGCTGTATAATGGCATAAATAGGGTTTTTTCAACTTTGGTGCATATCTCGGTCATTTTTTGGAATTTTGATACCAAATTTTCAACATGGGGTTATTGAGACCCCTCCTCATGAATTCAGCCACTGTTATGGCATTATTCAGTCCCAAAAGGTTATTTTGTGGTCACTGCACAGAATCACCTTTCGGGACCGATTATCGAAACAACATTGCCACTGTTCATGAGGTGGGCTCTCAGAAAGCCTATGTTGCAAATTTGGTGACGAAAGTCTATAAAATGACTGTGTTACAAGTGTGCATTGTGCATTTTCCATGCACCCATGTAACTTCGCAAATTTGTAATATTTTCATGCCAGATTTTCAACACTGGCATTTTTTTCACACCTCCTTGTGAACAGTACAGCTGTCATTTTTCACATCCTGGCCAAAATGTGTTTTCTCACTTCTGGTTCAGAATAGCGTGGTCGCTGTGGTAAATCAGTGTTTGGGACAGATTAAGATAGAGCGAGTGAGAGAGGGGGAGTGAGCAAGCTCAACTGAGCTCTGTCAGGAATGCTGCAGATTTCTTTGTGGGCAGAAAAAGGCGCCAATGCAGGCAGGGACCCAGTACAAAGGGCAGCCTGCAGCTGGAAGAAACAGAATGAGCGAGTGAGAGAGGGGGAGTGAGCGAGCTCAACGGAACTCTGTTGGGACTGCTGCAGATTTCTTTGTGGGCAGAAAAAGGCGCCAATGCAAGCTGGAGCCCAGTACAAAAGGGTAGCCTGCAGCACCGGGAGAAACAGAATGAGTGGGTAAGAGAGGTGAAGTGAGCAAGCTCAATGGAGCTCTACCAGGACATCTGTGAACTTCCTCATGGGCAGAAAAAGGTGCCAACACAGGCAGGAGCCCAGTACAAAAGGGCAGCCTGCAGTGCCAGGAGAAACAGAATGAGTGAGTGAGAGAGGGGGAGTGAGTGAGCTCAACAGAGCTCTGTTGGGACTTCTGTGGATATCTTTGTGGGCAGAAAAAGGCACCAACGCAAGCAGCAGCCCAGTACAAAAGGGCAGCCTGCAGCTCAGGAGAAATAGAACGAGCGAGTGAGAGAAGAGGAGTGAGCGAGCTCAACGGAGCTCTGCTGGTACTTTGGAGTTGCCCACCCTCCCACCCACTGTCCTCTGTGGTCCTATATTACAGCACGGTCTCCGGGGTTGAGACAAAGCAATGATTGGATACTTTTAGGATTAGTAATAACACAGATTTAGTTGTTCTGTTCTTTCTCTAACTGAGCTAAATACTGAGCTATACTGTTAGGATTGCTGTAATAATACATATTTATTTGTTCTGTTTATTTCTCTGACAGAGCTGAGTAATACTTGGAGGGCAATAGGATTTCTAACTGGGCTACGTGAAACTATATGAGAGCTGAGAACAAAAAGTATGGTAGCTGAGGGGTGAAAAATGGACAAGGAGGCTTTTGGATTGATACAGTAATACAGTATCTAACAGATAATGGATGAAATTTGAGACTGAATTAACCTGGTTGGCAAGGAGCAGTAGGCGGACTAGTGTGGGGGGGGACCAGGAATTTGAGTAAATAGGGGCCTAACAGTTGTAGTAGGGTACAGAACCTGGGAGTAAAAGCCCGTAACATAAGATGGGGGTCAAAATGGGGCAGGTGCCACATGTCAATAGGGCGGGCATCTTTGGAAGGGTGGTGGGGTGTACAGGGTGTGGGTCTGCCATGATCCTGGACTGGGCTTGGAGGATGGGGGAGAGTATGGTCTGTAGATGACTGGCTAGTTTGAGGGAGGAACTGCGGAGGTTAGGGAGGAGTCTAAGTGGCAGGGCAGATGAGTATGGTAGGCATCCTGGCTGGGGGGATAGGGGATGGCAAGGGGGGACGGAGAAAGAACAACTAGGGACTGAAACCAACCCCAGTATCAGAGGCACTAGCAGAAAGGGAGGAGAAGGGAGGGGTGTTCGAGGCAGGGTGGACCTCCTGATGGGGAGAACATGTAACATACGAAATTTGCCAGCAGATAAAGGCCTAGAGGTCTATCAAATCTGCTCGAATGTGCAGCTAGCACCCCTTATTCTGCAGCTGCCCCTCCCTTCCACCCTTCCCCTTCATTAACCCTCCCCCTTGTCCTGTCCCATCCCCTTTTGAAGCAGTCCACTGTTCTACTGGATACCACTTCTGCAGGTAACGATTCCACCCAGCCACCACCCTCTCTGTAAAAAAGTGTCTCCTCATCTCCCTCCTGAACCTTCCTCCCTCCAGTCTCATATCATGGCCCCTGGTGTCCCTCCCCTCCCTTACTTTGAACAGCCCCTCTGTACCTGTCTTGTTTATTCCTTTCATGTATTTAAAGGTTTCAATCATGTCACCCCTGTCCCTCCTCTCCTCCAGTGAGTACATGTTCAACTCCTTCAACCTCCTCTCATATGATAAGTCCCCCAGCCCCTTGATAATCTTTGTCGCCCTGCGCTGTACCCCCTCCAGTAACTTAATGTCCCTCTTCAGATACGGGCGCCAGTACTGCACGCAGTACTCCAGGTGTGGTCTAACTAGTGACCTATACAGTGGCAGAATCACCTCCTCCCTCCTCGAGGATATACCCCTTGCAATACAACCCAGCATATTGTTGGCCTTTGCAGCTGCCTTCCTACATTGTGCTGAGTTGTTCATTGACCCTAATGAGCACACCCAGATCCTCTCCTCCTCTGTCTGGGCTAGTTGCACTCCCCAGCTGGTAACTCCTCCTGGGTTCTTCATCCCAAAATGCAGCACCTTGCACTTTTGGCATTAAACCCCAGTTGCCAGGTGTCTGACCAGGTTTCAAGCGTTGCCAGATCATCCTGCAACCCTGCCATCCCCCAGGTCATCCACCACCGCTTACCTTGGTATCATCAGCAAACAGACTGATCTTGCTCTTGATGTCCCATGATATGTCTGCAATGAATATCCCAAACAACACTGGTCCCAACACCGAGCCCTGTGGAACACCGCACTGCCCTTGGGTGTGAGAGCTCCCACCCACCACCACCCTCTGTTGCCTTCCCTGAAGCCAGTTCCTACCCAGCTCACCAGCTTTGCACCCGCCCTGTGCCTACTAACTTTCTTCCCAGCCTTCCATGCGGCACCGAGTCGAATGCCTTACTGAAGTCCAGATACAGGACATCCACTGCATGGCCCCTGTTCAGTTGCCTAGTTACCCAGTCATAGAACTCGACCAGGTTAGTTTGGCAGGGATCTGCCACGTATGAAGCCATGCTGTCTACTGTCCTGTAGTCCTTTGGTCTCTAGGAGGGCCACCAGCCTCTCCTTCAGGATAGTCTCCATTAGCTTACCCACGATGGATATGAGGCTCACTGGTCTGTAGTTTCCCGGTTCATCCTTGTGGAGGGGCACCCCATGAGCCATCATCCAGTCCTGAGGTACACACCCTGAATGTAGTGAGGCATTAAATAGGTCTGCCAAAGGTCCTGCAAGGACCTCTGCCAGCTCCTTCAGTACCCTGGGGTGGATGCCATCTGGGCCTGGTGTCTTGTCCACCCTCATTGCCTTCGAACCCTCTCAAACTCTGCCCTCCATGATTTCCCCATCTGTCACCACTCCCCCCCCCCCGCTTCTGCCATTTCTCCCACCTTGGGTGTCACCCCTCTTCTCTTTAGTAAATACTGAGCAGAAGTACTCATTTAGTGCTTCCGCCTTATCGCACCCTGCTTCCACCCAACCTCCCTCCTTTCTAATCCTTACTATATGGTCCTTACAGCTCCTTTTCTCCCTGATGTACTTAAAGAAGTCCTTCTCCCCCTTCTTAATGCCTTGTGCCAGCCTGAGTTCCGTAGATGCTTTGGCTCCCCTTACTGCCCTTGTCATCTCCTTCGATTCTGTCAAGTACTCCTCCCTGTCTTCCCCTCCCTGTTTTCTTGTACTCCTAAAGCAGCTCTTTCCTCCTTACCTTTTCCATGACCTCCTTGCTCAACCAGCTCGGTTTTAGCCCCAGCCTTCTTGCTCTGGGCTTTGCAACAGGTTTGGTTGCCTCCACTGTCCCCAGCTTTATGAGCTCCACCTCTGGTTAGTGTCCATACTAGATTGAATTCTGGCCAGGTACCCTTTTACCACTTCCCCATCCTCCCAAAGTCGGCCCTCCTGAAGTCCAGCACTCTTGTGCCAGATTCCACCCTTCCTTGACCATATCCAATGTGAGCCATACTGAGTGGTGGTCACTCCTGACAGCGTTCCTCCACTGTAGTTCTCTCACAAAGTCCCCATTTGCCAGCACAAGGTCAAGGGTATTCCCAACCTGGTTGGTTCACTGACCATTTGCAGCAGGAAGCTGTCCTGGAAGGCATCCAGCAGTACCTGCTCCCTTCTGTTCCTGGTTGTTGTTGTGCTCCAGTCCACTCCTGGCATGTTGAAGTCCCCCACAATCACCACATTACCCTTCTTGCAGGTCCTCCTGATCTGTCCCGCAAGTTCCCTGTCTAACTCCTCCGTCTGAGATGGTGGCCTGTACACCACTCCCATTCTAAGAATCCTATTCTTGGAATCCTGGATTTGCACCCAAAGTGACTCTGTACTACCCTCCTCCCCTTCCTCCCTTACACACTTCAGTCCTTCCTTCACATATAGTGCCACCCCCCCTCCTTTCCCAATCACCCTGTCCCTATGAAATAACCTGTACCCTGGTACAGACAGGTCCCAGTCATTGTATTGGGTGGCCCATGTTTCTGTGATGGCTGCAATGTCCACCTCTCCTCTGCCATGAGAACCTGTAACTCTGCAGTTTTCCTCCCAAGGCTCCTAGCATTAAGGTAACCACCTTCCACCCTTCCCCCCATCCTGCCCTCCTTTCCTAGCATCACCAACAGTACTTGCCATTTGTCCTTTGTCACTGTTATGGGGGGTTAGCTCATATGGTTTCCCAACCTGTGGTCTCTGCATATCTCTTCCCCAACTGCTACCCCCCACTCCTAGTTTAAATTCCCAACTTCCTCTATGTACTCCTCCATCCTCTGTTTCAACACTTTCTTTCCTCCTCACTCAAGTGTAGTCTGTCCTTGGCATAGAGACTACTGTCCTCCCAGGTCCCTCCCCACCCCCCAACAGCCCATACCCTTTAGCACAACACCAGGTTCTTAGCCATCCGTTAAATTCCTCTATTCTCAGCTTTCTTGTTGTGCTTGCCTTTGGCACCGGAAGTATCTCTGAAAAAGTTACTGATCTTCCTGCCCCTCACATAATTGTGCTAGTTCCTTAAACCTCCTCTGACTATATCTACTGTCTTGTCAGCCAGGTCATTTGTCCCAAGATGTATAATTAAATGAGGCTTGTCCCTACCCCTTCTAGCATATTTCAGAACAGATTGTCCCACCCTTTCCGCTGTCATTCCTGGCATGGCCTCCACCCAAATGCACTATGCCTCTCCCTTGCTACCCCACCTGACTCTCTTAGTATTGAGTCCCCCAGAACTAAGATTCCACCCTCTTACTCCTGCTTGCTTCCATTCATCTCCTCTCTCATTTCCAGCTCCTCTTCTTCCTCCTGCACATTATTTCCCTTTACCCCTGTTGCAATTCTCCCAGCAGAACTTCCCCACTCCACTTTGGTCCAGGCATTTATCAATTACTCCTCTAATTTCATCATTTCCTCCTCCACCGTCTTCCTCTCGTAGTGCAAAACTATTTTCTAAAGACCCTTCACAAATGCCCGCCCTCTCTTCATAGTAACCTGTTCTCTCCTTTCCACTCCATGACTTTTGCCACTTCTTCGCCTCCCTCACAAGTCCCTATCTCCTCCTTCCATTTGTCTTTTGTCTCATGACCTGGTTTCCCGGCAACTCGTTCTTCCTGGCCTGGGCCCTTTGTCTCTGCTTCCTTCTTCTGACCCTCTCCTCACCACTGTTGGCTTAAATCGCTCTCCCTCATCTCCCTTCTTCCTCCCTCCAGTATTGGGCTAAACCCACCCCAATCTGCCTTGCCTGTCTTAGTTCCCTCCTGACCCTCAATCTCCTTTCTAA
The DNA here is from genome assembly GCA_016271365.2 of Neoceratodus forsteri. NCBI lineage: Eukaryota > Metazoa > Chordata > Ceratodontiformes > Ceratodontidae > Neoceratodus > Neoceratodus forsteri. Next base: position 1,144,235,576 of record CM057453.1, read on the forward strand.
GTTTTTCTATGTGGTTGCACACTAAACATCCTCCCACACTCCAGGCAATTTTTAGAAAGATTGGTGCACCGCAGTTGTTGCAGCCTACCACCCTTCCCATTGCTGTGGTTGCCCACCAGCGACCCCCCACCCTTCCAGATGCAGGATGCCAAACACTCCCCCAAGTCTCCTCTCTCCCCCCCTCTATCAGTGCAAAACATTTTCTTTATTTCCCTTACCTCCTTTGTTGCACACGTTTAGATATATTGAGCAACTGCTTTTATATTCCTATCCTTCCTATCCACACTCAAAAGAGACTTTAAGTAGCCATTGCACAACCTTCTTCAAACTCCTACTCTCCTTTCTCCACTGCAATATCAATGCAATAAGTAATAATGAAAGCTCCTAGATTTGCATTTACTTCCCTTCCACTGAGATAGCAGTCACCTCTTCACTTGCTGCTCTTCCTTTCCTGGATGTCTGGTTCTGCTATGACAGGTGCATATCCTTTGCCTGTTTGAGGAAGTGATGTCAGAACCCTGGTATAAAGGAAATAATGGACATGGGGTGGTGGGGTGAGGGTGGGTGGGACCAGCCCAAGTCTTCCAGAAACGATCAGGTAGCTGAGACCTCTGGTCAGACCATTAGCACCCTTCCCCCACTCTGCACTAAAACTTTGCAGCTAGCGAAGCTAGCAACAATGAATCACCATGCTACTCAAAGCCCCCAAAATAGGTTTGCTACCCAAAGAAACAGGACTCCAATTCAAACAGCTTCACCAACAACACATCAAAATAGGCTTGGAATGAGAAGATATAGGTCTCCAATTCAAAGAAACGGACCCAGTTAAATCACAATTATGTTTTAAAACAGAAGAAATAGGCCTCTACCAATGCAGCCTGCCACACAGTGAATCAAACAAATGAGCCCACTTATAGCTACCAAAACAGGTTTCAAAATTTCAACAGCCCCAAACAATACCCTGCTAGCCCTTAGTAGTAAGAAATAAAATAAATAACCTTCTACCAAGTAGAATCCACAAAAAACAATGTAAAAAACAACAAGAAGCTACTGTACTGTAGGTCTGATCCTGTCCCCCTTCTAGTTCCTTCTGAGAAGCCAAAGCACTGCACACCTGATTTAGCTCTGCCTCCCTAACTGAGTGAGACCTGGCCAGACCATTAACACCCTTCCCCCACTCTGCACTAAAACTTTGCAGCTAGTGAAGCCAGCAACAATGAATCACAATGCTACTCAAAGCCCCCAAAATAGGTTTTCTACCCAAAGAAACAGGACTCCAATTCAAACAGCTTCACCAACAACACATCAAAATAGGCTTGGAATTAGAAGATATAGATCTCCAATTCAAAGAACCAGACCCAGTTAAATCACAATTGTGTTTTAAAACAGAAGAAATAGGCCTCTACAAATGCAGCCTGCCACACAGTGAATCAAACAAATGAGCCCACTTATAGCTACCAAAACAGGTTTCAAAATTCCAACAGCCCCAAACAATACCCTGCTAGCCCCTTAGTAGTAAGAAATAAAAGAAATAACCTTCTACCAAGTAAAATCCACAAAAAACAATGTAAAAAACAACAAGAAGCTACTGTACTGTAGGTCTGATCCTGTTCCCCTTCTAGTTCCTTCTGAGAAGAGACCACAAGGAGTACCAAGTGAGAGAGCAGATGGCTGCAGGTATGGAGTGTCGGGGTGGGACCAGAGGTGGTACGGAGGGGAACAAGTGGGGGGGGCCGATAGGGGGAAGAGATGTAGGAGGGGTATCGACTAGGAATAGATTCAAGTCTCTGCTATGGGAAAGAGAAGGGGAGCAGGAACATACTGAAGGGGGAGGACAAGCAGGGCATGAGAGGAATGACAACAAGTAGGGGAAGAGATAGCGAGGATGAAAGGATAGAAGGGGCTAGTAAGGAAGGAGGAGGTGGTGACTGGAGGAGAGAAGGCTACGGGAAGGGCGAAGGATGGGAGGGGCATCACTATCGGGGTAGAAGGGAATGGGGGCTGTAAATCGACAACAATGGGGATAGGAGAGGGGTTGGAAATCAGCAGGGGAGGAGGGGAGGTCAACATGGGAAGCCCAGTAGGAAGTAGTCAGGCTTGGGAAGGGGTTCAAGGGGGATGGGAGAGAAAGAGAAAAGGGTTGAGGTGGAAGTAGGGGGTACTGATACAGGGGTCACAGAGGGTGCAGCTGGCGGGGGTAAGGAGCAGGGAAGAATGAATACTGGGGTGGTGGGAGGGGCATTAGAATGGAAACGGGGTATGGGAAGGGGGGTACTCATCCTGGGGAATTCTATACTGAACGGGGTGAGATGGGGCAGAAGGGGGGAAGGCACAGTCGTATTTGGGTTGAAGCTATTCCCAGGTTGACTGCAGGAGGGGCAGGGAAGGTACTGTTCAAGTATGCAGCAAGGGGGAGGTAGAAACCTCATTTAGTGTTGCATGTGGGTACAAACGACCTGGCGGGATAGACTGTGGAAGAAGTGAGGGGGAGGTTTGAATAGTTGTGCAGGCAGTGTGAGAGGGTGGGGGAATTCGGTGGCATTCTCGGAGGTACTCCCGGTACGATGTGCAAGCATGGGGAGGAAGGGAAGGATTGAGGAGTTCAACGAGTGGCTGAGGGATTGGTGCCACACCAAAATTATGGGTTTGTGACTAACCAGGATAGGGTCTGGGGGAATAGTGACTTGTACACGGGGGACAAGCTATACTCGAGCAGGGAGGGGAAGGGAGTATTAAAGGTGGGATTAGAGGGGTATATCTCTACTAAGGTGGATTTAAACTAGTGGGGAGGGTGGCCAAAAGATTGAGGTTGGTAGAAAGGTCCGGACAGGGGAAACTAATGAGCTCAGCCATCTAGATATAGGTAAAGGTGGAGGTGTAGTAACTCTGGGAGGGGGCGGGCAGAGTGGTCTGAGTATAATACGGATGGCACCACTACCTAGTAAGAATAAGGAGGAGAAAAGGTGCAGACTACCGTGAGGAGGGACACAGGCCAAGGAGGAAAAGAGTGAGGAGAAAGAGGGGTACGGGTGGAAGGTGGTCTCTCTCAACACAAGAAGTCTGGGGAACAAAACGGCAGAGCTTCAGGTGCTCCTTTCAGAAGGGAAGGTGGACACTGCTGCAGTGACAGAGGCTTGGGCTACAGAGTACCATGATTGGGACTTGGCAGTCCTGGAATACAGGATATAGAGGAGGGACTGGGTGGTTGGAAGGGGGGGTTGCACTCTACATGAGGGAAGGGATTAAATGCATAAGGGATGAGGGAGAAGAGGACAGGACAGAGGCACTTTGGGTGCAGCTCCTGGACTCCAAGGGCAGAAAGCTGAGTCTGGGAGTGGTGTACAGACCACCAGCCCAATCCAGGGAACTGGATGGGGCATTGGCAGAGCAGATAAGGAGGGTGTGTAGAAGGGGGAGTGTGGTGATAGTGGGGGATTTTAACCTACCACAGGTTGACTGGAGCACCCCAGCCACTAGCAGTGCCAGGGAGCAGGTGCTCCTTGAAGCATTCCAGGACGACCTTCTGATGCAATTGGTAAGTGGGCCTACAAGGCTTGTTAGCACTCTGGACCTAGTACTGGCAAATGGGGAGGCGGTGAGGGAGGTAAGGGTGGAGGACCCACTAGCAGGTAGTGACCACCAAACAGTGTGTCTCATTGTCGTGCTGGGCAGGGAGACAGGAGGCATGGGCACTAAGGTGGTGGACTTTATTAGGGTGGACTTTGGGAGGATGGGAGCAATACTGCAAGGGAGATTCCAGGATATAAGGCTGGGGATGGATACAGAACAAAAGTGGGGAGTCATAAAGACTGGGCTAACAAAGGCCACAGTAGCCTGCACCAAGGCCAGGAATAAGAAGAGCAGAGCCAAAAAACCATGCTGGCTGAACAAAGAAGTGCTGCAAGGGGTGAGGGCAAAGACAGCTGCATACCGCAAGTACAGGAGAACTGGGAAGGGAGGGGATAAGGAGGCTTTCTGGTATTGGTCAAGGGAGGTTGCCAGGAGGGTGAAAAAAGCTAAGGCCTCCAGGCAATTAAGGTCCACACAGGGCATAAAGGGAGGGGAAAAGGACTTTTTTAGGTATGTCAGGGAAAAGAGGAAGTGCAAGGAACATATTGTGAGGATAAAGTGGGGAGAGGATTGGGTGGACAAGGGGGAGGAGCAAGTGGAAATTCTAAATGAGTACCTCTGCTCCTTTTTCACTAAGGAGAGGGACAGTCCATTACCAGAATGGGCTGGGGGTGGGGAAAGGGGGGGAGGTGATGGCCAAAGTGATGACAGGGAGTAGGGTGCTTGAGGGGCTGAGGGCAGTAAGGGTGGACAAGGCACCAAGTCCTGATGGCATCCACCCAGGGTACTGAGGGAGATGGTGGAGCTGTTGGCTGAGCCGCTGGCAGATCTGTTCCAACACCTCCCTGGAAACGGAGTGTGTGCCCCAGGACTGGAGGGTAGCCCATGTGGTTCCCATACACAAGAGTGGGCCTAGGGAGGAGCCAGGAAGTTATTGGCCGGTAAGTCTCACATCCATAGTGGGTAAGCTTATGGAGGCTATGCTGAAGGAGAGGTTGGTGGCATTCCTAGAGAGTAATGGCCTCCAAGATGGGCGGCAACATGGGTTCATCTCAGGAAGCTCTTGTCAAACCAACCTAATAGAGTATTATGACTGGGTGACAAGGCAGTTGGACAGGGGCCATGCGGTACATGTCCTGTACTTGGACTTCAATAAGGCCTTTGATACAGTGCCTCGTGGGAGACTGGGGGGAAGCTGACGGCGGTAGGGGTGAGAAAAAAGCTGACTAAATGGATAGAGAACTGGTTACAGGGGAGGGTATAGAGGGTGGTGGTGGGGGGGAGCTCTCGGCACCCAGAGCAGTGACATTCAGGGTGCCGCAGGGATCAGTGTTGGGTCCAGTGCTGTTTGGGCTCTTTAACTCCGATATAGCACATGGAGTGGGGAGCAGGGTTAGTCTATTTGTAGATTATACCAAATTAGGGGTGGTGGTGGATGAAGAGAACAAATGGGAAAAACTGCAGGGGGACCTAACCAAACTAGAGATATGGTCGGTGGAGTGGCAGCTAGGATTCAACACAAAGAAGTGTAAGGTGATGCACTTTAGGGCTAAGAACCAAAAGAGGGACTATTGGTTGGGGATCACAGAGGAGGAGAAGGACCTAGAGGTGTTGGTAACTAGGAGCATGAACAACTCGGCCCAATGCAGAAGAGCAGCAATGAAGGCAAGCAAGATGCTGGGGTGCATCGGAAGCAGGTTCTCATCTAGACACAGGGATGTGATCCTACCTCTCTACAGATCATTGGTCAGACCGCACCTAGAGTACTGTGTGCAATACTGGAGGCCATACCTGAGGAGAGATATGAAGTTACTGGAGGAGGTGCAAAGGGGGGCAGCAAAAATGTTAAAGGGGATGGAAGGAAAGGAATATGAAGTTAGGCTGAAGGAGCTGAACATGTACACACTGGAGGAGAGGAGGGATGGGGGATACGATTGAAGCATTTAAATACCTGAGGGGGTAAATAAACCTAGCACCGAGGGGGTGTTTAAACTGAGGAGTGGAAGAGAGATGAGGGGGCATGAACTAAGGTTGGAAAAGGAACATTTCAAGAGGGAAATGAGGAGGGACTACCTCTCTGAGAGGGTGGTGTCTAGTTGGAATGCACTGCCAGAGAGGGTGGTAGCATGTAGGACAGTTGATAGCTTTAAGAAGGAGTGGGATAAAGCAAGTGGAAGAGTCGGGGGGCAGGGGCTGGGACAAACGGGAGGAACTGAGGAGGAGGAGGCTGGGGCAGCTGCAATCTAGGGTGCTAGATGCACACTCGGGCAGATTTACATAGACCGATTGGTGTGTTCTGCTGGAAGATTTGTATGTTCGTATGTTCATATGTTCATATGTAAAATCACAGTGACTTTGTTCATGAGCAGATGTCCTAAAAGGCCTTTGTTGAAAATTTGGAGACAAACATCCATAAAATGACTGTGTTACAAGCATGCATTGTGCAGTTTCCATGCACCCTCATAACTTCACAAATCTGTAGTATTTTCACTCCAGATTTTCAACATTGGCATTTTTTCAGGCCTCCTTATGAACAGTACAGCTATCATTTTTCACATCATGCCCCAAATATGCATTTACACATCTGGCCCAGAACTGCGCAGTTGCTGTGGGAAATCAATGTTCAGGACAGATTCAGAAAATCATAGTGATAGTCTTCATGAGCAGAGGTCACAAAATGCCTATGTTGAAAATTTGGTGAAATAATTCCACTAAATGACTGTGTTACGCGCATGCGTTGAGCAGTTTCCACGTACGCTCAGAAGTTTGAGCATTTTTAATATTTTCACTACAGATTTTCAACATTGCCATCTCTTCACACCTCCCTATGAATGGTACAGCTGTCATTCTTCACATCCTGCCCAATCTGCGTTTTTGTACATCTGGTGCACAATGGCACGGTCGCTATGGAAACTCAAAGTTCGGAACACATTGACAAAATCTCAGTGCCACTGTTCATGAGAAGAGGTCCCAAATACTTTCATAAGGTTGGGGTCTGAAAACGGCCATGTTGAAAATTTGTAGTGCAAATACCAACAAACGCCCGGGGTGTTAGGGTTTCTAATCATAATGTCCCACCATGTACAGACTGACAGGCATCAGGGGTGTGCCTTTGGATTGCCAGCTGTAATGTTGATGCCATTCCACCCCCCACCCCACCACCCTGCAGGCAGTGACAGGCATCAAGGTTTGCCTTGGACTTTTGGGCCCCAGAATTCACCCCATTCTCCTATACTGCACCCTTTCAGCGTATGTCTTTATGGAGTGGGGTGACTGTAAAGCTGAACACCCAAAGGCACACCTCAACACGTGTCGGTGTCTGCTGGCTAGGGTGAAGTGAAATGGCATGAACGTTATGGGAAACAACCCAAACGCATACCCCAATGCCTGTCCTTCTCTGCAGGGTGAAGGTGAGGTTGGCATGAAGGTCAATACTTCACTGTCATTACTATTCTGCATCTCTCTAACTCCTACATTTCCAATGCTAATACCAGCAAGCAAACATTCGGCATTGACAAATGCTTGTTGTTAATACCCTCTGTATTGTAATTTCTTGCACCTCATTGTTAATAGCCTGCATTTTCAGCCATGTTACTCCTCCTGCATTTTGTTTGCTAAATGTACTATTGTTTATGGCCTGGGTCATGCCTGAAAATGGTCCCTTGGATCAGAGCACCTACCTGGTCACCAAAAACATACATACACACATAAACAAACAAATAACTAAATAAATACAAAAACATGATAAGCCCTCTCAATGGTAGTCTGTGATGATAGCGACTGTATTTGGGTGACTGTCATAATGGAGACCCATATGACGGCGCTTTCATTGTGGGCGACTGTACCGGGATGGTGAAAGTTTTGACCGCAAAGGTATGATGGGTGACAGGAAGGGAGGGTGGGCGACAGGATGTGGAGAGATGGGGAACAGGGATGTGACCCAAGGGGAGCCTGCTTCCACTGAGCCAACCATGTGGCGTGGTAGGTAGGGTGCATGGCTCCGACGCAGCAGGTCCTGGGTTGGGGACGGATGTTTGTTTTTGCGCTTCCCACAGCTAAGGGACTTAGTTTTTTTTTTTTGAGCCGGGATGTGCCCCCATCCCCAACATGCACCCCCTTGGAGTTGAGAATCTATATTTAGAGGCTGTGGGGGGCAAAGCCCCCCCCGCATGCACAAGTCCTGATAGCCTTTTTCTGAATATTGCCAAAAATGAATTTGACGATAATGCAGGTCGCTATAATAGCAACCGTCTTTATGCAGTCACTATTATCACATAGAACCCTCTCAATAATTACCGTTACCTCCAGATGAAGCAGTTCAGTTCAGTTCATTTCAGTTCAGTTTATTGAACAACAAACAGTATTGTCATTACAACAAATTACACATTTGTTTATACAAAACATTCATAAATAACTATAAAAATATGTACAACTACACCTTCAATTATCTTAAATACAGACTTAATAAATAGTTCCATTCCCTTATTCTTAGTAATTCATTGGTATCCAAGGGGAAACTCTTCAGGCTTTTTATATTGCACATACAATATTGAATTTCTCTTCTAACACTTACATGTTAATAGACATAATACAGTTATGGCATTTTATTTGTTATGAATGATATGTCGTGTTTTTTTTTGTTTTCTGTTGTTTTACAAAACATTGCAACTCTTTCTAATATTTCCAAGTTATTTGATTTCATTAAAGTTGTAACTTAATATTTAGTCTCCATGTTTAATGTTGAAAGTATGCTTCCCAAATATAATTTTCCTTCATAATTGTACAGATGCAGCAGTTCAATGAGGAGCGTTGCAATTTGGGGTGCTGGATTCTCTCCCTCACTAGCTTTCGAAAGACCTAGCAGCTGAATATTGGTGGCTCTGGACAATTTTCCCAAGTATTCTTCTTGGAGGTGCAAATGCCTGTTTTCAAGCACCATCTCTGCTGTAGCCGCTATTGCCTATGCAATAGATTCACTTTCCTTGTTCACTGCCATTTTTTGTACATTCAAGTGGGATGCAACACTCATGACACGGGTGGTTTCCCTTCTGGCAACTGCATCATTATATCCAGTGCCTGCACCGCAGTCAGGATTGTTTGCAGTGTTAACTCCCTAGTTCCATTGGTAAGGCTCAAAGTTGACTGTGACGTTCTTTATCAGGTCCACTAGTGGGCTTCCTCTTCCCTCCACCTCCCGAATCTGAAGACTTTGGATGAAAACTGCACAGTATGCTTTTACAGATCCAATATTAGCAAAGTCCAGTCTCTAGTAGTATCAAAGATAATCTTTTTGTAATCCCAATGTAAGTTAAAACTGTAAAATGTAAAGTTTGATCTGCCAGAGGCACAGAGTTTTGAAAAAAAAAAACAGGTTGCCTCAATGGCAGCAAGCGGTGCCACACCAACATTCGTACTTCTTTCCTCTCCTGAACTTTGCACCTCATCCAGAATATTGTGTCATAGAATTTGTTCCTCAAAAAAAATTGTTCACTTTCCAAATTGTGCTTCTCCTGAAATTTGTGACTTATTCTGCCAAACTTTTTACCAGCTGCACCCCCTAAAATTAGCAGTCCATCTGTTGGCCTCTTGCCCCTCCCCAGATTCCTACCATTCCTGAAATGTGCACCCTCCTAATATTTGTAAGCTTTGTCTTTCCCATAATGTGTGCTCTTGTCCTTCCTAACATTTGTTTAACAACCTATCTAGGGTTGGACTGCAGAAATAAATAAGTGAGCAGTTTGTTTAACAAACTGCTGTATCAAGGGTTGGGCTGCATAAACAAATAAGGGTGTTGGTGTTACACCCTATGTATTGTAGCCCTGCATGTGAAATAAAGTGGTATGTTTGGTGTTATGGTTTATCTAGAGTAAGCCTGCAGATAAAGGCATGGGGTGTACAACCTATTTAGAGTAGCCCTGCATATGCAGGTAGAAAGTGGGTTTTGTTGTTAGAGCCTAGCCTGTGACAATAGTAGGGTAAAGGGTAAGTCAGCAGCAAATACATAAGGAGAGATAGAAGCAGAAAAGGGCTAGGATAAGGAAAACAGGAAAATCCTTATCTAGGGTATATCCAAGAAGAGGGATAAGAGGAAGGCAAAATGAAGGGACAGGAGTAGCGAGGGGATAGGAAGGGGATAATGGGGTAAGCCTATCTAAGGTTGGTAACTATGTGAGGGTAACAGTAGATAAAGTCAAACATGGAAGTGGCGCAATACAATGGAAGCAAAGTTGCAGTCTTTCAGGAGGCTTTCTGGAGACTGAGGTGCTTTTCCATCTGTGCTCATCTCTCTGTGTTGGGAACAGAGGCAGCTGCACTCTAGGTTGGTAAAGATACAGCAAACCTTCTGTTCCACCCAGGGGCCACCAGGATCACCACTGCTCTGCCGCAGGATACCCAGTCAGAGAGGGAATGGATGGATCCTGTGGGATTCCAGGAGAGTGGGAGTAGGAGGGGTAAGTTGTACACTCCTCCACTAATGCTATTGTTGAAAGAGCCCCTGACACCATCGTGGCAACTTTGAAACTTTGCAATATTTAGACACAATTCATTTTATATTTAGTATTTATTTTTCTGTAATTCTCCCCCTACTTAAGTACTAAGGGCATTTGTATGTAAACAGGATCACTGCTCTATCAGTTCTGGCTGTTTGCCTACACATGACATCACAGTTCTGTTTATAACATCACAATCCATTGCTGTGGAGATAATTATGATGCCATAAATGGGGGATTATGATGTCAGGTGTAGGCAAGCAGAAAGAGCAGAGAAGGTCTAAGAAACAGTAAGCATCTTTCATACAACTGTGCTCAGTAATAAAGAAAAAAAAGGAAAGAGTTATAGAAAATACATGAAATATAAATGGAATTGTGTCTAAATCTCACATTTTTTAGGTTTTTCTATTGATGTTTGGGGCTCTTGAAGTCTTTCCTCATACTGTCAGAACGAGACAACCACAACGAGGCTCCCATTGCTGTGGGAGGGGAGGAGGGGTTCCTCAGGAATGGAGTCCCTAATTGAATGCTGTTGCTCCCATTATTATTGTGCATCCTTATTGTTCTGTTAAGTTTCATTAATTTTACTTTGGTGGGATTTTGCTATATACTCTGTACTTTAGTAACTTGTAGTATGCTGTACCCTTTTGCCATCGGTACTTACTCTGTGTGCATGGTTTTGGACGTTTGTAGTCTGTTTCATGTTTTGTAGTGGCTGTTAGAAACAAATAAAATAAACTTAATTAAAAAAGGAATGGAGTCCTTGGAGGGGAAGGGAGGGGAAGGAGAGGCCCCCAGACCAGGAGTAAGCAGCGGCTGGTGGGGACTCCATAAAGTGGAACATAGAGCTGGAGGCTGAGACAGGGAAGGATAGGGATGTCAGGTGAAACATAGAGCTGGAGGCTGAGACAGGGAAGGATAGGGATGTCAGGTGAAACATAGATCTGGAGGCTGAGACAGGGAAGGATAGGGATGTCAGGTGCCTCGTCAGGGAGGCACAAGGAGCAGGTTCTATGGATTGCTAGGGAAGTGGGAGCTGGGAGGGAGCTGGACATCATTGTCCATCTTAATATAAATGACCTAGCTACAGGGAGGGTAGGGGTGGGCCAGGGAAAGGTCGAGGAGCTGAGCAGAATCCTACAGCAGAGTGCACATACAGTGGCATTCTCTGAGATATTACCTATGAAGGGCAGGGGGTATGCAAGAGAACCCCACATCAGGACTTTTATTGACTCTTCGAAGGCATGGTGCATGGAGGAGGGCTTTGGCTACACTGGCGACTGACCTGAGAAGATGGTGACCTCTCTAAGAAAGATGGCCTGCATCTGTCTGAGAAGGGGACTGAAGCGCTCGGAAGGAGGTTTAGATACTACTTGGATAAGCATTTAAAGTAGCTGAGGGAGACAGAAAAAACAAGAGAAGCAGCAGTTGCCTCCCCCCTAAATGGTAGAAAGACAGAGGGGAAGATCCTGAGGGATGACACTATCCTAAGGGCAGCATCACAGGGAGTCAGAGACAGGGACTATGAAGAAAGGGAAACAATTGGGAAAGAGGAGGTAAGTGGGTCAAGGGGTTAAAGGAAAAGGTTAAGCAAAATGGGTGGGTCAGAAGGAACAGCATGTGGTAGTAGGGACAGGCAGGGACAGAAAGCAATGAGCATCGGGCAGGTGGGTGAAAAGCTTTGGAGAACCATGTGTGCTAATGCCAAGAGCCTTTGAAACAAAATCTGCGACCTGAAGACTATCATGGCAGAGGCTCACCTGAATCTAGTGGTCATTACAGAGATATGGTGCACCATGCACCATGACTGGCACATGGCCATACCAGGCTACTAACTTTTTAGGAGAGACAGGGCTAGAAAGAAGGGAGGAGGGGTGGCATTGTATGTAGGGGATGGAATAAAAGCCACTGAAATGCAGATACATCAAGGTAAAGAGGGTTTAGAGGTGATATGGGTCATGCTGGATATGGGCTGTGGGACCTCTATTTGAGTAGGTAGTTTACAGGCCACAAGCACAAGGGAAGGAGATGGACAGAGTACTAGGGGAGACCTTCATCAGGATGGCAAGGGGTGCCATTAGTTGGAGATTTAAATCTACTGGATGTGGAGTGGAACCTACCAGATGCAGTTTTGGCAAGGAGCAGGGCCATCCTAGACTCCCTACAGAAAACTTTTCTCAGGTAGCTTGCAGAAGAACCTACTGGGGTGGGGCAGTGCTGGACTTCGTGCTAACAGACAGAGACAGCATTGCAGGCATCACAGTGGTAAGTCCCGTTGGTATCAATGATAAGTACATGGTGTGGTTCAGTGTAAGGAAAGGAGCTGAGGTGTTCCATATGATGACAAGGGTCCTGGATTTCAGGATAGCAGATTTCAAAGAATGACAGATTGCCTCAGAAAAGGCCTCAGAGGAATAGCCAGGGAGGGGTGGAAGTGCAGTGAAAGAGAATGGGGGGGGGGGTTATCATTAGGGCAATAAGCCCCTGTATGAAAAAGGTAAGAAAAGAGGTTCTCCAAAGAGGTAGCAAAGGCAGTGGAAGAAAAAAAAGCAGCATTCATATGGTGCAAAGAAACTCAAAGGGAAAATGACACAGAAGTGTACAGGCCAGGCAGAAGAAAGCAGGGAAGACACTTAGGACAGCCGATGTGGAGGAAAGGATTACAAAGAAAGTTGGGAAGGGATAAGATTCTTTTTTAGGATATGTCAGTGAGATAATTTAGGGGTGGGATAGTGAGGATAAGGAAGGTGAAAGGGGAAGATGTGCAGAAGATCAAGAAAAAGCTGACATTTTAAACAGGTACTATTGCCCGGTCTTCACAGTAGATGAAAAAGGGGACAGGCCACCAGAGAATAGTAAGACTATAGGAGGGGAGCAGGTAGTACTGAAAGGATTTGCAGCCCTGAAAGTGGATATTGCTATGGTACTTATACATTCCAGAGTACTGAGAGAGACCAGGGAAGTACTATATGCTCCACTGACAGGATTGTTCAATGGCTCATTGGAAACAGGACTGGTTCTGGAGGACTAGAGAAAGGCTGATGTGGTCCCTCAGCATAAGGACAGCAGCAGGGAGGAATCTAGCAACTACAGGCTAGTCAGCCTAACTACAGTGATGGGGAAATTAAAGGAAACCCTGCTAAAACAGAGGCTGACAGATTACCTAGAATTCAACGGGCTGCAGGACCACAGGCAGCACAGGCTCATGGGAAAGGTCATGACAAACATATCTGATAGATTTCTTTGACTTGCTGACCAGGGAAATAAACCAGGGGAGGCCAGTAGACATAGCCTATCTAGACTTCAGCAAGGCCTTCAACACTCTACCGCACAGAAGGCTGATTAGGCAGCTGACCAATTTGGGGGTGGGGCCAAAATGGTAAACTGGATTCACAAATGGCTAATGGATAGGAGGCAGAGGGTACTGGTAAATGGCATGCACTCTAACGATGGGGGCGGGGGGCAGTGGTGTACCACAGTCCTCTTGCATGTCTTCATAGGGGACATTGCAGAAGAACTGGGGGAAGGTGTCTTCTTGCAGATGACACTAAGTCTGCAATAGGGTGCTCACCTAGGAGGGAGTGTAAGCAATGCCCAGGGATCTAGGGAAACTAGAAAAGTGTTTGAAGGTATGGCAGTTGGGGTTCAATGCCAGAAAGTGGCACCTAAAAATCATGCACCTAGGGCAAAGGACCCTGCTGCTGAGCATAGGATGGAGGGAGGAGTTGGCAGCCACTAAGAATGGGACCTCAGGATTATGTAGCAGCAGTAGTAGTAGTAAAACAACTTTATTTATACAGGCAATTTTTTACCACAGGGCCAAAAAAGCCCTTTTTTCATGGCAATCCTGTTAATTACATACTAAGTTTCAAGTTCAGTTCCAGCACAGGGAAATGACTAAAATACACAAATAAATCAGGTAAATGACTTACAAAAACATAAATAACAACATAGTACCAATGTAAACATTGTTATATCCTCAAACCTGTTGATAACAACAACAGACGTGCAATTTTGGTTTAACAAGATGTTTAAATTGGTCTTCAGACAATGACAAGTCCCACCACTGGCTGGGGAAACTATTCTAGTCCCTCGTTGCCCGTTATTTAAAAGACATTTCCCTAGCTCTATTTCTTACCCTTGGGATTGCTAACCGTAAGGTATTATCCCTGAAAAAATAGTTGTGGCTTGACCACCTGACTGAATTTACCAGTCTGTGAGGTTTGCCAGACCTCAAGCTACTAAAGGGTATCAAAGCCCATTTATAATCTCTGTTTTGCTGGAGAGGACTCCATTCTAATTCACAATAAAGTGCACAGTGGTGGACATCGAATTGACATATAAGAGCAAACCTTGCGATTTTATGATATAACACATCCAATTTACTCAGTTGTCTTTTTGTGCTATTATTAAAAATATGGCTACCATAGTCCAAAAGGGGAACTAACAATTGGTTTGCCAATAATATTTGGTCTTTCCTAGTTAGACAGTGGGATACCTGTCTCATCGTTCCCAGCTTATTTCCCTTTTTTTTTTTACTAGGGAATCAATATGAGTCTCAAAATTCAGATGTTGTTGAATCCCATGCCCAGGTATCTATAATTCGGTGCCTGGGTTAGGAGCCAACCTTTTCTGGTCCTGATCTAAAGTGTGTTTTGAGAATTTGATTTAGTTCTCCTGTCCAAGCTAAAAAGCATACATTATGCCTTTTTTAGACTCACGAGTAGCACCCCAGTTTTGAACCACTGCTGCAGCTTATCAAAGTCTGCCTGAAGTCTAAGCTCCACTTCTTTAGGATCAGGACCATCTACAACAATTACAGTATCATCGGCATATAATGTTAATTGGGAGCAGAGGATTCATTTTGGGAGGCCATTCATGTAGACCAAAAACATCAATGGGCCCAATATAGACCCTTGAGTTATGCCCCTAAGTATAGGAGCTAGACATGAAAGGGTATTTCCTATAGATACCAGTTGGAGATGATTTTCTAAGTATGATCTAAACCATATAAAGGCTGATCATTTGCTCCAATTGCTTTCAAGCAGGCCAAAAGTCTGCTATGTTCCACTAAATCAAAGGCTTTATTTCTGAAGACCTCAAAGTGGCAGCACAGTGTGATGAGTCCATGGGCAGGGCTTGTGGGATGCTGGGGTGCATAGATAGGGGTATCACCAGCAGGAGGCAAGAGGTAGTGCTGGAATTGTACTGATCTCTGATCCCCCCTCCCCAACCTGGAATACTGTGTCCAGTTCTGGAGACTGTACCTCAGAAAAGACATAAAAAGGGTGGAGGTAGTCCAGAAAAGAGCAATCAAGATGGCGCAGGTGTTGCAGGGGAAGTCTTTTGAGGAAAGACTCAGGGATTTCTATATGCACACTCTGGAGGACAGGAGAGCAAGGGTGACATGATCAAGATCTTCAAGTACCTCACAGAGGGGAATGCAGTGTAGGAAAAGAGCAGGACTGTGGGTTCTGTGGGGCAGGTGCCAGGGCTGATGTCATGGCCCATCCAATCTGCCCTATTTTTCCCTACCTACCTCATGGCAGATCCTACACAGTCTACGGACCCCCACCCCCACCCCCGCCTTACTTTCAAGACTCCCTTATACCTATCCCATGCATTCTTAAATCCTCTAACTGTTTTAGCCTCCACTACCACTGCTGGGAGGCTGTTCCATGCATCCACCACTCTCTCTGTGAAGTACTTTCTTACATTACCTCTGAGCCTCCCCCCTTCCACCTTCATTTTGTGACCATTGTTCTTAAGCATCTGTATCTCTGAAAAATGCTACCTTTTTGTACCCTGTTTTTGCCTGTAAGATATTTGTATGTTTCTATCATATCCCCCTTTCCCTCCTTTCTTCTAGGGAGTACAAGTTCAGTTCCTTAAGCCTTTCTTTGTAGGACCCTTGGTGCAGGCCCTGCATCATTTTAGTTGTTCTCCTTTGTACTGTTTCTTCCCTATGTCCTTTTGGAGATGGGGCCTTCAGAACTGGACACAGCACTCGAGGTGTGGTCTCACCAGTGACCTATACAGGGGTATCACTATATCCCTCCTTCTACGGGTGATTCCCTGCCTATGCAGCCCAGCATCCTATTAGCCTTCTCCATTGCCTTGTCACATTGTTTAGCTACCTTCAGGTCATCCGAAATGATTACCCCCTAGGTCCCTTTCCTGCTTTGTGAGTGCTAATTTCTCTCCTCCCAGTTGACATGTTGCCCCAGGTTTCTATGCCCCAAGTGCATAATTTTGCACTTTTTTGCATTGAAACCCAGCTGCTAGACCCACAACTCTTCTTCCAGCTTATGTAAATCACTCTTCATTCTTTCTGCCCCCCTGCTCCCACTTAGCTCCTGCCCCCTCCTCCCCCAGTGTGTCTACTCTGTTGCAGAGCTTTGTGTCATCTCTGAATAGGCAGAACTTCCCTTTCAGTCTCTCTGCAATGTTGTCAATAAATATATTACAGAGGACTGGGCCTAGTACTGACCCCTGAGGCACCCCATCAATCACCCTGCCCACTCCAGAGTGCATACCATTTACTACCATCCTCTGATTTCTGTTTTCTAGCCAACTGTCTATCCATATAACTATTTTAGTCCTTACTCCCAGGCTCTCCAGTTTGTTTATCAGCCTCCTGTGTGGAACAGAGTTGAAGGCCTTGCTAAAATCCAGGTAGGCCACATTGACAGCTCCTCCCTGATTCACTTCTCTGGTTACCCAGTCAAAGAACTTGATCAAGTTAGTCTGGCAAAACCTCCCACCTGTGAAACCATGCTGTCTTAGGTCCTGTACACCACTGGCAACAAGGTATTCCCTGATCCTTTCCTTCAGTAGTGATTCCATTACCTTGCCCACCACTGATTTAATTTCCTGCCTCCTCACTATTTCCACTCTTGTGGAGTGGGACCACATCTATCCTCCTCAAGTCCCCTGGCACCTTCCCTGTTTCCAATGAGGGGTTGAACAGGGCTGCCAGAGGTTCAGCCAGCCCCTCTCTGAGCTCCCTCAGTATCCTGGGGTGTATCCCGTCAGGTCCTATTGCCTTGTCCACTTTTAAATGTGCTAGTTCCCTAATGACTCTAGCATCTGTAAAGGGACAAGTGTCTACCTCCCTTCTCTTAATGCCCCTGTTCTTTGCTCCTGGACCATTTCCCAACCCCTCTTCAATAAATACTGAACAAAAATATTTGTTCAGTACTTCTGCTTCTTGGTGGTCCTCTGCCATACACATCCTTCCCTCTCCTTTTAGCCTTACTATCCCTCCCTTGGTCTTTCTCTTTTCACTTATGTATCTAAAAAATATTTTCTCCTCCCTTTTTACTGATTTTGCGATATTTCCTCTGTTTAAGCTTTTGCCACCTTGACTGCCTTTCCTGCCTCCCTTTATTTCTCCTAATAGTTCTCCTTGTCCTCCTCCCACTGTGTACTTTTGTGCCACCTAAATGCTGCATTTTTTGCTCTGACTACTTCTGCTACTTCCTTCGAGAACCATAATGGTCTTTTCTTCTTCTTGCTCTTGCCAACCCAGTTGACACACATACTTGTAGCCTTTTCGATGCCCACTTTAATTTTTGCATACTGTTCCTCGACTCCTCCCAGTTTTCCTATCCCTGCCAGGGTGTCCCTCAGGCATTCCCCCATTTTCTTAAAATCCACCCTCCTGAAGTCCAGGACCCTCATTTTGGTGTGGCTTGATTCCAACCTTGTTTTTATAACAAACCACTCTGTGCAGTGATCACTGGCACCCTGGTGGTCACCCACTGTGATGTTAGCAACCCTGTCCCTGTTTTTCAATACCAGGTCCAGTAATGCCCCTCATGAGTGGGTTCTATAACTAGCTGACTGAGGAACGCTCCTTGCAGGGAGTCCAGGATATCCCTACTCCTGGCTGTTGCCACAGCAGGGAGGCTCCAATCTATGTCTGGTAGATTAAAGTCTCCTACTATCAATACTTGTTCCTTGCTAGACATCCTTTGGATTGATTCCATCAATTCTTTATCTACCTCTTCTCCCTGCAGTGGAGATCTGTAGAGCACCCCTGTGCGAACAGTGGCCACCTTCCCTGTCTCCAGGGTGAGCCACATTACTTCCCCTCCTCCTAGCTCCCCTGTATTTCTGTAGCTTTTATGTTTTCTCTAACATAAAGAGCCGTTTCCCCTTCCTACCCACCCTGTCCTTCCTGAACAGGGTATAACCTCGTATCCAATTCCCAGTCTTGGTTTTCCTTGCACCAGGTCTCTGTGATGGCCACCAGGTCCAGTTCTGCTTCTGCCATGGTAGCCTCTACATCAGCTGTCTTGTTGCTCAGACTTTGAACATTTGTATACACGTCTCTTCAGGTTGTGTTTCCACCCCCCCCCTTCTCCCATTTGCCTACCTTTCTGTTGTCCACTATATTTTTCAGTTATAATTATTCCATCTACCTCCTGACATTCTTTCTTAATTGCTTCATTTGTTGGTTTTACTCCCCTGGTATTCTCATTTTGATCTTGTGAACTAGCGGGGGGGGGGGCAGTTTTTGTCTCCTTGCCTCCTTCCACATCCCCCCCCTTGGCTGCTTAAATGCCTGCCAGTGTAGCATTTAAACTGTTCACTAAGGACTATGGTAACCTTCCTGGATGAATGCAGGCTGTCTCCCGTGTACAGGCCCTCATCCCTCCAGGTGGGTCCCAGGTCCCCAATGAAGCCAAAACCCTCCTACTGCACCAGTCCCTCAACAATATGTTGAAGTCCCTGATGCAGAGATTCCTGGCCTCACCCTTGCCATAGACAGGCAGCACCTCTGAGAAGGTTTACAGAGCTTGCTACCTGCCCTAGTACCCTGCCCAACCTCCTATACTCCTCCTGCACTTCTCCTATCCCTGCTGCATCCCTCACCAGGTCATTTGTCCCCAGATGGACAATGACATCCAGATCCCCCCTCTTAGCCACTGCCCTAGGGATCTTCCAAATCTGTTCTCCATCCCTCCATGCTGTGCCTCTAGGGAGGCACCTAACCTCTCTCTCTCTAACCCCCCCTCGCTACCTGTCCCCAGATCTACACCCCTTACTATAGAGTCCACCACCAGGAGTTGCTTCCTCCTCCTCTGGAATCTTCTGCCACCCGCCCTTGGGGCTCCCTTATGGAGGACCCGCTCACCCCCTCCAGTCTCAACTCCGGGTGTCACAGAGGGACCATCTTGCTCCGCCATAACAGTGTAGGAGTTCTGTAGTTGCACCGGATTGGGGATGTGTCTCTGTCCCACCACTCTCACCCTCCCGAGCCCAGCAAGTCCATCCACTCTTGCTAGGCAACCTTTGAGGTAGCGGAGGCCGACTTGCTGGTCCCCGGGTTGGGGAGGAGGCTCCTTTAATCCTGGCCAAAGTGGCCCAAAGACTAGCAATCTCTGCCCTCAGCTGAGAGAGGTTCTTGCAGATGGGGCAGCACCGCAGTATCCAGACGATCCTCCTGAAGACTGCTGCCCCACAGCCACTGCACTGCACCACTCCCAGCATTCCCCTTAAATGCTGTCTTTCCCTGCTCTAAAACAAAATCCTCTTTTTTTCTAATTTTTTTTTTTTAGCCCGGCCTTATATACCTCCTTCCACTCAACTGTATCTAGACACTAGTCTCAACACTATTTATAGTTCCCCTCTGGATCCTGTTTTGTGTTTCTCTGCTCCGTCCTGGATTACTCTATCTCCAACCCTTGCTCACTGAGCTAACTCTATAAAGGATCTCTGCTCAGATACTACCCCACAATGAACACCAATATTCACAATCTCTCACAAAGTTTTAGCAGCCCTAGAAAGATAAGAATACAGTTTAACCCCTGAAACAAAAAAGAAGATAGAAATTAGAAGTTAAGCAGTTTTTTCTTGTTTAGCCCAGATACAATGAAGTTAGAAAATACCAATCTAGCCTATAAGCCCAAGGTAAGAATAAAGAAGTTCAACCGCTGAAACAGAACAAAATAAAATAGATAGAAATCGGAGGTTGAGCATTTTTTTTGTTGTTTTTTTAGCCCAGATAGGTGAAGTTAGAAAATACCAATCTAGCCTATAAACCCACAGTTCTTAGTTCACTTAGTATTCAAACCCTAAATACAAACAGTATTATGCCACCAAAACCCTAAATGCAAACAGTATTATGCCCCAAAACCCTAAATACAAACAGTATTATGCCCCCAAAACCCTAAATACAAACAGTATTATGCCCCCAAAACCCTAAATACAAACAGTATTATGCCCCCAAAACCCTAAATACAAACAGTATTATGCCCCAAAACCCTAAATACAAACAGTATTATGCCCCCAAAACCCTAAATACAATCAGTATTATGCCACCAAAATCCTAAATACAAACAGTATTAGGCCACCAAAACCCTAATTATAAACAGTATTCTGCCCTCAAAACCCTAAATACAAACAGTATTATGCCCCCAAAACCCTAAATACAAACAGTATTATGCCACTAAAACCCTAAATATAAACAGTATTATGCCCCCAAAAGCCTAAATACAAACAGTATTATTACCCCAAAACCCTAAATACAAACAGTATTATGCCCCCACTGTACACAAATACTACTTATCTGGTTGATCCCTGCCCTAGTTTATTTTTTGTGCTGTGCTTTTGACTCCCTGTCACCTTGAGCTGCCGCTGTCATCTCCGGCCGTTGCTGACAGCTTCCTCTTTTCTGTCTATGTTATTGGGTTTGTGGGGGGTGGGAGGCAGGGCCAAAAAAACACTGCAATCAATGGATCCTGCCAGCACCTGGCTTCCACTCTGCTCTGCAGATATCCCACTCCCCTTCTGTCCTACTGCGGACACTGTCTCCTGATCTCTTACTGTGCTGTGGAGGTTGGAGCCATTCTTATATGGGCTGCCCCTGATTTCAATCTGGTGCCTTTTTTTGTGGCTCAAGCCTGATTGGTTGCAGGTGTATCAAGGGACAAAAGAACCCACTGAAGGCTGTTGCGGCTGTTGCAGTGGATCACAGGAGTGGGACTCCTGTGTGCAGTGTTCCTTCTGGCTGGTGTTTTCTTTAAATTGCTGAGATTGCTGGCAGGGGGAGGTCAGGAAAAACAATCGCCTCCTGTCTGCCGATAAAAAAATCAAACACTGCAATTAATGGATCCTGCAGCGTCCGACTTCCACTCCATTTCACTGCTGCAATATCCTGCTCTCCTGCTGTCCTGCTGTGGATGCTCTCTCTCCTTCTCTCTTACTGTGCTGTGGGGGTTGGAGTCCTTCTTATAAGGGCTGCTCCCAATTCCAATCTGGCGCCTTTTTTGAGGCCCAAGACTGATTGGCTGTGGGTGTATCAAGGGACAAAAGATCCCCCCAAAGGCTGTTGTGGCTGTTGCAGTGGATCATAGGAGTGGGATTCCTGTGTGCAGTGTTCCTTTCGGCTGGTGTTTTCTTTAAATTGCTGAGATTGCTGGCAGGGGAAGTCAGTAAAAACAATCTCCTCCTGTTTACCGATAAAAAAAAAAAAAAGAAACACTGCAATCAATGGCTACTGCAGCACCTGGCTCCCCATTCCACTCTGCTGCCACAGATATCCTGCTCCCCTGCTGTCCTGCTGTGGCATAGTCTCACTATGACAACCCCCCTACCCGGTCCCCTCAGCTGTCAGAAGCACCATATAGCACCTCTACCAGGTGCCTTGTCTGCTCCCTGTAACTGCTGCTGTGCCCCCCTCAAGCCCCTTGGCATGCTTACTGCCCCAGCAGTCCCCTTTTTCCACCTTTCTGGTCCAATTGCTTACTTACCACCCCGCCAAGCAGTGGTGCAGGGCCCTTAGACCACCTCTTGGCTGGCCTAATGTGAGCCCCATTTTGCGGCCATGGTAGGGCTTCTAGAATCCCAACTAAGGAGATAGTGCAGCCCCGCCATGGCACACCCACCCTTGTGACCTGTCACATGGGTGCTTTTGCAACAAGGGTGGTGCAGGGGGTCTTTGCCACACAGCACACTGATTTCACTGCAGCTGGAGTTAGAAAATCGTGAATGCCACAAACTATGATGCAAGATGCCACTTGCATCATACACCTTTTGACGCAGTCAACTTGCGTCATAGTTAGAGTTTTGAAAATCAAGCCCATGCTTGTGTAGACTACATTTAGAATATATCTGTTCCTTATACATGTCAAATTTATATTTCGAAAATACTCACTTTGATACTGTGTATAAATTTGTATAACTAATTTGTATACTGTATGTCAGAAACACAGTTTAGAAACCAAAATCATGGTAATTTCTATTTTTAACTTATATTTGAATTGACAATATTAGCTTACAGGCCAGAGGGAAAGCTACAGAATATAAACCAAGTGCATGTAGGAACTCACCCCAACCTAAAAGAGAAACAAAAAGAGGTGGTATACATACCAGTTTAAGCCTTTACTTATCGTCAGGTCAAGAGAATCATAGAATTGTAGAAGCTTGATGGTAAAAAAGGACCATACCTGCCCATCTAGTTTGCCCTTTTCCCCCCTACACCACCCCCTCCCTGTCAGCCCCGATACTTAGCCCCATATGCTTGTCCTATGCCCTCTTTAATTCTTCCACTGATTTAGCCCCCACCACTCCATCTAGTAGTCTGTTTCAGGGCTCCACCATCCTCTCCATGAAGAAATGCCCTCTCACATTGCCCCTGTATCTTTTTCCTTGCAGTCTGAGGCGTGACCTCTAGTTTTGACCCCCTCCTTCCTCTTAAGTAAACCCTCTTCTCCCACTTTATTGAGTCCCTTTACATATTTAAAAGTGTCAATCATGTCTCCCCTTTTCCTCCTTGTCTCCAGCAAGTTCAGATCCAGCTCCTTACACCTCTGCTCGTATGGCTTTCCCTGCATACCCTGCACCATCTTGATTGCCCTTCTCTGAGCCCTCTCCAACGCATCTATATCCTTGTGAATATTTGGCCTCCAGAACTGAACCCCATACTCCAGGTGCGGCCTCACTATGACTTTGTAAAGGGGCATTACCACCTCCCTCTTTCTGCTAGTAATGCCCCTGCCTATGTATGCCAACATTCCATTGGCCTTTCCCTCTGCCCTGCTACATTGGATTTCTACCTTAAGGTTCGAGGAGACTGTGATCCCCAGATCCCTCTCCTGTTCTGTTACTTTAATTTCCTCCCCACCTAGGGTGTACCCTGTTCTTCTGTTCCTACTCCCCAAGTGCATCACAGCGCACTTCTTGGCATTAAATTTCAGCTGCCACATTCCAGACCATTTTTCAAGCGTCTTTAAGTCCTCCCTCATGTCCTCCACCCCCCCCCCGGAGTATCCACCCTATTGCATATTTTTGTTTCATCAGCAAATAGGACACCCTCCTCCTCAAACCCTCAGTAATATCACTGATGTAGATGTTGAAGAGAAGCGGATCCAAAATTGATCCCTGTGGCACTCCACTCTTCACCGTTGCTGTCCCGGAGTGCACCCCATTTAGCACCACCCTCTGAGTTCTTCCTGACAGCCAGGCCTCCACCTAGCTTGTTATTTTCCCACCCAACCCCAGGCTTTCCATCTTGCTCACCAGTCTCCTATGGGGGATGGTGTCAAAGGCCTTACTAAAGTCCAGGTAGGCCACGTCCACGCCCCCCCCCCGGTCAATCACCTGAGTCACCCAATCAAAGAACTGAATTAGATTTGTCTGGCAAGACTTCCCCTTTGTGAAGCCATGCTGTCTGCTGTCCTGCAAGCCACTCTCCTCCAGGTAATCCACCACCCTTTCCTTGATTAATGCCTCCAGTACCTTCCCCACCACTGATGTGAGGCTGACAGGTTGGTAGTTCCCATTCACCTCTTCACTACCTCCCTTGTGTAAAGGTACCACATCTGCCCTCTTCCAGTCCTCTGGCATGCTCCCTGTATCCAGGGACATGTTGAAGAGTCTTGTCAATGGTGCGGCCAACTCCTCCTTCAATTCCCTCATCACCCTGGGGTGTAACCCATCAGGCCCCATTGCCTTGTCCACCCTCAGTCTACAGTATCTAGCTCTGCCCTAACCCTATACACTGTGAATGGGCTCAGATTCACCCATTTGCCCTCTTTCCTATTCGACTTTAGCTCAGGTCCCCTACCGTCCTCCTCCTCGTGAATACCGAGCTAAAGTACTTATTTAATAACTCTGCTTTTTCACAGTCCCTTCCCAGTTTTATTTCTCCCTCCCACCTCAGCCTAGTAATCCCCTGCATGGCCCTTCTCTTCTCCCTCACATATCTGAAAAAGATTTCATCCCCCTTTTGGCCTGTTCTGCTGTTTTCTCCTCAGTATCTGCTTTTGCCCTTCTGATCTTCTTCCTTGCCACACTCATCTTTTCCCTATACTCTTCCTTATCTTCCTCGCCGAGTGTCCTCTTAAATTTTCTGAAAGCCCTCCTCCTTTCGCTGATTGTCCCTACAACCTCCTTTGTAAACCAAAGTGGTCTCCTCACCCTTTTGCTCTTCCTAACCTTTTTTATGCACATTTCTGCAGCGTTCAGCATTCCTCCCTTGACAGCTTGCCATAACTCCTATACTGCCCTTATATCCTCTGTACCCTCCATTGTCTCCCTTACTATACTTCTCATCTTGTCAAAGTCTGTGTGTCCGAAGTCCATGACTGTAGTACTGGTTTCACTTGTCTCCCTCCCTCCCCTGACTCTGAACATTACAGTGCTGTGGTAGCTATTGCCCAAGGCTTTTCCCACCTGCACCTCCTCCACACTCTCCCCATTTGTCAGGAGCACATCCAGCAGGTTGTTGCCCCTTGTCGGCTTCCTGACTAGCTGTTGAAGGAATACCCCCTGAAGTGCTGCTAGTATCTCCCTGCTCCTTGATGATGCTGCATCCGGGATTTCCCAGTCTGCTGTACATCTGGGAGGTTTAGGTCCCCTATCAGCAGTAGTTCTCCTTTTAGGGCCAGCCTTGTGACTGCCTGAATTAACTGTTGATCACCCTCCTCTCCTTGCATAGGTGGCCTATATACCACCCCCAGTCGCAAGGATTCTCTCGTCATCCTGTCTAGCGTTACCCACAGCAGCTCAGTCTCCCCCTTCCTCCTCTTGTCCTTCAGTTACAATTATGCCTTCCCTGCTGTATAAAGCAATTCTTCCCCCTTCTTACCTTCCCTATCCCTTCTGAACAGTCTGTAACCTGGAATCGTCATTTCCCAGGTGTGCAGCTCTGTCCATCAGGTCTCACTTATAGCTTCTATATCTAGTCCTTCGTCCCCCATGATGGCCTCCAAGTCCACCATCTTATTTGCTAAGCTCCTGACGCTGGCTGATACCAGGCTCCCTCTCCACCCCTTCCCCTTCTCTAGTCTCCCTCATGCCCAGTATTTTAGCACTCTCCTGGGGAGGAGGCTGGTAGCTCTCCATTTCTCCTGCCTTTTGGTACAGATTCCCCTCCCAATCTAGTTTAAATTGCAGGTTTCTTCTATGAACTCTCCTAATTTGCTTTTTAGCACTGCCACACCCTCCCTATTCAGGTGCGGTCTGTCTGAAGCAAAGAGGTTCTCATCCCCCCACGTGGATCCCCAGTCCCCTACTAATCCATACCCCATTTGCTTGCACCACCCCACCAACCACTCACTGAACTCCTTTAATCCTCAGCCTCCTATCAGCACTTGCCTTTGGTACTGGCAGCACCTCAGAGAAAGCCACTGATTTGAACCCCCGACTGCTGCAGTATCTAGCAAGTGCTCTAAATCTTGCCTGCAACTCCAACAGGCTTTTTCCCACCAGGTCATTTGTTCCCAGGTGAAACATCAGGTGTGTTTTCTCATCCTGCTGTTTCTCCCTTGAGGGGATATAGTGAATAACCTCCACCGCCATCATGCCTGGCAGACACTCAACCCATACTGTGCTACTCTTGCCCCCCCCGCCCCCATCCAATTCCTTTTATTATAGAGTTCCCAACAAGTAGGACCCTGTTCTCCAGCACCTTCTGTTTGCATTTTCCTTCTGTCCTTCTCCCAACCCCTTCCATTTCATCTCCTACCCTATTCTCACTATCACCTTTGCCCGTTTCATCTCCTGGTGTACTGTCTTCTCCATGCACTCCCCTAGCTCCATGCTCCCCACAGGCATTTACAGCTAGGCTGCCCACCTCTGTCCCACCATCCGCAAGCTTTTTCATTCCCCTTTAATTTGCCCCAGCCGTGTCGTGCTTGAATTCCCCGGAGAACTTTCCCCTTTCCCTGCCCCATCCAGCCCTAGCCCTTTTGCTAAGACCTTTTTTAAGAGTTAAGTCCTTTGTGTTAGTTTAAATATGTAAACTGCATGTCTGAGTTAAAAGTATATCAATAAATAATATATATATATATATATATATTTATAAAGGGTGCAATCATGCCCCTATAGTTAGGGTTGAACAGCCTGTTCAATGTTAAACCTCATAATCTGCACGCTAATACCTGTAGTTTTGGCACTATTTGACTTAAATCAGCTGAAATTTTGCATATGTTGTCTAGTAGGTAAGGTCTTGATCTACGAACGTACGGAATTGCCAGCAGAAACAGGCCTTAATGGTCTATCTAGTCTGCTCGAGTGTGCAGTTCAGTTAATTCCCTGGAGCTTCCCCCCCAGCTCCTCATGGTGTCAACCCCCACCATCCCATTCCCCCATCCACTTCCCAGTAGTGTCCCCTGTGGTCCTAATTCTCTTTTCACCCTATCCCACCCCCCTTGAAACTGGCCACCATCTTTGCTGCCACCACCTCGTTTGGCAGCTCATTCCACCCCTTCACCACCCTTTAAGTGAAAAAGTGCCTCCTCAGTTCCCTCTTGAATCTACCCCCACCACCAATTTCAGGCTACGCCCCCTAGTTGCACCCTCCTTTCTTAAGTTGAAGACACCCTCTGTACCGACCCTGTTTATGCCCTTAAGGTACTTGAAGGTCTCAATCATGTCCCCCCTCTCCTTTCTGTCCTCCAGGGAGTACATGTTCAGATCCCTCAGTCTCACCTCATATGCTCTGTCCCCCATACCTGTAACCATTTTGGTTACCCTCCATTGGACCGTCTCCAGTAGTCTGATATCCTTCTTCAGGTAAGGGCACCAGAACTGAACACAGTATTCCAGGTGTAGTCTCACCAGTGACCTGTACAGTGGCAGACTAACTTCCTCCCTCCTAGAGGTGATTCCCCTGGTGATGCATCCCAGCATTTTATTTGCCTTGGCTGCTGCCTTACGGCACTGTTCTGTGTGTTTCATACCACCCCTGACCATTACTCCCAGGTCCTTTTTCTTATCTGATACTATCACCTGTATTCCCTCGAGCCAATAACTGGCCTTTGGGTTTTGGGCTCCCATGTGCATTACTTTACATTTCTTAGCATTAAAGCCCAGCTGCCAGATGCCAGTCCATTCTTCCAGCTTAGCCAGGTCCTCCCTTAACACTTGTCTCCCCTCCTCCATGTCCAACCTCCCACAGAGTTTAGTATCATCTGCAAAAAGGCAGATCTTGCTACTAACCCCTTCAGCAATGTCACCAATGAATATGTTGAACAGCACAGGGCTGAGTACTGAGCCCTGTGATACCCCACTGGTTACAGGCCTATGTTTGGATAGTTTCCCTCTTTCCACCACCCTCTGGTTCCTGCCCCTTAGCCAGCTCCTAACCCACCCCAGCACTTTGTTCCCTAATCCCAGATCCCTCAGTTTGCTGATTAGCCTGCCATGGAGCACTGATTCAAATGCCTTGCTGAAGCCCAGGCACAGTACGCCAGCTGCCTGCCCCCTGTCCGGAGTCCTCATCACCCAGTCAAAGAAGTCAATCATGCTGGTTTGACAAGACCTCCGCTTGACAAATCCATGCTGCCTGTCATCCTGGAAATCATTGTCTTCAAGGAAGGACACCAGTGTTTCCTTTAGAATGGCCTCTATTAACATACCCACTATGGAAGTTAGGCTAACTCACCTGTAGTTACCTGGCTCATCACTGGTTCCGTTCTTATCGAGGGGTACCCATGAGCTGTCCTTCATTCCTGTGGCACATACCCCATCTCCAGCGGGGTGTTAAATAGGTCTGCCAGAGATGCTGGCAATACCCCCACTACTTCCTTTGGGACCCTTGGGCGTACCCCATCTGGGCTGGGTGCCTTGTTCACCCTCAGTTCCCCGAGCCCACTTAAAATCCTGTCTACCCCCCCAAGGGTCTCCCCTAATCTTCTCCTGTGGTGAAAGCCCTCCTATTCCTAAGTTTTGTGATGGCAGCATGTGCAGTTTCTGAGATCTGTATATGTCATTTTCTGAAAATGTCAGATTTGGTTTCCCATACTTAACATTTTATTTGTGTTTGTTGTTTTTTTTTTTTTGTTCTCATCTACAGCCTATATGGAATGGAATTTTTTCCCCAAACTTACAGGGCACATGAGGGATGTCCTAAGGTGGTGCCTTTAAAGGGTCTGGTGAAAAAGTATTAAACATTTACAGAATTATAAGGCTTTAAAGTTTTATTTTTTTCTATTCTGAGCATATGAAGTAGGTTTCTGAGTTAACATTCTGATGTGAAATGAAAAATTTGATGTCGCAGGATTCATTTTTTCATTTCTCACCACTTGCTTCTCACTGAACAAAGTATTTTTTGTGCTGGGAGACTGCCATCTTGTTGCGTTTCTTGTCATACTAACAAGCTTGGAAAATACATAAAAAGCTGTCACTTTAAAAAAACGGATACCAGAACCTAACTAAACAGGCTGGTTTAGCTAGACCCTGATGTTTGTTTTTTCAAATAAGGGCCAGAAAAACATTTTCTAGGCACCCAAAATCCTGGGTGCCCAGCTAAGTGAGAGGCGCCTTTCCCCATATTCTCTGTATGAGAACAGCAAGAATTTCTTGACTTCTGCAACTACAACAGGAACTCGCGCTGCCAGCTGCATTTCCCTGGTGTCTAGTGGCACCCCTACCCTCCAATCACCATCCCCATAATAGCTTTGTATGTCCCTGGTGTCTAGTGGCCCCTCTACCCTCCAATCACCATCCCCATAATAACTTTGTATGTCCCTGGTGTCTAGTGGCCCCCCTATCCTCCAATCACCATCCCCATAATAGCTTTGTATGTCCCTGGTGTCTAGTGGCCCCCCTACCCTCCAATCACCATCCCCATAATGAGTTAGTTCTTTACCTGGTGTCTAGTGGTACCTCCCCACCCTCCAATCACTGTCCCCATAGTGAGTCTGTATTTCTCTGGTGTCTAATGGCACCACCCACCCTCTGATCGCCATCCCAATAATGAGTCTGTATTTCCCTGGTGTCTAGTGGTACCACCTACCCTCCAATCGCCATCCCAATGATGAGCTTAGATTTCCCTGGTGTGTAGTGGCACCCCCACCCTTCAATTGCCATACCTGTACTGAGACTGTATTTCCGTGGTGTCTAGTAGTGCCCCCACCCTTTGATCGACGTCCCCATAATGGGTTTAGATTTCCCTGGTGTCTAGTGGCACCCCCCAATCACCATCACCATAATTTGAAATAAAGAAAATGTTCCTCAATGTTTTTTTAAATGTGTAAAAAAGAATGGTCCCTTAGTGATCCAACCCTCCCCACCTGACCTCCCACTTAGCGCCCACCAGTCCACACCACTCCACAAGCCCCACACATCCTAACTCATCTGAACAGGTCCCAGGGTCAAGATCCACTCTCCAGTGTAAGACACATCTTGCTGCTGGAACTGCCAACTGTAATATGAAACACTAAGGTAAGTGTGGTTCAATGTATCTCAATGGGGCTTTGAACATTGATGCATAACTTTGCCATTTTTGCATATTTTGACACCAAATTTTCAACATGGCCTTTTTGGGACCCCATCTCATGAATAATGGTAGTGGAATTATGCAACTCAAGCCCAAAAGATGATTTCACGGTCAATTGGCGATATCACTTTCAGGGCGGGATTTGAAAATTTTTACCACCCTTGTTCATGAGGTGGGCTCATAAGAATCTGTTCTAAATACTTGGAGTCAACATATGTAAAATTGGCAAAGTTATGTGCATACATTGGAATGTTACTACACTTGCTCATAACTTTGGTAATTTTAAATATTTTTACCACAAATTTTCAGCGTGCCCATTTTTTACATCACCTCATGAATCTGTCAGCTATCATTCTTCAAATCTTGGCCAACATGAGTTTTAGCACTTATTTTTATTTATTTATTGAATTTTGGTAACTGGGTAAGTCCACTGAGACAATCACAGTCTCTTTTTCAGGGGTGACCTGGGAGGACAACAAAGAGCATAGTACAGTGCGAGTTACACGATTAGTAATGACTAGAAACCATAATACAGAGACATTCATATGTGATACAAAACATCAGGCACTAAATACAGGCATAGTCACATCATAAACATAGTAATGAACAGGCTAGCATATTTACAGATTGATTATTCAATAAATGTTAAAGGGGACACAGCAAGGTCCACGTAGTAGAGGAGCTGTTGGGGAGTAGCATGCATCAACGGAAACAAGAACAGGTAGCAGAGACCGATAATGTGGCATGCAGGTTAGCTTGGAAAGTAGGAAGGGAGAGACAGGACAGTACAGAAGGAGGGAGGGAGGGTGTTCCAGTCAGACACTGCTGCAAAAGAGAAGACCTTCCAGGCAACAGTCAGATGGAGCTTAGGCTTTATGAGGAGGTAGAGGGAGGCCGACCTAAGGGTCCGGGGAGCTTGTCTTAACTGGATGATTTCACTGAGGCATGGAGGGGTATACTTATGGAACAGCTTGTGCATGAAACTCAACATGGCGTACCTTAGCTTAGCTTCGTACAGTAGCCAGCTTAGGGGAGAAAGAATGTCACCATGATGGTGATGGGCATTGACCCCCAAGGCAAACCTACCCACCCTATGGTAGGCTTGTGTAAAGAGAGATAGGGTGGTAGCATTTGTTGACAGTAGTAATGGAGCTCCATAGGTTAGGATTGAGAGAAGGGACGAGGAGGCAATCTTAAGGCATGAGACAGAAGTGAGGAGGGGGCGAATGCGGTAGAGAAGACCCAACTCTTCATTCAGGGTCTTGATCAGGTGGGATTCATGGTCATTAAAGGAAAGCAAAGCATCCAAGGTAATGCCAGATATTTAAAGGTCTGGACAGCTTTAAGAACATCACTATTGGGTGAGACCATGTGATGCAGAGCACCGGCTAACAGCTCCTCCACATCGCTCCAGCCACCTAATTTGATTTAAAACCATTTTACAGCAGTTAACTTCTTTGAAGTCCACTTCTCAGTGCGGATACCGATAGACCTGAGCACCAGCAAGAAAAAGAAGCAGTTTTGGTGGCCCATGGATGTCGAGGTGGGGAGATCTCCACCAAACCATACCCCTCCGGTAACTCCAGAGAAGGCCCCGATGAAGCCGCAGGCCCACAGCTCAATGGAAGTGGCAATCTCCACACCTGCACCTGCAGAGCAAGAATCGCTCACACTACAACAATTCCTGGCAGAATTTGTACCCTTCAGAGATGACCTTCGCAATATCACCTCTGATATTAAATCACTCACCCAGGCCATGGAGGAGGTATCGTAGAGGGCCTCAGATAACACGGCTAGAGTCTGCTCTCTTGAAAAACGAGCTGAAAGATCAGATCCAGAATTCGTGGCCATAAAGCAGAAAATGTCTCACCTGGAATTGAAAGTGGAAGACCTAGAGGGCTGCAGCAGAGAGAACAACACAGTCCTCATAGGTCTTCCTGAGGGAGAGGAAGGTCAGGACACAATTCTCTTCATGTAAAAATTGCTGGAAAAAATTGCTGGCCCCTCTCCATTTGGACCCAAATATACAATCAAAAGGGCGCATAGGGCTCTCTGCCCTAAACCATGGGGGTTCCACCGTATCCCCGGGTCTTCAGATTTCTAAATATTTTAGATAGACAGCATGTCCTGCTTAAAATTATGGAGTTGCAAAAGGTGAGATGGGAAGGGAACAACATCAGGACAACACAGGACTTAACGGCCACTTACCGGCTAGGGTGTCAGCATGGCTCAGTTGGTAGCACATCCGCCTCTGGACCAGAAGGTCACGGGTTCTCGTCCCACACCGGGATTGGACTTGCACCTAAAAATCGCTGGCATCCGAGTGCAGTATTGGGGGGTGCTGTACTGCGGGGGTGTGCCGTCCTTCAGATGAAATGTTAAACCGAGGCCCTTTCTGCCCGTCCTGGTGTTGTCCTGGTGGGTGTCCAGGTAGAAATAAAAGAACCCAGGGCACTCTTTGTAAAGAATAGGGAACATTCCCGGTGTCCTGGCCAACATTCCCCTTCCCATAAAACCGGTTCATGCAATTATCCAGGCTGTGTGTGGGTGATGATGTGCGATATGGCCACCACCACACATTCAGTCACTTCACTACCAGTCTAGCATTGCTTGTAAAGTGCTTTGGATGTATGAAAAGTGCTATAAAAATGCTGATTCTTCTTCTTCACTGTGCATTAACGAAGAACCATTTTTCACCCTTTAGTCTCTAAAATCATAGCAGCTGGGATTAAATTCAAGATGACATATCCAGCCAAGCTTCAAGTCCTAGTAGCTGGGAGCTGGACATTTTATGAGGATCCGATACTGCAGCAGCTCGGCTGAAGGTCGCCCTTACCTGATGTCTTCCATGCTCCCTGATTCACGAAAAGAGAAAGAAAGGAAACATCTCATATGAAAGGAAAGAAAGAGTGCCATTCTTGATCCTAAAAATCCTAACAAAGATTCCTGCTTTTTGTTCTACATGTACAACAAGTCTTTTATTGCCTTAACTACTCCTGGGCTTATTAATGCCTTTTCATCATCAGTACCTACTACAGGAGATGACAAGGGCTGGTAGCAAAGGAGAGAAAACTGTGTCCATGCAACTATTCCCCTGATTTACTACTACTGGATTCACTTTCCTTGCTGAGAGCCTGGAAATCTGAAATGAGGCTCCCACTCTACATGATCTTGTGCACAGTTGAGCAGCTCTTTCCGTTCACTCGCTCTCAGATGTTGTTCCATTTCTGAACCACTAGAAGGAAAGCATGCCATAATCTTTGCCTCGACTGGCTTACAGGACATATCTGATGGGCAATTTACCACTTGAAACTCAGGCTATAGAGGTGCCACTGATTCTTCCTTTTTTCCTTTTACAGGTTGAATTGGACTTAGAACTCTTGGGGGGGGCAGTTTTCATTTACCTGAATTGTTATAAAACTCAGAACCATGAAACAATATGGTTTCTACAAGGGCAGTGGCCTGGTAGCACCCCTTGAGCAGTGTAATATTACTATTTCTGACCTTTTGAATGTTTACTCATTTTCTGTTTTTGAGACTTCAAACCAATTACTTCTGAACGTCATGGTGAAGACTTTTCCATTTTACATGGGACACTCCTGACTCGTCTTTAGCGATTTTGTTCAGGAGAAAGACCCCCATTTTATTTATTTTGGTCTCAGAACAGACAATAGCTGGGATCCTTAACTTTAGAAAGATTCCCTCAATTAGTATTTTTTTTATTTATTTAATTCTTGGATTACTGTTAGACAAACTAGTTTGTCTCTTACCTTAATCCCAGAAAGTATCAGTTGAGTAGTATCATATGAAGTCAAGATATAATACGTTGTAATGTAGCATCATTGCAGTTTCTTGATCTTCAGTGTCGTTCAAAAAGGGTAGTTTTGTGACTTCTGTAGATTTGTTGAACACACCTTCTCTGAGAAACAAGAAATATGCAGTCAATCAATGTGATGACTTCTGGACACACTACTGCACCACTTTTACCACATCCAGGCACCACGTGTTAATTACTCGTGAGCACCTCAGAATGGCCACCTTTCCTAAAATGCTTCAAAATGTCTGCATTTGCTAAAATACTTCAAAACAGCCACCTTTGTTTAAAAAGCTCTCCGAATGGGTCAGGGCTGATGCGGTATGGTGGTAATCAGTCATGTGAACACTTAACGGACACACTACTGCAAAACTTTTGCCATATCCGTACACCAAGTGTGAATCTCCTGTGAGTGCCTCAAGATGGCTGCCTTTGCTGAAATGCTTCAAAATGGCTGCCTTTTCTAAAGTGCCTCAAAATGGCCACCTTTGCTAAAAAGTTCTCTGAATGGGGCTGTGTTGATGAGGTATGGTAGTAATCAGTTATGTATCCACTACCGGACACAAAGTCAATTAACTTCCTTGTGCTTCCAGGTTGCACCTGTAAACAAGCTTTCAACTTAATGTTTCTCACCTGGTATAACAAAGGTTAAAATAAAGAAACAAAAATAAAGGTAAAAAAACAAAGTACACCACCACTTTTGCTAGATATGGGTACCAAGTGTGAATCACTGGTGAGATTCCCAAAGGACTAACATTGTTAGGAGTTTCATGAGGTTAAACCCTGAATTAATTTTGAAACATGAACACATACTGTATATAATACACAAATATCAAAACCCAAGCTAAACTGTAACTTACCGTTAGTGACATCACATAGTAACCTACCTTATGCACTTATTATTTCAAATTTATTTCCCAATCTGACTGTTGCATGAGTATTTCTGAAGCCAGGGACATCTTTCATACAACACACTGTGTATATAGATTACAGTGATTGTCATATGGAAAACGACTGACTGACAGGCGATAGGGCATTTGGAACATATACCCTTATACGTTGTTCGTTTTTAAAGACTGTTGGCCTATATACTCCAATCTGAAAAATAAAATTTAAAGACATTATACCAACGATGATCTGAAAGTTATAGTCAATTGGATTACATAATTACATTCCATTCCACTGTATTAAATGGTCATTCATCACATCATGTATCCTAAGCATAAGCATAAATTAATATACCAGAACATTAAAGTCATGGTATAACAAACATCCATGATTGCCATCACAGTCAATGGTACCATAGATATGGCTTCAGCCACGTGCCTTAGTAGCCGTAGGAATTTTCTTGCTGTGATGTGGTGAGGTGCAGATACAGTACCAGCTGGTCATGCACTTG
Source organism: Neoceratodus forsteri (assembly GCA_016271365.2). NCBI lineage: Eukaryota > Metazoa > Chordata > Ceratodontiformes > Ceratodontidae > Neoceratodus > Neoceratodus forsteri. The sequence continues at coordinate 1,144,270,582 of CM057453.1, forward strand.
CAATTGGTCTGCCATGTTTGGTGACAAGTAGGCTTTGTCTTGAGCTCAGTCATCCACTATCAAACAAGCACTCATACTTCCTCCTTCCCACCCAAGGCCTACTGAACCAGGACTCAGGTTGCTAACATCAGGAGTAGAAACTGAGGCTTCACTGCTAGCATATATATACCCCTTTACTCCCTATACAGACATAACTGAGCAATCAAGATCTCTCTCCCCCTCCTCTGTCCTACAAAAGCACTGCTGCACCAGAAAACAGGTTGCTGAGTGCAGGAGCAGAAACCTTCTGGCTTTTCTCCCCCTTGACCCCTTGGACAGACATCACCTAGCAAACAACCTCACATGACTTCCTTCCTCGACATAAAGAGGAAGCTAAGTTGGGAACGAAATGATGCCAGTCAGACTTCGGGAGAGTGTAAAATGTTTCATGTGCAGTGAAGCCTCTATCTGCAGTAAGTAAAAAAGTATTTTCATGAATGATTTGAATAATCTCAAAGTCACAGTAAGCACATACAGAAGGTCAAGTGTGGAATAGGAAACTCAAATAAAGCTTTTTAATAGACAGAGAGTATTGTATTAAATGTTAAAGGCTTTAAGATTGGGAAGTAACACAACTAGCGGTAATGAATGGAGCATGGGGCATCTCATGCCAGAATTAATCAATTAGTTAAAATGAGTTGTAAGTTGAATGAAAGGCATTAAATGGTAGCATCGTTCGAGTGTTTGAAAGTAGTTGTAAGCTGTTTAAGAAGTGGTAATGAATGAATCAAGGAGCACTAAATGCCAGAATTACTTGTGTGTTTAAAATGATCTGCAAGTTCAAACAAAAGGCGATAATTTAGAAGTCCATAGAAAGGAAAATGAGTGTCGAGGTAAAGGCAAGTTTAACTCATCAGAACGTGCTGAAAACTCATGCCAGAAGCACACAGTTTGGAATTAGGTATAAGTTGTTTAAGGAATTAGAAGTGTATAGACAGGAAAATGAGCGTTGTGGTAGATGCTAGTAAGTGCTTAATTTACTAAAATGCGTTGAAAAGTGATTTAGAAGTTCATAGAAAGGAGAATGAGCGTCGAGGTAGACGCCAATTAATGTTAAACCTTTTGAAAATTTATGCCAGAAGTAAATTGTTTGAAATTAGGTGTAAGCCGTTTAAGGATTCAGAAGTCCATAGAAAGGAGAATGAGTGTTGTGGTAAATACTAGTAAATGTATGTTATACGCCAGGAGCGTATTGTCATAATACTAATTATGAAGGAAGTCATGTAGCAACATGTGCAGTGTTATGAATTAATTACAAAGGGAGAATTATAGTAAAAAGTGTTTTTACTCATGATTAGAATATAACTTGGAAAGTTAAATGCCAGCAGTGATTTGGCATGTTTAAAAATAACATTATATGGAGAGCATCTCTAGTTATAAGCATATCTATTATATTGAATAAAATATGGTGTGAATATTAAGGAGTACATCATAAATGCAGATCAATTGAACTATATGGAATGTTTAATATAAAGGAATGAGAAGTTTTTGATAACTAGTTGAAATTTCATATTTCCAGTCTGTTGTACACACTAACAGATTCAAATGATGTGTCAAATGTAGAACAATGATAACAAATTTTTGAGATTAGTTTGAAATTTCATTTTCTTAGCTTGTTCTTCCATTTTTATGTGCTCTATAGATTGATTATATGAAGGTGTCTACATAATCAAACAAAATATAACTTATAAAAAGAGGTAAATAATAAAAAAATAAGTAAATAAATGAATCAGTAATTAAGTGATTTAATTACATAAATTATAATATTTAAAAGATTATTCATGGTTAATTTGTTCACTTTTTTAATTTTATTTATTTTTGTTTAAAGTGAATACCAGAGATAATCTTATCCCGAGAAGACATGGCAGTCATTTTTTGGTTCAGATTGGCAGTGTTATAAAGTAAGGAAAATGTAGTAAATTAAATTTAGGTGGTCCTAATAATACTGTAGGAGAAGTATTAATAAGTTAATATAAAATTATTATTTATAAATTTATGTGTGTATATAATTTAGAAATGTTAAAAAATGTTCATTATTGGCTATATAAATAACATATTGTATAACAGTATTAAAATGCAAGTGCTCAAATGGATGTGAAAAGTTCTGTATAAAAATTAATAAGAAACATAATTAAGTAAATTTCACATGTTTTTAGAGTTCCCCTGAAGAAGCCTAATTCATTAGGTGAAACGTTGGGACTACTTAAATCTAATAAATTTTTTCAACTCAAGAATTAATGGTGTGACAGCCTTTGTCACTTACGAGCATGCCATCCAATTTTGTAGGCTAATTTTATGGCCTATGCAGCCAGGTACTAGAAGTCCAGGTGGGACACTGTACTGGCACTGACTAAACAGGTCCCCCCCCAGCTAGTCAACGAGCTGGTGGGGGTGGCTGTTTATGGGATTGAGGCATCAAAGGTGCAATTTCATGCTGCTGTGGACTCCAATGATGTGTCATCACGAGTCATGGCTACATCTGTGGCTCTTCGGAGAATGGCTTGGCTCAGATGTACTAGCCTTTCGCAGGACACCCAGGCTAAGGCCATGGATTTTTCTGAAGTGGGTAATTCTCTGTTTGGGGAGCAGACAGAGAATTACATGAAGAAAATGGATGAGTACAGGACCACTTATAGGAGTGCCCAGGCCGAGGAGAGGCAGGCAACTCCTCAGAGGCAGCAAGCTAGGGGCAGGGGCAGGTCTTTTCACAGGCCTTTCTACCAGGCACAGACCTCCTCTTCCTTTTCTCAGAGGGGGTTCTTCAGAGGGAGAGGCAGAAGGGGGATGAGCAGGGCTGCATCCACCCCCTCAACCTAAGACACCTTGATGTGTCAGCCCAGGTCAACTCCCCCATTCCAGTAGGAGGCAGGCTGGCTTACTTTGTCCAGGACTGGATGTCTGTTACCTTAGACAAGTGGGTCCTAGAGGTTGTAAGCCAGGGGCTGGTTCTCAGTTTCAAAAGTTTTCCGAAACTGAGATCCAGATCCTTTCCACCTGCAAATTCTTCAGAAACCCTTGCTCTAGAGGCAGAGATTTTGTCTCTACTGACTTTAAAGGCCATAGAGAGAGTATTCCTACTTCATACAGGAGCAAAGGTCTGTACTCCAGGTACTTCCTTACCCCAAAAAAGACAGGGGAGTGGTGACCCATCCTAGATCTAAGGTACCTAAACAAGCATCTAATGAAGCCAAAATTCAAAATGGCGACTCTGGGAACAATTCTTCCCTCTCTGAGGCCAGAAGAATGGCTAGCCTTCCTGGACCTCAAGGATGACTATTTTCACATTCCCATCAGGTGCTCCCACAGAAAGTACCTCAGGTTCGAATTGCCCTCAGGCCATTATCAGTTCAGAGCAATGCCCTTCGGTCTAACCTCAGCTCCAAGGGTGTTTACAAAGTGCCTAGCAGTAGTGGTGGCCTTTTTAAGAAGGAAAAGGATTTCTATTTTTCCATATCTGGATGATTGGCTTCTGGTGGGCCAGTCTCCAGACCAAGTCAAGTCAGATCTGCAGGTCACCCAGCAAGTTCTCACTTCCCTGGGGTTCCTTCTCAATCTTCCCACATCAGTTCTCGAACCAGTACAGCTCTTCACTTTTATAGGAGCAGAGCTGGACACCCTCAAGGCAAGAGCCTTCCTTCCTTTGGAAAGCCATCTCTCAGCTGGCCTCTTCCTTTCTCCCTCTGGTTTCTCAACCAGCAAGACATTTTCTGCAGCTTCTGGGCCACATGGCAGCTTCCACAGCAGTGGTCCAAGGGGCCAGGTTTCAGATGAGGGACATTCAGTTCCATCCGAGAACCTTTTGGTCCCAAAGGAAAGATCCTCTTACCAAGCTAGTTCCTGTTACTCAGACCTTAATTCAGGCCCTTCAGTGGTGGCAGGACCTGGACAACCTGAGGCAAGGTGTTCCATTTGTCTGTCAGACTCACTCTGTGGTTCTTACCACAGATGATTCCCTTTTGGGGTGGGGAGCCCATCTTGAGGCTCTCATGGCCCAGGGACTGTGGTCCCCTCAGGAGTCCCTTCTTCACATCAACCTTCTGGAGCTCAGGGCAGTACTTCTTGCCCTACAAGCTTTCTCTCAGTCAATCCAGAACAAGGTGGTTCAGGTAAGGACTGACAACACTACCACCAGGTGGTATATCAACAAGCAGGAAGGCATTCAGTCCATAGACTTGTGCACAGAGGCCATGAAAGTATGGTCCCTGGCTTATTCCCTGCAAACCTCTCTAGTAGCGGTCCACCTCCCAGGAAAGGACAATGTGATAGCTGATGCATTCAGCAGGATTTCCCAGGGTCATCACAAATGGTCTCTGGATCCTTTGATGTTGAAGGTGATCTTCTCAAGGTGTGGCACTCTGGAGATAGATCTCTTTGCCGCCCCAGACCATCACAACTTCCTCTGTTTTGTTGAAGACCCCCAGTCTTGGGTTCCGTCCCACTGGATGCTTTGATTTTGAACTGGGAGGGGAAGTTTCTTTATGCCTTCCCTCCTTTTCCTCTACTGTTCAAGGTTCTAGTCAAGGTAAGTTCACGACCATGCAAAGTGATTCTGATTGCTCCAGACTGGGTCAGACAGCCTTGGTACCTCCTGTTGCTGTCCTTAGCAGTCCATCTTCTTCTGTCTCTTCCCAAGAATTACAATCTGCTAACCTCCTCTCAGGGGAGGATTTGTTACCCCAATCTTCAGTCACTCAATCTCAAGTCATGACTCTTGAAGACTTAGAGTATGCAGATTTACATCTGTCCCAAGGGGTTCTGGATAACCTCAAGGCTTCTCGAAAGCCTGCCACAAGAAAAACCTACAACTCCAAATGGAAAAGGTTCAGTATTTGGTGTTCCAAGAAGCACATTTCCCCAGACACTGCTGAGTTGTCTACAGTTCTGGATTACATGGTTTACCTTAATGGCCTAGGCCTCAAACCAGCTACTCTCAAAGTTCATTTGTCAGCTATTTCTGCTTTCCTGTCAGTGGGAAAATCTCCCTCTCTGTCATCTCACCCTGTATTCTGTAAATTTTTCAAAGTATTGCTTCATACCAATCCCCCTTTTAGGGATCCTGCTCCTGCCTGGGATTTGAATGTTTGTATTGCTCCGCTGATGCAGCCCCCCTTCAAGCCTATGTCCTTAGCAGAGCTCAAGTACTTGACATGAAAAACTGTGTTTTTGGTTGCTGTTACTTCTGCCAGATGTATCAGTGAATTGCAAACCCTGTCAGTGGAGCCTGATTTCATTTCTTTCCATAGAGATAAGGTGGTCCTTAGAACCAATAGAAAGTTCCTACCTAAAGTGGTTTCTGATTTCCATTTAAACCAGTCTATGTCTCTTCATGTGTTCTTCACTGATCACACCTTCTCAGAGGAATGGAGGCTGCACAGTTTAGATGTTAAAAGGGTCTTAGTTACTGCATAGAACATACAAAGGGTCACAGGTTTGACTCCCTCCAGTTGTTCCTCACTTATGGGGAAGTATGTAAGGGAAAACCTGCCACCAAGAGAACCATTGCCAGGTGGATTGTGTCCTGTATTCAATTCTGCTATGAAAAACTGGGGAAAACCTGCACCCTCAGGCCTGAGGGCTCATTATACTAGAGGTACAGCTTCATCTCTGGCTGCAGCTAGGGATATCCCCTTGTTAGAAATCTGTCAAGCAGCCACCCGGAAAACAGTTCATACCTTTACCAAGCATTACTATCTGGATATCCAGGCTAGGAGAGATGCTAGGTTTGGCACACCAGTACTTCAGAGTCTATTCCCAAAGTAGGTTCTGTCCCTCCCCCTTGGAGGTACTGCTTGGTAGTCTGCAAATTGTCAGAATACAGCAAGACTTCATGTTGTTTGAAGAAAGAAATTACTCACCTTAGTAATTGTGTTTCTTCTAATGGAGTCTTGCTGTATTCTGACCTCCCTCCCTGCCTCCCCTCTCAGAACCTGTTTTGGGAGGTGGGTGGGCAGGAGCTGTGTTGCACCCCAGGGGTGTCTTTAGCCCACTCCTGTTGTGTTGGGTGCTTTGTATCTGTTTAATTAAGAGTTTTTAGTTCTTATTACCTGGTTTTGGTTCTTTGGGTTTCCTGGCTTGAATCTTTTAGGGAATCCAAAGTCTTTGTTGCCAGTTGGCTACTAGGAGTTTTTACAATTTCCACATTACTTAGTCAGTGACTTTTAGCTCATAAGACTCTGGCGATTTGGTTTCAAAAGGACACAAACAGAGTTTTCAACCGAGCTCGTGCCCAACGTTCTATGCCTGGCATAGAATTTAATCCTTCACTCTCTGGGGCATTTCAAGAGCTGGAGCTAACTGTAAATTGTCAGAATACTGTAAGACTCCATTAGAAGAAACACAATTACTAAGGTGAGTATTTTTTTTCTTATGGAAGGTTCTGTTGTATCAGTTTTAATCCTTCACCCCCCCCCATATTTTTTCTCTTTTTATAACTCCACTAATCTGTAATTTGTTGCTCTGTTGATTCTTTATGCCATTAAGTATCTTTCTCTGTAACTGCTGTTTTAGGATAGTACACTTGTTTTATGGATTTGTATAATTGTAACTGTCATGGTTGGAAACAATAAAAAAATGTTAAAAAAGCAAATCAGAACAATGTAATGTGTGTGGTACTTTTAAATGTGCAACAATAACACTGCTTTATGGAAGGTCTACAATATTGTGGGTGCAAAGTATGGCACAGGCTATGAATGGGCGTAAACCTCTGCAGGTATATATACCAAAGTATTCTAATTACAGATCTACACTGTGTACCATATGTATGACACACCACACCTGAGAGGCATGATTCTAGAGATGTACCTTTCCTATAGGTTGCAAGGGGAGTGGGTGAGGGATTAGGGTTGCTATATACCAATTTTTAATATGTTGACCTTGAATGAGGTATTGATGCACAATCCTGTAATTGTTGACTGTCCTTGGGTCATGACAGTAGGGGATGTGATGGGATAGGTGGGTTGGAGTTTGACATAAGAACCCTAACAGTGCATTTCCAAACTTTGTGGGCATTGGGCTGATGATTGTAATAGTTTATTCCCAACCTTTGTGCAGTGTGCAGTGTGCATTTCATGCAGTAGCAACCCTAATGAGAATTAACTAGTTTTTTTTGCCATAAATATACTCAGCACACACACACATACACACGCACACGCATACAGTCAGCAGCAGTAAATGTCTATAAGGCATATACATGCATATAGTACAATAGTCAGCCCAATATGGGCTGCCCCTTATATGGGGCATGAAGGGGACATTAGAACAAAGTAGGTCATACTGGGTTGCAAATAGCAATGGGAAGAATGGGTGTGAGAGCACAGAATAATAGGTCAGATTAGATAGCAAATATACAGTAGATGTCTGTTATCAATTTTACAGCTGGGAAGATGGAAACACTGAGAGGTTTGAGTGATCTTTTTTACCAGTTTATGTACCCAGGGTAGCCCAGTTTGTTTGTTTGTTTGTTTAAAAATTATTTTTATACAGGATACAAATTGATTAGGGTGTGATCCCCATTTTCAACAATGTCCTGTGTAATACAAATACATACAATATTCCAACTAAATTACACTACTACAAAACATAAAACACATAAAATCATTTAAAACATGTACAAATAGTTGTCAAATGTTTATACAAGGAATTCTTAAACTTAGGAAAACTTGTCAATGAACTTAAATCCTGTGGTAGTGCATTCCAGTGAATAGCCATACAATTTTGTAGTGTAGAATCACCTAATCTGTTTCGTGATCTTACCATTGGAATTCTAAAGTTCCTTAATATCAGAGTTCTTTTACTTGGAAGGTCTAATATTATACAGTTAATAAGTGGATGAGTTCCTTTAGTTTGGATCAGATTATGTGACCAAGTAAGCCATAAGTATGTTCTCTTTTTATCTGGTTGTAGCCAATTTAACTCTTTATATATATATATCACAATGATGTGAACCATGTTTTCTTTTTAATATAAACTTAGCTAATCGATAATAAGTTTGATTTACTCTATTTAAAGATTTTTGGCTCAAATTATTATACAATAAAACACCATATTCCAATACTGGTAACAGCAATCGTCCCACAATTTTCTTCCTTACTTCAATTTCCAAGCAATTTGATACTCGTCTTAACGCTCCCAACCTCTGGTTTACTTTCTTAACCTGTTGATTTATATGATCACTATAAGTCAACCTTTGATCAATCAAAACCCCCAAATATTTGTAGTTAACACATCTTATAGGACTTCCATCCACTAAACTGAGTTCCAAAGCTAAATTCTTTAATGAAACTCCCACAGAAAAAATCATACTTTGAGGGTTTTTTTTCCATTTAATAAAAGGCCTGAGTCCTTAAACCACATCTCCATGTTCCCTAAATCTTGTTGCAATTTGTATTATAAAAGAGTATAATTCTCAGCTGCTGCCACCATTATGGTATTGTCCGTGTACAATTTGATTTTACTATTATTTATAACTTTTGGAAGATCATTTACATAAATATTAAACATTAAAGGGCCCAATATCGAACCCTGTGGGACACCTCAATTTATCTCAATTAAATCTGAAGCCATAGGTCCACATGTAACACACTGATATCTGTTGGAAAAATATGATTTAAACCAATATAAAGATTGCTCGTGTTCTCCAATATCATACAATCTTTGTAACATTTTTGAGTGTTCTACTAAATCGAATGCCTTATTCAGGTCCATGAACACTGCCCCAACCCTCATGCCCTGATTCAAAAAAAGATGAAACCAAGTCATGAAAATATACTAAGGCAGTGTTCGTGGACCTGCCCTCTCTAAAGCCATACTGACACCCAGTAAGTCTGTTACTTTGTTCCAAACATCCATAAAGTTGTCTATGAACTTATTTTTCAAGTAATTTAGATAGTATTGGCAACAGAGTTATTGGTCTATGATTTGAAGGAGTCAGATTATCTCCACCCTTATGAAATGGTATTATTTTTCCCACTTTCCAAACATTAGGAACTATGGATTCACATAAACTCCAATTAAAAAAGTATGTTACCATGGGAGTCAATATGTCAGCAGCTACTTTTAAAAAATACCCTTCGATTCCACCTTTCCCCCCTGCTTTAGATCCATCTAACCCACGTAAATAATTTTCTACATCTTTTATCCTTAATTGCTTAAATTTAAATCTAGGCAGTTGTTCACTGCTTGATTCTCTATTTCCCAAAAGTTGAGATACAGAAATGTGCAAAGTCCTCTGTTTTGGTTTACTTAAGTTCAAACCTGGCAGTTCTGAATAATAAAAATTAAGTAATCTTGCTACTTCTTCTGGGTCCTCCACTAAAGTTTTGTCATTTCATATTTTTTTATTGAAGTCCTGGTTCCAATAGGATTTTGTAATTTTTTTACGCATCTCCAAAATTTTTGGGGATCTGCTGCCGCATTAATATTTTTTATAAAATAGGTTTTTTGCCCTTTTAACTTCTTTTTTACATTGTGTTCTCCAAAACTTAAACCGATTCCAGTCCTCTTCTATTTTTGGTTTTCATGTTTTTTTCCACAATCTATTCCTTATTCTCAGATGTGTTTTTATTTTTTCTGTTAACCAAAAAGGGTCTCGTTTTCTAATTTGTTTTTGAATTTTTGGGGCATGTTGCAAAATTATTTCTTTTAAATTTTTAGTGAATTCTTCAACTGCAAAATCAATTTCAGGAAGCAACATCTCTTTTCTGTTGGGATCCTGCTTCTACTTGTTTCCAAAGCTGGGTGGGCTGAGCAGTAGATATTTAAGTGTGTTGCCCAAAGGTAAGACTGCAAGGGTTTGGCTCTAGCAGAATCTGAACCTGTGATCTCCTGGTTCCCAAGCCAGTGCCTTAACCACTAGACCACAACACCTCCTATCTGCTCCAGGTCAAACAATGTGTAAGTGGCTGTAATGGGATTTGAAGCTTGGTCTTCTGTATTTTGTGGTTCCCAAGTCTGTACACTGGACACTAGGCCATGCTGCTACAACCATTCTATGGGCTGTCCTGCCCCTTTCCTTTCTCTCTCTCTCTCCTCATCCCGTCTATCACTCTCAATCCCTCCTTGTCTCTCTCTAAACTCTCCTTCTGATAGTCATCTCTCTTTTTACTTTGCCCCTTCCATCTAGCTTTTTTCTCTCTCCTCACCTTGCATCATCTCTTTAAGCTGCTTCTGACTGTCCATCCCTTCCTTTCTTTCTTTCTTTCTTTCTTTCTTTTCTTTCTTTTTCTTTCCCCACCTCCCATCTCTCTTCCTCTCTCTTTCTGAAGAGATGCTCCTCCTAGTTGAATTTTTAAGGTATTATTGAGAAGCCTGCTTCATGCCTGCACACACTCTGCTTGGTGATTTGAATAAGCAGTGGGCCCAAGTTCTGCATAGTGCTGATTCCATACAGTAAGAGAGCACTCAATTTAAAAACAAAAAAGTCAAATGAATAATTCCTATTCTAACTGCAGAGAGCATTTGGAAAAGAACAAAAATAATACTCAGCCTCGGGTCCATGTGATAAGGGCAATTCGTAAATGCCAAACACCCTCATTGCCAGTGCACATTGCCAAAATTCAATTTTGGCGATGTGCAACTCCAGCGCCAGTGAAAGTGGTGCACAAACTTACATTTTTTTGTTTCATGCAGGAGGCTGTGCCCCCCCACACTTCCCTAATTTTAGATTCCCAACTCCAGGGAGGTGCATGTCGGGGGGGTGCATCCGCATTAAAAAAAAATAAAACCTGTCTTGGGCTGGGCACAACAAAAAATTCTGGTGCCCAGTTCTGAACCCTGTAACCCTGCCACCCCAGGCCAGCACCCACCCCACCACACCACAACACCAGCTCAGCAGCAACCGGGACATCACCCCACAAACCCCCACCCCTTGCTCAGCACGCTCTCTCTCCCCATGCTCATATACACAAGCAATATCCAAATGCCTTTTGCACACCCTCCCCATCTGATCGCCCTTCCTGTGCCCTCACCATCAGGGCAGTCACTGAAAGTGGGTCACCATTTTGGTAGGTGCCCACTTGCAGTATGCCCAAGTCACAGGATACCCTCAGTCTCTACTGGTCATGCCTCCCATTTTAGAAGAGCTTCTGCTGTAGCTAAGGAGATTTATTGATCAGTACTGAGCATGGCTTGTCTCTTGGTAGCTGGCCAGGTCTCTGCCTCATCACGCTGCACTCACCTTCCAACTGTTGACAGGAAAATCACAGCTGCCATGAATTTTTGCAGGCCCTCCCACACACACACACACACACACACACACACACACACACACACAAAACAGTGGGGAGAGGATTTCCCTTTAGAAGCAAAGGGGATCTCTGCTCTACTTAGTGTCCCCTCCTCAATCAAAGCCCTGCATTTTGCATCATTAGAATAAATTAGAATCCCCCTAAAAAAGAGACATGGTCCTTCTCATGTTGAAAAGGAGGCTGTGTGGTTCAGTGGATAAAGCACAAAACAGAGGAGCAGAAGGTCCAAGCCTCAGACTTGTATCCCAGCACAGTCACTGATTCATTGTTTGAACTCCTCATGGCTATATACCATACTTCCTATAGTATAAGGGAGCCACAACTCTTAAACTCTAAGCTTCTATGGAGGTTTCTTAGAGAGAAGAAGGAGGAGGAGGATGAATACATGCTCTTGAAAAAGGAACCTGGTGCAGCTGTGGGGTCTTCTGCACCAAATCAGACCAAATAAAACAAATCAGCTGCACCCATAGTGCAGACTTCTGGTGTGAATAAATTCATTCACAGATGTATCTTCATACAAATAAGTACAATACTTGCCCCCTGAGGAAGTGAGAGAGAGAGAGTGTGTGTGTGCACAAAGTGCCAGGCCCCTGGATTATGGACAGAGTGGTCTATTTATCTGTTGTGCACTCTATGCTACAACTGCACTGTCATGTATGTGGGAATACATGTTGCACTTATTTGTATAAAGAGACATCTGTAAATGAATTTCTCCACACCAAAACTTTGCAGTACCAGTGAGGCTGATTTTTTTTTCTTTACAAAGAAGTACTGACTGACATGAATCCCAACCAGCACCAGGCGAGGTCATAAACCCTCTGTCCCTACAATCCACTTCATTACAGGGAGATGGACTAAGCCAGACTTGGCCAACTATTCTTCATGTATCCCACCCTGATGTTTAATGAAATTATATGCTGTCCCCCATCTGAGCACCTCTATCCAGTTGTAGCATGCAGTGATGTGTTTCTACGACAAACTGGGTTTCAGATCTCCTACCATTTGCATCTATCTGTACTCAGAAACACAGAGGGAAATCAGACGCATAATTGTTCCTACAGAGAACTGTGTTCATTCCAAACCACTTATACTTTGAAGAGTTCAGTGCCATCTTGTTTCAGTTTATCAGTTTATTCAACTGAAATGTCTGAAATGAGGATGAGAATCTTCTTTTTTGAGCCATGGGTGGGGGGGCAGTGCCAGGTGATGAGGTCTAACACTGAGTCAGTGGCTACAGTGGGATTCAAATCTGGTGATCTCCTGCCTCAGCTGCTGACTCTGGTTTGCTTATTCATGAAGAAGACACCAGTCCTGATTGTCCCACCTGTGAGTTACCCACTCTTTTTGTCACTACTCATAGGATAAATCTCACGGCTTGCCCTACACTCTCCACAGGGAAATGTGTGGATTGCCATTCCCAACTCCGAGAAGGCCTGAAGGCAGGGCCCAGAGCAAGGTTTAAAACTGCCCCACACCCACCCACTGGGCACCATGGCTGCATTCAGACCAAAAACCTCCCTGGCCTAAAGGGGGGGGGGTGCAAGGGACTCCACCATGAGGGTGAACTGTGAGGCACTGCAAGGCTGATCCAGTAAGTCCTAGGGATGAAAGAGTGACGGGGCTGGGGAGAAGAGACTAATGAGAGCAGGGTCGGGACTGGGGATAAAGTGCAGTAAATAGTAAATAAAAAAAGCAAGGGAGTTGGTGATAACCAGACCAGATCAGGAAAATGTAGACCAGGGGCAAGTTTTGTAAATTTTGCCACTCCAGCTTTTACTGATCTGCTCCAGTTTTCACCAAGTCCCAGGTGTAGGTGAATCCAGACCATCAATTTATTCCTGGTCTGCATGGTCTGGATTTTACCGATGTGGTCTGATCTGGTTCTGGCAGTCTGGTTTTCACCTCTTACCCAAAAAGCAGTGTGGTCAAGACATTAGAACATTGCACAATAAAGTAATTGAAATCTTAAATTGTGGGTTCAAATCCCAATGGCTTACTGTTTGACCTTTAACAAGTCACATTCTGCCCCAGCTGTGAAACTCAGTAGAAACAGCCCCCCCCCCCCACCAACACACACAGACACTGAAAATGTGATTTTGTATTGCAGGTTTTCCTGATGATATAAATTATAAAATCAAATTTAAAATGGCATGTATAGGCCTGCCTGTTGGAGATAGCAGCAAGGCTGCCATCACAGGTGCTGATGACAAGGGGTTCAGGAATTGACTCAGAGAGTCAGGGCCAGCTGGAAAAATGGACAGAGCATCCTACAGGACATCCCTCTCTTCTCTCAGGAGGAAGGGCTGGCAAGCTCTGTTGCAATACTGCCACCTGGGTGACCATGAATGGCAGTGTATGAGAAGCAACATCAGAAACCCTGCATGGGCAGAAGGAATGCACAGACTTTGATGTCCATGCATGTGATGTCCCTTAGGACTGGAAGAATTTAGGAAGTCACCCTGGCTGCAGCATGATGATGTCAGCCCCCCCCCACAGGCTATCATCCACAATATCCTTCTCCTTCACAGGGCATGAATGGACTCAAAGTGCCTGACCAGCCCTAATAAAGGAGCCCCAGTGTGTGTGTGGGGGGGAGGTAAGCCATGGAGGTGAACAATGGAAGGAATATGTATCAGAGATGACAGGTGGTGGGGATGGGGGGAAGGGACAAATAATAGGGGACAGGCTAGGGAGAGAGGGACATAAAAAGAGTCTAGCATATCAGCAAACTATAACCACTGTCAGACGGTATTTAATGTAAAAAAAATAACAAGGTTTGTTAATGTAAAAACTGAACATGTCTTAAAATCTGGCTTCAAGCTTGGGACTTTCCGTAAGACAGATTGTATTTGTGAAGAACCCTGCCGCTGTGTGCACCTCTCCTGATTGCATGCTTACTTTGCCCAAAGGCAAACGCAGGAAAAAGAGCATGCAGACAAAGTGCACACTACATTTTAATTAGCGATTGTGACACTTGGACAGCTGGTTCTGATCACTCTATGATTTTTGTAATATAAAAAAAATGCATTATTGAGTGTCTCTCATGAGACGTCATGTGCTCCTAAAAATTACCTGGGGACCAGCCTGTGAAGAAGCCTTTACCAGATTTCGACAAGTCCTGACTATAGCAAACCCTTTATAGTTCAGACTGACAGCTCAGATGTGGGTATTGGGGCAGTACTGAGTCAGACATCCAACCAAGGGAAAGATCACCCGGTGGCGTACCTGAGTAAAAAGTTACTTCCCAGGGAGCAGGCATACTCTACTGTGGATAAGGAGTGTCTTGCCATAGTGTGGGCCCTAAAGAAGTTGGAGCCATACTTGTATGGGCAGCATTTTGTGGTATAAACTGACCACAACCCCCTGATTTGGCTGATGCAGATGGGGAAGATGAATGGTAGATTGTTAAGATGGAGTCTTGCTTTGCAAGGGTATGACATGACAATCTTTCATAGGGCTGGAGTGACCAGTCAGAACTCAGATGGTTTGTCTCATGTCTATGAGAAGTGAACTGATTTTGGAAGCTCATCCCATGCAGGGGATAGAGCCCCCAAATTCAGTCCAGGTGGGGAAGATTGTGACACTTGGACAGCTGGTTCTGATTGCTCTATGATTTTTGTAATATAAAAAAATGTGTTATTGACTGTCTCTCAGGAGACATCATGTGCTCCTAGGAACCCCCAGGTTTCAGTTCAAAGGACAGGATATATGTTAAACAGCAGATCTCTGTGATGGGATTAACTTCCAAGAACTTGCATTTTATAGCCTTATTTAGGATCTGGGTTGTTTGAAGCTAAGACCTAAAATATCCATTTTATGATATCCTCAGGAAGGTCAGTTAATTGCACCTGGTGTCACAAAGCATATTACACCTCAGTGAGATCTACACTAGCAGAAAGAGTCATAAAAAGTCCATTGATGTATTTGAGAGAGGAAACTGCTCATAGATCAAAGAAGTCATTTGGAAAATGAGTTTTGCTGAAGTTACAGAATTTAATACCTCTTGATAGGACATCCTGTTTTGTATAATTTTTATATTCAGACAGGGAGGAGCCAAGTGACCTCATGGAAGAGGTTGGCAAAGACAGTTTTAGACTGTATTTTGTATTCCACTTAGAGACATGCATGTTTGGACTCTGAAGCTACAACATCTATCAGCACTGTAAGAAGATAAGACTACATTAGATAGACCAGTCTAAGTGTATGGCTGGTAGGAGTTTGCACTTTAAACTTTGTTCTTTTAAGCGATTGTATGTTTTGTGATATATTGTTCTGTATTTATATTTTACATTTTTATCTATTTTAAAGTAAACCTCTATTTTAAAGAGACTACTTGGTATGCCTACGAAATTCTTTCTTTGACAAGTGAAACATATATGGTTACAGTTGACACTGTGCATAAGTGTAACAGTATACCAAACTGGGAGAAGGTAAGGGTTTATCTGAGGTCTTTCATAGAGTTTTTAAGGGTTCATTTTGTACACCTGGTTAGGTGCCCATAGGCGAAAGATATCTGGCATTTCCCTGAACAGCAGAATTATCTGAGCCTGTATATTGGGTATGCTAGCAAGAGGTTCACAGTTTGAATCCCTCCAGAACTTGAGACCAAAGGTTGATTTGAACCCACAAAACAGACAGGAGGGTTACCCTGTTTCTTTTACCTGTTCACCAGACTGCGCTCGGAGGTTGGCACTGTGGCAGTAGATGGCCTGGCCTGCTGAGTAGGTTTGTGACAGCAATATGATCTTCTAATTTCTCAGGCAATAAATATATTTTCCATGTTATCTGTGTGGATTACCTCCTCAGGTCTAGGAATACATGCCAAAGTATAAATAGCAGTTCTCTGACCGGCTAAGGGCAGCTATTCAAAAGTTGACTCCACTCAGCACATCAGTGCCAAGATTCAAGAAATAGGAGAGAGAGAGAGAGAGAGAGAGAAAGAAAAAGTGAAAAAGAGAGAGAGAGAGAGAAAGAAACTAAAGTGGCATATGAGAGAATGAGAGGAAGGGAGATACAGTGGGAAAAAGAAGGAGTGAGAGAGAGGGAGGGGATGGGACAAGAGGGAAGGAAGAAGAAAGAAGGTGAAAAAGATGGAAATAGGGTAAAAAGAGTAAACTAGAGTGGGTCGTCAAGAGAATTAGAGGGAGAGATGGGGAGGAACAGGGAAGGAGGAAGAAAAAGAGTGAGAAAGATACATGCAGAAAAGGGGAAAGGGGTGTAGAGAGAAGGAGAGAGGTAAGCTAAAGTATAGCTTCATCTGGTTCAGTTTCGGTTGGTTACCATCTGTATCCCCAACCCTGGGTCGCCCCTGAAAAAGGGACTTCTAGTCTCAGTGGGCTTACCCAGTCAACAAAATTCAATAAATAAATAAAGTAGGATATTGAGAAAATAAGGGGGAAAGAGAGGGGCAGGGAGGGATGGAGGGAGACAGAATGGGAGAAAGAAGAAAAAGAGAGAGGAAAAGAATGTTACAGAGGGAGGAAGACTAAGGGAAAGAAAGATTGGGAGAGAGAGGATGTAGAGAGGGAGGGAAGCAAACTAGAGTGGGGTACTGAAAGACAGAGGGGAGAGAGAGGGGGAGGGAGGGAGAAAGACAGAGTCGGAGAAGGAGGGAGGTGTAGTGAGAGACAGGGAGAGAGGAAGAATGAGGAAGAGAAAGACAGAGAGGCAGAGAAGTAAACTAGAGTTGGAGAGAGGGAGAAAGAAGGGAGGGAGAGAGAGAGAGAGAGAGAATTAGTGGGAGAAAGAGGGAGGGAGGGAGAGAGGGGAAAAGAGTGGATAGAGGAAAAAGAGTGGAGAGAGGGAGGAGGAAGAAAGGGGAAAGAAAGAGGGGGAGAGAGAGAGAGGGTGTAAAATGAGGGTAAGGGAGAGACACAAAGTAAGAGAGAGAGAGAGAGACAGACAGACAGACACACACACACACACACATACCAGGCTGTGTGCACCTAACACACCCATGTTTTAGAAGTGAACACCACACTACAGGATTTTTGCTAGTTACACTTTTTTGTTAAATGTTTTATTTCCCAACTGTGCTCATCCCACCCCCAACCCCGACAACTGGATCAGCAAGGCTGCACCCTTCACCAGATCAGTGAGGCAAGGACGTGGCAGTCTTTGCAAGCAACACATACTCCTCAGTCAACCAGCTGTGGAGGTGCACACACCAGCTGACTCACCACTGAGAGCAGAGCACTCCATCTCCGAGACACACTTGAACCTCCAGCCAACCCCAGAATTCCATTCTAGTTCTTGCATGTGAACCCTGATTTCTTGGGAGGCAACATAACACACTGCTGCAGTATCAAGAGGGGGACAGCAATTGGAATTTACAACATTCAGGGGATCCAATTTCCAGTTAGCCATCATTAATTATGCATGGGGGGTCCCTTTTAATGTTGTTCTCCCAACGGTTCCCCCTGTCCACTACCCCAATGTTGGTGACAGCCCAAGTACCACATTTCTTCCCACCATTAGGGTGAGTAACCATCTGCCTTTACTGTTTACAGCCAATACCAATGCTGCTCTGTGACTGGCTAGCAAAGGATGGGGAAGGAGAAGAGGAATGTCAGGCGACCTACACACTTCTGCCATGGGATCCCAGTGCACCACCACCATGACACACCCAGCCTCTAGTCAGTTCCAGCACAGGATTTCAGGGCTCGAGCATGATCCTTGCAATGTACAGTTGCCGCACCACTGAGACAATTATGCGATTCTGTAAAACAGTTGATGCTGCCTGTAAACAAATTGGCTGACATCTATCATCAACACCACATACTAGCCATCTCTGGCAGCACTGCCTCACAGACAAAATATAAAGCAGTTCAAATAAACAGCAGTGATCAACATTGCCATTTACTAGAGTGGCCACAAACCTCAATCTCATCGAAAAAGTTGTTAGCCAAGATTAAAATAAATTTTGCACACAACATTTGAGGCCCGATTCTCAAATAGAGCTGCGTTCAGCGCAAGCTGTGTCAAACGGCAGCCTGAACCAAAGCCCCATGCGCCAGGGACCCTGCACTAGATTCTGGTACAGGAGGGGTCCCAGCGTTTAAGTCCCCACACGTGTGGCAGCCCCTCCCATGCACCTTACACCTGGCACATGGGAAGGGTCTGCCGCAGGCGTGTTGACCAGCACTCTGAACATCACTGTGCCCCTATCCGTATGAGTGACATGAGCCCTAAGGGGACATTTAGTGCCCCCCCAAACAAGCAATGCCAACCCCCCCACCCACCTCCCATCCTGAACAATGGCCAGCGCCAGGCACAGCCCACCCCCACTTCCACATCTGGGCACTGACAGAACTGGCAGCGGTAGGGTAATGTAGTGTCTATGCAGTCAAATGGCACTGAGCACATGCACTGTACAGTACGCAACCCTGTTGGTGTAGTAGGTGCCCAGATGTGGAGGTCAAGGGTGGGCTGTGCCTGGACACCGGCTGATGTTCAGGATGGGAATGGGCACTACCTGTTGGGGTGGGGGGCAGTATTCCACCATGTGGGAGGCAATGGCAGTACATGTTACTGGGGCAGCATCAGGGTTCGGGAAGGGGAAGGGACACGTGTAATAATATATACCATGGGCAGCATAGGGGATGGGAGGTGTACTATATCATGGGCATGTCATAGGCTCTGGCAACACTGGAGTACTGCGGCATAGTGCCGCATACAGGGGATGTGCCTAGCAGAGCATATTCTAAGTCCCTTTAGACCAGCCCTGGCTCGTCTAAGGGTACTTAGAATTCTGCCTTCATGGCGCAGTTTGTGAATCCTGTTTCCGGGCTGTGGCAGCTTGTGTCTGCCGCAGTGCCTCTTGCACCTTGTCACAGCCCAGGGATGGTGCAGGCCCCATTTAGGGCAGGTAGCCTGCATTTGATGCAGGCTGCCTGTGTGAATTGCTCCAGGCCATACCCATGGTGAAAGATGCACCCTGCGCCATTCTGTGTGGCACAAGCACCTTGCACCATGCCAAAGCCTTTGAGAATCGGGCCCTTGGTGTTCAGCCTTATATTCTTAATGCCCCTGGTGCAAGCACCCAAATCCTTAAATCCACAGCCTGTCATGACTTATTCCTTTCTTCAACCACAGAGTTTTATATTTCCTTGTACCTGTATTGGTCCAGTGTCGCCTACACCCTGTTACAGCACTTTATACATTTAAAGAGCCACTGACACCATCGGGAAAAGTTTTGAAAATGTACAGTAAGATTTACGTTTACTTCATATTCCATTTATAATTTAGAATTCTTTATCCCTTTTCTTGCTTACTAAGGACAGTTGCATGAAAACATTATCTCTGTCCCTTGGACTTTATCTGTTCTGGCTGCTTGTCTACACTTAACATCATAGCACCATAGCAACAGTCTGTGTTGTCATAAACAGAATTGTGATGTCAGGTGTAGACAGGCAGCCAAAGCAGATAGTGCAGTGATCCTGTGAGAATGTCATCGGCTAAATACACAAACAAGAAACAACTGCCTCAGGTCCCTCGTCCTTCTACTATTCCTGATGGGCAAAGTCCACCCCAACCCTGGCCCTCAGACTGCCCCCTGTCCAACCCTTCCTTAGCCGGTGGGCTGTGCATTGCCTCAATTAACATCTGCAGCCTACAAAAAAAATGGGACCCCTTTCAGGGGTGGGTATTCCAGCACCACTCTAACATCATAGCACTGGGGAAAACCTGGCTCTCCCCCTCTGTCCCAGACTCTGCTGTTAACCTCCCTGGATATCTCCTCTATTGTTCCAATATGGTGGGTAAGCAAGGGGGCGACTGCACTCTCTACCTCAAGGACTCACTGTCAGGCCAATTACTCCCTCCACCACAACGAACATCGAGGGCACAGGCTCTCACACTAAAATTAACACTAGGCAGGTCAATTTCCTCTCTCCTGGTCACCATTATCTACACCTTTCCCAGGGACCACAAACAAGCCTTCCAGGCCATCCTGACCTATCTTTCCACTCTACCCCCACAACATGAAAAAATAGTTATGGGTGATTTCGACATAAATTGGTTGGCCAAGACAGCCACCCTGTACATTGATGATGCAACAGCACTCAATCTCACTCAGGTTGTCCCCACCCCCTACCTGGGTTAACACCCATACAGGGACATCCTCCCTCCTGGATCTGGTTTTCACAAACCGCCCACATAGAATAACCAACAGCTTGGTACTCCCCAATGCACTAAGTGACCATTCTCCTGTACTCTGCACTTGGTCCTACAGTGTCCCCAAAACCCCCCTAAAATTACCTTACAACGCAAACTTGGCCCTGGTAAACTCTCTCAACTCAAGGTCCACCTCAGAAACTGGGACTGGACACCCCTCATAAACACCCTTGACCCAGATTGTGCACTTGATCTATTTATCTTCACCTTCAATGGTATCTGTGATATATTCACCCCCCTTACCAAGAGAATGTCTAAAGGTAACCAGGCTCCCTGGTTCTCTGACTACCTCCTGGACCTACTGCAACATCGTGACTCCTTTTAGCATCTTGCTAATGGGACCCAACTGCCAACTGACAGGCAACGGCATAGAGAGGCTCACAACCAGTGCACATGGACCCTACACACTGCAAAAGTGGATTATTACAAAGCGTCCTTAACATCCACCTGGGGAAATGGGTGCAAATTTTGGAATAATATTAAGGAACTCTGCGGTAAAGTCCCAAACCCGCCCCGGACCATATGATAATAGATGGTAACATGTGCTA
Source organism: Neoceratodus forsteri (assembly GCA_016271365.2). Classification (NCBI taxonomy): domain Eukaryota; kingdom Metazoa; phylum Chordata; order Ceratodontiformes; family Ceratodontidae; genus Neoceratodus; species Neoceratodus forsteri. The sequence goes on from CM057453.1 coordinate 1,144,291,586, forward strand.
GGATCCCCTCAGTGTAGCCTCAGCCCTTAACTCCGCTTTCACTAATCTCAACCATGTCCTCCCCCCCAATTTCTTCAACCCCTCCACCTACCCGGGCCCACTCCCTCTCCCATGCTCCTCTCTTTGATTTACGCTTTCTCACCCGAGGCAGCCAAACCCTACCTAGCCAAAGCCCTAAGCCACTCACACTATTGTAGCGATTCCCTAGAACTGAGACTTCTTTGCCTCACTCTCCTGGAAGTCCTATACCTGCTCGCTCATATTCTCAACCACTCCCTCTGTCAAGGGAAATTCACCTCCTGCTGGAAACTGGCTGCCATCACCCCCATCCATAAGAGTGGAGACCGCATCTCCACAAACAACTACCACCCTATCTCCATTCTTCCCCCATCTAAAGCTTTAGAGTGTATTGTCACTGACCAAATCACTAACCACCTTACGAAATATAACCTTCTCTGCAACCAGCAACATAGCTTCCGTAAGAGGCATAGTACCACCACCGTCCTCCTCAAATTCACCTCACATGTCCACTCCGCCTTGGATCATGGCCACATCATAGGAGCTATCTTTGTGGACCTCTCTAAAGCTTTTGATACAGTCAAACATGCCCTCTTACTGAACACACTCTCCTCCAGTGGCTTTTCCAATGATGCCTTAAACTGGTTCTCCAGCTATGAGTCAGATAGAACACAACAGGTCAAGGTAGGCACCGACCTGTCCCCCAGCCTCCCTGTCCATTCCAGTGTTCCACAGGGGTCCATTCTTGGCCCTCTGCTATACAGTCTATATCTAAACTCCCTCCCGTTGGCCGTCTCTGGCAGCCTGCTCCTCTACGCGGACAATGCCATCCTGTACATCTCTGAACTCGACCCCCTTAAACTCCACCAAACACTCCAACACTCTTTCCATGAAGCAGAACATTGGTTCACCACCCAGCGACTAATAATAAACTACAAGAAAATAAAAGTCATGATCTTCTCACATCCACAGAACCCCCTTAAGAACCTCTGCCCCCAATTTCTCACTGCCAACCAAACCCCTCTCGATCAAGTGAATACCTTTAAATACCTAGGGATCACACTAGACCATTAGTTCTCACACTTTGTGATAGTGAGCTCTCCCAAGTCATGAAAAAAGATTTCAAGCCTCCCTCAAATTTGGAAAAAAAAATATTGGGCCTCCCCACAGAAAAACAAAAATCCTACTTTGCACAGTACACCAGGAATAAAGTGAAACTAATAAAGTTGACTGAGTATATTCTCTTTTTATTCAACTTATTGCTCTCCTCCCCTGACCTGGCACCCCAGGTTTTACTTGTCACTCCTGTTTTCTGACTCTTGGGCTCTTGTTACACTGTTTCCTCTCTATCTGGAACAACCAAACCTAGCCACTTCATCTCTCCCTCTCTTGCCCTGTTGTTAAGCAACTTCCTGTATCCTTACCTCAGGTGATACCTGAAAACGTGTTGGATCTCTGTGCCTTTCCCAGTCACTAATTTACATATAAATACCTACTATAGAAATGAGCCATGACTCAGTGTGCCTTTCCAAGTCACTAATGTACCTATAAATACCTATTGTAGAAACAAGCCTTGACTCAGCATGCCTTCCCTAGGCAATAATTTACATATAAATACACACCTATAAACAAGCTTTGGCTCAGTGGAGACTTCCTGGTCACATATTTGTGCATAAGTAAAGTAATTCACCTGCAATTATCCATATTTAATTTATTTTATGCTTTCACACAAAACAGACAAAACTTAAAATTTAAATACTGTACATTCACAGACTTGACTGGGCCTCCCCTGTAACAATTTGGGGCCTCCCTTGGGAGGCTGGCCTCACCATTTGAGAACCACTGCACTAGACCCAGCCCTCAACTATAATCAACATATTCTACACCTAGCTACTGCCCTTAACTTGAGAGTTGGAGTACTATATCGGTACAAACATTACCTCACTCCCGAGGCCCTACAGCTTACCGTCAATTCCTCTGTCCTCTCCCTCTTGGACTACAGTATTCTCATTTACAGTGCTGCACCCACCTCCACACTAAACAGACTCTGGCTCGTACTAAACAAAGCCTGCCACCTCATCCTCGGATGTGATTGATTCACTCACACCTGCTCCCTCTACAGTTCCACAAATTGGCTAAACCTAGACAGCAGAATCAGGTATCACACCTGCCCAATGACGAAAAAGATAGTACTAGGTCTCACCCCCCCCACTCTTTCTACAATTAATCACCCAGCATCGCCAGTCAGAGCCACCCGTAACTCAGACAGGCCATTACTATGGGTACCCCGCAGTCGGACCTCCCAATTTCAAAGAACCTTCAGTTACCAAGCCCCTTCCTAGACAAACTCGCTCCCAAGCCAAATAACCAATGAAATAAGGTTTGACCCTTTTAAATCTAGACTAAGAGAACACCTCCAGACCTCTAACCTATGCGATTGCCCCTGACACTGTCCACCAATAGGTTGACTTATCTCTCACTAAACTAACTGCTTCCGATCCCTGTGACTAAATTGCACCTATGTTACTGTATGACTATCAGCCTGCTACAGAACCTACTACAACTATATGGCTGTGCTAAAGTACTGGAACATATGTTATCCTTGACTGATAGCCACTTACTGAACAACAATGTAATCCAATTGCTTGTCATGTAATGTAATCTACTGTAACCTGTAACACGTAATGTAATGTACTGTATTTCTGTAACAAATGTTGTCCCTGTACCTTTATGTATGACGTGGAACCTTTGTAAATGAAGCTTTGACTCAAAGATCTTTCTGAATATCTCAATAAATAAAAAATAAATAATTCAAATGTCCTTAGTAGTAAAGGAAAAATGGTGAGGATTACAGAAAAAAACTATTAAATATAAACTAAACGAAGCTAAGTCAGCAGCATGGTGGTAGCGCTACCATCCACCAGGCCAGTCACCCGACACTGGGCATGGTCTCAGGTTGCTGGGGGTCAGCCGGGGGAAAGACTAGCACCCAATGGACTGCTCTCCTCTACTGTCCCAGGGAAGGAAGTGTGTCACTCCTGCCAAATGACTGCCATCTGGTGGAGGCCTGTTGGCGAGTTTGAGGGCAACATAGGAAGGCACACAGCTGTGTGACTTCTGGGAAGCATGTGTGTGCCTATGCACACATGCATGCATGCCTAAGTGCCTGCCTCAGCACAGGGAACAGGAATAAAGCAGGAGGAAAAGTGTTGAGGCAGGCACATATGATGCCCTATGTGCCGACCTCAATCCAATCCAGCACCAGGACTCTTGGAAGCCAAGTGCTAGATGTGTCTCTTCAGGGGAGGGAGGATGGCCCTCCCCCTCTTGACCCCACCATGGGAGGTAGTCCGTGGGGTTGCTGGCTGGCTGGTAAGTTCTGGAAGGTGAGAGACAGTGTGGGCAGCAGGCACAGGGTGCGGGGAGCCCTGCCAGCTTCAGTCAAGGAGGAAGCAACATTGACAACAAAAAGATAAATATATATATATATAAAACATTTTTTTATGTTGTCACAACAGCATCAGAGGCGCTTTAAAGAATAATCTGCTTATCTGCCTTATATTTTACCTGATAGAGCACTGAAAAAAAAAATGACATAAATCTTGTCAAGTGCTGTATAGAATTGTTTATGTATAGCAATCAGCTGCTATGCATCTGATTTCAACTGGACGTGGCTGCACAGTTACTTCACACAAGACTGCATGTAATAAGCTATATTATACAATGGCAAGAAAGAATCTTGGACTGTGATTGGTCAGTTTGGGGCTGGACCCATGATGTTATCCCAGCACGATGCCACAGGTCTAGTCTCAGAACTGTAAACCAGTGCAGATGAGCTTTATCTCCTCTTAAGAAACAAACATATTTTAACACACTAATAAAAACATTCTTTAAAATTATTTTTTTATTTTATGTATAACAAAAAGCCATTGTATAATAGGAATAATGCACTCCAGGGTGTGTGTCGTTTGGGATAACGCCACGCCTGGGGCATTGGACACACTCACCCTGGCGACCTCGCGTCTAACCCTCAAGGTATGCTATCCAGCGACACACACACCCTGTCATGCATTATTCCCTTTATTACTACTCAAATTGGAACAAAGCACAAGCTACCCTCAAACTTAAAAATCTTGTAGCACTACATGCCTTCAAAAATCTGTCCATCAGCAAATTGCATGAGTCCTGTACATGTCATCCTCATCAATGACCCAGCCCCCATATACCTAAATACTTACCTACTTACATACTGCTAATTTCTAAGTTTTCTCCCAGTTAGTTGGCTATGCATTACTGTCCTACCAGGGGTTGGTATTCACCCTTCCTCATGATTTCCTCACTCTCATGCCTGTTTCCCATCTATCTGTTTCCCTAACTCTTCACCAGTGACCCCTCCCGCCTGTCTCATTCCCTAACCTGTCTACCCACATACCACCCCTGTTCGTCATTCTCTCCTTCTCTTTCTCTTGCTGAAATGCTTCCACTATTCCAGATAAGGCATTCAATGCATTAATTTCAAGTATTTATGAGATTGCTTTGATTGTACAAATGTTGTAAGAATGTCCCTATTGTACCACTTCCCAGATGTTATGTTCCTCATCTACTGAACCTATGCACTATCTATGTTTCAGTGGCAATTACTCCTGACTTACCTCTGTTCAAATTGTATGAAATGTGTTCTGTTTTGCAGTGTATTGTAAATCATTGTGCAGTATTGCATTGTATGAATTGTAAAAGTGTGTATACCTTGTAACAAGTATCACAGCAATTACTATGCAAACAGTTTTGATTAAAATTTTCCCTGAATGTCGCAAGTTGAAAAGGAGTGAATAATGAAATATATAAGGGAGCAATAACACACAAGAGGTGCAAGTTGTGCTTTTAACAAACAAGCAACAACAACAACAGAAAAGGTTTTAACCGGTTGTTAGTGGGTTTATGAGACCAAAAACATAAAACCCATGAATGTGTTACTGTGCTTATAATATAAGAGTATTTGAACCTGTTTTGTTGTTGTTTTTGTTTTAAGTACTAAAAATGTCAAGAGAAGTAAATAAAGTTCCTCTGGTGCCGAAAACATCCCTTAATGGGGGCAGTGCTCTCATAATGTCACTGCAAGTAACCTGTTCTGACCAATCACAGTGCAGAATTTTCAGCACCCATCTTATAAAACATATATATTTTTTTTTTACCACTGTATTTTTCACCTCCGGTCACCGAAACTCTCTCAGGCCTTGACTCATTCCCCACTGTACTACCCGCTGTGACCTCCACCTACCTGAAAGTCATTACTCAATCCCGTGGAGCCCCCCTGGCCAAAGTCCCACCAGGAGATCAAAGAGACAGAGGTAGAGGTCCAGCATTGGGCGTGTGGCAGGTGGACACTGCAGGGCCATTGCCTATCTGGGCCAGAGGGTTTTTTCCCCTTGTAGTGATTCCTTTCTCCCTTCCTCCATCCCTCCTTGTGTGGTGCACCCCTGACGCCATGGCGCACGGCAACCCTGCTGGCATCAACCATGCTGCTAGACATGCAGTCTGGGTTCTGCAGCGCCCCTGATCTCCACCAGGGGCCGCTGGAACATCAGACAACTCCCAGCCCTCCCCCAGGAGAGGAGAGCAGCACTGCGGGTGCTCAATCCTCTCCCTTCCCTGCCAACCCCCAGTGCCTGAGCTTGCTCTTGAACTCGGTTCACTGGCATGGCACAAGGTGTGGCATCCAGCGTCACAATCCTCAGCACCACCAGGCCATAAAACATGTTAACATGATGAACTTCTGCTGTAAAACATTAACTGCCCTGTCCTGAACATGAAACTGGTAACCATAGTGATGACAGAAGTAAGAAAGATCTGACTTTTTTCACAAGTGACCACATTCGGCGGTGGAGGGTGAGCGCAGAAACTCACTGCAGTGGGGATGGCTGCATGCAGAAACTTGCTGGGCAGGAGGTGTTTAAAATAAAAAAAAAACAAGCAGATTTCTACAGTGACAACAGCAACCAGGTGTCAATTATTAAATCAGGTTCCATTTTTTTTTGGGGGGGGGTACAGATAGTGTGAGGTGTTTATGCTGGCGGAGAGCAGAGATGCCAGTGTGTGTAGTGTGACTCAGTGTATATATTTCTGTGTGTAGTTAGAGTGCCTATGTGTGTCTGTATTATGAATGGAGGAGCTGCTGCAGCCATGTAACCCTCACCCCACACATACACTTGCCAACAGGTCCTCAGCAACAGTTGGGGTGGTTGCTCAGTTATCCATCTTACTAAAACAATGGGGCATGCTGACAACAGGAGTGGGCACCCCTGTCGGCTTTCATGGAGACTGTGAGAGGCGGCTGCGATAGCTGCCATGTTTATTGAAACAGGACACCAGACAAGGCAAGCAGGCTGTTGATGACAGCAGTTTTGTAGAGTGCCACCAACTTGAAAGAAATTTGCTTCTGCAATCAGGGACCACCTCAGCAGCTAAAACAGTTGATTGTTAATGACGGGGTGCTCCCTGATTGCAGCAGCCAGTTTCTTTCAAGTTGGTTGCACTCTACAAAACTGCTGACATCAACAGCCTGCTTCTCTATTTGCACCACAGAGACCAGTCCTAAAATGGACTGCTGGCATTTGCCACAACACTGCCACACCTCTACAACTCCCTTCTACAGCAAGCTGCTACAATATGTTTCTTGTGCATGTGTGCAAGCAAACATAAAAAAATGACAGCATCAGCAGAACTTGGTTACACCAGATGCCCCAAACTTGTCCGAAGGTCACCCCCTTATGGAATGGAATTTATGCTATTATGTCCCATGTGTTGGGCTTCTCACCCCCAGCCAGTTCTGCTGAATTTCTACTGGGGGCTGACCCTGACCACCCTCGGGGGACAGGTCCTGGGGTTCTCTGGTCTTTGGCATTAGTAAATGCCAGAAAGATGATTGCACAATCTTGGATGGCAGTCTCCTCTCCTACCAGTCAACAATGGGCTAACAACCTGAAGATGTGTATGTCAATTGAGAGAGCACAACTTACTGCCTCAGGTAGACAAGAGTCCTTTTAAAATTGTGGGGTCCCCTAGTGGCAGCTATTGAGGCTGACATATTCCCCCTTTGATTATTCAGTCCTCATGTATGTCTGACCTCTATGATTTGACTCTAGAGATGAAAGCTCACCTTTATTCCTGCATTGGCTGTAGTCTTATTAACTTTTTATATTCACAACTATCTGTACTTCACCATTGATGTTCTAACTTAATTTAGATTTACTGGCTTGATGATGCACTGATGTAGGTCCTGTCCACACTGTAATGGACTTATATTCTTTGGCCCAGATATTCAAACTGAGCCCAAAAAGTGAGCAATAGCAGGAGCAAGTGCAAGTCTATTGCGCCCATGCGCAAGAGAAGCAATATTCAAAAACAGAGCAGGCCAAATTGTGTCTACAGCCAATGACTGAATATCGCACCACCTGTGCCATAGCACAACTAGGGAGGGGAAGCTGAGCAGATCTGATGCGCCATAGCGCAACAAGAGATGTTCAGCTGAGCAGTCTAGAGGCGCCATAGTGCAACCAGGAGCCCCCCAGCTGCAGAGCAATGTAACTGCACAACCAGGGAGGTAGGGGCCCACCACCCATGCCACAGATGGGCACAGGAACACACAGCAGAACAGACATCGTCCCCCCACACTCCAAGCACAGCACAACTGGGGAGGCTGGAATAACCACTGGCCTGTGGAGACAAGCAAACAACCCTGGCAGACATGGTGCCCCATCACACCTACCGGTGGCTGACTGGCATACAAGGAGGGCAGACCACCCCATGCCACACCATCCCCCCAGTGCAGAGCACACCCTGCACCGTGACCCCCAGACACCCCGCCATGAGCAGTGACCACCACTGCAGGAAACCCCATGCATGCCACCACCCCCACTGTGACAATGCAACCCTGTGCACCACAGAACCATGCAAGCCAGCCCCACCACGAGCACCCATCAGTGGGTGGCAGCACACAGTAATGCAACAACGGCAGACACGTTGCCACCATGCACAGTCCCACCGAGGTACTGCTGACAGACTGACCATGCATCGGCACAAGAGGTACCCCACACAGGACAGGGTGTGCCCTTGACACCACCACCAGTGGTACAGCACCCTGCACAGAATTCCAGTGACACACCCCGACCCACCACTGGCCACAACAGCCAGCACAGACACCCACAGTGGTGCGTGGAAGCATGCACCACACCGGATGCCACACAGTGTATAGACAGACACCCACCCATACCTAAGGGCACACCAACACAGGGACGCAGTGGTGGGGCAACCAAGCCCCCATCATGGGCCCATGTAAGCTGTGTACACACAACCCGCAGTCCTCCATGGCACTGGAGTGCCAGCCACCCTGCGCAGGCACTGTGGACCCATACACCACCAGCAGTCGCCCGGAGCACAAGTCACAGACAGTGGGGCACATCCCCTGCAACACACACAAGGCACAGCATGGAGGTGGGACAACGACTGTGGTGCCCACAGTGCCACCTGAGCCAGGCATGCACCACACCAGTGACAGGGGCAACCCAGCAAAGTGACGGGTACAGTGGCCACCCTGCAGGGACTGCCACCACTGACATGCCAGCGGACCGTGCAGTTTACAGACATGCATGTGTGTCAGCTGCACAGGCTATGGACGGGCCGATGGGTGCACCATGGACACAGAGCACGCACCATGGACCACTGCACACAGTCATCCAGTGCACAGGGCACAACACACACACCACAGATACTGACTGATAGCTACCCCCACACCACAGTCACCTCCCCACAGACACACACACATACCCATGACTGCACCACCCCTGATGACATGCACACCACTGCAGCTGAGCACCTATAGCCCACTGCAAATCAGAGACCACCACAGTATTCATATCAAAATCAAATGTATTGAAAAAATATAATAGTCAACTATTTACAAGAATACAAAAACTATATACAAGGTTGGGGGGGCACAAACAAGGTGGGGGTGGGTAGGGGGCAGGAGTGGACAAATTGGATGGGATAGGAGGGGTGTGAGGGTGGGTCCAGGGGGGTAGGGGAATTCAGGGACTGAGGGATCCCTAGCGGGAGCGCCGTTCTGCGCTGTGCGACCTCCGGCCCCTGTGCCTCCTCAGTACCTCGGTCGTATCCAATCTCTGGAGGATTTCCAGGGATTCCTGGGCCAGCTGTAGAATTTCCAGCACAGCGTTCCTTATGTCCCTTAGATGGCGGGTACCTAGGACAAGGGAGCACAGTCAATAGGTGTGAATGCACAACCCCATACAGCCCGCCCACTGTGCATGGCATACGGCCATGAGACATACCACTGTGATGGCGTGTGACCACCCACAGTGATCATGTCCACAGGACCTGCCCACCCAGGCGCATACAGCCATGTGGAATGCTGCACGCAGCCACTGGCCAAGTCATGCACAGCACCACCGTGGCCGTTTAGTGACATGGCTATGTGGTACAAAGGCAGTGGCACAACCATGCACCTGGTGCATGCATGGACCACCACTTGAGGCACTGCCAGACATGCATTGCCACTGAACAGTGTTGACTGTAACAAGTTGCGTGCATGGCAGTGGTGTCGATGAATGGTGGCCATGCCCCGCTGCCCACCCTGTCACATGGCATGCAATAGTAATCACGGATGCATGGCACTCACCCTCATTGGGCTGGTCAGGTGGGCGGTGATGGCCCTCGCCCCGCCTGGCTGGGCTGTCCTCCTCCCTCCGCCACTCTTCCCGCAACCTGCGGTGTTCGTCTGGGCCTGTGGGGAAAACAAGGAGAGAAGAACATCAGTACAATCCCGAAGCAAAGTCCCCCTGCCCCAAGGTGTGTGTCCTCCCACCCAGCCAGACCCACCCACCCCACACCCTGTGAACACAGCCACAGCCAACCCCAGACAGTCCCTCCCTATGTACTGGACACATACAACACTGTGACCCATATGGATGATAAAAGTGTGTTGATGGAACCCCTACCTGGACGTGGCACCGTGCCACTCCTGGCACGTGCCCGAAGTCATGCCAATAGCTCCGGCTCCCTTCTCTGCAGGTCCCCATAGCAGTGCCTGCACTGCTCCACACTCCTCCCCCGTCCGGTGGTCTCCTCCAGGGTAGTGGCCACTTCCTACCACACCTGGGTCCTGGCCCTGTCCAGGGGAGCCTCCCCGAAGAGAGGCCCATGGTGTGGCTCAACAATTGCCACCAGATTGACTAGCTCAATGGCTGTCCACTGCGCTGTTCATCTGCATGCCATCCTTGCAGCTATAGTAGGCAATATGGTGCTCTGCAGTGCGGCTCCCCACGTGCAGATGCTGCGCGGTACAGCGCTGTCATTCCCTATCGTGCTGTTACCGAACAGCGCGATAGAGGTGCACCCATGCCTGACACATGGCACCTAGGGGGCAAAGGTCGGGCACAGGGTCAAGGGTCTATGGTGCATGGCCACGCACAGTGCCATTGGAAGACAATGCATGTAGTGCTATTGGCTGCCTGTGTGCCCAGCACCATAGCGGACTACCAAGCAGTTGGGCCATTGCACCTATGATGGCCCAGTGCCACAGCACCATGTAGTGACCATTGCTATAGTGCCACTGGCACAATGGTGGCTGTGCCCTGCATTGCCTACTGTGCACAGCACATCATCAGCACAGCAGATGCCTGCGTCTGCAACCCAGGCATGGCATTGAGGTGTACTACGCATGTTCACAGAACTGCGCCATTGGCTCAGCACGTTCAACACAATTGCGCAAAGTGCAACAGCACGATATTCAGCCGTCTTATGCAAATCACCTAATCAGCCATTCAATGGCACAGCACTGCAATTTACATCTACTTAAAGTTGCTCCTCGCCTCATTTGCATGGATTGCGCTATAAAAGTGTGAGAATGTGCTGCAGTGGCCATAGTCAGTACTGCAGTTTATTGGTGAGTAGCGTGCTGTTTGGGAGTGTGGACTGTGGATTCAGGGACACGCATGGGACTGCACAGTCACAGGTAACAACTGCCATTCTTTCAGGCTACATAATGACCAAGCAGGTTGTTGGAGAGGAGGAAAACAGTGGTGGGAGGAGGAGGGGGGCGAACTTTACAAAGGCTGAAACCGAGGCCCTGTTTGAGACCTACCTGGATCAGGAGCCACTTCTCAGTGTACGGCGGGGAACACCTCAAGCCCGTGTTGCTGCATAGGAGGAGGTGGCATGTGCTGTGAACCTGCATGGCAGCCACCAGTGCTCCGTGCAGGAGTGTAAGAAGAAGATGGGCACAGACAGGAGGAGGATAAAGGAGAAGGTGGCTGCCATCAGAGCAGCACGAGCTGCAACAGGTGGGGGACAGCTGGAGGTGGTACAGCTGACCCCAGAGGAGGAGAGGCTTGCTGGAAGCATGCAGCGCAGTGCCATTGAGGGTGTTCCGGGTGGTGGCTTCCAGACGGGTGGTGGCCCATCACTGCATGGTAAGTCATGGTCTGTCTTTGGGGGGGGCAGGGTAGGTCACACGCACTAACGCAACTTTGCTTTCCCTTACAGATCCTGAGCAGCTACATGGGTCAGCAGTGGTAGGCCTGTCCACTGCGGACAGTCGGCTGGAGTCGGAGGAGGGACCATCCACCTCCACAGGTATATGTGGATCATTGCAACAGTGGGGCCGCCTGGCTGTCCACACTGATGTCATTGTAACAGGTGTGGAGGAAGCCCTGCCTGTGTCTCAGCATGCTGGCATCCATGGATGCCAGTATGCTGTGGCTGTGGCCAGTGCAGAGTCCATCACCAGTGATGATGACATGACCGTCATGGGCAGTGACACATGTGTGCCATGGGATGGCCACACAGCAGGGCAATTCGCACCCATGGCTGTGGGTGGTGCCGCCGTGGAGGCCTGCATGTCAGCACAGTCCCAGGCTGTGCCTGTCAGCACCGGTGGGGCAGCACTGGTGTCTGCTAAGGACAGTGGGACTGTTGTGACCACTGCGGTGGCACCACTGAGCCCTGGGAAGCAGCAGCTGGAGGGGTAGCATCAGCAGTTGGCCAATGGGCTTGGGGGTACAGGGTTCAGCGGCGGCATCTGTGCACCGCCTGTGGACATGCCCAGACCTGGTCCTGGTGCACAGCACCCACCCTCAAGGGGTGCTAATCATCAGGGCCATGCACACCCTGAGGGACAGGATGCCGAGGAGACTGATGACCTCTTAGACAAGCACACCCGCCCACTGCAAGCATTGGTCCAGCAGCAGATGCGGCTTGCGACGTCCGTGGATGCACTGCGTGTGGCTCTGGAGCAGGCAGAGGAGCATTGCAGCAGGGACACTGCACTGATCCTGGCAGGGATGGACCATTTGCGGGAGGATGTGACCGCTGCCATTGACAGGCATGCACAGGCATTCATTGCTGTCATGGCCACAATGGGCACACAGTCGGGTGCCCATGCATCACGGACACCATGCAGTGCACTATCCACCCCCTGTTCCTGGCATCGTGTGACTTCCACACTGTCGATGCCGGGATCAGCTATGGGCATCCCGAGCACTCCTGGTGCAGGCCTGTTCAGTGTGCTGCAGACCCCTGCACGAGCACGGTCGCATTCACGCAGTAGAACCCCTTGGAGACCATCAGTGCCACCCATGAGGCCAGTGGTCAGCCTGTCAGTGCTGGCAGGTCTCAGCGGGGCTGCCCCCACATCCATGGTGGCCGTGGCACTGTGTCACGTGACTGACCTATCTCCCAGTGCAGCTACTGTCTGGAGCTGCCCTGTGTGCATTGTGTGTTTCAGTGGGCAGTGCACAGGTGGGTACCCAGCCCTGCACGCGGACACACAGTCCACCTGCACACCCTCCTGGCTGCTGTCCGCAGTTGTGTGTGCATGATGATGCCTGCATTGCACTGTACACCAATGTGCAATGGTGCTCAGCATCTGACACACGCACATGAATAGGCAGTGGGCGTGGTGTCCTGTGGACATGTGTGTTGCTAGGGTGTGCGTTCTGGATCGGTGTGCCTCCTGCCCTCTGTGCACGTTTGTTGCATTGTGTGAGAGCGTGTGTGTGTGTGTGTGTGTGTCCTTCGGCGTGGCATGTTAATCCTCACCCATCCCTGGTTGTGTGTGCTTCTGTGCCCTGCCACTTCCCTTGATGGCATGCACTCCTGGTGTGAGTCCATGCGTGTTTTTGGGTTGTGCCTGAGACACTTGTGGTTGCGCATGGCCCCATGACTTACCTGGGTTGGCTGAAGTGCTCCTCTGTGATGGTGTCCCGGTGCAGCTGTGCCAGCCGGAGCAGTCGGGGGTCCTGTCGGCCAAGGGGGGGGCTGCCCAACACCATCGTCACCGGCGTCCCCATCATCCCCATTGCTGTCCCCCTCTTTGACATGTGTGACTATCCCAAATTCGTTCGCCTTGTTGTGCAGGATGCAACAGGCCAGGAATATCCCACAGGCCTTTGAGGGGCTGTACTGTAGGGCACTGCAAGAGGTGTCCAGGCAACGGAAACGTGCCTTCAGCATCCCGAACACCCACTCTATGACATTACGTGTGGTGGCGTGTGCCTTATTGTAGCGTTGCTGCGATGGGGCCGCGGGCTGCCGGTAGGGTGTGAGCAGCCAGGGACGGAGTGGGTATCCACTGTCACCTGGGTGTAGAGGGCGGAGGTTAGTTTTGTGATCAGCATCGCCCTGCCCCAGGCCATGTAGGCCACTACCCATGCCACCTCTGGCCATGCCCCCCCAGGCCCTATGACTGTCCATGTGGTTTGCATACTCACCCACTAGGTGGCCAGTGCGGATGTCCCCACTCTCGAATCTGTGGCACAGTGCTGACTGGTGCCAGATGAAAGAATCGTGTGCTCCCCCAGGGTGCATGGCACAGACATTGATGATGCGCCCCCTGGCATCGCACACCACCTTGCAGTTGATGCTGGCATAGCCCTTGCGATTTATGTATGTGGCCCCCTTGGGGTCAGGTGGTGTGTGTATGGCTACATGGGTGCAGTCTATTGCCCCTAGCATGCCAGGCATATGTGCTACCCTGTGGAACTCCTGTATGTTTGCTGTGCGCTCCACCGCTGTGCTGGGGAAATGGATGTACTCAGCAGCATGTGGCAGCAGTGCACTGAGGAACTGGATGAGGTGGCATGACGTGGCTGACTGAGTTATGCCTGTGGTGTCCCCAGTTGGTCTCTGGAAGGTACCCGTGGTGAACAAGCACATGCAGGCTATTGCCTTAGTCTCCACTGACAGAGCATGGCTCCATCGTGTGGGTGCCTGCATCACATCACTGCACAGCTCACAGAGCTGCCTCAGAATTGCTCTATTCAGGCGGTACCAGCCCACAATCTCAGTATCAGTGTACAGCTCAAAGCTGGTGTGGGCTTGGTACTGCCTATTGGGGGCATACCACCGACGGGCCCTTCCACAGCCATGCCCCCCAGCTGCCCGCCTTCTCACCCCCCTCATTACAGCCTCCATGTGGAAGGTGGCACTGGCCATGTCCCTGGCTTGTGTTCATCCCCCAGCAGCTGTTGTTGTATTCCCCCTGCTGTCCTGGCTGCTACCTCCCCTGCACCAGGTACACCTGCCTGTGCTGGCCTCTGTGCTGTGTGGCTCCCCACACCTTCCCTGTGCCTGGCTGTTCAGACTGCCCTTTTCCTGGCCTGCCCTGGTTGTGCCTCCTGCCCTGTCTGTCTGCCTGTGCTTCTGACACATGTGGCTTCCCTGTAGCGTTCTTGCACCTCTCCCTTGCTTCTTTTTAATTTGGCTCATTTCTGCTATGACGCAACTTCTGCTTGCTTCCCTATTGTGCATGGTGCAAGTCGTTGAATATCGCACTGCTCCATTTATGCATGGTTCCTCCCCCTTCAGTTGCGCATGCCTTCATTATCATTGCGCTGTTGCTCAGCATGATTTCGGGGGTGCAACTGCTTCCTGCTGAATATCACAGAATGGTGCAATTTCGGACTTGCGCAGGCACAACCCTATTGTGCATGGCTCAATTCTTTTGAATATCTGAGCCTTTGCCTCTTGTGTCAAAGCTTACTCTGTACCGCTTTCTCCCAAGTCTTAATAAAAATGATGTTGACAAAAAAAAAAGGTGTCCCAAACTTTACATTTCAGAACCTTTGATTTTTTATTACTGAAGATATTTTCATAAAACAGGATCTTCCCCTTCACACTTCATCTGTTCTGTTGTGCATTACTGCACTGAAGTCCTAGGGCCCGATTCTAGAATGGTGGCGCAAGTTGCTGCCAAATGCAACTTGTGTCACCCGCAACTGCAAAACTGACCTCGTGCCCTATTCTTGAAGGGGCAGTGTCTCTGCCAAGTCCTGCGACTTGTGACATGCAGCCAGGTATGCCAAACTGCAGGCACACCTGGCGAGCATGTCGCAAGCTGCAATGCAGATCGCAAGTGCCCTGCATGCCCAGCTAGCCACAATAGGTGCCCCGCTGGGCTTCCCACATCAACTGCCCCCCCAGGTGTACCAGTAGAGCCCCGCAGGGCTGCCCACTCCCCTGCCCCAAAACCTATATTAACTGCCCTGCTGGGCTGCCCACACCAACTGCCCCTGAATCCCTGTGTATTTACTGCCCCACAGGGCCACCTACACCAACTTCCCCTGTATTCCTGTGCATGTACTGCCCCGCAGAGCTTCCCACACCCACAGCCCCCAAATCCCCTAAGGTAACATGCCCCACTGGGCAGTGCTTTCATCCCTCACTGCCCTGTCCCTTGGAGTCTGCCACCACAAAAGCGGAAGATACATTGTTGTGAATTAGTGGTTTCAATCTTGTTATATTGCAGCCTACCTAGCATGCTCCTTACTTTTACCAGCCGGCGATTGGCATTTTACTCTACCGCTGACGTTAGCTACCAACTGAGTTCAGTAAGAGCGCGTACTGAAAAGGCGCACTCAGAAATTAATTTCTAAGCACATCTTTACAGTGCACACTCCAACTGGACTCAGTTGGTGGCTGACTGTGGTGGTGAGAGGTGGGCCGTGCCAGTCACCAGCTGGGAACGGGCAGGGGGGTGCTGGGTGAGCTGGCACAGCTGGGTGGGGGGCCACTAGACTACCAGGACAGGGTATATGCCACTTTTGCGGCCGGCAACTCGGGGGTCGGGGCATGGGGGGGTATGACAGTGCCACCCTGCAAGGTATGTTACATCGGGAGATTCAGAGAGCTGGGGTGAAGGAAGCTCTGCAGGGCATTACATGAACAGGGATTCAGAGGCAGTTGGTGTGGGCAGACATGCAGGGCACTTACTTTACCGGGGCATGTACAGTAGGGGGATGGGGCAGGATCTTGATCCCGAGTCTAGAACTGTTTGTGCGGTGTCCATTGGGGCAACAGTGGGTGTGGTCTGAGCATGGGGGGCACATGAACCAGGTTCTACACAACCCTCGGAGGACGTATGTAAGTTACACCAGCTAAATACAGGTGTAACTTACACTGCCGGTTCTCCTCTGGGGGTTCTTGTAGAATCCCAACATTCAGGTCTTTGTTGCTGCCCTTCTGGAATGGGGCCCAATTGCTGCTGTAAACCTCCTAGGGCCATGTTGCAGGGGGTTTATGGTGCAACTGCTGGCGTAACTGCTGTTTAGTGCAAACGCACTTTGAAAAATCACACAAGTCAGAATTGCTGGCGTAAGTTTTTACTTGCGCTATTCTACTTGGTACAAGTGCTGTTACACCAGGAATAACTTTTTTAGAATTGGAGCCCTAATCCGCAGCCTACGACATCACAACCTGTTGCCACTGAAATGATTTGGATGGCACATGTATATTTTTTTGGCAGGAAGAGAAGCAGTAACAGATGAAGTCTACAGGGCTCATGCCCTGGTTTTATGCAGGTTACTTTAGTAATAAAGAATGGAACATTCTGAAATTCTAATTTTTTTTTTGGAAGGGGGGGTGGATGTTATATTTGAGTCCTGTTAGTGTTACCTGTAATTGTTTGGCAGGAAACTGACAAATCTCTTTAAGCTTACATAGTCAATATATGCAGGTAGTATTGTACAAATAAAAATAGTTACAAAGAGATTAACAAGAACAATAAGCATGCATTATGAACACATGGACTGTGTATTTTGCAAATTCTGAAATGCCTTTCTCTTTAGAATATATAAAGCTAAGATATGTATCTAGTAAGATGAGGCTTAGTCTCAACTTATAAAACATGCTACTTGGCTTGTAATGATTGTTTATGAAAAGAAGCTCATATAATTATTGCACTAATGCAAATATAGTTGCCCTATCACTAACTCAAGTTTCAAGGAAGTGCAATGTTTGCTATTACAGTATTTCAACTGCAGTGTGATTCCAGAAGGCTTGTTTATCAACAGTGGCTAATGTTATCTCAGAACATGAGATTGGATATTGAAATGTTATGTTTTACAAAATGGGCTGGAGATTACAAGCTCTCTCATTGGCTGAGAGCCATGCCAACCTGACAATTAAGTACCAGTAGAGCCCAGCCAATGTGCCACTGCATAAAAAAAAATCACTGTACTCAACTACAAATCGCAAACAAATCACAGTCATGTTGTTTTACTTGCATAGCTTAGCAAGCAATGAGCCCCCCACCACACACAAAACGTAACTACGACTTCCATTTTGAAGTGGCACACACTGTGCCACTTTTACAGTATTACATTTCCCCCACAAAAAGAAAACAGTTCTTTTATTTTGGAATTAATAGTGCTAGCACATCCTGTGCTCTGCGCTACTCATACACTGTTCCAGTAACTTTCTCCTCAACTTGCCCCAGCTCCACCCCTGGTCAAGCAAGACACCAACAAACATTTTTACCGTTGTTTTTTTTTAAATCAACTTTGGTGAGTTTAGCTGAGCCACTGATCTAGATCAAAAGAGCATCAGCAACACAGCACAGTCAAAATCCACGCAGGGAAAAGAGCTATGCGAAAGATAGTTCTCAGGGATAACAGCGAGCGCTACAGACAGTGCCAAACCGTGGGGCATGGAACTTGGAAGGGGGCATGGAACTCAGATGGAGAGAAATTCGGGCAGGTGTGTGGGCAACATAAATAAAGTCCCTGGCAAACATGATGTGTCAATTCGACAATTGTCTGCGGGGTGGCATCACCCCCCACACACACCCATACGGGGGCTTCACACCACTCATTAAATATGTATAAACATCCTTGGCAATGCACAAACAACCACAAAAAAAAATTACAGCAAAGCAGAAACAATCAAACCTGGGTCAGCCGGATATACAACACATTCACAGCCTGTGACTCTAACCATGTAGCCATGCAGCCAGCATGGTCCCCCAGTGGACAATGGAAACCTTAGACTGCTCAGCCTGACTGAAGAGAGCTACATGTATAGCGTTGTAATGCCCACGCCATAATTCCTTAGTATCTCTTTTCACTCACGCTACTTTTCTCAGCATGGTTTTTACCACACTGTAATCCCCACACACTTTTGACCGGATACCCTGAGCCATGTAGCACACATTCCTTAGTTGCCATTCCCAGCTGTGCTGCATTTCTCAGTCAGTGTGCCATGTACAGTTCAAGACTATTCCTGCACTCTCACTGCATCTTTCACCCACCACACCATCTGCAGAGCCAACTCCTTCCCGAACACGTCTCCCAAACCAGAAAAAAAAATCTGCAAAAAAGAATGATGGTTGAAGAGACGAGAGAGGGGAAGGATTAAAAACATGTCACTAAAGAAAGCAGTAGCTTAACATGAAAACAACAGGGAAACACCACTGTGCACTCTACTGGGAAGTGTACCAGTAGAGGGACTACATTACTAACAAAACAGTTCTAGCTTAATTTTTTGTCATTTTTGTTAATTTAATTAACTTTTTTTTTAATTCTTAGATAGTAAATAAAAACTTCACACATAACACATTTTCTAAGTGCAATAATACCCTCCAGGGTGGGCAGTATGGGCTATACCAGACCTTCCAGGGCCTATAAGGCCCTCTACCTGCAGGATTGGGCCTCATTATGACCCTGGGCAGTCCAGTGTTGCCCAACACCGCCCACCCTGTCGGGTATGATTGCTTACATACTGACCATTAAAATGTTATAACGTTGGTGTGTGTCATTTGTTTTGTTTACAGCATTGTATTTCCACCAAGACTTTCATCAATTTTCCACTGACTGGTTTTATTCGTAAATGTCTGCACAGGAAAGGACAGACTACATGGTAGCCAAACTGTGTATTGTTTACTTTGCTCACTGTGCAAGCTGTCAATATCTACCAAAATTAAAGCAATCTTTGGTCACTGTACTTTTGATTACAGGGCTGCAACTGACTGGAATAAATTTCTTCTCCAGATTAATGGAACCCTCAGTTTACACTGTTCCAAAAACCTGTTGTTTCACGTATTATGGTATCTTGCCCTTCACCAGAGTTACCATAATCCTGATTTATACACCTGTGGAGATAACAAAAAAAGGGATGCAGTATCTTCTACCCAGTTGAAAAGATATCATGTTATCATGTGAGCTGGGTAAAACACAGATGACATCTTGCCTTGCTGGGTACATCAGAATGGAATACTCAACCAGAGAGCAGCTTTCACAATGCTGATGGTGTCACAATAGCCATAAGTAGCACTGAAGTTAGCAGTTGAAATCAAATAGAAAAAGTAAATCTTTAAACTGCATAATTAAAAGATGAGTGTCCAAAGGGATAGCAGGAGGGTAATGAACAGGAGAGAATAATTTGATCGATATGCTACCAGACAGTGAACTGTGGGAATTGCAATGATTTGTGCAGTTGTAGGTGAATGATATGACTTGTGTAAGGTTTGATTATCAAAGCAATGTCTGGAGGCAAAGAATGTAACAGTGAGCAATGAGTAGTTAAGCAGGCAGCTGTACAGTACAAATGAGTAGAGGAGAGTCTGTGCGTGCCTGATATGAAGACTGCCTTAAGTGATAGTAAACAAATAGAGGAAGATGTGCGGAAGGTGGAAGACTGAAGTGAATCACTAGAAGATGAGACGTGGAAGGCCAAGGGGCATCACTACGCACCAATAGCAAGCTGGTGAGGTATTGCAGTCCTACATCTGATGAAGGCAGCCTGGATGAATGGAAAGGCTAGAAGGTGCTGGACCGAAGAAGGATGGCAGTTCCACATCTGAAAGAAAGTGAACTCGTGATGCAACTGGAAAGAGTGACCTGCAGCATGGAAGTCCCAGAGACAAACAGGAGTAAAATGGATATCGGACTAGCTGGCAAGATCCAAAGCAAGAGGAACCGGAGGCCAAGGGGGTCAAGTATGATGGTCCGTGGAGGAGCGGGATGGCAAGTGGTGAGGAAGAATGAAAGTCAGTAAGTAAAGGGGTCCCAGGTCTGAAGGGAAGTGGTAATCAGGTAGGATATGGAAATTGCAGAAGGAGGGACCTCCATTGCATACGTAGGCTCCAAACTGAAGTAGGTGAGGTGAGATGAGGGGCACGATGCTCCAGAGAATGGTTGCAGGAGAAGGCACATTTGGGACATGCTCAAGTCCAGGAGGGAGCAGCAAGCAATGGTCTGATGGAGACCAAGGAAGAACGAAGAGCTGATTGTAGAAATGAGCATCCAGGCTTGGTAAATGAGGAGAGAGAACTAGACTGTGATACCACTCTTCAGAGGCAGAAGAATGGAGGCTAACAAGGTACAGAGGTCCTTTTTAGACGGGAATTGGCAGCTGGGCAAAATACAGAGGATACAACAACCCAGTGGTTCTAGAGATGGGCTACCACTTCTTGATGTTGATATCACACAAAAGATTAATAGTCAAATTAACCAGCCTGAAAGTGGGTCCCAGGGTGGTAGCCTGGGTAAAACATTGTCTGGACGACAGGACACAGAAGGTAATTGTAAATGGGAGTCCACTCTGAAGAAAGAGGGGTTACTAGTGGGGAACCGCAGGGTTCAGTACTAGGTCCAATCCTTTTTAATGTCTTTATAAGTGACATTGCAGAGAGACTGGAAGGAAAAGTATGCCTCTTTGCAGATGACACAAAGATCTGTAACAGGGTTGATACACAAGGAGGCGTGGAAAGGATGAGAAGGGACTTGGCAAGGTTAGAGGAATAGTCAGCAGTGTGGCAGTTAGGATTCAATGCAAAGAAGTGCAAAATAATGTACCTGGGAAGCAAAAACCCAGGGGAAGATTACACTATGGGAGGGAGGTAGTAACAACAACAAAAATGGAAAGGGACCGGGGGTAGTCATATCAGATGATCTTAAGGTTAGCAAGCAATGTGAGAAGGCAGTAGGGAGGGCTGGGGGGATACTGGGATATATAGGGAGAGGCATCACCAGCAGAAAACAGGAAGTTGTTATCCTCTGTACAGACAGTTGGTGAGACCCCATCTGGAGTACTACGTCCAGTTCTGGAGACCCCATCTCTGCAATGACATAGACAGGATGGAGGCAGTCCAGAGGAAGGCAGCTAAAATGGTGCAGGATCTGCAAGAGAAGCCATATGAGAAGAGACTAAAGGAGCTTATTATGTATACCCTTGAGGAAAGGGGGGGACATGATAGAAACGTTTAAGTACCTCATTGGAATCAACAAAGCCCAAGAGGGTAGCATCTTTCACAAAAAGAGATGTGCAAAAACAAGGGAACACAATTTGAAGATATAGGGGGGACAGCTCAGGGGGGCAATGTGAGGAAGAATTTTTTCACAGGGAGGGTGGTGGACACATGGAACAGCCTTCCTGAGGAGGTTGTGGGGTCTAAAACTGTGGGAGAATTCAAGAATGCATGAGACAGACATAAGGCAATTTTTGTGGGGGGTAGGAAGAAATGGGCTGTTGGTTAACTAGGATCTGCAGCTTATCCTGTAGGTAGGGAAATGGGCAGACTAGGTGGGCCAAGCAGTCCTTATCTGCCGTTAAAGTCTATGTTTCTATGAAGGATGGAGGCTATGAGCAGGAGGAGGTCCAAATCCAGAAGGGTTGTGGCATCCTAAAGCAGATCAAGTACAGATACAGGAAGCTATGTATTTTAAACTCGAATATCCATCTGTGACAGGTAAGGCAAGATGATCCTGATTGGATGCAGTGGGGAGATATAGGATGATGAGGGTACATATGTGAAGCAGTTCCGTACCCGAAAGAAATGACAACCAACATCAGGAATAAGAGGTAGATGCTGAAACAGTCGAATATGGATTTAGGCTCTTGACAATGGCAGGTAGCAGGAGGGGATCATGAAATGAGGCTGCAGACTAGGTATGATGGAAAAGGCATGTCAGATGAGTAGAGGTCTTGAAGAGAAGCAGCATCTGGGCATGAGGCTGAGAATATGGAATTCGAAGCAGTAGACTGTAGACTCAGGTACCTAATGGGGATGGCTGAGGCGGGATGATGAGAACTTGAGGCACTCAGGCATAGTTAGAATGATGAGGTCATATGGGACATAGAAGTTCCATTCCCAAAGGGAAGCAGCAACTGGTATAAGGTAAAGAAGGTATGGTATAAGTCAGTAGATCATAGACATGGCTCCCATCCCTGGTAGTCAGGGTGAGCCAACCTTCACTCGATGCTGTCAAGCAGAGTTAGGGATGAGGCTGTCAGCTGGTAAGTAGCAGGAAGTACTGATCATAACAGAATCCTATCCCCAGTAGACAGGGGAAGCCTACCTTTGCTCAGCACCTCAGAAGGTGCGAGTTAGGGACGGAATCTGGAGTACTGCTAGTATGGGCTGGCAGAAGCACAGATGCTGCTGGAAGGAGGAGTAGAATTAGGAAGAGACTGAGAGGGGATGACAGTCGATACTAGGTGTGGCAATAGGTGGAAAGGTAGGCATGCATGATATCTGAAGAAAACAGAATGGGAGTGCAGGGGAAGGCCTTAGAGCAGGACAATAAAGGAGGGAAAGCGCACGGGATAAAGTCAGGAACAAAGGACGACAGTAAATGTTGCAACTGAGGTAGTAAGAGTAGAAGAGGAGTACGTGGACAAGTAGGTTTGATGGAGCTGTAGAATGGGTTTCTGTCGCCCCCGATGTCCTAGAAGGGGAGTCGGAAGTACATAGCCAGGCAGTCGAAAGACCGCCCCCCCGTGTATGCGGCAAGCCAGGTATTGGTAACTGCAGGGGAACTCTAGCACTGCCAGACTACAGCAATGTGTGAAGTCTATTCAGCTGGGCAGACTTGCTCCTTGTTCACCTGTGATGTGATGGAAAGATCTGGATGATGTTCCTGCTTCTATAATATGGATAAATGAAGGGAGACAGATACAACCTTCCCCATTTGGCAACTCAGATGGAAGGACTGCCACAGTAGGCTAAGGCCTTGTGATGGGATGTCCGGGGGCTTGGTGCACAGATACAAAATGTTTGTGGGGTGTGATGCAGTAAAACAGTAATTACAGAGCTGAGAGTACACAGATGAATTGAATTAAAGCAATACCCAAACAGAAAGGATGAGGAAATGCAAAGCAGGTTGGGCTGTGAATATTGGGCCTGCAGTTATTGGATAAAACAGTGTGTGGGAAGGGCCTCCAAATCAAGGTAGACAAACCTGCAGTGACATGAGAAGGCTGTAGAACCCAGTAGGAGGAGAACCTGTAAAATGCAGACACGGGCAGTACGTGAGGGTATGAATGGTAAGGGGGAGCACTGAAGTATCAGAAGGAGAGGTACTGATGGAGTAAGCAGTGAGAGGCCACAGGGAAACATGGACGGGGTGCAGAAGCAATGGTCACAGTGCAGTTTGCACCAGGCACAGGCAAGTACACTACTGAGAAGTGTGAACACAGGATTAGGCAATAAAACAGTTTTTGATTTTGTATCGGTACTGGTACAGCCAGACAATGAACAGAGTTGAGTTCATACCTGTCGTGGACCTGTCCGAAAACTCCACACTGAAAATGCATGTTCAAAACACCAAATGGGTTCATCAGGAAGTAAATGGCAAGCTTTCAATCTAAAAGGTGAGCAAAGTATGAGTAATGGGGCCAAACAGTGGGTCCTTGTATGAAGGGGAAACCAGACTATTGGGGTCGTGGAGGTGACAGGGTTTTTGCGGGCCTACAGGAACAGAGACAGCAGCCAAAATGGACAGAGAAATAATGGGGAAATAAAGGGAAGGAGCAAGGATGGTCAGGAGTGCTGGCCATAGAAGCCTAAAAAGACAACAATGAAAGGAGAACCCAAGAAGGTACGGGATAGGAGGGGAGCAAAGGACGGGAGCGGGGAGGTGACAGGTGCTGCAGAGAGGATGAAACAATGAAGGGAACAGCAAGGAAGAGCAGGGGCAGCAACAAAAGGGAGAAGGGGACAAAAGTGAGGGAAATGAAACAGAGAATAGCAGCAGAAGCACAGCACAGCTGCACGAGCCATGTAGAGAGCCCAGGAAAAGCACTCCCTAAGCAAGGGAGGTGCATTTAGTGGAAGGCTTAAGCAGAGTTTGTGGGAGGAGCTATTCCCCACATTGAGCCACTGGCTAAGCCCTCCCATTAGTATACAGTATGTTACGCATGCTTTTGTCATGTCTAAGTGACAGCACTGTCTTCTAAACTGTATCCCAATGCACACTTACATGTTGTAAAGCACCACAAGGAAAAACCAAAACCTCAAATAACATGGAAGACAGCTAATAGTCTTACTCTCAGAACTACATGAACACAATATGCCATACTTTTTTTTTGTAGTTTCTTTTTATGCACCCTTACCTTCGGGGCATCTCTCAGGGTCCCATGTGCAACCGACTTACACAACCACCTGCCTGAACTGAACTGCTCCAGGCTACATCAGGTACACGAGGTCTAGGAACTCCCCCTGGGTCCAAGGAGTGGCTCCAGACCCCAAGGAGAACCGGAGAGTCAGCCGACATTGGGCATGAGGTTGAACGGACTGCCTATGTTCACCATCGCCTCACCTGAAGGAAGAGGGTTTTTCCTTGGTTTCTACCCCAGATCACAGACATGCCATGACATCCCACCCAGCGTGTGTGCACTCCTGCACACACCTGGAAGACGTCTGCCACTGCTCCGATTCCTGAGCTTCTGCTGCCATGCACTGCAGTAGCCCCAGCCTCTGCCAGGGGTCACCAGTGCAACAGGAGATCCAACCCTCCCTAGGATTAGGAGAGCTGTCTACAGATGCTCGATCCTAGTCCTCCCCTTCCAACCCCTGACAACCCAAGCTTGTTCCCAAACTTGGGTCGCTGGCATTGTGTGAGGTGTGGCATCCAGCGCCTCAACCCTCAGCACCACCAGGCCGGCTGGCAATATGCCATACTATATAGATGTGTGCACTGGTGCTGTCACCCAGGAACCAGGGATATTAGCTTTCAATTAATCATGGGATACCTCTTCCTCCCAGATACTGCTCTCAGTAACAACTGCAACGGAGGGATAATGATGTAGGGCTGTGACTTTAAAGAAAAGGGGGAGCTTGGGGTGCTGGTACACTTGGGTACAAATGATCTGAAAATCCAGTCAACAGAGACAGTAAAGTGTAACTTGTGAAGGCTAGAATACAGACTGAAGGGACACTCAGCTTCCCTGGCCTTTTATGAGGTCCTTTCTGTGTGGGCTTGAGGGAATGGGAAGGATAGGGTGAAGAAGGGGGAGACTGAGAAATTTAATATGTGGTTAAAGTGATGGTGTCAGGAGGAGGGGTACCATTATTTGGGAGATGGGGGCTTCTGGGACAGGAGACTCTTTAAAAGTGATGGCCTTCACTTAAAGAGAGAGGGGGCCAGGAACCTAGTTAAACTGTTCAAGAAATAGGGGCTAGGAACAGCAAAGCAGGAGGCAGCAGTCCATAATAAGTTACATAAGCATGCAAGAGGACTCCCAAAGCCAGCAGGGAGCAAGAAACCCATTAGGGTAAGGAGACAGAGAGAGGACAAAGGGAGAGGTGTTGACAAGAAGGGGAAGGCTATAGGTACAAGATGGAATAACTCCTTTTCTGGTAAAGAAATAAAAGAGATTTCATTAATGAGATTCCATAAAGGATTTTGGGCTTACTCTATAATGTAGGTTGCTACTTAAACAGTGGTTTTTGATGTTGAAGTGTTTTTCTTTGGGGAAGGGTCTGTTGTTTATCACTGTTTGTTATTGTAACTTTATATTTGTTTTATTGTACAAGTGTTACAGCAAGTGGATTACCCAGAGCTGGGACATCACTTTTTAAATATGAATACAATGGATAATGGTTGCATACAAGTTACATTGACGGTCTATGAAACAACACTAATATCCCCATACTTACATAGAAACATAGAACTTGATGGCAGATAAAGACCGCTTGGCCCACCTAGTCTTCCCATTTCCCTAAGCTAATGGATAAGCTGCAGATCCTAGTTAACCAACAGCCTACTTCCTCCTACTCCCCACTAGAATTGCCTTATGTCTGTCCCACAGATTCTTGAATTCCCCCACTGTTTTTGACTCCCTGACCTCCTCAGGAAGGCTGTTCCAATCATCCACAACCCTCTCCGTGAAAAAATACTTCCACATATTACCTCTGAGCTGTCTCCCCTCTATCTTCAAATTGTGTCCCCTTGTTCTTGCATATCTCTTTTTCTGAAAGATGCTACCCCCTTGGACTTTGCTGATTCCCTTGAGGTACTTGAAAGTTTCTATCATGTCCCCCCTCTCCCTCCTTTCCTCAAGGGTATACATATAGCTCCTTTAGTCTCTCTTCGTAAGTCTTCTGGTGCAGACCCTGCACCATTTTGGTTGCCCACCTCTGGACAGCCTCCACCCTGTCTATGTCTTTGTGGAGGTGGGGTCTCCAGAACTGCACGCAGTACTCCAGATGGGGTCTCACCAACTGTCTGTACAGAGGGATAACAACTTCCTGTTTTCTACTAGTTATGCCCCTTCCTATGCATCTCAGTATTCCCCCTACCCTCCTTACTGCCTTCTCACATTACATGCCCACCTGTAGTGGTGCTAACTCCAGTTTTTTACTAATAAGTGCTCTTCCTTGTGCCTTCTGTAACATGTTGTATGAATGAATTTAAAAAAATTGGCACTGTCACTTTAAGAGGAAGGTTTATAAGAGGAGCCATTTGGGACAATTGCTTACCTTTGAAAATATTCACTTAGAGTGAAATGTGTTGTTGCAAGTACTGGTCCCTTGGACTTTATAACTTATGGGGCTGCTACACTGTCTGGAATTGGAAAATTGGAATGTTGGTCTGCTATTTGCACACATGTTTGCACTTTGATTGCTTTGTTTTTATGAACTTATTTAATAAAGAAGAAGTTTGCATTCAGAAGTGCTGTTTCAGACTCCAACGTGTACCTCTTTGGGAGTTAAGGTGCCAGTTTCTTTTGCTTACTATTGATACTTTTCTTGACCTTGGCACTGTGCAACTTCAGTTGCGATCCATTTACATACAGTATGCTTGACTGTTTTCACCTTTTGGATCAGCACAGGTTTTAAAAAATACATGGACTTTACTCCCTCCTTTAGCAGCCCTTTAAACTGTTATCCTTACACTCCCACATAGACATGCAGCAAGCATTTGCTGAATGGCAGGTGAAAGCAATAATGCACAGCAGGTGCAGTGTGATGGAGTACAAACATCTTTGAGAGAGTTGGTGCTATAGCACAAAACTAGTGAAAATCAAAGATTTAGTGATTTGCTCAACAGTGATACAGCAGGAGCTTCGGGCCCCCTTAATGCCAGATAGGCATTTATCCAGTTTGAATGCACAGCATTTAAATTAAAAAGACTCAAGTGTGAGGAGATTTCTCTATGTGCTTACTGGAGGTTGACAGAATCCTGAGAGGGTTCAGAATATTAAGGAACTCCACTAGCAGTCAAAACCGCAAAAGATTTTTTAACAAATGGCAGGGCATCAGTTACAAAGCAAGCAAGAAATACATTCATCTGATACTAATTGAAAATTAAAAAAAGCCAGCCAGGTGGGGCACAGGGCTGAGGCTCTGGCATCTTACCTCGCACCACGCTGGTGGCTCAGGTTGGAAAATGGACTCGGGTGCCAGAGGGTCGGCAGGGGAAGGAGTAGGATTGAGCATCCAGAGGGCTGCTCCCTGTCCTGGGGTGGGTTGGGGAACAGCGTCGCTCTGTAGAGGCCCTCGGTGGAGACCAGGGAAAGCTCAGTTGAGATGCGAGTAGGGGAATTGGAGGAAAAACTAGAAAATGGCATCTCCTCCTACCAGATGATGGTTGCCTGGACCAGTGCCTCCCAAGTTCTGTGACAGCCAACCCTTCCGCAGCAGCACCCAGGGTCAATGCCTAGGCTGTTAGGCCATTTCTCCTCGGAAGAGGAGGACCCACCTGATGAAGGGTTACCTCGAGTTACTCTGAGGTGGCTGCAATGTGGGGTTGAGATTGGTGGTGGTGACGGGAGAGGTGAGAGTCCTTGTGGCAATATGCCTGAAGGAGAGGTAGGTGAGGGTCACAAGGGAGATAAATAGATAAAGCAAAAAAAAGAAAATGAAACAATACTAGAGGAAGTGACCGAGGAGTTAAAAATGAAGGAAGAAGCAGTCAACAGATTTAGTGACACCCCGCAGTTTTGTCAGCCTCAGGTTACTTTTTTAAAGACTCTCAGAAAATATGATGATAAAATAAAAAACATCAAACAGACAAAGTTTGAGAGAGACGCTGGGGATTATGAGAATAATCAAGTGTTTAACTGGATTAAAAAGACACAGAGAACCCCAGATCGAAATCAAGTTTGAAACTTGTCTCTAACCCCACTGACTTTGGAACTGATACTAGAGGCGATGAAAACATAGTGTGATGGAGATATTTTTTGGGGGTGGAGGAAGCCATAAAACTTTCACCCCACACACATCGCCCTCACCATGGAGCCAGAGACTAATAAGGAGTACTGTCACTGTGGAAAATGAACACAGCGAGGTGGCAAGAACCAGGGTTGAAAGAGGAGAAACAAGAGGGACAGCATGGAACAGAGGAGGACGGTGAAAGGGGAGAGGCCAGTACACATTGTTAACATTATTAATTTGTCTACACACTTTCAATGAAACTGAAAGTTTGGTACTGAACCATGGCCTCTCCTTTACTCCTACGGGACATTTTTATATTTTTGAAACAGTCATAGACCTACATAAAATGGTACATAATCTGAGCTTAAATTTTTTTTTTCTCTAAAAAAGAACAAGGTTGTACAGATGTCTGTGATGCTTTAGAAACTTAGATTACAACTGATAGTACTGTTGGGATTATAGGATGCATTGGCACCTTTAAAGTGAAATCCACTTTTTGTCCCCCCCGGCCCCCATCCCCTGCCCTACAAATGTTCCTAAAGTGCTGTTAATAGGACCTGAGGGAGTTGGAGAATAATCAGAATAACAACATTTTCTCCAACTTCAGTAACCAGGAAAGACGAGCTTTAAGAGAACTAGTGAGCAATGCAGAGATAACAATAAAATCAGAAGACAAGGGGGGATTGTTATTTTAAATAGTACTAAATATGAAAGTGAGGTTCTGAGACAACTTAATGATAGGACTTACTATGAGAATTTGGGTACAGATAAAACAAATGATTTTAAGTGCATAATTGATAATTATCTAGCACTTGCAAAAAGAAATAATTGGTTACCTATACAGGTGATTGATTTTTTTACAGTAGCCCATCCAGTCAGGATTGCCTTCTTCTGCCTTCCAAAAATTCACAAAGACCTGGTTAACCCACCCAGAAGGCCACTCGTGTCTGGCATCAATTCACTTACTGAACCCCTAGCACAATTTGTGGATTTCTATATTGCAGAACCAGTGAAAGAACTACCCTCTTACATCAAGGACACAGGAAAAATTCTACATGTATTGGAAGATATTGCAATACAGGGAGACAGATTACTTATGACCTTAGATTTTGTTTCTTTATATTCTAATATTCCGTATGCAGATGGACTAGCAGCTATGGAATATTATTTGAATAAGTGCCCCGTATTAGATCCCCCAACTGAAGTCCTTATGAAACTGGTTGAGTTTGTTCTTACATTTAACACATTTAGTTATGACAGAGATTTTTATCTACAGAAAAAAAAGGCATGGCAATGGGTGCAAGCTTCGCACCCAATTATGCCAATTTCTATATGGGAAAATGGGAGAATGACATCATACAAAATGAAGACATGAATCCTTTCCTCCAGAGTATTGACCTCTGAAGGCGTTTTATCAATGATGTCATTTTCATTTGGAGAGGATCAGAAAATGAGCTGTCTGAATTTGTCAAGTTCCTCGAGATTACAAATCTCAATCTTAAAGTTAGCATAAACTTTAGATACAGACAAATAACTTTTTAGATTTCTTAATTCAAAATAATGGGGTGGGGTTGGTTTCTGACCTTTATAGAAAACCAACTGATAGGCACATCTTTTACTGGTAAGCAGTAGCCACCCATGTCATGTAATTAAGGTCACACCAAACGGCCAATATATTCGTACAAAACGAAAGTGTGGCACTGAGGAACAATTTGAAACAAGAACGGACGAACTAGAAATCAGGCTTCAAAAAAAATGGTACAATCATGAATTGTTGTCCAAGACTAGAGAAACAGTTGCTAACATACTTAGAGAGGAACTCTTAAAAGAAAGAGATAGGTCACATACAGTGGACTGTTAGGTAGCCTTCATTTCTACATATAATCCCACGTCTCACCAACATCTATTATTAAATCACACTGACACTTAGTTAAGAGGGGATCAAGATCAAAAAGATCTCAATGTGGACAATCTTAGAATTGTATTTAGGAGAGAAAAAACATCAATGATATTATTGCCTGAAGTGAGGCCTCGCTCATTTGTGATACGTCTGCTCAGTTACCAAACCAAGGAGCTCTTATTTAAAAAGGCATGGCAGAAGGGAAAGGTGATGCTAGGCCAACAAAGATTGTTGTTTGACAATGATTATGCACCCTGTACACAGCGCCTATGTAGAGAATACAACCCACTGTTCCCCGCGTGTTGAGATCCCAGAAAATTTGTTTTAGGACACCATATTCTGCTAAACTGTCAGTTATGCTACCAACAGACCAGCAGGCTTACCATTCGGCACAGGAAGCAGCAGAAGATTTGCTGTCCAAGGGTCACATTAATCAAAAAATTTGAGACTTGGTGAAGTCTAAATCCCAACAGACGTACCAGCTTTCCACAGACAGAAAGCAAGAAGGAGACCAGACGCTGGCAGACATCCTGCGATGCCTTAATCAATATTGAAACCCCACGCTGGGTCCTTGAGGTACTGTTAGTGATTGCTGGGTGGTCTTACACTCCACTGCTTTATCTGACTAGTCTGGGAGGGGACTGGGGGTAAGGGTAAGGGGACCGGAAAGCTGGGGGTTGGATACCTCTATTGAACCAAGATGATTGAAATTTATATGAAACAATAAATACATGCTATAATTAGAAATAAGTTTGTCCAGTGGCTCCACTTGCATTCCCAGATGGTGGGGTTCATCTCTGGCTTCAGATGTGACTTAGAGGTTTGCCCTTCATTTCCACATCCTGGTCCATCTTCCACCTCTGGCCCTCATGGTTCCTCTCATTCCCCACCAGCACACATTGTGGGCGAATCATGCCGATGGGAGAAGGAGAGGGAACTAGTATGTTGAAAATAATGGCCTAAATATGGAACTAGAAACAGAGACCTTAATCCAGAAATGTGTTATCCAATTTGGATTCTTTGAAACTACAAGAAACGTATTCCACAAAGTGTCTGAGTATGATCAGTCACGAATGTGATGCTAAAGAATAATATTATGACCATCTCCCTTTCCGTATTTGGAACAAATTGAAGGACTAGAGACTAGAAATTCCACTATTTATATTAGAATATCACTCTATCACCTAACTTTTTACCAGGGACTTTACTTATAACTGGTACCCCTTCACAAGTATGACCCAGGATTTGTGTGGAAATTATGTTAATATTGGAGGAGATACCCATGTTTTGTTTTCAAAAGAAAAGGGGGAAAGATGAATCCCAATATTTTCAGAACCTAAATGTTTCCAACAACTAAAATAAAACAGGGACAGTTTAATGATTTTATTCTATGACTACAGTAAGAGGTTTGGATAGAAGGGAGGAAGTGGAAATGAAGCGGTGAAGAGTGTGTGTTGGGTGGGGGGTTGCCTTAATGTCTCTACGCTCTACATGATACCAGATGGAAACTACAAATGGATGAGATGGACATTTTCTAGTTTGGGCCTCTATCTCTTATTACCAATGATGGACATATAGTATATTTTTAATACCTGGATCATTTTTGAACCCCTAAAATGATGTTTTAGGACAATTAAAATGGGCAACGGGGGAGGGGGGATTTATAACCTAAATCTAACATGGTTTTCCAGACAGAAATGATCTTACACCCCCATCCACAATTAATAAAGAGAAAACCACAAAAGGAAGTAGAAGGTGAACCGAATTAACTTTCTGTCTCTGCTTCCCCCTCCAGACATATAACTTGTTAAATTGAAATAAGACAATAATCTATCACATGCTGTATTGGTCTGTGGGAGGAAATTGGAGATGGAAGATTCTTGTTTTATTTGGGAGAGGATCTTTTAATTATACCCACCTATCTAGGGATCTGGTCTACATGTGATGGATGAATGGAAAGACCCCTGAAAGGGACTAAAAGTCCTTGGTAATGCCAAGATCAAATCAGGGTGACTTCAGATTTATGTACACCCTATTTGGGGTGATGTCACTGCTTCTATGGATTCAGTTCCAGGGAGGCAGGTTGATTACCCCAATCTTCTTTCCTACCCTTCAAGGGTCTTGGGAGGGGAGCCCTTTGAGAGTGCTTCTTGGAAGCACCTCCAGTTTGGGGGTCAATATGTATATAGTTCATATGACTCTGGATTCTGACAGCTATGTGACAGTTGTGGACTGTCTTTCCAGTGATAGATTTAGATCTTCTGTTAAGTTCACTGTTTGTGGAAATAAGGGAGGGGTTTTGTAGTACCCACATGCAAAATACATTTTAATGTGAGTACCCTGGTGAAGGGTCACATTTTTCAATGTTTATAAAAAGTTACAGTTAATTCAGCTTTCTGATATTAAGAGACCAACGTTGGGAAGGGGGGAACAATAACACACAAACTGAGATACAAAGGATCTTTATTGATGCTGCAACAGTACAGATATATGAGGAATCAATTCCATGGCTGATTCCTTCCCTTGTTCGGGTTGGGAATGATCTGGATGTACCCAGACTTTTGGCACCTAGGGACAAAACAAAATAATACAATTTATTATATATACAAACATGGCTACTAATCCAATACAAATTTACTTGCGCAATATAAATGGTCTCCAAGACCCTATTAAAAGATATTGAGTTATGCAACAACTTAAAAAACAAAAGGCCAGTCTTTATCTTCTCCAGGAAACACACTTGTCTGACTCTGAACACCAGAAACTTAACTGGGGGAAAGATACCATGTATACGTCTCCTCCTATCACAGGGGGAAACAAAGAGGTGTTGCGATTTTGATCACAGTGGATACTCCCATAGAAATTAATAATTCATGGGCTGATACACAGGGTAGATATATAATATTACAAGGCCTATGGCCACCAGTTCACTATAGCAAATGTCTATTTTCCCCCTCAAACCCAGCTCCAGGTGTTATGTAGGTTTACTTCCCTTCCCTTCTCCTTAACCATTTACAGGGACAACTTATTATGGGAGGGTACTTTAACATGACCTTTTCACCAACACTAGACTGTTCCCAACCACATGAATATAGAACAAATAAGACTATCACCAACTTCAGAAATATATTGGACCATTTAGGGTTACTAGATATCTGGCGACATACTTTTCCATCTGCTCCAGGTTACACTTATCATTCACCTTGTTTTTACTCTTACTCCCTTATTGATTACTTTTTTACAACCTATGAACACTTCTCAAAAGTACAAGACATATCAGTTGGCCCTAAATTTATCTCTGATCATCACCCCCTAATTTTAAAGTTAGATGTGGGGAGAGCCTCGAGAAGAACTCTCTGGAGAATGAATCCTTTATTAATACAGGACAAGGAATTTCAGGACTATATGAAAACACGCATCCTCCAGTTCTTGACCGAAAACTCCCATACTGCAACAACACAATCAATCTTATGGGATGCACTAAAAGCCACAATCTGAGGTGAAATCATAGCATATACAACTAAAAGCATAAGGAATGGGAAATAAAATAGCAACTCATGGCAGAACTTCTTAACTATCAATTACTATATAGAGAGGGAGACCAGGAGGTATTTACTAAAATCAGAGAAACTAAAGTGGCATTACAAAATCTTGTAGACAATAAAATGCAACAGGCACTGACTTATTTATGCCATTCTACCCACAAAGGGGGGTCCTCAGGGAACAAAGAAACTAGCCTATAAACTGTGTTCTAGGAGAAGAACTTCCACGATCTTAAAGGTTAGGAATTCAATAACTAAGAAAATGGGCCACACTGAATCCCATATAGGCCAGACATTTTCTGAATTTTACAGAAAACTATATTCTGATGAACAGAAATTTAATGACTTAGATCAAATAAATTTCCTTTCCCATCTAAACCTTCCTCGATTAGATGATACCCAGAGGAGGAAAGCCTTGGAAGCTCTGATATTTCGTACTGAGATTTCAGGAGCTATACAAAAATTCATACCGGGACGATGTCCAGGTCCAGATGGCTTTGTAACAGAATGGTTTAAAAAATTCTCTACCATTCTTCTTCCTAGTCTGCATTCATTATATAATGAAGTAGCTAAGGGAGATTCACCCCACCCCCCTCATGGAACTTTGCCACACTATCCCCAATCCTAAAACCAAATAAAGATCCATCAAACCCTGCAGTATATCACCCTATTTCCATTTTAATCAATGATTATAAACTATTCACAAGTATATGGGCTAATAGAATAGCAAACTTTCTCCCAAATATTATTAATCCAGATCAATCAGGATTTATTCTATGTAGAACCACTTCAGATAATATACGTAAAACATTAATCCTTCAAGAATATGTTATAAAACGACAGATCCCCACCATTTTTATTAGCTTAGATGCCAAAAAGACTTTTGACAGGGTAACCTGGCCCTTTCTTTGGTGCACTCTACAAGTATTTAATTTCCCTCTTTCATTTATATCTTGTTTACAAACTTTGCATACTTTCCCCAAGGCCTATTTAAGAATTAATGGTAATATTCTACCCCAATTCTGATAAACCCGTGGCACTCACCAGGGCTGCCCTCTTTCTCCATGCTTATTTGCTCTGTATATGGAAACACTAGCACAGGCATTGAGAGAATGTAGGGAAATAGAGGGCATACCTATAGCAGAACAAAATTATAAAATTAGTCTATTTGTGAATGATGTTCTCCTCTTCCTGACCTCTCTAGATACCTTGATACCCAAGGCCTGGGAAATCTTAAAACAATTTGAGAAAATAGCTGGCTTTAAATTAAATGACTCTAAAACAGAAGTTCTTATCTATAATTTTAACTCCCCCCAGCACTTTAAAGGATTATATCAGTTTATATGGTTCACAACTAAAATAAAAAAAACTTGGCATCAATAGTCCACTTAATCCAGAGGTTCTAGAAATTATTAATTATGAACCATTGACATTTAACATTCAATCTGATTTTACTAAATGGTCCCTTTTGTTTTTCACATTCCACCCAAAAATAACAACAATTAAGATGAATATACTCCCCATACTTCTCTACTTCATTCAAAATATACCAAACTTCCCCTCACCATTTACTTTAAATCTTGGGATAAAATAATATCTACTTTTATTTGGGGTACTGAACATCGTCTGTTTTAAAATTGTCTCCAACACAGGGTGGAGTCTGACTTCCTGACTTCTTACAATATGCGAAAGCACCTTTTGTTCGCATAATCCTAATGTGGCTAACAAAGGACTACCAAGCCCCCTGGAAAACTTTGGAATTTGAGATAAATGACCTACATGATATAAACAAAATACTCTTTTCCTCAGAGGGATGCTCTCTACCCCTAGGGATTTTACCACAATAACGGCCAATACATATCAATTATGGAAGAAATTGAGATGGACCAAAACCATTCGCTCAACTTATGAAAATTGTAAATTGATTTTGGAGGAGGAATCTTTCCTTTAAATATTATTTGATCTCTCCTTTAAAAAATGGTGGTGAATGGGATTATCCAATGTTTTCCAGTTTCTATCACCTCAGGGTATTCATCCATTCAGTACATTGAGATCAAAATTTAATTTATGTACATGGACCAATTTTGGTATTTCCAAATCCAAAACCATATTTTAAAAAATGATTATATACAACTGATCTTGCTAACTCCAGCCCTGGGGTTATTACAATTTTTCATAATGGCAACAGGGGGAAAAACTGAGAGTCATCTAATAGGGAATATATATAAAACCCTTAGAGAAGAAGCCCTAGACAATACAAAATCTATCCTGAATGAGTGGAATAAAGATCTAGATTTGGAAATCTCCTGGGAATCCTGGAAAGAAACCAATATATCAGCAATCAAAGTTACATCCTCGCCCCTTTGGCAAGAATTTGCTTGGAAGTGTCATGTGAGATATTTCCCATTCCCCTGAGATTCTCAGCCACTATTTACCCAAGAGATATGGTGAATGTTGGCACAAATGTGGCTGTTAATATGCGACACTTGGCCACGTCCTTTGGCTATGCCCACTTTTGATGTTATTTTGGATCTCTCTCCAAAATGAACTATCACAATGTTTATCACAAAACATAGAGTTAACAGCAGAACAGGTGCTACTGGTAATCTATCCTGAACATTCCCCACCCTGGAGGAACACTGTCCTCCCAGTCTTTCTTTTTGCAGCTTAAAATACTCTAACACGACAATGGATGACAGCAATTATTCCTACAATCAATGACTGGAGATTGACAATGAAACAGATTTATCATACTGAAAACCTTAATTCCAGAATCCAAGGTAAAGGCCCACACTACATGGGGAAATGTCAGGTGTGGTCACTCTAACAAGCCTCATTTGACCCTGATTTCTCCCCTTAAAGAGGAGCTGGGAAATTATAAAGTATCTGGACTTTTCCAGACCCCTTATTTATATAAAAGATGTTTTTTGGGAAAGAGAGAGAGAGATGATTTTTGTAGAGAGGCAAAGGGACAGTTGAATTTCTGGAATTCAAGAAACTTGTCTTTTCCATCAGTTTAGATCTTGAAATAAATATTAAAGTGCCATAATGTACCCCAGAATGGTACTCCCTTGGTAAAACTCATTAATTAATATTACTTACTCACCTGTATAATGTCTATGTTATCAATGAAATGTTGTAGACTCAATGATATGTAAACTTGCCTCTAAGTAATGTGTGCATCAAAATCTTTGAATAAAAATTGTATTTAAAAAAAAAAGGATATTATTGTCCGTAGTGCAGAACCACAAAAGGAAACACCTAGGATGTGGTTACCGAACAGAAAAAAAGGCAATTACAAATGTAGGAATTGTAAATTTTGTCTGACTATCTTGATTACAGACCGTTTCACAAACCCAGTCACAGGGAGAAATGTGACAGTACATGTTTTTTCTACCTGCAACACTTGTGGGGTGGTATACATGGCCCTTTGTAAATGTGGTTACTGCTACATTGGGAAAACAAAACATAGTTTCAAACTTAGGACAGGCAAACACCTGCAGGCCATTGAAAAGGGTGACAATAAACATGCACTGACTAGACACATCTGGAAGTCCACGAATAGATCTAAACATGAGTTTTCCTTCCTGGGGATTGAAAAATCACTTCTTTTGAAAAGGGGTAGGGATTATGACAACCTTCATAAGTGTAGAGAAAAGTCTTGGATCTTTTCTTTAAAAGCAATGGAAAATAAAGGCCTTAATGAAAAAATAGAAATAACTCCTTCCCTGGTAAAGCAATACAAGACATTTCATTAAACAGTTTCCATAAAGGATTTCTGGCTTACCCTATAATGTAGGTTGCTACTTAAACTGCGGTTTTTGCTTGTTGAAGTGTTTTTTTTTTGGGGGGTGGAGATTCCTGTTGTTTATCACTGTTTGATAACGTAACTTTATATTTGTTCTATTTTACAGATGTTGCACCAAGTGGATTACCCAACGCTGGGACTTCGCTTTTTTAAATATGAATACAGTGGATAATGGTTGCATACAGGCTGCGTTGATGCTCTAGGAAGCAACTTTAATATCTCCCTGCTTGTGGTGCTGACACCAGTTTTTTACTAATAAAGTTCTTCCTTGTGCCTTCTGTAACACATTTGATGCACAATGTTTGTAAATTTATATTTATATATGTAAAATTGAGAACTGAACTCATTGCATGAATGAATTTAAAAAAACTGGCACTATTACTTTAAGAGGGAGGTTTATAAGAGGAGCCATTTGGGACATTTGCTTACCTTTGAAAAAGCACACTTAGAGTGAAACACGTTAGGAGCACGTACTGGTCCCTTGGACATTTTAAATTTTGGGACTGCTACACTGTCTGGAATTAGAAAATTGGACTGTTGGTTTGCTATTTGCACACATCTTTGCACCTGGATTGCTGTGTTTTTATGAACATTTAATAAAGAAGAAGCTTGCATTCAGAAGTGCTGTTCCAGACTCCAGTGTGTGCCTCTTTGGGAGTTAATGTCTTAATTGGAAGACATCCACAAAATACAGGTGCTGGTTTCTTTTGCTTACTACAGGATGGAAGACAATTTAAAATAATGTCAGGAGCCTAAAGAACAAAATTAGTGAGCTCCAGGCAATGGTGGCGGATGCGAGAGTAGACCTCGTAGCTATTACAGAATTGTGAACCACCAAGAATAACAACTGAGATCGGGCAGTAGCAGGGTATACCATGTATAGCAGAGACAGGGATAAGGGAAAAGGAAGTGGTGTACACCTCTATGTCCAGAAAAGCAGAGAGGTGGTAGAGGATGGGTCCATAAAGGGAGGAAATGGGAGATAGAATTGTTGTGGGTACTGCTCAGGACAGCATCAGGAAAGAAGTTGCACATGGGAGTGGTCTATAGACCATCAGGACAGGGAGACGAAGGGGATAAGGAACTAGGAGGAGAAACTGAGAATGTGACCACATAAGATGAGGTAGCGGTGGTGGGGTCTCAGTCGGGCATAGTTTGGGACATAGCAGCAGCTAAGAGCACTTGAAGTCAGGCTCTGCTAGCTACATTGCAGGTCTGCTTGCTGGTTCAGCTGGTCAAGAAACACAAAATGCAGGCTGCCATTCTCCACGGGGTACTCACCAACTGGGAAATGGTAGGTAGGAGGCAGGTTGGGGAATGACTGGAGTCCAGTGACAATATCATACGGTTTGAACTGGCCCTGGATACTAGTATACCCTCATCAAATGCTGTCATTCTGGATTTCAGATTAGCAGACTTTTACCAAATGAGGGGAATTAGTCAATAGTAAGTTGGTTGGAATGGACAAAATCAGGGGGGTGGGACAATGGGCGAAACAGATCAATCTTTTTCTCTAAGAAGGTCAAGGAGGCAGCGGGGGCAAAAAAAGAGCCTTTATTATCTATAAGAAGAAACAGGGGTATCAGGAATGGAGCAAATACCTAGTAAAGATGAAGGAAACCAACAAGGCAGTCAGGGACACAAAAGCAGACATAGAGCTGTGTATTATGGAGGGGATTAATGAAGGGATAAACAGTTTGTCAGATACACCAGGGAAAAAGGAAGATGGGGGGGGACTGTAAGGCTGATGGAGGGGGTGAGGTAGGGTAAAAGAAAAGGACGAGCAGAAGGTAAGCAGGAGGTAGCCATTCTTAAGGACTACTTCTGCTCAGTAGCCACAGTTTAGGATAATGGGCCTCTGCCAGAAACCAGCATAAGGGCTGCTGCAAGCACGATTCCAGAAATGGGGCATGTGGCAAGGAAAATAGATAAGGTTCCAGGGCCAGATGGGATGCATCTAAGAGTGCTCAAGCAACTGGCATCAGATCTGACTGAACCCTATTCAGTAGCTCACTACAGACAGTGGTGGTTCCAAGAGACTGGAAGATAGCAGACGTGGTGCTGCTCCACCTTTGCTCAGCAATTCCTCCAGCTGATGGATTCACAGGGCCTCAGGCAGGTCGTTTCCACCGCTACCCATAAATGTCATAACACCTTGGACCTCATCTTCTCACTGAGGCTGAGCATGTTGGATGTCAGGGTGGATCCAGTAAGGTGGGCAGATCACCATGCCATTAGCTTGCTAGCAGGGGACTCCATGAAAACCATCAATCCTGGCAGCAATGATTCAATACTGCCTGAAATGTGACCTGGTACCAGAAAAGCTCCTGACAGCATTTGACATCTCAGGTGTGGAGGCAGCATGCAATACAGGCACAAAGGCAGCCATGGATGGGTCTAATATGGCCATTATGATGGTGTTCAAGTCCATGGCACTCATTTGTGTCCACCCATTTACCTCAGGCTTCAGCTCAATGTGTTATAACGATGAGCTGAGGTGGTTGAAGGCTACAGGGTGGAGGCTGGAGCATTTCTGGCAGAGGTCTGGTTCAATGGATGACAGGACGCTCTGAGGTCTCATTATTTATTTATTTTTATATATTTTTATTTTATTTAGTTTTTGGTAACCTGGGAAGTACACTAGACAGCAGCGTGCCTATTTTCAGGTACAACCCGAGAGATTACATTTCACAAATAATAATTTACAAAACATTTCCACAAGGGCAGATTACAGTTCTGAAAATACAGCATTACACAAGCACAATAACAAATAATAGTTTACATAATCATTTCCAACGAGGGCAGAGTACAGTTCTGAGAAACACAACATAGTGATAGTGGTACATTATAACAGTTAAGTGTACGAAACAGGTGAAACAGGTGAATTGTGCAGGTAGCTCTGATTTTTGCAAACAGTTGTACAACAGCTGTA
This sequence comes from Neoceratodus forsteri, assembly GCA_016271365.2. Taxonomy (NCBI): domain Eukaryota; kingdom Metazoa; phylum Chordata; order Ceratodontiformes; family Ceratodontidae; genus Neoceratodus; species Neoceratodus forsteri. The sequence continues at coordinate 1,144,332,509 of CM057453.1, forward strand.
GGAAGAGACATTAGAGACATTGGATTACACTGAGTAGAGCAGGGTGGGAATTATAGGACACCCAAAGAGTATCCGTGCACATCTGGACTATCCTTACAGGTAGCAGGGCAGTGCTGTAGGGCAGTGAGTGAGTAAGTGAGTGAGTGAGTGAGTGATGGTGTATAGTCTGGTTGTACTATATTATAGATAGATAAGTGCCATGACTGGAGTTAAATTAATTACAGTCAATCAACTGGGTATTAGTGGCCATATGGCAAGTGGTAGAGCATTATCTGTTGAGACATAGGGGTTGGGGAACATAGAGCTGTGTGATGAAATCAGGTGTGGTCAGTATTTGGATTTGGGAGGAAAGAGGTCATGGGGGTTGGAAAAATTTGCAGGTCATGGATTGAAAGAGATGGGCTTTAAGGGCCGATTTGAAAGACAGTGTGTAGGTGGAGCCGCATATTGATTGAGGAAGAGAGTTCCAGAGTCTAGGCATGAAGCATGAGAACGCCTGTTGACCAATTTTGGTAGCAGACCTAGGCGTGACAAGTTGAGTGGGATTGCGAGATCTGAAGAAGTAGTCAGTACTGGTGCTAGAAGGGGGCTAGGAGGGGGTGGGATGGCAATAGCAGGGGAAGGGGACTGAAGTTTCTTATGTATGAAGCACCCTAGAGTGAAAGATCTCCAAGCCAAGTGGGATAGCCACCCTAGAGAGCTGTATAGTGAGCAGTGGTGAGTGAGGTGAGGGAGAGAGATGGCGAAGCAGCAAACATTGTTATAAGTGACGTCCCACTTGTGCAATGACCCTGAGGGGGCATTGGAGATGAGTAGTGACCCATATTGTAGGCATGGAAGGAGTAAGCCCTGGGCAATGGTCTTTCAGGCAAGGGGTGTGAGAAGATGCTTAAGGCAGCAGGCCATTCCAATACGAGTGTTTTAGTGGCTTTACATTGGTTTGTGACATGGAGGTGGAAGTCTAGGTTAGGGTCTAGGGTGATGCCTAGGTATTTGAATTCTTGGACTGAGGAGGGATGGGAGCCATTAATGCATCTGATATCTAGGGGGAGAAAGCAGGAGACACAACAGATCTGGGATCCAAATAACATCACTTGGGATTTTGTGGCATTGAGAACCAGGTTGTTTTCCACAAGCCATTTTTGTATGAGGGAGAAGTCTTTGTTTAGCTGTTAGTTGATGTGTTTAGTGTTGTAATAGAGGGTTATGTCATCTGCATACATTACAATAGAGGAAGCGGCGATGATGGTAGGGAGAAGATTTATGAAGATGGAAAAAAGGAGTGGGCCATTCGTGGGAGGAAGCTGAGCCGAATTTGACGAACTGTCTTTGTTAAGACAGGTAGTTTGCAAACCAAGAGGTGGCATGGGGGGGATAAACCTATGTCATCTAATTTTATGAGTGAGAAAGGAGTGGTCTATGAGGTCGAAGGCCTTGGATAGATCAATGAAAATGACCCCCGTTAGTGAGCCCTGATCCATGGTGATTTTGACATAATTCAAGAATTTAATGAGGGTGGTTGACATGCTATGGCCCTTGCAGAAGCCATGTTGGCAAGGGGTGAGTAGGTTGTAGGAGTGTAGATAGTCTGTAAGTTGGGAGGTGACTATTTTTTTGAGGAGCTTAACTAGGAGGGGCAGCAGAGCAATGGGATGATATTGGGATATATATTATTGGAGACCCCTTTTTGGGGGACTGGGACAACCTTTGCTCTTTTCCAAAGAGATGGGACTATGCTGGAGGTGAGGGATAGATTGTAAATGTGGGTGATAGGTACGGTGAGGTGCTGGGCCCCAGCTTTTAGGATCTTGGTTTTTATCCCATCAGGACCAGGGACAGCATTCAGTGGAAGGGATTTCAGGAGATGCAGGACCTCATGCATTGAGACCACCTTCAGGTAGAAAGGAGGGCAGATTGGGGGAAGGGGTTAGGGTCTTGGATGGGGACAGAGATGGAAAGTGGAGAGATCAGTGGGCGCCCAGAGAGCGGCTGGGCAGGATGTGCCTTCAACAGTCTCAAGTGTTAACTCCTTTTGCAATTAAAACTTTATTTAAAGGCTCTGAATTGGCGCTAGAGAATTTATTAAATCCTCTCGATCTCAGCTTTGCATCGATACCAAATTTAATATGGGCGCACACAAGAATAACCAGCCCTCTACTTCAGGAGTGCAGGCCTGTGGGATCGTGGTGACACGCTGAGCAGGGAATGGAGTCATCAGATCGCCCCTGCTATTTCTGGCTGCTAAAGAACCACCATGGCAGACTATTCTGGATTCAGTGAGGGCAATGGACAATAAAATACAAAAAATGCTGCAGAAGTTGGAGACTCAGGATGCAGCGATTAAAGAACTGACCTCATCGGTTGCACAAGCGGACAAGAGATCCCTGTCAGCACAAGCCACTGCGGCACAGATAGTGAAGGAGAACCAGCAATTGAGGAACAGGGTAGAAGCGCTGGAAAACGCCATGCGGGCGGGAAATGTGCGCATAGTAGGCCTTCCCGAGGGGACTGAGGGGCTGATCTCCTATCATATTTGAAATCCTGGTTAGCGGAGAATCTGCAAACTCTGAAGCAGTTCGATTGGGTAGAACACAGCAAGCATTTACATTATTAAACCCAGAATCAGACCTACAGACCCCCAATTTACCACGACAATAATTTTAAAAACTACTGGTGCTGAGGTTCAAGATTTGTTGATAGAAGCACGGGCGGCCTACCTGCTGTATGTTCACGATCAAGATGTGAAATTATTCCTGATCTATCCTTTCAAACCCGTCTGTAAACAATTTGATGGAGTACACAGAGACTTCGATGTTTGGGTATAATTCACTCCTTTATGTTGCCGGTAGCGACTCGAGTTACTTATGGTGGGAAGATGTGGCAATTCAGCGATCCTCAGGATGCAGCGGTGGGTCGGGAAGGCGGGAGAAGGAGTTTCAGGCTCAGCCACCAAGGGATGCAGTTCGGGCAGGCTCTGATTTAGAAGAGGATTGAGTGACTTTAATTTACCTTTTTTCTCTGCCTGAGTACTACCTGACTATTTGTTTAGCAATGGAAGTACAGGATCTGGGGCTTGGATGGGTTTTATAAGAGATAGAAATCAGTTTGGGACAAGGGTAGAGGGAGTTTTAAGGATGTTATTATTTACTTTGTTATAAATGTTTCCCTACTACTCCTAAAGACATATTAATTTAAGATGTACTAGCTCATAATTTTAATTTTAAATGTCAGAATTTTGCCCAGATTTAAAAAAATAGTTACTTCCATTATAGTACTTTTAGAAAAGTGTGGCTAGGAGGTGGAACGGACGGAGTTAGGAGGGACCTAGTTAAAGTGATAACTTACTGGATTATTAAGGTTAATGGCACTTTCAAATAGTGCAGGTTCAATGCCTAGTTTTGTTCCCCTTTAAAGACTTTAACCTTAGCCATGAAGCGGCTGGCATTTTCTAAGGACTTTAATGGACTTTAAGCATAAGTGTGCTGATAATTTTGTTTTATTCCCCCCCTCCTACTGTACCAGAAGCAAGAGATATATACTGTTATATCAAGTGTTTCCTATATAATTTGTTCCTCTTGCATGAGGATACTGTGTGTATTTGTTTTTATTTTACACAAAAGTAATAAATAGAAAATTAAAAAAAAAAAAGAAAGTGTGGGAGAGATCAGTGAAGTGGGCATTGAAGGCATTGACTATAGTAAGGAGGTCATTGCAGTGTGATCCGTTTATGATCATATCAGAGGTTGAGTATCGGGAAGGAGCTCCCAGGATCCCTTTCAAGTGACTCCAGAATCTGCTAAGGCTGCCAGCTGAGGCGGTGAGCTTATCTTTGCAGAAGGAGCTTTTAGAGAACTATTAGAGGGCAATAACCCTGAAAAAGGCAGACTTGCTGTCACAAGCTATTGTATTGGACCAGCTCAACTCTTTCACACTGTAGCTGGGTTACTTAATCCTCCCTGTTTGCAATCTGAAGGAGTTTTGTCTCAAGAAAGATTTGAGGATTTTATGTCTTTCTTCATGAACAGAGTGCCCTTCATTCAGCTTGGGATTTCTGCAAGTAGCCTTTTAGGGGCCAGCACTGGTCAGGATGAAAGGCATGGGGGCACTCCAGTAGTCTGGAGTGAGTTTCAGCCAGTAGTTATGGAGGAGAGGCATAAAGAGATTGCAGCACTGCACCTCACCTGCTGTTATTCAGACCTGAGGCATACATGGCTATTGGTGGACTGCTGGGCAGCCCTGGGCTGATGTTTGCTGTTATTGTCTAGTGTTTTTTATCAGAGGGTTGTTTTCTCATGGCTATTAAAAAAGCAATTTTGAGATCACTCGAAAAGAATCAGTCATTGAATTTGGATGTGCTAGAAAATTACAGCTCTGTTTTGAACCTTCCATTTTTAGGGAAGGTTATCAAGAAGGTGGTGGTGACTCAGCTGGAGGTTCACCTTGGCAGGTTTGACATCTATGAACCATTTTAGTTGGATTTCAGGCCTCACCACAGTAGAGACCACACTCATTAAGGTGTTTGCTTATCTTCTCTTGGCAAGGGATGAGGGAGAACTCTATTATTCTCCTTGATGTCTCATCGGCATTTGACACAGTGGATCATGGGGTGTTGGTGGAATGCCTCAGGTAATATGGGGGGGAGGGGCTCACTGGGACAATTTTGAAATGGATGGAGTGCTTCCTTTCCAGCAGATTGCCACAGGCTGTGATGGAAACTTTCTTGTTGTGGCCAGTGGCAGTCAGCTGTGGTGTTCCCCAGGGGTCTATTCTGTCCCCAATGCTTTTTGCTGTGCACATGTTGTCATTAGGGTGGGCAATCAGATGGTATGGTTTAAGTTTTCTCTGCTATGAAGATGACGCTCAGCTGCACCTGTCCTTTACGTCAGATGGGTGGGAAGCGGTCTCTATGCTGGAGCCATGCCTTAAGGAAATTGCTGACTGGATGGCCTCCATCTGGCTGAGCCTCAACACAACCAAGACAGAGCTGTTGGTGGAGTCAGGTCCTCAAAGGTCAGTTGGGGGACATAAGGCTGTTAGTTACCATCTCTGCATGCTACTCTGCTGATAGCTGTGAATAGGGTGAGAAATCTGAGAGTCACAGTGGAGTCGAGGTTGACACTAGAACTTCATGTGTCAGTTGTAGTCCACAGTGGATTTTTGCAATTAAGGAATATCTCCTGGATTAAATTGCATCTGGGGCAAGAACTCTGGTACATGCTTTTGTGACTTCTAGACTCCACTATTGTAATGCTCTGTATCTAGGGCTCTCTGGAAGTAAGGTGTGCCACCTACAGCTGGTGCAGAATGCTGTAGCTAGGTTGGTCTTTGGTGTGTACACATTAGATTACCAAGTTTTTAAACTCACTCTGATATTCTGTCTGCATCACATGGTAACATGTTGAATTCTGTTTTGCCTTGCGTCCGCGTCATGAGTTTCTGTCCAGTTTACTGGCATGGTTCTCCAGTCTCTGCAGACTCAAGCACGGAATACTCGCCTGTCTGCATTACCTGGTAACATTTTTTATCCTTGTAAGCATATCTAAAATCGCATTTAAGCCTTGGTTGCTAGCAGGGTTTAAGCACGGTTCTTAAACACACTTACAAACCATGGCAGCTGTGGACACACACCGTTTTACTGCTTCTTAAAACATTTTAAAAAGTATAGTGTGTACACAACCATAGAGACCCCATTATCCTTGTGCTGCAGCAGCTTCATTGACTTCTGATTAGGTGTTGCAACACCTTCATGATTTGTTGGTAACCTACAAAGCCCCACATGGTTTGGACCCTTCCTATCTTAGTGACCTCTTGGCCTGACATGCTCCAGGCTACTCTCTCTCTCTCTGTCTCTCTGCTCCACTGAGGAGTTTTTGCTGGCCATCCTGAGATCACATTTGAAACAACTTGATGACAGAACCTTCTTGGTGGTGGCCTAGGCAATATGGAACTCTGAGGAGTTCCCCATCAGTGGAGGTGTTTAAAAGGTGCCCTGAAAAGCTACTAGTGTAATCTAGCTCGATCTGGAATTTTGAGTTGCGATTTTATTTTGTACCTCCAAATGAATTTTAGTCTATTATATTGTCTATGGACTTTGATTTATTATTGGTTTTAACTGTTGCACTTTTTGTGAAGCACCCTGAACCTCCTTGGATAGGGAGCTCAACAAATAAAAACTGCCTTGCCTTGCCTTACTACAGGGGAGGGGACAGAGAGGAACTGAGAAATTACAAGCCCATCAATTTTACCTCCATTTTTTTAATATTTCAAATTTTTATTGAGAAGAAAAGTTTTGTATAATTTAGTAATAGACAAACATGACATTGTCAACATTATAAAACTGATCTAAGCGTGTTAGCAGGTATATGATAGTCAGTGATGACAGTCCATTTTTGTACAGTTAGACTGATACCACTAGTACAAAATAACAACATCATATTCTCTGCTAATCTGAAGAGGTAATACAAGGTAGGAAGAACAATTAAACAATGTTTGATCAAGGTCCAGGAGTAATCAATCTCAGATACTATTGCATTGCTAATTATCATGAACTGAAGGAAGGATCCAGGTCCATGACATGCACTATCCATGGGTGCCAAAGTTCATTAAAAATCGGAAGGTGATTTCTGAGGGAAAAGGTCATCTTCTCTATATAGTAAAGCTGGTTAACTAATGCCACCAATTGCTGCAGAGTAGGAGTATCTTCTTTAAACCACAGTCTAGTAATGGTCTTCCAGGCTGTGAACAGTAACATAAACAATAAGGTCTGAAACTGACCCTGCACCTGGAATTCCATCAGGGATATATGCAACAATACAAATGTAGCTGTAAGAAAATGGTAAGTTAGAAAATATTTGCTGCAAATGATATTCTATCTCCCTCCAGTAAAGAAGGAGCTTCAAGGAAGTCCGAAATACATGGGCATAATCTGCCTGGGGCCCCCCACATTTCATCCCACAGTGTCCCCACTGTTTCCCCATGTTTGAGGCCTGCATGACCAAGGTTTGGAGGTACCTGGACTGACACTTCTAAGAGAAGTCTCTCCATAAGGCAGAGGAAGAGACCTTTAAGGTTTGCAGGGATCATTTTGTCCAGTATTCCAGTGATATATGTTCAGATTGATCCTGGTTCCACCTTTCCAGGATCTTTCCAGAGTTCAAAGAAGCCAGGTCCTGCAGGCCTCTACGGAAGTCGCCTATGAGATGGCCCCAGCTTTTGCCCCACATCGCTGATAGTTGTAAGTGACAAACCAGTTTCATGAGGTGGAGTAATTTAGCCTGTGCCCTGCCTTGTTTCAGTAAATACACTCTGACTTGAAGATATTTAAAATGCTCCCTGTTTGTGAGACCAAATTTGGATTGTATGTCTATAAAGGAGAGAACTCCCTGTGTATTGAGAAACTGAAAAATGTGTCCCAGTCCCACCTGCAGCCACCTGTGAAATGTATAATTCATATTCAATGGGATAAAATTAGCATCAGTGCTAAGTGTCAGAAGAGAAAGGGTGGAAGCTGAAATTTCAGGGAGCCGTAGAGTCATTTCCAAACCCCAAGAGTGAAGGCTGTGAGTGTAAAAAAGGCTTGTAATGGTGGGAGTGTTAGTGGGGAGGCAAATAAGTATTTAGAGGTAACATGTAAATAATTTAAGTGAGATTCAATATGCTTCCATGGGGCAACATATGTTGGAAAGATCCCGTAATAAATAATACGGAAGTAAGAAGCCTCCGTAAGTACCCTCAAGTCAGGGAGACTGAGGCCACCTTTATCTTTTGGTACTTGCAAGATTGTACATTTTATCTGAGGGCTTGTTCCCTTTCCAAATAAATTGTGAAATAAATTTTTTCTATGATTTAAAATGGAATGGGGCCAGCAATAATGGTAGGGTCTGCAGAAAATAAAGCAGACAAAGTAAAATATTCATATGGATAGTGTCCACCCTCGCATATGAGCTCAGAGAAAGCTGAACTCAAGTTTCTAAGTCTGATGCAATTTTCTGAGTTTTTAGCCTCAGGTTTAGCAGTTCTAAGTGGGTTAAGTCAAGGGGGTGTATAACATCCAAATATTTGATAGCTGTCTTATTCTATTTAAAGGGAAGTTCCATTTGATATCCATACTCAGGTTATAATGATAGTTGAGTAATTTGGTTTTGCAGATTTAAGTCCTGCTACCAAGCCAGATTTGTCAAATACTTCACTCAGTGCCTTTAAAGATAGCCGGGGATAATAATAGTTAATAAAATATCATTGGTGTACAATGATAATTTATACTCTACTCTGCCAGTAGGAATGCCCTCTATCTGATAGTTTTGCCTTATCACAGCAGCCAAAGGCTCTATACAGAGAGCAAATAATAGACGGGACAGAGGGCACCCCTTGTAAATTCCTCATTGTAAAGTAATTGGTTTGAATAAGGAGCTGTTTACCCTAATCCAGGTTTGTGGGGAGCTACATATATTTCTGCAGCATAGCTATTGAAGGGGGTGGAAAATCAAAGTTCTACAGGGTGTCCCACAGAAAAGGCCAGGACACCCTATTGAATACCTTCTCTGCATCTAGGCTCAATACTACCGCAGACATGGCTGTTTGTGTTATGTATGCCATTAAAAGGAGGTTTTGCCTTACATTGCCAAATGTCTGTCTTTGTCAAACAAACTCAGATTGATCACCAAGTACAATGGAAGGGAGAATTTTTATCTATTCAGGTGGCCCATATTGCCATAAAACATTTATACTCAGAATTCAATGTAGAGATTGACCTATATGAGGGGGGAGTGTTGAATCCTTGCGTGGCTTTAAAATAGCCAATACTGTGGCCCAGTTCAATGATGGGGGTTGGGACTTGGCCTCCTGCACCGCCTGGAATGCACAGGTCACTAGGGGAAGCAATAAAGAAGCAAAGGCTTTATAAATTTCAGTGACATATCCATCAGACCTGGACACTTTGCTGTTTTAGCCTGCTTTATTACAGTGAGAGTCTCCTCTTCTTGAATCAGGGTCAGAAGTGATTCTTTCTGCTCTTCTTGTAATGAAGAGAGGTGTACCCTCATATTAAATTGTGAGTGAGAAGAGCCCTCAAGCAGACAGGCCATGTAAAGGTCTTGTAAAGGTCTTAACAGTAACCCTGCATGACTGCCTCTATCCTATCTGTATAATGAGTGACTTTACCAGAGGTAGGGTCCGGCAACTGAGGAATACATGTTTGTTTCCTTCTGACTCAGGGTTGCCAGGCCAGTCAGCAAGGCCCCTAGTCCCCCCTTCATAATAATACTGTCACAGATAACTTAAGGCCAATTCCACTTTTTGGTTGAGGATACACTGAATTTGTTGTTTTGTGCTTAGAATCTGGAAGTCTATCCCTTCATCTCCTTCCCCCAGCAATATCTGTAAAGTCCGTAATTGTTCCAAGATGGCCTTCAGTCTAGATTCCCTATCTTCTACACAGTGAGCCACATAACAGATTTTTTCACCTCATACAACTGCGCTGCAGGAGTTCTAGAACACTGTGCCTGTGACCTCTCCCTTATACGTACGAACATATGAAAATGCCAGCAGATGCAGGCCATAGTGGTCTATCAAGTGTGCAGCTTCCAGTCTAATCTACTGTCTTATCATTGTCAACCAGAAATTGCTTGACCTTGCCTTGAACTAAAGTCTAGATGGATTCCTCTCTGAGCAGGGACAGATTCAGTCTCCGAATAGAATACTTTTTAATTTTACCTGAGTCTAATTTAAGGTGGGGGGGGGGATAATCAGATAAAAGCTGAGGGGTCATAGTAATATCACAAACTACCCCTAAGGGCTCCAAGGTGGTGAAAAGTAGTCCAGGCTGGGATGACTGGAGTGACATGCTGAAAAATGTGTAAATACTTGTCCCTTCAGAAGTAAGGTATGTCAAACATACATCTCCCCAAGCTGGGCTAAAGTAGTCAAACTACGTTTGGGCTGGGGTTTTCCAGAATCTACTAGGATAAATCATGTCCAAATGAAAGCTAAATTAACATACCCACCTATAATCAACTGTCTGTTCAGGAAGGTAGCACTGGTAACTGGAGTCGGAAGCCTCAGCATGTAAAAGTTATAATGGAAGCCAAAAAACTGAGCTGACAAGGAATGCTTGCAATCAGAAATGATTTGATACAGATAAAAAACTTTATTTGAAAAAAAAATTACATACCAAAGCAGTATAACATCCTCACTGCTGCCAACATTTTGTGCTAAAACCTACGCCTTGTCAAGGCATGTCATCATCATTGGAAGCCACCTTTTATACATAACCAAATTTAAAGAGACATATCCTCAAATATCTTGGGTCAGATTTTCAAAGGATGACGTAGGAATTGTGACAAGCCCTGGGTCAAACCCGTTTTTTGTGGCACAGCTTCACTAAACGCCTTTCCGCAGCTGCACCCAATTTTAGTAAGTTGAGTATAGTTGTGACACTTTACCCGATTTATAGTAGCTTATGCCAAATATTTGTCATGAGCCCTGTAAAAAGGGTACCCAGGATTGTTGCAGGCTAGACCAGAAAAAGTTGGTCTAACTTGCAGCAATTGGCACACAGAATAGAGAATCCCAATCGCCAGCCAGGAGACTGCTGAAAGCCACATGCACCATACGTTCAGCACACCTGGGGCTTGAGGCATTCGGGGGCCTTTGAAAACACATCCCCTTGTATAAATAAATACATATGAGACAATTTAAAATGCATAGACATTTCTTAAAAATAGGCTCCAGTGCTGAATAACCTAACAGTCATATATAACATCCAAAATAAAAATAGAAAAAACAACAAGGGAAGGGGGAGAGAAGGAAAGGGAGAGGGGGAAAGGAAGTTAAAATATATATATATACAAATACACTGTTCCAAGATGTATAATAAAGTTGCATATATAATAAGGCACAGATTTACAATAATATCAAGAAGTGAACAAGACAAAGTGACTTCAGTTTTACCATCTTATAAAAATGGTCCCAATTGTAAGTTAGCATTCAAACCGTCTGTGTGTCATGGGCGAGGGTTTGCTCCTGATGCCGACCGCTCTCTTGTAGTGTGGGGTGCTACCACATTTTTATAACAATAAAATGTTATTGTTTTAACTTTCCCTAGCAATTGGGGTACTTTTTCTCCTTTACTACGCGTAGCCGTCATTAGTTTGTGATAGTATTCTGTTCTGTTTGTTTGTTGGCACCGCAGGATGCTCTGAGGCCACACTTCTTTTGCGCTTGTGCTTCCGCTCTCAAAATGGCCTGGTCGGGTCAGGGCACAGGTCAACCCCAGCTACAACTTGGAAGGGGGAAAACACAAGGTAATCTGACTATGCCAACCACCTGGAGGTGGATTTTTGTGTTACACCCGGCCAGCGGGTGTCAGGGGAAAATTTTGGGGAAGGGACCCCAAGTTCAAATACCACTACTGGGAGTACAAGGAGAGGCATGAAGCTGACTCGAATGCAAGGAACAATGTAAAAGTTTATTAAACATGACTAGACAATAACATTACACTAAATATCTACACTCTAAAACTCTAAAGGACTCGGACATTACTAAATTCAAAACTCCAAAAGATAAGATATCTACACATCACTAAATTATGCTGTACCCTACTACAAATAACATTACTAAATTCTTACTTTACCTTCTATGCGGTGAATCAGTTGTGAATACCCTAAGCCAGCCACCCTTTTGTGTCTACCATGGAAGGTGAAAAGCAAGACAGGGAACCAGCTGCCCGGGGCAGAGGAAAAACATAGAACAGGACACAGGCCAGGACTATTCCAAGGCAGTGTTGGTCATTGGCACAAAGGTCTCTATAGACCACCGGAAATGACACCCCTCCAGGAAAAAGTCTGCCAAATTCCACCCAGCCACAGCCCCTTCGTGGACTGCTGGGACACAAGGACAAACAAGGACATGACAGCTGGTTGGGAAAACAGGGTTGAGGCACCTGGGATCACATGCAGGCTGAAGGGTGGCGGCACAATAAACATTTCTATTAAAACCTTGTGTCTGTCTCTCTCTCTTTATTTCTAGCTAACATTACTACTTAGGGCACTTTATCGACAGTTAAAACAATTCAGGTTATCAGATTACATAACATCGCAAGGGGCACTGTCACTTCGTGGCCATCTTCAGATGGCACACAAATACTGGCGTAGGGACAATGTCGTCACAGGTCCCCAGAAGCATCACAATAAAACAATTATGTACATTTATTTACAAATAGTTCACATTCAAGAGTGCATTGCCCTTTCAAACCTGGCCTCTGGTGCAGGCCACTGGAATTCAGATGTCAGGCATTAATCCACACTAAGGCATACAGTTCCTTACTTATAGTTCCTTGCTCTATGGAGCCTTAAATTTATTCTGCCACCTTTTTGCCACTTTTGTAAGCAATAAAAAATATTCATTTAGTCATTATACAGTTCCCGAACCCTTTAAAGTTAGCACAAACCACTCAAAATTCCATCTAGGGGCATTACTTAGTTACCATTCGTTTGTACAGTTCCTGGCCCCTTTGAGACTGGAGGGGCCTGTTGTTGTCCCTTTAACACTGGGGAACCTGTCATTGCCTCTTTAAGGCCACTGGACAGGCCGTCAATCATGCTTCACTGTTCCAGCCCCTTCTCTCACTGTCAATGGGGCTCTCTTTTGGGGAGTTCCGCCCCATGGGCGGTCCAGAGGTGGGGTTTGCCCGCCACTACAGTCATTTGGCTCTACGGAACCTTTCTTGTTACTCCACCCCGATGGTGGTCTTTCACTGGGCGTTGCCACCCCCACATTTCCTTGGCTCTACGGAGCCATTTCCTGACCCACCCCCATGGGCGGTCCTTCCTTCTGGGGCCTTGCATGGCCCAACAGTCATTACCTTGGCTGGCGCCTGGAAACACCAAAGATTTTATTTAAATAATAGAAAAACAAAGTTATTTTTTTTTCCTTCATCAGCCAGCACTCAAACGCGGTACTGCCACCACTCACCCTGCCACCATCTCTTCTGTTGTGGGCCAGGGACTGCTGCTGGTGCTGGGGAGGTCTGGAAGGGCCTGAATCTGCCTCCTCTCACAGGTCTCCACTTCTGCTGGGCATTGCTGGTGGAGGGACGGCTTACCTTTACTGCCGTCAACCCTCCCAACTGGACTGTTGCTGTCGGCTTGCTGGATAGAGAGGCCGGCCTAATGCTGCTGTTGCTGCCCCTGCTGGAACACCATTCACCCCAGAACTATTGGAGGGGACAGCCTGGACCTGCTGCCCCTACCAACAGCCATCTGCTGGGCAACGGGATGGAGGGGCTGGCCTTTACACCTGCTGCCCCTCCCAATGAGCTCTTGCTGCTGTGGATTGGACTGGAGGGGATGGTCTGGACCTGCCACCCCTCCCGACAACACTTTACCACCACAGCAGCACAAGGGAACCCTACGACTACTGCCCCCACTTCCAAAGAAGAGGGGGAAATCAGCTGAGGACTGGCCAGGACATCAGGAGGGACCCCAGGACATCAAATGAGTCCCTCCTCTTTTGCAAAGCCCCAGCCAGCCTAGCGCTCCCTCACACTTGCTGTTGCACTATTCAGCTCTCCAATGGACCAACTGAATGGCCACTGCCATTCAAGTGGCCTGAGGATTCTGGTTGGAATCCTCTCGAGCTCACCCTGCCTACACATCCTCATGACCGAGCCCACGAGGGTAGATGCCCGGCGCAAGGTAACTGGGGGGAGGGTTCTGTAAGCTGCAGGCAGGAAAAATGAGCAGGCAAAATTTTATTTTAAAATAGAGCTCAGCTGGGGCAAGCTTGGGGGGTTGGCTACTGGGACACAGGGCACCTAACTGGGGGCCTCCTTCACCCCCTAAGGCACCTTCCACCTTACGAGCCCCAAAGCACATGGCTGACATATTTGAAGGGCACCAGGACTCTGGGGTACTACATATAATAGGGCACATATTTACAATAATATCAAGAAGTGAACAAGACAAAGTGACTTCAGTTTTACCATCTTCTAAAAATGGTCCCAATTGTAAGTTAGCATTCAAACTTGGTTTAATACAAAACTTGAGTTTAAACTGCCAAAAGGCTTCTCTCTGTAAGAGACACCCATCTAGGCCCCCACCCCAGGTCCTTTTGTCTTTAACTTCCTTTCCCCCTTCCTCCCTTTCATCCCCTCCCCCTTCCCTCATTTTTTAATTTATTTTGGATGTTATATATGACTCTTAGGTCATTCATCACTGGAGCCTTTTTTAGGAAATGTCTATGCATTTTAAATTGTCTCTTATGAATTTATTTATACAAGATATTTGGGGATAAGTCTCTAAATGTGGTTATGTATAAAAGGTGGCTTCTAATGATGATAACATGCCTTGACAAAGTACAAGTTTTGGTGTGAAATGTTGGCATCAGTGAGGAGGTGATACTGCTTTGGTATGTAATTATTTTATCAAATAAAGTTTTTATATATACCAAATCATTTCTGGTTGCAAGCATTCCTTGTCAGTTAGACCAGATTTTTGGCTTCCACCCTAATCAACTGTCCCTGCAGCAGAGAGAGCACCTTGTTGAAGAAGATTTGGAGAACTTTTTTATCCGATTGTGGTGGGAGGTATACATTTATCAGGGTGATGTAGCCTCATAAAGGACCCCCAAAAGGGTCACATAATGACCCTCCATATCCATATATGAATTCTGCAAACGGAACCTGGTAGTGCCGGAGAGAAGGGCACCTACTGTTTGTCTTTTCCCACTACAACAAGAGGAGGCCCCAACAGCAGAAAAACAGTGTTTGCCCAGATTTTTCATGCTCCTCCCAAATACTGTAAGTGTGTCTCCTGTAAGAAGACCATGTCTGTGTGGTCTTTCTTTATAAGTTGCATTAAACTGGTGCATGGGGTTTTGCATACCATTTATGTTAAATGATAAAATCTTTACTGGGGTTACAGCCATGTGACTATTAATGGGGGGGGGGGTATACAGGCTGAGCATGCTGAGGGGAAGGGAAATCTCCCATTGTTAGAAGAGAAAACCGTGGAATCCCCAAATTCCTTCACCTTAGTTGCTGATCACACAAGGTACATAAAAAAAACAACAGTGAACACATAACATACTGTATATACAACATGAGAATGCTATACCTCATAGTAACATGATGTGAAAGCTTAACAATTATTTGGTGTGCTTCCTAGCTAGGGATTGCATACCCAGTAGTACTCCTATCAGAGTCAGGTGATAGTGACTCCTGGAGAGGGAGAATAACTGCATACAGGAGCTCCAATTATGGAGACTCCGTATTCGGCTGTCCCTCTAAGCAGGTGAACCCTGTTAGATCGGTTACGTCACCAAGCTGCATATGGTGTAACTAAAGCTTACTCCCTCCCTCTCCACTCTTGACCTGTTTAAGCAAAATAGGGGTTGGGGGAATGGTAACTAACAATAACAAATAATGCAGCCCCAGATGGAGCAGATGGTAGGGGACACCCTTTGATTCCAATACCCATGATGTGTGAGCCCAGATTCCTAAAATGTAGTTAAAAACTTAAAAGCAGATGGCCCTAAGGCCAAGTAACTAAAATAAAATATTGCCCAGTGCACAGACTCTACAGTTCTTAAAATGAGTTGTGAGGGAGTCACGTGATGTGTCCGTCTGAGTGACTGCGTTGTGGCTTGCCCTGCAGTCATATTGCTAAATATTGCCTTTCTCCCCCAATTAGAAAGCTAGTTTGTGGTTCTTTTGTATTTTATGGTGATGTTGTCCATCTCAAGTAGCAGAAAATTGCAAACAAATGATTATTACAAATTAGTACAAATGATTTCTCAAGAAGATGGAAGACCTGGGTGCAGCTAACCCCATAGTGAACTGGGTAACTGGCTAGAACGGAGGCAGCAGAGGGTGGTGGTCAATGGGGTTAAATCAGAGGAGATGGAGGTTATGAGCGGGGTTCCACAAGGATCTGTCCTGGGTCCGGTCCTCTTCAACAGTTTTATTAGTGACCTTGGAGAAGGAATCCAGGGCAGGTTGTATCTCTTTGAAGATGACACAAAACTATGTAGGAAGGTGAATAGTGATGAGGGCATAAGGGAAATGCAGAGAGACCTACAAAAGCTAGAGAGATGGTCAAAGGTCTGGCAGTTACAATTCAGTGCTAGAAAGTGCAAGGTAATGCACCTAGGGAAAAAGAACCCCAAGACAGAGTACTGGATGGGAGGAGAGAGACTTAGCACTACAGCTGAGGAACGGGATCTGGGAGTTATCATTAGCAACTCACTTAAGTAATTGAGTCAGTGCAACAAGCCCTATAGCAAGGCTAACAGAATATTGGGATGTATCAGGAGGGGTATTGATAGCAGAAGAAAAGAGGTAAAACTTCTCCTTTATAGATCTCTGGTGAGGCCTCACCTGAAGTATTGCACCCAGTTCTGGAATCCTCACCTTAGAAAAGATAAGGATAGGCTGGAGACAGTGCAGCGCAGAGTAACAAAAATGATTCAGGGCCAGCAGGGTAGATTCTATGAGGAGCGCCTCAAGGCACTAACTATGTACTCACTGGAGACCAGAAGGGAGAGGGGAGATATGATAGAAACCTTCAAGTTCTTTAAAAGAATTAATAAAGTGAAATGTGGGGAACTATTTAGCCTGAATACCAATTCACTGTCACGTGGACACTAATGGAAATTAACAGGAGGTAGGTTCAGGAAGAGATGTGAGGAAATATTACTTTACAGAAAGGGTGGTGGAACCTTGGAACAGTCTGTCAGCTGAAGTGGTGGGAGTGGAAACATTAAGGGGATTCAAGCAGGGCTGGGACATAATGAAGGGTATAGTAGTTATCGGGGGCGACAGGACCAAGGAGGAGAATAGAGGACGGGGAGGGTTAGTACCCTGGAGGAACAGTAGGTTCCAGGGATTATAGAGAACTTAAGAAACATAGAAACATAGAAGTTGACGGCAGATAAGGACCGCAAGGCCCATCCAGTCTGCCCATTTCTTTTTCTACCTTATAAATGTGCCATCGGCCTTTGCTCTGTCAGTGACCTATCTATTCATAGTCATTTGTATTGCTCCCTTATGCCTATCCCATGCCTGTTTGAAGCCCTGCACTGTATTCATAGCCACCACTTCTTGTGGTAAGCCATTCCATGCATCTACCACCCTTTCTGTGAAAAAATTTCCTCACATTCCCCTTAATCGGCCTCCTCTAATCTCATGCTGTGTCCTCTTGTCCTGCTATTTTCTTATATTTAAACATGTTAGACTCTTTCACCTTGTTTATGCCCTTAAGGTGTTTAAATGTCTCGATCATATCACCTCTCTCCCTCCTTTGCTCAAGGGTATACATATTGAGCTCCATTAATCTGTCCTCATATGTCTTCTGATGCAGTCCCTGCACCATTTTGGTTGCCCTTCTCTGGACTGCCTCAACTTGGGCAGACTGGATGGACCTCTGGTCTTTTTCTGCCACCATTGTCTATGTGTCTATGTTTCTACGTTTCTATGAAAATGGGACTAGTCAGGGTTTTATTTAACTCTAAAAATTGATTAGCGTTTTGCTCATAAAAGTTCTAAAACATTGTGAAAATGCATAGCACTTGCCTCACTCTGTTTAACAAACATAACACTTCCAGAAAACCTATATAAATGCTTTCTGTACAGTTAGTATTGTCCCAAGAAAAAAACTGCTAATCAATTATTTAAAACCCTGCTAGTTTTATTATTGTATTGCAAACAATGGAGATTGACCCCCACTACGTAAGTGGCTCCTTCAGAGCTGGCCACAGATCAGTCAACTTTGGTTGACTGGCAGAAAGTGCCTAAGCACCACAAAACCAACAAAATGTTCCCACAACCTGAATCTTCCTCTCTAGAACCTCTTACAAGAATTTTTTTTCCCTGCAGGAGGTCAGAAGCCTTAAGGAAGTGTAGTGTTTTGGTGTTGGTTTGCCATGAGACCCTTACCTTCATTGCAGTCTGCCTTGCCCATCTGGTTCTTCTGCTATAGTTGCCTTCTGGTACCGAATGAACTGAGTCAGACGCATAAAATAATAAAGAAAATTAGTTTTACTCAGACACATAAGCAGGAGCAACTGTTCAGCACGAGGTACAACTCAGAACTAACTGAGGAACAGGAAATAGGGGTTTCCAAGCCCCTGCAGGAAATAATTAGCATAACAGTTTCATTACCAAAGCTCAAGTTGCACATTATGTCCTAGTTAAAGGGGTGACAGCTATTCTTAAGCCCCATGCTTAACTTGTACTCCACGGATGTTATCCTGGAAATCACCGAAAAAGTGCAGTCATTTCAACTGACCCTGAAGGAACTTTCCTGAAGGGTAGGAGACATGGAGGTCCAATAAGTTCATTGGACGACCACCATGCAAAGCTAGAACCTGAAGTGGTTACCCTCAGAAAGAAGAGCACAAAAATGGAACAGCAGCTGGAAGCTTTCAAAGGAAGGAACCATTGCAATGATTTGGAGTTGGTAGGGTTACCTGAAAAGGCTGAGGGCCCAGATGCCATTTTATTTATGCAAAAGTTGCTGTCTAGGACTGCAGGTCCCTCACCACATAACCCGACTTACATTATCAAGCAGGCTCATAGATCATTACGACCACCCCCACAGGAAGGAGAGTGATCCCATCCAATAGTTTTCTGACTCCTTAATTATCTAGAGAAATTGTACATTTTGGCTAAGATCAATGAAACAAAGAGCGGCCCAGTGGTGCTGAGAGTTGAGGAGCTGGATGCCACACCTCGCACCACACTGGCAACCCAGGTTCGGGAATGGACTTGGTTTGCTGGGGGTCAGTAGGGAGAAAGAGGATTGAGTGCCCCAACGGATGTTCTCCTCCTTTGGGGTGGGTTACCAGGGGTGCTTTACGCACCTGACGTCCCTAAGGGTCAGTGAGAGCACTGGCTTTCAGGGCTCTGGTGGCTCCCTTGGGATGGAGTCGGGGGAAGGGAGGATGCTGTAAGGCACTTGGTGGTCACGTGCGTCAGCCCGTTGTCTACCCATGCCTGCATCCTCAGGGGAGGAAGGGGTCCACAGAAAAAGTGTAAAACACCCTTGTCGGTCCTAGGTGATGACTGCTCCCTACTCGGCCACCTACCTACGGGCAGACCTTGATGTGCAGGCGCTCCTCCTCAGAGGTTGAGGAAAGGTAAGGGCAGACCTTCCTCACCCCCATCCAAGGGGGTTAACTGGGAATCTAGAAATATATACACAGGGAGTAGCCTGGCACTCTAGGGGCAGACTAGAAGATGATGGCTTAGGGAATTGAGCGGTCTGAAAGAGTGGACGGACGAGGGCAGTCTGGAGGGATGAATAGAAAGTAAAAAAAAAAAAAATAAAACAAAGGAGCTTATCTGGAATGGAAAGCTTCTTTATTTTTTTTCATTTAGTTGTTTAACCAGGTATAGCACACTAAGCTGAAAGCTTTTTTACAGGAGCGACCTGGGAGCACAAAGAGGTTAAGTGACTTGCTCAGGGTCACACAGTATGCAAGTGGAAGCTGTGGGATTTAAACCCAGGTCTGGTCTGCTGGATATCACCAAATTTGCAGCTCAGAGCCTTAGATCACTGCGCTATACTGCGCTATTTCAAGACCTCACCCTCCAGGTTTGGACTTAACGAGCTGCATACAGGAACTTAAAATAAGGCTATTAGCACACATCCCATTTAAGATGCTCTGCCCTGCATGTCTGGTTGTGGACTCCACACAAGGTCGAAAGCAGTTTGCTTTAGCAGAGCAGGCTAAAGTAGAGCTTCTGTCCCTATTCCCAGAGAACTGGCACAGAGAAGGATCCACACCTTAAAGAGATCAACGGAGCACCCGGGGAATCGTTCATCCAGGCTTGCTCATGTTATTCACATTGTTTGCGTGAGCTTTCTGTTTCTACCATCTTTGGAGGACAATATATTTTCGTGTATGACCATATGGTAGCCAGCACCTTTTGACTATTTCACCTACAGGATCCTTTGCATAGACATATTTCCTACAAGACTGTTTAAGCAGATTTGATTTCTGGCTTTAGTTAACTGCGATAGTAAGACTTGTATTATCCTGTACATAGTTTGGGACCCGATCCTTTTGATAAATATAGTGTAGCTATAAGATATGGATAATATGGCTTGTTACGAGTGTAATGATGTTTGTAGTTGGCAGTGGAGGCTATTTCTGACTACCTATAAACTTGCATACTCTGCGACAACATTAGGTAAATGGCTCTCTGTAGTCACGTTATCTTCACACTATTTGAGCGGAGGCAACAGACAAGGGACTGACAGGCTTCTCCTAGTGTGTTTTACAACTTCTGTTGGTCTTTAAGTTTATCAAACCGAATGGGAACTTCACTGTTTTCTTTGTGACTTATTTAGGATGCCTCGCGCCCTGCAGTTTCATATGTTATAGATTAATACATGTTTGGAATTTTTTGGTTTTGCTTTATAGTTCACATTTATAGTGTTGTGTTCATTATTTAGAATCTTTTATTTTGTGTTTCTCTACATGGCGAGGGGACATGGGGTTAACAGACTGTTACTTTGGGATGTGTGTACCTATGGGACTGTGCTTTACTGGGGTATTTGTCTGAATAGGGTCATTTACCGTAATGGTTGGTTTGCACCCAATTAGTTCATACCTTTGGGACCCTGTTTTTATTTTGCATACATAGAAATGGGGGGGGGGGGTAGATCATAGTTCTTGGAGACAGATCCGGTCATAGCTGATCAGATGCCATTCCCAGCCAGTAATGGACTAAAGAGGTTATGAGCAGGTCTACAGAACCGGAGGGTTTCAATGAGATGTGTGTTATTTGTTTATGGTCATTTTTCTACAGTTTTCATTTTCTTAACATTTGTGGGGGTTGTCTTCATGTCAGGGGAGAGGGGTCTCGAAATGGACAGCATCAGGTAGAGAGGGAATCCAGGTCTCCCCAGGGCCACAGGTCTACATCTTATATTTATTGATATTTGTATATGGTTAGTATCTCCTGGATAGTGTCTTGGAACATTAAAGGGGGACAAAAGAAAGGTAAAGGATACAGTAACTTGAAGCACCTTTGGAAACTAGGTGCTTTGATGACCTGTTTGCAAGAGACCCATCTCCGGAGGGACTAAATTTTGCTCCTCCAGTGTAATTGGGTCAGACAAGTTGTTGGTGCTGGCAGTAGTACTAAGAGGAGGGCTACTCTGATTGCTTGCATGACTCTTTCACTTAATACAAGAAGTGCAGGACCTGAAGGGCCAATACATCTTTGTGCATGGCAGATTGGGGCAGATAGAAATAATGTTAGGATCAGTATATGGCCCCTATCTAGATACTGTGCATCATCCTTTTTTACTGAGTTAGCAGCTTGTTTGGCACCGTATATACATTTGCAACTTGTTATAGCAGAGGACTGGAATTTGGTTTTTCAACTAGATCTGGACCATTCAGGTCTAAGATGTCAAGATTTATCTCTGGGCAATGTGCGCTCTGAGAGTTTGTGAATGGGCTGGGATTAATTGATCCTTGGCACCTTTGGCACCCTACAGGTAGACAATACTCCTGGACAAACAAGACCCTGAACCCCCCCCCAAAAAAAACAATAACCTTATAAAAACTGGACATCTTGCCTCACTAAAATCCAACCTCCAACAGCTAGACTGGGAGGGGGGGTCTACGCTGCCGCCAACGTGAATGCTGCTCTTGAGTGCTTTATCGACAAGTTTAACATGGCCTGCAACATCTTTGCCCCTCTAAAAATGAGGAAAATCAAAGGAACCAGCAAATCATGGACCACACCACAGCTCCTTGAGCTCATGGGGTTCAGGGATAACCTGTGCCATAGGGCTAAGAGCACTGGGCCCCCCTCTGACATACAGAAATACAAAGCAGTACGTAATAAGTGCACTCAAGCTATCCGCCTTGCAAAAAGATCTTACTTTAAAAGTGAACTGGACAACTCTTGGCGCAACAGCCACAGATTCTGGGACAATATAAAAACCTTAACAGGCAGAGCAAGTAAATCACCACCATCGCAAATAAACTTTGAGGGTGCAAATACCCAGGATCCTAAAACTATCATAGATGGCTTCAACAAGGCCTTCACAGTCCTTAGTGGGGTCCTTCCTCCAGACCATCTCCTACCTGTGCCTAGGTCTGCCATTAGTTGTACCAACATCCCTCCAACACACACAGCACCTCCCTTCTACCTGAAGGTAATCTCTGCAACTGAGGCAAAGAAATACTTCGAAAAAGTTCTCGGGAACATTAGAACCAGTGGGGACTCGCTTGACCTAAAGATTGTGGCTCTCACCCTGGATGTGCTACTCTCCCCTCTAACCTGGATCCTAAATCTCTCACTAACCACTGGCATTTTCCGTCAATGCTGGAAAGCTGCGGTGGTCACCCATGTCCTTAAAAATGGGGATAGATCCTGACTGGCCAACTACAGGCCAATCTCAATTCTGCCCCCCCAAGGTACTAGAAAGGATAGTATACAATCAGTTAGGTACATACCTTGATAAGTACAACCTTCAATGCCAAGAACAGCATGGCTTTCAGAAGGCACTTAGTACTTCAATGGCATTGGTTGAGTTTACCGGTCATATCCTTGAAGCACTTGACCGAGGGCTCTTGGTGGGGGCCACTTTCATCGACGTCACCAAGGCCTCCGACACGGTCAAACACGACTTGTTTCTCACACATCTCACTAACATTGGTATATCCTCTGTCTCTCTAGACTGGTTCCAGAGTTACCTCTCTAACAGGACCCAGCAGGTCAAGATTCTTGACATTTTCTCCGACCATTGGCATGTCAACACAGGGGTGCCCCAAGGTTCCATTTTGGGCCCCCTGCTGTTCTGCCTGTTTCTAAATAACCTCCCCAAAGTCTTCCAGAATAAGATCCTTCTATATGCAGATGATGCTGTTCTCTACACATGTCACTCTACTCCAGAAGAGCTGGAAAAAGGCATGCAAGACGACTTTACTGCTGTGGAAAAATGGTTCCTTCAGTCTAAGCTCTTGCTCAACTACACTAAGACTAAAACAATGTTGTTTGCCTCCCAACAAAACTGTCATAAGTGACATCACCTCAATATCTACAATAACAAGTTTGATACACTCAGAATGGTCACCACCTTTAAGTACCTTGGTGTCTACCTTAACAGCTCTCTCTCCTACAGCCAGCACATAGACCATGTTGCCAAAGTAGCTAATGCCAGACTAGGTTAGCTCTACCAGCATAGGCAGTGCATCACTGAAAGTGCCATCAAGCTTGCAGTTAACAGCTCCATGCTCTCTATCATAGATTATGGACTGGTAGTCTATGGAGCCGGTACCGATACAGCACTTAGACGAATCAAGGTTGTCTTAAACAAAGCCTGCAGACTAGTCCTGGGTGTGGACTGTTTAACTCACACTTGTGAACTGTACTCAGGCACTGGTTGGTTAAACTTGAATAGTAGAATTCAGTACCAAATCTGTCTATTAGCTAAAAAATCCAACCTAGGTCTTGCTCCTCCTGGAGTGAGGCAACTGCTAAGAAACTCCACTTCCTCCAGACTAACTAGGGGGTCAAGTAAAGCTTCCTCCATTATCCTATTTCGCCGGACCTCACTAAGGCAACAGTCATTCGAATACAGGGCCACCTCCTGGCTAAATTCCCTTAACTCTGAGCTGATTGAGGAGACAAAATTACACCCATTTAAGGCCAAGTTACTGCAGTACCTGGCCACTCTTAGTAACTGTGACTGCATCACCTGTGCCTAATCTTACTGTTATTGATAGCTTATCTGTCCTGCATAGCACCCATCTCCCCCCAACTTCCTCCCCTGCCTGGTGTGACCCTACTGAGCACTTACTTCCTTGTCCCCTCTTTATCCCCCCATCTTCCTGCTTTCTCTTCACAAATATTAATCCCCCCAATTTTCACCCTCTCCCCCTGGTTTCCCCCTCACATCACCCCCCACTTTAAAACCCTTTCCTTATCCCTCTCTCCCCCATTACTCAGCCCTGACCTATCACCTTCTTACGTAACCTGGGTATATTTCTATCCAATCCCACCCTCTGACTACTCAACCCCTTATTATGTCACACTCTTTGTCTCTGCCCCACCCTCCCCTGCTCTCACTATTCTGTCCTCCCCCTCCTTTGGTAACACCACTTCTGACCCTCCATAACTCTACCTGCATACTCTAATGCTCAGCTACCACTATAAATTGCTTATCCACCTTAGATATGCTCTTAGTACTGTTGCAATAAAGTTGACCTCTCCTACCTGATGTATTTTAACTGTACTTGCTTGAATCTGTATCTGTATGTACCATAATGTACTTGCCTACTGTATATACCCCTATCTGTTTTGTAATGTCTATGTACCTTGCCTATTGCCTTATGACATGGAACCTTTGTAAACTAGCTTTTAGCTCAAAGGTGTTATCCAAGATTCCAATAAATAAATAAATAAAATATTAATTTTATTCCAGACCTGACAATTCATTTTTATGAACTGATTATTTCTTTGTGGCACACAAGGTCCTTCCTGGTATTCAACTGTGTGAACTGGAAGCTAGAGTACCCTTACACCACTCGCCTGTTCTTTTACAAGTGGATCTGACTCAGGGAGCCGAGCTATACCATACTTGGAAGTTCAGCCTCCTTGGGGATACTAAGATAGTCAACAAAATTAGGGAGTAATAAATGAAAACACTTGCATTCGAGAGTACATTACCAATTTTTCTGCGGATAACCAGGGAATGGTAAACCAAGTGGACGTTTTATGGTCTGTAGCCAAATGTTGTGTGCATGGCAAGACCATACAACTGGCCACAATTTGGAAGCAGCAAAGGGATCAGACTACTTCTGATCTTCTACGAGAGATTCAATCCATAGAGAAGTATTTAGGCCCAGGTTCCTCCACATCTACTTGGCAGTGGCCCAACAGTCTGAGGGCAAAATATGTAAGCAATAACTCATGACAGGGTGTGTGGTTATTGGGGATTAATCAACACCCCAGGTGCATTGTGAGGCATGAGGCTGCAGGCTGAGTGTCCTCACAGCACCTGGGGTGTTGATTAATCCCCAACAACCACATACCCTGGAGTGGGTTACTGTGCTTATATCATGGGGTGCCACCAGAGGTCACAAAAACAGGAGGAAAACATTATTAACTCATAAAAACATAATAATAATAACTTTATTTTTATGGCGCCTTTCAAAACCAAGGCACCTAACAAGAATAAAATCACATAATTAAAACTTCCACAACAACATAATCCATAACAGATCTTAAAATCCAGTAATGCAATCATACAATCATTAAACTCTTTTCATCCATTAAATGCCATAAGCTTGGCTCCATAACCAAGTTTTCAATGCTCTCTTAAAACCCTCCATGGTAGTGTGCTCATGTAACCAACGGGGTAGAGAATTCCAGAGGGTAAGGGCCACTTACATAAATGTTCTGGCCCCAGAAGATTTCAAGTCTACCCTCGGAATCTCTAGCAACCCCTCATTGGCTGAGTGGAGTGATCGCTCAGGGCAGTGAGGAACCAGGAGCTCTTTCAGGTAGTCTGGGCCAAGTCCATGTAGGGCTTTAAAAGTCAGCAGACTGACTTTAAAGGTGATCCACCACTGAGCTGGCAGCCAGTGCAGTCCGTGCAGCACTTCAGAAAATATGACAGGACCACAAGGATCCCATCAACTGCCATGCCACAGCTTTCTGCACTAGCTGCAAGCAGTGGATTTCCACCCCTGGCAGCCCTAGGTACAGAGAGTTGCATTAGTCCAAATGCGGGGTCACAAAGGCGTGAATCAGAGTAGGGAGGTTGTCAGACGGAACCAGATGCCTGATCCTGGTGATATTCCTCAGATGGTAGAATGAGGAACTGATGACAGCCGACACCTGAGAGTGCAGGGTTAGCGCATCATCAAAGATTAACCCCAGGTTCCGCACCCATTCAGAGGTTAGGAGTGGCTCACCCCCAAGATATAACCTAGAGGGTGAGCCCCCCCCCCCAGCCTCTCTATCCGGTGACCAGGATCCACTATCAAGACCTCGGTCTTATCAGAGTTCAACTTTAGCCAGCTGGTATTCATCCACTCCTGGATTTCAGCAAGACAGTTATTAAAGACCAAGTCAGCTCCGTCCTGATCAGGGGCAAAAGAAAGGTAGGGTTGGGTATCATCAGCATAGCAGTGAAACCTCAGCCCATACCTTCTTACAATGTCTCTGAGGGGCAGCATATATACTGTGAACAACGTGGGAGACAGCACTGATCCCTGAGGAACTCCACACATTAATGGGACCAGGTCAGAGAAAAAAAAAACACCACCACCCTCTGAGATCTTCCTGTGAGAAACGATGTAAACCACTTGAGGACCATATCCGACAGTCCACAAATGAACCTCAGGAACTATTTTAAGGTTTCTGCCACCAGCACAACTACTGTGTTGCTGACAGTGCTGAAGACAGCTGTAGATGCACTGTTGAGGGAGTTGGCAAGGGGGGTGGCAGCAATGGACCACAGGCACACAGAACTCAGTCACTTAAGCAGATACATTTCTGGTCCCCAGAAAATAACGGCAAGCCACTCCAGAGTAGGACAGACACTGCAATTGGTCTCTCTCTCCCTGTGCGTTTCCTTTCTCTAAAATCACACAATTGCTAAATGACGATGCAGCACTGTGAATTCTTTCAATGAACAAGAACAACTATGCCTGAACAATAAGCTCTGATGGAACAAGAATGGAAATATTTACATTGGTATGCACTACCTGGGTCTCACTCTGTCTGTATCTCTAACCCACTGCAGTGAATATTGGCTTCTCTGTCTACAGAGCCTTTGGTGATGCTGTTCAGTGGGAGTGGGGGGGCTGGGGCGAAGCAAATGAAGAACACTGTCACTTGCTCAGAAGCGGAGAGAGTGGGATGGCACCAGTAAAAAGACAGAAAATGAAACACAGCACTGAAGAGAGAGGACAGAAGTGGAGCCGGCCACAGGGATTACAGTGGGTCTTGAGGGCTGCATCTGCAACCACTGCACTGTTTATCACTCTCTCCCTCTCTCGCTCTTGCTCTCTCTCTGACACCAGCCTCTGAAAGGAAATCTTAAGGAAAGAAAACTGCACACTCACTGCATGTCACTGGCAGGGGACACATGTGTGAGAGAGAGATAGAGAGAGAGAGAGACACACAGCTCAACATACAGCTGTGGTGTCTGGAAGTCCGTGGGGTGGGAGGATGGGTGGGAATTTCTTCATAGTACTAGAATGACAACAGTCTCTGCAGCATAGCTACTCCCTAGGATGTGGAGTGGACATGGGGGGTGGAACGGCAACAATGAACACAATACACGGGACCGCAGTGGGGAGGCTGGGGGGAATAATGGAACTCGCCACATCACTGAATCACTGAACATGCTCTCTCCCTCCCTCTCTCTCTCTCTCTCGCTCTCTCCCACTTCACCACCACTGTAAAAACCTGCTTTGGAATGTTTGCCAAACTGCAGAACACCAAACTGCAGAACACACTTGTGGGGTGGGCACAATTATGAATCCGATTGGCTGAGCACCACCCCAGTCTGGCTTCTGAAACTATCCCTTGCTTTGGCGTGACTTTCAGTGGCTGCCTGACAGAAATTATTTTCCCACAGATAATGAGTGCAGGCCTGCCCAGAGATCTTATCCCCCTACCACTTCTCCACAACTGTGCATATAACAGAGGTTAATCAATGGTCATGTGCTGGTGTTCAGCCAATTGGCTTCATACCTTCCCCTACCCCATGTTATAAGTAGAGTTAATTAATGAAAAGGTGGAATTGGCAATCTTTAAGACTAACGTTAGATATCTAGGCCAAGGAGAAAAGGCAGGGAGATTGTTAGCACTCTGACTGAGACAGATGGAAGCCAAACACCTCATCAAATGGATACGAGAGGATGGCACAACCTCCTTGACCACTAATTCCCATCAGATAGTGGCTCTCTTTAGATGTTTTTATTAGGAACTCTACACTCCTGAACAGCCAGAGAGGGATGTCACCAGGATGGCTCAGGCTTTTCTGGAAGGCATTTCTCTTTTGTGCCTAGATGAAGCCCAGCAAGCATCTTTAGAGGGGTCAATTCAGATAAAGGAGTTAGAGGATGCAGTGCAGGCTATGTCAATAGGAAAAACCCTGGGCCCAAATGGGTTTCCTGTGGAACTCTACAGATTTTTATTTATGGAACTCACTGACTCATTAGCGGCTCTCTTTAACTGAATGTATGAGCAGAGCATGTCTGACCCCACTCTTACAGAAGCTAGAATTAGCCTAATTCCTAAACCAGGCAAAGACGATACATTACAATTATCAGTCCATCTACCTTATAAACATCAATCTGAAAATTCTTGCCCATTTCCTGGCCAACAGATTCCAGAGAGTAGGGTTCTCAATAATAGGTCCAGAGCAAGTGGGCTTTATGCCCAGTACATTATCTAGAGGTTATCTATGAAAACGATACCACTTAATGTCAACATCTGGGGAGACGAGACCACTGCGACCCTGGTCTCCCTGGATGCCAAGAAGGCATTTGACAGAGTTGAATGGGACTATTTGTTTACTATTCTGCACCGATACAAAATACCCCAGTCCTTTGTCAAGTGGATAAAGGCATTGCACTCTGCATCTATGGCCAAAGTGTCTTGCAACTGAACCCTTTCTGAGTCCTTTTCACTAGCATGGAGAACACGCCAAAGATGCCCCCATCCTTGCTCTTATTTAATTTGTATTTAGAACCTCTCTTGTTTAAACTGAAATTGGCACCAGGAATTAGGGGAATTTGAATAGCGGGGAATGAATACAAGCTACAGTATCTGGATACATGGATGATCGCCTTCTACTAGTACACGATCCCCAGGACTCTATTCCGGAAGTTTTATCGATTGTCGCAACCTTTGGTCATTTTGCGGGCTACAAATTAAATCTTAGTAAAATGAGTGTCTTCCCCCTTAACACACAAGTTACTAAGCAATTAGTCTTAAACCTAGGGCTTTATTAGTAGCTACAACAATTTATATATTTAGGACTGCTCCTTTCCCATGACTCAGGTAAACTTAAACCTCAAAATTTAGCCCCCCCCCCATCAAAGGCAATCGCACAGGATATTGGGAGGAAGCAACCGTTGCCACTCTCGTTATGGAAACATAGAAAAGTACTTAAAATGAATAAACATAGAAAAATACTTAAAATGAATGTGTTGCCCTGCCTGAAGTACAATAAGAGTATGCTTAATGTGTTTTTGCCATTGTCTTGGATTATGGTATTATTATTTATTCTTCCTTTTATTATAGTTTATTTAGTAAACTTGAGGTAACGTATAATTCCATTCTACGCTTTATGCTTGATGTTTCCTTTCAAACTCATTATTGTTTACTGCTTAAATGTTCTAATAGTTTATCTCTTAAAAATAGAATTTTGCATAAATTGGGTATCATTATGTTTAAGGTAATGAATAGCTTTATATCTCCTGTAGCTTCACTGTTATTTCCTAGATCCCTAAATTCCAGTGGCACTAGATCCAGGCAAAATTTACTTATAAAACTCCCTTGTTTCATACTGCATTTGGCCAGAGATCTATTTTATACAGGGCTCCTTTGTTTTTTATCTTATTACCTGTTGATATTATAGAGAGCATAACAGTGTGGTATTTTAAAATTAGACTAAAATATTGGATGATGGACAATGATATTTGCACATGTTTAAGTTAAATATTTGTTATATTTTGTCTGTTTTGCTTATTTTGTATTATTCTTTAATGTGTGTATGTGTGTGATATTTTGTATGCTTAAGTATGTTCTGTAACTTGTCACTTGTGAAAACGTTCAGTTCTACTCATCCAGCTTACAAGTATAAAAAAAAAAGAATCTCCATTCCACACTTTTTTGTGGAAAGGAAAGGTTCCTCGACGGACTTATTTTAAACTCATTCTC
The DNA here is from genome assembly GCA_016271365.2 of Neoceratodus forsteri. NCBI lineage: Eukaryota > Metazoa > Chordata > Ceratodontiformes > Ceratodontidae > Neoceratodus > Neoceratodus forsteri. The sequence continues at coordinate 1,144,362,432 of CM057453.1, forward strand.
CTGAAGGAGATGGGGGTCTCAGGTTGCTTAATTTCCAGTTTGTATTATTTTGCCCTGCAAGACAGTAAATACCTCCAGTGGTAGACCTCACAGGAGGAAATAACACCTGATTAAGTCCTGCAATGGTTGCAGATTGAAAGAGGCCTCTGTGAAGATCTGAGCATCATGTTGGGGTCCTTACCTTTTCTTCCACTATCTCAGGTGCCCAAGAGTTTACATACCACCCCTCTTTTCTGGTTCCTAAAGGCTCCTAAACAAAAGTACAGAACCCTGCATTTTAGACTTAGTGGAGACCTGTCCCAACTAGTGTTTGGTAATCCCAACTTTCAAATTGCCAGTAAGCCTCTGGATCTCTGCTTTTGGCCAGGCCTCTGGGTGCTTTCTGTACAGGATATGATAGAAGGAGAGTCCTGTCTTCCCTTCCATACTTTTCAACAGATACACCAGATGTAGGAGAGGGACAGCTTCAAATTTTTGCAGCTCTGCCACTCTATTCTTAGGTTTCTGGGTCCTCCTCCATAGTTTGTAGCAGACAGTGACTAATTTCGCTGGTGAGACTTCCTCACCCAATTTTACAATTACTGTATATTCTACCCTTCAACTGCAGGATCCTCAAATCCAAGATGGTAACTGTACCTATTGGGAATCCGCCCTGAGTTTATCCCTGGATGAGGTTGGATGATGCAAAATTTGACAAGACATATATTTATATTTGAAACAAGACAGGGTCTGTCTGCAACAATTCTATATTTTACACAATCAGTATTTTATCCCCTTGCAAATTATATAAGATGGACAAAAGAGAGTCAAATGTTTGCACTAAATGTGGGGAATCGGATGGTATGCAGGTGGTATGGCCTGAGTTTTCACTGCTATGCAGATGACAATCAGCTATACATGCCCTTTGCACCTGGTCAAGATGTATTCCTCTCGGTATTTAATAACTGTCTTGATGAGATCCAGGACTGGATGACTGCGAGCTGGCTGCGGTTGAACCCAGCTAAAACTGAGGTGCTGGTTGTGGACCCTGGTCATCGGGAGGCAGGTTTGTTGGCAGGCTCATCCTCGGGATTATGTCTTGGGGGTGTTGCACTGACTACCTCAGACCAGGTGCGAAACCTGGGCGTTATTGTTGATGATGACTTGACCCTGAAATCACAGGTGTCAGCAGTCATCAAGACCTCTTTTTACCATCTGAGGAATATCGCCTGGGTGAAACACCTGGTTCCTCCCGACGATCTTCCAACATTGGTCCATGCCTTCGTTACCTCTCTCCTTGACTACTGCAATGCCCTTTACCTAGGGCTACCAAGGGTTGATGTCTGCTGCCTTCAGCTAGTGCAAAATGTGGCAGCCAGGCTGTTGACTGGTACATCTAGAACAAGTCACATAACGCCTTTGCTTTGTGGACTGCACTGGCTTCCAGTGCAGTGGAGGATCACTTTCAAGGTCAGTTTGCTGACCTATAAAATGCTACATGACCAGGGATCTAGTTACTTGCAAGATCTCCTTCGCCCTTACTGTCCCCTCAGCCCTCTCTGATACACTGACGAGGAGTGCTAGAGATTCCCAGGGTCCATTTAAAGACATCTGGGGCATGGTCTTTTAGCTTTGTGGCCCTGACCCTGTGGAATTCTCTACCTCATCAGGTGCGAGATTGCCTGACCGTCCAGGAGTTTAAAACTTCACTAAAAACGTATTTATTCGAATGGGCATATTCTGTTTTTTAAGGGTAGTATTATAATTGTTAGAGTTTCAAATTATTGGATTTTATTGATTATTGTTGATATTATTTATTATAGCTGTTAGTATGTACAAGCGCCTTGGTTATAAGAAAGGTGCTTTTTATAACTAAAATACGATGATGATGATTTTCATAATCTTCGGCAATGCTCTAAGATCCAACTTTTTTGGAGGGATAGTTAGGACAACCTTGATCCCCTCCTGGGTATACAGGACATATTCACTCCTGAGATATGTATTACGGGACTCTACCGTGACCGCATTTTGGACCCAGACAGGTTACATAGCCTTAGTGGCAGTGATAGCCAAGTTAGTTATTTCATGTCACTTGTTAGATGATCATGCCCTGACAAAAGAGGGATGACACAGGGAGATTCTCTTAGCCCTAAATACTGAAAGATTGATAGCCAACATGACATGTTGCTACTTAGCCTTCTGACAGAGGTGGGAGCTATTGTATGCATTATTGTCAGTTATGTGGAGGGACAAATGGACTAACTTACTATTTGGCATTACCCCTGATCAACGTTGGTCTTTGGCATTTCTCCTGATTAACAACTTCTCTGGGCTTATAGAGTTATTATGGGGATATGGACATCTATTCACTGTTTAACTAATCTGAGTATCTGGGGGCCCATTGGGAACATGTTTCAGTTTATTTTTTGCAGTTCTTGCTTTGGAGGTTACTGTCCTGTGTTGGGGGGGGGGAGTATTTGTTGTATTTTTTTTTTATTTGTATTTTGGTATATTATGTGTTGTCAAATGTTATCTGTATTCTGTTAAATTTCAAATAAGGAATATTAAATTACAAAACAAATAAAAATGTGTGTACCCAACAAGTAATTGATGTCCAGGCAGGAATGGTTGACTCAGACATGGTACAAGGTTAGACATGGGGAGTGGCAGAGGAAGAGCCAGCCCAAATCCAGGTGGGGAACTGCCCCCCAGGACACCCCACCCAAGCCAGCCATCATGGGGACCACAGCAAATAGTACATCTTGTGGAAGTCTACCAGCTACCTTTATATTTATTAAGCACTTGGCAGTACTCCAGTGTTGCAGGTAGCTAACCATCATCTAGGGAGGTCTGTACTGCAGGGCCAGTGTATGCGTGCTGAGGAAGTAACTGAGGTCACAGAAGGGAGGGGAAACTCCAAGAGCAGAACACCACTTTAACTGGTGCTTATTTTCCAATGGCCAAAGCAGCTCAGTCCAACTGATACCAACATAACAAGGCCCCCAGATCACTGGCTGCAGGCAACCAGGGTGCCATACACCATGGTCAGTACTGTGAGGCTTATTTAGATCCCACTTCCTTTGTATCACCAGGAACGCTATGGTGGCTGTGACCATACTCCATCCATAGCCAGCTATAATGCCAGGCAAGACTTACATTTCATAAGAAAGGCACAATACTAAGCATGATCTCCAGTCCTTCTTACTGCTCAGGCCCCAAAGGTTAGGCTGCCCTGAAGGAAGGCAAGAGGGCCCTCACAGTCAAGACCCCCCCTGACCTGCACCCACCTCATGTTGAAGTCTTCAAGTGTTACACAGGCCATACAGTGATTAACTACAGTAAACACTAGGAATCATCTGTGCATACATGTGACAGACCACAGAACAGACATAGTCAATACAGTCTGTGGGTCGACGAGGCCAGGTCCTGATTTAGATTGTCTTTGGAATTGCTTTAGCAGTTCCTTTATAGTATGTAACATTTCTTGTCAGCATTCCACCCTTCTGGAAACTTTGTCAGTGGGCTGATGGTCATCACTAGAGTTCTATTCCCTCCATCACCATCTCAGGGCCAAAAGGTTCCTGTTGGCAGCTGTGGAATTTCCAGTCCACGTCTGCCGAGGTTTTTTGTTGCTTCATTTACTGTGTGATATAGAATTTCACTGTCAGGGAAGGAGCCCCACAGCTATGCTGGGTATGGGGTCCAAGATTTGCTGCCTGCCTTTTTGAGTGCTTACATGCAAAGTGTGTAGATCCTCTATTTCTGCTGAATGGCCAGAGCAAAATTGTTATCAAAATAGATTTGAGAGTTCCCCCAGTTTACTTGTTTCTGTCTCCACTCCTTTAACAGGACTTGCTCTTTCATCTGGAACTTTAGAAATCTCATAATAATTGACCACGGTCACTCCTGTGATCCTGGGCTTTGGTTCCAGTGCTCTGACTATGAACATGCCCCAAACTCCAGGGTAAAATTCTGGTCTGTTTAATTAAGCTGTCAACAAAAGTAGTGATGTCTGTCCCCTCCTTCCCCTCTAGTAGACCATATATCCTTAAGTTCTTTCTCCAGATTTTGCCCTCCAAATCTACATGTTAGTTCTCCAGCTGCTGTTGCTTATGATGGTAGTGTAGTACCAGATCTCCTATGTGGTCTGTATGTTCTATTAACTCGTATTTATAGAGATGAGATCCACGGTTTCTCATTTGAAGCAAACTACTTTTGTTTGTATTGTTCTAAAAGCAGACTGGGCCTCTTTGCAAATCTCTACCAGCTCCTTCAGAAGTCTCTCATTGTTGACCCATTCTGCACTCTCATCTGGCTCATGCCCTGGGGAGGAGGCCACATTCAATCCCAGGCTGGATGGTCAGTTGTGCCAGCACTGCTTTGACTACAAGTCTGCCACCCTCTGGTAAGAATTCCTTTCTTTTTTGAGCCTTCCATTGCTCTTGCTAGTCTCTGTCTCCAGTAGATGCTAATTTTTGATCTCAATCAGAACCATAAATCTGCTGCTGGAGCTTTGAGTGGGCAGAAGCAAAGCTAGTGCCTTATGTGGCTATCTCGCTCGGTGATGTCACTGGAAGTCCATCAGTTTTACCACCATTGTAGGTAAAGTGATGGAGACACTAGTCAAAGAGTACCTGGTAGCCCACCTGTAAAGTAATGGGCTCCAGGACTGTAAACAATGTAGGTTTGTGACATGGAGATCTTGTCAGACCAACAGCAAAACAACAGCAGTGCAAAGGGGGTTATGGCAAAAGTAACAAACATTTATTTAATAAACATCAGCAATATTACAGACAATAAGATGCAACCAAACTAGAACCTCCAGAGCTTTGTGCCACTCTGGCACTTTCTCGGGGAGCGGGGCTCAGTCTGAGTCAGCACCTACCTTTTATCCTGCTTGACTTTAAAACCCCAGAAGCTTTTCTTTTCATTTATCAGGAGCTGCCAAAGAATAAAAGGCACTCTACTTTGAATAGAAACCTTTTTAAAAAATGTTTTGGATAAAGACCTGTCCTGACCTGGAGATGTCAGGTAAGTAGCTCTTAATGCAAGTTATTAAAGTGAACTAAAGTACATAAAGATACTATAGACAGGATGAGCAATAGATATAGATACCAGAGACTATAAACAGGATGAGAAATAGATATAGATACCAGAGACTATAGACAAAATGAGCAATGGATACAGATATCAGAGATTATAAAACAGGATGAGCAAAAGATATAGATACCAGAGACTATCAACAGGATGAGCAATAGATACAGATACAAGAGACTATCAACAGGATGAGCAATATATACAGATACCAGAGAATATAGGCAGGATGAGCAACAGATACAGATATCAGAGACTAATAACAGGATGATCAACAGGTACAAATACCAGAGACTATTAATTGGTTTAACAATAGATATAGCTACCAGAGACTATCAACAGGATGAACAAAAGATATAGATACAAGACTATAAACAGAATGAGCAATAGATATAGGTACCAGAGACTATCAACAGGATGAGTGACAGATACAGATACCAGAGACTATCAACAGAATGACCAATAGATACAGATAACAGAGACTATAAACAGGATGAGCAATAAATACAGATACCAGAGACTGTCAACAGGATGAGCACTAGATGCAGATACCAGAGACTATCAACAGGATGAGTGATAGATACAGATAACAGAGACTATAAACAGGATGAGAGACAAATACAGATATCAAAGATTACAAACAGAATGAGCAATAGATTCACATACCAGAGACCATTAACAGGATGAGAAATAGATATAGATACAAGAGACTATAGACAAAATGAGCAAAGGATACAGATATCAGAGATTATAAACAGAATGAGCAAAAAATATAGATACCAGAGACTATCAACAGGATAAGCGATAGCTACAGATATCAGAGACTAATAACAGGATGAGCAACAGATACAGATACCAGAGACTATTAATTGGTTGAGCAAAAGATATATATACAAGACTATAAACAGGAGGAGCAATAGATATAGATACCAGAGACTATCAACAGGATGAGCGACAGATACAGTTAACCGAGACTATAAACAGGATGAGCAATAGATACAGATAAGAGGGACTATAAACAGGATGAGCAATACTTACAGATACCAGAGACTATCAACAGGATGAGCAATAGATAGAAATACCAGAGACTATCAACAAGATGAATGATAGATACAGATAACAGAGACTATAAACAGGATGAGCAATAAATATAGATACCAGAGACTATAAATAGGGTGAGCAAAAGATACAGATATCAGAGACTATCAACAGGATGTGTGATAGATACAGATACCAGAGACTACAAATAGTATGAACAATAGATACAGATACCAGAGACTATCAACAGGATGTGTGATAGATACAGATACCAGAGACTACAAACAGGATGAGAGATAGATACAGATACTAGAGACTACAAACAGGATGAACAATAGATACAGATACCAGAGACTATTAACAGGATGAGCAATAGATACAGATACTAGAGATTATAAACAGAATGACCAAAAGATACAGATATTAGATACTATAGACAGGATGAGTAAAATAAATAGATACAAGAGACTATCAACAGGATAAGCAAGAGATATAGATACCAGAGACTATCAACAGGATAAGCAATAGATACAAATAAAAGAGACTATAAACAGGATGAGTAACAGATATAGACACCAGAGACTATCAATAGGATGAGCAATAGATACAGATAAGAGAGACTATAAACAGGATGAGCAATAGATACAGATACCAGAGACTATCATCATGAAGGGCAATATATATTGATACCAGAGACAAAAAAACAGGATGAGCAATAGATACAGAAAAGAGAGATTATAAACAGGATGAACAATAGATACAGATACCAGAGACTATAAATAGGATGAGCAATAGATACAGATACCAGAGACTATCAACAAGATGAGCAATAGATACAGATACAAGAAACTATAAATAGGATGAGTGATAAATACAGATACCAGAGACTATAAATAGGGTGAGCAAAAGATACAGGTGCCAGAAACTATCAACAGGATGTGTGATAGATACAGATACCAGGGACTACAAACAGGATGAGAGATAGATACAGATACTAGAGACTACAAACAGGATAAACAAAAGATACAGATACCAGAGACTATCAACAGGATGAGCAATATATACAGATACTAGATATTATAAACAGAATGACCAATAGACACAGATACTAGAGACTATAGACAGGATGAGTAAAATATATAGATACAAGAGACTATCAACAGGATGAGCAAGAGATATAGATACCAGAGACTATCAACAGGATAAGTAATAGATACAAATAAAAGAGACTATAAACAGGATGAGCAACAGATACAGACACCAGAGACTATCAATAGGATGAGCAATAGATACAGATAAGAGGGACTATAAACAGGATGAGCAATACTTACAGATACCAGAGACTATCAACAGGATAAGCAATAGATAGAAATACCAGAGACTATCAACAGGATGAGCGATAGATACAGATAACAGAGACTATAAACAGGATGAGCTATAAATACAGATACCAGAGACTATAAATAGGGTGAGAAAAAGATACAGATATCAGAGACTATCAACAGGATGTGTGATAGATACAGATACCAGAGACTACAAACAGTATGAACAATAGATACAGATACCAGAGACTATCAACAGGATGTGTGATAGATACAGATACCAGAGACTACAAAAAGGATGAGAGATAGATACAGATACTAGAGACTACAAACAGGATGAACAATAGATACAGATACCAGAGACTATTAACAGGATGAGCAATAGATACAGATACTAGAGATTATAAACATAATGACCAAAAGATACAGATATTAGATACTATAGACAGGATGAGTAAAATAAATAGATACAAGAGACTATCAACAGGATAAGCAAGATATATAGATACCAGAGACTATCAACAGGATAAGCAATAGATACAAATTAAAGAGACTATAAACAGGATGAGCAACAGATACAGACACCAGAGACTATCAATAGGATGAGCAATAGATACAGATAAGAGAGACTATAAACAGGATGAGCAATAGATACAGATACCAGAGACTATCATCATGAAGGGAAATATATATAGATACCAGAGACAAAAAAACAGGATGGGCAATAGATACAAAAAACAGAGATTATAAACAGGGTGAACAATAGATACAGATACCAGAGACTATAAATAGGATGAACAATAGATACAGATACCAGAGACTATCAACAAGATGAGCAATAGATACAGATACCAGAAACTATAAATAGGATGAGCAATAGATACAGATACCAGAAACTATAAATAGGATGAGCAATAGATACAGATACCAGAGACTATCAACAAGATGAGCAATATATACAGATAACAGAGACTATAAACAGGATGAGTGATAAATACTGATACCAGAGACTATAAATAGGGTGAGCAAAAGATACAGGTGCCAGAGACTATCAACAGGATGTATGATAGATACAGATACCAGAGACTACAAACAGGATGAGAGATAGATACAGATACTAGAGACTACAAACAGGATAAACAATAGATACAGATACCAGAGACTATCAACAGGATGAGCAATATATACAGATACTAGATATTATAAACAGAATGACCAATAGACACAGATACTAGAGACTATAGACAGGATGAGTAAAATATATAGATACAAGAGACTATCAACAGGATGAGCAAGAGATATAGATACCAGAGACTATCAACAGGATGAGCAATAGATACAAATAAAAGCGACTATAAATAGGATAAGCAATAGATACAGACACCAGAGACTACCAATAGGATGAGCAATAGATACAGATAAGAGGGACTATAATCAGGATGAGCAATACTTACAGATACCAGAGACTATCAACAGGATGTGCAATAGATACAGATAACAGAGAGTATGAAAAGGATGAGCAGTTGATACAGTTAACAGAGACTATAAACAGGATGAGCAATATATATACAGATACCAGAGACTATCAACAGGATGAGCAATAGATAGAAATACCAGAGACTATCAACAGGATGAGCGATAGATACAGATAACAGAGACTATAAACAGGATGAGCGATAAATACAGATACCAGAGACTATAAATAGGGTGAGAAAAAGATACAGATATCAGAGACTATCAAGAGGATGTGTGATAGATACAGATACCAGAGATTATTAACAGGATGAGCAATAGATACAGATACTAGATATTATAAACAGAATGACCAATAGATACAGATATTAGAGACTAAAGACAGGATGAGTAAAAGATATAGACACCAGAGACTATCAACAGGATGAGCAAGAGATACAGATACCAGAGACTATCAACAGGATGAGCAATAGATACAAATATAAGAGAGAGACTATAAACAGGATGAGCAATAGATACAGATGCCAGAGGCTACCATCAGGAAGGACAATATATATATAGATACCAGAGATGAAAAACAGAATGAGCAATATATACAGAAAACATAAACTATAAATAGGATGAGCAATAGATACAGATACCAGAGAATATCAACAGGATGAGCGATAGATACAGATACCAGAGACTATAAATAGGGTGAGCAAAAGATACAAAAAACAGAGACTATCAACAGGATGAGCAATAGATAGAGATACCAGAGACTATCAACAGGATGAGCAATAGATATAGATAACAGAGACTATAAACAGGATGAGCAATAAATACAGATACCAGAGACTATAAATAGGGTGAGCAAAAGATACAGATGCCAGAGACTATCAACAGGATGTGTGATAGATACAGATACCAGAGACTACAAGCAGGATGAGAGACAGATGCAGATACCAGAGACTACAAACAGGTTGAGCAATAGATACAGATACCAGAGACTATTAACAGGATAAGCAATAGATATAGATACAGATACCAGAGACTATAGACAGGATGAGCAACAGATACAGATACCAGAGATTATAAACAGAATGCCCAATAGATACAGATACTAGAGACTATAGACAGGATGAGTAAAAGATATAGATAAAAGAGACTATCAACAGGATGAGCAATAGATACAGATACCAGAGAATATCAACAGGATGAGCGATAGAGATAACAGAGACTATAAACAGGATGAGCGATAAATACAGATATCAGAGACTATAAACAGGGTGAGCAAAAGATACAGATACCACAGACTATTAACAGGATGTGCGATAGATACCAGGGACTATAAACAGGATGAGTAATAGATACTGATACCAGAGACAATAGACAGGATGAGCAATAGATACAGATACCAGAGACCATAAACAGGTTTAAAAATAGATACTGATACCAGAGACTATCAACAGGATGAGCAATAGATAGAGACACCAGAGGCTATCAACAGGATGAGTGATAGATATAGATAACAGTGACTATAAACAGGATGAGCAATAAATACAGATACCAGAGACCATAAATAGGGTGAGCAAAAGATACAGATACTGGAGACTATCAAGAAGATGAACAATAGATACAGATATCAGAGACTACAAACAGGATGAGCAATATATACAGATACCAGAATCTCTAAACAGGATGAGCAATATATATAGATACCAAAGAATATAAACAGGATGAGCTATAAATGTAGATATTAGAGACTATAAACAGGATGAGCAATATATACAAATAAAAGAGACTATAAACAAGATGAGCAATAGATACAGATACCAGAGACTATCAATAGGATGAGCAATAGATACAGATAAGAGAGACTATAAACAGGATAAACAATAGATACAGATACCAGAGACTATAAACAGAATGAGCAATACATACTGATACCAGAGACTACCATCAGGAAGGGCAATATATAGATACCAGAGATGAAAAACAGGATTTGCAATAGATACAGAAAACAGAGATTATAAACAGGATAAACAATAGATACAGATACCAGAAACTATAAACAGAATGAGCAATATATACAGATACCAGAGACTATCAACAGGATGAGCGATTGATACAATTAACAGAGACTATAAACAGGATGAGTAATATATACAGATACCAGAGACTATTAAAAGGATGAGCAACAGATCTAGATACCAGAGACTATAAACAGGATGTGCAATATATACAGATACCAGAGACTATCAACAGAAGAGCAATAGATACCGATACCAGAGACTATTAACAGGATGAGAAAAATATACAGCTATCAGAGACTATAAACAGGATGAACAATATATACAGATACCAGAGACTATCAACAGGATGTCAATAGATGCAGACACCAGAGGCTATAGACAGGATGAGGAAAATATATGGATACCAGTGTCTATAAACAGGATGAGCTATGGCTATAGATATGAAACTATAAACAGGATAAGCAATAGATACAGATACCAGAAACTATAAACATGATGAGCAATAGATGCAGATATCAGAAATTTTAAACAGGATGAGCAATAGATATTGATACCAATGACTATAGACAGGATGAGCAATAGAGAAAGATACCAGACACTATAGACAAGATGAGCAATAGATATACTGTAGATACCACAGACTATAGACAAGATGAGCAAAAATATACAGATACAAGAAACTATAACCAAGATGAGCAATAGATGCAGATAGCAGATACTATTAACAGGCTAAGAAATAGATAATAGATTCCAGAGACTATAAACAGGATGAGCAAGAGATATAGATACCAGAAACTATACACAGGATGAGAACTAGCAATAGATATAGATATAGATATAGATATAGATATAGATATAGATATAGATATAGATATAGATACCAGAGACTATAAATGGAATGAGCATATAGCAGAGACTATAGACAGGATGAGAAATAGATATACATAACAGAGACTATAAGCCAGCAGTAAGACACAATGAGATGTGGGTTATGGCCTGATAAGAACATGCCCCAGGAGCATTATGAGGCACGAAGCGCTTGTGCCAAGTGCCTTTAGCACCTAGGAAGTGCTCTTATCAGGCCATAACCCACACCTAAGAGTGTCTTATTGCGTTTATAAAATGCCCCCCCCAAAGTAAATATTTAAGAAACAAAAAAAGAATAAAAAACTTGCAAAATATTTAAAAATTAAGGTTTTCATACTGAAGTGGTAAAATAGTCCCTCTGTTTTATGCAATGTATGTACTGTGTGATGCCAATGAATGGCGCTATCCCCCCACCACAAACACATACACCAATAAATATTAGTATGGTTGTACTCGCCCTTCTCCACAGTCGTTTAATCCCCCAGCTTAAAACCAAGGAAGCCCACCCTCTTTTCCATTTAAGGCTCTTGAGCCTGCTTTTAAGAAACCTCATCAGCTCTGTCCACTTCTCCTCCGAACTCCGCAGGTCTGTGCTGTTAAGTAGCGTGGCAGCCTGCCTTCTGAAGAACCAGCAAAATGAAAGGTTCTTGATATCAGCAAATACGTTCCCAAATTCAACCTTTACTTTCATTTGGGTTTAGTTTCTTTTTAAATTGATGCTCAGTATAGTCTGAGCGAGCATGTCTCGTGCCAGCTATCATACAGAGCTGTTTCCGGGGTCACGGTATATGGTTGCTGTTGTAGTGAAAGTTCTATTTTTTTTTCTTCAGGGTCGAAAGGCTGACAAGTAGGGATGGACAGATAGGTGCAGGGAGGGGGATCGAAGGAATGGAGCAGCGAACAGAGTTGCAGAAACGAGAATTTGCAGGGGAGCCGTGGCATGGGTCAGTGGTGCAAATGTCCATCAGAGTACTGGTTAATTGTGTTACTTCGAGGTTTGTTTTTTTTTAGCAGAATGAACTGGATCGATCAAAAATGGAGAAGTTTTCAGTACTTGGTAGTGCACCCGCACATGTGGAGGGGGGGTGCTGTAACCTGGTGATGGCAAGCGAACTCTGGTTTTAAAATGGAGAGATTGGCAGCTGGCACAGTGATACCTGTTGTTCTGCATCCTGACTGGCTGAAGAGGTGCTGGTTGCCACATTATGTCCTGATAAGGACATGGGTAGAGGTACCTCTCAGCTAATCGGGGCACAGAAAACTCAATGACCATTTTATAAACAGGATGAGCATATACCAGAGACTATAGGAAGGATGAGCAACAGCTATAGATACCAGAGACTATAAACAGGATGCACATATATCAGAGAATATAGGCAGGATGTGCAATAGCTATAGATACCAGAGACTACAAAGAGGATGAGCAATAGATATAGATATTGTACCAGAGACTATCAACAGGATGAGTTATAGATGTAGATACCACAGACTATAAGCAGGATGAGCAATAGATAGAGATACCAGAGACTATCAACAGGATGAGCGACAGATAGAGATACCAGAAACTATAAACAAGATGAGCAATATATATAGATACCAGAGACTCTAAAATTGATGAGCAATGGATACAGATTCCAGAGACTAATAACAGCATGAACAATAGATACAGATACCAGAGACTATAAACAGGATGTGCAATATATATAAATACCAAAGACTATAGACAGGATGAGCAATAGATACAGATTCCAGTGACTAATAGCAGGATGAGCAATAGATACAGATACCAGAAATTATAAACAGGATGAGCAATAGATACAGATACCAGAAATTATAAACAGGATGAGCAATAGATACAGATACCAGAGAGTATAAACAGAATGAGCATATACCAGAGAATATAAACAGGATGAGCAATAGCTATAGAAAGCAGAAACTATAAACAGGATGAGCATATACCAGAGACTTTAAACAGGATGAGCAATACATATACTGTAGTTACCAAAGACTATAAACAGGATAAGCATATACCAGAGACTATAAACAGAGTGAGAAATAGACATAGATACCAGAGACTATAAACAGGATGCGCATATACGGAAGACTATAGGCAGTATGAGCAATAACTATAGATACCAGAGACTATAAAGAGGATAAGCAATAGATAAAGATATTGTACCAGAGACTATAAACAGGATGAGAAAGAGAAATAGAAATAGATATAGATACCATAGACTATAAATGGGATGAGCATATACCAGAGACAATAAACAGGATGAGCAATAGATATTGATACCAGATACTATAAACAGGATGAGAAATAGATATAGATACCAGAGACTATAAACATGATAAGCAATAGATACAGATACCAGAGACTATAAACAGGAAGAGCAATATATACAGATACCAAAGACTGTAGACAGGATGAGCACTAGAGCCAGATACTAGAGACTATAGACAGGATGAGCAGTAGATACAGATACCAGAGACGAATAACATGATGAGCAATATATACAGATACCAGAGACTATAAACAGAATGAGCAATAAATACAGATACTAGAGACTATAACTAGGATGAGCAGTAGCTACAGACACCAGAGACTATCAACAGGATGAGCGATAGATACAGTTAACAGAGACTATAAACAGGTTGAGCAATATATACAGATATCAGAGACTATCAACAGGATGAGCAATAGATACATATACCAGAGACTATCAATAGGATGAGCGATAGATACAGACAACAGAGACTGTAAACAGGATAAGTGATAAATACAGATACCAGAGACTATAAATAGAGGGAGAAAAAGATCCAGATACCAGAGACTATCAACAGGATGTGTGATAGATACAGATTACAGAGACTACAAACAGGATGAGATAGATACAGATACCAGAGACTACCACCAGGATGAGCAATAAATATGGATACCAGAGACTAGTAGCAGTATGAGAAATAGATACAGAAACAATTACTAGAGACTATAGAGAGGATGAGTAAAATATATAGATACCAGAGACTATCAACAGGATGAGCAATAGACACAGATGCCAGAGACTAATAACAGGATGAACAATAGATACAGATACCAGAGACAACAAACAGGATGATCAATATATACAGATACCAGAATCTCTAAACAGGATGATCAATATATATAGATACCAGAGACTATAAACAGGATGAGCTATAGATGTAGATACTAGAGACTATAAACAGGATGAGCAATAGATACAGATACCAGAGAATACCAACAGGAAGAGCAATATATACAGATACCAGAGATGAAAAACAGGATGAACAATAGATACAGATACCAGAAACTATAAATAGAATGAGCAATAGATACAGATACCAGGGACTATAAATAGGATGAGCAACAGATCCAGATAAAAGAGACTATAAACAGGATGTGCACTATGTACTGATACCAGAGACTATCAACAGGATGGCAATAGATACAGATACCAGAGACTATTAACAGGATGAGAAAATATATAGATACCAGAGGCAATAAACAGGATGAACAATATATATAGATACCAGAAACTCTAAACAGAATGAGCAATATATATAGATACCAGAGACTATAAACAGACTGAGAAATAGATACTGATACCAGAGACTATAAATAAGATGAGCAATAGATACAGATACCAAAGACTATAAACAGAATGAGCAATAGATACAGATACCAAAAACTATAAACAGAATGAGCAATAGATATAGATACCAGAGACTATAAACAGACTGAGAAATAGATACTGATACCAGAGACTATAAACAAGATGAGCAATAGATACAGATACCAGACACTATAAACAGAATGAGCAAAAGATACAGATACCAAAGACTATAAACAGAATGAGCAATAGATACAGATACCAAAGACTATAAACAGAATGAGCAATAGATAGAGATACCAGAGACTATAGACAGGATAAGCAATAGACATAGATACCAGAGATTATGAACAGGATAAGCAATATATACAGATACCAGAGACTATTAACAGGATGGCAATAGATACAGACACCAGAGCTATAAGCAGAATGAGAAAAAGATATGGATACAGTGTCTATAAACAGGATGATCAATGGATATAGATATGAGACTATAAACAGGATGAACAATAGATACAGATCAAATCAAATCAAATCAAATCATCTTTATTTTTATAGCGCCTTTCAAAACCAAGGTGCTGTACATAAAAACCATATACATAAAGATAAAATTTTAAAACAAAAACATTAAAACAAATCATCCATAGCTAGGGAAAGCTAAACCAAATAAATACGTTTTTAACTCCGTTTTGAATCTATCGACAGTTGGGCATTCTCTCAACCAATGAGGTAGAGAATTCCACAGGGTTGGCACTGAAAAAGCAAAGGCTCGAGTTCCTGATGTCTTCAATCGTACCCTTGGAATCTCCAGCAATCCCTCGTTGGTGGAACAGAGAGGATGGAGGGGGCAGTAGGGTACCAGGAGATCTTGCAGGTAACCGGGTCCCTGATCATGTAGGGCTTTAAAGGTTAGCAAGCCAATCTTAATGGTGATCCTCCACCAAAGAGGCAGACAGTGCAGTTCACGGAGCACAGGCATAATATGACTGGTTCTAGAAGTCCCAGTCAAAAGCCTGGCCGACGCATTCTGCACCAGCTGCAGGCGATGGATATCAACCCCGGGTAGCCCTAGATAGAGGGAATTGCAGTAATCAAGATGGGTAGTGACAAAGGCATGGACCAATGTTGGAAGATCACCAGGAGGAACCAGGTGCTTCACCTGGGCAATATTCCTCAGATGGTAAAAAGAGGATTTGACGACAGCTGACACCTGAGATTTTGGGGTCAAACCATCATCAAAAATAACACCCAGGTTGCACACCTGATCAGAGGTTGTGAGCGACATACCACCAAGTAGTAAGCCTGATGGTTGTCCAGCCCCCAAACCCACCCCTGGATGACCTGGGTCCACTACCAGCACCTCAGTCTTATCTGGATTCAGTTTCAGCCAGCTGGAACTCATCCAAAGTCTGATCTCAGCAAGGCAGTTATTTAGCACGGAGAGTGCATCATCTTGTTTGGGCAGAAAGGACAAATACAGCTGAGTATCATCTGCTTAGCAGTGAAAACCCAGACTGTATCACCTGATGATATCTCCCAATGGCAGCATATACACTGCAAACAACATGGGGGCTAGAATGGAACCCTGCAGTACCCCACAAGGCAGGGAGTGAGCACCAGAGAAATAAATTCCAGTGGCAACTTTCTGAAACCTGTCCATGAGGTAAGAATGGAACCATTTGAGGACTGTACTAGACAGCCCACAAAAGAACTGCAGGCGCTGCAACAGCACACCATGGTCTACAGTGTCAAATGCAGCATAGAGATCGAGAAGGACCAGAATGGTACGTGCCTTTCGACCTCTAGCCATTAGGATGTCAATCAATACCCGGACAAAGGCAGTCTCCATGCTATGCTTCTTCCTAAAACCAGACTGGAGAGTATCATAGACATTGTGAGTTGTAAGATGATCATCCAATTGCAACGCAACCACCTTTTCAATAACCTTACCAACAAATTGCAGGTTAGAGATAGGCCAGTAGTTGGCTAGACAATCTGGATCCAAGGAGGGTTTTTTAAGGAGTGGTCGAGCGACCGCCTCCTTGAGGGGGTCAGGAAAGACCTCCCTCTCCAGAGACTTCCAGACAATGTCAGCAAGGATCGGGCAGATAACTTCTACACATCCCACTAAAAGGGGTGTAGGACCCCGATCCAAACTACAACTGGTTGGTCGTAATGTTTGGATGATCTTCACAATGTCAATGAAATCCAGCCAGCGAAAATCTGACCAGACAGACCGAGTGCATGTCACTTCCTGTTGATCACTGCAATCCCTCATAGGGGAGGTTGGACCGATGCCAGACCTGATGCTGGCAACCTTATCTGCAAAAAACCGAGTGAACTCCTCACATCTCAGCTGAGAAAAAGCTTCTCTGGGCTGGAGACAGATTGGATTGCACAATCTGTCAACAGCCCGGAAAAGCTGAGCCAGTTGATTCTGTGCAGCAGAAATCTCCCTGGACAGGAATTCTGCCTTCTTACGGGTGATTTCTGATTGATAGCCATCATAATGTGCCACCAACCTAAGCCTGTCAGCATCCTGGCTGGACTTCCGCCAGGCTCTCTCCAATCTTCAGCCAACTCGCCTTAGCTCCTTCAAGGAGCCATCAAACCAAGGGCTCCTTGAACGAAGGGTGAGAGGCCGAACACAAACAGGAGCAATCTTGTCCAGAGCATCTCCCACAGCCTTACTATAGGCTAGTACGAGATCATCTGGACTCATGCATTCACCTGACAAGCCCGATAGATCCAGTACCACCATTAGGCCACTGGGGTTAATACCCCTTAAAGGGCGATTTTGAACCATCTCCGTAGGGGCAGACCTATTGGGGGAGCCCTGAAGCTGAGCCTTATGATGTGATGGTCAGACCAGCTGACTGGTTCCACCCCAAATCAGCAATCTCCATACCCAAAAGAAAGATCAGGTCCAATGAATGACCCCCTAAATGGGTCGAGGAGGTAACCACCTGTGTTAGGCCCAGCGTCATCATCAGTTGGAGGAAATTTTGACCAAAGTGCAAGAGTTCATCGTCGACCCAGGCATTGAAGTCCCCCAGAACTATCAATCTGGAGACCTCAACACCATGTCGACGATGAAGTCTGCTATCTCCTGCAGGAATTCTCCACTGTCTCCTGGTGGATGGGAGACGAGGAGAATCCCGCAACCTACACCCTCTCCCAGGATATATTCAAAGGATCTGGTACTTCCCAATGGCACATCCACAAGGCCCAGCTCAGTCTTAAACATAATGGCCACACCCCCACCACTATGATCCAACCTTGTACAATGTATCACCGAGAACCCGGCTGGAGTTGCCGAGGCCAATATAGGACCTGGATTTTCATCCAGCCAGGTCTCGGTGATGCAAACCAGATGAGTTGATCCAACAAGATCAGTTATAATAGCTGTCTTGTTTTTGATAGATCTGGCATTGCATAACACCGCCAAGATGGGATGAGCTGTCGGGGAAGACCTCGGCACCTGCCCACTAAAATCGGAGCCCTTGGGTAAGGGGACAAGACAAGAATAACCTCTATCCTGACCCCGTTTCACCCCAGGGCATCTCGTGGACCTGACAACCCCAATCCACCCTCCCCTCTCCTGTCCCCCACCAAGCCCAGCTCTCCACCTTCTTTTACGCTTCCTAAGAATGCCCAAAGCACAACACCTAAAGTAGGTGTCGGATGACAATGGGGGACATTCAAAGGGACATAATTCCCTGAGCCTGGTGGGGGAATAATGCCCATCATCACTGAACCTCCCCAACACATTATAAATAAAACCAAATAAACTGGAGAGGAGTAAAAAATAAAATAATAACAAAAATAATAAACAAAACAAAACCTTCCACTCTCAAATAACAAAAAATTCACTCTTCCACTCTCTCTCATGGGGGGGGGGTCAGAAAACCCACAAACTGCCACACATTGAAAAAAACCAAATATATATACCCAAACACTTAAAATTAATACTTATTCAAAAATAAAATAGAATACTAATTCATTTATAAGTCCCAATTAGTCCGGCACTTCCTAGTTACAGGCCACTTGAAACTGTTGTCCTTTAAAATAGATAAATATGCTCAGGAGTTCATGCCTGAACACTACAGGGCGTCACACAATTAGGCAGCTCAGTTATAAGGTACAGTACTTCATACTTCAAAAGAAAGTCAGACATATATGACAAATATCTTCAGCTCCCCAGGGCCCTCTCACAGACTCGGGAGACTAAAGAAAAGGCACAGACACTCCCACTGACTGTCAACTAAGAAATGGTGAAAAGTTATGAGTAATTTCAGCCCCCAGACCTCTCACTAGCTGGTGGACTGACAGTAAAGCACAGTCACTCTCACTGCCTGAATGTTAACAATAAATAATAAAGGATAAAAAATCTGACCAGGTGCAGGTAGAAGGACTTCAAGCAAGAATCCTCACTCACAATCCACATGCCAGGGAAAATAAAGAATTAGTGGGTCCCCAAAAATCCCACAGAAGGCACTGCAGCCAGAAAGCATCTGCAGCCACTTCCTCGGTTCTCCACCGACACCAGCCCCCCAGTCGGCCTCCCAGAAAACCTAAGCGAGCCGACAACCCACTCTGTCGACTACTCGACAGAACCACGGCTCAGCTTACCGAGCGGCCCCGAACCCCAGTCACCAGTTACCCCACAGGGATGGGTCAGTCACCGCCGATGATCCAACCCTGCATCCAAAGGCACTGCCACAGGACCGTCCAGCCAGAGCCTAGCACAAAGCAACATCATACAAATCCTCTCCTGCACTGCACCAAATCCAAGGTCCAGTCTTCAACAATACAGATGAAAATACAGGCAGGCAGAAAAGAGTAGCAACACAACAACGCCCCTCAGCATCTCAATCGCAGGGCGAATCCACTTCGAGTCACTCACGCCTGCTCCAAATCAGAGTCGAGCGGCAGGACAGAAAGTAACTTCCGAATATCCAAGGCACAAATCCCAAATATAGTCCCAGTCAAGGTGCTGAGACAAGGGCAGTCACATAAAACACTCCAGTATCGGTGGCGCCCTACAGTGTTTCAATCGTGGAGCAGAAGCAGTCCAAACCACTCCACAGCATTCAGTGGTCAGAAATTGGGCGGTCAGGTACAAAATGCCAAATGCTGTAACTCACAGAAGTCCCAATAATCCACAGCTTCAAGCCAGAAGAAACTCCAACGATCAAATAAACTAGATAGTCGATCAAATTTAAAGTAAGTAACCTAAAACTTAAAACATTAAAATAACAACACACGAAATAACAGCACGCGAATTAGCAGCACACTCAGCTCAGCAGCCATCTTGCATTCCATGCCAGAAACTATAAACCTGATGAGCAATAGATACAGATATCGGAAACTTTAAACAGGATAAGCAATAGATATTGATACCAGAGACTATAGAAAAAATGAGCAATAGATGTACTGTAGATACCACAGACTATAGACAGGATGAGCAAAAAGATGCAGATACAAGAAACTATAAACAAGATGAGCAATAAATGCAGATACCAGATACTATTAACAGGATGAGAAATAGATAATTGATTCCAGAGACTATAAAGAGGATGAGCAAGAGATATAGATACCAGAAACTATACACAGGATGAGAAATAGATATAGATATAGATATAGATATAATATAGATATAGATATAGATATAGATACCAGAGACTATACACAGGATTAGAAATAGATATAGATATAGATATAGATATAGATATAGATATAGATATAGATATAGATATAGATATAGATGCCAGAGACTAAAAATGGGATAAGCATATAGCAGAGACTATAGACAGGATGAGGAATAGGTATAGACACCAGAGACTATAAACAGGATGAGCATGTATCAGAGACTATAAACAGGATGAGCAATATCTATAGATACCAGAGACTATAAACAGAATGCACATATACCAGAGACTATAGGCATGATGTGCAATAGCTATAGATACCAGGGACTACAAAGAGGATGAGCAATAGATATAGATATTGTACCAGAGACTATCAACAGGATGAGCTATAGATGTAGATACCACAGACTATAAACAGCATGAGCAATAGATAGAGATACCAGAGACTATCAACAGGATGAGCGACAGATAGAGATACCACAAACTATAAACAAGATGAGCAATATATATAGATACCAGAGACTCTAAAAATGATGAGCAATGGATACAGATTCCAGAGACTAATAACAGCATGAACAATAGATACAGATACCAGAGATTATAAACAGGATGTGCAATAGATATAAATACCAAATACTATAGACAGGGTGAGCAATAGATACAGAAACTAGAGACTATAGACAGGATGAGCAGTAGATACAGATACCAGAAACTATAAACAGGATGAGCAATAGATACAGATACCAGACAGTATAAACAGAATGAGCATATACCAGGGACTATAAACAGGATGAGCAATAGCTATAGATACCAGACTATAAACAGGATGAGCATATACCAGAGACTTTAAACAGGATGAGCAATACCTATAGATACCAAAGACTATAAACAGGATGAGCACATACCGGAGACTATAAACAGGATGAGCAATAGACATAGATACCAGAGACTATAAACAGGATGTGCATATACCAAAGACTATAGGCAGTATGAACAATAACTATAGTTACCAGAAACTATAAAGAGGATACGTAATAGATACAGATATTGTACCAGATATTGTACCAAAGACTATAAACTGGATGAGAAATAGAAATATATATAGATACCAGAGACTATAAATGGGATGAGCATATGCCAGAGAGTATAGACAGGATGAGCATAGATACCAAAGACTATAGACAGGATGAGCAATAGATATACATAACTGAGACTATAGACAGGATAAGCCAAAGATACAGATGCAAGAAACTATAAACAGGATGAGCACTAGATAAAGATACTAGATGCTATTAACATGACGATAAATAGATAATAGATACCAGAGACTACGGACAGGATGAGCAATAGATATAGATACTAGGGTGTATAAACGGGATGAGCATATACAAGAAACTATAAACAGGATGAGCAATAGATACAGATACCAGATACTATTAACAGGATGAGCAATAGATATTGATACCAGAGACTACGGATATGATGAGCAATAAATATAGATACCAGAGAGTATAAATGGGATGAGCATATACCAGAGACTATAGACAGGATGAGCAATAGATATTGATATCAGAGACTATAAACAGGATGAGCATATACCCGGGGCTATACACAGGATGAGCAATAGCTATAGATACCAGAGATTATAAACAGGATGCACATATACCAGAGACTATTGGCAGGATGAGCAATAGCTATAGATACCAGAGACTATAAAGTGGATGAGCAATAGATACAGATATTGAACCAGAGACTATAAACAGGATGAGAAATAGAAATAGTTATAGAAACCAGAGACTTTCAACAGGATGAGTGACAGATACGGATACCAGAGACTATAAACAAGATGAGCAATATATATAGATACCAGAGATTCTAAACATGATGAGCAATGGATACAGATTCCAGAGACTAATAACAGGATGAGCAATAGATACAGACACCAGACTATTAACAGGACGAGAAAAAGATATAGATGCCAGAGGCTATAGACAGGATGAGCAATAGGCATAGATACTAGACTCTATAGACAAGATGAACAATATATGTACTGTGGATACCATAGACTACAGACAGGATGAGCAAAAGATACAGATACAAGAAACTATAAACAAGATGAGCAATAAATGCAGATACCAGATACTATTAACAGGATGAGAAATAGATAATAGATACCAGAGACTATGGACAGGATGAGCAATAGATATAGATACCAGAGATCATAAACAGGATGAGAAATAGATATAGATACCAGAGACTATAAATGTGACTAGCATATACCAGAGACTATAAATGTCATAAGCATATACCAAAGACTAATGACAGGATGAGCAATAGATACAGATACCAGAGACTATTAATTGGTTGAGCAATAGATATAGATACCAGAGACTGTAGACAGGATGAGCAAAAGATACAGATAGGAGAAATTATAAACAGGATGAGCAATAGATACATATATCAGATACTATTAACAGGATGAACAATATATATAGATACCAGAGACTATAGACAGGATGAGTAATAGATACAGATACTAGAGACTATACGAATTACCAAAATTAGCGCAAAAAACCTTTAGCACTAGACAAATATTTAGGCAAAGTGAGGACCCAAAAACCAAGAAAAGGGAGCATTTTAAAGTGAAAAACACTCAAACTTTAATAAGGTCATCACAATAATAGCACAATAAGCAGGTAGTGCTGGTGATTGCTACAGGTAAAAAAAACACCCCTAGTGCCTCGACTCACACGAGTCTTCAAAGCAAGTAGTGAAAACCAGAACCACACCCTGGATCACACCCTCACTTCTACACCTGCTCCAGCAGAGGGACAACCTATGGCATAAGGCCCTTGACTCCCAACGTATGCAGGATAGGCAACTATACCGGGAGGCCCGCAACAAATGTACTTGGGCCTTACTGCAGCTTTAAAGCGGCATACTACCAACAACCTCACATCCTCCTGGGGAGATAGTAAAAAATTCTGGAAAAATATAAAAGAACTTAGTGGGAAATTCTGCTCCCCCTCCCCTACCCAACTCTCTATTAATGGGGCTCTCACCCAGGATCCTTCCACTATTGCAGAAGCCCTTAACTCTGCTTTCTCGGATCTCTCCCATATCCTCCCTCCTAATTTCTTCAACCCACTCCCCTCCCACCTACCCCCTGACATCTCGCGTAATGTCAATTCTATACCTTTCAGGCTGAGAGTCATCTCCTGCCGCGAGGCAAAACACTACATTGCTAATGCTATTGCCAATACCTGTTACAGCAATGACTCCCTTGATCTTAAACTCATCTGGCTGACCCTAGATGTCACATTACCACGCCTTACTAAAATTCTCAACCTCTCGCTTTGCCTCGGTCAGTTCCCCTCATTCTGGAAGAGAGCCACAATCACCCCCATTTTGAAAAGCGGCGACCCTGTAAGCGCCAGCAACTATAGACCAATTTCAATACTTCCTCCTCTCTCCAAAGCACTCGAAAAAATAGTATCAGACCAGATAACTGAACACCTTACTAAACAGAACCTTCTCTGCCAGGAACAACATGGTTTCCGGACTGGCCATAGCACTGTCACTGCGCTAACGGAACTCACCTTGTTCATACACGAGGCCCTTGACCAAGGCTCAATCGCTGGTGCAATCTATGTGGACCTGTCCAAGGCTTTTGACACTGTCAATCATGAACTCCTGCTTAGTGTCCTTCCAAAGCTAAATGTGGCTGCTGAGGCTACGGCCTGGTTTAAGGATTACCTCTCAGGCCGGTCTCAACAAGTCAGAATAAATGCCACCATCTTCTCCCGCAAAGCAGTCTGCTCGGGGGTTCCACAGGGATCTATACTTGGACCACTTCTTTTCACCCTCTTTTTAAATTCTCTCCCCAAGGCATGCAGCGGTTGTCTTCTACTCTATGCTGATGATGCGGTCCTGTTCTGGAAACACCCACATCCTAGCACCCTCCAACTTGCCCTACAGGGCTTCTTCTGGGAACTTGAAACATGGTTCACTGAACACGCCTGATCATCAACTATAGCAAAACTAAGGCTATGATCTTTTACTGCCAAAGCCCTCACAGTCAGGCTGCGCTCCTAATCAAAAAACACGGCGCCTCTCTTGAACAAGTTAATAGTTTTAAATATCTGGGCATCACATTAGACACCTCCTCTCCTACCATAGTCACGTTCAACTCCTCCGTCCACTATCAATGCCAGAGTAGGTATCCTCTACAGACTGAAACACTGCTTACCCGCACAGGCCATGCAGCTTGCAGTCTCCTTCTCAATCCTCTCCCTAATTGACTACGGGATTGTGATCTATGGCTCAGCAGAACCCACCACACTACGTTACATTAACATTGCCTTGAATAAAGCCTGTCGTCTAGTCACTGGCTGCGACAGACTTACCCATACCTATGAGCTCTATGCTCTAGCTGGTTGGCTTAACTTCCAACAAAGGCTAAAGTACCACACCTGCATCCTCGCATAAAAGATACATCTCCAGCAAGCCCCATGGCCTTCTCCCCATTGTCAGCGCTGCCCCATCAGGCAATACAAGGCTCACTGCCAACCCTCATTTCTTATCCCCCGCTGTAGAACATCCCTTGGCCAAAGATCCTTCTACTACCGTGCCCCACTTTGGCTCAATATGTTACCTCCGCCGCTCTCTCTGAACCATAGCGTCTACCATTTCAAAGCAGGCCTCAAAGCTCAACTTCTTGAATCTGCCATATGTGACTGTGGCTAACCCTGCCCAATGCTTGTTTTCCCCATACCCTCCTTCCTCCGACACATGGTCTCTCTAGATCCCACGAATAAGCATTGCCTTCATGTCTTTTCTATTGCCTTCATGTCTTTTCTATTCAAGTGACCTACAGACTGCTGCCTACGTCTGTCACCAGTTTTTATCCAAGTTAATGCCTGGACTGTGTCTCCAGTACTGTATTGTCAATAATGCTTGTCTGTATGTTTATTCCTGTACTTGTTTACCCTCCACCCCCTGTATCTGACGTGGAGCCTTTGCAAAAGAGTCTGTGACTCAAAGGATTGTAATTCCGATTCTATTCAATAAATAAATAAATAAACAATAAATAAACTGATCGCTCAAGGGGGTAACTTGGGCCCTTGAATCCTGGCAGCTTCAATACATAGCATACACTAGCAGTTTCACTTCCATAGTCTACTTAGCCTACACTGCCCTACAACTTACCCTACCTCCATCTCTCCTCCATTTCCTGGGATAGTGCCCTACCCAAATCGCCCACGATGCCCTTTCCTCACTCCACATGGCCACTCTTCTGTTGGGCCCTCCTGGCCCATCTTCAGCCTCCCAAAACACTCCCTGTCACTGGAAAATTACTAACAAATGCCAATGACCTCTTTTGCACCTACCCCCCATCCGCCTGCCTCGACAGATTTTCCCCCATCCTGGGACTCTGCCACCTGCCCAATGACATAAAACTATTCTTCTAAGACATCTAACCAAAAATATACACAAGATTCCGTTCCTCTGCTCCCCCCTCAATTCAGACCCAACTTTGCCTACTACTGCTATCAGGTGACATCAAGCTAAACCTTGGTCCACTGTAGGACAAAAAGCAGACTAACCCAAGCACTCCATGCCCAACTCCCCAGCCTCTACCCACACATGGCACAATACTAAGCAGCTCAAAATAGCCCATGTGAATATCCAGAGTATTAGGGCTAAAATGACTGAGTTAGAAACCTGGGTACAGCTGTAGAAACCTGACGTCCTTTGCATAACAGGATCATGGCTGAAACCTGCTATTCTATCCCATGAAGTGGCCCTTCCTGGTTTCTCCATGTACTGATGGGACCGGTCCCATGGAAAAGGCGACAGAGTTCTGATCTACACTAGAGCTGGTCTAGTAGTTAGTGAACTAACTGACCTGAATATCAGCTCAAGCGCTGAACACTTATTTATCATGACTACCTTTGGACAAGTTAGAAAAATAATCATTGGTTGTATCTACCTACCCCCCCCCCAACAAATATCCTCCTACCCTGAGCTTTTTATCAGCATGGATACCCTCCCTAAGAATGACACCGTACTTTGTGGAGATTTCAATCTTAATTGGTTAGGAACCCACAGAACACAGTACCAATCTGCTCTATCGGACTCTAATCTAGAACAGCTAATTGAACAACCCACTAGATTTAACAAAACATCTGGTAGGCACACTCTTCTAGACTGGATTGTAACAAACAATCCATCCTACATCAAGGTCGTTGGTACACTACCCGATTCACTCAGCGACCACTCCCCAATCTACTGCATCTGGAAAAATAACTCTCCCCACCCTCCCCACAAAATTCTTAGAACCAGGGACTTAACCAACTTTGATGAAATAGCTTTCAGGACATACCTTGCTTCTGTTGATTGGTCCCCTATAAACTCCCTCCCTGACATAAACCAAGCATTAGACTACCTCATTACTAAATTCACATCCATCCTTGACTTCAAGCTCCTTTTAAGTCAAGGAGATCCAAAGGTAACCACTCACCCTGGCTCACACACAAGTTGAGGTGACTAATACACTCCTGGGACAAAGCCTGGAAACTTTATAAAAGCTCTGGACTACAGTCAGATTGGATCTCCTACTGCCAACTTCATAATGTATGCAAAAACAAAGTCAACAAGGTCAAAAGAACCCACCTAATATCCCAGCAGGAAACGCACCTAGCCAACCCCAAATGTTTCTGCAAACAAATTAACGTACTCCTCAAAGGAAATGAATGCACTGTCCCACAAAGCATGATTGCAAAGGCAATCTATTTTCCACACCTTCTGACATAGCCACAGGGATAATTTTTTTCTTCACCGAACTAGATACATACAAAACCAGCCTACCGACTACCCACCCTGAACCATAAGCCAATAGCCCAGAAATCTCCCATCCTCAATTCCATATTAGAACCACTTCTAGAGGTGAGGTCCTTAAACATCTGAGAAAACTCAACCCTGATAGCTCCCCTGGGTTCGACACCTTGTCTCCCAAATTCCTCAGATTTGGAGCACCAGCACTTGCCCTCCTGATCACCCTATTAATCAATAGATCATTTAACACATGTACAATACTGGACAAATGGAAAACCGCAGTTGTTGTCCCTGGATAAAAATGGGCAAACCAACCATGTTGAAAATTACAGACCCATATCCATCTTATGCCCCATTGCAAAACTTCAAGAACATATATTATATAACCAACTTTACTCATATCTTGAACTGACCAATGTCCTTACTGTTCACCAACACGGCTTTCGTAAATCACATGGGACTGAATCTGCTGTCCTTTGGGTCACCTCTGATATATTTTGAGTAATGGATCAGGGTAAAGCCACTGGAGCAATCTTCATTTACCTTTACAAAGGCATTTGACCTTGTCAACCACCCCCTACAACTCTCAAAACTTCAACGCCTCAGCCTTGATGTCAACTCTCTCTCCTGGGTCTCCAACTACTTATCCAATAGACTACAATGTGTCAAATGGGATGGAGCTTTGTCACCCCTAGCACCTATCTCAGACGAGGTTCCCCAGGGGGTCAATCTTAGGCCCGCTCCTGTTCTCTATCTTTATCAATGACCTGCCATTGAACTGTGGAGGGGCATCTGTCCAGCTCTATGCTGATGACGTCATTCTATATAGGTCATCTAAGAACATCAACAGCATTGCTCTAGTCTAGAAAGTGACTTCCATACTTTAGAGACCTAGTATAAGGCAAACTTGCTGGTCCTGAATGCGAAAAAAAAACAAAACTTTGTTATTCCGCCATAGCTCCTTCAACGTGTCCACTAACTCCCCCTTGACAATCAGAACCACCTCGGTTACCCCTCTTAAAGGGGTTAACTCCTTCAAATAGTTGGCCTCACACTTGATGAGCACCTATCTCTTGAGTTACATACAGATAATATCATCAAGGCTACCAATCGAAAAATCAGTCTCCTATACCGCACAGCTCCCAATCTCTCGACTACCACAAGGAAATCTATTGCCTCAGCCACCCTCCTTCCAGGCCTCCTCTATGTAGCCTCAATCACTCACTCGGTCAAGGCTATGCTCCTGTCCAAGTTAAAAGCAACCTACAAGAGAAATTGCTCATTTTGCAGCTAAGGCCCCAGCACGGGACATTCACTGTACAGTACTAAAACAAAACTAGGTTGGCCCTCTTTCAATGTCAAGCTCGATCTCCAGGTGCTCTGCACCACTTTCAAGCTCACCCACTTACCTTCTCCTCCCAGTCTATCTAACATGATCACTCTGAAACCCTTCCCTCGGACTCTCAGGTCTTCACACCTTCCGTTGCTTAACATACCTAAAACTCAGTTAGCCATAGGCCAAAGGTTCTTCACCTTTGCTGCACCCCAAAAGTGGAACAACCTCCCTTATGTCCTACTCGCACAGTACCAATCTGCCCTACTTGTAATACCCTCCCAATGTTCATAAAACAATTTTAAGAGACTTTCTTTCTGCCTCCCATGTGCCCATCAAGCTTCCTAGCCCTTCATTGCTCCTCAGCCTTTTTTAACCTCTTTCCTACTCTGTTATCATAAACTTCCCCTGTCCTTCTCCACTTCTTAGCTATGCCTCTCACACACCCCTCTCCCTTCCACCCTTACTTCTACTCCCTCTCACACACATCCTCACCTCTCAATGGTATATCTCAGACTTAACAAACATACATGATGAATACAAGATGTTTATTTATTTATCTATTTATTTAGTTAGTTTTTGTTGACTGGGTAAGTGCACTAGACAAATCCTGCCTATTTTCAGGCACGCCCCGGGGGAGGGGGATACAGATGAATGCCAACTGACTTTGAACCAGATTAAGCTGTTAATATGTTAATATGAATGAACCTATATGATGAATGTATGATATTAATATGATGTATATTTTGATACATATTATCCTGTTGACTTTGTTCCACTACACTGTACCTAATACTATGTAAGCCCCTTTGTTGTATGTTTTACTATGTTATGTATCTGTGTACCAATTGTAACTGGAACATCTTGTTCCTCAAGCTTCCACTGAAAAAGGGACTTGGTTGTCTCAGTTGGCCAACTTGGTCATCAAAATTCAAATAAATTAAAAAAATAAATTTTCGTCAGAGCCGACACAGCTGCTATGCTGCTTTAAAGGGACATTGTCCACTGAAAATGATCAAAGTTATGAGTGTGCATTGGAAATGTCAATGTACACTCATAACTTTTTTGTTTTGTAATATTTTTACCCTATATTTTCAACATAGCCTTCTTATAACACAACCTCATGAACGAAAAGTTGATTTCACACAGCGACAACATCATTCCTCGCCACAAGCATGAAAACACATTTTGGTCAGGATGTGAAAAATGATTGTCACATTCATGAGGCAATGTGAAAAAATGGCTGTATTGAAAATTTTGGATCAAAATCATGAAAATTACCTAAGTTATGAGCATGCATTGCAATATTTTAACATACGCTCATAACTTCACCATTTTTAAATATCTTCATCCTAAATTTTTAACACAGCCATCTTATGACCCCACCTGATGAACAAGGTAAGTGAAAATGTTCAAATCCTGCCCGAATGTTGATTTCATCAAATGACCACAAAAATACCTGTCGGGCCTGATTTGCATAATTCCACTGACATTGGTCATGAGGTGTGGTCCCACAAAGGCCATGTTGAAAATTTGGGGTGAAAATATGCAAAACGTCTAAAGTTATGCATCAAAGTTCAAAACCCAATTGAAATACATGGAACTGCACTTATCTTAGTTTTCAGATCGCAGTTGCTGGTTCGAGGAGCAAGATGTGTCTTTGATCACAGAGTGGATCTTCATTGTGTGACTTGTTCAAGTGAGTAGGGGTGTGTGGGGGTGTACTGGAGGTGTGGGGTGGTGACTGCTCAGTGGGCGGTTGGGGTGGGGGACCAGATCAGTGAGGGACCATTTTCTTTTTTACAGGTGAGAAAAACATCGAGGAACGTTTTTCTTTTTTACAGGTCCCATGTGGGGACAGGGACTGGAGGGTGGGGGGGTTTCACTAGACACCAGGGAAATATTAATAGGAATGGGGAACAGAGGGTTGGAGGTGCCACTAGACACCAGGGAAATATAAATGGGAACAGGGATTGGAGGGTGTGGGGGGCCACTAGACACCAGGGAAAACATTAATGGGAACAGGGATCAGGGTGCCACTAGATGCCAGGGAAACAACTACTATTTTGTGAGTTTGTAAACACTTTCCGCAAGGCAGACAGTGCATTCAGGTCCTTTGGTAAAGTAGCTGGTTGCCTAGCAACCTCTGTTTCGAGTGGAACCCGAGAAGGAGAACTTTGTGGCTGCATTTGTGTTTGTGGACCAGGCGAGGAGCCAGAAAGGTAGTAACAGTAATTTTATTCCCTTCTGTGTTTTTTTCTCTCTGGGACTGTCAAATTTGACTCTTTAAGGGAACAAGCAAACTGGCAGAAAGTGAACTGGAAGTGAGGGCGGGAGTGAAAAATTAGTGTGTTGGAAGGGGGAGACACAAACGAACAGCACTGCAGTGAATGGAGAGGACTGCATGTGGTTATGGTTCAATTCCACTATGGAAGGACACAGTCAAGTATCCAGTCATTCGCTTCCACAGTCCCTTCTCTCTCCTATGTCACAGCAATAAATCAGCATGGCTCCACCCATGCAGCTGTAAAAATATGCAGAATTGGTTTTCAATGATTTTTCCCATATAACAACCAAAAACATACTAAAGAAAAATGTATTGTTGGGCACTATGACCACATTTACCCACTTGGGTCCTATAGAGGACCCAAGTGGGTAAATGATTTCTCCCCTGACCTTACTGAATGTAGCAAGGTCAGCAAATTCAAAGCTGGTTCTTGAGCACTCCTAGCTCTCACTTGTGTATGTGAGTGCTCCAACACAACCTAACCCCTATACTAACAATGGAGAGTCCCCTGAATGCTCTAATTCAAGCACTTGGAATGTCACTAAACATCCCCTCCAACCTCCCACTGCAACATTACTATAGATTTATCCCCCCTCCTGCCCTCACCCCACCTACCCTCCCTACCCCCCCTCGGTCCCATCCTCTGCTTCCTCCTCCACCCCTACCCTCCCCACATATTGCTGCCCTCACCCTATCCACCTCCCACCTATACTACCCCTCCCCCTTCACTGCCAACCCCTATCCAACCTCCCCTCCTTATTTCTCCCCATCCCCTATCCCTCACCACTGAGCTTCCACCTCCAATGACAAAGCCCTCTCAGGCTGCCACTCAAGCACATCTTCAATGAAGCCTTTCTTTCTGGTGGCCCTACCCAAGCACAAGTTCCTGAAATCCTTCTGCTGACCTGTGCATTCAGCATAGGACAGCTTATCTAGAAACAGATTTGAACTGCCTGTCTATATATGTAGGACTGATGGTGAAATTTCATTGTAAATTTCAAGACAATCTGTAACCAAAGTGTAACTTGACAATTAAGCACATTTGTTTTTTATGTAACCTATGTAACCTTGAAATCAAGTTATCTCTTGTACGCCAATGTATTTCTGTGTCTATACTATTGTTGCTGTTTATTCCGTTCTGTACTATGTTTGACTTGGAACCTTTGTAAATGAGCCATTGGCTCAAAGGTGTTAATACCAAACTGAAATAAATAAATAACTAAATAAATAAAAAGACTGATACTCCAAGAATACAAAACTCCTAGTCCAGTGAAGCTCAACAAACAGATTGGATAAATATGTTAAAAAACACATTGGGCCAGTTATGCAGATGAGATATGTGGCACATTCCTGGCCATGGCAGGGTGAGGAGGGCTGTGCCAGTCGCTGGCATGGGTTGGGATGGGGGGGGTTTGGATGGTGGGTTACTGCCTACTAGGGTGGGGAGTGGGGGGACCACTAGACACCAGGGAATGGGGATCAGGGTTTTGTTTGTTGTTCTGGTGATCAGGGCTGGTGCGGGGAACACTACACTATGGAAATAAGGATTGGGCTATTCATTGTAGTGAACTGTGATCGGAACTGGGGGGGGCACAACACTTTGGAAACAGGGATCGGGTTATTCATTACATTGAACTGTGATGGGGCTGGGTGGTGAGAACACTACACTATGGAAACAAGGATTGGGCTATTCAATATATTGAACTGTGTTTGGGGCTGGGGAGGTCTTGCCCAGCACACAACTCGGCAGTGCAGCCATGCAGATGAGCCCATAATGGGCATGCAAATGGCCCCATTGTGCCATACATGCCCAGTGGGCTCATCTGTATACTTGGGCTGAATATCGCCCATGGGGGCCACGGTACATACCCTATGGATGGTATTCAGCCCTGGACCCTGGTTGCACTACACAGCACATGGCGACCCCGTGCTGTGCGGCACACAACCAGGGTCCGATATTCAAACAGATTGTGTGGTCTGTTTCGTTTGCACATTCTGTTTGAATATTGCACCAGGGCTGGATGGCCCAACTTATTTGCATGGTGCACCATTATGCGCACTCTTCCAGATGGCTCTGAGTATGGGACCCATTGATTTTGAGAGACTTATTGATCATAGGAATGATGAAGATTTATGCAATATCAAATGGAATACTTTACTTGCTTTGTGCCTCATACACTAAGAATTGCAGTACCTGAATGTTATGTAAAAGAATGCCCTGAATGTGGTGTGTAGATATATGACATAAGAGGCAAAAGTATATTCTTAATATTGTATAATATTATGCAAATGAATTTAAGAACTATGTATGTTCATCATTTGAACATAGGCATGGACACCTAACCCCCAAGTGCCAGGTATCAGACTGACAGAATGGGCAGTCAGTTTCTGCAAGCATCTTGTTCACCCCCAATCACCAGTCTAAGTCATGGACACATATGTATACCCTCTGGTAGTCTAGTGGCCCCCCAACTGTCAGTCTAAGCCATAGGCACATACATACATCCCCTCCCTTGTAGTCTAATAATCTATCTCCACCCCTGCACACCAGTCTAAGACATAGACACATACATATATCCCCCTTCCTGGTACAGTAGTGACCTCCTACCCCTGATTGTCAGTCTAAGCCATGGACACATACAGTGAAGCCCACCGGGATGAAACACAGCATTGCAGAATTCTGCAGTAGAGTTCCTGCAGCAAAGAATGCAGTTTCAATGGGAGCTAATCCCTTTTGTCATGCAGTAAACCTGTGACACTGCACTTCATCCTGGTGGGTTTCACTGTACATGCACCCCCCTCCCTGGTAGCTGAGTGGCCCTTCACCCCCTGATCACTAAACAACCACTGGCACAGTCCCTCCACTCACCACTTTGGCCAACTGCCATCTGAATAACAATGAATGAGCGTGTGGTACATGGGCATGGTCATTCCATGTCACTCGACTGCTAGCTGGCTGAGTAGTAAGTGGACTCACTGTGCCAGTTGCTGTTTCTGCCTGGAATGCAGCAGGCTGTTTGTATAGCTTGTATGGGGAGTGGGGTATAAACAGGGGTGGGGATGTGGGTGGTTGGTGGGTGGGTGGGTGGATGGGTGTTACCGAGAGACTGGGAGTTGGAGAGCAACAAGACTACTAGGGAGGTGGATCTATGCATGTGTCCATGGCTTAGACTGTCAATCAAGGTGTGGGGGGACCACTAGACTACCAGGAGGGAATGTATGTATGTTTTCAAGGCTCAGATTGGGATTGGGAGGTGGGGTGGCCATGGCTCCGTACAATGCATTTATGCATATGTGAAAGGTGGCATTGTGAAGAGCTACTAATGAGTACATAATGGCATGCTAATGGCCCCATTGTGTCATGCATGCAATATGTGCTCATTAGCATGCAAGATACTGAATATAGCTCACAGGAGCACTGGAACTATCCAGTTTGAGATGTGCTATCACTATTTCCTTCTGCTATGTCAAGTACACCACTAACGGGTACATGGCTTTAATGGTGGGCTCTGAATATGGGGCCCATAGAGCCCTCAAATGAGAAAATATGAAAGACCACTGAATAGGAAAGCATGAATTTCACGCCACTCTCTTTGGCTACCCTTTTAGCCAAATTAGCCCTATTGTAATAAAAAAGTTGAACCCTCTGATTACCCCATTCTAGGGTACCCCTCTCCCTGACCTTCCCCATTAAGATCTTCTTCATTGGACATCTCAGGAAGTGAATAATGAATGGAGAGACACCTCACTGAGATCAGGGAAGAAATGGGGATGGATCAAAAATGGGCTGTCATCAAGGAGGAGCTGTTGCAGCCACTTATTTGTGTGCCAAATTAAAAGCAAGAAAACCAGAGACAAGAAGCCCAGCTGGCTTGACAGGCAGGTAGCCCATCTCGTAAAGGGGAAAAGGGCATCTTTCAGAAAGTATAAAAGCACCCAGAAGGAAGAGGATAGAGAAGAGTACAGCAATAAGGCAAGAAAGGCGAGCAAGGCAGTAAGATTAGGCAAGGCTAAGAAGGAGCTGCAGCTGGCAGAAGGGGTAAAAAAGGGAGAGAAGGTTTCTTTCAATACATCAGGGAGAAGAGGGATAGCAAAGATAGGACTGTCAAGCTCAAAAAGGAGGAGGGGTGGGTAGAAGGTAGCATGGAAATGTCAGAGGTACTTTACAGGTACTTCTGTTCAGTCTTCATGAAGGAAAAGGATGGCCAAATCCCCCAAGGGTAGAAGAGGGGAGGAAATGGGGACATGGAGCCATGGATGGGGAAATCAAAATTAATTGGGTGAGGAAGAGTTTGAAGACACTGAAAGTGGATAAATCAAAGATACTGGAGAACATACACACGAGGAACTGTTGAGAGGACTAGTGGATGTGCTAGTGGGTTCTGTAATGGACCCGTTTACGAACATACGAACATACAAAATTGCCAGCAGAAAAAGGTCCGCAGGTCTATCAAGTCTGCCTGATTGTGCAGCTCTTAGTTTCATATCACTACAGCTGCCCCACCCAAACCCCTCCCTTCCTCCTCTTTCCCGGTCCTTCCCCCCTTTGTGTTCTTGTCTGTACTAACCCTGCCCATGACTCGATCCCAACCCCGCTTAAAGCTATCCACTGTCCTTTGAGCGATTAACTCCTCTGGCAGTGTTTTCCAACCCGCCATCACTCTCTCTTAAATAGCTCTTTAGAAATGGGGGTGGTACCCCTCAACTGGAAAAAAGCACATGTAGTGCCACTACACAACAGTGGGCCGAGGGACGACACCCTTAATTTTTGGACAGTAAGTCTGACATCGATAGCTGGGAAGCTAATGGAAATCATTCTGTAGGAAATATTGGTAAACTTTCTGGAGGTAAATGGACTCCATGATGACAAGCAGCATGGGTTCATGTCAGGGAGATACTACCAGATCAGCCTAATTGATTTCTTTGATTGTGTAACCTTGAAAGTGCACAGGGGCCAAGCAGTCAGCATACTGTATCTTGATTTCAGCAAGGCCTTTGACTCTGTTCAGAAACCAGAAGGTGGTGGTGGGGGACTCTCAGATGTTAGATCAGTCACTAGTGGCATCTCTCAGCTCTCAGTGCATGACCAAGTGTTATTCAACATCTTCATCAGTGATACTGTGGATGGGGTAAAAGGCAAAATATGCTTCTTTGCAGATGACACAAAGCTCTCTGGGAGGGTGGACACAGAAGAAGGGAGACAGGACATGAGGATGGTTCTGGCTAAACTAGAGAGATGGTCAGGTATTTAGCAGCTGGATTTCAATGACAAAAAGTGTAAGGTAATGATTCATTTTGAGGCAAGGAACACATAGACCATATACTGGCTGGGGGTGTGTGCAGGTCATCAAGTGAAATGAGCAAAAAGATTTGGGGGTTATCATTTCAAGTGACCTGACATACTCAGCACACTGCAAGAGAGCAGCAGCCAAAGTCAGTCGGATGCTGGGATGTATAACCAGTAGGAAGATGAAGGTCATCCTGTCACTGTACAGATCACTGGTTAGGTGCATCTGCGGTACAGTGTGCTGTATTGGAGCCCTTACCTAAAGAAAGACATCAACTTACTAGAAACAATACAGAGATAGGCAATCAAGATGATCCAGGGGCAGCAAGGCAGGCATAATGAGGAGAGAATCTGGGACCTCAGCATGCACTCTTTGGAGGATAACAGGGAGATGAGTGACATTACTGAAGCCTTTAAATAACTTAAAAGCTTCAACAAAATGAACTGTGGTGGTATCTTCAACCTTAGGGGCAACAGAACCACCACAGGACACTGTTTCAAACTGGAGGGGGGGAAGGGCATTTCAAAAAGAATATGGGATACACTTTTTCATGGAAAGGATGGTCACAAAGTGGAATGATTTGCCAGAGAAAGTTCTCTCCCTAAAGACTGTAGACAGCTCTAAAAGAGGCTGGGACAGGGTAAAAGGGAAAACTGCATGGAGTGGTAGAAGGTGAAGGGAAGGGGGACATCATTGGGGAGGGAGAACTGGGTAGCGGGGAGGAGGCGGGTCCCTCAGTAGATACTGGGAGGTCTGATTTGAGTAGACTAGACAGCTGTAGATCATATGACTTTTTTTCTGCTGGCTCTGCTTGTATGTTCATGAAACATTTATAAAATACTCAGATTTTGATGGAACTAGAAACTTTTATCACAAAATAAAATTGGAAGATGCCTGGAAACCTTTGTATTGAAAAAAGGTAGGATCCATTTTTTGTCTATTTTTTTGTACTGCTGCTTTAAGACCATTCACCTTAGCAAAGGTTGAATTGAACACTGATGTTTTGCGTCCCTTTTTCAGAAACCTTTGTTTCAAATCATCTGATTAGGCCTCAAATACAGTAGCTGTAGAACAGTTCCTGCTCAAGTGCAGGAACTGTCTGTGAGGTGCCCTGCATGAGTTCCCTTTAGTGGACACATTTTGCAAATAGAGTGAAATTCCCAGTTGTGGTTTTCTGCAGCCCTGTGTATGTATGGTACCTTCTGTGGCACTGACAGACTAAGATTAAAAAAGTATGTATTTTCTCATTTCCCACAAGTACTATATGGTAAATTTGAAATTTACCAAACTGTCATGTCATTGATATACATCAAGAATGCATCCAGGGATGCTTAGGTACCTTTTCATATACATAGTACATCATTGATGGACCTGTTCCAAAAATATATGTTACCAAAGAAGGGGTTGGCAAAACTGTCATGTATGGTGCTCTCCACTCACCAGCCCATAAAAAGATTGGCATAGGAGGGTGGCATATTGGCACTGATAGCAGTGTCACATACAGTATTTGCAAATAGTATGACCAACTATAGATGAAACAAGTCTGCTTTAAAATCAGGTTGAATGCCTCCAAAATGAATGCCACTGGCATCTGCATATGGGTGCCATATTTCAAAATAATTTCCTTAAATGCCCTTTTGCCCTGGTCATGCTTTAACAGCATGCACATAGATACAGCATTTGTTGCGTTCCAAGTATAATTAGGTTCCTATCTGAAATCTCTTTTTTTTAATATATATTTTTATTGTATCCAAGTTTTTTAGGTAGAGCTCAGGGTACATCATTTGTTCATTCATTTTACATAATACAGTTTAAGACATTTGCTTAGTGCTCAGGCCTTTATCCTTTTATACATTTTTGATTAAAATTAACAAATACATTTGGTAACTCTTTCATATGCTCCCTTGTGGTTTTCCCAAATCTCATACAGATTTTACTTTCTCCTGTAGAATTAAATCCTGTCTATGTCTAGATATCCGGATCCACTATTTAGTCCAAAATTCAGTACATCTCCTAACCTTTAGGTTAATATGTGCAATCAAAAGTTCCATTCGATATACAGTATTTGATAAGTTATGTCTTC
Organism: Neoceratodus forsteri; assembly: GCA_016271365.2. Classification (NCBI taxonomy): domain Eukaryota; kingdom Metazoa; phylum Chordata; order Ceratodontiformes; family Ceratodontidae; genus Neoceratodus; species Neoceratodus forsteri. Next base: position 1,144,401,331 of record CM057453.1, read on the forward strand.
CCATTCCTGAGAAGAGGGTGGTAGCCTCTGAAGCCATCTCCTCATCACAACCTTATGAGCTGCAAGGAGTAATATGGCTAGCAAAAGCCTAGAGTTGCCATTCCCTTAGGGAAATCAAAAATAAGTGCACATTCCAGTGTCAAAGTCCCTATTTCTGGGAACAGTTCCTCCAATGCTCCCCCCACCTCTCCTCAGAATGTCTCTAGGAGTGGGCAGCTCCCAAAAATATGCTTGTGGTTCATCTCCTGGTTAAGGTAATAGGTTTGATTCCCCCTCTGGCTACCCATATTAGCTTTCAAGCTACTTTAACGGAGCTGGCGGGTTCATGCTGTATCCAAAATATATAGTGCTTTATTTACTTGGGCCTACCCTGATAATTATGCTCCCATTACCTTCTGGGCTTCCCTTTTCCAGGGCAAAGAATTGGACTGGCCTCTTTTGTGGCAAAGCTGCCGCAAGTTTCTTCAGCAGGATAGACTCAGCTTAATGCAATTCAAAATTTTGCACAACATCTATTATTCTCTTCAGAAGTTGGCCAGACTGGGTTTGATGCCCTCCCCTCTCTGTACAAGATGCCAAACACATAGAGGAGACCTTCTTCATATTTTCTGAAGCTGTTCCAAAATTGTCCGTCTTTGGACTACTATTAAACAATGAGTTGACCCTCTTCTAGGGCTCTCAGACTTGTTCACCCCTGAAATATGTCTTCTGGGGGACTTTTCCTCCATTTCGGTGGTGAACAGGAAGTATCATATAACTTTAATCTCGCTGTCTGTTAAGAAAGTGGTTCTAAGACATTGGAAGGACTCAGAAGTACCAACGTATGTGGAATGGCTCCAGGAATTACTTGCTAATCTCAGAACAGAGAGGACTATTGCAAGTTTTTACAATAAAATTAGGAAGTTCGACAAGATGTGGGGCCCGTTACAAACCCTCTATGCATTGCAAGTTTAAGTATTCGAAGGCCGCATCCATAGGTACGGTGCTAAGTGTAAATTGCTGTGCTGGGTTGTTCGGGGTGGGTGCTCATGAGGGGGAGGGGGTTGGGAGGGGAGAATGAATCATTACATGCTTTGTACCTGATGTGAGTGGATAATGTTCATATTGTTTTGATTTGTTCTCTGTATTGAAAATTTCAATAAAATTTGAATGGAAAAAAAATATGCTTGTGGTTAGCTAAAGGTTCCTTGCATCCTCTCCAGCACTCTGATTCAAGTTGGGCATCATACATTCCTACTATTTGTGGTGTTCTGAAAAACCTTATTATACACTTCCAACCAAACTCTCTCCAAGTCAAAGATCTTGTGGTTCTATGGATTGGCGAGTATATCAATTCCCATCTTTCCTTCTCTAATTTAATACCTAGCGCTTCTTCCCATTGTTGCTGTGAATGTAGTATAATCTCTTTCTGTTTACTATTTAGGGCTTGATACGTTTTAGAAATTACATGATCTGGTATTGCTATCTCCATTTAGTTTATTATAATATTCATTAGTGGATGAATTTCCCCTGGATCCCAGGACATGCCCATCAGGTTCCTACAGTAACTTCTTATCTGCAGAAATCTGAAAAAATCCTGCTTCACTAATTGGTACTTTCTCTCCAAAGTCTGGAATTGGCTAAATATTCCTTGTTCGTATAATTGATAGAATCTAATAAATCCCTGGTGTTGCCAACTTTTAAAATTATAATCTTGTCTAGCTGGATCAAACTTGGGGGTCTGCTGTAATTTTCTATAGAAGTTGTGTTTTGGGATTTTTGGTTCTTTGTATTATTGTTCTCCACATACTTAAGAGTTGTCTTGTTTGTTTAAATCTGATGTCTCTTTCCATAGCTGCTTTTGAAATGGTTTGCCTAAATAAATATTTCTCCATCTCGTCTATTGTGGTCCCTTGTTCTATTTCTTTCCAATGTGGGTCCTTCCCTTTATCTAGCCATTGAAGTATGTGTGATATTACTGCTGCTTGTGCATATTGTTCTAAATTTGGTAGGGCTAATCCTCCTTTATTTTTGGGCAATTGGAGGGCCTTATATTTTATCCTTGGTTTTCTCCCCATCATAGAAACCTATATATCATACTATTCCATTTTTTAAAGTCTTTTTTTTTGGTGGAAGGACTGGGAGGGTCTGAGAGAGGAGAGAGAGAGAAGAATCTTGGCAGTATGTTCATTCTTATAACATAAATCCTTTGGTTAAGCATGAGAGGGACAGGGTCCCATCTCTGGAAATCCTCTTTAATAGATTGTATAAGTGAGGTATAATTAGCTTCATAAAAGTTATGGGTTTCCTTTGTAAGATTTATCCCTAAATATCTAAATTTATTATTTTTCCATCTCAGTGGATATCTCCCTTGAATTGCCTTACTCGGTTGATAGTTAAAGCTCAGTACTTCTGTTTTACTTGTATTTAACTTGTATCCTGAAATGGACTCCATTTCTTCTAGGAGGGAGAACAATTCTGCTATGGAGGTCTCTGGTTCCGTTAAGTATATTAGCAGGTCATCAGCAAAGAAAGCTGTTTTATGTATGGTATTAAGATCATTTATTCCCTTAATCTGTATATTTTCTCTAATAGTTTGGGCTAAGGGTTCAGCATACAAGACAAATAGGGAGGGGGTTAGGGGCAGCCCTGATGAGCACCCCTGTTTAAGGTAAAATGGTTTGAATATGATCTGTTCACTTTGATCCTAGCCTGTGGGGAGGTATATAATCATTGTATAATATTTAAAAAGCCTGTTGGAAAATTAAATTTCTCCATCGTGTATCTCAAGAATTGCCAGGAGACTCTATCAAACGCCTGCTGGGTGTCCGTACTTAAAAGTATAAAGGGGTTTGCTCTTGTTGGATCACTTCTAAAAGAAATACTATTCTTTTAATATTGTCCGCCGTTTGGCATTTTATTATAAAACCCACTTGGTCCTTGTTAATTATATTTGGCAGTATGCTCTCTAGTCGTTTAGCCATAATTGCTGTAAAATATTTGTAGTCCTGGTTTAGAACTGATATGGGGTGATAGGATTCACAATTTAATGGATCGTTATCTGGTTTTAGTATAGTAGATATATTGGCATACTGCCAACTATTTGGTATGGGGAAGCATTCTCCTGTATTACATTAAATAATTTAATTAATTTTGGGAGTAATGCTTTTCAAAATGTTTTATAAAATTCTGCCAGATAGCCATCTGGGCCTGGGCTTTTATTTGATTTAGAGTTGAGTAGGACCATTCCTATCTCTTGTGGCATTATGGGAATGATTAGGGAGTTACTTTGTTCCTCTGTAATGTGAGGTAATTGCATTTTTGTAAAAAAATGTTTATATTTTTCTTCATCTGGTTCCTGCGGTTGATTATATAGTTTTAAAAAAAATTCCCTAAATCCCTCAAGTATATCACCACCTCATGATGTAACTCACAATGCCTCAAATGTTCCTTATGTCCTTGTTCATTCTTATAACTTGTATTGTTATCCCAGGTCGCCCCTGAAAAAGGGACCTTCGGGGCTCAGTAGGCCTACCCAGTCACCAAAATTTAATAAATAAATAAATATATTTTGTTTTATTCAATATTTTAGCTTGTGTAGGGTGTTTTATTTTTGTTATTGTTGAAATCGCTTGTTGTTTTCTTAATCTATAAGCCAAAGTTCTAGCAGCCTTACTGTCCCCCTCATAGTATCTTTGTTTTACATACATTAAAGCTTGTTCTGTTTTTTGGTTTAATAAGTCTTGTAATTTTGTCTTCATCTCATTCATCTGTGTAATTACAGTATGTCTCCCCTTCCTCCCGCATGTAGTTGTTGTACTCTCCCTAATTCCATTTCTAACTCTTTTTGTTTCTTAGCTCTCTTTTTCTTTTGATGGGTTGCATATGCTATGATTTCACCCCATAATATGGATTTTAGAGTATCCCATAATATTCCTTCTTGTACCTCCTCCATACTATTCTCTTGTAGTATTCTAGGGATCCATTCTTGAACCTTTTCTTTAAACTGTTTATCTTTAATAAACATGTTATTGAACCTCCATTGTCTCATTATAACTTCTTGTTTTGATTCTAATTCCGCTGTAATAATTGCATGGTCTGATACATGAAATGGTGAGATCTTTATGTTATGTATTATATCTATAGATTCCACTTCTACCAGGAAATGATAAATTCGAGAGTAAGTGTTGTGAACACCCAAAAAATGTGTATAGCCTCAGCATGATGGATAGCAGTGTCGCCAGGTATCTATTAGGGCAAGATCTTTTATTAGCCTCCTACCATGTTTCTGTCCCCTTGTAGCTCTAGGAATATTAGGGTTTAAACTATCTCTTGAAGGATTCATTAAAAGATTCAAATCTCCACCCAATATCAATATCCCCTGTTTAAATGCTATGATTGTATCAAAAATAGTTTGATATACAGTAGTCTCTGACCCCAGTGGAATATACAAACTCCCCACTGTGTAAACCTGCCCCTCCCAGTTTCCCTTAATCAAGGACAACCTGCCCTCATTATCTTGATATGATTCTATAATTTGAAAAGTTGAGGATCATGGTATCAAGATTATCGATCCCTTCCTCCACCCCCTCACATAAGCACTTGCTATGATACTCGACATTCCATATTTAAGTAATTTCTGGTGTTCATCTTTGGATACGTGTGTCTCTTGTAGGAGAATGATCTGGGGATGCATTTTTTTAAGGTTAGAAATTATTTTAGTTCTCTTTATAGGATTGTTCAATCCATTGACATTCTGGGATACCATTCTAAGGAGTTTCTTAGTCAGAGACATTTATATTTATTTATTTTGTTATTTTTTATTTATTTCATACTAGGATTACAATACCTTTGAGCCAAGGCTCTTTTACAAAGGGACCGCATCAGTTTAAGACAGTACAATAGCGAACAAGGCAGAGCAAATGCAGATATGGAGGAATAAGCATAATAACACAACATTTTTAGATAATACAATGCATACATATGGGTACAAACAGGTAGGGTGGGGAGGGAGTACAGGAGGTTGCAGGAGGGAAAGTGGGAGGTATGAGCTGCCAGAGGCGATTGTCAACAAAAAGAGAAGTGCTGTTTGTGGGGTTAGAAGGGGGGTGGATGAAGGGGGAGGAGGGAAGAGAGGCAAGGAGAAGGGGGTAAAGTGCAGTGTGGGGGAGAGCAGAACTAGGGGATAGATAGGAGGGGTGGCTAGGTTTGACAGTCACAGGAGCTGGAGGCAGCAAGATGTGTTCAGAGTCTTGATTTGAAGAGACCTAGCATGGGAGTGGAGGTGACCTCGATGTTGAGGTTATTCAGCCAGCTAGGTGCCCTGTAGGCAAATGATCATTGACCCAGGGAGGTTCTGCAGCATGGGACCATCAGGTGTTGAGATTCAGAGCCCCTAGTGTGATGGGAGTTACTACTTGCACAAAGAAGAGTTTGGACCCCAGTGGGGCAAGGCCTCTTATAATCTTCTTAGCCATAGTACAGGTTTAGTATTTTAGGATATTGGTGAGTTATAGCCAGCCAGTTTGTGCATATAGGTCACACGTATGGTTAGTTGATAGGAGCCTGTAATAAGTTGACAGGCTTTGTTGAGTGATGTTGAGATTCATCTGAGGGCAGTTGATGTAGCTGAGCCATATATGATGAGGCCATAGTCGATGATGGAGATAATGGAGCTTTGAACTGCGATGCTCAGGGCTGCTGGGGTTAGGCAGGACCTGTGCATGTAGAGAAGACCGAGTCATGTGTTAGCCGCCTTTGCGATGTTGTCAATGTGGGCCCCATAGAATAGGTTACAGTCAAGGGTAATCCCTAGATATTTGAGGGATTGAACCTGTTTGAGGGTAGTTCCTAGTTGGTTTGTGATGAACAGGGGGGGCAGCCTGTGCTTATTGTGAGAGTTACTGAAGAGCATGGTCTTTGTTTTTTTTGTAGTTGAGAATGAGTCTCTGTTTGCTGAACCAGTTCTCCACTGATGCAAAACCAAGCTGGAGATTATTTTGCAGAGAATGGGGGTCCTTATGGGCGGAGTGTATTACGGCATCATCAGCATAGAGCAAGATTTGTTCTGGGCAGGATTGAGGGAAATTGTTTAGGAAGAGGGAAAAAAGGAGAGGGCCCAGGATAGAGCTTTGAGGAACTCCAGAATGAACTGACATAGCGTTTGAGAGGACACCATCAATTTTTACCCGTTGCGGTCTGTCCTCCAGGTAGCTTTTAAACCAGGCCGTGGAGACAGGGGAGAGCCCAGCAATTGAAAGCTGGTCCAGTAGCAGTCTCTGGTGAACTGTATCGAAAGCCTTGGTCAGATCGATGAAAACAGATCCAGTTAGGTGACCGTTATCCAGTGAACTGTGGATGGCTCCAGTTAGTTCCAAGAGGGCAGATGTGGTGCTGTGCCCTTTTCTAAAGCCATGCTGCTGCGCACATAAGATATTGTGGTCGTCAAGGTAGACAGTGAGTTGGTCAGTGACAAGGCATTCAAGAGCCTTTGAGAGTGGAGGTAGTATGGAGATTGGGCGGTAGTTTGCGTGGTTGGTCATGTCACCATTTTTGTGAACTGTGGTAACGATGGTGGATTTCCATCTGTCCGGGAACTGGCTGAGGCTGAGGGAGAGGTTAAGGATCTTAGTGAGTGGACTGATAACTTCATTGAGAGAGGGACGGCAGCTTTAGATCCAGGGAGTCCCCGCTTATTCTCGATTTGTCGATTGCTTTACGGATGTATTTGAAGGCTTCGTGTTTCGTGACAGCTTTGAAGTAGAAAGGTGGGTGTGCAGGAGAGTGCTTGGTGCCGGTAGAGTTATCGGAGGTGTCGAGTTCATTGAAGAAGTCAGGGGGGAGAACGGAGCTGAGGTCTGTGAAGGTGGTATTGAAGGTGTTTGCAACAGCCATGGGGTCCAGGGTTATAACTCCATCAGTGACGAGCATTGTGGGGGATATTTTTTGGTTGCTTTCCGGTAACTTCTTTGATGTTGTTCCAGAAAGCTCTTCCATTTCCCCAAGTATTAGTGAGGGCCTCCCTGTAGTAGGTGCTTTTTTGGAGTCTGATGGCGCTTGTGCAGTCGTTACATGCCCGTTTGTAGTTCTGAATATCTGTTGGTGACCTGGAGTCACGGGACAGGAGCCAGAGGTAGTCCCTTGATTTTAACTGGGTTATAAGGTCGGCGGTGAGCCAGGGATTACATTGTGCCTTGACTTTACACTTTTTGATGGGGGCGTAGATGTTGCAGGCTTCGTTGAAAGTGATGATGAATGAATCCAAGGCTGAGCTGACATCTGTCGCATTGTAGATGGCTGACCAGTCTTGCTGCCTGAGGTGGGATTTGAAGAGATGCAGGTCTCTTCTGGGTAGGATTCTGTTGCTAATGACTAATGGTGGTGGTTTGCAGAATTTGTTAGACTATTCACCGATAACAGGTGAATGATCACTAAGAGAGTCCGGGAGGATGGAGATATTAGAAATTCAAGCAGGGTGACTGGTTAGAACCCAGTCCAGTAGGGAGCTGGTTCCAGTTCTGTAGTTGTTCCTGGTAGGGGAGGTGACCAGTTGGGTAAGGTTTACAGAAGAGATGGCATCCTTGAGGCCTGCAGGGTCAGGGGCGAGCCAGTTGATGTTAAAATCACCAAGCATGATAAGCTCAGATCCAGGTGATTGCGCTCAGGCGAAGTCCAGGGTGGCACTGAGTCCATTCACTTGCTCCTTTGGGGGAATGTAGACTGCAGCGATTGTGAGGACTTTGCCATGGGCTCCAAGGATGATCCAAATCGGAAGGATCTGAGCAGAAGAATCAGTGGGTGAGGCCGTTATGGGGTGTCCCAGGAGGGTAACTTTAAGGTTTAATGCACAGCCCCCTTCTCTCTTTTTTTTTGTCTGTCCAGCCTGAAAACAGTGTAGCCTGCCTGGTAGGGCTATTGCCAGGTCAGGGACTTTAGTTGCAAGCCAGATTTCAATGACTGCTATAATGTCAGGTTTATGCTGGTTGGTGAAGACTTGCAGGGCATCCAGTTTTGGGAGGAGGCTACAGATGTTCAGGGTAGCAAAGGAGAGAACCCCAGAGTGAATAACCTTATTGGATGAGCCAACAGTTTTGGACCCTGGGTTAGAGTAAATGTTGCCAGACAGCAGCAGCAGTAGGAGCAATAATTTCAGGGAACACAAGCATAGGACCCTGAGGGAGGGTTTGCGAGGCCTCTCCTTGTTGTAGGGTTGAGCAAGCTGCTGGTGATGGTCCCAGAAAAACGTTGTATAGCCCAAGAGGGGAAGAGGAGGTGGGAAAGCCCAGGATTCTCAGTTGTGGGTTCCCAAGGGCAGCCGTTTATGTCCTGTGGTAGGTGATGGGGTGTGGGGAGGCACATGTGGGAGAGTGCCAAGGTGTTAATAGATGGGGTCAAGATGATAGCAGGGTGTGGGGGAAGGGTAACAGGCACCAGGGAGGTAAAAAAGTAGAAGTAGCGATACAAAAGTTAGGAGTTGAAGAAGCATAGTGGAGCATTGAATAGAGCCTCAGTAGCTGAGGGTGGCAAGCAGGGAAGGGACAGATGGAGAGAGTACAGAGAGTTGGTGGAAATTGGAGGTAGTAGTCACTGGGTAAGATGGAGGGGTAAGAAGGTCACAGAGGGATCAGTGGTTGTTTGTCTGGGGGGAAGAGAGAAGAGAGTGTGAGGGGGGAGGATTGGCTAGCGTTAGAG